>OX451736.1:1025291179-1026775766 GCA_948472305.1 Vicia faba | reverse complement strand
CTGCCACACTAGAATATTAAGATTCACAGTCCCAAGTCTCTGCCACGGACTTCTAACAATACATGATGTTACAGCATGAACCTATCAGCTTGGATTCTGAGGTTAACATCCAGGGGATTGATGCCCTTTTATATTCCCCATAAGAAAGGTATGATTGCTCACCAGAATATTCTTAGAGAGAAATAAACTCTCTACCAAGTTCTGAGTAATAGGTTCAGAATACAGCCTTGCATACATATTAGACAAACAATTAGTCTCCCATCAAAGTGCTTATATATATCTTTATGCAAGATCCTAATGAGTACTTAGTCTCCCGTCAAAGTATTCATTATTAGTTAGATTATGCCATCTTCTCAAGGTGGGATAATTATTCTAACAATCTTCTGCTCCATGCATGAAGAACCACAACAACCACACAACCATGCAGCAACTAGCATGGATCACCTTCACCTTGTCTGCTGACCCTTGAACAGTACAAAGGAGTTAATTGTATCATACTTCTGTAGACAAGAGCAAACCAAGTTGTTCACATAAATGAACTTTAAGTAAGAAGAGGATCTTCTCAGGAACCCATGATCTTTTGAAGATAACTCCTCCTTGCTACATACAACTAACAAGTTCATCCTAGGTGATGGGGATGACTTGTCAAAGTGCAGATATCCACCATTTGACTTTGGTCCAGGATGTCAAGACATTTTGTATGACATGTCCCCCTGAAACTCAGCTCATAACCTGTTCTATTCCTATCTTCCTTGGAAATCACTAAGATCATGAGAAATAAACTCAAGCATCTTATAGAACAAGGTAGAATGAACTCCCTTTCACATCAGCTTGATCATACTACTCCCTCTGAACAGAATGTTATCCAACTTCCCTCTTTATGGATACAGTGTAGAGCTCTTTACTTTAGACACATAGTAAGTACTCTTTATTTGGAATTTGCCACAGGTTCCAAATTAAGAGTCCTTAGTTTGCTTGTTGTACAAGTTTCAGGTTGCCACATTCTGTAACTTGTACTAGAAGAAACTTCATTATCAATCATGAGGATGTTCACTAAATCTGGGACTTATCTGTCTTTCCTCAACAACTGATGTCTTCAACAGTTGTGATGTTGTACATTCTTTATCATCACAAGCTTTAGAACTTTTGATTCTGATTTCCACATATTTAACACATAAAGATTCTGCCTCCATTATTTATTCAATTAGAATTATCTAATCACACTAGACTGATTACTTCTTCATGCTTGCTAAACATATTTACTTGGCTAAAGACACAGAAATGATTTCCATCATCCATAGCTTTAAAGTCCTTTTAAGTGCATTTAGCTCAGCACATATACTCCCTTAAACTCACAACTGGAGTAGATGACCTGTTGATCGTGTCCTGAACAATTATTTCAAAACAGATGTCTCCTCTTCCAGATCAGGAGTAGGTTCCAAACATATGTACTCACATTACGTGTGTTTAGCACCCAGAACATCTTCTCTTCAACTGGCAGTTGCATGATGTTCTAACATCCTTAAGAACATTAGTTCCATCTTCTTGGAACACATCATCCTTGATAATCTTCAAGGTCTTCAAGTAGCTTGCAGACGCATACGAGAATCATTGATCAATTGATACTTATCAACAACATTCTGTTGAAAACAATAGCCCTAGAGTTCTTCTTTCACTTTAGGGGTTGTATCAGAGGCTATGCAGTGGAATAGCAGTACTTCACCAGAACTTACACAGTGCTTACTCCATATAGCAAGCATGACACATAAGGATTGAAAATAAATCAATCCCACAAGTTGTTTGCTTCTTCACCAAACAGCTTTCTAGACCCAACTCTACAGCCCTATTAAAAGAAGGCTTTATAAACACATATGATGCCTTATCAATATCTTCACTCCCGCATGAAGTCTTTGAATTTGTTCAAACACTTTCATCATAGCTGATCTAGTTTCTCCCAAATTGGTCCATCCTCCACTCCTAGGGACCAAACAATATGAACACTACTGGTTCAAACAATATTCTACTTTGTACACAACCGGAAAGTATCCCCCATGGATCTCATCCAGAGTCAGACAGGATGCCTGCTCTGATACCAATTGAAATTCCGGGAAAGTCACAGACTCAGAATGTCTAATGGAATGTTAAGACATCTGATCTGACATTAAGCGCTGTACAGGTAGAATATGCTGTACTTTTGATATATGTTCTACAACAGTCACTGGACTAACATACCAGAGCCTGAAACACCTTTTGATAAACGCAGGTTCTGATTTACTGAAGTTCAGAACGGTTAAGGTTAATCATATACATTGATGTTACGAGGAATGCTGTGACATCAAACAAATAACCAATGCAGAAGGTAAATAACACACAGAATTGTTCACCCAGTTCGGTTCAACCAACCTACATCTGGGGGCTTCCAAGCCAGGGATAAAGTTCACTATTAGTAGTATCAATTCAAAGACCCTACAGCCAACACACCCGTTGAAAGCCTTCTCACTTAATCACTACCCAATGACACTTTTACCTAAGATCCAATCCTAGATATGAGACCCCTCTCACTCCCCCTCAATCACCGCAGTGATAACTTTCTACAGTACATAAACTGTTCAGAAGATACACTTCCATTACACATCTTGATCATGCTTAAAAGCTTTAATCAAGTACAATGCATACATCCTTTAACCTACAGGTTTCAAGGAGTATGGTGACCATCCCACAGCCCGGGTGGTTCACAACAAAACTATCCCTAAATGATTACATCTTGTCAATCCGAGAGCCCCTCAAATTAGGTTACAATACTTCTATTTATAACACTTTTTACCCAACTGGATTTGGGCCTTCATGACCTGCATAAAGTAAGCAGAAAACTTCTGCTACAAGTTAGGTCTTCAATCGAGCTTTTCTCCTTATCCTTAGCTTCTGATTGAATCTTCTAGGGCTCCACGTATGCCTTCAATTTTCGCTACTTGTTATGCATTCTATTTGGCAGAATATTCTGCATAACTTTAGGAACAGAACTGCATCAGACTTGACAGTTCAGTAGCTTGATGTCTGGTATGATGTTATGACATCTCTTGAGACATGTTGTTCCAGATGTTGATCAACATGTTTAGGCATTTACAATATAATTTTCAGGCTGTTTCTATTGTACATTACATTACATTATTGTTGTTGCTATTTGTTTTACAAGAGATGAGCCAATCCCAAACAAAGGCACTTACAAGACCTTTCATGACCTAGAGACGAAAGTTTCGGTCGGCAAAGAGGCTCCACTTAAGGGAGGCCCTTGTGCCATTCCCTCTAATGTTATTCATGATACCCTTAAGAAAACCACCTTATGGGGAGGGTAGAATATTTGTAGGCCAAAACTAGGACCTACCTTCTAAGGGTACCATTCATAAAATCCCGTCATTAAACCCCACAATCATGCATTCATATATTTTTGCATTTCATGTATTCATTACCATCTATTTCTTTTTGTTTGTCTTATTCACATGGTTAAAAAATAATAACTAAAGGTTTTTTGGTGAAGTGTCCTAAAAATGAATACCAAAGGGAAACAACTTGTTTGTATCAATGCCATCAAGCCAGATATGTCAAAAATCAAGGTTATAAAAGGGAAAGTGTCTGAAATAGCTTTAAAGATGTCCACTCGTCGCTATAGGGATACCCTTGACTTAACCAAAGTAGAGGTATAATTGGATGTTGTTTCTGCCCTAATTCAGTTCTACAACCCTCCATTTAGATGCTTCACCTTTGAAGACTTTCAGCTAGCACCGACTCTAGAAGAATTTGATAGACTTTTGAATTTTTCTAAAGAAAAAGCTTATGTGGGAATCGGGTAGACTACTGATGTCAGAATATTGGCAGAAGGTTTAGGGATCCCTTATCCCGAATTGTCACTTAATTACAAAAAAGAAGGTGACGTATGAGGGATTAAGATATGCTACTTGGAGACTAAGGCTTTTGATTTTTCAAATAACAAAAAGATTGGGAGTCTTGTATTGATTGTTTAATACTGCTTGTGTTTGATGTAATCTTATTTCTACGGACTTTGGACTATATTGACCATGCGGCTATTAGCATATTTTGTGGCCCAAAATTTTTCAATATGTATCCAACTCCCGCTTTACTTGCTGATATTTGTTATAAACTTCATACGCGGTATGAAAAGGGAAGGGGTACTCTAAACTATTGCATCCTATTATTGTATTCCTGGTTTATGACTCATCTATACAAGGAAGATTACATGATTCTGAATCTGACAAGGTATGAGTTGCCTCAAAAATTAAGGTCTCTTACTGCTAATTATGTGTTGTGGTATGCGAGAAAGCTAGACATCGGAGATATTGTTTATAGTTGCAGAGACTTTCCAAATGTTCCATTGATTGAATCACGAGGTTTCATCAACTACAACCTTACCTTGGTCCTACGATAACTAGGGTATGCTTTGGAGGATAAACCCTCAGATGAATAACTCCAACAATTGATCATTCATGGCATGGGCAAAAATGACCAAGAGTTCCTCAATAAGATCATACGGGCTTGGAATAGGGTTAATAAAAGGAAGCCTGAAAGGAATAATGTTGTGGAAAAAGAACCTTACACTCGATGGGTTTTGGATAGGGTACGAGTTGTTAAGTTACCATTTGACATAGATCCTGAGTACAAGCCAGATGTCCCAGATTCTCCACCTATGTCCTTAGAAAAAATAGACAATTTGAAGAATGCTTTGAAACAAGTTCAAAGGGAGAAGGAAGAATTGGAGCTTAACCTCCATAACTTAAATAAAGAGAAAAGACAAATTCAAAGTATACATGAATCAAATGATCAACAAATTTAGAGAGATTGTGAGGAATTTGAGAAGGAGAGTCTTAAGGGGAAGCGTTCGACTGAAGGGTTGTTGAGTGCTACCTTCAACTTGGATTCCCACAACCAACGGTTGGAGGATGTTGCTAGTAAAAATGGGAGATTAAATAGATGGTATGAAAAGGCAATGCGGGATACGAAGGTAATGGAAGAATATCTAAGGGCTCAAATCCATTGTTTGGCGCAATCTTATTTGGATCAAGAAGAACAAATGAAGTATCTCACCACCAGACTCCAGAATAGCCAGGAATCAAAGGTAGGGGAACGCCTTAAAAGGATGATGGAAAAAAGGCTTCTCACCCAAAAGACTGAAGAATATGAGTAAGTATGACCTGAGTTAGAAGGCTTCCGAAAAGATTTCCTAATACAACGAAAACTTTATACGGAGATGAGGGATGAAAAGTTGTATTGGGAATAGCAGTACGTGAAGAACGCCAAAGTGGGAAAATATAATCATAAGATAATTCCCGGCCTCTACCGATAATACCGATTCTACAAAGACAAGCATGCAAGACTCGCCTTCTTAATCAAGAATCTCATTGAAGATATCCCTAGGAGTTTGAGAGGCGCGGAAAATATGATGGTTCCTCTCCCAAAAGATGTTGAAGACTTCCTCAAGCTTTGCAGGACAATGGTCGATGGTTTCAGAGAAGACATCTGCAGACGCACTTAGAAGAATTTTTCCCTTTTGTTTATTTCTTTCATCAAGTTTCATTGTTTTAAAGTTTGAGTATTTTTCAATATCTTAATTGTATTCTTTTTTTAAAGACAATTACTATTTTAATAAATGCATTTTGTTTCTATATCTCGTTTGTGTATTTATGTTTTAGATACTCACTAATAAAAAGCAAAACCTATATATATATATATATATATATATATATATATATATATATATATATATATATATATATATATATATATATATATCCAAGTGAATAAGACATTAGAAATGAAACCCTTGGCATATTCATATGCATTCATGCGTTCACAAACATTTACATCTCATAAATTCATAACAAAAAAACACTCATCATTTTTCAAAACCTTCTCCAGTTAAACCATTGGTAGAAGAAAAGCGCCACCTCTCCGACCGCCATATCAGACAAGAGCTCATCAACAAAAAGTGATGGAACAAATTAAAGAAAACCAAGCTGCATTCAAGGAAGATCTTGAGCAAGTCAAGGGCAACATTGACTCAATGAAAAGAGATATGAGTCAAGTTCTTCTATCCTTGAAGAAAATCATTGAAAGACAGGAGCAAATCCCTAAGGTAGCCTTTGAAGAAGTAGCCCATACCATTGGTGCATCGAGCGGACACCAATCGACCAGAGAACCGAAGTCACGACCCCAAATGTCCACTATGGCTCAACAAGAAACAAGACAAGCTGATACTGAAGGGTTTGTCCCACTGCCACCAAAGTTAGAGGCATCTCATACCTTGCAGATTCTGATTAACAATGCAGACAACTAATTAGACTTGCAATATGGAGACCACGACTTAGAGGTTGTCAATTAAGAACCTCAAAGACCAACATATACTCAGGATATTAAAAATACACTGGTGCTAAACCAGTATAAAGCTCTTGAGGAAAGAATAAAAGTTATGGAGGGTTACAATGCTTTCAATGTAGATGCTCTTGAAATGGGTCTAGTTTCTGATGTGGTGATCCTGCCAAAATTCAAAGTACCTGACTTTGGAAATACAAGGGGCTCACCTGTCCAAGGAACAATCTGCGTATGTATTGTAGGAAGATGCATGCATATGCTCAAGACCAGAAGCTAATAATTCATTGTTTCCAAGACAGTTTAAGTGGGGCATCCCTAGATTGGTACATGTAGTTAGAACGGGTTCATGTCCAGACATGGGCAGATCTTGCTAATGCTTTCTGAAACAATACAAATATAACTTGGACATAGAGCCTACCCGCATGCAACTCCAAAACTTGTCTCAGAAAAAGGAGGAGTCTTTTAAGGAATATGCCCAAAGGTGGAGAGAAATGGCAGCCCGTGTACAACCACCACTTATGGAGAAAGAACTATTTGATATGTTCATGGGAACTTTGCAAGGATTGTATTATGAAAATATGGTAGGAAGCGTCTCTTCTGGGTTTTCAGATTTGGTAACTATTAGAGAACGGATTGAAGCTAGAATAAAAAGCGGAAAGATACAAGGGGGATCATCTAGTACCCCTTACAATGCAAAAAGACATGTTCCTAACTTCACGAAAAGGAAGGACGGAGAAATTAATGTTGTAGCCTCACAACTAAGGGCATAACAACCATGAATAATTCTACGAGAACAACAACAGAACAAATTTGAAAGGCTACCGAGAAAGTTTGACTCGCTCCCTATGTCATCCAGTCAATTATTACAACACTTGGTCAAGGCGTCTTTGGTAGAGCTAAGACCTATAGCTCCTCCAATTGGGGCACCTCCACCAAGATATGATGTCAATTCCAGATACGAGTATCATGCCAATTCTCCTTGGCATGCTATAGAAAAATGTTGGGCCTTCAAACATAAAGTTCAAGATTTTTTGGACTCTCGGGATATCACTTTT
Organism: Vicia faba; assembly: GCA_948472305.1. Classification (NCBI taxonomy): domain Eukaryota; kingdom Viridiplantae; phylum Streptophyta; class Magnoliopsida; order Fabales; family Fabaceae; genus Vicia; species Vicia faba. Next base: position 1,026,768,330 of record OX451736.1, on the reverse strand, counting down.
GATAAACTGAACATTAAGTCAAACTCCATGCCTCCACCTGGTGGACCAGCTATAAACGCAATTGAAGTAGTCACTAACTTTGGAGTGGCTAGACAAGTAAAGGACCCTATAAATTTGCTGAAGGAATATTGTTGGAGTATGGGTTCCTTTTGGAACATAATGAATCTTTTGAAAAGACATTACAAAAATTAGTGGACCAGGGGATAGTCCAATTTGGATCATACCCTGAAGGATAATATGTAGCTGAAATTGAAGGAAGTACAAATAATTCATTGGTAATTCCTTTCCAAGGGCCAAACCTTAATAAGAAGGCTCTTGTGATTCCATGGGGAGAATCAACAGAAACACCCATAATGTTAGCAAGACAAACTTTGAGGATACCAGTAGTTCAAAAAAACTACGATGGTAATTAGGGGGGCCATCTCCTACCCCTTACGAAAGTGATAAAGAAGTACCATGGAGTTATGATTCGACTGTATACGTCAATGGCTTAAAACAAAAATGTGAGCCATCGTCAAGTCAATGACCTGCAATCTTAAATATAGCAGGAACAAGGGGCATGACTGTAGTGGTCGAATCTTTGTCTCCGACTGCAAAAGAAGAATGATGTTATGGTGAAAAATAAAATGATATGTTGGTGAAATACAAAGGAAAAGTAGTGGTGGAAACAAGTCAAGAACAAGAGCCTCCAAGCAAGAACTTTACTGAGCAAGAGGTAGAAGAATTTTTTAAAATAATCAAGAGGAGTGATTATAGGGTGGTGGATTATCTTCACCAAACCCCAGTCAAAATTTATATACTCTCATTTCTCATTAATTCGAAAGTGCATCAAGACTCATTAATGAAGGTTCTAAGTTCTGCTCATGTCACAGAGGAAATTATTGTAAACCAATTCGACAATGTTGTAGCAAATCTGACGTCTGGATCATATCTGGGTTTTAATGACATTGAGTTACCTCCACAGGGACGATCTCACAATAAAGCATTACATATATCCATTCAAATAGGTACCACAAGCATGTCCAGGGTACTCACTGATACTGGTTTTACCCTCAATGTATTACCAAAATCTAGTATGATGAAGTTAACACTAGATGGTGTTGTAATAAGACCCAGTTCTACGATAGTTAAAGCTTTTGACGGTTCTTAAAGTTCATTATTTGGAGAATTGGACCTTCCTGTTAAGATCAGCTTGTTCTATATCACTTTTTAAGTCATGGATATAAAACCACCGTATACATGTTTACTTGGACGGCCTTGGATTCATGCAGCAGGGGCAGTCACTTCAACTTTACATCAGAAATTGAAGTTCTTCGTTGGAGGAAGATTGGTCATAATCGATGGTGAAGAAGACATCTTTGTAAGTCACATAGAATCCTACAAGTATATCAGTGCTGGTGAAGACTGTGTAGCCACACCATTTCAAGTCTTAGAGGTTGCCTTAATGGTAACCCTACCGGTGGAAAAAATCAAGAAACCTATTGTGACTTCGTGGAGAGATTTGCAAATAGCGGTGGAAAGTGGTACCTCAAAAGGTTGGGGAAATTTCCCAGAAATACCTGATAAGAAGAATCGTTTTGGTTTGGGTTACGAGTTATCAAAGGCTGTTCTGAAAGGTAAAGCATGATTTCCTCCAATCCAGGAGACCTTCGTCCAGAAAGGAGTAGAGCATGGCTGATAGGTGGCAATGATATCTAACAAAAGAAAGATCAAAAAGGCATCTGATTTCATCCATGAATGCCCCACAGGCGAAGAACTCAAGAATTGGACAGTTGTGGAGATTCTAGATATCTTTTTCTTTCCGAAGTAATTTTTCTTGTTTTTGAAAGAACCTATGTCAAGCCCAAGGTATAGGGTTGCTTGTAAGGGTTCCCCAATTTGTTTCAAACAGTATTCATAACTAATAAAAGTTTTATTTCACATTTAATTAAGATCCATGTCCTTCTCTTGCATTTATCTCTTATATCTAAAGATGACAATACTTTTCTTCATATGCATTTTCCAAATTCACATACTAAAAACTACACCAAAACATGATAAATGTGCATATCCATGCCCAAAATCACTGATAATGTTACTGCTGCTATCTGATATAATTTTGATGCACCCATCAACCAAGCTGAAGAGGAAGATGATGAAGATCTTGAAATTTCTAGAGAATTAGCGAGAGAGATAGAGCAAAAAGTTGACAGTATACAACCATACCAAAAATCTATTGAGACCATTAACTTTGGCACAGAGGAAGATTCGAAAGAGATCAAGCTAGGGGCAACATTGGGGAAAAGCATCAAAGAAAGGTTGATCAAGTTGCTACATGAAGATGTGGATATATTCGCCTGGTCTTACATAGATATGTCAGGATTGGATACAGACATTTTGGTGCACAGACTACCTCTCAAGGAAGATTGATCTCCAGTTAGGAAGAAGCTTAAAAGCACTCGTCCAGACATGTCCAACAAGATTTGAGAAGAGGTCCTTAAACAATTTGACGCAGGGTTCTTAGCAGTGGTAGGTTATACATCTTGGATAGCTAACATAGTGCCAGTACCCAAGAAGGATGGTAAAGTACGCATGTGTGTAGATTATCGGGATTTAAACAAAGCAAGTCTCAAAGACGATTTCTCGTTACCTCACATAGATGTTTTGGTGGACAATACAGCTCAAGCTTCGGTATTCTCGGTCATGGACGGTTTCTCGGGTTATAATCAAATTAAAATGGCACCTGAAGATATGGAAAATACTACTTTTATGACACATTTGGCACTTTCTATTATAAAGTAATGTCATTCGGTATGAAGAACACAGGGGCTACTTATCAATAGGCTATGGTCACACTATTCCATGATATGATTCACAAAGAGGTTGAGGTATACGTAGATGATATGATTGCCAAATCTCATACGGAGGAGGATCACATCATACATTTACAAAAGCAATTTGAGACTCTGTGCAGGTTCAAACTAAGGTTGAATCCAAACAAATGTACATTTGGTGTTAGTTCAGGTAAGTTACTGGGTTTTATCGTAAGTCAGCATGGCATTGAGGTAGACCGCAACAAGGTAAAGGCCATACAAGAAATGCCAACTTCGAGGATAGAGAAAGAGGTTTGTGGTTTCTTAGGACGATTGAATTACATTTCAAGGTTCATATTACACCTAGTTGCTACGTGTGAGCCTATATTCAAATTATTATGAAAAGATCAGACGATGGTATGGAATAATGATTGTCAAACAACCTTCGATACAATAAAGCAATATTTACAAGAGACGCTGATCTGAATGTTGCCGGTTCTCGGAAAACCACTAATCATGTATTTGAAAGTGCTTGAAGGATCAATGGGATGTGTATTGGGACAACATGATGAAATAGATAGAAAAGAGCAGGCAATCTACTACCTCAGCAAGAAATTTACTGACTGCAAAACCAGGTACTCACTTCTCGAGAAAACTTGTTGTGCATTATCTTGGGCTACTAAAAGATTGAGTCGATATATGTTAACTCACACCACGTGGTTAATAGAAAGAATGGATCCATTAAAGTATGTGTTTGAAAAAACAGCTCTTACAAGAAGAATTATCCGATGGCAGATGTTACTATCAGAATATGACATCCAATACGTTACTCAAAAGGCCATCAAGGGTAGCATACTGGCCAACCATCTAGCTCAGCAGCCGCTACCAGAGTATCAACCAATGAAGTTTGACTTTCCAGACAAAGATTTCATGGTTATAGGTGATTACGAAATGCCGGAGCTCGACGAATAACCTGAACCAGGGGCACGTTGGACACTCATGTTCGACGGGGCTTCAAATGCACTAGGGCACGGCATTGGGGCAGTTTTGACTTCTCCAAAAAAATTTCACAAGCCTTATACTGCAAGGTTATGTTTTAACTGCACCAAGAACATCGTTGAATACGAAGCATGTACCCTGGGTCTAGAAGTTGCTATCTATATAAGAATCAAATATCTTGAAGTATTTGGAGACTTCACGCTAGTCATATACCAAGTCAACGGTGAATGGGACACTAAACATCCCAAATTGATTCCATATCGGGACCATGTTTTAAAGCTAGCTACGGAATTCACTGAGATCACCTTCAGTCATATCCCACGAGAAGAAAATCAGATGTGGACACCTTGGCAACTTTATCTGCCATGTTCAAAGTAACTTGGTCAAATCACGAAAAACACATTATAATTAGACATTTTGAAGAGCCTGCACATTTCCTTGCCATTGAAGAGGGACCAGACAACAAGCCTTGGTTCTATGACATCAAAAGGTACCTGGAGAAACAAGAATATCCAGAAAATGCCTCTATCATTAACAAGTGAACTCTGCGAAAGCTAACCTCAAAATTATTTCTGAGTAGTGACGTGTTATACAAAAGAAACTATGATATAGTGTTACTTAGGTGCATGGAGAAACGGGAAGCAGATACACTTATGAGAGAAATCCATGAAGGTACTTTTGGAACTCATACAAATGGGCATGCCATGGCTAGAAAAATCCCGTGAGCAGGTTATTATTGGTTAACGATTGAATTCAACTGCTACCACTATATAAAGACATGTCACAAATGCTAAATCTACGCTGACTGAATGACTGTGCCTCCAACTCCTCTGAATGTCATGAGCTCTCCTTGGCCATTTTTGATGTGGGGAATTGATATGATAGGCATGATTGAACCGAAATCATCTTACGGACATCGGTTCATACCGGTTGCCATTGATTACTTCACCAAATGGGTAGAAGCGGCATCCTACGCGAATGTGACAAGTCAAGTGGTTACTTGATTCATCAAACAAAATCTCATATACTGATATGGGGTTCCAAGCAGAATCATTATGAACAATGAGTCCAATCTAAACAACAAAACAATGAAGTAATTATGCGATAATGTTGTACCCCAAAATTTGCCCTCCCTTTTCCACAAGAAATCACAACCCCAGGTTTTTTTCTGATTTTTAAGATTGGCTCGAGAATCGGTCAAACAGACTTTTCTTTATCAGTCAATCCAGAATTAGGGTTTTCTCTGATTTGTTAAGGTTGACTCAAGAATAGATCAGACAGATCTTTATTTGGCAGTAATCCAGGATTAGGGTTTGCGCTCGCATTTCTCAGAAGAAAATGAATCCTCAGAAATTCAGTTGACTGTTACATTATTTTTATGCTTGTTTAAGATTACTGGTTATTTCTCAAAACCTAATTATCTGGGTTAAAAGCTGAGACTTTTGTTTGGAACATTAAGGCATTTGTTTGATTAGTGGAGTGTTTATGGAATGCTTGTTTGTTTAGTTGTACAACGCATATGTTAATTGGAATACCAGGCGTATGGTGATTAATGCAAGGTTGCGAGACGGCAAAGTTTGTTGATTATTTATTTCATCTGGATTAAAGTTATTGGGATACATTTCCAGTTATTTTGATTTAAGAGTCTTAAATAATTAAATAGACAATACAAGGAAAGATTGGAATATTTGACAGTAGAAAATTCTTTTTTGGCAAAGACTTTTTATTTATTTCAAATTTTGTTACAAATTTTATTCGAATATTGTAAGATTACAACTTATAGTATTTACAATAATATATGTTTACAATAAACGGAAAAATAAATCTAAGCCTAAATCTCTTGAGATCTTTGACTTTTTACTGTGTCCTCCAATTGGTACTTACCTGCAAAAGACAGAAGAAAATGAAATCAGCACAATTAACTGAAAAGAATTTTCAAGCAGATAAAGAGAAATCATCATTAAAGCTTGCTGGCCGGAATCAGAATGCTATTGGATTCATCATGTTTTTACTTTTTCTCTTTGCAAATCACAAGAAGATTTCTCTTCTTGGTTCACAAAGAGAAAAGTAAAAAAATAAATTGCAAGAATACAATTAACTCAAAATGCAAAAACATAGGCAAGTTGTAAAGCAAACTATACTGCAAACTGAGTTTCAAATGCATAAACCAAATGTCAAACTAAGTTGCAAAAATGTCACATCAAGTACACAATGCAGGAAGTAGGCAACATGTCAAAGCAACAAAGTACACAAATCAGAAAGTTGCAAGGCTGTCAAAGAAAGTACACAATGCAGAGATAAACCAAGTTACAAGCCAAAGGGACTTGTCAATTTCATCATCATTTTCTGGCCAGCAAACTTTTCAGAATTTTAAATATAATAAGCAATTAAAAATGCTTATGAAGGGAGAGAGAGAAAGAGAAGACCTAGTGAAAAGAGGTTTGCAGTTTTGGCTAGAGAGCAGGCAATTTTTCAAGACAGCAAAAAGAAAAACAAAAAAAGATATAAAGAGTAGACTGTATAACAGTCCAGGGAGGGGACAGAAAACTAACAACAAGCACAAGCCTGTTTCCAAAACCCAAACCTACAGAAACCTGCTTGCAAATCCAAACAAGTTCAAGCCTGGCTTCCGAAACACAAAACTCAGCAAGCCTGCCTCCCAAAACAAAACCTGCATCTCAAGCTCAACAAACACACAGTCCAGGCCAAAACACAACAAACCTTTTCAAACTTACCCAACTTACAAAAATCTGAAAACAACCAAAACACAACTGTGATCGGTGGATCTGGAACTGACTGTTTAACGCTGGTTCGCGAAATGTCGCGGAAGCAAGAGTCGCCACCGTCTTTTATTTTCTCCAAATGGAAAGGACAAAAGCACAGAAAAATTCCTTAAAGAGATTGCTCTCGGTTCGGGAGGTAGGTTATAGAAAGGGAAGGTGTTAGCACCCTTTCTATCCATGGTTATCCATGGGCTCTTAGATACTTGCTCACTTGTGTTTTCAAAAATGGTTTGTTTGCTTTTCAATGTGGGTTTTAAAAAGTTTCTTTGAAAATTCCAGTTCGACTCTTGTATCGGTCCTCAAGAGTGTTTGAAAAAATGCTTTCGAAAGCTTTTTGAAAATGTGTTGGTGTGAAAAGTATTTTGTTTTGTTTTGAAATTTAGAGCAAGTATCTACGAGAACCTACCTACCCTAAGGAATTCGTCTGTGTAAATGTCCTTTAAAGTAGTGCCATCCCACCATTGAGAGGTAGGTAGCACCACCGTTGGAGGTGTTCGGGTCAATTCGAGGTTCGGGACATGGTGATCACCAGAGAAATGGGAAGACACCTTAGAAGCTACCCTCATGCCAGGTTCCCGGATCATGAGGACTTACTAAGACATCCTCTACTCGACGATCACCTTTCGAGGCAAGGCAACAGTGAGGCGTACCCTAGGGGTGGTGTGTGCGGTTTGTGTGTCGTTTTCATTTGCATTTATCTTGTCATGTTATTGGTGTTCTACGCTTGTTTTTACTTTTGCCATACATTCTTTCATGCCTTTGATTAACAGTTAAAAAAGTTGCGGGAAAAGTAAATTCTAAGCTATTACAAACGGCGCGGGTCCACATCGCCAAAATTAACCAGGACCCGATTTGACAGAAAAATAAAGAAAGTAAAAGAAGAGTGAGAGAAAAGTAATTACATGGCTTCGGGAGAGATACATAAATATTTAAACGAAAATAAAATAAATATGCGAATAGGAAGTTTATCGAAACGAGGGCGTTGGACCCTTTTTAACTAAATTAAATTAAAGGATGCAATTAATTAATTGAAAAGAAAGAAAGAACTTGTTTTTTTGGTATTTTTTTAGTATTTTAGGATTTAATGAAAAAGGAATTAATTAAAATAGGTACTAACCCTAATTCTAATGGCTTTTAATTTATTAAAAAAAATATTGAAGTTTTTAACCTAAATTAACCCTAATTTTGACTACAATTTTAATTATGAAAATAAATAAATAAATAATATTATGAAAGAAAAATAAAAAGGATGAAAAATTATTAATTAAACCTAATTCTATGTTTTTTAGATTTTTATTATGAAAAGAATTAAAATTAAAACCTAATTTACACTAAATTTAATTACATGCAAATTTATGAAAATACTAGAAATAAAAATATTTATTATTTTAATTCCTTTCTGATTTTTATGTGTGTTTTTTACATTTATGAAAATAATTAATTAATTAAACAAATAATAATTAAAATAAAAGTAGAAACAATGCAAAAAAGTATATAAAAAAAGCAAACCCAGGGGGGTGTCAGTCCCCAATATGGAGGTATAGCCCAAGCAATTCAGGCCCATTTCAATTCCTGGCCTTGTGGACCTTTTTTACTCACGTGCAGAGGCGTTGACTGGGATCTACTATGTTCCTCAATTCTTAGCCTTGTGATTGATGAAGCTGAACACGTGGACGCTTGATTAGGAAGATGTATGGTGCGCTCCAATCTTGAAACTGCATATGAACATGAATTGCAAAATAATATGGGAAATAATGCAGACCTGGGGCTCGAACCCAAGTCATGTACGTTATCAACAAATGCACCTGCCACTGGACCAATTCATGCGCTTTGTATATAATGTAATAAACAAATAATATCAAACAAAGCCAAGGCGTTAGTGGGTTAAAGCGCGCAAAATTTAAACTGACCAACCAACATATGCCACGACATCGTCTTCCTCGCTGGTTTTATTTTTTTCTGAAACAAGAACACATTAGCAACGATTTTCCAGTGTTCTCTTAAGCCGGTTTTGGAAAAATAGCGACTAGCCCTAGGGGCTCCATAAATTAGGCGCGAGGGTATCCTTATAACCGTCTGAACGCCCTGAGTTGAATGGTGGTGGTCTTGAGGGCCAATTTTTCATCATTCAAAAACCCCTAATCCAAGGTCCTGTAAACCCTAGAAAACGATTATGGCATTTTGGCACACAATGCATAAAAACGCAATTAAACACATGGGTTAGCTTCAGAATAGCATAAGGAATGTAAATCAACAATTAAAATGCCATGAGAATGCATAAATGTTAAAATACGATCATGGATTTTTTTCTGTACAGGGGCGGTTCATGTTACCAATTCTTTAAGCTTTGATGAATGTTTTTGATTGGGAAACGTTCAGTGAACCTTCAGCAAGCTAATGAAACCAAAATTATGCCTTGAATCAACCTGCAAAAGGGTTTTCAGTTTTGAGTTTCTTAACAAAAATTTCAAGTTTGATAATGGTTTTTCTGAGCATCTGCGTGTGTAATGGCACTAGGGTTGTGATCCTTGCATATGTAGTAATGAATTAGGTTAAGAAAAACAGAACAAATCAATTGCTTTCATGGTTTTTGGAAATTTGATTTTCTAGGATCTTTTTCAATCTTTTCCATGTGTTTTTGTACCAATTAAGATCAATTCTCTCCAAATCCTTCCCTATTTGATTTCACACGAATTATTGAGTAGATTACATGTGCAAAAAGATTTGATACTTAGGTTAAATATTTTCCATGCATTTAATTTGATTTAAATGAATTAATATAAATAAAAATTCAAATAAATAAATAAAAAATGAAGAAATACTTCCCTTTGGGCCAAGTGGTCATGCACATGCCATGGATGATGAATTATGGAAGAAAAATGGGCCCATTAGCAAATTTAGGTCATTTGAATCAATGTTGACTTTTCAAAATATCCAAAAATTTCCCAACTTCCACAAGGCATAACTTGCTCAATTTTTAAGCTTTTCTCATGTTCGTGGACATTTTGGAAAGTTATTTGAGTCCTCTAACCAATGCCTTTGGTCCCATGTCATTTTGATTTACCAATCTCAAGTTATGGCCTTTGACCTAAAGTCCCTTTTTGTTGACTTTTGAAAATGACCTATAATGTTGAATTTGATAACTTTTTGTGAGAGCATTTCTTGGACTTGAAGTATGAAGATGAGTTGTAGGAAATGTCTTTCTCTTCAAAATGAGCTTTGGATGGAATTTTTCTGATAATCCATGTGAAAGTTATGCCCTGGTCAATTTACAGTTGACTTTTTCAACTGTCCAAATAAGGAAACTTTTGCATCTTGATGATTTTTGAGCCAAACTTTGAGAATCATGATCAAGCATTGATCAAATGATGTTTGTGGCTTCAAAATGATATGTTGACCAAAAATTTGAACTTTTGACTGTCAAATGACCATTTTGCCCCTACAGTTGACTGTAGTGCAATTAGGGTTTTTGACTGTGCAGTTTTGTGATGAATGTCTTGAAACTTGATATGAGGATGCTTGACCATATTTGTAGACATATGAGGCTTGATTGGGCCTTTGGAAACTTCATTTTCTTGATCAGAACCAAAACCCTAGTTTTGACTGCTTAGGAGGCCCTTGAACTGTGCAACCCTTGAGGAGGTTTTGAAGCTTGACTTGGCAAATCTTTGAAGAATATGGGAGGGCAAATTTTGGGGTACAACAGTTGCCCCTGTTCAATCTTCTTAGACCTGAGGATGCAGATTGGCTGATGTGCCTTTCGTAATCCGAGGGTAGAAGATGATTGAACACTAGAGTGCCCAGAAATTTGCGCTCACGTAGTAGCAGTGATGGTGGAAATGGGCTTACAGATGCCATTTAGAGGTTAATGAATAGGATGATGGGCTTATAGATGCCATCTGGATGCTGATTGCGTATGAGATTCCTTAGCGAGAACCTGTATACCTGCAAAATAGAAAATGATTACCTGACACGTTGCAGGAGCTGATTTTCAGATGCTTTTGTGTAGATATGTCCTGACTGGTTACAGGAATCGGATCTTCGAATTCTTCAGACGTGCCCTGGCGAGATACAGGAATCGAGTCTGGTAATGTTAGTCTTCAACGGATACACCCTGGCAAGATTCAGGTATCGGATCCTCGAACTCTTCAGACACACCCTGGCAAGATACAGGAATCGGATCTGGTAATGCTAGTCTTCAACGGATACACCCTGGCAAGATTCAGGCATCGGACCCTCGAACTCTTCAGACACACCCTGGCAAGATACAGGAATCGGATCTGGTAATGCTAGTCTTCAACGGATACACCCTGGCAAGATTCAGGCATCGGATCCTCGAACTTTTCAGACACACCCTGGCAAGATACAGGAATCGGATCTGGTAATGCTAGTCTTCAACGGATACACCCTGGCAAGATTCAGGTATCGGATCCTTGAACTCTTCAGACACACCCTGGCAAGATACAGGAATCGGATCTGGTAATGCTAGTCTTCAACGGATACACCCTGGCAAGATTCAGGTATCGGATCCTCGAACTCTTCAGACACACCCTGGCAAGATACAGGAATCGGATCTGGTAATGTTAGTCTTCAACGGATACACCCTGGCAAGATTCAGGTATCGGATCCTCGAACTCTTCAGACACACCCTGGCAAGATACAGGAATCGGATCTGGTAATGTTAGTCTTCAACGGATACACCCTGGCAAGATTCAGGTATCGGATCCTCGAACTCTTCAGACACACCCTGGCAAGATACAGGAATCGGATCTAGTAATGTTAGTCTTCAACGGATACACCCTGGAAAGATTCAGGTATCGGATCCTCGAACTCTTCAGACACACCCTGGCAAGATACAGGAATCGGATCTGGTAATGTTAGTCTTCAACGGATACACCCTGGCAAGATTCAGGTATCGGATCCTCGAACTCTTCAGACACACCCTGGCAAGATACAGGAATCGGATCTGGTAATGTTAGTCTTCAACGGATACACCCTGGCAAGATTCAGGTATCGGATCCTCGAACTCTTCAGACACACCCTGGCAAGATACAGGAATCGGATCTGGTAATGTTAGTCTTCAACGGATACACCCTGGCAAGATTCAGGTATCGGATCCTCGAACTCTTCAGACACACCCTGGCAAGATACAGGAATCGGATCTGGTAATGTTAGTCTTCAACGGATACACCCTGGCAAGATTCAGGCATCGGATCCTCGAACTCTTCAGACACACCCTGGCAAGATACAGGAATCGGATCTGGTATTGTTAGTCTTCAACGGATACACCCTGGCAAGATTCAGGCATCGGATCCTCGAACTCTTCAGACACACCCTGGCAAGATATAGGAATCGGATCTGGTAATTGGTCATCAACAGATGCACCCTGGCAAGATACAGTAATCGGATCTTTAGTTGCGACCATTGATGGTAATCATTTTTGTACTTTTGTCCTGAAAAGACAAGCGTTAGTTGTATGCGATGTCATGTGGTATGACATGCGAGATGCTCTCTGAATACGTGAGATTGTATGTTCATGATACGTGTATGCATGCTATAATGTATGAAGATGTTTATGAAATTTTTTTTTTTGTCTAGGAAAGTAAATCCTTGACGGGTGCCGGGAAGTCACATCCTGGGCTGATGTTGGAGAATAGGCTTTGCTTCCGTTGGGGATGATAGTTGCAAGAATACCGGTAGAAGAAGATGACTCCGTTGGGGAATAAACTTGGCAAATGGAAGATTCTGCGGGGAGAAAAATACTCTAGCGACCATGCTGGGGAGTGATACTCTGTGGGGAGAGGGATGTACTTTGCTGAATGTTGATAATAATTTGCTGGGGATACCATTGTTGTGTTGGAAGTGTTGATAGACTTCGCTGGGGATAAGAAGACTGTATTGACGACGACCTTTCCATGGCTTTTGGATGAGGATAACCCAGTTATATCCTGTTAAGGAAATAACTCTTTGAATCAAGCCGGACGACGCGTTCGTGCTCTGCGAGGGATAAGCTTCCAGAATCTACTGGGGATAAGCTTACTGCTTGGGGAGATGAATTCCAACTTCCTTAGGGAACTGGATTGGACTCTCCTGGGGAAGTTTTGATATGCTGGGGAAGTGATTCTTTTGAACGTTGATATGCCGCCGGGGAACAATCTTTAGAGCGAGACTGCCGGGGATGCTTGTTAAGAATATGTATGCTGCTGGGAATGTTGGGATCTGCTGGAGGATACCCTACTTTCTTGAGATTTGATAACTGCTTGGAGAAGAGTGTATTGACTGCTTACTCTTTGGGGAATTAAAATATACTGGTCATGTTCTTTAGCTGAACCTACCTTGATACCTTGGAGGACAGAACAATTAGATTGCTTAGACAACTCTTCATTGCCCCTGTTTCTAGTGTCACCTGTAATTAATCCTTTGTTTCGTATGCAAATATTTATGAGTTAGAAAATTATTGTTAATGCACATATCACAAATTGAACCTTGGATGTTCTTCGCAAAACAAAACAGAAAAAGAAAAACAATTGGCACATTTAACTGAAAAGTATATTTGTATTGATTTTGAATGGCCTGAAAATAGGCGTTTTGTGTACAAGAGGCTGACGTCCTAGTAAGAGGAACGCCGCCGAGCAAAAGAGTTTATACAAATTTTGTACAAAAGAAAATAAAACAGCTGTGTGAAATGGATGATCCACTGGGTTTCAACTCTGCTATTGCCTTTATTACTCCGAGCGTCTCATCACTTGATGACCTTGGTTGAAGGTGAAGCTGACTGATCGATGCCGTCTGAACTTGATGTAGATACCGGATTCTGGATGCAGAGTGATCAATGAGACATAGTATTACGCTTTTATCCCTAATTTTTGCCTGGACCGCCCTTTCGGGTTTTCAGTCCACCGGGATACCCATTTTTGCCCAAGCCGCCTTTTCAGGTTTTCGACTTGCCGGGTGTACAGATTTTTTTCATTTCATCTCTTCATTTTGCCCGAACCCTTTTGGTTCGCCGGGAGGCCCTAATTTTTGCCTAGGCATGTCGGCCTAGCGGGTCTTTTTTATGCGTAGTATCTTTTTACTATGTCTGCATTAGCGGGGTGAGGAAGGTCGTCACCATCCATGTTGGTCAATATCATGGCTCCTCCTGAGAACACATGCTTAACCACAAATGGCCCTTCGTACGTAGGGGTCCATTTGCCCCTTGGATCACTCTGAGGAAGGATGATTCTCTTGATTACCAGATCCCCAACTTGATATTCCTGTGGTCTGACCTTTTTGTTAAATGCCCTGATCATCCGTTTCTGATACGTCTGACCATGACAGATAGCAGCAAGTCTCTTTTCATCAATGAGGTTGAGTTGATCAAGTCGTGTCTGGATCCAATCATCTTCGTTCAGATTTGCATTTTTCATTATCCGGAGAGAGGGTATTTGCACTTCGATCGGTAAGACTGCCTCCATACCATAAACCAGAGAGAAAGGAGTTGCCCCGGTTGACGTCCTGGCTGAGGTACGGTACCCATGTAGAGCGAATGGTAACATCTCGTGCCAATCTTTATAAGTCACTGTCATCTTCTGCACGATTTTCTTGATGTTCTTATTTGCTGCTTCTACAGCCCCATTCATCTTCGGTCTGTAAGGAGAAGAATTGTGGTGCTGTATTTTGAACTGTTCGCAGAGCTCAGCGATCATCTTATTATTTAGATTGGTACTGTTGTCTGTAATTATTCTCTCTGGGACGCCGTATCGACAGATCAAGTTATGCCGAATGAACCGTGCTACCACAGTCTTGGTTACCGTAGCATAGGATGCTGCTTCGACCCACTTCGTAAAATAATCAATCGCTACCAGGATGAAGCGATGCTCATTAGATCCCGTAGGTTTAATCTCACCGATCATGTCTATGCCCCACATCGCAAACGGCCAAGGCGCAGTCAGGACGTTCAGGGGAACCGGAGGAACGTGCACCTTGTCTGCATAAATCTGGCACTTATGGCATGTCCTGGAATGTTGGTAACAGTCAGCTTCCATTGTGGACCAGTAATATCCTGCCCGTAGGATTTTCTTAGCCATAGTGTGTCCACTGGAATGTGTACCAAAGGTCCCTTCTTGTAGCTCTTCCATGATCCTTTCTGCTTCAGTCTTATCTACACAACGCAGTAAGGTTGAATCATGGTGTCGCTTGTACAAGATGCCGTTGCTAAGGAAGAACTTTGCTGCGAACCTTCTCAGGAACTTCTTATCATTGATAGAGGCACCTTCAGGGTATTCCTGAGTTTCCAGATATCTTTTTACCTCATGGTACCAAGGCTTCTCAGTCACCAATTCAGTTTCGAGATCGCAACAGTATGCCGGTTCGTCCAGTTTCCAGATGATGATCCGGGGAGCCTCATTATCCCATTTGACCTTGAACATAGAAGACATTGTAGCTAACGCGTCCGCCAACTGATTCTCTTCTCTTGGAAAGTGCTCAAAGGTTATCTCTGTGAAGTGGGGGATCAAGGTCAACACACATTCTCTGTAAGGAATCAGGTTTGGATGTTTCGTATCCCACTCTCCTTTGATCTGATTGATCACAAGAGCAGAATCTCCGAAAACACTCAGAAACTTAATCCTTAGGTCAATCGCAGCTTGAAGACCCATGATGCATGTCTCATACTCCGCCATATTGTTGGTGCAGTTGAAACATAGTCGGGCAGTGAGTGGAGTATGAGTGCCTTGTGGAGATATGATTATGGTGCCGATACCGTTTCCCAAAGCATTGGATGCTCCGTCAAAGTGCATAGACCATCGGGATCCTGGTTCAGGTCCTTCATCTGGTCCAGGTACTTCACAATCAGTCACAATCATGATGCTTTCATCCGAAAACTCGAAGTTCATTGACTGGTAGTCATCTACAGCTTGATGTGCCAAGTGGTCTGCCAATACACTTCCCTTGATGGCTTTCTGGGTTGTATACTGAATGTCGTATTCCGTCAAGATCATTTGCCATCTTGCAATTCTCCCAGACAAAGCAGGCTTTTCGAATATATACTTTATAGGATCCATCTTTGAGATCAACAAGGTAGTGTGAGTCAGCATATACTGTCTCAGCCGGCGAGCAGCCCATACCAAAGCGCAGCAAGTTTTCTCAAGCAGTGAGTATCGGGTCTCACAGTCGGTAAACTTTTTGCTAAGGTAATAAATGGCATGCTCTTTTTGGCCAGACTCGTCATGCTGCCCCAGCACACACCCCATTGAGTTGTCAAGCACTGTCAGGTATAGTATCAGAGGTCTCCCTTCAACCGGTGGCATAAGGATAGGTGGTTTTTGGAGATACTCCTTGATTCTGTCAAAAGCGGCCTGACATTCATCATTCCAACGTACTACCTGATCTTTCTTCAGCAGCTTGAAGATTGGCTCACAGGTAGCGGTTAGATGCGAGATGAATCGAGCAATGTAATTCAGGCGTCCTAAAAAGCCTCTGACTTCCTTCTCTGTCTTAGGAACTGGCATCTCTTGAATAGCTTTGACCTTAGCAGGGTCCACTTGAATACCCTTATCACTGACCACGAAGCCTAGCAACTTTCCCGATCTTACCCCGAAGGTGCATTTGTTCGGGTTCAACCTCAGCTTATATAGTTTCAACCGGTCAAACAACTTCTGCAGATGATCTAGATGCTCTTCCTCAGTTTGGGACCTTGCGATCATGTCGTCAACATACACTTCTATATCATGATGGATCATGTCATGAAATAAAGCGACCATGGCACGTTGGTAGGTTGCCCCAGCATTCTTTAACCCAAAAGGAATGACCTTGTAACAGAAGGTGCCCCACTGAGTAACAAATGTAGTCTTCTCCATGTCCTCAGGTGCCATCTTGATCTGATTGTAGCCTGAGAAACCGTCCATGAAAGAGAACACTTTATGCTGAGCTGTATTATCAACAAGGACATCAATATGAGGTAAGGGGAAGTCATCCTTGGGGCTGGCCCTGTTCAGATCCCTGTAATCGACACACATTCTGACCTTACCGTCCTTCTTAGGTACCGGCACCACATTAGCAACCCATTGAGGGTAAGAAGTCACTGCAAGGAACCCAGCGTCAAACTGTTTCATAACCTCGGCCTTAATCTTCTCAGACATCTCTGGACGCATCCGACGGACCTTTTGCTTAACTGGAGGGCAGTCTTCCTTAGTAGGCAAGTGATGGACCACAATATCGGTATCCAACCCGGGCATGTCTTCGTAGGACCAGGCAAAGATCTCCATATAATCATGTAACATCTTGGTTAACCGTTGCTTCACGCTGAGCTCTAGGTTGGCACCAATCTTTACCTCTTTCCTGTCTTCTTCAGTATCCAAGTTTATTGTTTCCACTGGCTCTTCATGGGGTTGAATTGCCCTCTCTTCCTGAAGTAACAGTCTTGCAAGTTCGCCAGGCACTTCGCAATCATCTTCACCTTCGTCTTCGGCTAATTTGATCGGATTTTCGAAGTCATAACTGGCAGTAGCCGAGTCGTTACCAGTGAGATCCAGAGTGGATTGAAACCTGTATGAGTGAGTGTGTGTGTAAATACAGATGTTTTGAAATATATGTAAAAGAAAGAAAGACAGAAAAGGAGCATAAGATTTGCAATGCGGGAAAACGTCCAAGATTTTCATTTATGATATATGAAATGACAATTTATATGCCCTCACAAATGAAACCACGGTGCCTCGGGTAAGACACCGGGCCATAGAGTTTATCATTGTTTATTACAAATACCAAAACATAGGAATTCATTACTTAGTAACAAGATCAACAGACAGGTTTTCCTTTGCACTCCAATTATTAAGTCCACTGTCGGTTGCAGGGTAAATCCAGCTATCAAACTCAGCTTCATCCACTTCCTCTTCGTCCCCAATAGCATTCACTCCATGAGCAGGCAGGGGAGCTGTCACTACATTAGGCTTCTCAGATGCCTCAAACTGTACCTCCTTGGCGTCAATAAGGTCCTGCAGCTTGTTCCTTAATGCCCAACAGTCATCAGTGGCGTGCCCCGGGCTATCAGAATGATAAGCACAACGAGCATTTGGGTTGTACTTGGGAGATGTAGTATTTGCAACCCTCGGAGCCTCTCTGACGGTTACCAAGTTGGTTGAGAGCAACTGTGGTAAGATCTGCGATAAAGTCATACTCAAACGGGTGAATTCCCTTCTGGGTCTCTCAGCCCTTGGTTGGTTAGCTTGCCGAGGAGCGGCTGCAGGCTTGGCAATCATTAATGCACTGACAGATTGACGGCGCTCTGGTTTATCCTGCCTTCTAGGCCCATACACCGCACTGGCCTCCTTCTTGAAGGGTTTCTTCTCAGAGCTAGACGATGCACCCTTCGGAATCTTTCCAGACTTCAATCCAGCCTCGATTCTCTCTCCAGTCAGAATCAAATCAGTGAACCCTGCAGACGAATTCCCGATAAGATGGTTGAAAAACGGCCCAGATAGGGTCCCCAAGAACATGTCTACCAACTCCCGATCAGTCAACGGAGGCTGCACCCTGCCAGCCAGGTCTCTCCACTTCTGAGCGTACTCCTTAAAACCTTCACTTGCACCTAACGACATACCCTGGAGTTGGGTACGTGTAGGGGCAAGGTCGGCATTATATTGATACTGCTTATAGAAAGCAGTAGCCAACTCCTCCCAGTTACGAACCTTGGTCCCATCCAGCTGATAGAACCATTCGAGATAAGTCCCTGAAAGACTCTCCTGGAAGAAGTGGATCCACAAATTCTTGTCCGCCGAGTACGGTTGAATTTTCCGAACATAGGACCTGAGATGTAGCTTGGGACAAGACGCCCCGTCATACTTAGAGAAGGATGGTGCTTTGAACTTGTGAGGGATAATTACACCAGTAGACAAACCCAGATCTCCGAAATCCAGCCCAGGTACCTGTTGTATTTCCATGGCATTCAACCTATCCTCTAGTTGCTTGTAACGGTCTTCTGCGGGAGGGTACTGCTCTTCATCAAAATCAGTCTCGTTGTCGGAGACTACCGGACTAGGAACCCTTGCTTCTGCCTGAGGAGTACTCTTGCCAACAGAAGAACCAGCCTCTTCCTGCTGCAGAGCATTGCCAAACCTTCGGCCCGAGTTGAACAGAACAGTTCCTCTCTTCTTCTTCTTCTCCTTTTTCAGGAGCATAGCCTTCATCTCTTCTTGGCCTTGAGCCAAACCCTTGATTAATTCCTGAAACTGCGCATTCTGCGCCTGAAGAGCTTTGATGGATGTCTCAGTTGATGAAGAGTCAGGATTCATGATGCTGAAATAAACAGCGAAGAACTGTAAGCAACCTGAAAAGAGGAAACCCTGCTATGCACATGATGAATGATATGTGTTTATGCAATGCATTCAAGGGTTCGAAAGTTCAAATTTGTTATAGACAAAAAGGAACACACGTTATCATTAAGGAAATAACTGTTTAGTACATCAAAGCCTCATGGGCAAAATAATACAAAAATCAAATCAATCCCAAAATACACTGCGCATCCTCTTTGGAGCTATGTAAGTGTTGAGATTCCTCTCCTCATGCAACAGGCGGGTGAGCTCCAAGACCTTCTTTTCACTGGCATGTAGACTAGTCTCAAGAGAATTCCGTTCTTCCTTAAGCTAGATCCAGCTTTTCTGCATTTCTTCCCAGGATGTGGGCATATCAGGGTGCTGAATGGTGTAGGACACTTCTCCTTCCAAGACTGGTTCTTTGATCACAGGGAGCATATGGGGATAAGGCATTACCAACTTCTGGGAGCGGGCGCGTACCCACTTGAGATAAGGTTCCAACAGGATGGAGTTCCTGTGCCCCAGTGTCTTGTTGTCTATCCTATTGGGCATCCTCCAGGCTCTGATAAATCTCTGGCGAAGTCCTTGAGTATCGTTGTCGAAGTCAAAAACTATGTCAGGAATTAACATGTCATGAGGACCATCCCTCCGAGCATAACCAAACTGTCTCCAAGCCAGGCATGGGCTGTAAGTAATGCCTCCTCTGATTCCAAGTAAAGGAGCATTAGGGTACTCCCCGCAACGATCAATGATAGTGACATCTTCTCTGGACCTAGGGCACCAATGTATATCAGCATGTGTAAGAGTCATCAACCGCTGTGACCATCTCAAACCCCGCTCATTCTTCAGGACAGATTGTGGAAGGTGCGAAATAAACCACCTTCCCAGGAGAGGAGTGCAACACATAAGGACACCTCTTTTTCTCATGGTTCGAGTGTAACATGAGTGAAGGATGTCCCCCAGCAACGTAGGTATAGGATTCCTGGACATAAAGATCTGGACAGCACTGATATCAATAAGCTGATATGGGTTAGGGAACAACACCAAACCATAGACAAGGAGGGCCACAACCTCTTCAAAAGCTTGCAAGTCAAGGGAGTTCCAACATTCATGGGCCTTTTCAAACAGAAACCTGGCTAAGAACCCTTTGATACCACTTCTAACTTCCCAATGTCCCTTGAGGTCAGATGACTGCAGGTGCAAGGCTTTAGCAATCTCTTCAAGCTTAGGTTCCTTTTCCGTACCGTTGAAGGGTAGCTGATCAAGGATAGGGATCTTCAGGAGCCGGGAGAACTCCTCCAATGTAGGTACCAGCTGATAGTCCAAAAAGGTGAAACAATGATGCAGAGGGTCAAAGAATTGGAACAGGACCTTGATCATATCTTCCTCAATGTTGGTGTTGACCAAGCTGATGAGGCTTCCATGTCTTTCACTGAATGATGAGTTCTCGGGAATCCTGGATATAAGTTCCTTGAGCTGAAGAGGGATCCTTACAAGACTAATTTGAATTGTCTTCCTACGAATAGTTTCCATGTCCTACAAAACAAGAACAAAGATGAAGATTCGAACCCCTGAAATGGTTAGTCAATGCATATGATGCAGGATGATGTCATAATGCTATGATTAAACACACCACAGATATTTACAAAGACAAACATGTAAGGCACACAAGGCACACAAGACAAGCCCTTAGGGTTTAAGGCCAGCATGGGGTCTGGGTAGTACCCTCTTGAAGTTGGTGGGTTCAACCTGTCCTATCAAAGTAACCGGGTTCTAAGGGTCCCAATATCACGGGATTGCTTTCATTGTTCGTCGTTTCGATTTAGCCACTGAACTGGCGACCGAAATATTCCAGGAAAGCAACCCTCAATTGAGTGTAGTATCGAGTATCAACCAACCTCGGACTGCACCAAAGTCAGTTATCTCACTACCCTAAAGAGGCCAAGATAGTTCAATTAAGGTTCCTAAGGTCTGTTGATGCTTCATGACACCACGCGGAGGCCCCGTACTCTCCTTGACTGAACTCAAGGGTTACCGGTACACACCAAAGTGCCACATCAACATAGCAGATTGTTTCAACCATGTCGGTATACCCCGCACAGTTCCCTCACAGCCTTGTTGCTACTTTCTAAGAAGGTATCCCCCAGATCCGGGTTAGGATCTATAGAACTCCCAAGACAGTCCCACAATAATAAAGCAAGCAAATCAATACAATTGAAAACACAGTGATCTTAGTCCTAAGGTACACCTCACTTTAAGTTATATCCCCAGCAGAGTCGCCAGTTCTGTGATCGGTGGATCTGAAACTGACTGTTTAACGCTGGTTCGCGAAATGTCGCGGAAGCAAGAGTCGCCACCGTCTTTTATTTTCTCCAAATGGAAAGGACAAAAGCACAGAAAAATTCCTTAAAGAGATTGCTCTCGGTTCGGGAGGTAGGTTATAGAAAGGGAAGGTGTTAGCACCCTTTCTATCCATGGTTATCCATGGGCTCTTAGATACTTGCTCACTTGTGTTTTCAAAAATGGTTTGTTTGCTTTTCAATGTGGGTTTTAAAAAGTTTCTTTGAAAATTCCAGTTCGACTCTTGTATCGGTCCTCAAGAGTGTTTGAAAAAATGCTTTCGAAAGCTTTTTGAAAATGTGTTGGTGTGAAAAGTATTTTGTTTTGTTTTGAAATTTAGAGCAAGTATCTACGAGAACCTACCTACCCTAAGGAATTCGTCTGTGTAAATGTCCTTTAAAGTAGTGCCATCCCACCATTGAGAGGTAGGTAGCACCACCGTTGGAGGTGTTCAGGTCAATTCGAGGTTCGGGACATGGTGATCACTAGAGCAATGGGAAGACACCTTAGAAGCTACCCTCATGCCAGGTTCCCGGATCATGAGGACTTACTAAGACATCCTCTACTCGACGATCACCTTTCGAGGCAAGGCAACAGTGAGGCGTACCCTAGGGGTGGTGTGTGCGGTTTGTGTGTCGTTTTCATTTGCATTTATCTTGTCATGTTATTGGTGTTCTACGCTTTTTTTTACTTTTGCCATACATTCTTTCATGCCTTTGATTAACAGTTAAAAAAGTTGCGGGAAAAGTAAATTCTAAGCTATTACAAACGGCGCGGGTCCACATCGCCAAAATTAACCAGGACCCGATTTGACAGAAAAATAAAGAAAGTAAAAGAAGAGTGCGAGAAAAGTAATTACATGGCTTCGGGAGAGATACATAAATATTTAAACGAAAATAAAATAAATATGCGAATAGGAAGTTTATCGAAACGAGGGCGTTGGACCCTTTTTAACTAAATTAAATTAAAGGATGCAATTAATTAATTGAAAAGAAAGAAAGAACTTGTTTTTTTGGTATTTTTTTAGTATTTTAGGATTTAATGAAAAAGGAATTAATTAAAATAGGTACTAACCCTAATTCTAATGGCTTTTAATTTATTTAAAAAAATATTGAAGTTTTTAACCTAAATTAACCCTAATTTTGACTACAATTTTAATTATGAAAATAAATAAATAAATAATATTATGAAAGAAAAATAAAAAGGATGAAAAATTATTAATTAAACCTAATTCTATGTTTTTTAGATTTTTATTATGAAAAGAATTAAAATTAAAACCTAATTTACACTAAATTTAATTACATGCAAATTTATGAAAATACTAGAAATAAAAATATTTATTATTTTAATTCCTTTCTGATTTTTATGTGTGTTTTTTACATTTATGAAAATAATTAATTAATTAAACAAATAATAATTAAAATAAAAGTAGAAACAATGCAAAAAAGTATATAAAAAAAGCAAACCCAGGGGGGTGTCAGTCCCCAATATGGAGGTATAGCCCAAGCAATTCAGGCCCATTTCAATTCCTGGCCTTGTGGACCTTTTTTACTCACGTGCAGAGGCGTTGACTGGGATCTACTATGTTCCTCAATTCTTAGCCTTGTGATTGATGAAGCTGAACACGTGGACGCTTGATTAGGAAGATGTATGGTGCGCTCCAATCTTGAAACTGCATATGAACATGAATTGCAAAATAATATGGGAAATAATGCAGACCTGGGGCTCGAACCCAGGTCATGTACGTTATCAACAAATGCACCTGCCACTGGACCAATTCATGCACTTTGTATATAATGTAATAAACAAATAATATCAAACAAAGCCAAGGCGTTAGTGGGTTAAAGCGCGCAAAATTTAAACTGACCAACCAACATATGCCACGACATCGTCTTCCTCGCTGGTTTTATTTTTTTCTGAAACAAGAACACATTAGCAACGATTTTCCAGTGTTCTCTTAAGCCGGTTTTGGAAAAATAGCGACTAGCCCTAGGGGCTCCATAAATTAGGCGCGAGGGTATCCTTATAACCGTCTGAACGCCCTGAGTTGAATGGTGGTGGTCTTGAGGGCCAATTTTTCCTCATTCAAAAACCCCTAATCCAAGGTCCTGTAAACCCTAGAAAACGATTATGGCATATTGGCACACAATGCATAAAAACGCAATTAAACACATGGGTTAGCTTCAGAATAGCATAAGGAATGTAAATCAACAATTAAAATGCCATGAGAATGCATAAATGTTAAAATACGATCATGGACTTTTTTCTGTACAGGGGCGGTTCATGTTACCAATTCTTTAAGCTTTGATGAATGTTTTTGATTGGGAAACGTTCAGTGAACCTTCAGCAAGCTAATGAAACCAAAATTATGCCTTGAATCAGCCTGCAAAAGGGTTTTCAGTTTTGAGTTTCTTAACAAAAATTTCAAGTTTGATAATGGTTTTTCTGAGCAGCTGCTTGTGTAATGGCACTAAGGTTGTGATCCTTGCATATGTAGTAATGAATTAGGTTAAGAAAAACAGAACAAATCAATTGCTTTCATGGTTTTTGGAAATTTGATTTTCTAGGATCTTTTTCAATCTTTTCCATGTGTTTTTGTACCAATTAAGATCAATTCTCTCCAAATCCTTCCCTATTTGATTTCACACGAATTATTGAGTAGATTACATGTGCAAAAAGATTTGATACTTAGGTTAAATATTTTCCATGCATTTAATTTGATTTAAATGAATTAATATAAATAAAAATTCAAATAAATAAATAAAAAATGAAGAAATACTTCCCTTTGGGCCAAGTGGTCGTGCACATGCCATGGATGATGAATTATGGAAGAAAAATGGGCCCATTAGCAAATTTAGGTCATTTGAATCAATGTTGACTTTTCAAAATATCCAAAAATTTCCCAACTTCCACAAGGCATAACTTGCTCAATGTTTAAGCTTTTCTCATGTTCTTGGACATTTTGGAAAGCTCTTTGAGTCCTCTAACCAATGCCTTTGGTCCCATGTCATTTTGATTTACCAATCTCAAGTTATGGCCTTTGACTTAAAGTCCCTTTTTGTTGACTTTTGAAAATGACCTATAATGTTGAATTTGATAACTTTTTGTGAGAGCATTTCTTGGACTTGAAGTATGAAGATGAGTTGTAGGAAATGTCTTTCTCTTCAAAATGAGCTTTGGATGGAATTTTTCTGATAATCCATGTGAAAGTTATGCCCTGGTCAATTTACAGTTGACTTTTTCAGCTGTCCAAATAAGGAAACTTTTGCATCTTGATGATTTTTGAGCCAAACTTTGAGAATCATGATCGAGCATTGATCAAATGATGTTTGTGGCTTCAAAATGATATGTTGACCAAAAATTTGAACTTTTGGCTGTCAAATGACCATTTGCCCCTACAGTTGACTGTAGTGCAATTAGGGTTTTTGACTGTGCAGTTTTGTGCTGAATGTCTTGAAACTTGATATGAGGATGCTTGACCATATTTGTAGACATATGAGGCTTGATTGGGCCTTTGGAAACTTCATTTTCTTGATCAGAACCAAAACCCTAGTTTTGACTGCTTAGGAGGCCCTTGAACTGTGCAACCCTTGAGGAGGTTTTGATGCTTGACTTGGCAAATCTTTGAATAATATGGGAGGGAAAATTTTGGGGTACAACAACAACCCTGCCTTACAAATGGAAAACCTGCTAGCCAAAGCATTACAAACTGCAAAACTGTAAAGCTACAGACCTACCTGCAACCATAAAAGGCTCCAAAACCTGCTTACAAACTCAAGTAAACCAGTAACAAACCAGTAACAAACCTGCAAGCAAACCTGCATAACCTGCATAACCTGCTTACAAACTCAAGCAAACCTGATAGCAAACCTGATAGCAAACCTGCTAGCCAAAATAAATCAAACATGTACCAAATTAAAAACAAGCTAACCAACAACCTCATCATCACCCAGAGAAAGGAAGATCTTGCAGAACCAGTAAAACAACAACACCAGTTTTCAAGTACATTCATCATCAAACGAAAATCAAACAAAGCCAAGTTCCAGTTTGTTTCCATCAACAAAAGTCAGAAGTACACGTTCAGAAACAACAAAAATCTCAGAGGTATTGTTCATCATTGACAAAACCAGAAAGAGGAGGAGTTTAGAAGCAAACACAATAGTTTCAGAATTTCTTCATCATTAATATCAGTAAAAAAGAGAAAGGAATAGGAAGAAGCAAATTTCAGATTCACCATTATCAAATAATCAGGGTCAACAAGGAGAGAGGAAGAGTTTAGAGGCAAAACAACAAAAAAGTTTCAGAATATAGTTTCATCATCAACGAATCATCAAGCCAATAAAAACATATCAAAAAGGAAGAATTTCATAAATATATCCTTCATCATCAACAAGAAACAAAAGCAAGCAAAAGTTTCGAGCAAGTTCTCAGAACACTCATCATCAAACATTCAAAAGAAATACAGAAATTCCAGAAGCCAAAGTAAGCAACCCCCATCTCCGCCCTCTGTTCCGGCCACCGGAGGCGCCACCAATCCCTCTCCTTTCCTCCATTGTCCTCTCCATCCTCCTCAAGGTAAATTTCCTTAAAACATCATAGGTTAAAGAGATTAAAACTGTAAAACACGAACATGCAAACAAATCTGTAAAAAGCGCGAGAGAGAAAGATAAAAACTCGTACCTTTCAGACCACAACTGTGGGTCGCTGTGAGAGAAGAGGAAGTGAGAGAGGGCGACGCCTGGAAACCTAGTACATAGAGAGAGAGGGTGTTTGAGAGAGACAAAGAGAACGAAGAAGAAGGAGGCGCCACTGAGGCCAAGACTGCAAACCCTAATTCTGAGCATATCAAACCTTAACCCTAAAATTTGTTCAACATTCATTCTGGGCTTTCGCCCCAAACAATATGCTAATCCCACATGTTCTTACTAAAGCACCCCCCCTGATTCTTGTTCTCCTTCTTTTTTTATTTTTAGGTCATAATCCTAGGCCCATCATCCTTCTCTTTTCAATTTTCAAACTAATACTCTTCCTTTTCTTTACTAATTTATTTTCTTTAAACCAATACTTTTCTTTTTTATTTTTACTCTAAAAAATTTGTTTTGTTAATAATAAAGAAAATCAATAATAGATTAAAGTTTGTTTTGATATAATTTTCTTTAATATTTGTTTTATTTTAATTAAATACAAAAAATACTAGAATTTTTGTTTAACTAATCTTATTTACATAAGTTCCTAAAAAACATAAAACACAATAAAAATAATATAATTTTTTAATCTTTCTTATTTAGGTTAAATTTTATTTGTTTCATTTGTAAATAAATACATGCATCACATAATACTTTTGATTCTCTTTATTTTTTATGTTTTGTTACAATTTGTTAATATTTGAATTGCGTCGATTCGATTTGGTTGTAACGCATAATACTTGGACATTATTATTCTGATAAGACTCATCCCCATTTGTAAATAATTTGTACCCCCATCCCCGGATACTCATTTGTAATAACTTAGACTTTAAATTCCCGCAATTTATCGCTTTCAATATACTGTATAGTAATTAGGCTTTGTATGCGAAGATCTAAAATCAATCGCTAGATAACCTAATACAAGATAAATGCATGAAAATCAATACACAATTCACACTTGCACCTCTAGGGTAACCTCGCTTGTTGCCTCGGAAAATGCAATCGTGTCTCTCGAGTATGAGACACTCTAGCAAATGCCCCTTTAATAAACAAAGATCGTAGTCCCTCGATGACCCTCGATGCTGCCTTCGATAAAACGATCTCGCCCCTTACAAAATTGCTAGAGCGTCTCACAAGTTGCTTTCAATGATTGCATATGATGGCCCGCGCCTGTCCCGTTTAACATCCTAACACAAGGTTGTTCACCAAAAACAATGGTGAAATAACACTGTTAAAAGGGTTAAAAAACATAAGAAAGATCTTTGAGTAAAATAGGGTAGACAACTCTTAGTTACTTGATCAAAAATCTTGCAAAAATATCCTTTCCATTTTCAAACACACTTCACCACACAACTTTAAAACAAATTTAAAACAACTTTCAAAACATTGAAATATCTTTTCAAAAAGACACACACCTTTGTATATATTCAAACAAGAATCATTACAAAGGTTTCCTAGACGAGGCATCTTTTTTAAAACATTTTTACAACCACACACACAATGCACCATTTCAGACAATTGAAAAGCAAAGGCAAGTGATCTAAAACAAGTAACTAAGAGCCCATGGATAACCATGGATGAAAAGGGTGCTAGCACCTTCCCTTTTCATATTCTACCCCTCGAACCCAAGAAAACATCTCAAAGGTCTTTCCTGTGCTTTTTGACCTTTCCTTAGCATAAAATAAAAAGTCGGTGGCGACTCTTGCTAAACCGAACAAGTGCGAAAACAAACGCAAAATCCCAAGTCAGTTCTCCCACCGTATCATAGATAATTTCAAGATCGAGCATCATAAATCCTCACCATATTAACCCAAGATGAACGGGGCTGTTGAATCCTCTAATAAGAGCATCAAGAAAATTATTTAGAAAATGGTGAAGACATATAAAGATTGGCATGAAATGCTTCCCTTTGCTCTACGTGGCTATCGTACTTCCATACGAACATCAACAGGTGCGACCCCTTTCTCTCTGGTATATGGCATGGAGGCAGTATTCCCAGTTGAAACAGAAATTTCATCACTTCGAGTTCTAATGGAAACAAAGCTTGAAGAAGCAGAGTGGGTTCAGACACAACTTGATCAGCTCAACCTCATTGAAGACAAACACTTGACAGCTTTGTGCCACGTCCAGTTATATCAGAAGCGGGTGAAGAAAACATTCAATAAGAAAGTCCTCTCGAGTGTTCAAAGAAGGGGATTTGGTACTCAAGAAGATTCTGCTACCTTGCCTCGATTCGCGTGGTAAATGTACACCCAACTACGAAGGTACGTATATGGTAAAAACAACATTCTGTGGTGGAGGTCTCATCCTCACAACGATGGATACAGAAGAACTACCATATCCGGAAAATTCAGACGCAGTCAAAAAATACTATGTATAAAAAGCTTGCTAAGTTCGAACCCTGAATAGGCGACTTAGGAAAAAAGGAATGTCCCGGTGGATTGAAAACCCTAAAGGGCGATCTAGGAAAAAATTAGGGACATACACACAAAAATTATCCCGGTGGATTAAAAACCCGAGAAAACGATCCAGGCAAAAATTAGGGATCTTACTCAATAATAAAGAACAAAAAGACTGCGATCTAAGAACTAAGACTGCAAATCACAAAGGAAGAGATTGATCCAAATCATTTAACTCGTAAGAAAAGGAGATTAGAGTTGTCAAAAGGACATTGGGGAAACAGTAGTAGAAATTATCATTTTCATTACCATTTTCAGTTTTAAAACTTTTTGTAATTACCTCTTTCAAGGAATTGTATCTTGTACTCTTGCCTATTCAGAGGCATATTTATCAATAAAACATTTGCACTTTTTCTTTTCGAACTTGTTTGTAAAGTACTACGATTATTTTTGTGAATACTGCATTGAAATCATTTTGGGGATTTGACAAAATAAAAGCATTTGATGAAATATCAAAAAGCATTTTAGTTAGAAAAACATCGAAAGAGAATCCACACCTACATCCATGTCCAGGCCTACTTCCACGCCCACGTCTACGTCTACATCTACGTCTGCATTCACACCTACGCATGTGCCTACGATACAAATATCAAGATCCTGCTGACACTTTTCATCATGTTCAAATAAATTCAAAGATACCATAATAACCCAACATTGGGGAGTTGGTAACACAAAAACATTGATTTAAGAGGAGGAAATATCAAAAAACATTTTCATTACATTTTGGGGCATATGCACATATTTGATACATATGTGAATATTTGGGGCATACATAACATACTTGATGCGTATACACTTTGGGTTCCATATCAATCTAGGACATTATGCATATACATTATACATGGCATTTTCAAAACACACTTTGACTAAAACCAATATCTTTGGGCCCTTTGTCAGATTATCAAAACAAGCAATTACCTTGGTTGAGAACAGACACAACCGGTAAAAATATTATCTCATTTTTTATCTAGTTATCTAAGATTTGATCATCAAAAACACTTTTTCAATCATCTACCCCCTAGGTTATGGTAGGTGTGCGAATTACCTGATTCATATTATTCATTCCCTAGGTTGCAATTAATACGTGAATTCATCTTTGTGTCGTTTACCCCCCAGGTTGTGGCAAGCGCACAGACTCTTCAAACATATATCACCTAGGTTGTGATAGATATGCAAATTTTCAGGGTTATACTATTCATCCCCTAGATTGTGATGAATAAAATAATCCCACCCATGTTGTCTTTTTTTCCCTAGGTTGTGATAAATACACAGGTTCATCCTCGTACTGTTTACTCCCTAGGTCGTAGTAAACATATCAAAATTCGCATAATCCATTGCATCAGTCTCCATGCAACAATGTGTTATCAAACTTTGTTTTATTCATCCCCCAGGTTGCGATGAATAAACAAAATCTACATCATAAATTTACTATATTAGTCTCAAAGCATTAGTAAGTCATCTTTTCAAACTTGTATCATTTTACCTCCTAGGTTATGGTAAATATGCAAAAAGATCTACCATCTCTTTTAGATACTGACGAGTTATCTGCGTCGTCATATCTAAGTCAAATCTAAATTTTGGTTCAAACGCTGGTAAGATAATACATCATCATATATGTCTACTTTTCATGCCCATGGGAACGTTGTACAGTGTATCCTTATAATCTTTCAGACAAATTTTGGGGTCTTCCATTATTTAATAAACTTCTGATCAAAACGTGTGAGACATGCATATTCTCACACTATTCAATCGAAATGTGCGAACCTTCACTCCCTACTTCTGGGAAAGTAGATGAAACAACTCTTGAAATTCACGATCGAACTATCAAAGTAATTAGGCTGGTTCAATTAACCCCACACTATGAAGGAAAAATCTTAGAGGAATGTTTCACAAAATATGTTATGATGTTTGCCAAACATCATAACTGTACTCCTTCGATGGCTCCCTTTCCTCAAAGAACTCATAGCCCCTAATGGTTTACTAGATCTATCTCTACTACTACACTAACTCAAGGGGAAAAGACTTTGGCTATCTAGAAAGCTTTCTTACTCCCTAGGCTAATTACCACAAGACTTGCACCCATCAAGAGCCATATTGTCTTACTTTCCTATCAACCCAATTTCGTCTCTCGATAATTTAGGCTTTGGCAGCTTATTCATAAACCACTCTTTGAAATAAAAAGTGCTCCTTGCCTTCGAGGAATGCATTTCTCAATTCCTGTACAAGACAAATGCATGCAACAATATTCCAACTTCGCTGAATTTACATCAGTTCCTTTTTGCCCATTCTTTTACTGCACTAAAGCCTTTGATGCTTGGTGGAGCAAATATTATTATGCAAACATGTTCGACGTGACATTCTTCTCTCAACACCTGACCAAAGCTTTTTCCTTTATGTAGGATCAATCCAAGAAAGGTACACAAACTCATATCAAGGAGATACTGGCGTTCCAAAAGTACTTTGAAACTGTGTATAATCCAAATAATCTTAGTCGAATCATACATTATTCAGCGAAAACTTTAAAAGAGAAATTTAAAAAGATACTTCCTCATTTGAAAATTCCTTAATGTCTCAAACTTGAGGGCAGGTATGACTTAGCTTTCAAGCTTGAACCACCAAAATTCCCAAAATTACCTAGTGTTGATTTTGGCTTGCCGTTTTACCCTCCTTATCCAGACTATTTTGTCTGTGGGAATTATCATAATTTTATAAAACAACAGTCTAAAAAACCTTATGAACAAGTGGTTTCAAATAAGCACGCATTGGACAATTTTAAAGGCTTCCTTCATTATGATTTAAATCATGTCACAATGATCTCCCCAAAACGTGAAGGTATGGAACCAAAGGATCCATTGATCACTTTAATCATCTTTATCATTTCTATTTAGTAATTGATACTAACATGTACCACTTTTCAATGTTCTTTAAGCCTTCTAAAAGAAACAACCAAAGAAAGAAAAACTCACTTCGATGACAGGATAAACGGGTGCACCTAAACAAACCACTGCTTCATCAAAGAGTGTTATTCTAGAGATTGAGAAACCAAATATAATGTCTAAGGTATAATATGGTGTTCTGTTTCCTTATTTATTTGATTCTTCTGCTAATCTCTTTGCATTTTTATAAGTTAGTTGAAAACCTCTTGTTACTCCAAAGAAGAGGAAACAAACTGTAGAGATCCCAGAGACCGTCAAAGATGATGAAGACGTGTCTCCCACTACTTTAAAACCCAAAAAGTAAAATAAGAAGAAGGCGGAGGTATATGATGTAGCTTCCCAACCCCAAAATACCATTATTGTCAAGATATTACCCACAGCAACAAAAAAAGACAAGCAATTCCAATCCATCTGGCAACTTCATCTTGGAACGAATTGAGAGCGATAATTTGAGTCCTAGAGTTGAAGGGTCAATGGTATGAACTATTCACCTTATTTTCTTTAACAACCATTTTTTTATTTATTTGACTTAACTTATACTCTTCGTCTTGTAGGACATTTGACCAACTCCTACGGAGTCTCCTATTTAATACGAAGTTCCTCCTAGCAGTAGTAATCCTTCGTACCATCCTTTATCTGCTAAAGATTCTAATAAAGGATCTTCCACTTACGTGAACAAATTAGACAATGTCCATCCTGGCAAAGAACCTTCTCTCCATTCGCCACAGAAGTCAAAAACCAATGATTCTGAAAGTGATCACGAGGAACACCAAACTGCAAGCAAGAGAGTTCTTATCGATGAAGGACAAGATGATGACAGTTCAACCGATTCTTCTACAAAGATGGAATAGTTTGATGAAGAGTTTCTTGATGAAGATGAGCATATGTCTGATGACAGCAAAAAATACTCCCATGAAGAAGAAGAAGAAGACACAAATGCTCATGTTGGTTCAAAATACACCACTACTCTTGCTAGTCACCAAGATGACAACAATGTTCAACAGCAACCTTCTCAAGAGGAAATGGAAGCTTTGAAGAAAAATAATCCTATGGAATATGTGAAGTTGATCATGACTAGAAGAGGACCTCCCTTAGACAAAATTTATTCCATCCCTTCGACTACTTCAAGTGGAGGTTAGAATGTTGAAACATTTGAATAACTTCTTCAAAAAGTTAAAGAAAAGATCTTTGGAGTTGATTTGTTCGACACATTGAAGAAGGATGCCACGGCATGCTATGGGCTGAAGAAGTTGATCAACCAAATCAACATAGTCACTTGTTCATCTGAAGTTGTTGAAATCTTAATAGACATAAGCAGATTGATTGATCAGGTCAGTGCATACTACAATCAAGAATGAGATGTTGTGTTAAAGCTTCAAGACAAACAGGCTACTCAAGTGGCTAAATTGGAGAAAGCTCTTGAAACCTCCAACAAAGTTGGGCAAGTGGAGAAATATTTCAAGACAATGCAAGAGGACTTCGACACCTATACACGTTCCATATCTCTTTAGAAAGAACAAATCCAGAAACTACAAGCTAAGATTTCTCAAGAAGAGGCTCGTTGACAAGAAATCAAAAATGTGGATCGTATTAAAATCGACAAGGAGATTGCTCAAAGCGTCCAACATGTTGATAAGGCAGAAAAACTAGGGGAACAAGTTTCTACTCTTCAGGTTGTTCAATCCTCAATTGAATACAGGTTGCGGTTGGCAAAGATTAAGTGTGACAGAATGAAGATTAAGTTTCCATTTTGATTTCTTTGGAATTTATAGTATTGTCACTTTGCTTTTTTATGTGTTTTATATGTAACTTTGAAACAAAACTATTTTGGAATTTTTATGACAACGCCATGTTGGCTTTTCTATTTTCGTTTCATTACTCTGTTATAATCTTGAATTCCTGAAGCATAGGTTTATACTTCTTTAAGTACATGCCGTTTATATTCAAGATTCTTCTATCTTCCACAAATTCTTCTATTTTGTAAGCATTGTTTGAAAATGTTTAAATATTTCGAAAGGGTCCTTCCTAATGTGAGGACAATTTTTCCAACAGCTTATTCTTTCAATCCATTGGTAGTTATGTTAGACTACGAAAACTCATCTAGAAGGGGGTGAATATATTCCCATATTAAAAATGACATTTCAAAATAGTTACTTAAAAAATTATTTGAAAAACAATGTTGAGAGGAAGGTTTATTAGACTAGATCAACATAATAGTCTAAATGAACCTAGTTATTGGAAACTCAGATATGCACAAGCCATATGGAATTAAGACAATGATAAAATCATTCAACATAATAATATCTCAATTAATAGTTTAATATCAAACACAACGGTTTCATATTTCCAATGAAATCATATTAAAAATATAACTCGACACTTTATCGAACATGTCTCGCGCAATCAATTTGTTAGAATTTTCTTTGAGCTTAGTTGATATGAAAAAACACTTACAACCAAAGTTATTATAAGCTAATAAACAAGGCAATTTAAACTTTAAAAATTAAAGAAAAATTATATACAAATTGATCAATCAAATAACACATTCAACGAATTTCACATAGAGTGTAAATGAGAGTAAGTGATAGAACATTTCAATTTTCCTTTGAGTTGAACAAGTTTGTAAAATCAAGCTTCTCAAATGCACTTTTGTTTTGATGAAGACAAACCATGATTGACAAAGAAGGAAAAGATTATTGATCAAGCTAAAAGCATTTGTGGATAAAGTCTTTGGTTCAAGCACTTAGCAAAATTTTAAGGTGTGATGATAATACTTACTTTGAACTTAAGACATAGATGCTCAATGGTCAGAAGAAATATTTTATATTATCCAAATCCCTACTCAAGTTTTTTTCTAAGCTAAAAATCATTTTTCACTTGAGTTCAATCGATTTGCATATTAGTGCAATAGATTGCATGCTTCAATTTTTAAAAATATTTGCTACTGTTTCTAAGTGCAATCGATTTGCATGTTTGTGCAATTGATTGCACTCAATCAATTTTTGCTACTGACTTCAAATACAATCAATTTACACTATTATGCAATTGATTGCACACTCAAAATATTTGAATTTCTAGATGTTGAAACCTCGTGCAATCGATTTACACAAAGGTTACAATCGATTGCATGCTGCACGATTTTGAAAAATAGCAGTTTTACACATGCCTGTTCATAACGCCATTTCATATAAACCTTTCACTTAATATTGGCAATTGTTCATGATTCATTTACAGAACTTTATGTTGTTTCAAAAGGGTGTTATGAATATATAAATACTCATTTTCAAAATCATTTCAACACCACTTCCAATTATATTTTCTGAATTTTCAAATATCAAACTCAAGTTTTTCTTCACTTTCATACAAAAAGTTTTTCTGCACACTTTCACATATTGTCAAACTGAAAACTTTGAGCATTATATATATCTTGAGTAATTGTATACTATTGTCATTGGAAGAGAAGATCAATTCATTGATAAAATCACTCATAGTGATTATTACACTACAAACTCACTCAAATCAAATATTGCTATATACTTGCTTATTTTTCAGGATTGTTGAAAATAAGTTCAAGTGATTTTGAAATCTTGTTTTTTCCAGGATTGTTGGATACAAGTAAAGTCACTTTGAGAGTATTTTTCTCATTTTTGACATAGTGAAAATCCAAGAGGATTGTTCTTGGTCCAAGAGGATTGTTCTTGGTGGTTTTATTGGTTAGAGTCTTGTATAGAAGGACTAGGGTGTCTTGTCTAGAGATATAACAATAAGGAAATCTCTTTCATGTTGAAATGGGACTAGAGTACTCTCGGACTGTAAGGGGAACCAGGATACATGTTTGTGTTCTTTACTTTTCCGTATTTACCTCTTTCATCACTAGTCATAAACCAGAAAAGAAAGAAATACATTTGCAAACTCATGCACTAAACCAGAAAAATATTATCCATCATCACTAAAATGGTAAAACTTTTAAAGTACCTAATTCACCCCCCCCCCCTTAGGCGCACTTTTATACTTACAATTGGTATCAGAGCATGTTATAGGTAACCTGTTCCTAAAAGATCCAGAATGGCTTCCGCAAATCAAAATCTCGTTTTCAGAGATGGTGGTAGTAACAACAATCCTCCTCTATTTTGTGGTGAATATTTTGACTTCTGGAAAATATGCATGAAGGAACATCTAGAAGCACAAGGAGAAGAAATATGGGATGCCGTCGAGAATGGTCCATTTATTCCTATAACGGTGATCAATGGTGCTGGCTCATCAACGCCTAAAGTTGCATGGGATGAAGATGATAAGAAAAAGGTCCTCTATGATAAAAAGGCAATCAATCTTCTTCAAGGTGCACTTAGCATGGACGAATTCTTATGTATCTCGGCATGCAAAACAGCGAAAGAAATATGGGATACCCTGGTAGAAACTCATGAAGGAACTGCTGAATTTAAAAGATCGAGATTAAATACATTGAGTCAAGAATACGAACTATTCAGAATGCAACCCCGAGAATCAATCCTCGACTTGCAGAAAATATTTGTACACTTGATAAATAATTTGAAAGCACTCGATAAGACTTTAACTAATGATGAACTTAATCTTAAAGTGCTTAGATCTTTATCCAAGGAATGGCAACCAAAAGTGATAGCAATATCCGAGAAGAAGAATCTATCCATAGTGACTTTCGCCACTTTGTTCGGAAAACTTCAAGAATATGAGACAGAACTTGCAAGACTTGAAAAGCATGAAATCCAGGTAAAAGATTCAAAATACATTGCTTTAAATACAAGGATAAAAAATCATGATAGCAATCAAGAGGATGAATCCACTAGTAGTGAAAATGATGATCTCGTCAGATAGATTGAAAAGATTCTACGAAAGGAAAGAAAAAGGGAAGCACCAACAAGGAAGGTCATATGCTTTGAATGTGGATAAAAGGGACATGTTAAAAGTGAATGTCCTACACTTGAAAAGAAGAATAAATTTTTCAAGAGAAATAAAGATAAGAATTCAAAGAAAGCATATATAGCATGGGAAAGTTCATCTTCCGATTCCGAAAACAATCAACATGTTAATCTTGCATTATTTGCCTCACATAAGAGTTTCTCATTATTTCTAAAAGAGTCAAGCATCTTCAACATTATGTTTTTTTTATGAAGATAGCTACTATGTGCATTTATCAAAGGATGAGAAAAAGCATCATGAAGCAATATGGCTATGGTTAAGCTTTCAATATTATTATATGTATTTTGTCCATTTTTATGCATCTTTCCCTTCTTTTTGATAATGTCAAAGGGGGAGAAGGATGTGTAGCAGTAGAAATGTTTAAGACTAAGCCATTGGATTGACTAGACTTATACAAATCAAAATAGAAATCGCCATCGCGCTTTATTGTTTCCAACGGAATGGGAAAAGAGCGAGTAACCCAAAAAAAGGGGGGAAAGATTCAAGGTAAGGGGGTTGGTTATGTAAAGGGAAGGTATTAGCACCCTAAATATCTATGGTACTCCGTAGGAACCTCTTTGTAAAATCTGTATATTTTAGCTATAAAAAATGTTGTGTAAAAATAGATGGTGGAGGTGAGAAAAGAAATATATTTTTTATGATTTTTGCACCCGCCGCGGTTGCGAATCTTTAGTGCCTACGTACCACCTTACATGCAATAAGGAGTCAGGGTACACGTAGTTCCTCTTTAAAAAATTTAAAATGTAAGTGTGTTGGTTAATTTTTATGAGATAAAACATCATCGTCATTGTCCGTGTGGAAAACATTCTTACTACCCACAATCATGAGAAAGGAGAATTTGCATCATCTCAAAGTGGAGGATATGGCTTGGATTTCAAAATCAACAATGCCTCACTCAACACCCAAGTGGAAAATATCTAACTTCACTACATATTGTACAAGTATAGTTGTTTGCATCACTACAAGGATTGACAAGAGTCTAATCTTTTGAGAAAGGTTTTAAAATAAAAAGCCAAAGTGGCAAAAATGATTTGAAATGAGATTGATTGACTTTTAATCTTCTCACATAAAAATGTGAAGGTATTGTTAAGTTGATTGAAGTTTATTTATGAAAGAAGTTTTTGAAAATTCATGGACCTAAGTCCAAGTTTATTGTGAAAGTGGTTCAAAAAAGCAAGAAGAGTTTTCAAAAAGAGGAAGAAGATTTTTGAAATTAAAGAAGATGGGAGGAGAAGAAGAGACTATCCTAAAGCATAAGGTAAAAGCTAGGGATAAGAACCATCTAACCAACAAAAAGCCCATACTTTACATTACGACCTAGATAGAATTCCCATTCTTTGGATTGAAACCAAGCAAGCAAAGATACTAGACCTCTTGTGAGAACCAAACTTCAAGTGTATTAGGTCTTCAAAAAAAATTAGGCAGAGTAACGGTTGTATACGGGTGAATTTCATACTACAAACAAAGTATGTAATCACAATAACTTGTCCACAAAACAAACAAATAACCCAATGTCTTAAGGTAAACCTCAAGAACTCCAGACAAAATATCAATTAAGGTTACAAGGTCTCCAACATAGGCCAAGGTTTCTAATCCTAAGTCCAAGAAGTCCCATACTCCATAATGCCAAGGATAGTAACCAAATAGTCCAAGTACCATTAAAAAAATTTATGGTTTATGTTGATTATTAGGTGTCTTAGAAGAAAAAAAGAAAAGGCTCAAGTGAGCAAAGATGAAGATAGCATGAAATGTAAATGCTTAAAAGTAAATGGTGCATAAAGCATAAAAAATAAAGGGACATAAAGTAAAAAACAAAAGGTAAAATCAATTATTAGTGATTAGTGGTTAGTTGGATGATCATATTCAAACTTGCATTTGGAACTCATTAGAGGATTGGTAGAACCAAAGCCTCCACACAACAAGTTGCATTTGCTTTTTGTCAAGTATATCACCCATTTGGAATCCTCACAAGTGTCATTTAATGATCAACGATGTTTAAGTGATCCGCGTTGACCAAAAGTGTTGTAGATCCATTAGAGGATTGGTAGAACCAAAGCCTCCACACAATGAATCTCAAGGTTATTGGATCAAGGAGATCAAACTAACATACTTGGGCTTGCAAACATAGGTTTGGGCCACGAATGATTATTTATTCGAATCGGGACAAAATTTAGCGCTGTGTTAAGCAATCGTAAGTGGACTTATATAGAAGTCGCACCTATTTTGAGGTCGGTCAATAGCAATCTATGCACCATTTGTTTTGAGACATGATATAGATATCATGCTCCAATAACACTTAGTGCAATAAGAAAGGGGTGAGATGGAGAGGGTGGAAAAAATATACAAACCACATTTGAATTAAATTTTAATCAAACTATTATTAAAATCATTCATCCATTTTTGTGGAGTTAGACTCAACACCATGGATCCAGTGATGTTAATAAAGTTCATTTAACCTAAGTTCAGCCAGAAAGTAATCACAAAGTAATATTGCATTTAATATATACATTAAAAAGGGTTTTTTTAAAATGTTTTAAAATAGAAATAAGAAAGAAAAACATCAACTATATTCAAATTAATCAAGAAAAATTGAGTAAGGCCATAGAAAAATCAGAAAAGGACTCAAATATTTTTATAAAAATTTTGGCAATTTTTAAAAGCCATAAACTATTTTAAAATT
This sequence comes from Vicia faba, assembly GCA_948472305.1. Lineage (NCBI taxonomy): Eukaryota > Viridiplantae > Streptophyta > Magnoliopsida > Fabales > Fabaceae > Vicia > Vicia faba. The sequence continues at coordinate 1,026,729,410 of OX451736.1, read as the reverse complement.
AATTAAAATTGTTCAAACAAAAAGAAAATAGGTCAAAAATAGTAAACATTAATATAAAATTTCATAAAATTTTCAAAAAGTCAGAAATATTCAAAATGATATTTAGGAAATTTTCAGAATCAAAAAATGTCAGAAAGCATTTTTAAAGTAATTAAAAGGAAAAAAATAATGCAAAAAATATAAAAAAATATCAAATGTCAAAATAAAAATAAAAATGTGAAAAAATAGTCATGAGATCAAAAATAATTCAAAGTATTTTTGTAAATTTTTTCATGATTTTTGGATAAAAAATAAAAGAGTTATGAATTTTTGAAAATTAAATCAATTAAAATATAAAAATCAGAAAATAAAATAAAACCAAAAATATATGGATCATTAGATCATAGTTAAAACGCGTTAGTAAGCTAATCCAATGGACCAGACGTGTTGTGCTTGATATGGACCTTAGTGGGATGCGCAGGGAATCAGAAAATGGGCAACCAATGAAATTAAAACGCTTGGCACGCTATCATTGGCTGAGACGAGACATGTCATCATCTTCAACCTTCAGCCACCCTGCAATGGATATTTTGTGAGATCCTTCAAACGGTAAAATTAGGATCCCAGACCAGTATCATTGGATTCTTCTCTTCAAGACGATCCTAACACCACCATCGCGCCAAATTTATATAAAGTATGCAAAGAGATATGAATCAAAAACCCATAAAATAGCGAGCACCTTCAATTTGAGATTTCTCTCTCAATTCTCAATGGATTTAAAAATTGTAAGAAGCACAAGAAACAGGAGAAGGAGTAGAACAGGTTGGTTCTTTATTTGGATCCAAATGATGGAGAATTCTACCTTTTCGAAGTTCAAGAAGGAAGCTCTGAAACGGGACTTCTGTAGCTTGGATTATGACTCATTTTGCTTGGTTTAAGTGCTGGAGAGTTTGTATGATGCTTAAGGAAGATGAATGTGCAAAGAATTTTGGAGGAAAAGGCTGGAATCTCAGAAACTAATTTCAAAAATTTCAAGCTCGTGTGAGGTTTTGACAGAGTGTTTTTGGCTCTCAAAGCTTAAGGAAATGAATGGGGGATTACCCTCTATTTATAAGGAATCAAATGGAATGTTCAAGGGTGTGAAATGATGAAGTTTGGAGGGAAAACGTGTGAACCTGATGCACGAGTAAAGTGTGATTTGATTTCCATCAAAACTCATCCAATCCTTGCGTTTTTAGGCTCTAATCCACTTTGGTAACTTGGTTAAACATGTTTAGATCACAAACACATGCTAATTTGATGTTTAGAGGCCAAAACATAAATTTCAAATTCTGACTTATGAAGAAACTTCAGTTCCAAGTTACCAAGTTCAATCTAATGGCATTCTCAGCTCAAGGGGTCTTAAGGTGTGATTCTTGATGCTTTAGAAAGATGAGGTTACAAGCTTTGCAATGGAAAAATAATGGAATCAAATGGATGCTTGAGCTGATAGTTGCATTAAGTCAAAGTTGGGTAAAAAAGGTTGACTTTCCATACTTAGAAATATTTCAATTTTTTCTTCAAAAGTGACCTATAATGTTTTGCATCCAAACATGGCCTTCCACTTGGAATTTTCTCTTGAACAAAACATATGGCATAAAATAGACCTCTTGAATGATATTTTGAAACTTGAACCGTTTAAAATATCCAAAAATTGAGAGAGTTATGAATTGTTGAAGCTGGCAAAAAATCATGAAATGACCTATAATCTTTTGTATCCTTAAGGCATCTTCCATCCATTTTCTCCCTTTGCACATAAAAGAAGGCATAAATTTCCCCTCCTCAAGATCATTATGGGAAAAAATGGGCTCAAGGTGATAAAAATTGACCAGGTTATGATCATTTGAAGTCACACATGAGAAAATGAGGGTTCATCTGGAGGACTTGTAATCTTTCTTCATCATCAAGTTTCTTCCACATGGAAACTCCTTGAAACTTTTGAATTTATTTGTTAATAAACCTTTGAAGAGAAGTATTTCTTTGTAATCACTCAAAAATACCAAAATATGAGCAAGATATACTTCTTTGAAGTTCAAAACCCTAGCTCCTAGATCAAGAAAAATGCCTTGAGGAACTTTGACAACTTTGAACAAACTTCTTGTACCAACTCAAATGATTTGTAAATAGAATTTGTTTAGGATGAAAATGAGAACTCATAGTCACCAAAACCACTTCCATATCTTGATAATTGAGAAAAAATATGCATTTGTGACCAATGGGAACAAAGCCTTGTCCAAGCATGACAACTTCTCCAATTAATCCCTTGTACTTTTGAACAAAATTTAATAATTTTGAAATATGGTGAACCAAAATAACCTTGCCATTCCATTTCCTCCAAAAAAAATCCAATGGTGAGGTTTGAACTTCTCAAGCTTTATTGACTACGTCATGGAAATAAACTCATGAACCCATGGATCAACTTGCTGAATCTCATTGCCTTTACCTACATGAGTAACAAGCAAGACAAACCAACATTGCATTTTATTAATTAAAAGAATAAATAAATACAAAAATATTAATGATCACAAAAGAACACAAGTCAAGGTGCTTGGTGATTCCTCAAATAGCAAAGCTAAATATATGGAGGGGAACCGAGAATCCTAATGTGATCTTGTTGTGATGGAATCAACATGGTATGATGAGGGGATCTTAGGGGCAAAAATTAGGGTACAACAAGATGTTATACTTTATGCTTGTATATTTCCTTGTCTTAAATTTTTAAGGTACTCTTAAACCAGGATGAACAAATTTAAAGGATTTCAAAGCTTCTCATACAAAGGGGGAGTTATACATCTTAGGGGGAGAAGTTCTTTTCGAAAATGACAACGCATCAAGCAAGATCGTTTGTCATCATCAAAAAGGGGGAGAATGTAAAATCAAGCTTCTCAAATGCACTTTTGTTTTGATGAAGACAAACCATGATTGACAAAGAAGGAAAAGATTATTGATCAATCTAAAAGCATCAGTGGATAAAGTCTTTGGTTCAAGCACTTAGAAAAATTTCAAGGTATGGTGATAATACTTACTTTGAACTTAAGACATTGATGCTCAATGGTCAAAAGAAATATTTTATATTGTACAAATCCCTACTCAAGTTTTTTCTAAGCTAAAATTTATTTTTCACTTGAGTGCAATCGATTTTCATATTAGTGCAATCGATTGCATGCTTCAATTTTTCAAAACATTTGCTATTGTTTCTAAGTGCAGTCGATTTGCATGTTTGTGCAATCAATTGCACTCAATTAATTTTTTCTACTGAATTCAAATGCAATCGATTTACACTCTTATGCAATCGATTGCACACTCAAAATATTTGAATTTCTAGTTGTTAAAACCCCGTGCAATCGATTTACACAAAGGGTGCAATTGATTGCATGCTGCACGATTTTGAAAAATAGCAGCTTTACACATGCTTGTTCATAACACCATTTCATAGAAACCTTTCACTCAATCTTGGCAATTGTTCATGATTCATTTATAGAACTTTATGTTGTTTCAAAAGGATGCTATGAACATATAAATACTCATTTTCAAAATCATTTCAACACCTCTTCCAATTATATTTTTTGAATTTTCAAATATCAAACTCAAGCTTTTCTTCACTTACATACAAAAAGTTTTTCTGCATACTTTCACATATTGTCAAACAGAAAACTTTGAGCATTATATATCTTGAGTCATTGTATACTATTGTCATTGTAAGAGAAGATCAATTCATTGATAAAATCACTCATAGTGATTATTACACTACAAACTCACTCAAATCAAATATTACTATATACTTGCTTATTTTTCAGGATTGTTGAAAATAAGTTCAAGTGATTTTGAAATCTTGTTTTTTCCAGGATTGTTGGATACAAGTTGTGATCGGTGGAAATAGAACTGACTGTTTAAAGCTGGATCGCGTATGTCGCGGTAAGCAAGAGTCGCCACCGTCTTTTATGTTCTCCAACATGGAAAGGACAAAAGCACAGCAAAATTCCTTATTGAGAATGTTTCTCGGTTCGGGAGGTAGATTTATAGAAAGGGAAGGTGTTAGTACCCTTTCTATCCATGGTTATCCATGGGCTCTTAGATACTTGCTCTTATGTTTTCAAAATATGTTTGCTTTTCAAATGTGAGTGGGTTTTGAAAAAGTTTCATTGAAAAATTCCTAAGTAACTCTTGTATTTGTCCTCAAGAGTGTATGAAAAATTTGTTTTGAAATCTTTTAGAAAGTGTCAGTGTGAAAAGTATTTTTGTTTTTAGAAAGAGAGCAAGTACCTATGAGTCATCTACCTACCCTAAGGAATTATGTTGTGTAAGAGTCCTTAAGGTAGTGCCATCCCACCATTGAGAGGTAGGTAGCACCACCGTTGGAGGTGTTCGGGTCAATTCGATTGTAGGGACAGTGTGGTCACCGAAGCAATAGTAGGACACCTTAGAAGTAACCCTAATGTCCTAGATCCTTTTTAATCTGAGGCAACCGTTTCGAGGCAACTGGATCTTAGACATAAGGGCGACCGCTAAAACACCCTATACTTGACGACCACTTTCGAGGCAACGAGTGAGGCGTACCCTAGAAGTGGCGTGTGCATTGTGTGTTGTTTTCATGTTAACATTTATCTTGGATCATGCAATTGTGAGCTACGAATTGTTTTTTTATTATCATACATTCTTTCATGCTTATTAACAGTTAGGAGTGCGGAAAATAAAATACGGAAAGGTAAAAGCTACGCTATTACAAGGCGCGGGTCTATACATCGCCAAAAAACAAAGACCCGTTTTTGATAAAGATGCGGAAAGTAATGAAAAGCAATAAACCTAATTACTATTACATCCTTGGAAACAGTTACATAATAATCAAAAAATAACGCGCAAAAGAATTAAATTCAAGACGTCCTAGGGTTTTGACCCTTTTGAGAAATTACGAGCTTTTTGTCCTTTGCTTTAAATTAAAATTAAACCTAATTATTAATTAATTATTTACAAGAAAGATATTTTTTATGCTTTTTTGTATTTAATAAAAATAAAGAAATTAAGATCAAAAGAAAACCCTAGTTCTAAGTTTATTTTAATTATTAAGAAAATGTTAAAGTTAACCTAATTTAAGCTAATTAATTAATTTTCATTTATATGTACAAAAATAATAATAATTAATGATGATGATAATAAGAAAATGATTAAAAAGAAAGTCAAAACCTAATTCTATGCAATTTTATTTATTAAAAAAAAGGATTAAAATTTAAACCTAAATTAAACTAAGTTAATTATTAATATTTATTTACAAAAATAGGTTAATGGTGAAATTAATAAATAATTAAAATATATTTACAATTTTGATTTTCTGATTTTATTTGTGAAAAATTAATTTGTGGTGAGTTAATAATAATAATTAAAACAATTAAAAGAAATTAAAAGAAAAGAAACTAAAATTAAAACAAGGCAAACCAAAGAGGGTGTGATGGCCCAAAGTGGAGGTAAAATTGAGAAATTCTGGCCCAAGAAGACCAAGCCACGTTTGACTTTCACAATCATGTGCATGCTGTTTGACTGGGACACACCATGGCCTTCATCTCCTGGCCACTGGATGGAAGCTGAGAGGCACCTGGCTAGCTGATGTGTGAGGCTTATCAGTGTTTGCCAGCCACGTCTCCAACCATCTGAACCATGATGCGTGTTTGTAAACATAATAACCAATAACAATAATATATGAAAAACAATAACTATGCTGGAAACACAAAAAGCGCGCGCCATGTTTGAATCACCCAGTCACGTTCATACACGTATTGTCTTCTTCAGCTTTTCTGCAAAAATAAAGAACAGATAGCGGGGGTTTTAAACCCCCACAAAACAAAAGTGCCAAGAATAGCGATTAGGCACACAGGTCACATAAAAAGAGCGCGAGGGTCTCAATGATTTCGTCTTGAGCTTCTGAGTTTAACTGTACGTGTCTCAAGGCCTGATTTTTCCTTAATAAGAAAGCCCTAATTTTCAAGCTTCTAAACCCTAGCATTCGTCCATGGTAGATTTTGATTCAGGATGTTTCAACACAATTAATCCATACCAAAAGCTTCAGGAAGATGTTAGCAACACAAATCAATAATCAAAACATGTCAATGATGCATAAAAATTGGATTTCGATTATGGAAATGTTTGTTCAAACCGTGACTCTGTTTGGTTGTTTCTTTGTGTATTAGAGCTCGTTCTTGATGGCAATGGATTCCTGGCAATGTCAGCAACACGTTGGAACCACTTTTAGGCTTTGAATTCACCTGCAATATGGATTTCAGTTTTCAAGTATTTCTTGAATTTTTGCAATTTGGTTATGGAATTCTATGGCAGCTTTCCCTGTTTTCTTGAATAGGGTTTGCTTCAGCCTCTTTATGTGAAGAGAATTAGGTTTAAATTAAGCCCATAAATCCATTATATTCAAGTTTGTATCTTTGATTTCCAATCAAATCTTTTTTCAATCTTTTTCAATGAAAACCTTGCCAAATTGGGAGATCTTGTCCCCTTGAGTGATGCACGAGATCTTCAGCATGTGTGGAGTGTATTTGCTTCATAAAAAGATTTGACAACCATGTTTTGATATTTTCCTATAATTAAATTAATTGAATAGATTAATAATCAATTAAAAATCCAAATAATTAATAAAAATAAGAAAATAATTCCAATTAATCTTAATGGGTCGTGCATAAGCCTTGGGCAAAGATTCAAGAAGGAATTTGAGGCCCATTAGCAAAAATGAAGTGTTTTAGGCAAAGTTGACTTTTGAAAGTTCCCAAAAATTTCCCAACTTCTCCAATGCATATCTTGCTCAATTTTGAAGCTATGAACATGTTCTTAGACATTTTGGAAAGGTATTGAAGTCCTCTAACCAATGCCTTTGGTCCCATGTCATTTTGATTTACCAATCTCAAGTTATGGTCTTTGACTTAAAGTTCCTTTTTGTTGACTTTTGAAAATGACCTATAATGTTGAAATTGATAACTTTTTGTGAGAGCATTTATTGGATTTGGAATGTGAAGATGAGTTGTAGGAAATGTCATTCTCTTCAAAATGAGCATTGGATGGGATTTTTCTGATGAACCATGAAAAAGTTATGCCCTGGTCAATTTGCAGTTGACTTTGCAACTGTCCAAAAATAGAAACTTTTGACATCTTGAGACTTTTTTAGCCATGCTTATGGAATCATGATCAAGACTTGACCAAATGATGATTGTGGCTTCAAAATAAGATATTGACCAAAATTTTTGACTTTTGACTGTCAAATGACCATTTTACCCCTGTAGTTGACTGTGAAGCAATTAGGGCTTTTGACTGTGCAACTTGATGCTGTGAGTCTTGAAACTTGACATATGAATGTTTGACAATGTATATAGGCATATGGGACTTGATTGGATCCTTAAAAACCTCAATTTCTTTGCAAGAACCAAAACCCTAATTTTGACTGTGTTAGGAGGCAATTGGACTGTGCAACCCTTGAGAGATTTTGAACCATTTGGAGGTTGACCTTGACAAATCTTGAAGAATATGGGAGGTCAAATTTTGGGGTACAACAGTTGCCCCTGTTAAATCTTCTTAGACCTGAGGATGTAGATTGGCTTGCGTGCCTTTCGTGATCCGAAGGTGGAAGATGATTGAACACTAGAGTGCCCAGAAATTTGCACTCGCATAGTAGAATATCAGCAGTGTGATGACGGGAATGGGCTTACAGATGCCATTTGGAGCGATGACGGATAGGAGGATGGACTTATAGATGCCATCTGGAGACTGTTGGTATGTGGATGGGCTTATAGATGCCATCTAGGTGTCGATCGCGTAAGAGATTCCTTAGCGAGAACTTGCGTACCTAAGAAAGAAAAATAATTACATGGCCTGTTACAGGGGTTGATCTTCAAACTCTTTATGTAGATGTGCCCTAGATGGATACAGGTATCGAATCTCTAAACTCTTCATGTAGATATGCCCTGGCTGGATACAGGTATCGAGTCCACAATCAGTTACTCACAGATGTGCCATGGCTAGATACAGGAATCGAATCTAGAATTAGTCGTCAACAGATATGCCCTGGCTGGATACAGGAATCGAATCTTCAAACTCTTCAGATGTGCCCTGGCTCGATACAGGAATCGAGTCCGGAATTAGTCGTCAACAGATATGCCCTGGCTGGATACAGGAATCGAATCTTCAAACTCTTCAGACGTGCCCTGGCTGGATACAGGAATCGAGTCCGGAATTAGTCGTCAACAGATATGCCCTGGCTGGATACAGGAATCGAATCTTCAAACTCTTCAGACGTGCCCTGGCTGGATACAGGAATCGAGTCCGGAATTAGTCGTCAACAGATATGCCCTGGCTGGATACAGGAATCGAATCTTCAAACTCTTCAGACGTGCGCTGGCTGGATACAGGAATCGAGTCCGGAATTAGTCGTCAACAGATATGCCCTGGCTGGATACAGGAATCAAATCTTCAAACTCTTCAGACGTGCCCTGGCTGGATACAGGAATCGAGTCCAGAATTAGTCGTCAACAGATATGCCCTGGCTGGATACAGGAATCGAATCTTCAAACTCTTCAGACGTGCCCTGGCTGGATACAGGAATCGAGTCCGGAATTAGTCGTCAACAGATATGCCCTGGCTGGATACAGGAATCGAATCTTCAAACTCTTCAGACATGCCCTGGCTGGATACAGGAATCGAGTCCGGAATTTCTTCATGCAGATATGCCCTGGCTAGATACAGGCGTCGAATCCATAAGTAATCGCTCACAGATATGCCCTGGCTAGATACAGGCGTCGAATCCACAAGTAATCGCTCACAGATATGCCCTGTCTAGATACAGGTATCGAATCTGGAATCGCGACAGTTGATAGTAATCATCTTTGTATTGACCTTTTTCCTGAAAAGGCAAAACATTAGTTGTATGCAATGTCATGATGTATGAAATGCATGACGTTCTCAAAATAAATGAGATTGTATGTCCATGATGCGTATGTGCATGCTATAAGGTATGAAGATGTGATGTTTATGAATGTATTTTGGTCTAGGAAAATAAATCCTTGACGGATGCCGTGCAGTCAAATCCTGGGCTGATGTTGAAGAGGAGAGTTCTTCGTTTCCGCTGGGGATGATGGTTGCGAGAATACACCTGTAGGAGAAGAGGACTCCGTTGAGGGATAAACTTTGTTGAAGAGATTATTCTGCAGGGAGATACTCTGTGGGGAGAGAGGTACTTTGCTGCGGTTTGATGATAACTTCGCTGGGGATACCGTTGATAAGCTTTGTTGGGGAATTTGATGAACTCCGCTGGGGAATAGGAAGAACTTCGCCGGGGACAATCTTTCCACTGTAATTGCTGAGGATAACCCAGTTATAAGTTCTGGTGAGGAATAATTTTTGAACATGGTCGGGGAGAAGCGTTCGTGCTCTGTAGGTGATAAGCTTCCAGAATCTACTGGGGATAAGCGTCCTACTGGGGAGATTGATTCAACTTTCCTGGGGAAACTTTTGAACTGTACCGGGGAAGGGCTCCACTGGATGCCTGGTATTCCACCGGGGAACAATCTTAGATCAAGATTGCCGAGGATGCTTGTTAAGAACGTCTGTATACTCCGCTGGGGAATATTGAGATCTTCTGGGGAATAATCCAACTTCTTTAAGGCTGACCGTAGACTAACTCTGCTTGGGGAGGGTGTCGCTGACTTGCTGGAGGTACTGTGCCTTGTTAGGGCTGACGGGAGACCAACTCTGCTTGGGGAGAATTGTTGAATCTTGTCTTACTCTGCGGGGAGTGAAGGTCTCTTGGTTACATTCTTCAGCCGAACTTACCTTGGTACCTTGGTGGACATAGCAACTAGATCGCTTAGACAACTCGTTATTGCCCCTGTTTCTAATGTCACCTGTAATTAGTCCTTTGTTTCGTGTGCAAATATTTATGAGTTAGCAATTAGTGTCAAATGCATATATCAAAAATGAACATTGGACGTTCTTTGCACAACAAAACAGAAAAAGGAAAAATAATTGGCAATTTATCTGAAAAGTGAATTTGTATTGATTTTTTTGAATTTGCCTGTAAATAGGCGTTTATGTACAAGAGGCTGACGTCCTAGTAAGAGAACGCCGCTGAACAAACAGAGTTTATACAATTTTGTGAAGAAGGAAAACAAAACAGCTATGTGAAAAGAATAATCCCACTGGGTTCCAACTCTGCTATCGCCTTTATATCTTCGAGCGTCTCATCACTTGGCTGCTTAGTTGAAGATGAAGCTGACTGATCGATGCCGTCTGAACCTGATGTTTGATACCGGATTCTGGATGCAAGGTGATTCAATGAGACATAGTATTACGCTTATCCCTAACTTTTGCCTGGACCGCTCTTTCGGGTTTTCAGTCCACCGGGATACCCATTTTTGCCCAAGCCGCCTTTTCAGGTTTTCGACTTGCCGGGTGTACAGATTTTTTTCATTTCATCCCTTATTTTTGCCCGAACCCTTTTGGTTCACCGGGAAGCCCTTACTTTTGCCTAGGTGTGTCAACCTAGCGGGTCTTTTATTCATGCGTAGTATCTTTTTACTATATCTGCATTGGCGGGGTGAGGAAGGTCGTCACCATCCATGGTGGTTAGAATCATAGCTCCTCCGAAGAAGACATGTTTAACCACGAATGGCCCTTCGTACGTAGGGGTCCATTTGCCCCTGGGATCACTTTGAGGAAGAATGATGCGCTTGATTACCAGGTCCCCAACTTGATACTCTTGTGGTCTGACTTTCTTGTTAAATGCCCTGATCATCCGTTTTTGATACGTTTGACCATGACAAATAGCAGTGAGTCTCTTTTCGTCAATTAGGTTCAACTGATCAAGTCGAGTCTGGATCCAGTCATCTTCGCTCAAGCCTGCATCCTTCATTATCCGGAGAGAGGGTATCTGGACTTCAATCGGCAAGACTTCCTCCATGCCATAGACCAAGGAAAAGGGTGTTGCCCCGGTTGACGTCCTTGCTGAGGTACGGTACCCATGAAGAGCAAACGGTAACATCTCGTGCCAATCTTTATAGGTTACTGTCATCTTCTGCACAATCTTTTTGATATTCTTATTTGCTGCTTCTACAGCCCCATTCATCTTCGGCCGGTAGGGAGAAGAGTTATGGTGTTGTATCTTGAATTGCTCGCAGAGCTCAGTGATCATCTTGTTATTAAGATTGGTACCATTGTCCGTAATGATCCTCTCAGGTACACCGTATCGACAGATCAGGTTGTGTCGAATGAACCGTGCCACGACGTTCTTGGTTACGGTAGCGTAGGAAGCTGCTTCAACCCACTTTGTAAAGTAATCAATCGCCACTAGGATGAAGCGATGCCCGTTGGATGTTGTAGGTTTGATCTCGCCAATCATATCAATGCCCCACATTGCAAAAGGCCAGGGTGCAGTCAAGACATTCAGAGGGACTGGAGGAACGTGCACCTTATCAGCATATATCTGGAATTTATGACATGTCCGAGAATGTTGGTAACAGTCGGCTTCCATTGTGGACCAGAAATATCCTGCCCGAAGGATTTTCTTCGCCATGGTATGTCCATTGGAATGCGTTCCGAAGGTACCTTCATGCAGTTCTGCCATGATTCTTGCTGCTTCCGTCTTATCCACACAACGCAGTAAGGTTGAATCATGGTTTCGCTTGTATAGAATGCCATTGCTGAGGAAGAACTTTGCAGCGAATCTTCTCAGGAATTTCTTGTCATTGACAGACGCACCCTCGGGGTATTCTTGAGCTTCCAGGTACCTCTTCACTTCATGATACCAAGGTTTTTCATTTACCTCTTCATCCTCAAGATCACAACAATATGCAGGTTCGTCCATTTTCCAGATAATGATCCGGGGAGCCTCGTTGTCCCATTTGACCTTGAACATAGAAGACATCGTAGCCAGCGCGTCCGCCAACTGATTCTCCTCTCTTGGGAAGTGTTCAAAAGTTATCTCCGTGAAATGGGGGATCAATGTCAACACACACTCTTTGTAAGGAATAACGTTTGGGTGTTTCGTATCCCACTCGCCTTTGATCTGATTGATCACGAGAGCGGAATCTCCGAAAACACTCAGAAACTTGATCCTTAAGTCAATTGCAGCCTGAAGACCCATGATGCATGCCTCATACTCCGCCATGTTGTTGGTGCAGTTGAAACATAGCCGGGTAGTAAGTGGAGTATGAGTGCCTTTTGGGGATATGATCACAGCGCCGATGTCGTTACCCAAAGCGTTAGAGGCTCCGTCAAAGTGCATAGACCATCGGGATCCTTCCTCAGATCCTTCATCCGGTCCAAGTACTTCACAATCAGTCACCACCATGATATTCTCGTCTTGGAATTCAAAGTTCATCGACTGGTAATCGTCCACTGCCTGGTGTGCCAAATGGTCTGCTAATACACTTCCCTTGATTGCCTTCTGAGTCGTGTACTGGATGTCGTATTTTGTCAATATCATCTGCCATCTCGCTATTCTTCCAGACAGAGCAGGCTTTTCGAATATGTACTTGATCGGATCCATTTTTGAAATCAACAGAGTAGTGTGAGTTAACATATACTGTCTCAGCCGGCGAGCAGCCCATACCAAAGCGCAGCAAGTTTTCTCGAGCAGTGAGTATCGGGTCTCACAGTGGGTAAACTTTTTGCTAAGGTAATAAATAGCGTGCTCTTTTCGGCCAGACTCGTCATGCTACCCCAGCACACACCCCATCGAGCTGTCAAGTACTGTCAAGTATAATATTAGAGGTCTCCCTTCAACCGGTGGCATAAGAATGGGTGGTTCTTGGAGATACTCTTTGATTCTGTCAAAAGCGGCCTGACATTCATCATTCCAACGTACTACTTAATCTTTCTTCAGTAGCTTGAAGATTGGTTCACAAGTAGCAGTTAGGTGCGAGATGAATCGGGCAATGTAATTCAGCCGTCCTAGAAAGCCTCTGACTTCTTTCTCTGTCTTGGGAGCTGGCATCTCTTGTATGGCCTTGACCTTGGCAGGGTCCACTTGAATACCTTTGTCGCTCACGACGAAGCCTAGCAACTTCCCAGATCTTACCCCGAAGGTGCATTTGTTTGGGTTCAACCTCAGCTTGTACAACTTCAGACGGTCAAACAGCTTCTGCAGATGGTCAAGGTGTTCCTCCTCAGTTTGAGACCTTGCAATCATATCATCGACGTATACTTCAATCTCATGATGGATCATGTCATGGAATAAAGCAACCATGGCACGTTGGTAGGTTGCCCCAGCGTTTTTCAACCCAAAAGGCATGACCTTGTAGCAGAAGGTGCCCCACTGAGTAACAAAGGTAGTCTTCTCCATGTCTTCAGGAGCCATCTTGATCTGATTATAACCTGAAAAGCCGTCCATGAAGGAGAACACCTTGTGCTGAGCATTATTGTCAACCAGAACGTCGATGTGAGGTAGAGGGAAATCATCTTTGGGGCTCGCCCTATTCAAATCCCTGTAGTCAACACACATTCGGACCTTACCATCTTTCTTTGGCACCGGAACCACGTTGGCAACCCACTGAGGGTAAGAAGTCACTGCTAGAAACCCGGCATCAAATTGTTTCATAACCTCGGCCTTGATCTTCTCGGACATCTCTGGACGCATACGGCGAACCTTCTGTTTAACCGGAGGGCAGTCTTCTTTGGTAGGCAAGTGATGACCACAATGTCAGTATCCAACCCAGGCATGTCTTCGTAAGACCAGGCAAAGATTTCCACATAATCATGCAACATCTGAATCAACCGTTGTTTCACACTAGCCTCCAGATTGGCACCAATCTTGACTTCCTTTCTGTCTGTCTCAGTACCCAGATTTATCGTTTCCACTGGCTCTTCATGTGGCTGAATAACCCTCTCTTCCTGGAGTAACAGTCTTGCAAGCTCACCAGGCACTTCACAATCATCTTCACCTTCGTCTTCGGCTAAGTTGATCGGATTTTCGAAGTCATAACTGGCAGTAGCAGAGTCGTTACCAGTGAGATCCAGAGTGGATTGGAACCTGTATAGGTGAGTGTGTGTAAATATAGCTGTTTTGCACTATATAAAGAAAGAAAGGGAGCACAAGATTTGAAATGCGAAAAAACGTCCAATGTTTTTATTCATGATATATGAAAATTACAAATAATAAGCCCTCACAAATGAAGCCACGGTGCCCCGGGTAAGACACCGGGCCATAAAGTTTCAAATTATTGTTCGTTACAAATTTAAAAAAACAAAGGAGTTCATTACTGAGTAACAAAAGTAACAGGTATGAAATCTTTGGCAGTCCAATTGTTCAGTCCACCGTCGGCTGTTGGGTAGATCCAGTTGTCAAATTCAGATTCCTCTGCATCGCCTTCAATAGCATTCACTCCCAGGTTGGTGATGAATACGGGAGGTCTTCCAATCCTTGCTTTACATACAGCCCTCTGAGCCTCTGCAGTGAAACCCAGCCCAAACTTGTCAGTCTTCGGAGTAAAATCAGGAAGTCTGCCCCAGTTTGCACACTCACCCTTCTCAACCACAGCCCGGGCATCCTTCAAGGAAGCCATCTTCAAAGGAGAATTATCTTCGGTCCCAGTCTCTGCTGCTGCCAATGTTTGAGGCACCTCTTCAAAGTGTTGAAAGGGGGTCTCAATGAACTCCCCATCCATCTCTATATACTGGAATGAGTTAAGATGGCTAACCATGTATTCCTCCTCCCCTTGCACTGTAACAATTTTCCCTCTGACCGGGTACTTGAGTTTTTGATGTAGAGTGGAGGTCACAGCTCCAGCCTTATGGATCCAAGGACGACCCAGTAAACAAGAATAGGATGGTCGGATGTCCATCACATAGAATGTTGAATCAAATACTTGAGAACCAACCCGGATTGGAATGTCCACTTCACCATGTACCAACCTCTTCGACCCATCAAAGGCCCGGACAATAATGTTACTAGGCTTCAACTCCAAACCCTCACAATCAAACCTGTCTAAGGCCTTTTTGGGCAATACGTTCAGCGAAGAACCGGTGTCTACCAACACATGGGCGAGAGTAGTGCCCCTGCATTCAATGGAGACATGCAGGGCATCGTTGTGGTTCTTTCCCTTGGCGGTCAGGTCAGCGTCAGAGAAACCCAGACCATTGTCAGCAGTTAAGTTGGCCACACAATCAGTAAATTGATCAGCAGACGTTTCTTGTGGCACATGGGCCGTCTTCAGGAAAGAAATCAGGGCCTTGGCATGGGCCTCTGAACATAACAGCAGTGATAGCATAGAGATCTTAGAGGGGGTGTGCCCCAGCTGTTCAACGACGTTGAAATCACTCTTCTTGATAATCTTAAGGATTTCTTCCATCTCTTGCTGTGAAGCTTCCACATTAACAGTCTTCGGTGCCTCCATCCGGGCAGGCACATCAGCAATCCCTTTGCCCCGAGTGTCAGATGACTCGGCAGCAGCGGTAGAAACTTGATCAGGAGGGGAAACAGTCACACTGGCAGGTGTGATAACAAGAGGCCTATGAATAGCAGGAGGTGCAATATCAGGCGAGAAGAGCCTTCCACTGCGAGTAACTTTAGCAGGACCGGTGATGTTACTGATGCTGGTACTAGTATTGAACTCTTGTTTAACTCCGAGCACATAAACATCTGCCCCATAGTGCCACGGGACAGCCTTGTCAGATTTATAGGGGAGGGGCCCCGGAACAGTAATGATGATAGGTGCAACAGACATGATTTTGACGGGCTTCCTCGGGGGAGCCTTGGTAGGATTGTTGAAAATGGTGACAACGGACACTTCTTCAGTAGGAATAACGGGAACAACAATCTTCTTGAACAAGATCTCTTTTCTATCCATCAGGTTTTGGACGCCTGACTTCAGCAACGGACAACCAGCAGGTGAAACAGCACATAGAAGGCAACCCTTGCTACATCCCGGAAATAAACCGGATAGAAACAAGTTCCTTTTGACGGCCAATAATGGAGTAACAATCTCATCCACAGAAGCTACATACAAGTCTTCCTCAATAGCATTTACTCCATGCTGGGGCATAGGAGCAGTCACAACGTTGGGCCTTTCGGGCGCCTCAAACTATATTTCCTTAGCATCGATAAGGTCTTGAACCTTATTCCTCAGGGCCCAGCAATCATCAGTAGAATGCCCCGGGCTATCAGAGTGATAAGCACAGCGGGCGTTGGGATTGTACTTCGGAGAGGTTGTGTTTACCACCTTCGGAGCTTCTCTGACAGTTACCAAGTTGGTTGATAGCAGTTGCGGCAAGATCTGCGACAAGGTCATACTAAGCCGAGTGTATTCTCTTCTGGGTCTCTCACCCCTTGGTTGGTTAGGTTGCCGAGGAGTGGCAGCAGGCTTTGAGATCACCACCGCGTTGACAGTTTGGCGGCGTTCTGGCTTATTTTGTCTTCTGGGACCATACACAGCACTGGCTTCCTTCTTGAAAGGCTTATTTTCAGAATTCGAGGACGCACCTTTCTGTATCTTCCCCGATTTCATACCAGCTTCTATCCTCTCACCAGTCAGAATGAGGTCTGTAAACCCTGCAGAAGAATTTCCGATCAGGTGGTTGAAGAACGGCCCAGACAGGGTCCCTAAGAACATGTCCACGAGTTCACGGTCGGTCAACGGTGGTTGCACCCTGCCAGCCAGGTCCCTCCACTTTTGCGCGTACTCTTTAAAACCTTCTCCTGATCCTAGCGACATACCCTAGAGTTGGGTACGTGTAGGAGCGAGGTCGGCATTATACTGATACTGCTTGTAAAAAGTAGTAGCCAAGTCCTCCCAGTTTCAAATACTGGCTCCATCCAACTGATAGAACCATTCGAGTTGAGCCCCTGAAAGGATATCCTGGAAGAAATGGATCCATAAGTTCTTGTCCACAGTATACGGTTGGATCTTCCGCACATAAGATCTGAGATGTAGCTTAGGGCAGGAAGCCCCGTCATACTTCGCAAAAGAGGGTGCTTTGAACTTGTGTGGGATCACCACCCCAGAAGATAAGCCCAAATCTCCAAAATCCAACCAGGCACCTGTTGAATTTCCATGGCGTTCAGACGATCCTCTAACTGCTTGTACCTGTCTTCAGCGGGAGGGTACTGCTCATTATTGAAATTTATCTCGTTGTCAGAGACCACAAGACTAGGAACCCTTCCCCCTTGGGGACTGCCTTTGCCTACAGAGGAAGCAGCTTGATCAGCCTCATTTTGCAGTGTATTGCCAAACCTCCGTCCAGTGTTGAATAGCACAGTTCTATTCTTCTTCTTCTTTACCAGCATAGCCTTCAATTCCTCTTGACCTCGGGCTAAACTCATGATCAACTCTTGGAACTGGGCGTTCTGAGCCTGGAGGGCCTTGATGGATTGCTCAGTAGATGATTCAGGATTCATGATGATTGCTGAAATAAACAGCGAAGAACATTAAGCAACCTGAAAAGAAGAGTACCTGTGATGCATATGATGAATGGAATGCGTATGATTTATGTTTTCAAAGACAATCGGGATTCAACTTTGTAAACAAAAAGGAAGCGCACTTTATTAGATTCAACTTTGAAATTTAAATTGTTCAACAGATTGCCCTTAGGCGTTACATAAAATGGAAATACTGAAAAGGGAAATAAAAACTGTAAAAGAACATCCAAAGCTCATTAGTGATCCCAGGGTCTCTTTTTCTCAGTACGGAGGTAGTCATTCAAGGTCCGCTCATTCTCCAACTGCTTTGTCAGCTTCTGGATCTTCAATTCCTGCTTGTTGAACTTTTCCCGATAAGAATCCCGTTCTTCTTGTAGTTGCGCCCAAGACCTCTTTAGTGTATCAACATCAGTAGGTATCTGAGGAGGGAGAACAGTTGGAGGAACCCCGTCTCTATCAGGATATTCAAGGATGATGGGTCTGACAGCTTCGTATGGCATACCTAACTTCTGAGCACGGATACGGACCCATCTGTAGTAGGATTCCATAGGTAGAGAAGTCTTCGGTCCCAACTCATGCGGGTCAACTTTGTGAATTCTGTCTCAAGCCTTGATGAATCTACGACGCAGCTCGTCACTATCTACTTGAAACTCAAAACTGATGTGAGGCACCAACATCTCATGAGGCCCTGCTCTTCTGGCTCTTCCAAACTGACGGAGAGCTAGACATGGATTATAAGAGATTCCTCCCTGAGTACCGATTAATGGAACATTAGGATATTCTCCGCAACGATCAATAACAGCTACCTCATCCAAACCTCTGAGAGTCCAAATGATGTCATTATCAGTGAGAGACATTAACCTATAAGCTCAGCCTCTTCCTTCTTTGTTCTTCAGCACGAACTTAGGGAGGTGAGAAATAAACCACCTCACTAACAAAGGAGTACAACACCACAAAGTTCCTCGTCTTCGGGCAGTACGAGCATATAGTTGTTGCAGGATATCACCCAAGAGAGTGGGCACAGGGTTCCGAGACATGAAGATCCTTATGGCATTGACGTTAATGAAGTCATCAGGATTAGGAAACAAAACTAGACCATAGATTAAGAGAGCCAGAATGTCTTCATACGCCCTGAAGTCTAAGTCATTCCAGAAACTGTTGGCTTTACCAATCAGAAACTTGGCCAAGAAGCCCTTAACTCTGCTTCTAGTCACCCAGTTGTCCATTACCTCCTTGTTGGTCAAGGGAAGGGCTGCAGCAATCTCCTCAAGCCTAAGAGTCTTTTCCCAACCAGTGAAGGGAGTCTGATCCAAGATAGGGATACCAAGCAAATCAGAGAATTCTTCCAGGGTAGGGACCAGCTGGAAGTCTTGAAAGGTGAAGCAATTATACAAGGGATCATAAAACTGGGTCAAGACACTCATCAGTTGTTGGTCCCACTTTTCAGTAACTAAACCGAGAAGAGAACCATGCCTCTGGATGAAGGAAGTGGTGTTTGGAATTCTGCTAACCAATTCTTCAAGCAACTCAGGTGGGTGAACAAAATTAAACCGGATAGTGTTCCTTCGCACAGGCATCATGGTGTCCTACAAAACAGAGCAAAGGTGAAACCCTCTTGTCTTTGAAATAGGTCAGTCCTTATGCAGGATGCATGCAATGTCTATGATGGTATGATGTCATGATAAAGCACACCACAAATATTCACAAAGGCAAACATGATAAGGCACACAAGTCACACAAGACAGCCCTTAGAGTTTAGGCCAGCATGAAGTTCAGGTACTACCCTCTTTCAGTTTGTTGGTTAAGACCTGTCCTATCAAAAGTAACCAGGTTCTAGAGGATCCCAATATCACTGACTACCCTCAATCGGTCATAACTCCAGCGTCGCAATCTTTTCTTGCGGCCAGAACCATCGCGAGAGTTTAGCCTCAATAGGTGTAGCATACTGCTACTGTTCTATGGCCAAGTTGGGTCACATTAGGGTTCTAAGGTCGGTTGGTGCTTAATGACTCCTCAGAAGACCCATATTATCCTCGTTGCAACACAAGGGATATCGGTACAGACCAAGGCGCCACACCAACGTAGCCACTGCTTCACCTGTGTCGGTCTACGCCGGACAGGTCCCTCACAGCTTATGCTACCTAAAAGGGTATCCCCAGATCCGGGTTAGAATCTATGAAACTCCAAGACAATTCCCACAATAATAAAGCAAACAAAACAAAGCAATTGAAAACATAAGTATGATATATCCTAAGGTACACCTCACTTTAAAGTATTCCCCAGCAGAGTCGCCAGTTCTGTGATCGGTGGAAATAGAACTGACTGTTTAAAGTTGGATCGCATATGTCACGGTAAGCAAGAGTCGCCACCGTCTTTTATGTTCTCCAACATGGAAAGGACAAAAGCACAGCAAAATTCCTTATTGACAATGTTTCTCGGTTCGGGAGGTAGATTTATAGAAAGGGAAGGTGTTAGCACCCTTTCTATCCATGGTTATCCATGGGCTCTTAGATACTTGCTCTTATGTTTTCAAAAATATGTTTGCTTTTCAAATGTGAGTGGGTTTTGAAAAAGTTTCATTGAAAAATTCCTAAGTAACTCTTGTATCTGTCCTCAAGAGTGTATGAAAAATTTATTTTGAAATCTTTTAGAAAGTGTCAGTGTGAAAAGTATTTTTGTTTTTAGAAAGAGAGCAAGTACCTATGAGTCATCTACCTACCCTAAGGAATTAAGTTGTGTAAGAGTCCTTAAGGTAGTGCCATCCCACCATTGAGAGGTAGGTAGCACCACCGTTGGAGGTGTTCGGGTCAATTCGATTGTAGGGACACTGTGGTCACCGAAGCAATAGTAGGACACCTTAGAAGTAACCCTAATGTCCTAGATCCTTTTTAATCCGAGGCAACCGTTTCGAGGCAACTGGATCTTAGACATAAGGGCGACCGCTAAAACACCATATACTTGACGACCACTTTCGAGGCAACGAGTGAGGCGTACCCTAGAAGTGGCGTGTGCATTGTGTGTTGTTTTCATGTTAACATTTATCTTGGATCATGCAATTGTGAGCTACGAATTGTTTTTTTTATTATCATACATTCTTTCATGCTTATTAACAATTAGGAGTGCGGAAAATAAAATACGGAAAGGTAAAACTAACGCTATTACAAGGCGCGGGTCTATACATCGCCAAAAAACAAAGACCCGTTTTTGATAAAGATGCGGAAAGTAATGAAAAGCAATAAACCTAATTACTATTACATCCTTGGAAACAGTTACATAATAATCAAAAAATAACGCGCAAAAGAATTAAATTCAAGACGTCCTAGGGTTTTGACCCTTTTGAGAAATTACGAGCTTTTTGTCCTTTGCTTTAAATTAAAATTAAACCTAATTATTAATTAATTATTTACAAGAAAGATATTTTTTATGCTTTTTTGTATTTAATGAAAATAAAGAAATTAAGATCAAAAGAAAACTCTAGTTCTAAGTTTATTTTAATTATTAAGAAAATGTTAAAGTTAACCTAATTTAAGCTAACTAATTAATTTTCATTTATATGTACAAAAATAATAATAATTAATGATGATGATAATAAGAAAATGATTAAAAAGAAAGTCAAAACCTAATTCTATGCAATTTTATTTATTAAAAAAAAGGATTAAAATTTAAACCTAAATTAAACTAAGTTAATTATTAATATTTATTTACAAAAATAGGTTAATGGTGAAATTAATAAATAATTAAAATATATTTACAATTTTGATTTTCTGATTTTATTTGTGAAAAATTAATTTGTGGTGAGTTAATAATAATAATTAAAACAATTAAAAGAAATTAAAAGAAAAGAAACTAAAATTAAAACAAGGCAAACCAAAGGGGGTGTGATGGCCCAAAGTGGAGGTAAAATTGAGAAATTCTGGCCCAAGAAGACCAAGCCACGTTTGACTTTCACAATCATGTGCATGATGTTTGACTGGGACACACCATGGCCTTCATCTCCTGGCCACTGGATGGAAGCTGAGAGGCACCTGGCTAGCTGATGCGTGAGGCTTATCAGTGTTTGCCAGCCACGTCTCCAACCATCTGAACCATGATGCGCGTTTGTAAACATAATAACCAATAACAATAATATATGAAAAATAATAACTATGCTGGAAACACAAAAAACGCGCGCCATGTTTGAATCACCCAGTCACGTTCATACACGTATTGTCTTCTTCAGCTTTTCTGCAAAAATAAAGAACAGATAGTGGGAGTTTTAAACCCCCACAAAACAAAAGTGCCAAGAATAGCGATTAGGCACACAGGTCACATAAAAAGAGCGTGAGGGTCTCAATGATTTCGTCTTGAGCTTCTGAGTTTAACTGTACGTGTCTCAAGGCCTGATTTTTCCTTAATAAGAAAGCCCTAATTTTCAAGCTTCTAAACCCTAGCATTCGTCCATGGTAGATTTTGATTCAGGATGTTTCAACATAATTAATCCATACCAAAAGCTTCAGGAAGATGTTAGCAACACAAATCAATAATCAAAACATGTCAATGATGCATACAAATTGGATTTCGATTATGGAAATGTTTGTTCAAACCGTGACTCTGTTTGGTCGTTTCTTTGTGTATTAGAGCTCGTTCTTGATGGCAATGGATTCCTGGCAATGTCAGCAACACGTTGGAACCACTTTTAGGCTTTGAATTCACCTGCAATATGGATTTCAGTTTTCAAGTATTTCTTGAATTTTTGCAATTTGGTTATGGAATTCTATGGCAGCTTTCCCCGTTTTCTTGAATAGGGTTTGCTTCAGCCTCTTTATGTGAAGAGAATTAGGTTAAAATTAAGCCCATAAATCCATTATATTCAAGTTTGCATCTTTCATTTCCAATCAAATATTTTTTCAATCTTTTTCAATGAAAACCTTGCCAAATTGGGAGATCTTGTCCCCTTGAGTGATGCACGAGATCTTCAGCATGTGTGGAGTGTATTTGCTTCATAAAAAGATTTGACAACCATGTTTTGATATTTTCCTATAATTAAATTAATTAAATAGATTAATAGTCAATTAAAAATCCAAATAATTAATAAAAATAAGAAAATAATTCCAATTAATCTTAATGGGTCGTGAATAAGCCTTGGGCAAAGACTCAAGAAGGAATTTGAGGCCCATTAGCAAAAATGAAGTGTTTTAGGCAAAGTTGACTTTTGAAAGTTCCCAAAATTTTCCCAACTTCTCCAATGCATATCTTGCTCAATTTTGAAGCTATTAACATGTTGTTGGACATTTTGGAAAGGTCTTGAAGTCCTCTAACCAATGCCTTTGGTCCCATGTCATTTTGATTTACCAATCTCAAGTTATGGTCTTTGACTTAAAGTGCCTTTTTGTTGACTTTTGAAAATGACCTATAATGTTGAAATTGATAACTTTTTGTGAGAGCATTTATTGGATTTGGAATGTGAAGATGAGTTGTAGGAAATGTCATCCCCTTCAAAATGAGCATTGTATGGGATTTTTATGATGAACCGTGAAAAAGTTATGCCCTGGTCAATTTGCAGTTGACTTTGTAGTTGTCCAAAAATAGAAACTTTTGACATCTTGAGACTTTTTGAGCCATGCTTGTGGAATCATGATCAAGACTTGATAAAATGATGATTTTGGCTTCAAAATAAGATATTGACCAAAAATTTTGACTTTTGACTGTCAAATGACCATTTTACCCCTGCAGTTGACTGTGAAGCAATTAGGGCTTTTGACTGTGCAACTTGATGCTGTGAGTCTTGAAACTTGACATATGAATGCTTGACAATGTATATAGGAATATGGGACTTGATTGGATCCTTAAAAACCTCAATTTCTTTGCAAGAACCAAAACCCTAATTTTGACTGTGTTAGGAGGCAATTTGGACTGTGCAACCCTTGAGAGATTTTGAACCATTTGGAGGTTGACCTTGACAAATCTTGAAGAATATGGGAGGGCTAATTTTGGGGTACAACACAAGTAAAGTCACTTTGAGAGGATTGTTCTCATTGTTGACATAGTGAAAAATCCAAGAGGATTCTTCTTGGTCCAAGAGGATTGTTCTTGGTGGTTTTATTGGTTAGAGTCTTGTATAGAAGGACTAGGGTGTCTTGTCTAGAAATATGACAATAAGGAAATCTCTTTCATGTTGAAAGGGGACTGGAGTACTCTCGGACTGTGAGGGGAACTAGGATACATCTTTGTGTTCTTTACTTTTGCGCATTTACCGCTTTCATCACTAGTCATAAACCAGAAAAGAAAGAAACACATTTGTAAACTCATGCACTAAACCAGAAAAATAATATCCATCATCACTAAAACGGTAAAACTTTTAAATTACCTAATTCACCCCCCCCCCCCTCTTAGGCGCACTCTTATACTTACAAAGTTAAACAATTTGTCAAACACTTGGTGTGCAAGTGAGTTTTTAGAATTTTCCTTTAAGTTGTGTTGATACACAAAAGCACTTATAATCAAAAGTGATTATGAATAATATCAACACTTGATGTAAAGCAAAAAATAGTTCTGAAAATTAATTACAATTCAATTGGTAACGCAGTGCTATTTGAAAAATTATTTAAGAATGTGATACGGTGGGAGAACTGACTTGAGGGTTTTGCGTTTGATCGCAAATGTTGCGGTTAGCAAGAGTCGCCACCGACTTTTCTTTTATCCAAAAGGAAAGGTGAAAAAGCACAGGAAATACCTTTGAGATTGTTTCTTGAGTTTGGGGGGTAGATTATGAAAAGGGAAGGTATTAGCACCCTTTTTATCCATGGTTTTCCATGGGCTCTTAGTTACTTGCTAGATCACTTGCCTTTTGTTTGAAAATGTGTTTGGTGTGGTTTTGAAAGTATTTTTTAAAAGAGACCATTGTTTAGGCAATCTTTATAATGATTCTAGTTCGTGAGAATGTATACAAAGATGTTTGTCTTTTTGAAAATGTTTTCAATGTTTGTAAAATGTTTGGAAATGTGTGTGTTTGTTTTGAAAATAGCAAGGATAGTTGTTTGGAAATAGAGCAAGTAACTAGAAGTAATCTACCTACTCAAATGTCTTTCTTGTTCATTTTCTATTCCTTTGACGTTGTTGTCTTACCATTGATTTGGTAAGCAACCCTATCTTTGGATGTAAACGGGACGGGCGTGGGTCATCGTATAACCATGATTAGCAATATTGCAAAGTATCTTAGCATTTTTTAGGGACCAAGATCATTTTTTAAGGCAACTTTGAATAGAGTCATCGAGGGACTATGATCTTATATTTGTTTGTTTTGCCAAAATACTTCGCATGTGTAATATGGCTATTTTTGTATAAGGCAACCAAGTGGAGAAACCCTAAAGATGCTTGTGTGCAAGTGTGTTATTTTCATGCTTTGATTTTGTCTTGGATTAGGGTTTTCTATTTGTTTTGTTTTGATCTTGCCATACAAATCCTAATTACTAGCATGGTATATAAAGCGGTAAATTGTGAAATTTAAATGTCCTACACTATTACAACATTTTTTTGAGAGGGGGGAATACAAATTGTGAATGGGGATTTGCAATAATATAAATCTAATTAAACTATTACAACCAAATCGAATTTGTACAAATATTGGAATAAACAAATATAATATTTAAATATGCAATATTATGTATATGCAAGAAAAGATTTTGTTTTATTTTTTATGTGAAAAGGAATTTTAACCTAATCCTAAAAATATATAAAAAAAGGAAATTATATCTTAAAAAAAGGTTAACCCTAATTTCTAGTTTGAAAGAAAATAAAGTTCTTATGTATTATTTTTATGTATTTTTTTGTATTAAAAATAATGAATAATATTTTATGAAAATATTTAGTTTTTATATGTTAAAATAAATATTTACAAGTATATATATAAATATAAAAGAAAAGATAAGAATATATCTAAGTTAAATTTATTTTTTTATAAATTTATTTAAGAAAGATAGTTAATATATATTAAAGATAAAATATATTTTTTTATATGAAAAATAAAATAAAATAAAATAAAAATGCAATATTATCAT
Source organism: Vicia faba (assembly GCA_948472305.1). Classification (NCBI taxonomy): domain Eukaryota; kingdom Viridiplantae; phylum Streptophyta; class Magnoliopsida; order Fabales; family Fabaceae; genus Vicia; species Vicia faba. Next base: position 1,026,703,961 of record OX451736.1, on the reverse strand, counting down.
ATTTATATTTTTTATGATTTTTATGTATTAAAGAAAATATTTAATAAACAAAAATGAAAATAAAACAAATAAATAAAATATATGAAAATAGTTGGGCCAGGGGGGTATCCTGAGAAATCAAGTGGTATTATGTTAGAAAAAATGTTAGGTCCAACGTTGAAGCCCAATCCTGCAAAACAGCAAAAAAATGAAAAATGGAAAAGTATGAAAAAACAAAAGGTAGCGCCAAGGTTAGAACCCATGACCTGGGTCTCACCAGCGCGCTACCTTGTCACTTGGGTGGCTATACATCTGTTGATTTATGTGAAACAAGAAAAACATAACATGAAACGCTTCCATGGCCCTGTACTTCGTCTTCTTCCTCTAGCCAACCAGAAGCTTTGTAACTTTCTCATTTCTCCATGAAAATGAGAACTTCCAACATGAAAATGGTAGTACTCATTCCCACGATTTCAACCATGTAAATCATGTAAGCTAACAATCAAAGATCAAAACTAATTTTAAAAGCCCTAAATTTAAACCTAATTTTTACAGGAATTTGAACTTCAAAATTCTCTCAACTCAGGCTAAATAAATACAAGTTATGGATATGTACAGCTTTGTAGCAATGATGTCTACATTGTTTATTCACAAATCATGGCCAATGGATGCCTGTATGAAGAGATAGAAGTTGAGATTCTTACCTCTTTCAGCTAAGATCGTGAATGGAGTTTGAGTGAGATTTAGGAGGGCCTGAAGGTTGCTTTAGCTTGCTTGAACTTCCCTGAGTGTGTTCCAACCCTTATCTTGCTTTGAAAGTGTCTGAAACTCTCTATCCAAGTCAACCTGCAAGCTTGGAAAACAAAAATGGCATATGAAGGAAAAGGAGTTACAGTGCAAGGATGATGGTCTGGATCACTTAGATATCAAGTAGGTAAAGTGTTTGGATGATTGACACTTGAAACGCACAAGTCAATTTGTGGATTGCTAAGTTTATGCACAAACTGCAAGTTTGGACAGTTTTTTGGTGATATGGAGTGTTTGAATGTTTCAGGCCTCTTTCAATCGTGTTTCTAGTTTTAATGTGTTTGTATATTAGTATGTAAAAGGTTTCAAGTCAGCTTCTCAATAGATTTTTCAATCCTAGCCTTTTTGCACACTTTCTTGCTTTTGAAGCAAACTGAAGGGACAAGTCTCTACCTGCTTGTACTGGCTTGCTTGGAGTTGGTATGAGTTATATAAAAGTTGCCTTAGGTATGTAGTACTTGTGTGTGCAGAGAAGACAGGTTCAATGCTCAAGAATTGGAAAGTTGCAAAAGTGAACCTTTTCCAAAATGGCAATAGCAACTTTGTGCCATTTATGGAATTACAACTTGGATAAAGACTCTAGGGCTTGGATTAAAGATTTTTCAACTGAGTAAGAATTAAATTATAGAGTAAGAAACAAGTTTGGGACCTTTAAAGCATGGATTAGGCAGCATAGGTACTGATTTGAAATTTGTTCTTCATGAAATGGCTTGAATTCAAAGTGAGAAATTGCCAACTTCCTCCCTTCGATTCTCTCTACTCAAAAATGATCTTAAGGAGTTCTTGGACATTTTGGAAATATTGAAATGTGCTCCATAACTCATATTTGAAATTAATTTCAAGATACCTCTTAGAACTAGGTGAAAAATTTCCATGAAGGTAAGTCAAAAACCTGCCTAAATTAGGGCAAATTTTCACTAAGTTATTTTAGTTCATGAGCATGTATTCATAAAATTATATCTTGAGATCCAAGCATATTTAGGAAAAAATGTGTGAAGCAAAGTTGTATATTTTATGGATATCTATAACTTTCATGTTGGGAATTTCCTTTGAATCATCTTGTATCATGGTGAAAAAATGGCTTAAAGTTGAGAAAAAATAAGAAATTTATTATACTTAGAAAAATTTCTAAGTTAAGAAAATTTCAAATTTTAAAACCAAATCTTCAGTCTTTGATTCCTTGATGAAAAAGTTTCAAATTTTGACATGTTTTGATGAATTATGATCCTTGGCACTTGATTTTGACCAAGAAGTCAAAGTTTGACTTTTCAGTGTACAATTGACTTTTGATCAGTTGACTACAAATTTCATTTGTCTATCCAATGGATTTGAAATATTTTGAGCCATGTAATTAGGTCAAGAGGATACAAATGAACTCTTGAAATCATGCTTCAAATCAATTGGTCATTTTCTAGGTCAAAAATCAGAAATAGCCCTTCCTCAGTCAAAACCCTAATTTTTACCATTTTTCCCTTTTGATGATTTGATCAAATTTCTTGAGGAATTGTAATCCAAACTTGATCAAATGATACATATGAGTATAAAATGTTGATGTTGATCAAAAATTATGAAGTTTGACTGTAAATTGGCTATGGTTGACTTTTTCCCCAATACAGCTGATTTTTAGGTCAACTGTCCAATTGACTGATCAAAAATGTGGTTCAAGGCCTGCAACTTGTCATGAGAAATCTTAGGGATCCATAATGATGTTTGAAATTCATATGAACCATTGATAATCCAAAAATCCTTGTGCAAACTCAAACCCTAATTTTGGGTTAACTGTGTAAGATGAGATGTCTTGAGTTGGTCAAACCCTAATCCAATCTTGAGTCAAAGAGATCTTGTGAGGAAATTCTTGATAAGTGAGAGGGAAAATTTTGGGGTACAACAAATAATATTAAAGAAAGTAAAAGCAAAAATAAAAGAGACACGAGGAATTTATCTTCACAGTTTCCCATTGTCATCCTCGTGTGTAGGTACATTTGCGCCTAATTCCAATGGAATTAGGATAATTCTTACTGTGCAAAAAGTTGATACAAGAGAAGTTTTCAAGAGCAACTCCATAAACCCTAATGCTTTTTATTGATTCAACCCCTTCTCTTATTTTAATCTTTGATCAATACCAACACCGATAGATGCAACATATTCTCCGCTTAAACTACTTCTTTGCAAAGATTTTAAACACTCCAAGGATCCTTGCAAAGATTTCAAACACTCCAAGGGATTTCACTCGATTAAATCTGATTGCGCTCTATACACGCAAAATCTCCAATTATATCTGCCACTTATTGCTACTACCTTGCAAATATTTTAAACACTCTAAGGGAGTTCACATGGACGATTCCTTCTTGACCAGTCTTATCGCAAAACCCCCATACCAACACGGATCTTGAAGGGTAAATCTTAACGAAGCATTTTTCTGAATGAAACCCCTATGAAGCTCAACCCAGTACTCAATTGGACACTATCAATCCTCGTCTAGATGGCACCCCAACAGAACATCATCACAATGTAATGTCAGTGTGTTGCATATGTTGGAGGTTGAAGATTAAGAGAAAAGTAGGCTAATTTTATGGTTTCACCAAGTTGGAATGATGCACGAATGATGTATTTATAAATATGGAAGTTTTGATGCAAAAAGGAGATTTTCAGAATTAAAAAGAATTGAAAAATTAACTCAATCAAACAGTGTGCGTCGATCTAAAAATTGTATGTGTCGACACATAAGTCAAATTCTAACTGCATGTGTCAACCTGAAAAATGAATGTGTTGACATAAGCAAGTCAGAAGCTACGGGCTTTAAAAATGCAGTACATGTGTCGACCTGAAATTCGTATGGGTCGACGCATAAAATCAGTGTTTCTGCAATTACTTAAAAGCTTTAGTATGTGTCAACATGAAACACTTATGTGTCGATACATGCAATAAAAATTGATGCAAAAAATGATTTTTCATGAATAGGACCAATTTCAAACATATTTTAAATGATTCTTAAGACCTCTAATACAAGGGAGTGCCACAAGAAATAAGGATATCATTCACCATACTGAAATGCTAGATTTCTGAGTTTTGACATCATGTAAAACATCTGATAGTGAAGTTGCACTCACAAACTCCTCCTTTTTTATGATGGAAAAACTTGCGACGATGCATTTCATGTAGTTATCGAAGGCTCCCCCTAACTTTGTGCTTCTCAACTTCATCTCGCATATGCTTCTCCCCCTTTGACAACATCAAAAAGAAAGAAATCAAATCGTGAGAAGTATCATATTCCAATACCAATACTAATATATTACTCAGAGGCATTTTTGAAAAGAAGAGCATATAATTACATATCCCTTTATATATGTAATAATGCAAAATTAATAGATAACGGGCATAAAACATTACCAAACATGTAATGCAATTTGCATGAATAATAATGAATGTGATGCATGAGCAATCTAGTCATGTTGCTTCTATAGCATCACGATTATGTAACACAATATAATGGAACTCCCGATGTCGCACACACATGTGCCTAGTATAGCGACGAGAACATGCCACTACTCAATCCAAAATAAAAATGTTACCATAAAATGTGACTCAACTACAAGATCGTACGTGCAATTAATATGCTTACATTCAACTCATGCATAAATGCAAGAAATAATAATAGAATTGTGCGGGCTTAAATTATTTGATTTAAAATAATAAACCGGTAGATGATGTGTCGACCGGTTTAATTACTCAAATGTGAATATCCTATTTTATGGAATGTTTGAATTAATTTATTTTTAAAAAAAGTGATTGACTCATTCCAAAAAAACTAAAAGATTGTATTTTTTTATATATTGTTGGTTATAAATAAAATTAGACAACTTAATTGATTTTTTTAAAAAAATAATTAATTGATTAAATTAGATAGATAAAAGAGAAGAAGTTAAATAAATGGACTAGGGGTGTGAAGCCCATCTATTAATATGGGTGCAGAGGGGGGTATGTTGTGGTAAATTGGTGATATGGATGCACCAAAGGGATCCGGGTTGGCCCAAACCCTCAAGCCTTTGTAAAATACACAAACCTAAATGGAACATGCATAGAAACATAAAAAACGTGTTGTTCTTGTTTCTTCACTCTCTCTCCTAATTTCTCTACTCAAGCTACTTTCTACTGCCATCAATGGAGCTTTTGACGCTCAAACCCCAATACATAATTTTCACTATAATCTCAAGGTATTACATGAGGTATCAAGCGCTGGAATTAAAAGAAAACAACATGAAAATTAGAAGAACAATACAGGTATGCATCTTTCTCACACTTGCTTTCTTGCTTTTTATTTTCTGAATATTCTCCTTATGTGGAATTTCTAGATCTTAAAACTTGTGTATCATGTTGTGGTTGCTTTAAAGTGAGCATTTTCGGAGGCTCCGCAGGCTGTGCGAGGTGGTCTGTTCTCCGGGTAGAGCTGAAGATCGACGGCGCGTTACTCTGAGCGGAGATACGAAGCGAGTATTAGCTTCAGCAGGTTGCGGACAGTTGTTGGTGTTGCGGACAGGGAGTTTGTTGGGAGAAGCGGGGATGATGGATGGTGGCAGTGAGAAGTGGCTAGCGGAAACAGGGTTGAGAGGTTGAGATTGGGAGGGGAAGAATTTTGTTCTTTTGTACTGTAATTGCTTTAGGTTTCTTCTTTTTCTTTTACTATAATTTTTTTTACTGTCCCTCTTTTTCTGTTCTGTCACGATTTTATAGCCTTTCTTAGAGATATGTCAATTTGGAAATAGCTAAAATTTGTCTGTCATATCCTAATAATTCTGGTTTTGTATTGATTATGAACAATCCATTTTCATATGCGTTTGATTTAGTTTTTGTTTCTGTGAAAGGAAGGAAGAAATATTGTTTGATTTCCGATTATTAGTACCATTAAATCTGTGATTATTTCCTCTCCTGATTCACACAGTTTCGTTTTTTTTTTAAGCAAGCCTTTTGAACTCACACAATAACTGTTTGTTAGGTTTTGGGCCACATTTGGGTCTGCTTGACAAAATTTTGCTCCTAATGGACTGAACAATAATTTGAGATATATAATTAAATAAAATAATTGTTTTCAAAATAGTAAAAATTAAAAAAAAAAATTGAAATGGATTTTAACGCATTTGGACTGTTTTTTATACTCTAGGTCGGATTGGGCCCGGAAATGGATAATGATAAAAAAGCCTCTTCATCAAAAACAGAAATCATTTTAGGTTAAAATTAAAGTGTAATACTTAATAGCTATAATGAGCATCAATATTTATTAATAAGGATAACAGTAATGTTTAAAACATTCTTTTTCAAAATAATTTCAAAAGCAGAAATGGGCCATTGTTTTAAATTATTGGGCCTCTCTTTTAAATTTGAAAGGAATTTTTAGAACTTAATGGACCATCAAATATTGATGGTCCGTTTTACAACATCACACCCCTTTGACTTTAAACACCCCGTATAAAAGTGAAAACTAAACAATATAATTTATTTAAAGAAACCCTAGATATAATTAAGGGTATGGCAAATTTGGGGTATGACACCCATAAGACGGGTATGACACCCATAAGACTTATTTCAAATAATCCTTGTATAAGCTTAGAAAACTCTTTGACAAATCGCATGATAGTAGAATAAAATATGATGTAATGTCAAATGTGTTATGCTTGATGTTTAATGAAGCTAAACATGCTTATGTACACATATGTGTTTAAAAAAATACATGAAAATATAATATGATGAGACCATTATAAGTATATAAATTGATAAGTCACCATGGTTATCAATTAAGAATTATTTTGCAAAATGAATACTCATAATATATATGTCATACACCAAGTATGTCATGTACTTAGAAAAATAAATAGGTAAAAGAGAAAACTTACTTACAAAGTTAAAGTTAAATCGATACTACCTCACTGTACAATATGATGGAGGATGCACTTTCATTTTACAAGGAACTCTCAAAAGAAAGTTGAACCAAATGCAAAGTATGCCACGAAGATTTTAGAACATCACGATCTTACCACTTTTTACTTTGATAAAGTACCCAAAAAGTAAAACTTGTGATGAGTCCAAGAAGGTCATGAATTTGATGATTATTAATTTTGATTGAACTCTCATCTTTATCCTTTTCATGTTAGTTATCTTTCTCCTCTTCATGTTTCACCGATGCGGGTTGATCAATTCCTTCTTCGGTGTCATTGAGTATGTCTCTTGAAGATATACCTACAACATGAAATGAAATACCTTTTCTGAGTATTCTCGGATACAACATCAAAAGTAATTTATGCATGTTTTACCAATAAAACAAAACTTGTTGCTTTTTAGATCACATGATTCATCATCTTGCCCCATATACAATAGAATTAGAATATGTTTTTATGCCTTGAGCTATCATAAATGAGAACCCATATTCTCTTCATAGAGTTAAGACAAATATTCCTACAAAAACAACAATACAAGCTAGGTACCCAATTTTCATTAGGTCCTTGAGGATTAGCGAAACAATTGGTTGCATTTAGGTAAGTCTTTCATACAACCATAGTGACAATTTAAATATTCACCATCACTAAAATGACTATCGTATATGTGCTTACTTTTTGAGGACCTTGAACTTGACGCCCTAATAGCTTTGGACTTTGTTCTTTCCTCCTTATTTGTGTCTTTCTCATTTTTATTCTTCTTCTCAAGCTTTTTCTCATGCTTGTCTAAGCAATTAAGTTCTTGCTCATGTTCTTCAAACTTACCAAACAATGTAACGAGATCAAGTGTTGTAAGATCATTAGCTTTATTGATCACGATGACCTTCGGTTGTCAATTCCAAGTAAGACATCTCACAACTTTGTTAGTAGCAATTTTATTGGAAATAAGATTACCAAGTGTGTTCAAACGATTAATGAGATTTAATGTATTTTTCTTATCATCATTATTCCATAGTGCATCCGGCTTAGATGTGACAACGTCATTAGTATTGTTTTGAGTAATAGCGTCACACATATCCTTGTTATATGAATTAACATGAATGTGCATACAAGCTTTCCAACAACTATATTTTTCTTCAAGAAAGAATTTGGGGCTGTTTTCAAATCCCCTTTAGATTCGTACGCCATTTTCTACTAAGAGTTTCGAAGCACGAAATAAATCGGAGTTCTGATACCACTTGTTAGACTAAGGAAACTCATCTAGAAGGGGACTGAATAGATGCCCATATTAAAAATGACACTTAAAAATGGTTACTTAAAACTTATTTGGAAAAAAATGTTGAGCAGAAGGTTTATTAACCTAGATCAAAATAGTAGTCTAAACGAACCAAGTTATTGGAAACTCAGATATGCACAAGTCATATGGAATTAAGACAATGATAAAATCAATAAACATAATAATATATCAATTAATAGTTTAATATCAAACACAACTGTTTCATATTTTCAATGAAATCATATTAAAAACATAACTTGACACTTTATCGAACATGTCTCGCGCAATCAATTTTTCAGAATTTTCTGAGCTTAGTTGATATGAAAAAGAACTTACAATTAAAGTGATTATAAGCTAATTAACAAAGAAATTTAAACTTTAACGATAAAATAAAAATTCTATACAAATTGATCAATCAAACAACACATTCAACAAATTGCACATAGAGAGTAAATGAGAGTAAGTGATATAACATTGAAATTTTCCTTTGAGTTGAACAAGCTAAAAAATTTGTCAAATACTTGGTGTGCAAGTGAATTTTCAGAATTTTCCTTTAAGTTGTGTTGATGTGCAAAAGCACTTATAATCAAAAGTGATTATGAGTAATATCAACACTTGATGTAAATCAAAAAATAGTTCGAAAAATTACTTGCAATTCAATTGATAATGCAATGCTATTTGACAAATTTATTGAAGAATATTAAAGTAAGTAAAAGCAAAAATAAAAAAGACACGGGGAATTTGTCTTCACAGTTCCCCATTATCGTCCTCGCGTGTAGGTACGTCTGCACTTAATTCCAATGGAATTTGGATAATTCTTACTATGCAAAAAGTCGATACAAGAGAAGTGTTCAAGAGTAACTCCATAAACCCTAATGCTTATTGTTGATTCAACCCTTTCTCTTCTTTTGGTCTTTGATCAAGACCAGCACCGATATATGCAACCTATTTGCCGCTTAAGCTACTTCCTTGCAAATATTTTAAGCACCCCAAGGATCCTTGCAAAGATTTCAAACACTCCAAGGGATTTCACTCGAGTAAATTAGATTTCACTCTATCAACACAAGATATTCAATTCTATCTACCACTTATTTCTACTACCTTGCAAAGATTTTAAACACTCCAAGGGAATTCATATGGACGATTCCTTCTTGACTGATCTTGTTGTAAAACCACTGCACCAACACGGATCTTGGAGGATAAACCCTAACGAGTAGTTTTTTTGGATGAAACCCCTACAAAGCTCAACCCAGTACTCAATTGGACACTATCAATCCTCGTCTAGATGGTACCCCAATGAAACATCATCTTAATGTAATGCCAGTGTGTATGCATAGGTTGGAGGTTGTAGATGAAAATAAAAGTAGGCTAATTTTATGGTTTCACCAAGTTGGAATGATGCACGAATGATGTATTTATAGTTGTGGGAGTTTTGATGCAAAAAAGGAGATTTTCAGAATTAAAAAGAATTGAAAATTTGACCCAATGAAACAGTATGTGTCGACCTGAAAAATTGTATGTGTCGACACATAAGTCAAATTCTAACTGCATGTATCGACCTGAAAAACAGATGTGTCGGCCTAAGCAAGTCAGAAGCTACAGGCTTTAAGAATTCATTACATATGTCGACCAGAAATTTGTATGTGTCGACACATAAAATCAGCATTTCTTCAATTTCTTAAAAGCTTTCGTATGTGTCGACCTGAAGTACTTATGTGTCAACACATACAATAAAAATTGATGCAAAAAATGATTTTTCATGAATAAGACCAATATCAAACTTGTTTTAAATGGTTCCTAAGACCTATAATGCAAGGGAGTGCCACACGACATAAGGATATTGTCCACCATACTGAAATTCTAGCTTTCAAAGTTTTGACATCATGCAAAACATTTAATAGTAAAGTTGCACTCACAAGTATTACCTTCCAGACCAAATCATCTTTTTAAAATGCTTTTCCCCTTAATCTTTTATTGTAAGCTCTAGCTATTCTTTCTTTTTGTCTTCTTAGGATTTCTAAAGCATGCAATATTTCTTCATCCAAGTCCACCAATTCATTCGTCGCCATTTCCCAATAATGGTCAGAGGGGATTTCGTTCTACCTCTGGATTCTTACTGATTGCAAATGTATTTCTACTGGCAGAACTGCATCATGCCTAAAGGTCAGTCAAAATGGCGTAGTATTGGTTGCTTCTTCCGGAGATGTTCGACAAGCCCACAAAGCTTGATTTAATGTCTTATGCCAATTATTTGTCTTTCTTCCCACATGCCTTTTTATTAAACTAATAATTACTTTGTTTTCAACTTCAACTTGCCCATTTTCTTGGGCATAATAAGGTGTAGAAGTCAATAACTTGAATTCCACTTCTTTAGCAAATTTCTACATCTTTCGACCATTGAAAATTGATCCCTAATCAGTCGTAATGGTTTCTGGGATTCCAAACCTATAAATTATATGCCTTTGGATGAATTCAATAATAGCTTCTTGATCAACATTTACCAAAGGTATTGCCTCAATCCATTTTGTAAAATAATTGATTCCCACTAGAATATATCTCTGACCTTTGGATGAGGCTGGTCAAATTTCTCCAACCAAGTATGATGCCCAACCTCTGAAGGGCCATGGCTTGATATTAGAATGCAATTCACTTGCAGAAGCATGTTGAATACCTGTATGAATTTGGCATTCCTAGCATCCCTTGGCGAATTCTATACAATCTTTCAATATGGTGGGCCAATATATGCCATATCGGAAGAAAAAAAGCCACTTCATCTTGTGACCTACTTGATGTGCTCCACATGCCCCACCATGTACATTCGACAATTCCAAGTAAGCTTTTTTTCTCCTAAACATTTAAGCATGACTCTTTCTGGTGTTTTCTTGAATAATTCATTGCCCATTAACATGTAGTTTAGCGCATGATACATAACTTTCCTTTCTGCATTTATTGATGGATTTTTTAAGTAATCTATTATTGCACTCCTCCAATCTGTATCTGCCAAAATATTAATGGCTAATACTTCGAAACTTTCTTCGTTTGCATACCCTAAACTTGATTTTTCTGAATCTGATTGAGACAGCTTAGTAGCCAATACCTTTCCTCATGCTTCGATCAAATCTTTCAACTTCTCCTTTTATACTTTGTATCCAGAGGCAATTTGGGATAAGTCATTAGCTTCTCGGTTCTTCAGCCTACGAATATGATTCATATTTACATACTCAAATTTTTAAAGCAACCTATTTGCAATAACGAAGTACATTATCAATTTTTATTTTATACACTTGTACTCCTTGGTTATTTGATTAATCACTAGTTCAGAGTCGCCTTTTATTTCGACTCTAGTTGCTCCAAATTCCAACAAGACTTCAAGTTCAGCTATCAAAGCCTCGTATTCCACTTCATTATTCAAACAAGGGGGCCATCAATTTTATACTTGAATTTTTTTGGAATTTTGTCAGGAGAAATTATCAAAACTCCAACTCCATATCAATCTTTATGAGTAGAACCATCAAAGAATAACTTCTAAGGTTCTAGTTCCACATAATTATGAGGAACTTCGACCACTGCATGGTCAACAATGAAATATGAGACTACTTGTCCTTTTTTTTGACATTAACAGGAAGCTTATCTAGTGCAATTTTCCTGGTTGCAGGCACTACGGCGAGAAACTCTTGCTCTTTCTATTTCTTTGCTTCCAAGTTTTGTATTACTATAGTAAACCTCTATGGTCAAAAACAAAACTAGTTCAATTTTGTAACATGTAATTATTTATTGTGCAATTTTAATATGTTTATAAAAGCATATTATTTTTTTAAACTTGTCTATCACGTGCTAACTAAATAGCAATTACCAGCAGCCAAATAATGTGTAGTGAGATTCGTGAACTTGTGGTTATGGTATTGATAATGTGAAGAAAAAATTAATCATAATTAGGGGTGTTCAAAAAATCCACAGAACTGAACTGAACCACATAACCGAACTGAACCGTTTTTAAATAATCGAACCGTTATTCATGGTTTATGAACCGAACCACATGTCATCAAACAGTTCAATAATCGAACTGAAACCATAGTTAACCAAACCATAACTTGCTGAACCGAACCGTAATTAACTACCCTTACTTATGATATGGTATTCCTTAGTTATGTTGGAACTTTAGATCAATTTTTATATTTTCTCCGAATTGATTTTTTAGAACTCAAATTTATTTTAAATCCGTGTATACTTTGTGTTTTGACAGAAACGCATTATACTGTTTTGTGCCCTAATTAGTGTTTTTGTTTAACTTAGATAATAGTTAAAACCATGGATAAAAAATGGATGTGTGCCGATCGATTGTCAAAAGAGTACGAGAATGGGGTATTAGAGTTCGTTAAGTTTGTTGTTGAACACGCTGAAGACCCGAATAGAATGAAATGACCTTGCTTGGGTTGTTGTTATGTGGGTCGGGTTAACGCAGATGGATTGAAATCGCATTTACTAATGTGCGGAATTGATCAAAGTTATACGTGTTGGATATTTCATGGTGAGAAAAGCATCGAGAATGTTGAACCGGGGGTGAAAAGTAATACGACCTATGTTTCGTACGACAATGCCACGGATACATATGATTGTGATCGAGTCGAAGAGATTGCAGAAGCACTTGAAGAAGATCTTCAAGATTGTCCCAAAATGTTTGAGAGGTTGGTAAGCGATGCAGAGAAACCGTTGTATAAAGATTGCCCCAAATTCACAAGATTATATGCGGTATTAAAATTGTACAACTTAAAGGCGCGCAATGGATGGTCGGATAAAAGTTTCACACAGTTATTAGCCCTTTTGAGAGATATGCTTCCTGAGGATAATGTTCTTCCTAATCGAACCTACAAGGCCAAAAAAATGTTGTGCTCTATTGGCATGAGCTATGATAAGATACATGCATGTCTAAATGATTGTATTTTGTTTCGAAACGAATATGCATCATTGAATGAGTGCCCAAAGTGTGGTTTATCTCGATATAAGAAAAAATTATCTCCATTGAAAGTCTTATGGTATTTTTCTATTATTCCGAGATCTAGACGCATGTTTCGTAGTGAAACCGATGCTAGACACTTGACTTGGCATACAGATGAAAGAATTATCGATGGAAAGTTTCAACATCCGGCAGATGCACCACAGTGGAAGAAAATTGATAATGATTATCTTGATTTTGGAGGAGAAACAAGAAACCTTCGCTTGGCATTATCTACGGATGGAATGAACCCGCATGGTCTTCAAAGTATCTCACATTCCATATGGTATGTGATTCTTATGATTTATAACCTACCTCCATGGCTATGTATGAAGCGCAAGTACATGATGTTATCTATGTTAATTTCTGGGCCTAAACAACCAGGGAATGACATAGATGTATACTTGAAACCTTTAATCGAAGATTCGAAGATTTTGTGGGAGAACGGTGTGGAGGTTTATGATGGATATAGGAAAGAAAGTTTCAATTTGAGGGCGATGTTGTTTGGCACAATTAACGATTTTCCAGCATATGGAAATCTATCCGGGTATAACATTAAAGGTGAAAAAGCGTGTCCTGTCTGTGAAGATGGAACCGATACGAAACGATTGAAACTTTTTCAGAAGAATGTCTTTCTCGGTCATCGTAGATTCTTAAATTCAAAACATCAATATCGTGGATGGAGAAAAGCGTTCAATGGAAATACCGAACAACGTAGAGCTCCACCTGGATTGACAGGTGATCAAATTTGTGAAAAGGTGAAAGATGTGAGTATTCAGTTTGGCAAGCCTTTTGCACATAAAGTTGTCACAGGTGGGTGGAAGAAGAGGTCAATTTTTTTTGAATTGTCATATTGGAAATATTTGTACGTAAGACATTTTCTTGATGTTATGCATATTGAAAAAAATGTATTTGAAAGTGTTATTGGTACGTTACTCAATATAAAAGGAAAGTCTAAGGATGACCTTAAAGCAAGATAGGACATGGTAGAGATGGGAATAAGAACTGAATTAGGACTCGTGAAGAAAGGAAGACGAACATATCTACCACCTGCTGCTTATACTCTATCTAGAAAGGAAAATAAAATATTGTGTAAGTTTCTGAGTGAAGTTAAAGTTCCAGAAGGTTACTCCTCATACATTAGAAGACTCGTGTCCATGAAAGACCTCAAGTTAAAGAGTCTGAAGACACATGATTTCCATGTCATAATGGAACATTTTCTACCAATAGGTATACGTTCTATTTTTCCAGAAAAAGTAAGAAGCACTATAACTAAATTGTGTTTTTTTTCAGGTCAATTTGTAGTAAGGTGATCGATCCTGAGGTCTTACCAGTATTACAAAAAGAAATCGTTATTACTCTGTGTGACCTTGAAATGTATTTTCCTCCATCATTTTTTGACATTATGGTACATCTTGTTGTTCATCTTGTGAAAGAGACACAGTTGTGTGGACCAGCTTATATGAGATGGATGTACCCTATTGAACGTTATATGAAAATATTAAAAGGGTACGTGAAAAACTGAAGTCGTCCAGAGGGTTGTATCGTTGAGCGATACGTTGTTGAAGAAGTGGTTGAGTTTTGTACTGATTTTTTGTCCAATGTGCAATCCATTGGACTCCCCAAATCTCATTTTTTTCGAAAAAAAAAAGAAGGTAAAAATTAATTGGAAATGAAATTGTGACAGTATCAAGAGATGAACGGGATCAAGTGCATTTGTATGTTCTGCACAATGACACTGAGGTTGAGCCGTTTGTTGAAATGCACAAGGCTATACTCTGAGGTGAGAATCAAAGTAGAAATGAAAATTGGATAGTACGAGAGCACAATCAAAGTTTTATACAGTGGTTTAAGGATCATATATATTCAAAGTTTCATTCAGATCCCGCTTCAATATCAGACAGGTTGAGATGTTTGGCATATGGTCCAAGTTCGATTGTGTTCTCTTATAGAGGATACGGAATTAATGGATACACATTTTATACCAAAGAACAAGATGAGAAAAGTACTATGCAAAATAGTTATGTCACGGTGGTATGTGAAGCAATGCACATTTCTAGTATGAAGGACTTAAACTCCAAATATGAAAACTTGTCATATTTTGGGGTTATCAATCACATCTGGGTGTTTGATTACGAGAAGTTTCAGATTCCTATCTTTGGTTGCAAGTGGGTACATACTAGTGGCATACGAATGGATAAGTAAGGGTTTTTGCAAGTGGATCTTAGTAGGGTGGGGTACAAAGATGAGCCTTTTATTCTAGCCTCTCAAGCTAAACAAGTGTTCTATGTCACAGACTCGAAGAGTACGAAATGGCCTATAGTGCTTTTATCTAACAAAGTGATTGATGATAAAAGTGTGGATCAAGGTGATGTTGATGTTGAGAATGAGTCGTATATTAGAAACGATCAAGATGAAAATACTACAGCGGATGAATCATATATCAGAAAAGATCATGATGAGGGAATTTGGATCAATCCCTCCGTCCGTGTTCTTAAGAGACAAGTAATTCGGAAACCAACCAAGAAAAGAAAGAGATGTTAGTGAAAGAGGTAATATATATTCCTCCATACCTGTTAACACTTAGCAAACTTCTAATAAATGATATATTTGTCATTTTATATACTCAATTGATATTTGTCATTTTATATACTGAATAGATATTTGGAATTATATATTTGGAATTAAATATTTGTCATTAGATACTAATGTTTTTCTTTATTACAGGTTAGATGGATAGTAACGAGGAGCACCCACACGATGATTCTATTAATGATGGAGACAATGATGGAGGAAAATCCAGTAAGGGAGTGGAAAAAGAAATTAAAAGAGGAAAAACTATTATGAAGAATATCATTCGTGATAGAGATAGAGGTATAAAATACGATGTGCATTGGAGTCCAAATGACCAATTAATTGAGCCTAACGGTTCTAAATTGACAAGTTACATTGGTACAATTGTAAGGAGAGAAATTCCAATAACTTGTGATGAGTGGAGAGATGATAAGTTGGATGATGCTAAAAACAAAATCTGGAGTGAGATACAGGTACTTTAAATTATGCCTTTAAATTACGATTATGTATTTTAAATTATGTCTTTAAATTACTTATACTAACACACTTTGTGTATGTTTTTTGTAGAGGTATTTCAACATTGATGACACAAGAAAATATTATTGTCTTGGATTGGCCGGCAAAATACTAAGAGGGTTTAGAACATATTTAAACAGAAAATATCTTAGAGATGCCAAAAAAAAATTTGTTGATGTAGAGCGTCCAACAGAATATGCAGATGTGATTTCAGTTAAAGAATGGGATGTTTTTAAAGCCAAACGGAAAACCCCAAAATTTCAGAGTGTAAGTGACGTAAATCGTCAAAGAGCATCATCTCCCGCATATCCATACAAAAAAGGGCATTTGGGATATGCACGATTAGAACAAAAAATAGTAAGTATTTACAAATTGCAATGATATACTTGTTCATCAAGAGTTATAACTGAGCTTGTTTTTTGTGTTAATGTGTAGTTAAAAGAGGAGAGTAGTTCTGAAACATCTCTTCTGGAGCATGTTTTGTGGAAGGCTGCCCGTGTGGGTAAGGATGGAGTTCTTAAAGAAGATGTACAACAAATTTTTGAAAAATGCGTAAGTATAACATTAATTCTAATTAAATCAAAATTTTATTAACATATAGTATTCATGTTTTTCCAATATTCATATGAATTTCAGGAGAGTCTGTCTCAGTCTATATCTCCACCAGATGATTGCAGGAGCATACTTAGTCGAGCATTAGATGTTCGTGAGTATTCTGGTCGGGTGAGGGGTAAAGGACATGGGGTTACTCCAAGCTCCTTGAAAAAGAACAACCCAAAGACAAAATATGCTAGCAATAAAGAACTGCAGGCAAGGTTAGATGCATTAGAAGCTGAAGTTCTTGAATTGAGGAAGGAAAAAGCAAGCCAGTACCAATCAGAAAGGGAAGCTTCGGGTGTTAAAGAAACTAGTGACATAGCTAGTGTCAATTGTGCAGCCCAACCGAGTATTCTCGAGGTACTTACATATATTATTATGAAATTAAATTAGTGTGATTTATTTAACTGACATATATACACATTAATGATGTCATATTTATTATTGATTTTAGGGCATTTCACCTTGTCAACTCTTTTTAGAGACACCAACTTATCGCATGGTTGGCAAGGGAAAAGTCCATAACACTCTGGGAGAAGTACTTCATCATAAACCGCTCCCTTCTGGATATTTGAAAGTGTTTATTAATATTGCTTTAGAGGAGGGTGCATTATTACCAATCCCATATGAAGTTTCGGATGCAACATTGGTGGGAGAGGCAATAGGAGCGTTTGTTGCATGGCCGTCAAGACTCATTCGCATAGATGATGAGGTACAATTAAAACATTTATGAACCTTTTAGTACTCAAATTTTTTACGTTCGTTTTACTTACATTTTTTTGCATGGTAATGTTAGACTCCTACAAAACCCAAACCAAAAGATAAAGAGATTACGCGGCCAAAGGAGTCAGTGACAGCAAAAAAATAGGTACAACACAATTATATGATATTTATGCTTAGATAATGTTAATTTGTCGTCCTATACTTGACCACTCTAATTTTATGATATTTAGATTATTCCTGCTAAAGAGATTGAAGCTGTAAGTAGGGGTAAGGAGCCTGTAATTAGCAACATTCCCACATAAACAAAGAGTGTTACTAAGAGAACCGGGGCTAGAAAGAAAACTACTTCACAATATAGGTCGTGCCTTCAGACATATATAAGCTTCACAACTATTTCGCAAGGTGGTACTTCTCTTATACCCCTGGATGAAGGGATTTATGGTTCTGAAGGCATGACAGC
This sequence comes from Vicia faba, assembly GCA_948472305.1. Taxonomy (NCBI): domain Eukaryota; kingdom Viridiplantae; phylum Streptophyta; class Magnoliopsida; order Fabales; family Fabaceae; genus Vicia; species Vicia faba. The sequence continues at coordinate 1,026,686,109 of OX451736.1, read as the reverse complement.
AATTGGTAAGGAGGATTTGGAAGATGTTTTTGGACACTTGACATTAGGCGTCGCTGTTATCAATACATACATCAGGTATACTCCAATCAACTTTGTTTAATTAATTGCAGAATTTATTTACTCATTTCAATGAATAATTAATGTTAATGATGTTTTTGTTTAAGGTTTCTGTATGACAAGTTGATTCGCCCGCGTGGATTGGAGTCCAGATTCGCTTTCATAAATCCCAACGTTGTCCACGCAGGGTCAATCATCTCAAAACCAGATGAAGTAATAGCATTTGTGCTCAGTTTATTTATGGCCAGCAAAGATACAGAAAAATTGTTCTTTTTACCATATAATACTGGCCCCAAGTAAGATTTTCATTCTAAATTTCCTCTATTATAATTTTTTGTTTTTTAACGTTGTGCAGAAAATTTCCATCTAACCTTTGTTTAATATTCTAGTGGACACTGGTTATTGGTTGCAATTAATCCTGTGAAAGAAATTGTATATTATCTGGATTCATTGGGCAATGATTGGACAACATACCCAGATATGAAGAAGACGATTGACACGTAAGTGAGATTGTTCCAAAATATTATTGTGTATATTTAATTATTTATGTGCGATAGTTCTAAATATTCGTTATTATTTTATTATAGCATTCTACAAAGTTTTCGAGCACAAAGAGATATTCAAGTACCAAGGAGTAGAGTCAACAATATTTCTTGGATCAAAGTGGAGGTATAGATTTTCACAATTTTGATTATATAGCGATGATACTTGATAAAATAAGTTAAGGTGTATATCTTGATGTATATCCGTATTTTCTTTTCATGTGTAGTATCCTCGTCAGCGTAATGGTGTAGATTGCGGTTATTTTATGTTGAGATTTATGAAAGAAACTATTCTTTTGGACCGATTAGAGATTCCATCCACAGTATGAATTTCTAACTTAGGAATTATTTTAATATTTCTCATAAAATGACTTAGTATTTTAATTAAATCATACTATGTTATATTATTATGTAGTACTTTGATGAATTCAAGTGTGCTTCATACTCAAAAGATCAATTGGATGAACTTATGGAGGATTTGTGTCAATTTGTTTTGGAGTTGAGAGTTTTATTATAAGGTATAACTTTGAGTTTTGAGAATATAATATATGTCGTTATAGTTGTGTTACAATATTATTGTTTTTGTTGTTGTTATTTGGTAACTTGTATGAATTTTGATTTTTTGATTTTGTTTTAGGTTATATAGGTGCAGCTCGATGTAGAAGATAAAGTTATTTTGTAATTCATTGTTGATTTTGTTTCATTGTTGTATATACTAATGTTGTTGTTGTGTATATTGTGCAAAAAGGATTGAAGAGATGAATATTGATGTTGTTATAATATCGTTTCCTTGTGGTATATTGATGTTGTTTAAAATGTCATAATGAAGCTATAAATTCTGGTGCAAAAATGGTGAGATTAAATTTGATAGGCAGCGTTTTATTTTAAATGAAAAAAAAAATTATATTTAAAAAAATAATAAGGAAAAGCGCTGCTAAAGGGGGGGAATAGACAGCGCTTTTAATGAGAAGCGCTGTCTAAAGTGTTAGAAAAAAAATTATATTAAAAAAATAATAAGGAAAAGCGCTGCTAAAGGGGGAGGAAATAGACAGCGCTTTTAATGAAAGCGCTGTCAAAAGTGATTGAAAAAAAATATATATTAAAAAATAATAAAGAAAAGCGCTGCTAAAGGGGGGGAATAGACAGCACTTTTACCAAGCGCTGTCTAAAGTTCCACATTAAAAGTGTTGTCTAAAGTGTAAGCGCTGCTAAAGGGACTGCTAAATGGGGTACCTATAGCAGCGCTTTTGAAATTACATAAGCGTTGTCTATACTTTTAGCAGCGCTTTTAAGCGCTGTTAAAGGTCTAAAAAAGCGTTGTTTAATCCCTTGTTTGACATAGTGAGAGAACCAGATTCCTGTCGCGCCTTTGTTCCTATTAGTTTTGAAGAAGTATAATACTGGGAGACATGACACATGATGTCACTTAATGACTACAAGTTGTAAGTGGTCCAAATTTCACTCTTAAGTTTATCATTTTATTATTTCTGTTAAGAAATGTTTAACTTAGGACCCTTTCTTTGTTATATTTACTTTGCTCAGCATGAACTAAATTCCTTGTGTTCGATAATGTGAAATCTAATGACAAAGTACTTTTTGTATGTTATAAAAGAGTGATTGTGGTATTTTTTTTATTCATATGCATTTATTTTATAGATTTATTCCTCGGCATTATCATTTTATGAATAGATAATAATTTATTAAGAATGAAGAATCTTGTAATAGATGGACTTTGTAAAAAAATATACTCAAAATGCAAGTATGTATATATGGCTAACTTAGTTACTTTATGCATAAAGAACATAATCATAGCACTTAATTTGAAATGTATTAATACTATTGTGAGGCTTATGAATAAGTATGATAGTGAATTAATGTTTATTTTGTTTATTTTGACGTTGCAGATATGCATCATTAATTATGTTCTGATGTCATATGTCACGACATATAATATCGTTTTTGGTCTTTTGTCTATATCTCAGAATCCATTTTAGTCTATTTTTAATTAAAAAAATCAATTTAATCCTTTATCTTTCAAGAATGTGGCAAGTTTGTCCTTTATATTAGAACCGTTCTTCAAATTCAAAGTCGTGTGCCAAATGGCACTGAGTTTGTAAAGGTGGAAACCACTAAATTTATTAAAAAATGTAAAACAAATGAAAGCAAACAAAAAAATAAAATTTGATAGAATTTCCAGAAAAATGAAAATTTTGATTGTCTTCTTTATCCATTCCATTGAAACTAAACTCAAAAAATCTACCTTCTTCTGAAAATTCCAAAAACCCTAAACTACACCATCTTCAATTCAACCTTGCCCTCTTTCTCCCTTCTTAATCATTCTTTCCCAAATTCAACCTCTAAATCTTTCTTATTATTAAATCGGTGTCGAAGTTCATCCAGGAAGAACAGCAAATTGGAATAGCAAAGTTTTTTCATTAATAATTCTATGGTCATGAAATAAAAAGTTGGGTCTTGAATAATTTGTAGTTTGATATTGAAGAGTGTACATTTATGGATCATGTTTTACGTAAACTATGATTTCTATGATTTTTAATTAGAATTAATTTTTATAGTTTTAAGGGTAAATGAATAAGGTTCTATAGAATCTGTTGATGAATAAAACGAAGAAGATGATCACCCAGTGTCAAGTAAACTTCCCCATAAGTGTAAATACTAATGTCGTTGACGGATGGGACTACCGTAAAGTGTTTTAATCTTTTTTAAATTTGAAGGACCAAAATAGACTGAGAAATAGACAACTTGTACTTCATTTGTTTTCAATCAATTGTTTTATTATCTTTGCTCGTGTTTATTTTACAATTTATTGCATGAGAATCATTATTTTAAGGATGAACACTTTTACTGAAATATTTGCTAATAGTTTGACTAATATACCTGTAGATACAAAATAGATGTCAAATTTTTTACACTGTTTTCGGGAATTGTTTAAAATTTTGGTTTTTCATTGAAATAGTAAAATTTACATTCTGAGATTTTGATATTTTATGTCTTTTTATGATACAACGTGTGTGAGTTTGTTGCATGTCCAGGTTGATATCTCCAATATATATGAAATGATTTGGTTGAGAAATTTCGATCCAAGAACTTTCCTCGGATGAGAAAAAAAAAACCAAGTATTTGGATACGACATATTGTGCCAATCACAATAATCAACCATTATTTTAAAGTGTTAAGCATTATAGGGTCACAGTCGTATTTGGGTATTGCCCTATTATATGATAAAGCTTTTGAATCATTCAAAATGCCCACATGAAACAGTTCTTGACTAATGGAAAATCAATGCCTGGTGTGATCCTACAGACTTAACGTGGATTATGAATATCACACTTGCTACACATTCCAAATGAAATCAAAAACCCTGTAACTTGATGAATAAGAAGTTTATGGACTTTAAATTGACTTTCGTGTGACTGATAAAGAAAATTCCAAGTGAATCCAGACGATGACCAAATTTTCAAGAATGTGTAACTAAATGAAATCATTTTAAGACTGAGGTGAATTGTTATGCATCAATTAGTATCAAGTATATCAGCTAATTCTGAACGGGTGATAACTGACAGTGTGTAGCTTCTTCTAAATAACAGCCAGATCACATATGCAAAAAGTATATTTCCTTATGGTATATATAACATCAAACTTCCCTTAAGAAGGACATTCTTTCATTTCTGTCTATAAATTTTACAATCATCCGTCCTAGACAGTCCAGCACCACCTCAAAATCTCCTTAAATCCTATGCATTTTGAACAATTTTGATGCTCCATTGGTTGCGTCATCGCATTGTCTTCTGCTTCATTGTGTGCGCCTGCAAAGTTCTTCTTGTATAAATTTCAGGTCCTGCATTTCACCTAGGACCGGATGGTGGACGAGGCTTACCCTTCATGGAATTCATGTGCTGAGTGACAAAAATAACTCCCATCACGACTATGAGACAACCAATCAGCACGCTGAAGAAGAGAGCACCAGGTTGTCGAGTCTGGACAAAGCCGTACACTCCGGAAGAGGTGACGAGAATAATGTCTGTGAGCCCATCATTCGAGAAGTCCTCGCGGATCAAGACATGTGTAGGTGGACCAGGTAGTTCAATTGTAGCCAATATACTACCTCCGGGTGATATTACAACAGCCTCTTGTTCTCCAGCTGCAAGGATCATCTCCTGATTGTCGTGCAACCGCAAGGGAAAAGGTTTTAGTGTGGGAATCACCAGACCACCTTCCATCATCCCTGCTGGGGAGGGTAGATTTGACCATGTGACACCAGTTGATTGTTGCCACTGCCAAACAGCATCATGACCATGCAAACCAGGAGAATACGATGTAATCTGCAAGGAACAACATTTATAAAGTTAGCCCAGAAATCTCGTAAATAGCACCGAAAATATATAGTTGTAACTTGAAACAGTTTGCTAAACAAAAATGAAGAACTGGTTTTGACTGGTGCTCATAAAAACTATCAAATGTTACACAGCCACATTTAGTCAAATAAACAATACCATACCTCTCCGCGATTTGTCAAGAAGATAACGTCCCCATGGCTTCCCTTCCGATGCCTGTGACCATCACTTCTAGGAATGAGAATGGGTGTTGCTACTTCCAAAGAAGCCATATCTGAACCTCGGTTGAAGCTTCTATAAAGTTCTCCATGTTGGAGTAAGTTAAAATGCGTATAATGACAAATAGATACGTTGAAAAGTTGTTCCCGTACTGGTACACCAGATGTTGCAACCGCCCAACAAGGACGTAGAACTTCCATGAACCCACTAACTACAGTCTGCTCAGCACCATTGCCTCCAACAGCCTGATAAGATAAATCTCAGGCATCAGGCAGAAGAAAATCACCCGTTATATTACAATTATCATGCTAAGTTAATAAGATATAGATTGTTCGTTTATCAAAAAAATGAGAAGAAAAAAATCACAAACCTGCACATGATCCAGAACTCCATCGCCATTAATATCAGCGTGTAGGCCACCTTCTTGAAGGTGAAGCTGAGATAAACAAAATTGTCATTTCACATGATGTAAAAAAGATTACAAAATAATAATGTCACAGCTAAATAAGATTCTTGCAGAAACCAGGCCAGAATAAATACTACAAATCCACAACCACGAGAGCAGATATTTGGGAGAATAACATGTTGTACAACTACTTATACCCTCATATACTTTTTTTGTATTTCGATTTATATATACATGGTGAAGCAATAATCAACTTTCAATATAATCAGTGGCTTTATATTTACCTTGCATATTGTTCGACCAGATGCCAGATGAAGGGCTTCTATCCCCTCCTTTAGATGAGCCACGACAACATTAGGAACCCACCAAACCTTAGTGTAGTTGGTTATGGTGGGAACATACGGCGCATGCTGCATCCCAAAAGAAAAAAACATTATGACAAATAGTGAAATCCCCCCACCTTGACAATAAAACAACAAGAAAAAGGCTCTCTCAGAATCCAACAAAATACCATCCATTTTATAAAACCCCTTTCAAGTTAAGCAATAACATGAGGACATAAAAATGTATACAAAAGATATTTACTTTAATGACAAAAAACTTAAATCAAGTATATTTAACAAGCTTAGACATTATGTTTTTTATACTGTAAGAATTTATAACTACTCTATTTAACTAATTACAAAGGGGGGAAAACTGTTTTCCGCCAAGTTATTGCTTTGAAACATGCCATGTTTCATGAAGTACCTTAACCTAAGAATGAAATCATCTTCAAATTGTTTTAAATGCATTCTTCTAATCCTTCGAAGCACTAAAGTTATAAGAAGGGTGAACTCAAAATTTATTTAAACAAAAATATGTCCCCATTGAGTAGGTAATTTATCGATCAAACTTCCCAGACATTAAGCACTTCATCTATTAAAATACAACTTGTTCCTGAATACACCAACACTTCTACCAATTTAACCAATGGATTTTCCCGTGAAAGTCTAGGCACCCGCGCATCCCCTCAGGAATAAAAGCTGCTCTACCTTAGCTCACAACAAAATTCATCCAAGGAAGAGGAAACACCCTCTCCCGAACTCAATGACAATGGAGAGCCACTGAAGAGAACCAAACAGGCAATTCATCTCCGCCTATAATGCATGTTGCATCTCTGTTAACCCAGATTCCACATGCGTCGAACAGGCCTCCAACTCATTGACTCAATTAATCGGCCATTCTAGGGGGCCTGAACAACAAGCAGGTTGGACCAATTGATAGATCAGAGAAGGAATGAAACAGTGAAAATAGAAGGAAATTGTATTACTGGTTATCAGAATAGCACTGAAGCCACAACAATCGATAAACTAGAGCAACAACAACAACAACAACCAAGCTTTACCCCACTAAGTAATCTATTAATCTTTCTTAATAGTTTCTCTTGTAGTTTTTCTAGGTCTTCCTCTCCGTCTAGTGACTTGACTATTTCTTGTGGATAGACTACAATGAAATCACTGAAATCACTATAACGGATAAACTAGAGCAACAGCTCAGAATAAAGATATTTCCTCCCTCTGCCTAATACTAATCATTTTAACATAAAGCTAATCATTCCCTCGTGTTACCTCTCTATTAGGCTTGTTCACAGTTTGGTTTATTGATGTAGGAAGACTGACTGCGCGTGTCGAAGAGGAAATTGCGCGTCGGAAAGCATTTTAATATTTAAACAACTTTTTTGTTTTAATATTTAAATAATTTCTATTTTATTTGTTTTATTTAATTTTATTTTGGATTAAAGGCCCATAAGGCCAACGCATTATGGTTTCTTTGTTTTATGTATTTAAAGGCTTTTGGCGTGACCCATAAAGATTATCTTTCATATAATAAAATTTGAAGTTTTCTATATTCCTTATGGACTCTAGAGCTTATCTGACAGGTTTTGTGCTTGCAACCCTGTTTTCATTCTAAGTTTAGCGCTTGCTATTCCCTAGGGCTTCCGACTGCGTCATTTATAGAAAAAAGTGAACCACAAAAACAATTCCAGGAAAACAATTCCTGAACACTATCTTCCTTTGCACCAATGTGAGAAGGTCCTGTGCACTGTAGTTTCAATGCCAAACCAAACTGGTTTTTTACATACTCAAAATTTGCATCTTGTTCAAAATATGAACACTAGATGACGTCAATTCTCCATTTTCCATTGATTGTTTGGATTCACCGCTAGAAAGTACTTGTAACTTCATGTGGCTGGCTCTGTTTAAGAAATTAGATTCACCTGATCTTGTTTTAAACCTTACGTAAAAGAGAAAATGGGTAGCTTCTGAAAAGCATAGCACTTGTGTGCTTCACTCCATTTTCCATTCATTATTACATGGCGGTATCAGCAAACAACACTTGTCCGCTAAAGTGTCTGCTAACCATCACATAGTGATTGCATTATTGCATGAGATGGTAAATTCTTAAAGGTAAAACCTTCAATATATTGAAAAAGAAAATTTAATGTCTGACAAAAAAAACTAAAAGGAAATTCAATATCCACTCAAAAGAACAATAAAATTAGGAGATATGAATCAACACATGTTGCTGATATTTCTCCGTGAAGCTTCTTAAATTCCTTACCAAAGAAAGCAACTTTTTATTGAGGGGTTCATGGAGTAACAGCAAACAAGGGGGTAATTTGTGACTGGTGCCTTCTCAGTTTTTAACAAAGTAATAATTTCACTCAATAAAAAGAGGGAGTAATTCACAGTTCGACATAGTTCACTGAGCTGTTTAACATTTGAAGTTCAGTTAGTGAACTGACAGTATTAAAATACCGTTCAGTTCATAAGTTATTGTATCAGCTCAGTAATTTTTAAGGGTAATTTGTGTGTGTTTGTTTCGGAATATAGAAAGGACAGGAAAAAGTGATTATGGGATAGTTTTTGAATGGTTTTGGAAGGGAGAGACCAAGCTCTCAAATTCTTGGAGGGAGAGCAAGCTCTAGAATTCTTGGAGGGGGGAGACCAAGACTCTCGAATTTCTTGGATAAGAATTATCTTTTAATAGTAAATTATTATTTCTTTAGTTTATGTGTGAATTATGTATTCTCTATAGTATTTGTAAGTATGTGTCTGTAGTATGTTCTGCCATAAATAAAAGTCAGTTATGACTATTAATTTGTACCTTGGTACCGGTTTCTATCAACCAAATATCAGAGTAGTTCTGATTCAAGGCAAGAAAATCACATTAGAGGAAAAACAACCAAATATCAGAGCAGTTCTTGTTATAATATCATAGTGCAGAGAGAGAGAGAATAGTTTGTGAAACTCTTATTGTATTTCATAAAATCAAATGATACAATGAATACTCTATATATATAGTAGGAGCTGTAACTAACTGTAACAAACTAATACGGTCTAACTAACATGACAGCTCATCATTAATATATACAGAAACTAATCTCTATTTACACTATATCTATCATTCCCCCTTAGAAGCTGAGAGGGTGCTTGACAAGTCACTCTTGTTGAACACTCTGAGCTTGTCACGCAGAGGCACAAACTTAGCTGCAGACATATGTTTGGTCAAGGCATCAGCACATTGATCCTGAGCTGGAACATGTGCTACAATAAGACTCTTGCTAAGGACTTTCTCACGCACAAAGAAAATCTCTAGCTCCATACGTTTAGTAACTGTACTCAAATTGTCACACAAAATCTTAGGCATCTGGAAAGGACAGTGTAGTTCCTTAAGTAAAGACTGAATCCAGATTAGTTCAGCAGCCAACTGAGCCATGCTACGATACTCTGCTTCTGCACTGGATCGTGCTACAAGCTGCTGCTTTTTAGACCACCAAGAAACCACATTAGCGCCTAGAAAAACACATGATCCTGAGGTGGACCTTCTGTCATCAGGGTCTGATGCCAGTCAGCATCACAAAACCCAAGCAACTGTAATGGCTGCTGAGTAGAAGCAGGTTGAGTAAGAAGGCCATGCTGAGAAGTGCCACTTAAGTATCTTAAAATTCTTTTAACTGCCTTCCAATGTTCCTTCAAGGGATTGGACAAAAACTGGCACACTTTGTTAACTGAAAAAGAGATTTCAGGCCTAGTTAATGTTGCATACTGCAGAGCACCAACAACTGATCTGAACCAACAACTGATTTGAACTGTGTAGGATCATCAACAGCAGTAGAACCTATTTTGGAGAGCTTACTGCTTGAAATCATAGGGGTGGGCATGCTATTTGCATTCAACATGTTCACCTTGGCCAGCAAATCAGTGATGTACTTTGTTTGAGAAAGAAGTAAGGACCCATTAGACAGATGAGTGACCTCAATGCGTAAGAAATAATCCAGTTTGCCCAACTGCTTAAAAGAGAATTTGTCATTAAGATGCTTAATCAAAGACTCTATAAATGAGGCAGAATTGCCTGTGATGATTGTATCATGATCTGTAGACTGCCATGATTAAGCAAAAATAGGCTTGGATCACACCTGCTAGCCTGAAACCCATGCTAAATAAGAGCACTCTTAAGTTTGTCAAACCAGGCCCTGGGAGCCTGTTTTAACCCATAGATAGCTTTGTTCAATCTGCACACAAGAGACTTATCAGATGCTTCAAACCCGGGAGGTTGTTGCATAAACACTTCCTCTTCAAGAGTGCCATTTAGAAAGGCATTATTGACATCAATTTGCTTAATAGTCCAGTTGTTGGTGACTGCAAGGGTTAACACAATCCTGACTGTTACAGACTTAACCACAGGTGAGAATGTTTCAGTGAAATCACTTCCAGCCTTTTGATGAAACCCTTTGGCCACCAGTCTGGCCTTGTATTTGTTTATGGAACCATCAGGTATTTTAGCCTGAAGACCCATTTGCAGCCAATTGGCTTCCTAGAACCAGATGACTTTACCAATGTCCAGGTCTGATTTCTCAGCAGAGCCTGATACTCTTCCTGCATTGCCTGAAACCAGTTAGGAGCAGCCAAAGCCTGGTCAACTGATGTTGGTTCCATGTGTGTAAGTAACAGGGTGGGATGAAGTCTGGGCAGTGTAATGCCTCTTTTGGCTCTGGTTTGCATAGGATGAACATTAAAAGGATTAATAAAGGGTTGGGGTGGAGTGGAATTGACAGGGCTAGGAGCAGAAGAGAGAGTTTGAGAGGAAGAGGGGGATATAGTACTGGCTTCTGCAAGATCAGATGTGATGAGAGCGGGAGTGGAAGTAGAGGATAAATTAGGTGTGTTAGGAGTAGCATTAAGGCAGAAGAAGCAGAAGCTGGTAAGGGACTGAGAGTGGGGACAGAAGCAGAATTAGATGGGACAGAGGGTTGAGGATTGGCTGACAAAGAAGAGGAGAGACTTCCTGACTTGGAACAGAAGTAGTGAAAACAGGTGGCAGAGACCAAGCTGACACAGGGGAAGAAGATGAGGCTGGAGTGGATTGAGAATTAATGGAAAACATAGTGGAGTAAGGAAATTTGGATTCATGGAACAAAACATCCTTGGAGATGTAAATATGTCCATCAGATGCAAGGCACTTATACCCCTTGTGAGCTGGGGAATAACCAAGGAATATACATTCTTGGGACCTATAATCCAGCTTATGAGAAATATAAGGCCTAAGAAATGGATAACAGGAGCAGCCAAACACCCTAAGGTTAGAATAGTCAGGAGGTTTGTCAAGCAGCTTAGAATAAGGTGAGTGATTTTCAAGTGTGGGGCTAGGAAGTCTATTTATAAGGTAAGCAGCTGTAACAAAAGCATGATCCCAGAATTTGAGGGGGAGGGTGGATTGGGCAAGTAAGGTTAAGGCCAGTTTCAACAATATGGCGGTGTTTGCGTTCCACAATGCCATTTTGGTGGTGGGTGTGGGGTCATGTGAACCTATGAATAATACCTATATCAGTTAGATACTTTGTGAAAGGCCTAAATTCACCACCCCCATCAGTTTGGACACACTTAATAGCATAGTTGAATTGGAATTCTACCATTTTCTTAAAATGAGTGAATTGGATTAGGGTATCAGATTTGAGTCTAAGAGGGAACACCCAAACAAATCTAGAGAAATCATCTACACATGTCAAGAAATAGGTATAACCACCTGACGATGTCAATGGAGCTGGTCCCCACAGATCACAAACTACAAGCTCAAAGGGCTGACTGTAAACAGTGGTGGATAAAGAGCTGGGCAGCCTATGAGATTTGCCTAGACAGCAAGCAGTGCACAGTTCAGCAGGGGGTTTGGAGGGAATAGGTAGATGGCACAATTTGAAAATTTCAGTGATAGCATGATGATTGGGGTGCCTTGATCTGGTATGCAACAGAACATATTTATTATTTGAGATAGATGAAGAGCTATTAACATGTTGAGATGATAATTCAGGATTGTGAGTAACAGCATTGGTATGAGGAAAATTGGAAAAATTGCTCATATTATTACTGTTGAAAGAAACAGAATTACAAGAGGGAACACAATTTGAACTACAACTTGAAGTGTTGCTACTAAAAGCTACAGGAGGACAAGATAAGCTATAATCTGAGCTACAATTATTCATGGAAGAAGCTTGAGTTGAACAAGTATTAAGACTTGGAATAGGCTTGGACATTTGAGTGGCAGGATTAGGAAATTTGTAGAGACCATCAGCTCCCACTAGACCACGGAGCAGAACTTCAGAAGAAACTTGAGATTTGACAACACAGAATTTAGGGTGAAATTCAAAGAAAACATTGTTATCCTGTGCAAATTTGCTTACACTCATCAAGTTTTTGGTAATGTGAGGGACAAGTAACAGATTGTGAAGAGTGAGGGACATGTTAGGATTGTTTGGTAAAGGAAAGTACACGGAACCAACAGAGTTGATAGACAAACCTAAAAACCTGCTCAGATCCAGGCAAAGAGACAGAGTCAGACAAATTAGAGACCTCAGGAGTAACATGGTGAGAGGCACCTGAATCTGGATACCAACAATCATGAAATTAGCTTCAGAACCTGCATAGAAAGCTTGTGGTGCAGTAGCCCTAGGAGGAGTGGCTCGTGGAGCTCCATAACCAAATGAAGGTTGAAATATAGGGCGAGCTGGCATGAGAAAAGGATTGTAAGGAGCTCTTTGAGGTGGATACGCAGCACCACTGGAATTTGAATAACGGTAATAGCAGATGGATGCATCATGTCCAGATTTGTGACAAATCTAACACTGCGTTTTGCCAAAACGACCACCACAACGGCCATAACGACCACCTCCACGACCAGAACGGCCTCCACGGGAGCTATAACCATGATTCTCAGCATTCGCAGCGACGTGACTCGTACCTTGAGGAAACGCGTCTGTGCCAGATTGATCGGTGGCAACCGTTGCAGGCGGTGGTGCTACCTGTGCAAGATTCACCATTGCAGGTTCAGTGACGACGGCTTTGCGATGCTTCTCCAAGCGCGACTCATGTGCAAGAAGCGACGACTCGAGCTCATCAAGAGAACTGAGTTCTTCTTTACTGTTAACCGCTGCAACAATGGAGTAGTATTCCTCAGGAAGCGCATCGAGGACGATCTCAATTAGGTTACGAAGAGGAACTGGAACTCCAATCGAAACCAGAGACTCGCTGATTTCATGAACACGAACCATGAGTTCCTCAATCGTAAGCGTACCTTTCGTGAGACTACGCAATTCCGATGGCAACTGTCGCGCTTTGGTGAAGAGAAGCGTATTGAAGTAACGGTGAATCTCCGTCCACACTTGCCATGAATGCTTGCAATCAACAAGCTTCCGAAGAAGCGAATCAGAGATAGTGGAGAGAAGCCATGTACAGATGAGTGTGTCACGTTGTTCCCAATCAAGATACGCAGAGTTTGACTGTTAAGTGCAGAAACAGAAACGGACGGTGACTGTGGTGGAATCACCGGAACAGTGACGAAGCGTTGAAGACGATGACCACGAACAACTCCATCAATTTGTTGCTTCCATTGCTTGAGTTCTTGTCATCAAGCTTGACAGAGATCAAGTGAGAAAGCTTTACTTGCGAAGATGGAAACAAAGGATCCATGGAAGCGTGTGGCTGGATCTTAAATGGAAGAGAGAATAGTTTGTGAAACTCTCATTGTATTTCATAAAATCAAATGATACTATATATAGAGTAGGAGCTGTAACTAACTGTAACAAACTAATACGGTCTAACTAACATGACAGCTCATCATTTATATATACAGAAACTAATCTCTATTTACACTATATCTATCAGTTCTGATCCGAGGCAAGAAAATCACATTAGAGGAAAAACGGACATGTACACAATTTGACGGTGGCGGTAATACCTATCAGTGATTGGTTTGTCTTGAGAAGCATTTTGATAATGCGGGAACACCGGAGAGTGAGAAGTTGCTCGAGGCAGTGAAAGTCTTGAGAAACCGTGCTCTCGTATGGTTGCAGTTGTGGAGTTGAAGCCAACTACAAATGAGTTGGCGAACGTTTCCGGTTTCCAGTTGCACTGCTTCGGCATTTTAAGCCAGAGTATAGAGACCTTCTTCCTATATCGGATGAAGAGGTACCTGAATTGGAATCATAGTCGTTTACGCCTCACACATTCAACCTTAAACAAGAAACTGTCCAAGAAAATTCCTTTCTCATTCTAACGGCGGAAGAGAGAGACGAGGAAAAGGTAGAAACCGCAAAAGTAGAAAGAAATGCAGAAAATTTCACCGTGAATGTCATTGTGAAAAAGCACAAGAGACAAAAGCATATTTTTGCAAACGTCTTGGTATCGGCAGACACTTTGATGGGCATGGCGTTAACAGTGGCCACCGAAGCTGCCAGATCCAGTTGGGTCCTTGGTGAAGGGTGGATTTCCTCTGGTTTGATCAAACTGGCGCTATTAATGCCTACTGCTGTCATGCTATGTTTTTGGGTCAAACATACCACTCAAAAAGAATGTAAGATCCAGGCATGAGTTATCATTTTTCACGCCTTGCTCTGTCACTCTATTTCAAGTCATGGGACCCTGGTGGACACCTATGTTATCCTTCACGGTCACCTTGAGGACAAGGTGAATCTTCTGAGGGGAGTATTGTTAGACCTTCGGAATTACTAGGAAACGAAACTGAATGTGGCAGTTTTTATTCTGTCAGCCGGTTACTAATTTTATTAGCAGATACTTTTTCAATATTAACAATTAGTGGCAATTATTAAGTAGTTATTTGTGGTGGTGAATAAAATATGGAAACCGTAGGTTAGAGGGTTAGCCGGAAAACTAGAAGAGGTTATTTGGGAGGGAGAGACCAAACTCTCGAATTTCTTGGGAACTCATTGTAATAATTACTATTGAATTTCATTGTTTGGTGCCAATTCTTATCCTGATACTATCACCCTACTCTCCATATTCCTTCCGGCTTCCATTACTAGCCAACTGCCAGCTAGGTAGCTCCCTCAGTCCCTTCATTCTCTCCTCTCTTCTTAAATTCATACGCACTCCAAATAATGGGCCTCTTATTACTTGAGCCCACTAACACATCCTCGGCACTACTAGGTATCCTCCTTACAGTTTCTATCTACCTAATTAATATGAACAAGGGGGAAACTGCATATTTATTATCAATCAATATTTCTATAGCATAAAATATACTGGCTCCTCAAATTCAGCATTAAAAACTCAGAAGAAATAAAAAATTGTACCTATAGACTTGAGAATAAATATAACAGGTGAGAAGTGATATCTGACCAGTGCAAGTTTTAAAAAAATAAACCAAATGCAGAGCAATGGTTATCCTCATTCCTCACAAATTCAAAGTAGGTTTACAAAAATGAGTTAAAATCAATAGATGCTGAGAATATCACCAACACAAAAATTTAGATCCCGTGACAAAAACTTGGACATGCAGTAGTTAGAAAGTGAACAGGAAGCTTTGTTACGGGATAAAAACAACGAAAGCCTCTAGCTGAAATCATGTTTGAAAAATAAATTTTGAGCTGTCCAGTTGTAAAACTAGCTATAACTATGTCAACAATTGAATGAATTGCTAGCAGTTTCATGACATGGTTTCCAATTACCTTCTTGGATTTCGCTGAACCAGCAAGATTTGCTGCTTTCCCGATTATGTTTGAAATTTTTTTGGTTGAGTCCTTCCCTGGTGGATGGTTTTCCTCAGGCTTGTCGAAAGGGTAATTAATAGACTTTCCAGGTGTTCTTTTCAATGTTTTCCTCTTATGCCGCCTGAAGTGGGCCAGCTTCAATAAGGTATCTTCTCTCCTATCCTGATAAGTGCATGTATATAATAATGTCAATTACCTAGGGTATTTGAGATTATGCTCTAGCACCAAATGATAATCATAGCTGAAAAAAATAGTGTACCCAGTGATGTGGCATAACTCCCAGGATTGATTCTCGGAATTCCCTGCATTCAAACTATAACTTCACATGTCACAGGAAGCTATCTTTTGGGAATGTATGGATAATCATAAACAAAGATTTTGCTATAAATATTAAATTTGAATGAAACACTACTATGTGCACATGCTTCTATTTCCATACACAAAGGAAGGAATGGCTCAGTAACTCAAGTAGATCTGGATGAGTACTATTGTACTAGAGTTCTTATAGGAAAGGCAAACTCCATACTAACAAACAAATAATTGCCATAATGGTTGATCATTTTAAGAGAAAAGGTGAGTAACATAAAGATATGACTAGGAATCGGGTCTCCAGCCTATAGGAAGTTAGGAGTACATTGATAAGAAGCACTGCAACATTTTTAAACAAACAAATTAAGGTTATGGCCTTTTTTTATTTGGAAATTGTTTGGACGATATTAATAAGGAAAGCAGAGGAATGGCAAAAGTAATAACTATGAAAGTACTGTATTACTTAAATATAACAAAACCGGCAAACTGAGCTAAAGCGGAAAACATTAAAATCAATATGTATATTTCCAGATTAGAATAAAATCGACATATGAAAAAGAAAAGCAATGACTCCCCTGCTTACAGAAGATGTAATGGTATTTTATGCCACTCCATTTCATCATACTCTATCAACCCAACATACCATTAGGATTAAATTGAACAGCTATAGCTAAGTACCTCTCCAGGTTGACGTCTATTCAAAGCATGAACATCAAGTTTATAGTTATGTTGTGGAATTAACTGTGATGCATCTGAAGAAGCTGCTTCGATGTTCTAAACAATCAAATGACATTACTAGCTATTAGAAAAAGGATAAGGCTGCACAAGATCATTTAACAAAATAAATTTAGGACTAGCATAAATAACATATTAAGTCAAACTTGTCCCACTATGTTGGTTGTAAAACATCTATCTGTTGCCATTGCTAAAGACATAAAAGGCTAAAGTTTATGCTGGTTGGGAGGTGGTTCCATATGTTTTATGGAATTTCCTTTTTTTCAATACATAATTATGCATCAATGAGTTAAAATCTAAGTGCAGGCGCTTACAATAGGGTTTCAATACCTTCAAGGGTATAATTTATTATTAATATTTAGGCTCTTATTCATTATGTTCTGAATTTTGTGAGCTTGACTGTATAACTTCTTGAGTTCTCAGGATTGTTGCAGAACAAATAGATACTATTGAGAACTAAGTTGCCACCCCCTGGCCAAAGTTATACATAAGATACGGCAAGAGGATAGGGAAAGTTCACTAAATCACCTAATGAATTTACAGATAGAAAAGACAAATCTTTTTTAAACCAAGAAAATTGCATTTTTAATTTAAACGAAATTTGGTTTATATTTTACATGATGACAACACCCAAACAATTGAGCGCACTGAAGGCCAAAGAAGAAAGAACACCACCTCATTTTTTCTGCTCCATCGTTCTACACCAGATCGACCAGCAAATGCATAAAATGCAAAATGGCGCAAATCCACAGTTCCAGTGTTCTCAGAAGCCTATCAAGGAAAAGGGACACAACAAACAGTAAGAGTCTTCAACCTTAAGATGGGAAAAGAACTAAAATCACCTCATACGTTTTTTTGAAAAAATAAAAATTTAAACAAAAGGATTGAAACTGACTCCCATTTATTTAGCCACCTGATCATTAAGGTCCAAATTTACAGAGTTTATTTATTGGCTTTATCAAGCCAATACTTGGTGAACTTTTATATTATCTATTTATATCAGAACGAGAATTTGAATTGACTGCTTAGGAGATTAAAATAGGTCAGCCTTGAAGACCGGAAATTAAATTGAAGTTAATAAAACAAATAGAATTGCCTCAAAGTTTAACCAAAAATTAGCATGCTACAGGATAGTAAAAAATAAAATTTAGCATCAACTAGCAACAGGACTATACCTCCTTTTCACTAGCACTTCTTCGATGCTGCTCAGCAAATCTGGCTCCCATTCCCATTTCTTCAAAAGGATCCATAAAAATCTGAAAGTGGAAGCAATGAACATAAGCTACGCCATCAGATTAGAAGATAATACCAAAATTCCAAAGACAAACTAGCGATAAACAATTCCAAAGATAAACTAGAGATAAACAATTGCAAAATCATCACCAATAAAAGAATCTCAAAACAAATAGAAACTTCTGAAACTCAATAAGTAGCAGCAAACCCACACATTACTACCATACTTTATCAAATAAAATTACTGAGGAACTTTCATCTTCAGCGAAAACAAGATAGCTACAACCTTATGCTATTAAAAACTTAAGAGTATCCACTTTTATGAAAGATGAAAAACAGCATCCACGTTAAATTGTGAGTTTCTCTCCATTGGCATATAGAAAGCTGACACAAGTACTTGGGAAAAAAGAATAACAAACCAGGAAACAACAAGGAAAGTGAAACATACATTTGGCTGCATTTCCATCCTCCCACCAACGATGATCAATCCTGTATCTCCATGCTTCAGAGTATAATTGCTTACAGAGATCGAAACCTCTCTATGATGAGCATTATGGGGAAAATCCTCCTGTTAAAAACCACTAAAACAATTGGTAAACTCGACACAATACAACAAGATACGGCACAACATAAACACCGTACCTGCAAATTATTTTCCCACAACTTCTGCAGGTTGGAATCAAAACACATTACAAACCAACCCGACGTTACCACAACCAAAACCTGTTTATGTGGTTGCCCAATTTTATGACGATCAATATAGCCAGTAGCCATAGCAACCGGCCGTCTCCCAGACATAACACGCACTTTATCGGGCAACAAAGACACCTCGGCCAACACGCGCGCCTCACTGAATCCTTCATCAACACGCCTACTATGTGGCTCCAAAATCTGATACACCCAACATAGATAGATACAAAATTCAGTTTGTATCATTCCTAACAAACTACATTGATGCTGAATAGGGAAGGGTAGCAAATAAAGTATGAATTTTGACAAGTGAAATGAAAAACCTGAATTTTGGCATCGTGAGTAGCTACGAGAACTTCTTTTTTGCCGTCACCGTTGAGATCGGCGACTAAGGGAGGAGGGAGGCGTTCGGCTTCGTATTTGATTGGGTATTCGTCGGTTAGGTGAAACCATGCGTCTTTGAAGGAAACGCCTCCATCTTGCTGAATGAATTGAAATTGGGGTTAGGGTTTAAGAGTGATAAATTGGAGAGTGAATGAGTGAAGAGGGTTAGTGGGTACATACCTGAAGAGAGAAGAAAATAGCGAAAGCGGAAAGCATGAGAATGGCCAAATCACGCTTCCTCATGATTTGTGTGTGGAAGTGAAATTCAATTCAGCTTCTTTCTTCTGTTTTGCATTCAATAGACACTACTTCACTCGATCTCTTCTTGTAGTACTGCAGTCTTCTTTCGTTTATCTCTAATTCAATGTATAAATTACTGTTTCAAAATGTTTTTCTTTGTGTTTTTAGGACATTCATTCATCAAAACTCTTTTCTTTGGTTCTACAAAAAATTTGTATTACACATATTGCTATGGAAACTTCGTAAACTATTCTGAACTTTTAGACGATTAAAATTGATTTTAGTAGGTTGGGAATATTGATTTTTGAATAATTAGGATTTGTAGTTTTGGTCTATAAGTGAGTTTAATTTTTAAGTGTTTTGGGTAAACATTTTAATTTAGTTATGGTTTACCTTTGATAAATGTATGGAGAAATTGTATTTATGGTCTAAGCGTAGTAAAATTTTAGGTTAAGGGAAGTGGTTCATATGACATTCTTTAATAATATTTGGTCTTGAGTATGTCGGACTTTAACATGTCAATTTAGTGCTCGAAGGTTGTGGATATGTCTCACCAAAGTAGAAATTTTGTCTCGAAGGTTGCAATTATACAAAATCATGTCAAACAAGATATTAGTTACACTTGTGTGAAATATGATCTCCCTAAATCTTATTCAAGCCAATGTGCATGCCCCGTCTTCGCTTGCAAGACATCACAAAAATCATTTGTGATAGTATTTTATCACGCGCTCATTTAAGTTACAAAAAATATCACCAGACCATGAAGTTTCAATGTTTACTCTACAAACACAATTGTTGTTTAACTTTATCCATCCTCCGAGAGATTTCATATGTTGCTAAAGTATAAGGTTTTAGGATCTATAGAGCATACATGGATATGTCCTAAAAAATACTTAATTGAGACATGAAAATCAAACTAAATGACAGAACGTATTAAATACTAACATATGTCGGCTTGGACGACTATGATTGGAGTTGAAGGATGAGGGTCGTCATAAACCCTAGTAAGACCTCTGTATAAAAGATCTCAGACGCAAAACCACGGTACACGCTCTTGAAAACCTAACAACATTATCCTTTGACTTCTCCACTAACTAACTTGGGTATCAGAATGTTTTGCATGTATCATTCCCCGCCACACCTCTAAATCGAGAAGAAGCTTTCAAGGTTAGAGTGTTATCTGTAGCGTCCGTTAATTTAATTAATTATTTAATTAAATTATTTTTGGATTATTTGTTGAAGTTGTGAAATATTGAGAATTATTGGTATAAGTTGTTAGATTATTATTAATTAATTAATTAGTTGATTAATGATAATAATAATGTTGGAATTAATGGAATAATTGTGTTGGGCCTATTTTATTGGTTGGAAGTAGTAAAGTGAGAGTGTGAAAGTTAAGCCCAATAGGTTAATGGTATAAGGTTAAACTGACACAAGGATTTGATTTAGTTGGGGATTAAGGGTTTGTGCGTTGACCGGAAGAGCTGCACGGTCGTCGAGCAAAGTTGCGCAGTTGTCGAGCGGAGCAAAACAAGGTTGTCGGCTGGAATTTTGGTAGAGCGACCTTCAATCCAGGTAATGGTGAGATTCTGACCTTATAATGGGATTTATGATGTGGATTATGTGATAATTGGTCGTTTGTATGATTGTGTGCGTTGATGTTTCTGAAATTGTTATTGAAGTTACCTGTTTCTCTATGTTGTGGTCGTTAGGGGGTCACCGTAGGACTATATCGCATGATTAGTGAACATGTTATTGAAGTTGGCCGCTAGCCGTGTTGTGGACTTTTTGAGTTGTTTGTGTGATTTCCCGGTATAATCGATGGATAGGTTAGGTTAGTTTATCAATCATTGTTATGGTCGTTATGAAGTTATGGTATTCCAAGTGGTTGGCAGGAAAATTAGTAAATTATTGTTGTGGTTGCTTTAGGAAGGTTTCTGCGTGATTGTCTCGTACAATTAATGAATTTGTTGATATGAAATATAGTTTCCCGTTGATGTGTTATTTCGGGCAGTTGGCTGGAAATCATGGATTGTGTTGTGGTGGTCGTTATGTTGTTGTATTGTTCTATGTTGTTGGCCGAAATTAGTGGTCGAGGAGGATACTGATGGTGTTAGGCGTCGAGCAGCATGTAGGTTGCAAGGTGTATCAGAGAATATATGTGTTGAATGTCGAGCGGTATTAGGCAACAAGGCATGCTGAAGAGCACAATATTGATGTCAAGCTGCACGAAGTTGCAGGTTGTGTCGAGGAGCATAAGTTAGTTATTATTCTTCTTTGTTTCTGTGTGTGTCGAGGAGTATGAGTTAGTTATTATCAGCTTGGTTATTGTGCATGTCGAGGGGCACGTAGCTTCCCTAGTCCTATTTCCTGCGCGTGTTGGTTTGGTCGTTACAGTGTGCTATGTAGTTTATGATTAAATTGAGAATTTGTAGGTTGATGAATTATGTTGAGATGCCTCTAATTTTGGCAGATATTATGTTGTAGGCTTATGGCCGAAGTTGAATTATGTTGATGTTGAATTGTTGTTGATGTTGTAGGCTTATGGCCAACGTTGATTTATGTTAAGTTGTTGTTTGTTGTTGATTTTTGCTACATTCATGTTGTGTCGTATATATCGCATATCAAGTTGGAGCTAATGCTCGTTAAATTGGTCTTGATTGGCAAAATATTAAGTTGAAGGTTTATACCTTGTTAATGTCTCTATTTATTGGCAGATTTTTAAGTTGGGAGTTCTTCTCTATTGGTACCACATGCATTTTCATAAAGACAGGTTACATTTTGTGTTGTATTTTGAATCATTGTGTGGTTGATTTGATTATGCTTATGTCGTTAAAATCTGAGAAGTGGTAAATATGTATGAACGGATTCTAATGTTTTATTTATCATACGTTCTATTATATTGTTCGATATCTCACCCCTTCTGTTTGAATGTTACCCATATGTTTGTAATGTGCAGGTAATCCAGAGTGAAGGCGGTTTACCTTCAGTAGTTCGAGTTGGTGTCATTGCTTTGATACATAACACTCGGGGGGATGAACGCTTGCTATTTTATTGTTGTTATTATTCAGTTATTGCACTTTAAGTTGTTGTTCGTTAAATAACTATTATTTGAAGTTGTTTTAGTTTGATAAAGATGTTATATTCTCTAAGTTGAATAATTGATTTCTGCTGCGTAGCTATGAAAGTTATTGGTTTTAAAAGATTAATTTATGTTGTTGTTGGTTCATCCAAGTTTAATGTGTTATGTATCTGTAATGAATGTCGTTGTTTTAAAGTTGAATTTGTAGCATCCTGATTCGGTTGTCAGAATTTTACAACTCTGATTTCATATAATAATTGTCGGGTAGAATTGGGGTGTTACATTATCGGGCATTATCATCTTATCATTTTCCAGCTTATTATTAAATATTTTAATCTGGATAAAATCAGTGGTCCCATCTATGAATTCTCTTTCTTTTCACAATAAGATGACATTTTTATGTAGCACAAGTGATCCCGGAGGTAAGAAATCAAACCCCCAATGAAAAGGGAAATAACATTAGTTACAAATGCAAACATTTACCTCCTAGTCAGGTGGATGATTGACCAGTGGGAGTACATGCCCACTAAGGAATGAGACGGAATACCACCTCCCTTCCCTTAGGAAGATCTACTGTTAAATGAAATAAATGACCTAATTTGAGGCCTCGTCATTGACAATTACACACACATGGTGATAGTTGTTAACTTCTTTCACAAGGGAGCAAACTCTTCAAAAACATCAGTACCAATGAAATGTCGTCGCTCTCTTTCTATGATAAAGATCTAGTTAATGGCATCCTAAATAATCAAATACCTGTTATTATCAAGAATGTTCGACACATATTGGTAGATCAGAAGAGCTCATGCAACATTAGGTACACTAAGACATACCAGAAGCTAAATATGCACCACATCATGAAACTATATTACGGAGGAGGACTAGAGGGTTTCGACAATATAAACACGAGACCCTTTATGATATATGGAACTCCCGGTAGCATTTGGAACCAGTTACAAGATTAGAATAATCAAAATAAAATTCTTGATTATAGAATGTGACTCCATTTATAGTTGAATCCTTGATCACCCTTCATTGGAATCCATATGGAAAGTTTCCTCAACTATTAGCCAAAAAATCAAATTCAAAACTCTAGAAGACCAAATCATAGAATTAGAAACCAATGTGGCGTCATCATGTACTTTATTTCTATCCCTCCTCGGAAGAAAATAAACGTGGAAGGAATAAATGACCTGCATGAAAATGATGAAGGAACACTAGAGATAGATACCCAGATGGAAGAATCATTACCTGATAAAATCTTAGGAGATGACAATATTATGCCACCGAAGGCACGAATGAAAGTGGAGAGACTTGAACTAATCAGAGACTTCATTGCCATCTACGTAAATGGATATCAATTTGGTGAGAATATGGTGTTAAAAAACAGTCTAGGGTGAATAGACTTTTAAAATCAAAATCAATTGATTCTTCAAATGAGAATAACTTGAGGTTTATTAGAGTTTGCATGCATAAATTTATAGAACGAAAATATGAAATTATACTCACTTGACAATTATTTATGTAACAACTCAAATCACTTTACAAATATCACAATGTCTAGATGAAGAAACACAATGTATGGAATTGAATTAATTGGATAAGCCACAAGGTATGGTTAAACAATTAATCAATAAACAAATTTTAAAAACATGATATTTCTCATATTTTAATCACCACTAAAGCTCTTGTTAAATCTTTAGTTTCAATAAAACATACGCTTATCAAATAAATCGTTATGACCGAATTTAAACCTAAGCATACATGTTCTACAAAATATAAAATCAAGAGTAAGGGATAGAGATATGACACTGGGATTTATAGTGATTCGACTATGTCGTCCTCGCGTGAGTCTACGTTCATTTCTTCCAATAGTTTCCTTTTATTTTGACAAACATCTCAAGAGTATATACAATCATTAATCCATAATAATACTAAAGAAACATAACAAATAAAATCTTCAATTTGGATCATCACTTGTATAAGGCTTAATGTCACACTCTTCTGCCCAATCTTTACTTAATCAACACTTTGAATCCTCCAATATCACCAATCTACTTCAAGCCTTTGTGTGTAGCAATCAACCTCTTGATCCTACTCATTCCTTGAGCAGTGAATTATCTGAAGATATAAAAAAAACCTTGTTTTATCTGTAGCCTTCCACACAGTCACTACTAAGGAAATTTTGTAGAGAATACCTTCTTCTTTTCACTGGAATTTGTCAACACTAATGACAATAATCCAATCTTGCAAGAACATGAAAATCTTATACCCAATCTTCAAGAACAATTGGTTTCAAGACAGTATCTTCCTCAATCAATTACAAATCTCTCATTATTAAAATATGAAATTGAAATTAAGGTTGAAGATGAAAGAATTTCTAATGCAAGGGTTTTAAAAGAGGGAGTTGATTTTTCATAGAAATTCACAAAACAGTTATGAAAATCATTATTTGAAGAAGTGTTGACAAAAGGTTTTATATGTGTCTGAGATTAAGCATAAAAAGACTGAAAAATGGTAGTTAGATTTGAATCAAAGAAAATTTAGTTTTGAGTTAAATGAGCAAGTGAGTGGAATAAATGAAAATCTGATTTTTTACCCATTTTGCAATTGATTCAAATCAAGCACATGGTGTGATTCAAATCATGTTCAAAAATTGATTTGAATCAAATCAAACAACCCTAACTAGAAAATGCAGAAAAAGTGTGATTCGAATCATGTTCAAAGTTTGATTCAAATCAAACTGAGCAGAAGGTAACAAGAAGTGTATGATTTGAATCATGTTCTTTTAAATGATTCGAATCATGTTTAAAAAATGATTTGAATCAAATAGTTGAAAAATTCCTTATATGTTTATGTTCAATTAGATTTGAATCATAAAATGTGTTTGATTCTCATGATTCAAATCAAACATGTAAAATTCCAATTTTTCATGTTTTCAAAAGTACTTTGAGATTTTATATTTCACTTACTCCAAATAAAAAACATGTAATGTTCTTATTCTACCAACTCATGCAAATGACTAAATATCTTACGATCAAGTTCGAATATAACCAATGATTTATGCATACTAAAAATATTTACGAATTGATTTCAAACTTGATTCAAGGTGTTCAATTCATGAGGGAGACTCAATAAAAGATAATAAACGAAAGCGATGAGGCAAGCAGTAAAATACATGTATCAGAGGTACTCCACTGCATATGATAAGGACATGAAACCAACTCCCCTTAGGTATGTGCAAGTACAATATCCATCGAAAATATTAAGATATGGGTTAATTTACCTGAACATGTACGTGGGGGCGTTGATGAAATTTTTGTAAAAGAATCGTGTTTGCTTGCATGGTCGACAAGGAAAATTCTAGGTTTTAGCCCAAAGATAACATTTTATACTTTGCCCTCAAATTCAATGTCCCTTATGTCGCTCACCGTAAGCAAAAATAGTCACTAGAAAAGGACAGATCCGCAAAGAAGTTCATAGACAAGCTCCTTAATAATGGATTAACAGTTGAGGCAATATACAAAGCATGGATTTTCAATGTAGTACTGGTGAGGAGAGCAAACAAGAAGTGGCACGTGTGCATTGATTATTAAGATCTATATATGGCATGTATGAAAGACTCTTACACATCCCTCAACATTTATAAGATCAGATAACACTGGACCCTATCGGCTGTAGAAAAACCACTTTAATGACAAACGAAGGAAACTTTTGCTATAAGGTCATATGTCTCTCGATCTCAAAAATGTTGGGGCAACTTACCAATAAATCATGAACAAGGTCTTTAGAAACCAGATAAACGATATGTTGTAGGTCAACATGGATGACGTGATCTTCAAATATAAAGAGTAATAAGAGCACACAACCCACCTAGAATCCATATTTGGGGAAGTGGGAAAACACGAGATACAATTGAATCCCAATAAATGTACCTTTAGAGTAAGTTTTGGGAAGTTATTAGGACATTATCTTACATAAAAGGGGATATAGGTAAACTCTGCCAAATGTTAGGAAGTAGTTAAACGACATGTTAATTGTCTTATCTCGATTTATTTCCAAAGCCACATATTATATGATGTCATTTTACAAACTCTTAAGGAAATAAGAAACATGTGAGTCGACTTCAAAGTGATTAAAGAAGTGTTGTCGAAACTTTATATCATGGTCCGCCCAAAAGAAGGCAAACCTATTTTCATCTACCTCTTTGTTTCTCTCAAAGTAGTTGGAGTCCTTTTGGTAAGAGAAAATGACTCCTCACAAGACCGGGTTATTTCATATGGTAAGTTCTTCAAGGCCCATAAGTCTGTTATCAGAAGGTAGAAAAAAATTCCTTAACACTCTTAATAGCGGCTAGGAAACTATGACAATATTTCCTCGCCCATACAATAGTGGTGAGAACCGACTATCATATCAAAAAGATACTCCATAAGTAAGATCTAGTAGGAAGAATTACAAACTCGATCATAGAACTACCAGAGTTTGATATTTCTTAAGAACCGAGAAAGGCATTTAAAGGTCAAGCGTTCGCAGATTTATGGCCAAGACCACCATCGAGGAACCAGATGTTTTGACCAAATGGAAGACTTCTTCTCGAAGACGGACAAGACATTGGGCTAGAGATTTCCATAAGGATTGAATTTACCACTTAAAATAACTAGAAAGAGTAAGAGGTATGCTTGGTCGGGTTATGATTGACATCCGAGATAGGGGTCAAAGTAGTAATAATCATGTCAGATTTGCAGTTAGTTGCATCATAGACTCGAGGAGAATATCAAGCCAAAGATAACATCATAGGTTTAGGGAGAACACAAAACCTTTGTCACCTCAACAATTAAGTTTTCATGTCGTGAAAAAAGAGACTCAAATGAAGTAGGAGACTGAAATTTCGAAAATTTTGAAATTGGGAGACCTACAAATTTAATTTTAAAACTGGGGACCTATTCAACCGGTATAGAGTTCAGGATCTGATAGGAGGCAGTGGCTGGAGAAGAACATTGTGGAATGTCTCCGACACGGTGGGGGGTCTTCGATGGAGAAAGAGAAGGATGTACCTGCAAGGTCAAAACTCCAAGACCCAAATAATTAAAGATAGAGAGAAAAAACTAGCAAGTTCGTAATGAATTGTACTTTGGTGTGACATAGAGTCACATTTGTATATGAATGACAATTAAAACCATTTTGGTGAATGTGACGTATGACTTTTGTGTAGGTCTCCTTAGCAAGAGTACACATATTTGTCAATTGAGCGTGTGAGACTTTAAATTAGACATTTGTATTGAATTGGTCTTATTAAATTGTTTGATCGGTCAAAAATATTTTCATTAATCAAAATGATGTTATTAAAAAAATCCATTTTAATACTATCAGATAATATAATGCTTGATTTACTTAAATTAATAGATAGCTCTAATGTTGTTAAAATGTTCTTCAAAACACAATATTCACTCTTACGAACTTTACTAAAAGGAACTAAATTTCTAAAAATAATAACTACAAAGAAGGATAATATACACCAACATTTATACAAATATAGATATTAATAATAATTTAAAGAGATTAATTAATCTATACCACAGTTTTAAACATCAGTCGAGATTAAGTTATAGTGACACAAAGGTTTTTATGATTTTGTTCGATACATATATATTTTAATACTAATTTTAATTGTTGTAGTGTGAATTAATCACGACAATTTTTTTTAATCAAAAAGACAATAAATAATAGTATTGATATCAACACTTTCTTTATCGTTTTATCATATACTCTTTTTTAAATCTTATTAACTACTATAAATTTCTTTTTTTGTTTTTACACTCTAATTCTTAAAAAAATGATTTTAATAATCTAGAGTTCGTGTCCAGAGATATGAATATTAAATAAATACTACCCTAGAGCTTTCATTAGCCTCACCTCAGTAAATTAAGTCTTAAAGATCACCAAATCAAAACAAATTCAAAGGATGAGATTGTTGGAAGTCTCTACCAGGATGACAAATCCAACCTTCTCTCTTGATTTACCAAGAACCATACAATTAATTTAAAATATAGAACAGAATATTAAAAACTTAAGATCCAATCAGAAAACGCCGATATACACCGGTTCACAATCACACACACTACCAAAAAAACATATCAACCTTGTCTTTTTGTTTTTATTTATTTCAATTTCCACAATTAGGCACTAGATACAAAGATCTCTATCTTCCAACAAATATTTTCCCCCATTTTCTCTTAGTCAACATCTACTTCTCTGAGTGGTTCCTGCAAACAAAACACAAGACAAAAATAATATGGTGTCTGAAAGAGCTAAGCTTCACACAGCCTTAACTTTTTTACAATTCTGTCATGCAGGAAATCATATATTTCTCAGAATTGCACTCAATACTGGTGTCAGCAAGCTTGTTTTTCCTGTTTATAGAAACATCACTGCTTTCATTCTTCTAGCTCCACTTGCATATTTCACTGAAAAGTATATTTCTACTTTACCTCTATAGCAACCTTTGATTATAGTATTTAACTTTCTCACTTTTTTGTTCTTGTTTTTATGTGTTTCTCTCTTTGCAAGGAAAGATAGGCCACCAATAACCAGTTATTGTTTGTTACAGTTTTTCCTACTTGGACTTGTTGGGTATAATTCTCTTTTCATGAAGCTATTTCATTCATCATTGTATTGAACAAAACATGTTTGTGTAGCTTAAAATTGCTTGATTCTGACAGAATAACTATGAAAGAAGGATTTTACCTTGTTGGTTTGGACAATACATCGCCAACATTTGCTTCTGCTATGCAAAATTCTGTTCCCGCCCTTACATTTCTGATGGCTGTGATTCTAAGGCAAGTTACAACTTATAACCCTTGTCCTCTAGAGGTTAAAGTTCAGATCTTTTTGATCATATATATATTCATGAACTTGTTCAATTATGTATGTGAAAGTGCAGATATGAGAGCTTGCGCTTAAATAGGATCAATGGTATAGCTAAGGTTCTTGGAGTAGTTGCTTCTGTTGGAGGTGCTTCAATCATTACACTTTACAAAGGACCAACAATTTATGCTCCAGAATCACCTTTAAGAGTACACCAGGGACAATTCTTGTTGTCTCTATTTGAGGATTTCAATGGGAAAAACTTGAGCTTGGGTGGCATATTTCTCTTTGGTCACTGTTTGAGTTGGTCTGGTTGGATTGTGATGCAAGCATTTGTTCTGAAAAATTATTCAGCACAACTCACTGTTTCTGCTTTTACTTGCTTATTTGGTATTGTGCAGTTTGGAACAATAGCAGCATTTCTTGAGAAGGATCCCAAAGCTTGGCAGCTCAATTCCATTGACGAAGCTTATAGTATTTTATACTCGGTTCGTAAATCAAATTTGTTTGTGTTAATTTATCAGTTCCCTTTTTGGCTAATTTTAAAATTTGGGTTGAGTTATCCTTATAAAATCGGTTT
Organism: Vicia faba; assembly: GCA_948472305.1. Taxonomy (NCBI): domain Eukaryota; kingdom Viridiplantae; phylum Streptophyta; class Magnoliopsida; order Fabales; family Fabaceae; genus Vicia; species Vicia faba. The sequence continues at coordinate 1,026,656,374 of OX451736.1, read as the reverse complement.
CTAAGGTGAAAGATGTCTCCTAATTATAAACTTAAATGTGAGACTCTTAACACGTCTCACAATTAAGACCAGACATCTGAAGCGTGACTTGAGTGACAAGATAATAGGTGACTCAATAGATCTTACATAAATTCGGACATGAACATTTCATAAGATAATTTCACATGTTCTTTCAAGTATTTGTGCCAAAGTGTTGATGTCATAAGGAAAGTCCAAATAAGCTCTTCCAACTTGGATTATGATTAGTGACTTTGACATGTATAGAACTCATTTTAACTATTAGGTTGATTTGCATCAGGGAGTGGTGATTTCAGGTGTGGCAGCAGCAATACAAATATGGACTATTAGCAAAGGAGGGCCAGTGCTTGCTTCAATTTATCTTCCCTTACAGACATTACTTGTAGCTTTGATAGCATCCATTGCTTTTGGTGAAGAATTTTTCTTGGGAGGGTATGTATGTTCTCAATATAGTAACTTCAATTTCATTTTGTTTCCTTAAAAATTTGATGATTTTTAATTGTGAGGTGCAGGATCGTTGGAGCTATCTTAATTATAACCGGTTTATACCTTGTTGTATGGGGAAGAAGTCAAGAAACCAAGTCTGATGAGCCTGAGAATCGTATGGAAGAAAAAATTGATAATTCTTACCTCATCCAACCATTGATTTCTGTGCACAACTCTTAGATGTTAGAGGAACAATGTAATAGTCTCTTGATCTCTTGAGCCTTAAGTTAAGGTGACCAAATATTACACTATTTCTTTGATGTAGCAGGGTAGTTTTGCGAGTACCAACATTGATATGGATGCACTGTGATTTGTTTAGGAATTCTTGGTCTCTCTTTGCCTTTGGGTTTAAATATTTGTTAATAGTTTGATGTGAATAACGCTAATATATATTTAATGTCACTTTGAGTCTTATTTTTAGAAATTTTTGTTTCATAGTTTGGATGGGAATGGAAGAATTTCAAAAAATAATTTTGTATATAATGATAAAAGAGTATTTATCATTATTATAATTTTAATTTTCATAATATTATAACAATATAGAAGATATTTGAAAATTTTATGTAAGCCTTCCGAAATTTTATTTCAATACAAATTTGGAGTTCTACACAATTCATGGACTTTTGGTGTTATGAATAAAAACAAATTCTCAAAAACTCTCTCAACCAAAATCTTTCAACTTTTTCCACTCAATCTTTCTTTTTTTCAAAGTCTTTCCCTCTCTCTCCCTTCAAACTCCCAAACAGATTGTGAGTATCAGAGTTTGATTCCTCATGATGGCGTATGTTTCGTTCGAGAACCAGAAACGGATGCAATTAGTGAACTGATGATCTTGAACGATGCATCTGATCTCCTTTACGGTGGTGCGGGATAGACCTACATGGTTAGCACTCCAACGCTCAAGTCAGTTCAAGATTCAAGATGAGCATAGTGTAGATGAAATCAGAGATTGTACTCTACTCTTAGCGTGTGAACTGTTTTTATACTTTGGGTCAAGTGTAGTGAATTTGAGATGGATTGGGCCTTGGTCGGTCTAGTACAGTTGCCCCCAAGTCTTGGACGGACACTGAAGGAGCTAGGGGAAGTTTTAAGTATCATTAATTGGCCTCTATGACTTGATTCGATGTGAAATATAACTGAAACGCTTGGGATCGATTTTAAGAAAAGTAATGGAGAACATGTGCGTTTAATGTAGTTCCATCATTGAAACGCTTCATCGCCCTTTTCAAACACGTGCAGTTATGTAACCAGTTAGGGTATGACGCAATTTACAGAGTACTTGAGTGCACTCAAGTTGACGAGTATTAATAAGTGAAAATTTAGTCATTGATCTTGTGATTTCTTTTTGTAGTTGGTCAGATCCTTTTAGCTCTCGCAACTTATAAATAGAGTGAATCGAGTATTTGGAAATTTCACAGCCTTTAGCATTCGACTTACAATTACTTTCCATAAAACATCTTTGTTTCCTCTTCCCTGAGAATATCACTAGGAGCGATTTCAGTGCCTTTCTTAAAGCTTTCTTCTTTCTTCCATTCCTCTTGCTTCATCAAACACACATAACTAAGTACCTTTCTAACTCAAACTTGTATCTTTATTATTTCCTGTTTTTTAGCTGGGATAAGTGACAATACAATTGACCTAGTGACCGATTTTGAAATTGAAACTTCATCTTCTTCTATAATGGGGATATCTCCTGATTCTCATCACCTTTTTCATAGTAGTGATTGTGATACGGTGGGAGAACTGACTATGGTTTTGCGTTTGTTTTCGCAAATGTTTCGGTTGAGCAAGAGTCGCCACCGACTTTTTATTTTATCCTAAGGAAAGGTTAAAAAGCACAGCAAAAACCTTTGAGATGTTTTCTTGGGTTCGGGGAGTAGATTATAGAAAGGGAAAGTATTAGCACCCTTTCTATCCATGGTTTTCCATGGGCTCTTAGTTACTTGCTTAGATCAACTTGCCTTGGTTTTCAATTGTTTGAAATTGTGCTTTGTGTGTGTGGGTTTTGAAAATGTTTTGAAAAGAGGCCAATGTGGTGGCAACCTTTGTAATGATCCATGTTGGGATGTATACAAAGGTGTATGTCTTTTGAAAAGGTTTTCAATGTTTTGAAAGTTTGTTTTGAAAGTGTAGTGATGTGTGGTTTGGAAAATAGGCAAATGTTTTGTTTTGCAAGTTCTCAAGTACTCAAGAGCTATCTACCCTAAAGTTCTCAAAGATTTTTGCTATGTTTTAACCCTTTTAACAATTTTGTTCCACCATTGCATTTGGTGGACAATCTTGTGTTAGGATGTGAAAGGGACGGGCGCGGGTCATCGTTTAGACCATAATTGCAATGGTGCCAAGTATCTTTGGGCAATTTTTCCTTGGAGGGACTTGATCATTTTTTAGGCAACTTTCGAAAGCGTCATCGAGGGACTATGATCATTTGAATTGTATTTGTTTTGCCCAAAGAGACCTAACATGCAATATGACCCATTATTGAAGGCAACAAGTGGAATACCCTAGGGGTGCAAGTGTGATTAGTGTTGTCCATTTTCATGCTTGTTTATCTTGAAATTAGGTCAAACTATTTTGGTTAATTGATTTGCATACAAACCCTAATTCTAACATGGCATAATTAGAAAGCATTAAAATGCGAAAAATAAAGTTCCTAGGTTATTACAACACAATATATGGGAAAGGGGATACAAATGTTCAAATGGGGGTATTTTGACAAGGAATTTAAACCTAGACTATTACATCAAATTGGGAATTATACAAATTATTTAATATACAACAATTAAATAAAAATGGAATAAATATGCAAGATGCAAAAAAATGTTTTTTATATGTATGAAAAAAGTGTTTTTTATATGTCAAATAAACAAAATAAAAGTATTATTCTTTTGGAGTTTTTATGTATTTAGGGCAAAACCCTAATTTATTAAATAAAAGGTATTAATTGTTTAATATATACAATATTCATTAGTTATGTACAATATATATATATATATATATATATATATATATATATATATATATATATATATATATATATATATATATATATATATATATATATATATATATATATATATATATATATATATATATATATATATATATATATATATATATATATATATATATATATATATATATATATATATATATTTGTCAAAAAGGTATTTTTAATGCTAAATATTAATAAAAATAAAAATGTATATATTTTGTATTTTTTAACCTAAATATACTAATATATATGTATGTATTTGTATTATTTATTAAATATATTGAATATGCACAAAATAATAATATTTAATATTTATAAAAAAAGTATATTTTATATAAAATATTTTCAGAAGATAAAATAAAATAAAAATCAGAAAATAAATGTGTTTGCATTATTTTTTAGTATTTTGAATAAAAGTATATCTATATATTATTTATGTACAAACATTATTTTAAACAAATAAATGCCTAATAAATTCAAAAATAGTGTGAAAAATATTTTTTATATTTTTAATATTATGAGAAAAAATAAATAAGTCAGAACAAAAAAGAAAAGGTCAAAAAATCATAAAAATAAGCATAATGGGCCTAGGGGGTGTAAAAGTAACAAAAGGGTGCAAATAGAAAAATGAAACAGAGCCTAGCCCAAAAGACCTTCTTCAACCTCCAGACTGTTTGAACATGAACAAAACGCGCGTTTTCTATCTCCAGATTCCTGGACTTTCAAGCAAAACTCACAACATGAAAAATGTAGAGCATTAAGAGACGAATCCAGACATATAAAGAACTTGACTTAACTCTCTAAGATGAGAGAGAATTTCTCCATCCCTAATTCTTGACCTAAGTTTCCATCAATGTTCAGACCTTAAATTCTCATAGCACATGCAAAATAAATGGAAAGTAAAGATATGTACAACTTCAGGGGCATGAGTAAAACATTTTTCATTCACAAACCAAGAGCTAACAATGCCTGGATAGGGAGATAGAAGTCCATGAACTTACCTGTTCAGTTGGAATCGTATCTGATGATGGAGGTGTTTTCAATGCAAGGTGATGATTGGTACAACTTCCTTGATGTCCAGGGATGCTATTCCAAGCTTTACTTTGTTTGGAAACCAAGAGAATCGTGTTATGGAACTTCAATTGCAAAACAAAAAAATGAAAATGGTGATGTTGCTTGGGAGTGTTACAGGTCGTGTTTGAGGCTTGGAATAGTTTCAAGTGATGATGTGGGATATGTTTGAAGTGGTTTTAGCAAGAATGCATGAATGGATTGAGTTATGGAACTCAATCTGCAGCAGGTACCCTGTTTGAGCAGTTTGAGGGTGATTCTGTGTTTGAGAAGGCAATGGAGATGGTTGGCTCGTGTTTTACCTTAGGTTTGATGATTAGAAAGTGTTTGGTAACTTTGCTTAAGCTCTGGTTCACAGGAATGAGAGTTGTGTCTTGTTATGCTATGTTTCTTCAACTTTAAGCAACAAATGTCAACTTGTGTTTCTAGCTTGTACAGGCCCCCAATCTATGCTGCATACCTTGGCCTTGATCAGTGTAATTAGTCCATAAACTTGTGCCAAAGGGATCTGCCTTGTACTTGCTTGGATTTGCATTTGACATAAAGTTTAACTTTTCTAAAATGGCAAAAATGCTTTATCTAAAAATGGCTTAATCTTGCATATAATGTTTGAACACACAAAATAAGGCCTTGGCACAATGAGTTAGCATTAAATTATTGAGTGCAAATGGGATATAGGACCTGTAATCAAGGAAAGCAAGCTGAATTCAAAATGGCACAAATGTATGAACATGTAAATTGGCTAAATCAAAAGTGAGTTTTTCCCAACTTGCCAAATTCGATTCTCCCTAACCACGAGGTTGTTTGATTAGTTCTTGGACATTTTGGAAAGCTTGGAATGTGTACTACAATCCATCTTTGAAATTCAATTTGAAATTCCAAGTGGAAGTATGTGAAAAATGGTCTTGAAGTTAGGCAAAAATCCTGCCTAAAATGGTTCAAAATTTCTCTAAGTTAAGAATGGTTTGGTACCCTTGTTCCAAAAATTGTAACTTGAGCTACAAGCTTCTTTTTGGAAAACTTTGTGAATCAAAGTTGTAGATTTTGCAATGGACTACAACTTTCATGTTTTGACTTTTGCTTGAATCCAAATGAATCTTGGTGAGAAAGTGGGACAAAGTTAGAAAAAAATTAGGGTTTTTCATAACTTAGAAAAATTATAAGTTATGAAAAATCTTCATTTCAAACCCTAATTTGCAATTCTTGATTTCTTGATGAACAAGTTTCATTATTTGGCATGTTTTGATGAAAAATGAATCTTGACACTTGATTTTGACCAAAAAGTCAAAGTTTGACTTTTCAGTATACAGTCAAAATTGATCAATTGACTGGGAAATTCAACTGTCAATCTTGTGCATTTGGGATCTTTTGAACTTTTTGAGTATGTAAAGACAAATACATGGGGTCCTTGAGTCCATATGTGAGCTTGGTTTGCCATTGGCTAGGTCAAACAGTCAAAAATTGCCTTTGTGCAGTCAAAACCCTAAAAATGACCATTTTGCCCTTTTGGTGATCTGATCAAATTTCTTGTGGAATTATGATCCAAACTTGGTCAAATGGTCCATGTGAGTTCATAATGTTGATGTGGGTCAATTTTCATGAGATTTGATTGTCAATTGGCCACAGTTGACTTTTTCCCCAATATAGTTGATTTCTAGGTCAACTGTCCAATTGACTGGGCAAAATTTGGAATCAAGACTTAAAACTTGGTATGGATAAACTTGGGAGTCCAACATGAAGCATGAAAGTCATCTTGGGCATTTTAGGTCAAAATATCTTTGTGCAAACACAAACCCTAATTTGGGTCAACAATGCAAGGAGAAGTCTTGAGCAGAGGAAACCCTAACTGGAACTTGAGTTTCGAGGGTCTTGTGATGAGAAAATGTTGAGGAAATGGGAGGGAAAATTTTGGGGTACAACAGTTGCCCCTGTTCAATCTTCTTGGGCCTGAAGAGTTAGATTGGTAAGTTTGCCTTTCGTGACTCGAGGGTAAAAGGAGATTGGACACTAGAGTGCCCTGAAATTTGCACTCGCATGTTGGAGTATCAGCAAATGTGATGTCGGGAATGGGCTTATAGATGCCATTTCGAGAGATGGTGGATAGGGAGATGGGCTTATAGATGCCATCTGAAGGCGTGACAGAATCTTGTCGGGAATGGGCTTATAGATGCCATTTGGAGGTGTTGATCGCATAAGAGATTCCTTAGCGAGAACTTGTGTATTTTGAGAAAGACAGATGTTTTCCTGGCTTGTTACAGGTGTTGATCTTCAATCTCTTCATGCAGACATGTCCTGGCTAGATACAGGTGTCGAATCTACAATCGTTTGCTCGCAGATATGCCCTGGCTGGATACAGGTATCGAATCTGGAATTAGTCGTCAACAGATATGCCCTGGCTGGATACAGGAATCGAATCTTCAAACTCTTCAGATGTGCCCTGGCTAGATACAGGAATCAAATCCGGAATTGTGACAGTTGATAGATATGCCCTGGCTGGATACAGGAATCGAATCTTCAAACTCTTCAGACGTGCCCTGGCTAGATACAGGAATTGAGTCTGGAAATAGTCGTCAACAGATATGCCCTGGCTGGATACAAGAATCGAATCTTCAAACTCTTCAGATGTGCCCTGGCTAGATACAGGAATCGAATCTGGAAACTGATCACTCACAGATGTGCCCTGGCTAGATACAGGAATCGAATCTGGAATTGTGACAGTTGAAAGTAGTTGTCTTTTGGGTTGTCTTTTTCCCTGAAAAGGCAAAACATCAGTTGTATGCAATGTCATGATGTATGAAATGCATGATGTCATGATGTTCAAAATGAGATAGTGTTGTATGCACTTTATCATGTATGTAAACAAGATGTGTGAAATGTTTATGAATGTATTTTCGTCTAGGAAAATAAATCCTTGACGACCGGCCGGGGAATTAAATCCTGGGCTGACGTTGAAGAGTAGAGCTCTTTGCTTCCGCTGGGGATGATGGTTGCAAGAATACACCGGTAGGAGAAGATGACTCCGTTGGGGAATAAACTTGTTGGAGAGATTACTCTGAGGGGAATTACTCTGTGGGAAGAGATATTTCGCTGAAGTTTGATGGGAGCTCCGCCGAGGATTTCAATGATGGACTCCGCTGGGGATGACAATGATTAACTCCGCTGGGGATAACAATGTTAAACTCCGCTGGGGATTCTGTTGATAAGTTACGTTGGGGAACTTTGATGGACTCCGCTGGGGATTGAAAGAACTTCGCCGAGGGCGACCTTCCGTGGAAATTAGCTGAGGATAACCCAGTTATAAGCCCTTGTGAGGAATAACTTTGAATAAAGCTCGGGAGAGACGTCCGTACTCTGCAGGGGATAAGCTTCCAGAATTTACTGGGGATAAGCTTCAAGACCTGCTGGGGATAAGAATTCCACTTTCCTGGGGAAACTTTCGGACTGTACTGGAAAATGGTTCCACTGGAGTGTCTGTATTCTGCCGGGGAACAATCTTAAATCAAGACTGCCGGGGATGCTTGCTGATGAATGCCTACACTCCGCTGGGGAATGTTGATATCTTCTGGGGCTACCCAACTTCCTTTAGGCTGACCGTAGACCAACTCTTCTGGAGGAGGGTATTGCTGACTTGCTAGGGGAACAGGGTGCCTATTATAGGGCTGATGATAGACTAAATCTTCCCTGTGAGGGTATTGCTGATTCTTGTCTTACTCTATGGGGAGTTGAGATAACTTGGTCACATTCTTCAGTTGAATCTACATTGGTACCTTGGCGGACAAAGCAACTAGACTGCCTGGACAACTCTATATTGCCCCTATTTCTGATGTCACTTGTAATTAGTCTTTTGTTTCATATGCAAGTATTTATTGAATTAGCAATTTAATGTCAAATGCATATATCAAAAATGAACATTGGACGTTCTTCGCAAGACAAAACAGAAAAAGGAAAAACAATTGGCAATTTGTTTGGAAAAGTGAACTTGTATTGATTTTGAAATTTGCCTGTAAATAAGCATTTTTTTGTACAAGAGGCCGACGTCCTAGTAAGAGAACGCCGCCAAACAACATAAAGTTTATACAATTTTGAAAAGGAAACAAAACAGCTATGTGAACAATATTCCCACTGGGTTCCAACTCTGTTATCGCCTTTATGTCTTCAAGCGTCTTATCACTTTGCTGCTTAGTTGAAGATGAAGCTGATTGATCGATGCCGAAGTCTGAGCCCGATAGTTGATGCCGAATTCTGGATGCAAGGTGATCCAATGAGACATAGTATTACGCTTTATCCCTAACTTTTGCCTGGACCTCCCTTTCGGGTTTTCAGTCCACCGGGATACCCATTTTTGCCCAAGCCGCCTTTTCAGGTTTTCGACTTGCCGGGTGTACAGATTTTTTTCATTTCATCCCTTATTTTTGCCCGTACCCTTTTGGTTCGCTGGGAAGCCCTTATTTTTGCCTAGGTATGTCAACCTAGCGGGTCTTTTATTCATGCGTAGTATCTTTTTACTATGTCTACATTGGCAGGGTGAGGAAGGTCGTCACCATCCATGGTGGTCAGAATCATGGCTCCTCCTGAGAACACATGTTTAACCACAAATGGCCCTTCGTACGTAGGGGTCCATTTGCCCCGGGGATCACTTTGAGGAAGGATGATGCGTTTGATTACCAGGTCCCCAACTTGATACTCTTGTGGTCTGACTTTCTTGTTAAATGCCCTGATCATCCGTTTTTGATACGTCTGACCATGACAGATAGCAGTGAGTCTCTTTTCGTCAATTAGGTTTAATTGATCAAGTCGAGTCTGGATCCAGTCGTCTTCACTCAAATCTGCCTCCTTCATTATCCGGAGAGAGGGTATCTGGACTTCAATCGGCACGACTGCCTCCATGCCATAGACCAAGGAAAAGGGTGTTGCCCTGGTTGACGTCCTTGCTGAGGTACGGTACCCATGAAGAGAAAATGGTAACATTTCATGCCAATCTTTATAGGTCACTGTCATCTTCTGCACAATCTTTTTGATATTCTTATTAGCTGCTTCTACAGCCCCATTCATCTTCGGCGGGTAAGAAAAAGAGTTGTGGTGCTGTATCTTGAATTGCTCGCAGAGCTCAGTGATCATCTTGTTGTTAAGATTGGTACCATTGTCCGTAATGATTCTTTCCGGGACGCCGTACCGACAGATCAGGTTATGCCGGATGAAACGTGCAACGGCGCTCTTGGTTACGGTGGCATAGGAAGCTGCCTCAACCCACTTTGTGAAGTAATCAATCGCTACCAAGATGAAGCGATGTCCGTTGGATGTCGTCGGTCGGATCTCACCGATCATATCGATGCCCCACATTGCAAAAGGCCAAGGTGCCGTCAGGACGTTCAGAGGAACCGGAGGGATGTGCACCTTATCAGCATAGATCTGGCATTTATGACAAGTTCGAGAATGTTGGTAACAGTCGGCTTCCATTGTGGACCAGAAATATCCTGCCCGAAGGATTTTCTTTGCCATGGTATGTCCACTGGAATGTGTTCCGAATGTACCTTCATGTAGTTCTACCATGATCTTCTCTGCTTCAGCCTTATCCATACAACGCAGTAAAGTTGAATCATGGTTTCGTTTGTAGAGAATGTCGTTGCTGAGGAAGAATTTTGCCGCGAACCTTCTCAGAAACTTCTTGTCATTGACCGATGCGCCTTCGGGGTATTCTTGAGCTTCCAAATATCTCTTCACCTCATGATACCAGGGTTTTTCAGTCACCTCTTCGGCCTCAAGATCGCAGCAGTATACAGGTTCGTCCAACTTCCAGATAATGATCCGGGGAGCCTCGTTGTCCCATTTGACTTTGAACATTGAAGACATCGTAGCTAGCGCGTCCGCTAACTGATTCTCCTCTCTTGGGAAGTGTTCAAAAGTTATCTCTTCAAAGTGGGGAAGCAAAGTCAACTCATACTCCTTGTAAGGAATAAGATTTGGGTGTTTCGTATCCCACTCGCCTTTGATATGATTGATCATGAGAGCGGAATCTCCGAAGACACTCAGAAACTTGATCCTTAAGTCGATTGCAGCTTGAAGACCCATGATACATGCCTCATATTCTGCCATATTGTTGGTGCAGTTGAAACACAGCCGGGCGGTGAGTGGAGTATGAGTTCCTTTGGGGGATATGATCACAGCGCCGATGCCGTTACCCTAAGCGTTCGAGGCTCCGTCAAAATGCATAGACCATTGGGATCCTTCCTCAGGTCCTTCATCCGGTCCAGGTACTTCACAATCAGTTACTACCATGATATCTTCGTCCGGAAATTCAAAGTTCAATGATTGGTAATCGTCCACAGGTTGGTGTGCCAAATGGTCTGCCAATACACTTCCCTTGATTGCTTTTTGAGTTGTGTACTGGATGTCATATTCCGTCAAGATCATTTGCCATCTTGCTATTCTTCCAGACAGAGCAGGCTTTCCGAATATGTACTTGATGGGATCCATCTTTGAAATCAACAGAGTAGTGTGAGTCAACATATACTGTCTCAGCCGGCGAGCAGCCCATACCAGAGCGCAGCAAGTTTTCTCGAGCAGTGAGTACCGAGACTCACAGTCGGTAAACTTTTTGCTCAGGTGATAAATAGCGTGCTCTTTTCGGCCAGACTCGTCATGCTGCCCCAGCACACACCCCATTGAATTATCAAGCACTGTCAAGTATAGTATTAGAGGTCTCCCTTCAACCGGAGGCATAAGAATGGGTGGTTCTTGGAGGTACTCCTTTATCTTTTCGAAAGCAGCCTGACATTCATCGTTCCAACGTACTACTTGATCTTTCTTCAGCAATTTGAAGATCGGCTCACAGGTAGCAGTTAGGTGTGAGATGAATCGGGCAATGTAATTCAGTCGTCCTAGAAAGCCTCTGACTTCTTTCTCTGTCTTGGGAGTCGGCATCTCTTGTATGGCTTTCACCTTGGCAGGGTCCACCTGAATACCTTTATCGCTTACAATGAAACCTAGTAATTTTCCAGATCTCACCCTAAAGGTGCATTTGTTTGGGTTCAACCTCAGCTTGTACAACTTTAGTCGATCAAACAGCTTCCGCAGATGGTCAAGGTGTTCTTCCTCAGTTTGGGACCTTGCAATCATATCATCGACGTACACTTCAATCTCATGGTGGATCATATCATGAAATAAAGCAACCATGGCACGCTGGTAGGTTGCCCCAACATTTTTCAACCCGAATGGCATGACCTTGTAGCAGAAGGTGCCCCACTGAGTCACAAAGGTAGTCTTTTCCATATCTTCAGGAGCCATCTTGATCTGATTATACCCTGAAAAACCATCCATGAAGGAGAACACCTTGTGTTGAGCAGTATTGTCAACAAGGACGTCGATGTGAGGTAGGGGGAAGTCATCCTTGGGGCTCGCCCTGTTTAGATCCTTGTAATCGACACACATTCTGACCTTACCGTCCTTCTTCGGCACTGGCACCACGTTGGCAACCTACTGAGGGTAAGAAGTCACTGCTAGAAACCCGACATCGAATTGCTTCATAACCTCAGCTTTGATCTTTTCGGACATCTCTGGACGCATACGGCGGACCTTTTGCTTTACCGGAGGGCAGTCTTCCTTGGTAGGCAGGTGATGAACTACAATGTCGGCGTCCAAACCAGACATGTCTTCGTAAGACCAAGCAAAGATCTCCATGTAATCATGTAGCATCTGGATCAATCGTTGCTTCACGCTGAGCTCTAGATTTGCACCAATCTTGACTTCTTTTCTATCTGTCTCAGTACCCAGGTTTATCGTCTCCACTGGCTCTTCATGCGGCTGAATGGCCCTCTCTTCCTGGAGTAGCAGTCTTGCTAGTTCACCAGGCACTTCGCAATCATCTTCACCTTCGTCTTCGGCCAAGTTGATCGGATTTTCGAAGTCATAACTGGCAGTAGCAGAGCTGTTACCAGTGAGATCCAGAGTGGATTGGAACCTGTATAAGTGAGTGTGTGTAAATATAGCTGTTTTGCAATATATAACACAGAAAGAAAGAAGAGCACAAGATTTGAAATGCAACAAACGTCCAATGTTTTGATTAACGATATATGGAAATATCATACAAAAAGCACTCACAAATGGAGCCACGGTGCCCCGGGTAGGACACCGAGCCAATAAAAGTTTCAACATATTATTTTGTTACAAATTGAAAATCAAAAGAGTTAATTACTGCGTGACAAATGTAATAGGCGTAAAATCCTTTGTCGTCCAGTTGCTTGGTCCGTTTCTGGTTGTTGGATAGATCCAACTGTCAAACTCTGCTTCCTCTACGTCCTCCTCGATAGCATTCACCCTTGGGTTGGTGATGAACATCGGAGCCTTTCTGATCCTTTCCTTGCGAACAGCCCTCTGAGCCTCTGCAGTGAAGCCCAACCCAAACTTGTCGGTCTTTTGAGTGAAGTCAGGAAGTTGACCCCAATTTGCGCACTTGCCTTTCTCGATCACTGCCCGGGCATCCTTCAAGGAAGCCATCTTCAAAGGAAAGTCTTCTTCAACCACTGTCTCAGCTGACGCCAACGTTGGAGGTACCTCCTCAAAATGTTGAAAGGGTGTTTCAATAAACTCCCCGTCCATCTCAATATACCGGAATGAATTCAAGTGACTAACCATGTATTCCTCCTCACCCTGCACAGTAACAATCTTCCCTTTGACAGGGTATTTGAGCTTTTGGTGTAGAGTGGATGTTACTGCCCCAGCCTTGTGAATCCAGGGTCGACCCAACAAGCAGGAATAAGATGGACGAATATCCATTACGTAGAACGTTGAGTCGAAGACTTGGGAACCCACACGGATAGGAATGTCTACCTCACCATGCACCATCCTCTTAGAACCGTCGAAGGCTCTAACAATGATGTTACTAGGTTTCAATTCCAGGCCCTCACAATCCAACCGATCTAAGGCCTTCTTGGGTAATACATTCAAGGAAGAACCGGTGTCCACCAATACGTGTGTGAGGGTAGTGCCCCTGCATTCTATAGAGACATGCAGGGCATCATTATGGTTTTTTCCTTTGGCGGTAAGGTCAGCATCTGAGAACCCCAAGCCATTGTCAGCTGTCAAATTAGCCACACAGTCAGTGAACTGATCTGCAGAGGTCTCTTGCGGCACATGGGCCGTTTTCAGAAATGAAATTAGGGCCTTGGCGTGGGCCTCTGAGCACAGCAGCAATGATATCATAGAGATCTTGGAGGGGGTATGCCCCAGCTGTTCAACGACATTGAAGTCACTCTTTTTAATGATTTTAAGGATTTCCTCCATCTCTTGTTGGGAGGCTTCAACAGCAGTCTTTTTTGGTGCCTCCGTCCGGGCAGGCGAATCGGTAGCAACTTCTTTGCCCCGAGCATCAGAGGACTCGGCGGCAGTAGTAGACACAGGAACTTGATTTGAAACATGCACACTTGCGGGTGTGATGATAAAAGGTTTTTGGATAACTGGTGGTGCAATGTCAGGCGAGAAGAGCCTGCCACTGCGAGTAATCTTGGCGGGACCAGTGATGTTACTGATACTGGTACCGGTGTTGAACTCCTGCTTCACTCCAAGCACATACACGTCTGCCCCATAGTGCCATGGGACAACCTTGTTAGATTCATAGGGGAGGGGCCTCGGAACAGTAATGGTAATGGGTGCAATAGACATAATTTTGACTGGCTTCCTTGGGAGAGCCTTGGTAGGATTATTGAAAATTGTGACGACAGATACTTCTTCAGCGGAAACAGACGGAACAACAGTTTTCTTGAACATAATTTCTTTGCTATCCATCAGGCTTTGGATGCCTGATTTCAGCAGCGGACAACCGGTAGGGATAACAACACACAGGAGGCAACCCTTGCTACAACCCAGAAATAAACCGGCTAGCAGTAGGTTCCTCTTAACAGTCAATAGAGGGGTAGCAACATCATTCACCGAAACAGCATACAAATCTTCCTCGACGGCATTTACTCTATGCTGGGGCATATGAGCAGTTACAACATTTGGCCTATCAGGCGCCTCAAACTGAATTTCCTTCGCATCGATAAGGTCTTGAATCTTATTTCTCAGGGCCCAACAATCATCAGTAGTATGCCCGGGGCTATCAGAATGATAAGCACAACGGGCATTTGGGTTATACTTAGGAGATGCAGTATTCACGACCTTCGGAGCCTCTTTGATGGTCACCAAGTTGGTTGATAACAGTTGCGGTAAGATTTGTGATAAGGTCATACTCAGCCGAGTGTATTGCCTTTTGGGCCTCTCACCCCTTTGTTGATTGTACTGCTGAGGAGCAGCAACAGGTTTTAAAATTACCAAGGCATTGACGGCTTGGCGGTGTTCTGGCTTAACTTGTCTTCTAGGACCATAGACGACACTAGCTTCCTTCTTGAAAGGCCTTTTCTCAGTACTTGTGGACGCACCTTTCTGTATCTTTCCTGACCTGATGCCAGCTTCTATCCTTTCACCTGTCAGGATCAAATCCGTAAACCCAGCGGAGGAATTACCAACCAAATGATTGAAGAATGGACCAGACAAGGTCCCTAGAAACATGTCAACCAGTTCACGATCAGTCAAAGGAGGCTGCACCCTGCTAGCCAAATCTCTCCATTTTTGTGCATATTCTTTGAATCCTTCGCCCGTTCCTAGAGACATACCCTGAAGTTGGGTACGCGTAGGAGCGAGGTCAGAATTGTGTTGATATTGTCTATAAAATGCGGTAGCCAAATCTTCCCAATGTCGGATACTGGTTCCATCTAGCTGATAAAACCACTCAAGTTGTGACCCCGAAAGGCTGTCTTGGAAGAAGTGGATCCAAAGATTTTTGTCTGCCGTGTAAGGTTGGATCTTCCTTACGTACGACCTGAGATGCAGCTTTGGACAGGAAGCCCCGTCATATTTGGCAAAGGCAGGCGCCTTGAACTTGTGTGGGATTACCACCCCAGAAGATAACCTTAAATCTATGAAATCCAGCCCCGACACATTTTGAATCTCCATGGCACTCAAGCGGTCCTCTAATTGCTTGTATCTGTCAGCAACGGGAGGGTATTGTTCGTTATTGTAATCCGTCTCGTTGTCAGAGACTGCAGGACTAGGAGCTCTCCCCCCCTTGGGGACTGTCTTTCTCTGCAGAGGAAGTAGTTGGATCAGCCTCGTTATGGAGTGTGTTCCCAAACCTGCGTCCAGTATTGAACAACACAGTCCTCTTCTTCTTCTTCTTCTTTAGGAGCAGAGCCTTCAACTCTTGTTGCCCTTGGGCCAGGTTCATCACCATCTCTTGAAACTGGGCACTCTGGGCCTGGAGGGCCTTGATTGCTTGCTCACTGGATGATTATGGATTCATGATGACTGTTCAAAATAAACAACGAAGAAGATTAAGCAACCTGTAGAAAAAGGGGTACCTGTTATGCACATGATGCATGAGATGCTATCTATGCAATGCATTCAAGGATTTTAGAAATTCAAAATTGTTGCAGACAAAAAAGAACGCACGTCATATTAATAAGAAGCAATTTGTTAGTACATAAGTGCCCCATGGGCCAAATATTACAAAAACAATTTCTTAAGGTAAAAAGACGTTGCGCATCCTCTTTGGCGCAATGTAGGTGTTGAGGGACTTTTGCTCATGGAGTCGGAGGGTGAGCTCTAGAACCTTCTTCTCGCTGGCGTAGAAGCTGGCTTCAAAAGTGTTTCGTTCCTCCTTGAGTTGGATCCAACTCTTCTGCATCTCCTCCCACGATGTAGGCATGTCAGGATGTAGGATGGTGTAGGGAACCTCTCCTTCCTTGACAGGCTCTTTAATCAAAGGGAGAACATGAGGATAAGGCATCATTAGACTCTGGGCTCGGGCTCGTACCCACTTGAGATAAGGTTCAAGAGGGATGGAGTTCTTGTGCCCCAGTGTCTTGCTATCAACCTTGTTGGGCATCCTCCAAGCTCTGATGAATCTTTGGCGAAGTCCTTGCGCATCGTTGTCGAAGTCAAAAACTAGGTCAGGAATCAACATGTCGTGAGGGCCATCTCTTCATGCATATCCAAATTGCCTCAAAGCTAAGCAAGGGTTGTAGGTGATACCTCTTCTGATTCCAAGTAAAGGAACATTAGGAAACTCTCCACAACGATCGACGATGATGACATTTTCTCTGGACCGAGAACACCAATGTACATCAGAGTGAGTAAGAGTCATCAACCGTTGGGACCACCTTGAGCCTTGGTCATTCTTCAAGACAGATTGTGGAAGGTGCGAAATAAACCACCTTGCAAGGAGAGGAGTACAGCACATGAGAACACCCCTCGTTCTCATTGTTCGTGTGTAAAATGAGTGAAGAATGTCCCCGAGCAATGTTGGTATTGGATTTATGGATAAGAAGATTTTGACGGCATTGACATCTACAAGCTGGTCAGGATTTGGGAACAAGACCAACCCATATATAAGGAGTGCCACAATTTCTTCAAAGGCTTGTAGGTCCAATGAATTCCAACATTCTTGTGCCTTCTCAAACAAGAATTTTGCTAAGAAGCCTTTGACACCGCTTCTAGTTTCCCAATGCCCCTTGATGTCAGATGGTTGTAGATGTAATGCTTGAGCAACATCTTCAGGCTTTGGTTCCTTTTCCGTACCGTTGAAAGGTAGTTGATTGAGGATAGGAATTCTCAGGAGTTGAGAAAATTCCTCCAAAGTGGGCACCAACTGGTAGTTGGGGAAAGTGAAACAGTGGTGAAGAGGGTCAAAGAACTGGAATAGCACTTTCATCATATCTTCTTCAATGTTGGTGTTGACTAAGCTGAGCAGTCTACCATGTCTTTCACTGAAGGATGAGCTTTCCGGAATTCTTGAGGTGAGCTCCTTGAGTTGAGGAGAGATTCTCACAATGTTAACTTGGATGGTTTTTCTGCGAGGAATTTCCATGACCTACAAAACAAGAACAAAGATGAAGATCTAAACCCTTGAAGTGGTTAGTAAATGCATATGGTGCTTTATGATGTTCATGATGTATGCACAAACATATGTACAAGCAATTCACACCAAACCCTAGTTCCAGGCTTGCATGGGGTTTCATAGGTAAGTACCCTCTTGAGTGTAGTTGGCTTAAAAACCTGTCCTATAAATAGTAACCGGGTTCTAAGGAGCTCAATATCATTGGATTGTTTTCATTGATCATTGTTTTGGTTTAGCCACTTAACTAGCGACCAAAATATTCCAAGAAAACAACCCTCAATGAGTGTAGTATCGAGTATCTACCAACTTCGGACTGCACCAAAGCCGGTCATCTCACTACCCCTAATAAAAGGCCAAGATGGTCAAGTAAGGTTCTAGGTCATTAGTGCTTAGTGACATCACTCAGCGGCCCTGTACTCTCCTTGATTGAACTCAAGGGTTACCGGTACTCACAAATATGTCGCACTAATATAGCTATTGCTTCGACCGTGTCGGTATACCCCGCACAGTTTCCATAACGTATTGCTATCTATGAATGTTTCCCAAAATCCGGGTGTAGGATTGCAAACCCAAACAAGAGAGCCAAGATATAAAGCAATCAAATCAAACAATTAATCATGCAAGAGGGTAATCTAAGCCCTAAGGTTACTCCACTTTTAAATTATCCCCAACAGAGTCGCCAGTTCTGTGATACGGTGGGAGAACTGACTATGGTTTTGCGTTTGTTTTCGCAAATGTTTTGGTTGAGCAAGAGTCGCCACCGACTTTTTATTTTATCCTAAGGAAAGGTTAAAAAGCACAGCAAAAACCTTTGAGATGTTTTCTTGGGTTCGGGGAGTAGATTATAGAAAGGGAAAGTATTAGCACCCTTTCTATCCATGGTTTTCCATGGGCTCTTAGTTACTTGCTTAGATCAACTTGCCTTGGTTTTCAATTGTTTGAAATTGTGCTTTGTGTGTGTGGGTTTTGAAAATGTTTTGAAAAGAGGCCAATGTGGTGGCAACCTTTGTAATGATCCATGTTGGGATGTATACAAAGGTGTATGTCTTTTGAAAAGGTTTTCAATGTTTTGAAAGTTTGTTTTGAAAGTGTAGTGATGTGTGGTTTGGAAAATAGGCAAATGTTTTGTTTTGCAAGTTGACAAGTACTCAAGAGCTATCTACCCTAAAGTTCTCAAAGATTTTTGCTATGTTTTAACCCTTTTAACAATTTTGTTCCACCATTGCATTTGGTGGACAATCTTGTGTTAGGATGTGAAAGGGACGGGCGCGGGTCATTGTTTAGACCATAATTGCAATGGTGCCAAGTATCTTTGGGCAATTTTTCCTTGGAGGGACTTGATCATTTTTTAGGCAACTTTCGAAAGCGTCATCAAGGGACTATGATCATTTGAATTGTATTTGTTTTGCCCAAAGAGACCTAACATGCAATATGGCCCATTATTGAAGGCAACAAGTGGAATACCCTAGGGGTGCAAGTGTGATTAGTATTGTCCATTTTCATGCTTGTTTATCTTGAAATTAGGTCAAACTATTTTGGTTAATTGATTTGCATACAAACCCTAATTCTAACATGGCATAATTAGAAAGCATTAAAATGCGAAAAATAAAGTTCATAGGTTATTACAACACAATATATGGGAAGGGGGATACAAATGTTCAAATGAGGGTATTTTGACAAGGAATTTAAACCTGGACTATTACATCAAATTGAGAATTATACAAATTATTTAATATACAACAATTAAATAAAAATGGAATAAATATGCAAGATGCAAAAAAATGTTTTTTATATGTATGAAAAAAGTGTTTTTTATATGTCAAATAAACAAAATAAAAGTATTATTTTTTTGGAGTTTTTATGTATTTAGGGCAAAACCCGAATTTATTAAATAAAAGGTATTAATTGTTTAATATATACAATATTCATTAGTTATGTACAAAAAAAAAAAAGAAGTATATTTGTCAAAAAGGTATTTTTAATGCTAAATATTAATAAAAATAAAAATGTATATATTTTGTATTTTTTAACCTAAATATACTAATATATATGTATGTATTTGTATTATTTATTAAATATATTGAATATGCACAAAATAATAATATTTAATATTTATAAAAAAATTATATTTTATATAAAATATTTTCAGAAGATAAAATAAAATAAAAATCAGAAAATAAATGTGTTTGCATTATTTTTTAGTATTTTGAATAAAAGTATATCTATATATTATTTATGTACAAACATTATTTTAAACAAATAAATGCCTAATAAATTCAAAAATGGTGTGAAAAATATTTTTTATATTTTTAATATTATGAGAAAAAATAAATAAGTCAGAACAAAAAAGAAAAGGTCAAAAAAATCATAAAAATAAGCATAATGGGCCTAGGGGGTGTAAAAGTAACAAAAGGGTGCAAATAGAAAAATGAAACAGAGCCCAGCCTAAAAGACCTTCTTCAACCTCCAGACTGTTTGAACATGAACAAAACGCGTGTTTTCTATCTCCAGATTCCTGGACTTTCAAGCAAAACTCACAACATGAAAAATGTAGAGCATTAAGAGACGAATCCAGACATATAAAGAACTTGACTTAACTCTCTAAGATGAGAGAGAATTTCTCCATCCCTAATTCTTGACCTAAGTTTCCATCAATGTTCAGACCTTAAATTCTCATAGCACATGCAAAATAAATGGAAAGTAAAGATATGTACAACTTCAGGGGCATGAGTAGAACATTTTTTATTCACAAACCTAGAGCTAACAATGCCTGGATAGGGAGATAGAAGTCCATGAACTTACCTGTTCAGTTGGAATCGTATCTGATGATGGAGGTGTTTTCAATGCAAGGTGATGATTGGTACAGCTTCCTTGATGTCCAGAGATGCTATTCCAAGCTTTACTTTGTTTGGAAACCAAGAGAATCGTGTTATGGAACTTCAACTGCAAAACAAAAAAATGAAAATGGTGATGTTGCTTGGGAGTGTTACAGGTCGTGTTTGAGGCTTGGAATAGTTTCAAGGGATGATGTGGGATATGTTTGAAGTGGTTTTAGCAAGAATGCATGAATGGATTGAGTTATGGAACTCAATCTGCAGCAGGTACCCTGTTTGGACAGTTTGAGGGTGATTCTATGTTTGAGAAGGCAATGGAGATGGTTGGCTCGTGTTTTAGCTTAGGTTTGATGATTAGAAAGTGTTTGGTAACTTTGCTTAAGCTCTGGTTCACAGGAATGAGAGTTGTGTCTTGTTATGCTATGTTTCTTCAACTTTAAGCAACAAATGTCAACTTGTGTTTCTAGCTTGTACATGCCCCCAATCTATGCTGCATACCTTGGCCTTGATCAGTGTAATTAGTCCATAAACTTGTGCCAAAAGGATCTGCCTTGTACTTGCTTGGATTTGCATTTGACATAAAGTTTAACTTTTCTAAAATGGCAAAAATGCTTTATCTAAAAATGGCTTAATCTTGCATATAATGTTTGAACACACAAAATAAGGCCTTGGCACAATGAGTTAGCATTAAATTATTGAGTGCAAATGGGATATAGGACCTGTAATCAAGGAAAGCAAGCTGAATTCAAAATGGCACAAATGTATGAACATGTAAATTGGCCAAATCAAATGTGAGTTTTTCCCAACTTGCCAAATTTGATTCTCCCTAACCATGAGGTTGTTTGATGAGTTCTTGGACATTTTGGAAAGCTTGGAATGTGTACTACAATACATCTTTGAAATGAAATTTGAAATTCTAAGTGGAAGTATGTGAAAATGGTCTTGAAGTTAGGCAAAAATCCTGCCTAAAATGGTTCAAAATTTCTCTAAGTTAAGAATGGTTTGGTACCCTTGTTCCAAAAATTGTAACTTGAGCTACAAGCTTCTTTTGGGAAAACTTTGTGAATCAAAGTTTTAGATTTTGCAATGAACTACAACTTTCATGTTTTGACTTTTGCTTGAATCCAAATGAATCTTTGTGAGAAAGTGGGACAAAGTTAGAAAAAAATTAGGGTTTTTCATAACTTAGAAAAATTATAAGTTATGAAAAATCTTCATTTCAAACCCTAATTTGCAATTCTTGATTTCTTGATGAACAAGTTTCATGATTTGGCATGTTTTGATGAAAAATGAATCTTGACACTTGATTTTGACCAAAAAGTCAAAGTTTGACTTTTCAGTACACAATCAAAATTGATCAATTGACTGGGAAATTCAACTGTCAATCTTGTGCATTTGGGATCTTTTGAACTTGTTGAGTATGTCAAGACAAATCCATGGGGTCCTTGAGTCCATATGTGAGCTTGGTTTGCCATTGCCTAGGTCAAACAGTCAAAAATTGCCTTTGTGCAGTCAAAACCCTAAAAATGACCATTTTGCCCTTTTGGTGATCTGGTCAAATTTCTTGTGGAATTGTGATCCAAACTTGGTCAAATGGTCCATGTGAGTTCATAATGTTGATGTGGGTCAATTTTCATGAGATTTGACTGTCAATTGGCCACAGTTGACTTTTTCCCCAATACAGTTGATTTCTAGGTCAACTGTCCAATTGACTGGGCAAAATTTGGAATCAAGACTTAAAACTTGGTATGGATAAACTTGGGAGTCCAACATGAAGCATGAAAGTCATCTTGGGCATTTTAGGTCAAAATATCTTTGTGCAAACACAAACCCTAATTTGGGTCAACAGTGCAAGGAGAAGTCTTGAGCATAGGAAACCCTAACTGGAACTTGAGTTTCGAGGGTCTTGTGATGAGAAAATGTTGAGGAAATGGGAGGGCAAATTTTGGGGTACAACAGTGATCACTTAGCACCAAAAATTATACTCATATCTGACGATTCTAAATCAGAAAGGGTGTTTGGGAATTCCTTGGGAGAATAAACTTCTTCTGGTTCTTTAGCCCTTATATAAAATGTTGGCAGAGGAATGGACCGCACTGATGCTCATATGCCCCCTCGCGTCTTTCCGGAAGAAGAGGTACAAGCCAATTGGAAGATGAGAGAACACGTTAAGAGTTATATTAGGCTTCGTCTAAGGATCGATAATTACAGATTTAACAACACTTAAGTGAAGGCTCATTTAGATCTTCGAGCCCAATTAGATATGGTTGGGTACATCTGAATGGATTCAAAGATAATGGATATTTTGTCAGCCTTAAACCCCGAGGTGACTATAGATGTGCCCGACATTATGGATGGCAATCCCTTGGAGTGGTTAGCTCTCCTAGTGGGACCGAAAAAGAGGACATGCAGTTCTTTTGATAATTGCATGATCCCATTTTATGAATTATTTTTTACGGAATTTCGGTTTCCTTTTTTTGAATTTGAGGTAGTTGTCCTGAAATATTTAAAAATTTCTCGTTCGCAACTTCATCCTGAATCATGGAATTCATAAGGGTGTTTCAACTGTGTGCTGAACACAAATCCTAGAAGCTCTTTCTTAGATTTTTTCTTTGAAATATTTCATCTGAGACACACTTCTCATGATAATTGCCGTAATCAAGGGCCTATTTGCTTTCATTCGGTCAATCTTTGGTTCAACTCTTTTGCTCTAGATTGGGGTGATTTCTTAAGGCATTTTTTTACTGATGAAGCCTCTCACACTCGTGACACGTATCATCTTCTCCTATCTCTCTGCTGACTCTCATCGTTTTTGTCAGATTTTATATCCCAAGTACTGGTCCAAGATCCATTTTAACCAGAATGATCATTCCTACTATACCAAGTCAGGTTCTCTTTCTCTAGACAAGGTGAGTATGAAGGAGTAAATGCAATATTGTTTTCAAGGCCCCCCTGTCGAGGTGAGGGAAAGACAAATTGATACTCACAATATCTTGAGTGCGATTAACCAATAGGAGAGGAGAAAGATTTTTGGTGACGACATAGTCTTTGTTTTTTTTGCATGCGTGAATGTGTTTTGCAGATAGCATGGGCAAAGTAAGCAAGTTGAAGTTTTTGCATATACTTAACAATGTTGAAGATATCAAAACTGTAATTAATGTTGGGAATTATGTCTCTGCCCTCACTCCTCTAGCGATTACTCTTCTTATTTTGACCCTTTCTCCTACCCCGATTATAGAACCTTTCGCTTTTGTCCCTGAGATGGATCAACTTGTGGGCTCTGCGACCAATTTATCAGTGAGAGGATCAACTTCACCTCTAGTTTCAACAAATAGGGCTCAGATGAGGAACAAAAATCTCCCCTGAGGCAAGGGTTCTCCAAAACATAATCGTGTTATTGAAGGAGATGTTTCTATGGAGGTAACTCATTTTATGCAAGTGTCCGATTTCTTCTATTTTTGGTTTGCTCAGACTCCATAGGAAGATGCTATTATTGTCTCAACTTCATACTTATCCTTCATTCAAAATCTCCCTGACGAGGATAATATCTCACTTCCGAGCTTACCCATAACATGTTCAAAGTTTCTACTATATTTTCTCTTGTCTCCTCCGTACAGGGAGATGTCTTGACCCCAGTTATTCCTTTCATTGTGTTCTTCCCATTTCTTTTTCTTTTTTTGCTAGTTTCCTCCTGATTTCTCTCATAGTCAATTAAATTACCAATTTATTCTTCAACATAATCTTCACTCTCATCAGAATCATCAAAAACAATTTCCATATAACTAACATAATTATAACTCTCATCCTCACTGTCATCAAACTTACATCAACATTCAACACACTTGTATTACTTTGATCAATATTTATCCCATCATACACCTCAATAACATCATTGATCCTCTCATCAACATTAATTTCCATACCATCATGAAGCTCATCATCATTCAACCTCTCACTAGGAATGACAATTTACCCACTTGCAAAAAATATGTATTATGAGTAGGCGCTACATGGATATGAAGTTAGGTGTAAATAAATAATTAAAATTAAAAAAATAAAATATTAAAAGAAAGAAGAATATCTGAAAAAGCTGAAATGTCAAAGATTTGGGCTTGTTGTAAGAGTTGAATCCCTTTCCAAATCCTGGCATGAAATGATCCACTAGATACTTTCCATTCTGCTTCAGCCTCACCAGGTAACTCCATTCGATCTTTCTCCTGTAATTAGGGTTTCTTCTCTTGCTTTCTAATTTATCATTATTATCCATTAGCAAAGTGAGTGTTGTCCGAATTTTCCCAATGGAAAAAACAGAGTCAGATTTGGATCCAGAGCAGCTCCATATGATGGAGACTGGTTTTTCACGGACTATGCAAATCGATCCTAGAAGGTCTCGATTCCCGTGCTCCATCGTGTGGTCGCCACTTCCCGTCATTTCTTGGTTCATTCCTTTTATCGGCCACATTGGAATCTGTAGAGAAGATGGAGTCATTTTGGATTTTGCAGGCCCTAATTTTGTTTGCGTTGATAATTTCGCATTCGGAGCCGCTACTCGATATGTCCAAATCCCTAAAGATAAGGTTTGTTTCTTCTATTCATTGATAAAACTGTTATACTTTGTTTGTTTTAGACGCCACCTTTTTTCTGTTCCATTTCCATTATTATTTCTCTTCAATTGCTAGCAGTGTTGCATCCCTTTAGGCGAGTTGAGGACCTGGGACGATGCTCTACTGAAAAGCACTCAAGAATTCCAACACCGATCCTACAGTCTCTTTACATGCAACTGCCACTCCTTTGTTGCCCATAACTTGAACAGGCTCACCTACCTGTCTAGCAGATGGAATGTGGTGAACCTTGCAATTTTCATTTTACTCAGCGGCCGCTGGGTCAACAAAACATCTATGCTGCGAACCATTTTACCATTTCTGCTTGTTTTTTTTCTTGGACTCACATTCGGAGGCTTCACTTTCTTCAAATTTTGGTTCTTATTCACTTCGCTTCTAATTGGTTGGTTCCTTCTTGCCACATATTGTTTTAAGAATCTCATTCAGTTGTAGTAGTATCTGTTTTTCTCACTGATACATTCAACCCTACACTTTTTGTGTTCAGATTCCAGAATCTGATTCTGCTGTATTATTTGTTTCTCCTACTCGAACATGTTCTACTTTGTATAAAACTGTAATGCTTTCACATTTGTGAGATATCACCCAATACTATATGGTCCTAAAGGAACTATTCTTTGGGGCCAAATGTTACAGTTATTCATCAACATCATGGAGCATGTGGTATCTTCCTCTTAAAAGCTCAACATCATGGCAAACTCTTAAAAAGTATATTCGATATGGTACGAGTAATTTACGTGAGACAAATGGTGAAGAACTCTAAAAAGAATGGGCGAAAATTAAAGATGAAATTGTACTCTTTGAAGCGACTTGTTCTCGTTTATTTTTAACGAACCTTTCGCAACTTTATATTTTATATATTTTGGTTGTATGCACTATTAATAATTTAATAAATCCAGATACATCCAATCATACATCATTACTAAGGGTTCGGTTTGGATTGGTTTTAAAGCGAAAATTCATCCGATCTAAAGATAAATTCACATGCGGTTCAGTTTAGTTTTAAATGACATATTAAAAAAAATTCAATCTGATTCGATCAAATTTTATGCGATTTAATTTGAATCGGTTTTTAGATATCCAAATTACATATTATATTTTATTAATATTATAAAACTACTAATAAATTATAGATTTGATATAATATATAACATATAATATATTAAAAGTTAATATTACAAAATGAGAGTGATCGATTATGGTTGAAATAATAAAATAAATAGATTATATCAAATTAATAAATATTATTAAAAAGATTATTAACATCTAATAATAAATTCACATAACATATCATACTAATAAAAAGTAAATAAGTATAAAAATATATGTATGCAGTTCGGTTTCGTTTTGATCGGTTTTGAAAAATTCATTCGAAATCCGATTCGAACCGATCAATTTTTATAAAATGACATCTAAACAGATTCAATAAATTTCATTTTTTTGTGATTTTCGATTTTTTAAATCGATTTTTAATTTTTTATTTAGATTCGTTTGAATTTGAACACCCCCTAATCACTACATAGACTTTTATAAATATAATTAAAAACGATTAAAAAACTGTTAACAAGTTACTATTTCTAACCCGCTCTTCTATTAATTGAAATTTTTAAATAGATTCTTTACTAAATTATATAGACCACACATAAAGTTAATAAAATTTATATGAATTTCAACTAATAAAGTATTGTGTTAAAATATGTTGATATCATAATTATAATTTTACAAATTAATGTAGAAAAAGGCATATCAAATACATTAAAATATTTTTAATTGCAATTTTTGTATTTTTTATTGTTTATGAAATTGATTTTCTTTTTTAAAGAGTTATGAAATCAAAATTGTTAGTGCAAATATGCAGTGGCATAAATTGCTCTAGTACTGATGTGTAGACTGGACCTACAAAGTTAATACTTCAAAGTACGAGTTAATTTTGAATAAAGGGTCAGAGTGAGATATGGATTGAAATCATACATTTTTCTACTCAAGCAGTGGTATTTAGGTAGTGAGCAAAATTGGGTTTTTCTTGCGTTGGGTCTGAGGCCGACACAAAGCTTGTTATGACAAGGTGCATGAGAAGTCTTTC
The DNA here is from genome assembly GCA_948472305.1 of Vicia faba. Classification (NCBI taxonomy): domain Eukaryota; kingdom Viridiplantae; phylum Streptophyta; class Magnoliopsida; order Fabales; family Fabaceae; genus Vicia; species Vicia faba. The sequence continues at coordinate 1,026,629,340 of OX451736.1, read as the reverse complement.
AAATAATTGGGTCGGGTACATCTGATTGTGATCCTGTATTGAAAGATATTTCTGGGCATCGATGAGGTTCTATTGAAAGTGAAGATTATCCTCTTAATTCTTTTGAAGGGGATGAAGAGGAGAACTCGTGTACTCTAACTTATATAGAAGTAATTTAGCGCCTTGTTTCTTACCTCTAATGCTACAATGAATTGGACACAGCCATAACGACCCAAGATAAACTAATAACTCTCTTGTACATTGATTCTTTTAGGGAGGCGTGTGGTCGGGACTTTAGTGACATAGAAATTAGGCACCATCTTACCTTTTGGAATAACCATAGGTTTTTTTTACTGATATTATCTTTTACACGACAACCAGTAAAAATGTAAAGCAAGGACATGTAGATTTGGTGTCGCCGCAAGATGTTGGGTTCTACCATTACGTAGATCTTGAGTTGGTGGACAAATTTTTTTCTTTTGACAGTGTAGAGAAGGTGGATGAGGCTCAAATAGAAGTGGACCCTTCTTTTGATTGATATGTCTCACATATTGATAACGGCAAGAGGATTTGTAGTTCTTTTGATAAATACTTTGTTCCTTCTACGAGTACCTCTTCACTTGGTTGAAGCTTAGGTTGCCCTTCAATGGGTTCGCAAAGGAGTTGTTGAACCGCTTGAACATTGTTACTTCTTAGTCGATTTTGCCAAGGTGTTTTAGTATTGGTGCGAGTACCTGGAGAAAGTGGTATCCCTTGACATCTTCTTTAATTTATTCTCAGCAGCCCGCACTTCCAAGGAGTTTTTTTGTGGGCATGGAGTGTTTTTGCTTCGCCAATCAATTAGGATATTTGGCGTTTACATGGACATTTGAAAGAGTTCGAAAGACCACTTTATTCTAATGACTCCTCTGACATTAGAAGCCCACTATGTTAGACGAAGGCAACTTATCTAAATGGGGGTGAAAAGATACCAAGTTAAATTTTTTTATAAAAATTAGTTTTAAAACTTTTGTTAACTATGAACAGCGTAAAAACAATCCCGGATAAAAAATGTCGTCCAATTCGAACCAATAGCATCATCCCAAAAATACTTAGGTGGACAAATATCATTAAGCATAATTCTTGCCAACTCCTCTAAAATACAGTTTTTACGCTCCACAATGTTGTTTTGTTGTGGAGTCCTTAGAGCAAAAAAGTTATGTTCAATGCCATATTTATCACAATATTCCTCAAAGAGGTGGTTTTCAAATTCACCTCCATGATCGCTTCGAATAGCAATTATATTTGAATTCAACTTGTTTTAGAATAGCTTGGCAAAATGTGTGAAAGCCAAAAAAGTCTCATCTTTACTATGTAAAAAGATGGTCCAACAAAACCTATAGTAATCGTTTACAATAATAAAATTGTAGTAGTTACCACATAGGATTTTATTCTTTGAGGGACCAAAGATATCCATATGGAGAAGCTCAAGAGGTCTTGGAGTTGATACAACATTTTTAGATTTAAATGAGACTCTTGTTTGCTTGCCCATTTGGCATGCATCACATAAGCAGTCATTTGAATAATTTATTTTAGGTAGACTAATTACTAGATCTTCTAAAACCACTTTGTTTAGTAAATCAAAGTTGACATGAGCTAAGCGTCTATGCCATAACTAAGAGTCTTCACTCAAGGTAACTAGACACTTAGTGTTTGTTAAAGATATATCATTCAAGTCAAGCATATAAATGTTGTTTACCCTCACGCCATTAAACATGTAATCCTTATTCTCATTACGTACAATCATGCAACAAGTGTTTGTAAAAGATATACTTCAAAGCCTTTATCGCATAGTTGACTAATGCTAAGAAGATTATGTTTAAGACCTTCATCTAACATAACATTATAAATAGTCGTAGATGAGGGATTATCTACACTATCTTTTACAAGTATTGAACCTTTGTTGTTGTCTCCATAGGAAACAAAACCCTTCTTCTTCGGCTCAAAGTCGATGAAAAGGGAAATGTCACCCGTCATATGCCTTGAGCATCCACTATCTAAGATCCACCTTCTCTCTGTAGAACCAAGACATTCAACCTACAAGATCAAACAAAAGTGATAGGTGCCTTAGCCTCCTCATCTTCCAAGTGCAGGGGGAAAATTAATTAGTGTGGTTCTTAGGACCATATCAACCATGACTCAATTTAACTATGTCCTCTCTGATGACAAACTAACTCCATAAGAAATTTTGACAATGAAAGACCTACTGACCTTCTGGAAAATCCTAGGTTTTTAGGAGGGCAAGGGTCATAGAGAGTTGGCTTACCAAGAAGAAGAGACAAGTCATCAACCCTTGGGTCATTTTGGATGTTGACAATGTTGAGGAGAGACCTTTTTAGTAAGTAGAGGATATTTGATTTATACTTGTTTTGGTATTTCTTGGATATTTAATAATTATTGGCTCTTTTTTGCATAATCTATGGCGTCCATCAAGAGTCTCTGTGAGTGTAAGACAACCGTGACAATTTTTGTTTTTTCCAAGACCCCTCGCCTCTCCTAATCTTAACATTAACAAAGGTGGTGACAGATCAACCTGTTGTAACTACCGCTACCGACTAGCCTTTTACTGCCACAGTACTTTGCATGTCTCCCACGTGCGGTCGGATTCCTTCAATCAAGGTGAAATATGGAGCAAGAAATCAAGTGATTTATAACCTTTTATGGTCGGTGACAAGAGTAAACAATTTCGAAACACAAAATATGAGCTTGTGATACTCCAAAGTAGGTGTCCATTTGTATGTCAATTAGTGTAAGTTTTGTCTGAATGAATTAAATTGTTGTATTGGGTCAGTCTTATTGGATTATTGGGCAGCCAAAAACAATTATCAAAGGGGGTTTCTTTATTCACCCTTGTACCTTCTTAGAGGCTCCTGGAGAAATTCCCTTAATACCCCCTAAATTCGGATATGCATATCCAAACGAACCAAATTCCATTTTTTACCAAATAAATCTGGCTATGTATATCCGAAGACACCACGCTTAATTTTGGATATGTATATCCAAAATATGAAAAAGTAGTGAATGAATCAAAACCCTTGAAACCAAACTAACTTAACATAGATTTAACATAAATAGTCGAAATTACATAGATAGTTGAACATAAATTTAACATTATATATTGTTATAAACGGGTAATTAAGGACGTCACAACATTTTGATAACACCTTCTCTCAATCTTTAAAACTTCACATCCACTTCAATCAGACCCTTAATAGAGTATCATCTGAAAATTACTCCACATAATCTTTAAATTGTCATCCGTCTTCAGCTCAAACTTGGTGAACTTTATCTTACACTACTACGAAAAACCCATTTAACAACGGTTGGTAAATACATATAATCACGCAGGACTAGACATTGTTGTATAGAGTGTTATTGTAAATTAGCTACTAACAATCACGGTCATGGGACCGTTGTAGTATACCGGTAAGCTCACAGTTTATCGCAATGATTATGTTTATTAACCATTGTCATATATAAGATACTTGGTTCGAAACTCAGTAGTAAATAAATTACATTAGATCACAGTTAATATAAAAAACCGTTGTGGAACGTACCCATAGTTTATTAAATACAAATGTGTATTGCTTGTTTTACCATACACCTCATTAAAGAAATACAACCAGTAAAATTGATAAAGAATTATAAAATCTAAAAATTAAACTATTCTTGAAAACCAATTTAAACACACCATTGTATTCAGAATTGCACGCGTCTCATTCAACACATTTTATGTTCTTTAACATATATATGGTCCAATGGTCGAATTCATTCAATGTATCAATATCCTTTATTATTGTTTACCTCATCATCGTTGCTTATCATCATGATTGTTATGATGACTTATAATCATAACAATCATAATCTTAACAATCACGATGATAAGTGATGATGACGAGGTAAAGTAGAATAATAGATATCGATGTATTATAGGAATCCTACCATTAAACTATATATTATGTGTTAAAGAACATAAAATATGTTGATTGAGACGCGTGTAATTCAGAATACAATGATTGATATAGGTTGGTTTTCAAATACATCTTAATATTCAGATTATAATTTCTATATGATTTTAAATGGTTGCATTTTCATTAAAAGGTTAGTGAAACAAACAATATACACAGTATATAATAAACTATACTTCATCTTGACATGTCAATCTGTATAAGAATTTAAAGAACAAAATATTGATAAGTCAGAAGAAACCTTTTTCTTATGAGTTAGAAATATTTTGTTCTTGTTTTGAGAATATTTGTCAACAAAAATATCATACAAAAACACAACAAATACATGTAACACAATAAAAACAACATACATTTTAGCAACAAAACACTAACAACATACAATATCGTAAAATATATTAAGTTATTTATAGAACATACCTTTTATTGAAAATAATCGTGGACCTATGAAGTTCATCTAGTTTGTGAAGCAATGAAAAAGAAATACAAGGTGGATGAAGTTTCCACAATGACTTCATACTTCTTGTAATTTTTTCCATTACTACACAAACCATATGTACTCTATCAACTCATATTATACGCTTTCTACCACCATCATCATCATCACCATTTGAGGTTCATCTAGTTTGTGAATCTATGAAAAAGAAATATAAGGTAGATGAAGTTTATACAATAGCTTCATACTTCTTATATTGCTTCTCATAGCTTCTCAAACTAGATAAAGTTTGTTGATGTTGTTGTTTCTTGACTCCTACAAACACCATGAATATTATCAATATGTGAAACCGCGGGCTTATTTGTCAACAACACAACATGAAACAACAACATAGAACAACAGACAACCAAAAAAGAATAATAAATCATATGGAACATAACAACAACATACACGAAAACGAGAGAATAAGAAAAAAAAAAGAATACTTTTATGTAAGAAGAACAAGATTGACGGCTATAATGTAGAATAAGAATGCTAATGATGATGAAGAAGAAGAGAAAAATGGGTTCTAAGGTTTTGTTATGAAAGATACAACGTTAATCTCAAAGAGTGAGTGTTAATTCACTTATATATATAAATATACTCACAATGGTTTATAACACCAACCGTGGTGATATATATAAATGTGTCACAATGGTAGAACACATAACCTATAGTCATAAGCCTTTTTTTATTTAAAAATACATAAACAAGAAAAGACGCACCTTAACATTAAATGAATAATATATATGAGAGCGTTGAGGTTTGAACCCATGAAAGCTTGATGGTGACACCATAGTTGGCTCCACAATCGTTGTTATATACAATTAATTTTTAATCAAAAAACAAAAATAATACGATAACCCCTTAGTTTAGAGATGTCACCGTTGTGTAGGGAAGAATCGTGGTGACCATGACATTATTATTTACGCGTTTTGTAGTAGTGTTACCTTCACATGTCGTCTCCACTTGATGAAAATGAAAGTTAATCCCACCCGGAATATATTGAGAACCAACTGCGAGTAGAGAGGGTTGTCTTTGAATCTGTGTTCTACCACGATTATGCTCCGACCAAAAGTTATTTGAATTTCATTATGTTGGTTTTGGAGCATTTGGTTCACAGTGCCCCATTTCCTACAAAGATATCCCATGCTATCACCCAACCATGTTTTCAATGCCGAATGTACATATTCGACTCTATTAGTTGTTGTATTTCCAAAATCTTTAACCCGGTATTTCCAAGCACACACAACTTTCTCTTTCACCTGATCAAGAATAGTAGATTCAACATATTTCAAAAAAACTGGATATTTCACACACAAGCTTCTGAAATGTACCATATTCTCAACATACAATTCTTCTATAGAACAATTTAATATATTCATCCATACATCCATTATCTTCTCCACTACCACACTGGATTTGACCATGTTTCTATCTCCACCCTTAATTTCTTTGTGGCCAACTGTGGGTTTTAGCTTAGCTCTCACATTTTTTTATTATGTGATACCGACAAAATAATGTATATGAAATAGGAAACACACTTCAAACCGTATTCATAAGGACGTTATCTCGATCGGTTATAATGGCACTAGGCATTTTTGTGAATCCTTCAATAAAGACTTGCATATATCCAATGCTCATGTTACATTGTCTTTTTCTCAGATTCTAGAAATGCAAATCCAACCGAAAATGTCTTCTCCGTAGAAGTGACACCAACAATTTTTAGAAACGGAAGCCTATATTTGTTGGTCTTGTATGTTGAATCAATTATAAGGATGGTTGGAAATGTGTTGAACAACTTGATACTTTCTGGATGAGTCTAAAACATATCACAAACACTGACTTTATCCTCACACACTCTGTACCTTGAAATATAATGGTTATCATCCAAAAGTTTCAAAAGTTGTTGAATTTCGGATCTCGAACCTTTATTCACCATGTTCTAATGATAACGTTCATTGTATATTTGCTTGATATTTGAAACACTTTGTGTTCTTTTCCATTTCAAATCAGCAAGTATGCTTCAAATTGACATTTTCGAAATAATTTCCTTCTCCTCCAGCTTAAGATGACGTACAATTGGATAACCTTGCAGCTTCATGCCCAACGCATGATTATGTAAACCACGTATCACATTAAACCTCCATAAAGCATCCACCCTACACTATCCGCACAATTTAAACGGACACTCACATTTTCTCAATCCAGTGTCTTCATGTTTTAAGTTCTGAATTTTTGGAACATATTTTCTATTTCTCTTGCATGTCATCGTTACAAATGCTTTCCTTCTACTAGTGTCATTGTCAAACCTTCCAAACATAACACCAAACTCGAGTTTGCTAGCTTCAATTTGGATCCATTCTAGTATATGTTGACGAACACTAAAAACTTGATCATTTGTAAATTATTGCCGAACATCTACTCCGACAATAATCGTTTTAACGTCGTCCTTCAACTCTTCCGGCTTAGCATCCTCATTCACTTTGTCAGTATCCTTTACAAAGGCTTTGGGAAACATGTCGGGGTGCACCATATCTAAAACGGTCAAAAACATAAAATTTGTTCAACATAGAATTTTATTTTTTTGTAACAGACATAGTTTCGGATATGCATATCTGAAATATGTTAGGTGCGTTTCGGATATGCATATCCGAAGTAACGTTATTTTTTCTAACAAAGGTTATAATCAATGCAAGAAAATGAGAGGCAAAATGAGGAATTTTTACCTTAAATTGTAGCTTTCTATGCTCTCTTTAATATGATAAAACACTTGAAACTTGATTTGGAGACGAAAAATGATTGAGAATGGTTGAGATTTTGAAATATATTTTGGTTATGGGGGGAATGAAATAAATGAAATAGTGGTAGGGGTGATCATGAAGCAAACTTATGTAACAAGGTATTTTCGCATAGACATATCCGAAAATATCACTGCATGTTTAAATCCAACGTTTAAATAATTATAACGTGTAAACAAGGAGATTTTGGATATGCATATCCAAAATCCTCTGAAAAATTATTTAAGGATTCGTTCGGATATACATATTCAAATAGTATTTTAGGTTTTCAGAGATTATTTTCACCCATATAAAAGTGTACAAAGAAATCCCCTTATTAAATTACACTATCTTTTGTAAAAAAAAATCACACTATCCTGAGACTTAAATATGAAATATTTTTTTGTAGAAAAGAAGATTCTTTTAGAGATTTAGTATAAAAAAATGAAAATATTTATATATTTGTTTTAAAATAGAAAATATTTTATATCGAACGAATTCAACTATGGACACATTTTGTACTTAACTTCCATATTAATAAGATAATGTTTTTTGAATAGGGTTTGTTTCGTAAGACACATTTTTGAACTTATAGTTTATAAGCTCATATGACATTTTAAATATGTTTGATAACAATATTTTCATTACGAGTTTATAGTTTATTTTGTTAGCTTATAGTTTATTTTTCAAACGCTATTTCAAATAGCGTTTTAGTTTATAACTTATAGTTTATTAGTTTTGCTTCCTTTCTTATTATTATTATTTTAACAAAAACTCATTTTTATCCTTTGTAATTTATTTTAATTTAAAATAAAATAATTATATATTAAATATTTTTTATGTAATTTTATATTTATAAGTTAGTTGAACCGCTAATTTTATTAAATAATTCAATTAATTTATAGTTATCAATTTCAACCATCAACTATGAGCTATAAACTATCAACTAATTTGTCAATCAACCAGTATTTTTATTAAACACACCTTAAATAAAAGAGAAGAATCATTGTCATCATTATCATAAAAGAATAAAAATAAATAATACACGTATTGAATTTGTTTTATTTGAAAGAAAAAAAAGTTGCATGCAAATTTATTATTGTAATGGCAAGCTTGTAAAAAAGCAACAAACCCAAACCTCTTTTACAAACTTTCCGAACCCGTTTTTCTTATTTAAGGCAGTGACAGAGTCACCAGCGGCTATAACCACATTGATACGAGGTACATTCATTCCTTAAAAACTAAAATTAAAATCTGTAACAAAACAATTCAGAGAGAATGGCAGGTTCATCAGAAGAGGGACAAGTTATCAGCTGTCACAGCGTTGATGCATGGAACGATGTCCTTCACAGAGGCAATGAATCCAAGAAACTGGTATATATATAAATATAAATCAATTGTTTATTTTCCGTTTGAATATGGATCTCAATTTATGGCTTCTACTTGTGTTATTTGTGAATATGACATGATTTTAATAAATAATTTGTTTTGGTACATTATGCATCTGGCTTTGAAAATCTTAATGTGAAAAAGATTGTCCATGGATTTGATTTGATTTGATCATCTTTGGTAATTATTGTTATCATGCTGTGATATGGTTTTGAAACATTATTCTAGAATTCGGTCGGTGTTGTTTTTGTTGAAAAATATCCCTTTTGCTTGTTTATGAATTATGATGATGATGATGTATCACTACTCAATTTCTCATGTTTGATTCAGTTTTTTTCAATGGAAAAAAGGATCACAATTTGATTTCATAAAAACATTTTAAAATTTAGTGTATTTTTTGTGTATGAATTTTCTTTTAATTATTTTAGAGATGTAAATAGTATTTTTTTTTTTTAAGTTAGAATTTGTGATATTTTGAGTTTAAATATCATTTTTACATTGAAATTTACTGTTTGATAACACGGAGGGTAGCCACTGTTGCCGCACATTTGAGGTCTTTTTCACTTTGATTTTGATAATCCAGTATGACAGATTTTGAGTCAAGGTAATTTTCAACCATGAGTTTCAAGTTTTCGTATCAATCTTATTTCCGATGTCCGCATTAGTCTCAATACTTCATAGATTGTTGTTGCACATTTTACAATTCTAAACCTAGTTTGTTTTTCTTGTGTAATATTTATCATTGATTAGATATAATGAATGTCCACTTAATAATAAAAATGCATGTGAGTGCTGTAGACCTGGTGTACCAATATTGTGCATTGTACATTTTCATAATGATAATGTTTTTTATTTTTATAATTTTGGTATGCAATGATTTTGTTTGTCTGAAAAGATCTACTATCATCTAAGGATTGTAGTTATAGGCCTACATGATGAATTCACCTTCTCTGTCTGTAGTTACATGCACCTTTTGTATTGTTCCCAAACCTTTTAAAATCATCATGTAACTTAGTAGTATATCATACTATATCTTAATTTAGTGCAAACTTCAAATATAAAGAAAGATTCACATATTCATCAAACTATGCTATCATCTCTGAAAATATGATGACCCTTGTTCTGATTTTGTTAGATTGTTGTGGACTTTACTGCTTCTTGGTGTGGTCCATGCCGTTTCATTTCACCATTCCTTGCCGAGCTAGCTAAGAAGTTTACAAATGTCATATTCCTTAAGGTGGATGTGGATGAATTAAAGGTAATAGATTAAGAGTTTAATGAAAATGTGTTGTCTGTGTAAATTAGTTTTACGTTGATATCTTACGATAATCCATTGATTGAAATGCAGTCTGTTGCTCAAGATTGGGCTGTCGAGGCTATGCCAACATTTGTGTTTGTGAAAGAAGGAACGATTTTGGGCAAAGTGGTTGGAGCAAAGAAAGAAGAACTGCAGCAGACAATTGAGAGACATGTGGCTTCATCCAATGCTTAGTTTGTTGGTGGTGTTGGTAGCAGCTTCACCTTCAAAGACTAAATAATAATTGCTGTGATGTTATCTTTGTTTTCATTGCTGTTGGTATCATGTATTGGATGTTATGTCTTTTTATTGCACCTTTGGGCTTTATTCTTGTCTTTAAATAATGGTGGATGATGATGTTATTACTATGGATTCCCTAATTGACAACATGAACTTTCCTCTTCCCCTTGAATCTATATTGTATTGATAGTTTTTATTTATATCTTTCTAGTACTTTTTTGTTTTGGACTTCAAAGGAATTCAAGGCCATATAGAAAACCAGTAAGGTGTTAGTGTGATACAGAAAATAAACTATCGGATCCTTTTAGTTAGAAGTGCAGTATTTACTGGTTTATCCCATTTAGGCGCGATTCTTAACTGGTTTTGCAGTTTCTTAGCTGTTTTTTGCTAGTGGTTTTGAAGTCTAAATCGGATATGTGTCTGGTTCATGGTCCAGTTGGTTGCGATTCTTAACTGGTTTTGCAGTTTCTTAGCCGGTTTTTGCTACATCAATTTTGAAGTCTAAACCGGATATGTATCTGGTTGATGGTCCAAATGGTTTTGATTCTTAGCTGGTGTTGCAGTTTCTTAGCCAGTTTTTGCTAGTGGTTTTGAAGTCTAAATCGGATATGTGTCTGGTTCATGGTCCAGTTGGTTGTGATTCTTAACTGGTTTTGCAGTTTCTTAGCCGGTTTTTGCTACATCAATTTTGAAGTCTACACCGGATATGTATCCGGTTGATGGTCCAAATGGTTTTGATTCTTAGCTGGTATTGCAGTTTCTTAGCCAGTTTTTGCTAAAGTGGTTTTGAAGTCTAAACCGGATATGTGTCTGGTTCATGGTCCAGTTGGTTGCGATTCTTAACTGGTTTTGCAGTTTCTTAGCTGGTTTTTACTACATCAATTTTGAAGTCTAAACCGGATATGTATCCGGTTGATGGTCCAAATGGTTTTGATTCTTAGCTGGTATTGCAGTTTCTTAGCCAGTTTTTGCTAAAGTGGTTTTGAAGTCTAAACCGGACATGTGACTGGTTCATGGTCCAATAGGTTGTGATTCTTAACTGGTCTTGCAGCTGTTCATGGTCCAATTGGTTGCAATTCTTAACTGGTTTTGCAGTTTCTTAGCCAGTTTTTGCTACAGCAATTTTGAAGTCTAAACCAGAGAAGTGACCAGTTCATGGTCCAATTGATTGCCATTCTTAACTGGTTTTGCAGTTTCTTAGCCGGTTTTTGCCACAGCAGTTTTGAAGTCTAAACTAGATGAGTCCAGATCATGGTCCAATTGGTTGAACCAGACGGTGCAGATTTTATTACCTTGATATTCGCATACCTTCGTTCAAACAAAAAGAAAAGGTGTATATATTTTCTATCTCAAGCTCATTGAGTGAAGTAAAAGCCAACACATAAATAATGAAATATAAGAAACAGACTGCACAGAATAATAGTGAACTTCAAACAAATGTCATGGTTACATTAGGATCCGCTCCTAACTTCAAACCTAAATTGGAGTTTAATTTACTCCTGTAAGACAAACGAAAACACATCATAGAAACCAGTGCCTATATTCATCTAAAACATATATAGGCTGGGAACTATGACTCCTCTAAATTCACACTCACAAAGGTCCAATTTTTAGACCCTTGATTTCAGATTCACCTATCCAACACTGCTTAAAAGTTGAATACCATGTGCCTTTGGCACAACATATATAAAACAAAGCTACTTACTGCCCTAAAAAAAAACTATGGGACTTAATTTACCTATTCTACTCTTATTAATCTTTCAACTTGCTAATAAATCACTGAAAATAACACTTAAAAAGGGTGTTTTGTTAACTAATCAAACCCATTAGTTGGTAATAGTTGGAGCACAAACAGCTTCGACTGACAACCGCTTCAACACATTCGGACACGGGTCATGCCCAAAGTTGCTGTTTGATACGGTTACTGTGCATCTTGCCTTTCCTATACATTTCTGTGAAAAAAAATGAAAAGACAATAAGCATTAGCAATGTCATCATCCAAGTAAGTTGTTGTTAAAAAGGAATCGTCAATGGAAAAAATGAAGAGAATGGTTAAGTTACCTTCTCTAAGATGTCATAGGATGCAGAAGAATGACAAGTTCCTTGCTCATAACTCCCACAGGTTCCCAAAGGAGTTCCAAAGCTTGCAAATTTAATGGAAGAGATGGCTTGGCCAGGATCGCAATGCAAGTGAACTTTTGGAGGATGAAAATTTTCTGATTTCCCATAGCTATCAATGTGCCAATTCTTAAGATTTGGATGGTACTCTGATACATCTGCACACACACTGCTCACCGATCTCTTTACTAAGGAAATTTTAGAAGGGTCTCCCCCAAGTTCCTCAAAAACAACTAGCAGATTGTGATTTGGCTTCAACCATGATCGCGGTACATGGTACCTGAAACATGAAGTAAACCATATGTAAGGTACTAGTATTGAGAACTCATGCATTGCACGAGAAAAAATGTCGAAAGAACGCGTGCTAGTTGTGATTTACAATGTTGTGTTTAATTATGAGCAGCAACAAGCTTAATAGTAAACAACAGTATTGCAGTAAATCACATGAATCTACAACGTTAACAAATAACAATACTTACCATCGTTGAGTTGGTTTATCACAACCAATCTGGCACTTTGGAGGTCTATATGACCCGGCATAATTGCAGTCATTGCAACTACCAGTAGCTGTAGCAGTCCAGTATCTTCCAATGCTTATCCCATTGATCCATATTTGACCTTTACCCATGCCGTCCATGTCCAATGCCAATGGTTCTTCTCCTTCTGGAGCATCGAAAAAAGTCTGCAAAGTTTACTAGTCAGTTATTTCATCCTTTTTTAGGTCTAATTTTTTGTTTGTTAACTTAAGCACTTTTTTTTACCTTGTGCCATGTCAGTGGCTGATTTTTTTGTACAACTAATGCTGACTGCATCCACTCGACAGAAGAGATCCCGTCTGGTGATGCAAGATTTAAGGCCTCTCCTTTCAGCCCAACTTGGTAAGTCCATTTCTGCCATGACAAGTCCAGCTTTCCCTGATCAAGTCCATGCATAACTACTGGACCTAGGATTCCTGTGTTCCATGTCTCGAAATGTCCACCCACGTTCTTCCACAGCACAAAAACGAAAAGAATGATATCAGTAAGCACTAAGTAGTAGGTGAAGAATAAAATCCCATAGTAGAATGATCTTTAGCTCAAAAACAATAATTATGACTATTTACAAAAACTCAGTTTACTGTGATAGAATTTCAGAAGATATGGGTGGAAAATAAAACTTACTGGAAGTCCAACAGCAACACTGAGCAAAGCTATAGTGTTTGTTCCGGCACGAAGATTCACATCGCCAATATATCTGAATCTCCTGTCCTCCCTCGTTCCATAAGCAGAGCCTGTTTTCAATCGTATATTTCATGTTCCTTTTCACTTTTCTACGGAAACAAGATCTACTAAAGAAGAAAACTAACTACATACCAGAAAGTCGACCATTGATAAAAACATGCACAGCGTGACCGGTGGACTGAACAATGAGAGAAGGGAGTTTGCCTCCATGGAGAAAGGATTCGGACGAAGCAACATCAACACTGTAGACACATCGATACGAAATGAATTAGTACAGTAAAAATGGTTTTTAAATCTCCTTTTAGCTGCTGAAAATTTAAACAAGTTAGAAAATCAATCTTACCTAGTTATATACCAAAGATAATCACTTATATCTCGTGTTACATTTATCTGTTCCAGGAGACCAGAAGCAGTGATTGTATTTGTAGAACTAGACGAAGTATCTTCATCGAAACTCTCCCATGAGAACATATGAGTATTTGTAGGCAACATTTGCATCTCAGATGTTTGCACTCCAACCTAAGATAGGGAGAAACTGAAATTAGTAGTTTTACAAAATGCAAAGTTGTTAAATCTCATTAAATAGAGATGTTGAAGGTGAATAAACTGTGTCTAGGAAGCATACCTTTGCCGTATTAAAAACAGCATTTCTACAATCCGGGAGGACGCTGACAGACCAAGGAGGTAAATTATAGTGCATATTGTTGAAAAGTACTCTAGCAGAAGATTTGGAATCATAGTTTGAGAGAAAAGCAGCACAATCTCCAGATTTTGTTGAGTATACATAAGCCTGAGAAAGGATGACAACCAAATAGTGTCAATAAAGGAACTTACAGGACAGTGAAAGCAAAAAAAATAACATTCGAGAATAAGTTAAACCTGTTGGAAGTTTCCTAATGAGGTAACAACCGGGTCAGTTGAAACTAAAGCTCGCTCACACATTTTGACAGCCTTATGAAGCTCCTTTAGATGACCATACTTCGGTTGCCTAATCAAACCTGTCAATATTTTTGTAGCGAGTCAATATTTTGGGGACTAAGAAAAAGAACTATTATGGTCTGCAGTTGCATAAACTATTGAACTCTCGGCTCCCACCATATTCATCTAGTGGAGCATCATAGTCATAGCTGGTAGTGATAAAAGGGCCTCCAGCTGTGCGACCAAAATTGGTTCCTCCATGATACTACACAAACAAGGTAAGTTACTTAAGTGGTTATCATCAATTCATCGCCAATTTTTTTATTGTTAAATTGGTATGAGAAAACCAACCATGTAGTAGTTAACAAAAGATCCTCCTTTTTGTATGAATCTGGCTACTGCAAATGCCAAATCCTGAACAGGTCTTTTGTGAATTGGACCACCGAATTCTGAAAACCTATATGTTTGACCAAAAAAAATTAAGCAAGAACATTTCCGCAATTACAGAATATAGGAGAAATGTAAAAATCATTACCAGCCACTCCAAGCCTCTGTCCACATTGTAGGCTTGTAAGGTTTATTGGGAGTAAATTTATCACAATAAAAGCCATTGCAAGTGTTTATCTGTCACATAACAGGAAAGAGATTAGTTTATCAACCACATTGCTGAATATTCAAGATTCAAGTGAAAAATTGGAAAAACTTAATACATGACTACATTTTACCAGTGCATAATTTTAACAACCTCTAAGGGAGAGAGTGAGAAAACTTACCACTGGATCTGGAGCATCGTCTTCCTTGCACATCACCCATGGAACCCCAGTTCCCATTTCAACAGCCATTTTTGCAGCCCAGCTCATATAGTTATAGCCAACAGGTCCAAGTAATTTACTTTGTGCCCCATACTCATTCTCAATCTGAAACATCAAGTATATGTATCATTATTATTGTTGTTACAAACAAAACTAGATCTAGAACAAAAATTAACCACAATTAGTACCTTTCCTAAAAAATAATAGGAAATTTTGGTAGTTTAGAAATACACAAAAAGCAAGTTAACAATTAATTATAGAGGTTAAACCTGAGAGAGGATGATAGGACCACCCTGCGACTCATAGAGACGTTCACTCTTCATCAATCCCACAATCTTCTCAGTGAACCCTTGCATTGCCTTCTGCAACACCATTCATTGAAAGAAAACATATATGTCAATTGAAAGAACAACAAAATTCACAAATTTCCTTCCAAGTAGTCACTAGTCATATATATATATTTGGTCTTCCAAGGTCTCTTAACAAAAAAATGGTTTTGAAGAAAGTATATGAAAATGTAAAAGAAACCTTGAAAGGTTCATTGTCTTGTCTAAAGCTAATGCCAGGAACATACTTCAACCAAACAGGAAAACCTCTGCACATGACAAAGTAAAACCATTATTAAACAAAGGAACATAACCCAGAAAAGACCAAAACAGCAATATTTTAAGGATAATAATAAGAACAACAAGTACCCAAAATTCCATTCTGCACAAACATAAGGTCCAATTCTCAGATGAGCATACAGTCCTGCTTTCTGTACTGTCTTAACAAACCTAACCAGATCATTCCTTCCCTCAAAATCATACTGCATTTAACAAATTCCAACAAGTGTATTCAGAAGTTGAAATAAAAGTATAAAAACACAAACTCAAGGTGAAGAAAATTGAGTGCGAGTGAAGTACATTTCCAGGAGAAGGTTCATGAACATTCCAGAAGACATAGGTTTCAATGACATCTAAACCTCCTTCTTTGGCCTTATAAATCAGATCTTCCCACATCTGCAAAATTGAGAAACAAACAGTAAAGTTTGTGAATTATAATAATTATCTTAATATAGAAAGTAGAGATGAAAAAGAGAGAAGGAAGATACATCAGGGGTACTTCTGGGATAATGTATGGAACCAGAGAAAAGGAGTCTTCTTTGGCCATTGATGATAATGGCTTTTCTGTCATAGGTTACACTTGAGTGAACCAGTGAGTACAAGAGTGTAGAGAAAATGAAGAGAAAGAGAAATCTGGAAACTGAGTTAGTTTCCATGATTTCCTAAGAAGTGTCGGCAGAGGCAAATGCAGGGAGAGAGAGAGAGAGGGGTAAAGGAGGATTTGTGTATGGTATCCAATGAGAATGAGAATGGTGAAAGGGTTGTGTTTATGGTCACAACACAATACACACTCCACTCACTCTTTTTTGTTCTACCGGAAGACACTCCAACTATTTATTTTTATTGCATATCTTATCGTGTGATAGTTGTACATAGACATCAGATCAATACTAGAATAACTATAAACATGCGACCTTACATTTATTCTTGAAATTAAGAATTATAGTCATTAGACTATTTGAACATGATTAATGAGGATGGTGATAAGTATTGTCTTTAATTTTGAGAATATGTTTTAACTGTTATTACTAAAACCGAATCTCTTTAATAATTTTTATTACAAATTTAAGAGGTTAGAGTGAATAATGTAACGTAACAACCATGGCATAGCCCGCGCAATGAACATTCATGTGAACCTAAAATAGACAAAACTCATTAAATTTGCCTTTTTGTTGTGTAAAACTGATTAAATTATCACGTGAACCAACGCTGAGCCTTCAATCTCGTTTGCTATTCCAACATTTTTTATTGTGTTAAAATATACTATTATTAAATGAATGTTGATTATTTAATAAAATTCTATTATGTTTTTGTCAATTTATTTTGCCTTTCAAGTGAAACCAAACTCCTAAGGCCTACCGCTTCCAATTGTCTAAACTTTTCCACTCATGAGTGAATGAGCGAAGCATAAGTTAAGGGGAATTTGTCGTGTTTTAATTTGGCCACTACTTATTTGCCCGTCAATATGTTCAACTTCAACTATTTTATACAAAATACCCATTTCTGTATATATTACTAGTGGAGTTTTTATAAAATAAAATTGAGAATAATAAATTATTAGTTAATAGGTGATTTTTTTTTTGTGATAGAATACAAAAATTGAGAATGATTATTTGAATTTTTATTTTTATAAACTTTATTGTACTTCGATAAAAAAAGTACAATGATGGCAACTCTTTATTGTATAAGAATGTCACAGATATCTTAGAGTTATTCTACCTTGTTTAACGTTAAATGTGCGTGAAATCTAAGTATTTAGCTTAATCAAAATTATTCAATATATATTCAAGACACACGTGATTCAAATGACACTTTTTAATTTATGTTTTTGACTTTACTCATCTTAGATTATATAATTGATATGGACGTTAGAGTGCTAACCTTAAAGGTCCATCCCGTGCCACCGTATAAAAAAAATAACATTATTGCTTCAATAGTCCAACTTCACCAATCAACATCAGTTTTGGTTCTCGCACAAAACATTGACGTCGTTTATGGGAAACAACTTCAAATATCCCATGAAACTCCACGATTAAATCATATTTGATTCAAATCCAAGTCGCAATGGAGTCGCAACTAGGAGAAAAAATTGGTCTCGTTCCTCATACCATATAGCACTTCTTCAGAACCTTCTTGATCCAACTGTCGATTTTGATGACTCTAATTAGGAAGGTCGGGGAGGAAATCTTATGACAGAGATAATTCCCTTATCATCGCAAGAGCCCACCTTATCTAAAAGAGAAACCAAAAGAATCCATGAATCATAACTTTCACAATTTAAGAAACGAACCAACACCATGAATTTGAAATCCTTCTTTGTCATAGCGACGGGGTCGTACCACTTTAGAGACTCAATCTATAATGAAAGTTTTTCTAATCCAAATATAGCTTGAGATGAACACGAAAGTAGATCTCTTACACACAAGCTAAAATGGAAGAAGAAAGAAAACCTCGTGAATCCAACAAATACGTCGACCACTTAAAGAGGGAGACATGTTTGTTGAATCTACTTTTATTGTTGGTCCTGATGAACTGGAACACATATCAACTCAACCTAACGAGATGCTTTTTTTAAAGGACAAACATGTGAGGGTTATCACACCCAAAGCGGACAATACATTATAGCCACAGTGGTGCAGACTTGTAGTCGACCAGTACAGAACATTGGCGACCAATATGAAACCTGACTCCAAAAATTCAAGCAACTTACCACGACAACATGATAGGCGATAATCCAACTAAACATTGGATCCTGACTCTAAAAAACCAACCTAGAGATGTATTCAGAAACCTTCTCGTTGTCTTTCATGTTGAGATTCTCATATTGCTTTCTGAGAGACTGAAGTTTCACCTTCTTCACTAATGTGTCACCACCGTAACATCTGACCAGTGTGTCCCACACAGTCTTTGCTGTTTCAGAATCAACAATCTTCTCAAACACATTTGCATCCACACATTGATGGATGTATAACAACGCCTTTTAATCTTTCTTCCTTAGCGCCCTATGTGTTATCTTATGTGCCTCTGTTGCGTCTGCTTCTAACAGATCATAGCCATCGGTGACAAGATCTAACACATCTTGAGAACCAAACAACATGCGCATCTGGATCTTCCAACGATTCCAATTTTTGCCATCAAATACTGGAAGCTTGGAATGGACATCGCCGCTATTTTCGTTCATCTTCTACCTTGTGCAATTTTACGCAGAAATTCAATAAAGCAGAGTTTCCCAAATCTGAGAATCAGAAATAACGATTATCACACAACACCTCACCGTTCTCTCGTGTTTCCCTTTTTCCTGTGGATTTCGAACCGGAGCTCTAGATATCAATTGTTGATGCACAAAGAAGAGATGAAAGGCAAAAAGAATATATTAAATGACGGCTACAAAAATAAGGAACAATAATTTACAATGAATTACATTGAGCTACCTCACTAGGCTATTTATACACAAAATAAAATCCTAAATACCCTCTAACAAAGATATAAAAAGATATAATAATATTTTCTATAAGATATTCCTAAAATATTAGATTAATATCAAAAAGATATTCCTAAAATATAGATTAAATCTAATATATGTCACTCATATCTTAAGTCTATGCGATATAGTTAGTGAAAAGTTTTTTATAAAGCTATCAAATTAAAATATATCTTTAAACTGGGATTAAAATTCAATTTATGTATTGCTAGCAACACATTTATAATACATACACTCCAAAGTTCGAATTTTTCACAAATATACCGCCTTTTTTCAATTTAAATATTAAACTACTATCATTTTTCTTCATAAATACCAAACTACCATCTTTTCAAATAAAATAATAATATTTTAAAATATATTTGTTAATTAAATGAATGGATCCTTATAATTTTTATTATATTTTATTTTCCCGTGGATTTTAGGAGAGATCAGTTCTTTAAAATTGTTAGCATATTTTATTACAGAAATTTCTTGCAGATTTTGTTATAGAGATTTTCTACAAACATAAATGCGGATTTCGTTAAAATCATATTTATTAAAACGATATTGTTCTAGACTGGGCCTGCTCTTAGTCCAAATCCACATAAGGCCCAATCCAGCCCGCATCATCGAAGACCAGCTAACCGGGTCAGACTTCGACGTAGTCGGGCAATAGTATCCACTCTTCGAGAGGATGCTGCTTCGCCACATGGGGACGGACCCATGAAGACGCAGGAAGGTGCGTCACCAGGCAAGAGGACCTCGAGAGTATCCCCCTGACTTCTCCTCGAGCAAGACTGTTATTACGCCCGTAATTTAATTAATTATTTAATTAAATTATTTTTGGAATATTTGAGAAGATGTGTTGTGATTAATTGGATTTAATTATTTTATTAAGTGGTGAAATAATATTAGAAGTATAATATTATTTGGTGTGAGCTTGTTTTTAAGGAATGGAAGTCGCAATAAGGGGGTGTATTAGTTTCAAGGCCAATAAGGAATAAATAATAATAGGTTATTTTATTGTTGCTAGGAAGAATAGAAAAGAGGAGGCAGTAGAAGAATACGGATTGAGAAGAAGAACGTGAAACTGCTGGAAAAAGAGGAAAGAACGGCAGAACGGGAATTCGACCGGAAGTTATAAAGCGACCTTCAATCAAAGGTAAGAGTGGGGTTCTGACTCTATAATTGGGTTCATGATGATTGGTATGTGGGGTTAGAGGTGATTGTTGTCTTGTTCATGAATTGAATGTTTATGATGTTGTATGAGGTGAAATTGATGAATTATAGATGAATAATGATGTCTCGATGCGGTTTAATTGATGTAGAATTATAGGGTAATTGTAAGTGATGATTATCTATGACTAGATTAAGTTTTTAGGGCTTAAAATATGAAACCCGTAGTGAAAACACAGAGAAAATCGCATAATTTATGCAGGATGTAACAGGATGCGTCGACCTCAAATATGTGTCGATACAAGGAGGTTTTGAGACTCAGGATGAGTCGACTCGAAGGGTCTTGCGTCGATACATGAGAACCTTTAGACTCAGGATGAGTCGATCCATAGGAGCATGTGTCGATACATGTTGTGTGCTAGACTCGGGAATGCGTCAATCCAAGAGAGGATGCATCGACTCATGTTGCGAGTTTAGTGCAGTACGCGTCGATCCAAGACATTTTGTGTCGATCCATATTGTCTGGTTTTTGGCATATTCAGTTATAAATGTTGTAACTTGAGTTTTAGGATGCCATTTGAGATGTCGTTCAAAGCGTTGAATAGCTAATGCGATGAACTTTATTCTAGAGGATTAAAATGAAGAATAGGAAGTGTAATCCTAGTAGCCAATTTAGGATTTAGATTTAGTTCCCGTGTTGATCGTTATGTTGGTTTTTATGCAGAATGATGAGGATGAAATGTTTATAGGCTGCTGTTTGATTTGTAACAGTAGGAGTAATGGTAGTAATGATGTAAGATTACTGAATAGCGGTGTGAATTACTGTTGTATTAATGTAAAACTGAGTTGTTGGTGAGACGTTATTAATGATGTTGTGTTGATAATTTATGATGAATAAATGATGTTTGATGGATAAATGATAAATTATTATGGATGATATGAGATGTTAATGAAGAGATGTTGAGATGCTTTGAGACGTAGGCCTTTGGCCAACGATGATGTTGTACTGTGATTGTTGTTAATTATGGTGTTGTTAATACATTAATGATTGTGTCGCATACATTGCATTTTGAGATGGAGCTTATGCTCGTTGAGATGACCTGAATTTGGCGAATATTGAGATAGAGGCTTATGCCTTGTTGATGCCTTTATTAATTGGAAATTTTTTGAGATGGGAGTTCTGCTCCAAATGGTACCACATGCATTTTCATAGTATTGAGTCGCATTATATGATTGTATAAAGAAATGTGTATTGATGTTGTGATTGTGTATTATTATCGTGATTATTGTTAAGTATGAGATGAAAAGTGGTGATGTTATGTGATCTAATTTAATATATTAATTATTGTTATACCCCAAAATTTTCCCTCCCATATTCTTCAAGAAATTGCCAAGCCAAGTCATAAAACTCCCCCAAGGGTTGCACAGTCCAACTATCTCCTATACAGTCAAAACTAGGGTTTGTGTGCTGATCAAGAAAATGGAGTGTTCAAAGGCCCAATCAAGTCTCATATGCTTACAAACATAGTCAAGCATCCTCATACCAAGTTTCAAGGCATTCAGCTCAAGATTGCACAGTCAAAACCCTAAATTGCACTACAGTCAACTGTAGGGGCAAAATGGTCATTTGGCAGTCAAAAGTTCAAATTTTTGGTCAATATATCATTTTGAAGCCACAAACATCATTTGATCAATGCTTGATCATGATTCTCAAAATTTGGCTCAGAAATCATCAAAGATGCAAAAGTTGCTATATTTGGACAGCTGAAAAAGTCAACTGAAATTGACCAGGGCATAACTTTCACATGGATTATCAGAAAAATTCCATCCAAAGCTCATTTTGAAGAGAAAGACATTTCCTACAACTCATTTTCATACTTCAAGTCCAAGAAATGCTCTCACAAAAAGTTATCAATTTCAACATTATAGGTCATTTTCAAAAGTCAACAAAAAGGGACTTTAAGTCAAAGGCCATAACTTGAGATTGGTAAATCAAAATGACATGGGACCAAAGGCATTGGTTAAAGGACTCAAAGACCTTTCCAAAATGTCCAAGAACATGTGAAAAGCTTAAAAATTGAGCAAGTTATGCCTTGTAGAAGTTGGGAAATTTTTGTGAAATGGCAAAAGTCAACTATCCTTGAAACTCCAATTTTTGACAAAAGGGCCCACTTTCTTCCACTTGATTCATCCTTGTCATGCCACACACGTGTCCCATGATTAATTTCAAGACCAAATATTGATTTTTTTATTTTATTTAATTTTTGATAATTTAATTCATTTTAAATCTTTAAAAATTCAAATAAAATTCAAAAGCCAATGGAATAGTGTCATGTGAATTTGGACAACTTCCATGTATCATGGGCCAACTCAAGAACTCAGGCTAGGGTTATATTGCACACTAGGTCTAGGTCTTGGCTAAAAAGAAGGAAACTTGGTTAATGGTAAAAACCCTAGGACTTGTTCTTTCATAAGCATGAATCTAGGTCAGTTAGCAAGCCAATTCCCTTCCAGCATAAGCACTGAGTCAAACCCTAACCATAGGAGACCATATGCTGCGCTGAAGAGCCTATTGGAAATTTGAAAAATGAGCCATATAAGTCAAAACTGATTTCAAAGTTGGGGTGAGTTTGAGGCCTTAATTCTTTTTCTAACAGCATCCTGGACAAATTCTGAACGCATCCCAATTCCTAACATCAATCAAAACTCCCTGAACTGGTATCCATGAGTCAAACTGTGAAGCAAAGTTCTTGAAATCGCATAGCATAATTCAAGCATTTTTTTTCATTTTTATTTATGTATTCATGATCACAATGATGTTTCTAAGCTAACCATGGTGTTTGATTGCATTTTTGTTGACCATACGTGATTCTGCCATTGCTAAAATTTAGGGTTACAGGTTTCTTAAATTGGGGATTTTGCATAGAGGAAAAATTAGGGCTCAGGAGTACCATGGTTGAACTCAGCGCCTAGAGACGAACAAATCCCAACCATCGCGCCTAATTTATGTTTGAAGCTGAGCTATTCGCTATTTTTTTATAGCTCATCTAATGCAACGCTCAGAAAACCGTGGCTGAAGGGTCTTGTTTCAGGAAAAGGAAGAAGACGGTCTCGTGTCCATCAGCTATTGGCCACTTTGAATCTCACGCGCTTTTAAAGGCCACTAACCAATATTTCTTTTTGTTATTTATTTGTTGTAATATAATAACATGTGCGTGCTGGCTCAGGTGGTAAGTGTGAATTCCATTAACCCTCGTGACCTGGGTTCAAGTCCCAGGTCTGGCCAATCTCAATATTATTTTTCACTTCAAGTTTCCATGCAGCGCTAATGTTAAGACACACCATATGCCTCCATCCTCAAGATATACACGTGTCCTAGGAGATCTATCAAAGGGCTCAGAACAAAGGCGTATGGTAGATGCCTGTCAACATGCCACACCTGATCCAGAAAGGTCAATGAATTCAAGCAAATGGGCCTTAACCTTCCAGGCCTGAACCTCCTAATCTGGGGCTACACCCCACCCTGGTTTGCCAAATTTATTTATTTTTCTTATATCTTTATTTATTATTTTAAATGTTATGTTTATTTTAATTATTGTTTTATTTAATTTTTAATCAAAATATAAAAACATTCAAAAATCAGAAAAGACCAAAAAATATATTTTTTATTTTATTATTTCCATAAATAAATTGCATGTAAATTATTTAGTTTAATTAGGGTGTAATTTTAATCTTTTTTAATAAAAATCCAAAAAAACTAGAATTTAGGTTTAATAACTTTTTATTTTCTTTTTTAATTTTCCTTTTTTTTCAGAATAATAATATTATTTATTTATTTTCATAAATTAAAAATTGTACATAAATTAATTTAGAGTTAAATTAGGTTAAAGGTCAATATTTTCATAATAAACTTAAAAAACATTAGAACTAGGGTTTAGCATCTTAATTTTAATTAATTTTTTCTTTTTTTCTTTTAAATCTAAAAAACACAAAAATACCATTTTTCATTTAATTTTAATTTTAGATTCCTTGATTAATTTTAATTGTTTGTAAAAGGGTCCAACGCCCTAGTTTTGTTTAATTCCTTTATTTCGCGCATTTATTTTATAATCGTTTAAATAATTATGTAAATCTCCCAAAGCCATGTAACTTTACTTTTCGCACTTTTATTTATTTCGCATTATTTACTTTCAGTCAAATCGGGTTCGGTTTATTTTGGCGATGTGGACCCGCGCCATTTGTAATAGTTTAGATTTATTTTCTCGCAAATATATAACTGTTAATAAATATGCATGAAAGAATGTATGGACTTAAAAATAAAATCAAGCGTAGATCACAACAAACATGACAAGACAAAATAATTGAAACATGACACACGAACCGCACACACCACCCCTAGGGTACGCCTCACCTGTTGCCTTTCGAAAGGTGGTCGTCGAGTAGAAGACGTCTTAGTAAGTCCTCATGATCCGGGAACCTGGCATGAGGGTAGCTTCTAAGGTGTCTTCCCATTGCTCTGGTGATCACCATGTCCCTAAAGCTCGAATTGACCCGAACACCTCCAACGGTGGTGCTACCTACCTCTCAATGGTGGGATGGCACTACTTTAAAGGACATTTACACAGACGAATTCCTTAGGGTAGGTAGACGACTCTAGATACTTGCTTTTAATCTCAAAACAAACTCAAAAATACCTTTCACATCAACACACTTTCAAAAACTTTCAAAACAAACTTTTCAAACACTCTGACGTACGAGTTAAACTGAAACTTTTCAAAGAATATTTTTGAAACCCAAATTGAAAAGCAAGCAAACATTTTTGAAAACACAATGAGCAAGTATCTAAGAGCCCATGGATAACCATGGATAGAAAGGGTGCTAACACCTTCCCTTTCTATAACCTACCTCCCGAACCGAGAGCAATCTCTATAAGGAATTTTTCTGTGCTTTTGTCCTTTCCATTTGGAGAAAATAAAAGACGGTGGCGACTCTTGCTTCCGCGACATTTCGCGAACCAGCGTTAAAACAGTCAGTTCCAGATCCACCGATCACAGAACTGGCGACTCTGCTGGGGACTATACTTAAAGTGAGGTGTACCTTAGGGCTAGTTCATAACTGTGTTTTCAATTGTTTTCCTTGCTTGCTTTATTATTGTGGGTTGCTTGGGAGTTCTATAGATCCTAACCCGGATCTGGGGGATACCTTTCTTAGAAAGTAGCAACAAGGCTGTGAGGGAACTGTGCGGGGTATACCGACATGGTTGAAACAGTCTGCTACGTTGATGTGGCACTTTGGTGTGTACCGGTAACCCTTGAGTTCAGTCAAGGAGAGTACGGGGCCTCCGCGTGGTGTCGTGAAGCATCAACAGACCTTAGGAACCTTAATTGAACAATCTTGGCCTCTTTAGGGTAGTGAGATAACTGACTTTGGTGCAGTCCGAGGTTGGTTGATACTCGATACTACACTCAATTGAGGGTTGCTTTCCTGGAATATTTCGGTCGCCAGTTCAGTGGCTAAATCGAAACGATGAACAATGAAAGCAATCCCGTGATATTGGGAACCTTAGAACCCGGTTACTTTGATTAGGACAGGTTGAACACACCAACTTCAAGAGGGTAATACCCAGACCCCATGCTGGCCTAAACTCTAAGGGTTTCTCTTGTGTGACTCGTGTGCCTTCCAACTTGACTACTTGCATGCTTGTTATCTGACACTTGAGTTCCTTGCAGGCTTTGTTTATAGTCCTTAATTGGGACTCATAACAGGGTTACTAAATTCTTGCAGGTTTTGTTTGTGGTCCTTAATTGGGACTTATAACAGGGTGTACTGAGTTTCTTGCAGGTTTTGCCTACAGTCCTTAGTGGGGACTCAAAACAGAGTTACCTACATCACCCCATGCATAGCATGACATCATACCATTGCATACATCCTAACCCATTTCAAGGTTCTCAAGGGCTTGTGATGCAGGTCATGGTGAATCAATTATCCCAGCAAGGGGCAAAGAGGATTTATTTTCCTCTAACCAAAGTTGTCAGGGGCTATGACCCATTTGATATGGTGAGCTCTGACTCCTGAAGAAGGTTCCCTAACCAAGGTTGTTTGGAAATCAAAACCAAACATGATGACTAAAGTCAGAGGCTATGATCCACTGGATATGGTGAGCCTTTGACCCTTGAAGAAGAGTTCTCAACAACATGGGTGTCCTTCAATCAAGCTATAAATTCCAATGCTAACAAATTTTCTTGTTTACCCCGCGAGATCCGTGAAAACATTGCGTGCATATCATACTCATCCTTACATAACAGGTATCTTTGTTGCAGGTCACTTACCTTTCCCGCTGTTTATTTCAGCAATGGCTTACCCACAAGGTAACCAGGACTTTCTTGCTCAAGAGACTCGGTTCGGGGAAATCCTCCTGAATCTATCCAAGGGGCAGAAGGAGCTAAGAACACTTCTCGTAGAGACTTTTGCCAGGAACAGTGCTGAGGATGAAAGGCTGAAACACCTACAAGCTGAGATGGATGCTATGAAAGCCCAAATGCTGGGGCAGAGGAACGCCATTCAGGGTTTAACTCAAAGACAAGATGAGCTCGGGGTTCTCGTCAACAAACTGCTTCAGGGTAACCAACTGGGGCAAACATCTAAGGGTAAAAAGCCAATCATCGTTCAACCACCTTTGAGACAAAGAGGCAAGGAGAAAGCTCCTCATATGGCTCCAGTATCACCAATTCAGCAGCAACTTCACCAACTTCAGACAGACAAGCCCAGGAGGCAGTTCACCCCGCTCAATATGTCGCTGTTTCAAGCTTTACAACGCCTGTTGAGATTGAACCTGATCACATTAAGGGCTCATCCCCAGAACCCCAACACAGCACATCCTGCTTATGATCCCAATAAAAGGTGTGCCTACCACTCTGCCTGTCCAGGACATGATGCAAACGAGTGTTGGGCTTTGAAAAACA
The DNA here is from genome assembly GCA_948472305.1 of Vicia faba. Taxonomy (NCBI): domain Eukaryota; kingdom Viridiplantae; phylum Streptophyta; class Magnoliopsida; order Fabales; family Fabaceae; genus Vicia; species Vicia faba. The sequence continues at coordinate 1,026,601,902 of OX451736.1, read as the reverse complement.
AGATCCAGGACCTGATTGATGAAGGAGCACTGGAATTCACACAAGATGGTCAGGCTGAATTTTTCTACCATCCCTCCAAGGCTCACCATTTGAAGTGACAAGCCCTAAGACTAGAAATTTTTGTTCATTCGAATGTTCAAGTTGCAATTTTCTTTTGTTCAAACATTTACTCATGATTAATACATTGTTATTTCATTAATGCATCGCATATGTCTGTTTTGAAGTAATATATTCGTATTCCCTATATGCAAATTGTTTTCATATTTTTTCTAATGTCAACTCTCGGTTAATAATTCTGAGCCTCTTGAGGGAGGATGACGAAAACGATACCACGATCGCTACAATATGCTTTTGAACAGACCCCGCTGATGAGGTACAGGCATTGTTTCAATCCCTAAACACTGGAGTTATAAGGATGATAACCCCTCGTCAACCCCTCTGAGCCAGAGAAGTAGGAGTTTTTATTTTCGAAAATCAAAACCCTCAATCATAACCTGGGGCAGGGTAGTCTCTCAGTTGATCCGAGTGCATAACGAATGGCACCAAAGAGATCCTTACGAAAAAGAAAGACAGTGATGGTTCCGAATAATCATAAGGACAAGCAGTCATTATCTCAAAAAAAAAAAAACAAAAAGCCCATTAAGTCAAAACCCATGAAGGAGACTTACAAAACTGGAGCATCCCGCTGATTGTAATTCCAAAAAAGGAAACAGTTCAGGCAAAAAAAGAAAGGGATAACAAAAATCAAGAAAGAGGTCTTACAAACCCTCAACAACAAAAAAGGGAGATGACTGCCTATTCAAATAAATTGTCAACATCCGAACCATCACCGGAAAATCAGAGCAAAAAACACTCAAACAAAGTCTAACGTATGATCAACTGAGTTTAGGTCATGAAGAGCAGGTGGGTACAAATAAAATTTGAGCCTTTATCCTTTGTTTATTAAACCGTGAACCAGGCCATGATATAACCCTTAAAAGTCCTAGCTGAAGCATGGGTTAGTCCGAAAGCATACTGTTACGAAAGGTATACTGACTCCTTAAGGCCTACGGTAAATACGAAGTTGACATCATGTTTTACAAACATTTACTTGTTTTATGAAAAGAATGCATTTCCAAAATCTTCGAGACAGACATAAGCTTTGCATTTTTAACATAACTTTGTTTGCATATGACTTTTTGTTTGAACAACATAGAAATTCGCATGACGAAAGTCTAATGAACAAGAGTATCTCCAATCAAGGGGCACGGCATGATCATGGCCTACCATCTGGGGCAGTTAAGTCAAGATCCAGAGAATCTCTCAAAAGGCCAAAAAGCCTGGGGCAAATCTCTGCCTGAGTCACTTGGGGCACTCCAGCAACGAATCTTGCACGATCAGACACCTTCTGGTAATATGACAACACAAGCAGCCAGGGGCACCTACCTGCATTCTAAGAGCATGGACATAGTCGAAAAGACACTGCGCAAAGACCCGCTAGGTTGACATACCTAGGCATACCTAAGGGCTTCCTGGCGAACCAAAAGGGTTCGGGCAAAATGAAGGGATGAAATGAAAAAAATCTGTACACCCGGCAAGTCGAAAACCTGGAAAGGCGGCTTGGGCAAAAATGGGTACCCCGGTGGACTGAAAACCCGAAAGGGCGGTCCAGGCAAAAATTAGGGATCAAAGCGTACGACTATGTCCTGTCATCTCGTCACCTGCCTACCAGAAGAAGGTTTGTCCATCAGCAAGCTATCAGCACCTCTCAGGTCTTCCTCTCTCACCTCCGAAGCAGGGGCGATAATGAGCTATCCAGGCGATCCAATTGCTCTGTCAACCAAATTACAAAGGACAGATCAACATAAAAATGATTACCATCTACCTTTACAAATTCCAGATCATGGGCTAACGTCCGAGACCAAACAGGACAATTATCCACTTAATCAAAATCATGCAACCCAACACCGGTTTCTGCTCAACCTTCAGACAAAGTCATACACAGACTCCTCCTCCATAAGATGACCTAACCCCGGTTCATCAAGAAGTTTTACACAAACTTATCCCGAAGCAACCTTACCCCGGTTCCTCCAGAAGTTTTTACACAAACTCAACCAAATAACCTTACCCCGGTTCCTCCAGAAGTTTTTACACAAACTTATCCAAGTAACCTTACCCCGGTTCCTCCAGAAATCTTACATGGATTTATCACAAGTAACCTTACCCCGGTTCGTCAAGAAGTTTTACACGAACTTATCCCGAAGTGACCTAACCCCGGTTCCTCCAGAAGTCTTACATGGACCTATCTCAAGATGACCTAACCCCGGTTCATCAAGAAGTTTTACGCAAACTTATCCTGCCGTAACCTAACCCCGGTTCCTCCAAGAGTCTCACATGGACCTATCTCAAGATGACCTTACCTCGGTTCGTCAAGAAGTTTTACACGAACTTATCCTGCGGCAACCTAACCCTGGTTCCCCCTAGAAGTCTTACATGGATTTAGCTCAAGATAGCCTCACCCCGGTTCATCAAGAAGTTTTACATGAACTTACCTCACCAAGCAACCCTACATCGGTTCCCTCTCTTCAAGATGCAGTTTTACATGGACTCGTCACCCAGAAACCCTACACAGGTTCTCCCTTTCCAAAAAAACGAAGCTTTACACGAACTCATCATCAAAGTAACCCTACCCAGGTTCCTTCTCCATTTCAGATACAGTTTTACACAAACTCATCAGCATGCAACCCTACATAGGTTCCCCCTTTCAACTTATAAAATTACATTCCAAGACTCCCCAGAAGAGTCCAATCCAGTTTCCCCAGGAAAATTGGAATTCATCTCTCCAAGCAGTAAGCTTATCCCCAGTAGATTCTGGAAGCTTATCCCCTCGCAGAGCACGAACGTGTCGTCCGGTTTTATTCAAAGAGTTATTTCCTTAACAGGATATAACTGGGTTATCCTCAGCCAAAAGCCACGGAAAGATCGTCGTCAACGCAGTTCTTTCCTATCCCCAGCGAAGTCCATCAATACTTCCAACATAACAACGGTATCCTCAGCAGGTTATCAACAACTCAGCAAGGCATCTCTCTTCCCACAGAGTATTGCTTTCCAGCATGATCGCTAGAATATCTTTTCTCCCCGCAGAATCTTCCATTCGCCAAGTTTATTCCGCAACGGAGTCATCTTCTCCTACCGGTATCCTTGCAGTTATCATCCCCAGCGGAAGCAAAATCTATTCTTCGACATCAGCCCAGGATACGACTTCCCGGCACCCGTCAAGGATTTACTTTCCTAGACAAAAACATACATAAAACATCACATACATCATTATAGCATGCATACCGCACTGCATCGTACAAATCTCATTTATGTTGAGAACATCATTGCTTGATCCATATCATGCATTGCATATGACTGACTCTTATCTTTCAGGAAAGATCCAGTTAAGTTCTCAAGCTACATTTCAAGACCTAGACCGGTTCAGTTAAATCGTCCCAAGATTTTCCTGATGCTTATCCAGTCAAAGGCCTTCTCTGGTTCAGTCAGATCGACCCTAAGATCTCCCTGATGCTTATCCAGTTGAAGACATTTCAAGACCTAGACCGGTTCGGTTAAATCGTCCCAAGATTTTCCTGATGCTTATCCAGTCAAAGGCCTTCTCTGGTTCAGTCAGATCGACCCTAAGATCTCCCTGATGCTTATCCAGTTGAAGACATTTCAAGACCTAGACCGGTTCAGTTAAATCGTCCCAAGATTTTCCTGATGCTTATCCAGTCAAAGGCCTTCTCTGGTTCAGTCAGATCGACCCTAAGATCTCCCTGATGCTTATCCAGTTGAAGACATTTCAAGACCTAGACCGGTTCAGTTAAATCGTCCCAAGATTTTCCTGATGCTTATCCAGTCAAAGGCCTTCTCTGGTTCAGTTAAATCGTCCCAAGATTTCCCTGATGCTTATCCAGTTGAAGACATTTCAAGACCTAGACCGGTTCAGTTAAATCGTCCCAAGATTTTCCTGATGCTTATCCAGTCAAAGGCCTTCTCTGGTTCAGTTAAATCGTCCCAAGATTTTCCTGATGCTTATCCAGTTGAAGACATTTCAAGACCTAGACCGGTTCAGTTAAATCGTCTCAAGATTTTCCTGATGCTTATCCAGTCAAAGGCCTTCTCTGGTTCAGTTAAATCGTCCCAAGATTTCCCTGATGCTTATCCAGTTGAAGACATTTCAAGACCTAGACCGGTTCAGTTAAATCGACCCTAAGATTTTCCTGATTCTTACCCAGTCAAAGGCCTCTCTGGTTCAGTCAGATCGACCCTAAGATCTCCCTGATTCTTATCCCAGTAGAAGACACCCCAGATTTTTCTCAACGAGCGTTGTTGAAGTTAAAGTCACCCAAGGCTCTCTTACCATTCACGCTAAGGAAGTAATCATCCCTGGTTCTTTCATCGCCGTTTGAAGCTCCAGACTCAGCTCCTGTAACCAGTCAGGACACATCTAAACATCAGCTCCCTCCTGCAACGTGTCAGGTACTCATTTTCTGTTTTGCAGGTATGCAGGTTCTCGCCAAGGAATCTCTTACGCAATCAAACATCCAGATGGCATCTATAAGCCCATTCCCTCATCATTGCTAACATGTGAGCGCAAATTTCTGGGCACTCTAGTGTCCAATCATCTTTTACCCTCGGATTACGAAAGGCACGTCAGCCAATCTGCATCCTCAGGTCTAAGAAGATTGAACAGGGGCAACTGTTATACCCCAAAATTTGCCCTCCCATATTCTTCAAGAAATTGCCAAGCCAAGTCATAAAACTCCCCCAAGGGTTGCACAGTCCAACTATCTCCTATACAGTCAAAACTAGGGTTTGTGTGCTGATCAAGAAAATGGAGTGTTCAAAGGCCCAATCAAGTCTCATATGCTTACAAACATAGTCAAGCATCCTCATACCAAGTTTCAAGGCATTCAGCTCAAGATTGCACAATCAAAACCCTAAATTGCACTACAGTCAACTGTAGGGGCAAAATGGTCATTTGGCAGTCAAAAGTTCAAATTTTTGGTCAATATATCATTTTGAAGCCACAAACATCATTTGATCAATGCTTGATCATGATTCTCAAAATTTGGCTCAGAAATCATCAAAGATGCAAAAGTTGCTATATTTGGACAGCTGAAAAAGTCAACTGAAATTGACCAGGGCATAACTTTCATATGGATTATCAGAAAAATTCCATCCAAAGCTCATTTTGAAGAGAAAGACATTTCCTACAACTCATTTTCATACTTCAAGTCCAAGAAATTCTCTCACAAAAAGTTATCAATTTCAACATTATAGGTCATTTTCAAAAGTCAACAAAAAGGGACTTTAAGTCAAAGGCCATAACTTGAGATTGGTAAATCAAAATGACATGGGACCAAAGGCATTGGTTAAAGGACTCAAAGACCTTTCCAAAATGTCCAAGAACATGTGAAAAGCTTAAAAATTGAGCAAGTTATGCCTTGTAGAAGTTGGGAAATTTTTGTGAAATGGCAAAAGTCAACTATCCTTGAAACTCCAATTTTTGACAAAAGGGCCCACTTTCTTCCACTTGATTCATCCTTGTCATGCCACACACGTGTCCCATGATTAATTTCAAGACCAAATATTGATTTTTTTATTTTATTTAATTTTTGATAATTTAATTCATTTTAAATCTTTAAAAATTCAAATAAAATTCAAAAGCCAATGGAATAGTGTCATGTGAATTTGGACAACTTCCATGTATCATGGGCCAACTCAAGAACTCAGGCTAGGGTTATATTGCACACTAGGTCTAGGTCTTGGCTAAAAAGAAGGAAACTTGGTTAATGGTAAAAACCCTAGGACTTGTTCTTTCATAAGCATGAATCTAGGTCAGTTAGCAAGCCAATTCCCTTCCAGCATAAGCACTGAGTCAAACCCTAACCATAGGAGACCATATGCTGCGCTGAAGAGCCTATTGGAAATTTGAAAAATGAGCCATATAAGTCAAAACTGATTTCAAAGTTGGGGTGAGTTTGAGGCCTTAATTCTTTTTCTAACAGCATCCTGGACAAATTCTGAACGCATCCCAATTCCTAACATCAATCAAAACTCCCTGAACTGGTATCCATGAGTCAAACTGTGAAGCAAAGTTCTTGAAATCGCATAGCATAATTCAAGCATTTTTTTTTCATTTTTATTTATGTATTCATGATCACAATGATGTTTCTAAGCTAACCATGGTGTTTGATTGCATTTTTGTTGACCATACGTGATTCTGCCATTGCTAAAATTTAGGGTTACAGGTTTCTTAAATTGGGGATTTTGCATAGAGGAAAAATTAGGGCTCAGGAGTACCATGGTTGAACTCAGCGCCTAGAGACGAACAAATCCCAACCATCGCGCCTAATTTATGTTTGAAGCTGAGCTATTCGCTATTTTTTTATAGCTCATCTAATGCAACGCTCAGAAAACCGTGGCTGAAGGGTCTTGTTTCAGGAAAAGGAAGAAGACGGTCTCGTGTCCATCAGCTATTGGCCACTTTGAATCTCGCGCGCTTTTAAAGGCCACTAACCAATATTTCTTTTTGTTATTTATTTGTTGTAATATAATAACATGTGCGTGCTGGCTCAGGTGGTAAGTGTGAATTCCATTAACCCTCGTGACCTGGGTTCAAGTCCCAGGTCTGGCCAATCTCAATATTATTTTTCACTTCAAGTTTCCATGCAGCGCTAATGTTAAGACACACCATATGCCTCCATCCTCAAGATATACACGTGTCCTAGGAGATCTATCAAAGGGCTCAGAACAAAGGCGTATGGTAGATGCCTGTCAACATGCCACACCTGATCCAGAAAGGTCAATGAATTCAAGCAAATGGGCCTTAACCTTCCAGGCCTGAACCTCCTAATCTGGGGCTACACCCCACCCTGGTTTGCCAAATTTATTTATTTTTCTTATATCTTTATTTATTATTTTAAATGTTATGTTTATTTTAATTATTGTTTTATTTAATTTTTAATCAAAATATAAAAACATTCAAAAATCAGAAAAGACCAAAAAATATAATTTTTATTTTATTATTTCCATAAATAAATTGCATGTAAATTATTTAGTTTAATTAGGGTGTAATTTTAATCTTTTTTAATAAAAATCCAAAAAAACTAGAATTTAGGTTTAATAACTTTTTATTTTCTTTTTTAATTTTCCTTTTTTTTCAGAATAATAATATTATTTATTTATTTTCATAAATTAAAAATTGTACATAAATTAATTTAGAGTTAAATTAGGTTAAAGGTCAATATTTTCATAATAAACTTAAAAAACATTAGAACTAGGGTTTAGCATCTTAATTTTAATTAATTTTTTCTTTTTTTCTTTTAAATCTAAAAAACACAAAAATACCATTTTTCATTTAATTTTAATTTTAGATTCCTTGATTAATTTTAATTGTTTGTAAAAGGGTCCAACGCCCTAGTTTTGTTTAATTCCTTTATTTCGCGCATTTATTTTATAATCGTTTAAATAATTATGTAAATCTCCCAAAGCCATGTAACTTTACTTTTCGCACTTTTATTTATTTCGCATTATTTACTTTCAGTCAAATCGGGTTCGGTTTATTTTGGCGATGTGGACCCGCGCCATTTGTAATAGTTTAGATTTATTTTCTCGCAAATATATAACTGTTAATAAATATGCATGAAAGAATGTATGGACTTAAAAATAAAATCAAGCGTAGATCACAACAAACATGACAAGACAAAATAATTGAAACATGACACACGAACCGCACACACCACCCCTAGGGTACGCCTCACCTGTTGCCTTTCGAAAGGTGGTCGTCGAGTAGAAGACGTCTTAGTAAGTCCTCATGATCCGGGAACCTGGCATGAGGGTAGCTTCTAAGGTGTCTTCCCATTGCTCTGGTGATCACCATGTCCCTAAAGCTCGAATTGACCCGAACACCTCCAACGGTGGTGCTACCTACCTCTCAATGGTGGGATGGCACTACTTTAAAGGACATTTACACAGACGAATTCCTTAGGGTAGGTAGACGACTCTAGATACTTGCTTTTAATCTCAAAACAAACTCAAAAATACCTTTCACATCAACACACTTTCAAAAACTTTCAAAACAAACTTTTCAAACACTCTGACGTACGAGTTAAACTGAAACTTTTCAAAGAATATTTTTGAAACCCAAATTGAAAAGCAAGCAAACATTTTTGAAAACACAATGAGCAAGTATCTAAGAGCCCATGGATAACCATGGATAGAAAGGGTGCTAACACCTTCCCTTTCTATAACCTACCTCCCGAACCGAGAGCAATCTCTATAAGGAATTTTTCTGTGCTTTTGTCCTTTCCATTTGGAGAAAATAAAAGACAGTGGCGACTCTTGCTTCCGCGACATTTCGCGAACCAGCGTTAAAACAGTCAGTTCCAGATCCACCGATCACAATTATCATGTGCTTTATTATATTGTTAGATATCTCACCCCTTCTGTTTGAATGTTGCCCTTATGTTGGTAACATGCAGGTAATCGTGAGTGAAGGTTGTATACCTTCAGTAGTTCGAGTTAGTGTCATTGCTCTGATATGTAACACTCGGGGGGATAAATGCTTGTTGCTTTTGATTGTTGATTATTCCGTCGTTGAACTTTAAGTTGATTATTATTAAGTATTTGTTGGTTTGAAGTTGTTGTAATGATGATAAGGATGTTATTAATAATTCCGCTGCGTAGACGTTGAATTATTTAATCAAATATGTTATGATGATGGTTCATCCGATGTTTTAAAGGTGTTATATATCCACGATGAATGCAATGAATTTTGATAGAAGAATTTGTGGCATCCCGATTCGTTTGCATGATATGATTTTATAACTCTGATTTATTTATATAATTGTCGGGGTAAAATTGGGGTGTTACAAAGTTGGTATCAGAGTAAAAGGTTGGTCTGACCTTGTCGTCGAGTCGTAGTTGTCTAACAATCGAGTATTGTTAATTTGAGTTCTAACTGTTGTTTATGTTGAAGTGATAAGTTGAGATGGCTGGAAGGAATGATGTTGCACTTGCTGCTGCTTTAGAAGCAATGGCTCATGTGATGGAAAATCAGCCGAATGTTGACGGGAATGCTGGATCTCGTAGCTTGGCGACTTTCCAGAGAGAATCCACATACGTTCAAAGGAAAGTATGATATTGACGGAGCATTGGAGTGGTTGAAAGAAATTGAGAGAATCTTCCGTGTGATGGATTGCACTCCAACTCAGAAGGTTCGGTATGGGACTCATATGCTAACAGTCGAGGCTGATGACTGGTGGCTAGAGACTTGTCAGAAGTTGGAAGCTGCAGGTGAGAATGTCACTTGGGCTATGTTCCGAAGGGAGTTTCTGAGGAAGTACTTTCCTGAAGATGTTCGTGGTAAGAAGAAGATTGAGTTCCTTAAGCCGAAGCAAGGTAATATGTCATTTGTTGAGTATGCTGCCATGTTTGCTGAGTTGGCTAAGTTTTATCCGCACTACGCTGAGGCAGATGCTGAATTTTCGAAGTGTATCAAGTTTGAGAACGGGTTGCACCCGGAGATCAAGAAGGCAGTTGGATACCAGAAGATCTGTGTCTTTGCTGATTTGATTGATAGTTGCAGGATTTATGAGGAGGATAATAATGCTCATTACAAGATTATCAGTGAGAAGAGGGGTTAGCACCAACAGAATCGTGGTAAGCCTTATGATGCCCCAGCTGGTAAGGTTAAACAGAAAGTTGCTCAGGGCCAGAGAACTAGTGGGGGAGATGCTCCTGCTGGTGTGGTTTGTTTTAAGTGTGGAAAATTTGGGCACAAGAGTAATGTGTACACTACTGAAGTGAAGAGATGTTTCTGTTGTGGCAAGAACGAACATGTTGTATCTGAGTGTGAACATAAGGATGTGATTTGTTTCAATTGTAGAGAAGAAGGGCACATTGGTAGTCAGTGTCCCTTGTCGATCTTCGACAAAGACTTTGCTGTTGATTTGGTTTGTTTGCCATTAAGAGGTTTGGATGTGATTTTGGGTATGAATTGGTTAGAGCATAACTATGTTCATATTAACTGTTATGACAAGTCTGTGAGGTTTTCTACTCCCGAAGAAGAAGAAGGTGGTTTGTTGTCTGCTAGACAGTTGAGGAAGTTGGTGCAAGAGGAAGCACAAATGTTCTCGTTGATGGTGTTGCTATCTGTAGAGACTCAAGCTATAATTGAGGAATTGCAGGTGGTGTGTGAATTTCCTGAAGTTTTCCCTGATGAGATTCCTGATGTACCGCCGGAAAGGGAAGTTGAATTTGCTATTGATCTTGTACCTAGTACCAGACTTGTGTCTATGGCACCATACAGGATGCCTGCATCTGAATTGTCAGAGTTAAAGAAGCAATTGGAAGAGTTACTTGAGAAGAAGTTTGTAAGACCAAGTGTATCCCCGTGGGGAGCTCCAGTGTTGTTAGTAAAGAAGAAATATGGAAGTGTGAGGCTTTATGTTGATTATAGACAGTTGAATAAAGTGACGATTAAGAACAAGTATCTGCTTCCAAGAATAGATGACTTGATGGATCAATTGGTGGATGCTCGTGTGTTTAGTAAGATTGATTTGAGGTCGGGTTACCATCAGATTAAAGTGAAGGATGAAGATATCCAGAAGACGGCTTTCAGAACGCGTTATGGACATTATGAGTATTCGGTGATGCCTTTCGATGTTTCTAATGCGCCGAGAGTATTCATGGAATATATGAATCATATCTTTCATACTTATTTGGATCAGTTTGTAGTGGTGTTCATTGATGATATTTTGATTTACTCTAAGTCAGAAGAAGGGCATGCAAAACACTTAAGGGTAGTGTTGTAAGTTTTGAAAGAGAAGAAGTTGTATGCAAAGCTGTCTAAGTGTGAATTTTGGTTGAATGAGGTTAGTTTTCTTAGTCATGTGATTTCAGGTAGTGGCATTGTTGTAGATCCATCGAAGGTTGATGATGTGTTGCAATGGGAAACTCCGAGGTCAGCTACTGAGATTAGAAGCTTTTTGGGATTAGCTGGTTACTATAGGAGGTTTATCGAAGGTTTTTCTAAGTTGGCACTCCCATTGACTAAGTTGACTTATAAAGGTAGAGCTTTTGTATGGGATGTTCAGTGTGAAAAAAGTTTTGCAGAATTGAAGAAGAGGTTGACGCCGGCTCCGATTTTGACGTTGCCTAATCCAGGAGAGCTTTTTGTGGTGTATTGTGATGCTTCTAAGATGGGTTTAGGAGGTGTGCTTATGCAGAATGGTAAGGTAGTTGCTTATGCGTCAAGGCAGTTGAGGACTCATGAGAAGAACTATCCTACGCATGATTTAGAGCTCGCTGCAGTTGTCTTTGTGTTGAAAATTTGGAGGCATTATCTTTATGGTTCTAGATTTGAAGTGTTTAGTGACCATAAGAGCTTAAAGTATTTATTCGATCATAAGGAGTTGAATATGAGGCAACGAAGATGGTTGGAATTGTTAAAGGATTATGATTTCGGTTTGAATTATTATCCAGGAAAAGCGAATGTGGTGGCTGATGCTTTGAGTTAAAAGACTTTACATATGTCAGCAATGATGGTTAAAGAGTTGGAATTAATTGAACAGTTCAGAGATATGAGCTTAGTTTGCGAGGTTGCTCCACATAGTGTTATGTTGGGTATGTTGAAGATTAATAATGAATTTCTAGACAGTATCAGAGAAGCTCAGAAGTTGGATGTTAAACTGGTAGATTTGATGGTTAAAATTGATCAGTCTGAGAATAATGATTTTAAGCTAGATGCGCAAGGTGTATTGAGATTTCGTAACCGAATTTGTATTCCTGATGATGCTGAGATGAAGAAGGTGATACTGGAAGAGAGCCATAGAAGTAAGTTAAGTATTCATCCATGAGCTACAAAGATGTATCAAGATTTGAAAGGCTTGTTTTGGTGGCCTGGGATGAAGAGTGACGTGGCTCGGTTTGTGTATGCATGTTTGACTTGTCAGAAGTAGAAAGTTGAACATCATAAGCCTACAGGATTGATGTAACCGTTATAAGTTCCAGAATGGAAATGCGATATCATTTTGATGGACTTTGTGACGGGGTTGCCTAATACTTTAAGAGGACATGATTCGATTTGGGTGATTGTTGGTAGGCTTACGAATTTAGCTCATTTTATTCCTATTAACATTAGTTTTCTAGTGTCGAAGTTGGCTGATATTTACACGAGTGTGATTGTGAAGCTGCATGGTGTTCCTTTGTGCATTGTGTCAGATAGAGATCCAAGATTTACTTTTGATTTTTGGAAGAGTTTGCAAGAAGCGTTGGGGTTCAAAGTTGGGGTTCAAAGTTGAGGTTGAGTTCAGCGTATCATCCTCAGACAGATGGTCAGACTGAACGGACGATTCAATCATTGGAGGACTTACTGAGGGCATGTGTTCTTGAGCAGGGAGGTTCGTGGGATACTTATCTCCCGTTGATAGAGTTTGCTTATAATAACAGTTACCATTCCAGTATTGGGATGGCACCTTTTGAAGCATTGTATGGTCGAAGATGTAGGACTCCTTTATGTTGGCATGAATCTGGTGAAAGTGTAGTACTTGGACCTGAACTTGTTCATGAGACTACTGAGAAGGTGAAGTTGATTCGAGAAAAGATGAAAGCTTCCCAAAGTAGACAGAAGAGTTATCATGACAAGTGAAGGAAAGATTTAGAATTTCAAGCGGGTGACCATGTGTTTTTAAGAGTTACACCTGTGACTGGTGTTGGGCGGGCATTGAAGTCTAAGAAGCTCACTTCTCATTTTATTGGACCATATCGGATTTCAGAGAGAGTGGGAAATGTTGCTTATAGGGTGGCTTTACCGCCTAATCTTTCGAATTTGTATGATGTGTTTCATGTGTCGCAACTCCGAAAGTATATTTCAGATCCATCTCATGTGATCCATATGGACGATGTGCAAGTACGGGATAATCTTACGGTGGAGACGATGCTTGTACGGATCATGGATCGTGAAACTAAGAATATGAGGGGCAAAGAGATTGCTTTGGTTAAAGTGGTTTGGCTAGGAGCTGCCGGAGAAAACATGACTTGGGGAGTTGGAGGGCAAGATGCGAGGCTCCTACCCTGAGTTGTTTGATTGAGGTAAATTTTTGAGGACGAAAATATTCTAAGTGGGGGAGAGTTGTAACGCTCGTAATTTATTAATTATTTAATTAAATTATTTTTGGAATATTTGAGAAGATGTATTGTGATTAATTGGATTTAATTATTTTATTAAGTGGTGAAATAATATTAGAAGTATAATATTATTTGTTGTGGGCTTGTTTTTAAGGAATGGAAGTAGTAATAAGGGGGTGTATTAGTTTTAAGCCCAATAAGAAATAAAGAATAATAAGTTATTTTATTGTTGCTAGAAAGAATAGAAAAGAGGAGGCAGTAGAAGAATAAGGATTAAGAAGAAGAACATGAAGCTGCTGGAAAAAGAGGAAAGAACGGCAGAACGGGAATTCGGTCGGAAGTTATAGAGCGACCTTCACTCCAAGGTAAGGGTGGGGTTCTGACTCTATAATTGGGTTCATGATTATTGGTATGTGGGGTTAGAGGTGATTGTTGTCTTGTTCATGAATTGAATGTTTATGATGTTGTATGATGTGAAATTGATGAATTATAGATGAATAATGATGTCCCGATGCGGTTTAATTGATGTAGAATTATAGGGTAATTGTAAGTGATGATTATCTATGATTAGATTAAGTTTTTAGGGCTTAAAATATGAAACCCGTAGTGAAAATGCATAGAAAATCGCAGAATTTATCCAGGATGTAACAGGATGCGTCGACCTCAAATGTTATGTATCGATACAAGGAGGTTTTGAGACTCAGGATGAGTCGACCCAAAGGGTCTTGCGTCGATACATGAGAACCTTTAGACTCAGGATGAGTCGATCCATAAGATCATGTGTCGATACATGCTGTGTGTTAGACTCAGGAATGCGTCGATCCAAGAGAGGATGCATCGACTCATGTTGCGAGTTCAGTGTAGTACGCGTCGATCCAAGACGCTTTGCGTCGATCTATATTGTCTGGTTTTTGGAAGATTCAATTATAAATGTTGTAACTTGAGTTTTAGGATTCCGTTTGAGATGCCGTTCAAAGCGTTGAATAGCTAACGCGATGAAATTTATTCTAGAGGATTAAAATGAAGAATAAGAAGTGTAATCCTAGTAGCCAATTTAGGATTTAGAGTTAGTTCCCGTGTTGATCGTTATGTTGGTTTTTATGCAGAATGATGAGGATGAAATGTTTATAGGTTGTTGTTTGATTTGTAACAGTAGGAGTAATGATAGTAATGATGTAAGATTACAGAATATCAGTGTGAATTACTATCGTATTAATGTACAGCTAAGTTGTTGATGAGACGTTATTAATGATATTGTGTTGATAATTTATGATGAATAAATGATGTTTGATGGATAAATGATAAATTATCATGGATGATATGAGATGTTGATGAAGAGATGTTGAGATGCTTTGAGACATAGGCCTTTGGACAATGATGATGTTGTATTGTGATTGTTGTTAATTATCGTGTTGCTAATACATTCATGATTGTGTCGCATACATTGCATTTTAAGATGGAGCTTATGCTCGTTGAGATGGCCTGAATTTGGCGAATATTGAGATGGAGGCTTATGCCTTGTTGATGCCTCTATTAATTGGAAAATTTTTGAGATGGGAGTTCTGCTCCAAATGGTACCACATGCATTTGCATAGTATTGAGTCGCATTATATGATTGTATAAAGAAGTGTGTATTGATGTTGTGATTGTGTATTATTGTCGTGATTATTGTTGAGTATGAGATGAAAAGTGGTGATGTTATGTAATCTAATTTAATATATTAACTATCATGCGCTTTATTATATTGTTAGATATCTAACCCCTTCTGTTTGAATGTTGTTCTTATGTTGGTAACATGCAGGTAATCGTGAGTGAAGGTTGTATACCTTCAGTAGTTCGAGTCGGTGTCATTGCTCTGATATGTAACACTCGGGCGGATGAATGCTTGTTGCTTTTGATTGTTAATTATTTCGTCGTTGAACTTTAAGTTGATTATTATTAAGTATTTCTTGGTTTGAAGTTACTGTAATGATGATAAGGATGTTATTAAGAATTCCGCTGTGTAGACGTTGTATTATTTAATCAAAGATGTTATGATGATGGTTCATCCGATGTTTTAAAGGTGTTATATATCCACGATGAATGCAATGAATTTTGACAGAAGAATCTGTGGCATCCCGATTCGTTTGCATGATGTGATTTTATAACTCTGATTTATTTATATAATTGTCGGGGTAGAATTGGGGTGTTACAATTGCTCCTCTCGCACGGCCTCAGGCTGGCGGGGATCTTGCTCGACGGACAGAAGTACCCCACGAGCATCCTCCTCGTAGAGATGATTATCAATGCTTTCTAACGTCACAAAGTCCACTTGACCCCGAAAAACCTGCATCCATATTCTCTTGGTCATATGGAAGAATCCATCCAGGAAGGGGACCACATGTTGGTCCCCATTACTCATGTAGAAATCTGGCAGTTTCAATTTTGGGCCTGCTTGGCCAGTCCAATGAGGGGACTTTGGCCTAACGCTAGGGGCTATAAATACCCTCTCTCTCTCGAGAGGGTCAGGTATTTAACATTTCTTACTCACTCTTACTTGATTGCTCATTCCGAATCTCACTTTGGCATCAGAGTATTTTGCAGGTACCCCCGCCTCACTCTCAAGTTCTGCTCGGCGTAAGCTGTAACAGTCCATTTTGGTCAGGTACAATCAGTGGCGCCGTCTATGGGAAACAAGCTTCCCAGTCTTTCACTTGCATAAGACAAAAGCAACTCCAAATCCTTGACTGTCATGGCCAACCCAGCTGCAGAAAACAACCTAAATGCCCATCCCGTCGGCCTCAACAACATCGTAGGCGACGACAACATCGACAATAACAATGTCGACAACACTGGCAATAACAACGCCGACCATAATGTCAACATACCCGATACTTCAAATAATTACAGAGACAGGATGACTGCCTCCTCGTCATCCCTATCTCGCCAATCGGAAGATGATCAACATCCTCCCCAGAACTATCAGTCGAGTGCGTTCCAGGAAGTCCTTGTTCCGGCGGGCGCTGATGCCACGACCAGGGCACTGTTCGCAGCTATTAATCAAACAAACTACTTGATCTTCTCACAAGGTGAGAGATTAAGGGTGCTCGAAGATTCCCGAAGATCCCCCAGGAGAAACAAAAGGCCTGACTCTCCTCCTCCCCGCCAGATAGAGGACCATCCCCAATCTCTCCCACAGAGACGTAGACAGGATGCCTTTCGAAGCCTCTCTCCCCGATGGACCGGGAGACGCCCCGTGTTAGAGAGGAATTATCCCATTGATACGGGGAGGTGTGATCACATCCCCCCGCGCCAAGAGAGAATACCCGCTAGAAACAGAAACAGAGGAAATGAAGAACCACGACCCCGACCGAGGGACCCTCCCCGCGACCAGGGATACAATCACGATCGGCATTAAAATAGGTCGCCATCTTGATCTCCAGATAGAAGTGACGAAGACGACCACTACGGTCCCCTATCCCATGCTATTATGGAGGCACTCATTCCCCCAGGGATGGAGAAACCTCCCCAGCTGAAGGAGTACGACGACATTGCCGATCCAGTCGACCACATCGACGGGTTCGAGGCAATGCTGCATTATCATAACGTCGGGGGACCAATCAAATACCGGTTTTTTCCCACGACCTTGAGAAAGATTGTGATGGACTAGTATAAGAACTTCACCTCGGGGTTAATCACCTCCTTGAGAAACTTAAAAAACCTGTTCAGTCGATCCACATCGACGGGTTCGAGGCAATGCTGCATTATCATAACGTCAGGGAACCGATCAAATACCGGTTGTTTCCCACGACCTTGAGAAAGATTGCGATGGACTAGTATAAGAACCTCACCTCGGGGTTAATCACCTCCTGGAGAAACTTAAAAAACCTGTTCATCAGCTCACTAACTACCTCACGTCGACACTCGAAGACTGAGGCTGCCCTCGAGGCCATCGTCCAAAGAAGCGACGAGACCCTCAAGGAATTTATTGATTAGTTCAACCACAAGGCCATTCAGGTCCCCTGTACCGATCATATAAAGAGATACCTGCTCGAGAGGGGAATCCTCCTGGGCACGGAGTTCAGGAAGGTTGTTGGTATCGAACCACCCCAGACATTCGATGCTCTCCTCGAAAAGGATAGGGCCTATATGGACTATGAGGAGAGAAGCGGCCTATAGAGCTCGCGACCCTAGGAATCATGGACCAACCAGCAATCTGCGACACCAGGACGCATGCCCTCCTCGACGAACGAGCGAAAAGAGGAGGGACGACAAACCACGGGATCCCCACGAGCAAAGGGGGCCCGTAGGGCGGTTCACCGAATACACTCTGCTGACAGCTTCCAGCGAGTGCATCTTAGTGGAGTGTGCTAATACAAACTTCAAGGATGGCAGCGTCAAAATTCCCCTCTCTGCTCCTGCAAAGCCTGGGGATGACAGGAGCAAATACTGTCAGTACCACCAGAGCCACAAACATCTGACTGAAGACTGCATCCATCTCAAAGACACCATTGAGACGCTCATTAAAGGTGGCAGGCTCGGGAAATATCTCCCCATCGATGCCCCTCTCCGAGAGGCCCGCGAAACAAGAGAGGTCGAGGAAGACACCCGACCATCAGATGAAACGACCCCATCTAAATAGCCTTCTCCGTTAGGAGACCAGAGGACTTTTACGTCCCTGACACACACGAAGAAGAACCTCTGTCCATGCATAGTAGGTGGGAAAGATTCCCCTCCGCCATGGTTATAAATGGAGAGGGGTTTAACAATATATCTATAAACTCTGCAAAGAGGAAGCTGGACGAGCTGGTCGATGCAGCCCTACCGCAAGCGGTGACATTCGAGAGGGTCAAAGGTAGACCAGAGCTGATCACGTTCTACCTCGAAGAGTTGCCTGGAGGGGCCCCTAATTCAAGAATCCCTCTTATGGTTAGGGCAAGGATGGATAATTTTGACATTCATCGCGTCTTTGCCGACAAAGGGAGTTTTATCGACGTGATGTATAACCATCTCTTTCGAACCCTACAGCTCGACGACACCCACATTTACCATATGTGGGGTCCGACTTAGAGGGCTTCAATGGCTCGACCTCCAAACTGTGGGGGTACACGGAGCTCTTAGTCACCCTCAGCGAGGAAACCGCCACCAGGCAGGTCAAGGTGCAATTTCTGGTCATCTACTGCCCGTCTCTCTACAACTGCATCCTAGGGAGACCAACACTGGCCAAACTTACCGTTGTCCCCTCCACCATCCATTTAAAGATGAAATTCTACACGAAGAGGGGATGCGTCGCCACCATCCACGGCGATCTCTCAGTTGTCCAAGATGTTTCAACGCAACCTTAAAGGGACAGGTCACGATCGACACTGGGGCACGACCTTCCAAGAGAGCTGCTACTCGACCTGAGCCATTACTCGTCAAGACAGAGGAACAAAGAGCTCCATCCAAGGTCGACTCCATCTTGCTAGACACTCACTTAGACAAGGATAAAGCACCCAACAGAAAACAGGAACTCCTCCAACCAATCCCAGATGGAGACTTCGAGTTCGTCCCCCTCGGTGAAGACCCTCACAAAGGCGTTAAGATCGACATCAGACTCCCCGACCTGACGAGGAAGCAAATTAAAGCTTACTTAAGGGAGAATGCAGACTTGTTTGCATGGAGCGCCACAAAGATACCCGGACTCGACCCTGAGGTCGCCTGTCACCACTTGGCCATTGATCCAGCCGCTAGCATGATAGTACAACATAGACATAGGCAGTCTCTTGAGAAAATGGAGGCTGCTGAAAATAATGTAAAAGACCTCCTAGAGGCTAATGTTATTTACGAGGCCTGGTATTCAACCTTGCTCTCAAATGTTGTACTTGTTAAGAAAAATAATGGAAAATGGAGAATGTGTGTTGACTATGCCAATCTTAATCGGGCATGTCCCAAAGATGCTTTTCCTTTGCTTAATATTGACATGCTGGTGAATAATTTGGCCGACTATAAAATTTTATCGTTTATGGATGCCTACTCAGGATACAACCAAATCCCAATGGCAATGAGCAACAAACATCACTGCTTTCATGACCAGCTCAGGCAATTACTACTACAATATAATGCCCTTCGACTTGAAAAATGCAGGAGCAACGTACCAGTGGATGATGAATAAAGTCTTCTGTAACGAGATTGGGGATATGCTCGAGGTATACATGGAAGACATGATCGTGAAATCTCGAGCAGACACCGACCACACTGCCCATCTCAAAAAGATCTTCGCCTAAGCGAGACAATGCAAAATGAGGTTCAACCCTGAGAAATGCACTTTCGGGGTTAAGGCGGGCAAGTTCCTCAGTTTTTATCTAACAGAATAAGGAATTGAGGCCAACCCCGACAAATTCCAGGCATTCTCCGAGTTCTCTATACCTTATTCTAAGAAATCCATACAAGTCCTAAATGACATGCTCACCTCGCTCTCCCGTTTCATGGCAAAGTTCGCCCAACACGCTCTTCCATTCTTCAAAACTATGTGCAAAGAGGAAGCCTTCGAGTGGACCAAGGAATGTGAGCATGCCCTCATCCATCTTAAGCAAAGCCTCTCACGGCTTCCCGTACTGTTCTGACTTGCAGACGCGGAGTCTTTGTTCCTTTACCTAGCCGTCTCCGTCGAGGCTGTGAGGCCAGACCTCATCCGCGAGACTCCTGACGGGAAAAAACCAGTGTATTTCACGAGCAATGCACTTCAGGGACCCAAGGCCAGATATCAACAGATCAATAAATTGGCCTTAGCCCTTGTCAATGCGGCGAGGAGGCTTAGACACTACTTCATGGCACACTCAATCATCATACAGACAGATCAACCCGTAAGACAACTCCTATGTAGACCATATATGGCAGGTCGCATGCTGAAATGGTCCTTAGAGCTCTTGGATTTCGACATCCAGTACGAGAGTAGGAAGGCCCTCAAGGCCCAACAATTGGCCGACTTCGTCGTAGAGATGACCGCCCTTAACCCCCCTATAGGAAAAAAGCACAAGTGGGTCATGTTTGTGGATGGTGTAACGCCCGTTAGTTTAATTAATTATTTAATTAAATTATTTTTGGATTATTTGTCGAAGTTTCGAGATGTTCAGAGTTATTGGTATAAGTTGTTGGATTATTATTAATTAATTAATTAGTTAATTAATAATAATAATAATTTTGGAATTAAGGGAATATATATATATATATATATATATATATATATATATATATATATATATATATATATATATATATATATATATATATATATATATATATATATATATATATATATATATATATATATATATATATATATATATATATATATATATATATATATATATATATATATATATATATATATATATATATATATATATATATATATATATATATATATATATATATATATATATATATATATATATATATATATATAGTGTTGGACTTATGTTATTGGTTAGAAGTAGTAAATTGAGAGTGTGTAGGTTAGGCCCAATAAGATTGATATATAAGGTTAAGCTAACACAAGGATTTATTTTAGTTGGAGAATAAGAAGTTTTGTACATTGACCAGAAGAGCTGCACGAAAGAGGAGCAAGCTGCATGGTGTCGAGCAGAGAAAATCAAGGATTACGGTCGGAGCTTTCGTGGAGCGACCTTCAATCCAGGTAAGGGTAGGGTTCTGACCTTATAATGGGATTTATAATGTGTATCACGTGGGAATTGGTCGTTGTAGGCCTGTTGTGCGTTGATGTTTCTGAATTTGCTATTGAAGTTGCCCGATTGTTTGTTGTAGATGTTTTGAGTTATTTGTGTGACTGCCCGGTTTAATAGATGGATAGGTTAGGGTAGTTGATCACTGGTCAGGGTGGTCGTTAGGACGTTACAATATTCTGAGTGGTTGGCAGGAAAATTAGTAAATTGTTGAAGTGGTCTTTTTAGGGAGGTTTCTACGTGACATGTCTTGTATGATTAATGAATTTGTTGATAGGAAATATAGTTGCCCATTATTATGTTATTCCGAGTGGTTGGCTGGAAATTATAAATTGTAGGGTGTGGTCATTAAGATGTTGTATTGTGTCTGTGCTGTTGGCCGAACTAGTGGTCGAGGAGGATGCTAATAATGTTAGGTACCGAGCGGCATTTAGGCTGCGAGGTGTGTCGGGGGGTCATGTGTTGGATTGTCGAGTGGTATTAGGTTACAGGACGTGCCAAGGAGCATAAGTTAGTTATTATTCGGTTTCTCTGTGTGTGTCAAGGAGTATGAATTAGTTGTTATGTTTTCCTAGTTGCTATGCATGTCGAGGGGCACGTAGTTCCCTATCCCTTTTGCCCGTACATGCTATGTTTTGGTCGTTACCGGTACTGTGTTAATTATTGTTAAGTTTCCGTCTGATTATGTTAATGATTGAATCGTTGATTGATGTGGTAGGCTTATGGCCAATGTTGATCTATGTTGAGTTGTTGTGTTGTTGTGATTGTCGCTATGAATTCTTGTTGATAATGCGAAGTTGCAGGGAATTTTAAATGATGATGAATTACCTCTATTTACTGACAATAATGGTGATATAGGCTTATGCCTTACGATGAATTATGATTATTATGAGTATGTGATAGTGCATTCATTGAGTCATATACATTTTCATACTCTGCAACGTCCTGGATTGGCAAACTGCGAAGAAGGCTTATGCCTTGTTGATGCCTCTATTTATTGGTAGAATTTTTAAGATGGGAGTTCTGCTCCATTGGTACCACATGCATTTGCATAAAGATGAGTTGCATTCTGCATTGCATTCTGAGTCGTTGTGTGGTTGATCTAATTATGCTTATGTTGTTAAAAATCTGAGAAGTGGTGAATATGTATGAACTAATTCTAATGTTTTATTTATCATGCATTCTATTATAATATTTGATATATCACCACTTTTGTTTGAATGTCACCCCGATGTTAGTAACATGCAGGTAATCCAGAGTGAAGGTTGTTTACCTTCAGTAGTTCGAGTCGGTGTCATTGCTCTGATATGTAACACTCGGGGGAATGAACACTTGCTGTTTTATTGTTGTTATTATTTCAGTTGATTGAACTTTAAGTTGTTGTTCTTTAAATGATTGTTACTTGAAGTTGTCTTAGTGGGACAAAGATGTTACGTTCCTTAAGTTGAATATTATGAATTTGTTGCATAGTTATGAAAGTTAATGTTTCTTTTAAGATTGAATTATGTTTTGTTGTTGGTTCATCCAAGTTTAATGTGTTATGTATCAGTAATGAATGTCGTTGTTTTAAGTTGAATTTGTGGCATCCCGATTCAGTTGTAGAAAAAAAATTATAACTCTGATTTATATATATTGTCGTGTAGAATTGAGGTGTTACAAAGTTGGTATCAGAGTAAGTCGGTCCATCCGACCAAGTTGTCGAGTTGTAGTTTTGTTTAACAATCGAGTATTATTAATTTAAGTTCTAACCGTTGTTTTTGTTATAGTGATAAGTTGAGATGGCTGGAAGGAATGATGCTGCACTTGTTGTTGCTTTAGAAGCAATGGCGCATGTTATGGAGAATGAGCTGAACACGGATGGGAATGCTGGATCTCGTAGTTTGGCGACTTTCCAGAGGGAGAATCCGCCTACCTTCAAGGGTAAGTATGATCCCGACAGAGAGTTGGATTGGTTGAAAGAGATTGAGAGAATCTTCCGTGTGATGGACTACACTCCAGCGTAGAATGTTCGATATGGTACTCATATGCTAGCAGTCAAAGTTGATAACTGGTGGCTAGAGACGTGTCAGAGGTTGGAAGCTTCAGGTGAAAATGTCACTTGGGCTATGTTTCGTATGGAATTTCTGAGGAAGTATTTCCCTGAAGACGTTCGTGGTAAGAAGGAAATTGAGTTCCTTGAGCTGAAGTAAGGAAGTATGTCGGTTGTTGAGTATGCTGCAAAGTTTGCTTAGTTGGCTAAGTTTTATCCGTACTATAGTGAGGCAAATGCTGAGTTTTCAAAGTGCATCAAGTTTGAGAGTGGGTTACGCCTAGAGATCAAGAAGGCAGTTGGATACTAGAATATTCGTGTCTTTGCTGATTTAATTGATAGTTGCAAAATTTATGAAAAGGATAATAATGCTCACTATTTGATTATCAGTGAGAAGAGGGGTAACCACCAACAAAATCGTGGTAAGCCTTATGATGCCCCAACTGGTAAAGGTAAACAAAAAGTTGCTCAGAGTCAGAGGACTAGTGGGGGAGATGCTACTGCTAGTGTGGTTTGTTTCAAATGTGGAAAACCTGGGCATAAGAGTAATGTGTGTACTGCTGAGGTGAATAGGTGTTTCCATTGTGGTAAGACTGGACATGTTGTATATGAGTGCACGCATAAGGAGGTGATTTGTTTCAATTATGGTGAAGAAGGACGCATTAGTAGTCAGTGTCAGAAACCAAAAAAGGCGCAAACCAGTGGTAAGGTATTCGCTTTGGCCGAGGATCAGACAACTATTAAGAACATACTCATCATAGGTACATGTTTCATTAATAATACTCCTTTAATTACTATTATTGATATCGGTGCTACTCATTGCTTTATTGCTACTGATTGTGTTGAAAGATTGGGTCTTATGTTGTCTTTTATGAATGGAGAGATGGTCGTCGACACTCCATCCAAGGGGTCGGTGACTACTTCTTTTGTGTGTTTAAAGTGTCCTTTATCGATCTTCGACAGAGACTTTGCTGTTGATTTGGTTTGTTTGCCTTTAAGAGTGTTGGATGTGATTCTGGGTATGAACTGGTTAGAGCATAACTATGTTTATATTAACTGTTATAACAAGTCTGTGAGATTTTCTACTCCTGAAGAAGAGGAAGATAGTCTGTTGTCTGCTAGACAATTGTGGAAGTTGATGTAAGAAGAGGCTCAGATGTTCTCATTGATGGCGTCTCTATCTGTCGAGAATCAAGCTATAATTGAGGAATTACGAGTGGTGCATGAATTTCCTGAAGTTTTCCCTGATGAAATTCCTGATGTACCGCCAGAGGGAGAACTTGAATTTGCTATTGATCTTGTACTGGTACCAGACTTGTGTCTATGGCACCATATAGGATGTCTACATTTGAATTGTCAGAAATAAAGAAGCAATTGGAAGAGTTACATGAAAAGAAGTTTGTGAGACCAAGTGTATCTCCGTGGGGAGCTCCAGTGTTGTTAGTAAAGAAGAAAGATGGAAGTATGAGGCTTTGTGTTGATTATAAACATTTGAATAAAGTGATGATTAAGAACAAGTATCTGCTTCCAAGAATAGATGACTTGATGGATCAATTGGTGGATGCTCGTGTGTTTAGTAAGATTGATTTGAGGTCGGGTTATCATCAGATTAAAGTGAAGGATGAAGATATTCAAAATACGACTTTCAGAATGCGTTATGGACACTATGAGTATTTGGTGATGCCTTTCGGTGTTACTAACGTGCCAGGAGTATTTATGGAATACATGAACCATATCTTTCATACTTATTTAGATTAATTTTTAGTGGTGTTCATTGATGACATTTTGATTTACTCTAAGTCGGAAGAAGAGCATGCAAAACACTTAAGAATAGTATTTCAAGTTTTGAAAGAGAAGAAGTTGTATGTTGTGATATGGTGGCAAAACCGACTACTATACTGGTTTTGCGTTTGTATTCGCAAATGTTACGGTAAGCAAGAGTCGCCACCGACTTTTCTTTTATCCAACAAAGGAAAGGGTGAAAAGAACATAAAAATACCTTTCGAGATTTGTTTCTAAGTAAGGGGGTAGATTATGGAAAGGGAAGGTGTTATCACCCTTTCCATCCGTAGTTTTCTACGGGCTTTTAGATGCTTAGCTCATTTTGAAAATACCTTGTGCTTCGTGTGTTTTGAAATGCCAATAGTAAGGCGATTTGCTTTATGATAACTCTTGTATCAGTCCTCAAGAGTGTTGATAAAGCATTTTGAAAATGTTTTTTTGAAAGGAGTTTGTGTATGTGTAAAAATTTGTTTTTGAGCAAGCATCTAATCAGCTATCTACTTTACTTGAAAGGTTCGTTCTTTTCCTCTTTTCCTCTAGACAGTGCTATCCTACTATTAGTGAGTAGGTAGCCCCAATTGTTGGATGTTTGAGGGACATTCGAAGGGACGTTTATACAGTCAGAAAGGCAATTGGGCAAGAAACTTTAGTAACTACCCTAGGGTTTTAAGATCATTTTTACCAAGGCAACATCGAGAGGGTCATCGAGGGACTTATGATCTTTAAACTGAAGAGTAGCCACTAAAATCTCTCATGTTTCAAGAGTTGTGACTGTTTTCCAAAGGCAACCAAAGTGGGGTACCCTAGAGGCGCGCATGTGTAATTGTGTTGTTTTCAGTTATTTATCTTGTGTTAGGTTTGCTAATGTTTGCTTTTAGTCTTGCCATATGATCCTATTAATCATACATCTAAGCAGTTAATAATTTACAGAAATTAAAAGTGCGGGAATTGTAAGTCCTAGCTATTACAAGGCTTCGGGGAGGGGGAATTATTTACATGTCCAAAACTTGGGGAATAAAGCAGAAAAAGTAAAAATACTACTTTAAACTATTACAACCAGGAAGCAGGTACAATAGTATGAACAAATAATGCTAAAATAAAATTGCACGTGAATTATAAAGGACGTCTAAATCCTAAAGAAAGAAAAATCTTTTTGCTTGTTTTTGACCAAAGAAAGAATTTTGATCTAAAATCCTAAGTCTATTTATTTTTAAATTAAGAAAAGGATTAAAATAATTAATCAATTAATTTACAAAATTAATTTGAGAAAATACTAACCTAATATTTTTTTTGTGATTTTTTATTTGATTTTACAATGTTATATAAAAAAGGACAAATAACCAAATAAATAGAAAAAAGAGGAAAAAGTAAATGGGCCAGGACATCAATAAAAATATGGGGGGTATGACTTGCAAAACGTAAGCCCAAGATAGAAGGAGTCCAACTATGTCTTGTGATCCAGTGAGGATAGCATCTGAGTGTCCATGGTGATCTGCGCGTTTGGATGCATTGATCTAGATCAGATGAGATCTCCTGGTGTTGACCATGTGGTGTATGGTATGCATACGCTGGCTGGATACACTAAATATGCATGTAAAGCGTTAGGAAAAAAATGCAAGACCTGGGTATCGAACCCAGGTCCTTCCCCTTAATTCGAACCCCCACCTAATTCGAACCCCTGAGTCCAAATTTGAATCTACTTTATCCAGAAAAATCATGAATCCTGAGATTCGAAGGAACCAAATTAGAATGCCCTAGCAATGGCATTTTGTGTTTTGGATACTGAAACTCACATGAATAACATTAAAACATTCATAAACATCATTCATAGCATGGATATATAATCAATATGGATTTAAATTATATATTGAATGAGTTTGAGATTAAAGACAAGTTACCAATAGGGAATGAGTGGAATGCTTGCTTTGGATTGAGGAGGCCTGCAAATATTGCTTCGATTCTGGCAACTTCGTGAAGGTTTGGAGAATTTGGGGTGGTTTTCTGGGGCAGTTTCTTGTGTGTCTAGGAAATGTTTTGTGGCTGGAGGCAATGTTTCTCCTGGAGGCAATGTTTCGTTTATAGGCAATGCGTGTCTTCACCTCTTTGCTTGCGCTTTAGCTCTGTATTTATAGGGGTGCAGTGATGAACGAAGATGGCAAGAATCAGCCGTTAATCATGGCTTTGAAGGCAGAATTGAGAGTATTAAAAGGTTGCCATTATTGATGATTTTCTACCATTTTGGGTTTTTGAGTGAACCTGGAGAGGTTTCACTCCCATATCTTGACTTTTCGAATGCTCCCAAGTTTTGTTCTTCGATGGTTCTGAGTTCCAATTCCAATGGTCCAAGGCCTCATCATTGTGGCTTCTTCGATTGAGCCACTATCTAACTTAGTTGCTTGATCTGAAAACTATCCAATTAGCCCAATCGAACAGTTCTTGTTCCTTTCGATTTCCTTTCCTTCAATTCGCCCACCTCTTCCTCTTGGTCTGTCGAAGCTTCATTTTGTCATCTCCTTTGAATGTAGTTGTGCAGGTGTCTCTTTGATTCCAACTCTCACCCTTTGCTTATGTCTACAAAAATATCTTTCTTGCTGATCACTAGTTCACCTTCGATTGGTGAATATAGCTTATATGCGCCAATCGAAAGATGACTTATGAGCACCAAGCCTTTACTTTGATTACCCAATTCCTTCCTTGCCTGTTCAGGCACATGCCTGAAACACATTGATCCCCAAAACTCTAAGATGACTCATATTTGGCTGATTCATCTCTAATTGTCCTTCGATCACGCCATGCTTGAAGATGGCATGTCCTTCGAACCAATAGATTTCCGCGTGTTTCTTTGGATAAGATAAGAGCTTTTTTGAATTCCAAATATTCTTCTTTTTGAAGCGCCAATTCAGGCAACATGTCAATCGAAAGGTGTCTTCCTTGTAACACTTCGAATGGCTTACATCTCCATGTTCGAAAATGAACCTTTCGATGGCGCTCATTACCAGCTCTCCTAATCGAAGGCTTCATAAAAGCCTTCTCACGCTTTCTTTCGAACTATCCCTCCTTCGATCCTAGTGTTTCGTTGGGCATTAAATTAGCCTGCATACTGCTGTCAAAGCTGCTTCGACCCAAAAGCCTTTAGGCATATTTTCAGCCTTCGATCTACACTTTGTCATGTGCACTTATTTTCTTTCTTTCAGCTGTGCCATTATGCTGAGGCATATAGGGTGTCATGGAAATCATTTGAAGCTTTGGAACTCACACATCTTGGTGAAAAGTGAAATTAGTTGAAAGGCCATTGGTTAGGAGGAGAATTTATCTGATCAATTCTTGGTCAACCTTGAGTAATTGGGGACCTTAATGAGTATGCCTTGAATAAAAATGGGAGGGAAAATTTTGGGGTACAACAACTGCCCCTGTTCAATCTTCTTAAACCTGAAGATGTAGATTGGCTTATCTTCCTTTCATGATCTGGAGGTGGAAGATGATTGAACATTAGAGTGCCCAGAAATTTGCACTCGCATGAAGTAACGCCGTTGGTTGATGATGTTATGAATGGGCTTACAAATGACATTTGGAGAAGATGACTAAGAGTTGTCAGAGATGGGCTTAAAGATGTCATCCAGAGTAGATGCTGACTTCATAAGAGGTCTCTTTATGGGGATTCATGTTCCTGTTGTCCGAGGAGGACTCCACTGGGGAATGTTGATTTCTGTTGTTCTCCCACTAGAGGAAAACTCTATGGGGAATAGAGTATAGGAGCTTTAGTTGTCCATGGCTCTAGTGAGAAGTTATCTTTGGACTGGAGAGATGAACGTTAGCTATTTTGGATGAAATCTAGGCTTCACAGTAACTTGCTAGGGAGAATGAAATTAACTGTTATATGGAAATGTATTAGAAGGACCCTGTGTAGGGCTGCTTCAGGATGAGTCTGTGTTAGACTTCATCTGGAGATATATGACAAGGAGCCTGTGTAGGGCTGATTCAGAATGAGTCCGTGTGAAACTGCATCTAAAAATATATGAGAAGGAACCTGTGTAGGGTTGCTTCAGGATGAGCCCGTGTGAAACTGCATCTGAAAATATATGAGAAGGAATATGTGTAAGATTGCTTCATCTGGTCGTGTAGATAGTCACCCCGTCTTGTTTCGGGAATTGATCCGCAGTCAGCTGTTCACATATAGTTGTTTTGTCTTGTTTCAGGTATTAATCTGGAACTTGCTTTTGTTAGTCGTTGAGATAGTTGCCCTGTCTTGTTTAAGGAATTAATCTTTGACCTATTTGATAAAGAAAGATAGTTTCCCCGTCTTGTTTCAGGAGTTAATCTTCAATCTGCTCATGTAGATAGTTGTCATGTCTGGTTCCAGGTATTAATCTACAATTAGCCGTTCACAGATAGTTGTCCTGTCTTGTTTCAGGTATTAATCTAGAACTTGTTTTTTGTTGGTAAGTGTGAAGTTGTACTGCAACGTATAATGAAGGAATCTTTGACAACTACTACTTCAATAAATAATGAAGGAATCCGATGACTACTACTTCAACAGGTAATGAAGGAATCTTTTAACGACTACTACTTCAGTAGGTAATGAAGGAATCTTGGACGACTACTACTTTAGCAGGTAATGAAGGAATCTTTGACGACTACTACTTCAACAAATAATGAAGGAATCTTTGATGACCACTACTTCAGCAGGTAATTAAGGAATCTTTGACGACTACTACTTTAGCAGGTAATGAAGGAATCTTTGACGACTACTACTTCAACAGGTAATGAAGGAATCTTTGACGACTACTACTTCAGCAGGTAATTAAGGAATCTTTGACGACTACTACTTCAGAAGGTAATGAATGAATCTTTGACGACTACTACTTCAGCAAGTAATGAAGGAATCTTTGACGACTACTACTTCAGCAGGTAATGAAGGAATCTTTGACGACTACTACTTTAACAGGTAATGAAGGAATCTTTTACGACTACTACTTCAACAGGTAATGAAGGAATCTTTGACGACTACTACTTCAGCAGGTAATGAAGGAATCTTTTACGACTACTACTTCAGCAAGGTACTGAAAGGAATCTGCACTTGATTTTGTCTGAATGATGCACTAGAAGATGTCTGCATCTGACTTCATCTAGAAGAGATATTTTTCATAATGACTTTATGGGGAAAGCCTTTGAGAGAAGTACTTGTCAGAATTTAGTTTTTGAATAAATTTGTCTGGTCATGTAGATAGTTGATGATATTCATCTGTTGGTCTTTCCTGAAAAGGTAAAGAATTAGTTGTATGCAATATCATGATGCATGAAATGCATTGGGTAATGATGTTCTCAAAATAAATGAGATTGTGATATATGCATTTGTGTTGTGTATGCTATGACGCTTATAAAATGATGTATGAAGGAGATTTATGAACGTATCAGTTGTTCTATTGTAGTGTTGTTGAACTAGGGAAAATAAATCCCTAATTGTTGCTGGGGATGAAGAGTATGTATATCTTTAATCTTTTGGGGATTGTTTCCTGCTTTCTTGTTTGAGGAAACTCCGCTAGGGAACATTGATTTCTTTCTTTTTGCTTAAGGAAACTCTGTTGGAGAGTGTTAATTCCTGCTTGGGGAGAAGAGTTTAAGAACGTTGGCGATGGAGGAATGAGCTCTGTTGGAGAGAAGTAGTATGCAGGGGCCTTTATAGTTTTGAAAACTCAGCTGGGGAGAGGAATTCCCTTGGACTGTAATGATGAAACTTTATAGGTTAGTGATATCTCTAGGAAGATGTTTTCTTGATCGCACATGGCCCCTTGTTGGAACTCATGTTCAATGCCCCAAGTGATTCAAATGGAGGTCTGCCCCTGGCTATTTGGCACTTTTGAAGGATTCCTCGAATCTTGACTCGACTGCCCCCAGATCAGTTAGACACCATATCACGTCTCTTGATTAAGCAAGGCCTGTTATTGGAAATGTTTTTCCATCTGAGGTGATTCTGTCCATTGAGAGGATTTTCGCTCATTGAATATTCGTCGTGCGAATTTCTCTGTTGTTGAACAATTAGTTATATGCAAACAGTGGTATTAAAAATGCAAAGCTTATGTCTGTCTTGAAGTTTTTTTTTAAATGCATTTTTTAGTAAAACAAAATTTGAAAGAATATGATATCAACTCAGGATTTATAGCAAACCTTACAGGAGTCAGGATACCTTTTATAACAGTATGCTTCTGAACTAACCCATGCTCCAGCTAGGACTTTTAAGGGTTGTAATGTAGCCTGGTTCACGGTTTAAGAAATAAAGGATAAAGTCTCAAAATTTTATTTGTACCCAACCCGTTCTTCGTGATGTTCTTCAGTCCTACACTCAGTTAATTGTGCGTTTAAATCCCAATTGAGTCCAAAATCTTGGCTTTGACATTCCGGTGATGGTTCAGATACTGGAAGATTATTTGAGAAGGCAATCATTTTTTAACCTTTTCTTTTTGTTGAGGATTTGTAGCGACCTCTTTTTTATTTTATTTTATTATCCCTACTTTTTTCCTGAACTGTTTCTTTTGTGATTACAGTCAGCGGGATACCCCAGTTTTTTTACCCAAATCGCCTTTTCAGGTTTTCGACTTGCCGGGCTTTTCTTTTGAGAGATAATGACTGCCTGTTTTGATGATTATGCGGAACCATTACCATCTTTTGTTTTAGAAGGGCATCTTCAACACCACTCGTCGTGTATGAAGAGGAAGCTTGCGATTGAATACACCTTTGAATTAACTGATAAACTACCCTGCCCCAGGTCATGATTAAGGGTTTTAATTTGTGTAAAAAGAAAACTTCTACTTCTTAGGCTCAAAGGAGTTGAAAATATGTGAGCCCACCTTGATCGGGAGATCCACCTCTCCATGAAATGTCCTTTTGGACCCATCGAAAGCCCTTACAATAATATCACTTGGTTTCAAAACTAGTCCTCCATAGTCTAAACGGTCCAAAGCCCCCTTGGGTAGCACGTTTAAAGAAGAGCCAATGTCAACCAGAACATGTGCTAGGGTAGTCCCCTTACATTCAACAGAAACATACAAAGCTTTGTTATGGTTCTTTCCCAGTGGTGTCAGATCAGCATCTGAGAACCCCAAACCATTGTCGGTCGTCAAGCTTGCCACACAATTTTCAAATTGGTCAGTTGTGGTCTCATGAGGGACATGATCCTTGTTCAAGAACTTGATTAACGCCTGAGTATGAGCATCGGAACAAAGTAGCAAAGATAACATGGTAATCTTAGAAGGGGTTTGCCCCAACTGCTCCACTATCTTGAAATCAATCCTCTTTATAATTTTCAAGATCTCATCCATTTCTCGAGCGGAAGGTTCCTCAGCAATAATGCCTTTTGTGGGTATTTCTGTCTCAGCAGGCTCAACTACTTTCTCATTTCCCCTTGTGTCAGCACTAGGCTTAGCAGTGGTGATGCAGACAAGTGCCTTTGTAGCAGTTGGTGGTGAGATGTTGGGTGAAAAGATTCTCCCAGTTCTAGTCACCTTACTAGAGCCAGTAATGTTACCAATGTCATCAACTTTGCTTTCTTCAACCCAAGCGTCTTGCTTTATTCCATGGTAAAACACCTCAGCACCATAGTTCCATGGTACTGCTTTGTTGGAAGAGTACATAATCGGCCCGGGGACGGTAATTATCAGAGGAGAAACAGTCGGTTCATTTGAAATCCTAATAGGACCCTTGGAGGAGATCCTAAGAGGCTTGTTTGAGATCGTAATGAAGGAGAGGTCTTCAATCTTATTGGTCAAATTTTTGGCGGATGGAGTCTTCTCAAATAGGATCTCATGGCTATTCATCAGACATTGAATGCCTTCCTTCATCCATTTGCATCCATTGAGTTGTTTGGAACAACCATCACAGTTCTTAAAAAACCATGGAAAATCCTGGATTTCAACAGATTCTTTTTGATAATGGTTAAAGGAGTAGTCAAGTCTTTGACGGAGGAAACAAAAATAGTGTCTTCAACAGCATTGAAACCTTTGCCATGGTTTGGCATTGGTGTCGTTATCACATTGGGAATTGGATGCGGATCAAATTCGATGGTCTTGTTGTCTATTAAGTCTTGAATTTTATTCTTTAGTGCCCAACATTGGCCAGTCTCATGCCCGGGACTATTAGAGTGATATGCACATTTGGTATTTGGATTGTATTTAGGTGAGGAGGTATCTGGATTGGCTGGAGGATCACGCAGTGTCACCAAATTAGCCTTTAAGAGGTGTTGTAAGGCTTGGGATATTGACATGCCTATCCTTGTGTATTGTCTTAATGGAGCCTGAAACCGTTGATGATTGGAAGATTGTCTTTGAACAGGAGTTGGGTTGGAAATCCGAACAGCATTAACGGACGGACGGTCATCCTTCTTGGTACGTGCCTTTGCCCCATACACAACATTCATTTCTTTCTTTCCAATAAAGGGTTTCTTTACGGGATTGGAGGTGGAAGTAGATGCTATGGGAATCTTCCCACTCTTGATATCACTTTCAATTCTTTCACCAATCAAGATCAATTCGGTGAAACTAGATAAAGAACAACCAACCAATAGATTGAAAAATGGACCAGATAAAGTGCCCATAAACATATCAATGTATTCCCTATCAGTTAGCGGCAGTTGGACCCTACTGGCAAGGTCCCTCCACTTTTGGGCATACCTTTTGAATCCTTCATTCTCCCACATTGTCATGTCTTGCATTTGAAATCTTGTCGGCGCCAAGTCGGCATTGTACTGGTATTGGTGATAGAAAGCAGTGGCCAAGTCTTCCCATGTATGGATACGGGAACCCTCCAATTGGTAAAACCACTCTAGTTGCGTCCCAACCAAGCTTTCTTGAAAAAAGTGAACCCAGAGTTTCTTGTCAGCGGTGTGTGGTTGTATCTTGCGCACATAAGACTTCAGGTGAAGCTTTGGGCAGGAGACCCCATCGTATTTAACAAAGACTGGTATCTTGAATTTGTGGGGAACGACAACCCCATATATTAAACCCAAATCGTCAAAATCCAAACTAGGGATGGCTTGAATATCAACGGCCTTCAGTCTATCCTCTAGCTGCTTGTATTTAACATCGGCAGGAGGATATTGTTCGTCAAAATAATCTTCATCGTCAGACTCTTGATCATTGATACACCCAGTCTGGGTATTCCTAGCTTCACCAATTTGATTTTCGTCTTCCTCAAACGAGTCTTCCACTACCGATATCTTACAGACCGGATCTCTAAATCTTCTACCCATGTTGACTAAAGCTTTCCTCTTTGGTTTCTTTTTAGATGCCAGCAATGTCATTAACTCTTGTTGCCCCTTGGCCAGGGTCAGCAGAGTCTCTTGAAACTGAGAGTTTTGTGCTTGTAGGTCTTTCACTGTTTTCTCGATATCCATCTTGCTGAAATAAACAGTAG
The DNA here is from genome assembly GCA_948472305.1 of Vicia faba. Classification (NCBI taxonomy): domain Eukaryota; kingdom Viridiplantae; phylum Streptophyta; class Magnoliopsida; order Fabales; family Fabaceae; genus Vicia; species Vicia faba. Next base: position 1,026,567,825 of record OX451736.1, on the reverse strand, counting down.
AAAGATAAGGAAACCTATCGTGGAAAACCTGTTATGTTATGATGCATGGAAGATGTGCATGCAAATGATTTCAAGGATTTATGAAATTTAAATTTGTCTAGACAAAGAATGAACAAATGTCAATTTTCATTAATCAGTTCAAAAATGATTACAACGTGCCTCTTGGGCTTACAAAATAAATCTCTAAGATAAAAAGGTCGAACGCATCCTCTTTGGTGCAAGGTAGGCATTCAAGCTTTGTTCTTCATGTAATTGCTTTGTAATCTCCAAAACCCTTTTCTCACTCGTGTAGCACTGAGCTTCAAAAGCGTCTCGTTCTCCCTTTAGCTGAATCCAACCCTTTTGTAAGTCTTCAAGAGAAGTAGGCATGTTGGGATGAAGGACAGTATATGGGACTTCTTCTTCAGCGACAGGCTTCATGATAACTTGTAGGATGAAGGGGTAAGGCATCATGAGCTTCTGAGCACGAGCTTGTACCCACCTAAGATAAGGTTCAAAGGGAATATAATTCTTGCGTCCCAGTGTCCCACTATCGGCTTTATTTACCATCATCCAAGATCGTGCAAACCTTTGATGGTAGCCTTGATCGTCACTCTCGTAATTAAACACCAACCCTTGGATGAGCATATCATGAGGACCATCTCTTCGGGCGTACCAAAATTGTCGCAAGGCTAAGCAAGGGTTGTAAGTGATACCTCCCCTAATGCCAAGCAGAGGGACATTGGGGAATTCCCCACAACGGTCAATGATAGAAGTATCTTCCAAGGATCTCGAACACCAATGAGTGTCAGAGTGGGTGAGAGACATCATCCTTTGAGACCATGTCAATCTTTGCTCGTTCTTCAATGTTGACCGAGGTAAGTGTGAAGTAAACCACTTGGCAAGTAGGGGAATACAACACAAGAGAGTACCTCTCTTCTTCATGGTGCGGGTATGGAAACAATGTAAGATGTCTCCCAGAATGGTAGTTATAGGATTACGAGAGAGAAAGATTGTGATGGCATTCACTTCTATGAATTGATCCGAGTTGGGAAATAGAACCAAACCATAGATGAGAAGGGCCAGGACATCCTCAAAGGCTTGAAAATCCATATCTTCCTAAAATGAACGAGGCCTCTCCAATAAGAACTTGGCTAGGAACCCTTGAACTCCACTTCTTGTCTCCCAATTTGCTACAATGTCAGCTCTCTTCAGATGTAGTGCTTCGGCAATGACTTCAGGTTTCAGAATCCCTTCTAAACCGGTGAACGGTGCTTGATCAAGCACGGGCACTCCTAATAGTAGAGTGAATTCTTCTAGTGTTGGCACCAACTGATAGTCAGGTAAAGTGAAGCAATGATGTATGGGATCGAAGAATTGGAAGAGCATGCACATCATCTCTTCTTGGAATTTGGAGGTAGTAAAACTGAGGAGTCGACCATATTTATTGGTGAAAGGAGAGTCTTCAGGTACCTTTGACGCTAACTCTTGGAGTTGAGGGTGTGCTTTCACAAAGTTGATCCTAATGGTATTTCTTCGAACATAATTCATGGCCTACAAAACAAAACAAAGATAAATTCCTAAATCCTTGAAATGGTTAGTGAGAATGCTTATGATGTTATGCTGTTATGATGTTTATGATGTTATGTACAAGTAAGCAAGTTGTTATGTACACACAAAGCAAACAAATCCTTAGGTTTAGTCTTGCATGGAGTTTGATAGGTAAGTACCCTCTTGAAGTTTTAGTTGGCTTAACCTGTCCTAGTAATAGTAACCGGGTTCTAAAGGATCTCAATATCACTGACCTTTCTTTTAGGCATTGTCTCAGAACAATCAATCTTTTCTTGCGGCCGAGATATCCCAAAAGTCCAATCTCAATGAGTGTAGTATTGAGTATCAACCAATTTTCAATTTTCCACCGAAACCGGTTATCTTACTACGTCCTAATGGCCAAGTTGTTCAATTAAGGTTCTAAGGTCAGTTAGTGCTTCATGATGCCACTTAGCGGCCCCGTATTCTCCTCGATTTAACACAAGGGATACCGGTACCTACAAATGCATCACACTAACATAGCCATTGTTTCAACCATATCGGTATACGCCATACAATTTCCACAATCTATTGCTACTTACCTAAAAAGGTGTCCTAGATCCGGGTAGAGGGTCAAAGCAAGTCCAAATAAGGAACCAAAATGTAAAGAAAACAATTCAAAGAAATAAAAGCAAGTAAAGGTGATCTAGCCCTAAGGTAAACCCACTTTTAAGAGTCTTTTCCCCATCAGAGTCTCTAGTTCTGTAAGACGGTGGGAGAATTGACTTGGGAAGTTTTGCGTTTGATCGCAATTGTTATGGTTAGCAAGAGTCTCCACCGACTTTTCTTTTATCCAATAAGGAAAGGCTAAAAAGAACAGGAAAGACCTTTGAGATTATTTTCTTGAGTTCGGGGGGTAGATTATGAAAAGGGAAGGTGTTAGTACCCTTTTCATCCATAGTTATCTATGAGCTCTTAGTTGCTTGCTAGATCACTTGCTTTTGTTTGAAAATATGCTTTGTGGTGGTTTTTGAAAGTATTTTTGAAAAGGCGCCTTCGTTTAGGAAAACTTTGCAATGGTTCTCGTCGCATAAGAACATATACAAAGTGTTGGACTTTTGAAAATATTTCATGTTTTGAAAGTGTTTGGTGCGTGTTTGTTTTGAAAGTGAGCAAGCAACTAAGAACGTTTCTACCTACTCAAAAGTCTTTTGTTCATTTATCTCATTTCCGTTGATATTGCTATCTTACCATTGATTGGTAAGAAACCTTATCTTTGGATGTAAAGGGACGGGTGTGGGCTATCGTATAGTCATGATAGCAATGTTGCGAGATATCTTAGCATTTCTCTCGAGGGACTAAGATCATTTGAAAGGCAACATTCGTAGCATCATCGATGGACTATGATCTTGTATTTTGATTGTTTTGCTAAGATATCTCACATGCATAACATGACCATTTTTAGGCAACAAGTGGGGATAACCTTAAGGGTGCATGTGTGAATAATGTGTTTGATTTGCATGCATTTAGTCTTTGGTTATCTACTTGTTGATTTTATCTTCCCATATAAATCCTACTTTACTAGCATTTATATGAAAGCGATAAATTGTAGAAAGTAAATATTCTACGCTATTACAATTATTAGGGGATAGGGTGTAAAAATTTACAAATGAGGATTTCAAGAAATTAAAGTCTTAATTATCTATTACAACCATATTGAAATAATGTACAAGAAATGTAAAATGGACTTGCTTTGTTTTTATTAAGAGAAGAAATAAGTTTGTTTGGGAAAATATTTTTAGTCTTTTGTTTTAAAAGGAATAAAGCAAAGTGTATGAATATAAAAATATTTTGGTGTTTTTAATTAATGAAAATAGGAATGATATTAAAAATAATAAAAGGGAAAAGAATCAGAATCAACGCATTTGTTGAAAGGATAAAAATAAGGGACAAAAGCTCTGACTCTGATTCGCTGCAAATCAGAAAGAAAGTGTTAGCAGAAATGGGGAAGGTCAAAAGTTCTGGACCCGGGTACACTAAAGTTCTAGGGTTGCTCGGAACGAGGGAAATCCTAAAAGTTCGGATGCAACTGGCTGCCTAGAAGTTCTAGTGTTACTGGAAGGTCAGAAGTTCTGGTTGTTGAGAAAATCTGGAATTTCTGATGTAGTTGGAAACCTAGAAGTTCTAGTGTCACTGGCAAGCTAGAAATTCTGATAATGGGTAAGTGAAATGTCAAATATGTTGGATGGGAATTTCTAGAAGTTATGGTTCAAAATCATTGTTTTGACAAACAAATGGGAAGGGTTTTATCTAGAAGTTATGATCCAACTAGTGGGATAAAAATGTCTGGAAATAAACATAAAAAAGGGTGTTTCTGGGGCTAGAACTCAAGACCCTTAACACTAATGCCTTATGCACACACTCTCTACCACTAGGGTGGATATACATCCGGTATTAGAAGTAAAAACATAAACATATAACACAAAGTAAGTTCTGACGATGAGCTTCATCTCCTTCTCCATGCCAATCAGAGCATCTGCAACTTAGTCATTTCTCAACAAGACCGAAAATGCAAACATAGTAGTTATGGCAAGTTTCATCATGATTTCAGAAACATAAAATATAAGGACTGTAAATCAGAAGCAAGCATGGATTTTGCTGATCATAGTTCTAAATCCTAGTTTCCTTAAGAAGTTCTGAACTGAAATTCTCTATACTTAGGCAAAAATACATGAAATCTATGAATATATACAGAATCAGAGCCAGGATGTCTACATTGTATTTTTGGACATGCAAGTCTAACAATGCCTAAGTAACATGATGAGAGTCAGCAGAAGCTTACCTTGCAGTTGGAAAATTATCTGTGAGCTAGAGACTGGTTCTGACTGTTGTGATGTTCTGGTCAGTTTTCTCACGTGCTTAGAGGGCTGGTACAAACTTTAACTTGACCTATAAATGGCTGGAAAATCTGGAACAACCAAGAAATAAAGTTCTGATCTTTTGAAATGGAGGTTGGTGGAGATTGTATTGCAGTCTGTAAACAGAAGTTGGGATTATTTCTAAATGTATATTAGAAACTGAGTAGGTGATTTGGCTAAGAGGTGTGCAAGAAAATTAGAGTTTGGACGTAAAAAGAAACAAAAGCTTAGAAGGTTTTTGTGTTTTTGTTTTTAGTTTCCAATTCTTTGAAATTTCAGCAAGGTTTCAAGGCTAATTCTCAAATTCTCGACCTCTTTACAGTTGCAAATGAAGTTCAATTTATAAGCAAAGATATTAGAGCTTGGAGAAGTCAAGAGTACAACCATCATGCTAGGGAGCTGACTTGTTCTTGAAGCAAGTTTAAACAAGTATGGTGGTTAGCATCTTTAGCCGCGCTTAATCTAAATTTGTAAGCATGAATTAAGGAAAAGTACCCTTAGAGGCAAAAGCAAATCATGGGCCCGACATACACTTGTACAAAAGTTTGCTTTTCAAGGATAGCAATGGTACTTCTATGTCACACGTGGGGAAATCCTTTGGATAAAGACTCAAAAGTGGGTGTGAGGATTAAATGATGATGAGATTTGTCAAAACAAGAACCTGCAATATGAGATTATGTATCATAGCTTAAACTGGATCAACAGTTCAGCATCAGCGCAACTTAGAACAAATGTCCAATCTTCTGATCTTTGAATCTCCCAGCTCCAGCATGTTCTAAAAGAGTTCTCAGACTTTTCAGAAAGCTTGTAACACGCTTTGTAGAATTTCTTTAAATTATTCTTGCAAACTCTGGCTGAACCTTCGTGAAAACTGGCCCAGAAGTTCTAACCAAATTCTGTCTTGGAAATGTCTAGAATTTACCGAGTGCTTCAGTTTCATGGATGTGTCTTCAAAGATTTATAACTTGAAATTCCTGCATTTCTAGGAGAAGTTATGTTCTATAATGTTTTAGATCTTGTTGAGATCTACAACTCTTGTGTTATAAGTTCTTCCAAAATCAACTTGCATCATGGTGAAAATCTGGCCAGAAGTTCTGAATTTATCATATTTCCTAAACACTTAGAAAAATTTCTGAGTATTTAGAATTTTGACTTTTCCAAAGTAATTTTGACTTTTGATTTTCTTGATGAAAAAACTTCATATTCCAACATGTCTTGATGAAATATAATTCTTGAAACTTTATTTTGATCTAAAATTCATAGTGTGACTTTTCAGTGTGCAATTGACCATTTTGCCCTTGTGCCAATTCCAAACCTAAATTGATGTACTAGTGCTGCAAACTTGATGTCATGGAAAATCTTGTGAGAGGATCCTTGAGAAATGAGAGGGAAAATTTTAGGGTACAACAATATGCAATGCATTGATGAAATAACAAAGTTTGACATGAATAAGTTTTCGAACAATCAAAAGAAAATTACAATTTGAGAATTCAAATGAACAAAAAGCCTCTCTGTCTGAACTTGTCACTTCAGATGGTGTGCCTTTAATGGATAGCATAAGAATTCAGTCTGACCATCTTGTGTGAACTCCAACACTCCTTCGTTGATCAAGTCCTGAATCTTATTTTTCAATGCCCAATAGCTATTCGTATCATGTCCAGGACTATTGGAATGGTATGCACACATTACATCAGGATGATAGCTAGGAGCGGAGGTATTGGGATTCCTAGGAGGATCCCTCAATGTAACCAAATCCATCTTCAACATGTCTTGCAATACTTGAGCCAAGAACATGTTGATTTTGGTGAAGTGCCTTTTGGGTGCATCTTGCTTATGCGGACCACCCTGTCATGGTTGGTGAAGTCGTTGTTGGACTCTTGGTGCAACAACCATTTTGAGAGGTGTTTTCTCAACCAAATCTTCTTATTTCAACTGAGGCTGATTAAAGACTCGATCCCTAATTCTCGTTGTTTGCTTCATATGATTGCACCCATCTTGATGAATCTTATTGACGAGGGTTCTTATCTTTTCTTGTCCCCGAGCTAAGTTTTGGATAAGATCCATTTGTCCCAACATCTAGGTTCTCATGGTTTCCATCTCAGCTTGCAGTTGTTCCAACTAGTTATCCTTGTTGTTGTCAGGATTTTTCTTGGTCGAGTTCCCTGCAAGGAGTGCCTTCAGTTCTTCCTGCCCCTTGGATAGATTCAGGAACATTTCCTTGAATTGAGCATCTTGAGTTTGGAGATCTCTGTCATTCTGTTTGAGATCCATTTTCCTTGCTGAAATAAACAGCGAGAAAATGAGAAATATGTACTGGAAGACCTGTTATGTAATGACATGCATGCAATGTCTTCAAGGATCTCATAAGGTAAACACAAGAAAATGTTAGAATCCGACTGCAGCTTTGATTGAAGAACTTCATATCGTTGAATGTCCTTCTACGAGAATCAAGCTTACCATGTTGAGTGGGTCATAGCCTCTGACTCAAGTTGTCGTGCTTTGGTCCTTTGACGGTATTGGCTAGAGGAAAATAAATCCCCTTACCCCTTTCTAGACGTCTAGTTCATCATAACCTGCATCACAGGCCCTTTGAGATCCTTGAAATGGTTAACAAAATGCTATGGCATGATGCCATGATGTGTATGTTATGCACCAAGAAAAAGTGTAAGGTGGCGTAAACAAGTAAATCTTGTAAGAAATCCAGGTAATTGGATAATGGATAGAAATAGGTCCTGCAAGGAACTCATGTCGTTAGGTAATGAAAATAAATAAGCCCTGCAAGGAGTTCAAGTTGTTAGATAATGAAAGCAAACAAGTCACACAAGTAGCCTTAGGTTCAGTGTTGCATGGGGCTTGTAGGTAAGTACCCTCTTGAAGTTTTAGTTGGCTCAACCCATCCTAGTAATAGTAATCGGGTTCTAGGGAATATCAATATCACTGATCTTTCTTTATCGGGAATTGTTTCAACGCAAGCCTCTTTATTGGAGATCAAAATATCCCGAAAGTCCAATCTCAATGAGCGTAGTATCGAGTATCAACCAACTTTGGACTGCACCAAAGCCGGCTATCTCACTACTTCCTAATGGCCAAGTTGTTCAATTAAAGGTTCTAAGGTCAGTTAGTGCTTCATGACACCACACAACGGCCCCGTATTCTCCTTGACTAAACTCAAGGGCTATCAATACCAACAAATTTGTGACACTAACGTAGCTATCGTTTCAACCGTGTAGGTATACCCCACACAGTCCCCACAATCTAATTTTACTTACCTAAAAGGTGCCCCAGATCCGGGTGTAGGATCTTTTAGTAACAACCCATACAAGCCCTCAAAGATAAAGCAAACAAAACACATAATGTAAAGCAAATAAAGAATGAATTAAAATCTAAGGTAACCCCACTTTTTATAAAATCTCTCCAGCAGAGTCGCCAGTTCTGTGATACGGTGGCAGAACCGACTGCTATACTGGTTTTGCGTTTGTATTCGCAAATGTTGTGGTAAGCAAGAGTCGCCACCGACTGTTCTTTTATCCAACAAAGGAAAGGGTGAAAAGAACAGAAAAATACCTTTTGAGATTTGTTTCTGAGTAAAGGGGGGTAGATTATGGAAAGGGAAGGTGTTAGCACCCTTTCCATCCGTAGTTTTCTACGGGCTCTTAGATGCTTAGCTCATTTTGAAAATACCTTGTGCTTCGTGTGTTTTGAAAAGTATTTTTGAAATGCCAATAGTAAGGCGATTTGTTTTATAATAACTCTTGTATCAGTCCTCAAGAGTGTTGATAAAGCGTTTTGAAAATGTTTTTTTGAAAGGAGTTTGTGTATGTGTAAAAATTTGTTTTTGAGCAAGCATCTAATTAGCTATCTACTTTACTCGAAAGGGTCATTCTTTTCCTCTTTTCCTCTAGACAGTGCTATCCTACTATTAGTGAGTAGGTAGCCTTAGTTGTTGGATGTTTGAGGGACATTCGAAGGGACGTTTATACAGTCACAAAGGCAACTGGGCAAGAAACTTTAGTAACTATCCTAGGGTTTTAAGATCATTTTTACTGAGGCAACATCGAGAGGTTCATCGAGGGACTTATGATCTTTAAACCGGAGGGTAGCCACTAAAGTCTCCCACGTTTAGAGAGTTGTGACTATTTTCCGAAGGCAACCAAAGTGTGGTACCCTAGAGGTGCGCATGTGTAATTGTGTTGTTTTAGTTATTTATCTTGTGTTAGGTTTGCTAATGTTTGCTTTTAGTCTTACCATACAATCCTATTAATCATACATCTAAGCAGTTAATAATTTTCAGAAATTAAAAGTGCGGAAATTGTAAATCCTAGCTATTACAAGGCTTCGGGGAGGGGGAATTATTTACATGTCCAAAACTTGAGGAATAAAGCAGAAAAAGTAAAAATCCTACTTTAAACTATTACAATCAGGAAGGAGGTACAATAGTATGAACAAATAATGCTAAAATAAAATCGCGCGTGAATTATAAAGGACGTCTAAATCCTAAAGAAAGAAGAATATTTTTGCTTGTTTTTGACCAAAGAAAGAAATTTGATTTAAAATCCTAAGTCTATTTATTTTTAAATTAAGAAAATGGTTAAAATAATTAATCAAATAATTTACAAAATTAATTTGGTAAAATACTAACCTAATATTTTTTTTTGTGATTTTTTATTTTATTTTACAATGTTATATAAAAAAGGACAAATAAATAAATAAATAGATAAAAGAGGAAAAAGTAAATGGGCCAGGGCATCAATAGAAATATGGGGGGTATGACTTGCAAAACGCAAGCCCAAGATAGAAGGAGTCCAACTCTATTTTGTGATCCAGTAAGGATAGCCTCTGAGCGCCCATGGTGATCTGCGTGTTTGGATGCATTGATCTGGATCAGATGAGATCTCCTGGTGTTGACCATGTGGTGTATGGTATGCATACGCTGGCTGGATACACTGAATTTGCATGTAAAGCGTTAGAAAAAAATGCAAGTCCTGGGTATTGAACCCAGGTCCTTCCCCTTAATTCGAACCCCCACCTAATTCGAACCCCTGAGTCCAAATCTGAAGCTACTTTATCCAGAAACATAATGAATCCTGAGATTCAAAGGAACCAAATTCGAATGCCCTAGTAATGAAATTTTGTGTTTTGGGTACTGAAACTAACATGAATAACATTAAAACATTCATAAACATCATTCGTAGCATGGATATATGATCAATGCGGATTTAAATTACATATTGAATGAGTTTGAGATCAAAGATAAGTTACCAACAGAGAATGAGTGGAATACTTGCTTTGGATTGAGGAGGTCTACAAAGATTGCTTCGATTCTGACAACTTTGTGAAGATTTGGAGAATTTGGGGTGGTTTTCTGGGGTAGCTTCTTGTGTGTCTAGGCAATGTATTGTGGCTGGAGGAAATGTTTCGCCTGGAGGCAATGTTTCGTCTATAGGTAATGCTTGTCTGCCCCTCTTTGCTTGCGCTTTAGCTCTATATTTAAGGGGTGCGGTGATGAACGAAAATGGCAAGAATCAGCCATTAACCACGGCTTTGAAGGCAAAATCGAGAGTCTTAAAAGGTTGCCATTGTTGATGATTTTCTACCATTTTGGGTTTTTGAGTAAACCTGGACAGGTTTCACTCCCATATCTTGACTTTTTGAATGCTCCCAAGTTTTGTTCTTTGATGGTTCTGAGTTCCAATTCGAATGGTCCAAGGCCTCATCATTGTGGCTTCTTCGATTGAGCCACTATCTTACTTAGTTGCTTGATCTGAAAACTATCTAATTAGCCCAATCGAACAGTTCTTATTCCTTTCGATTTCCTTTCCTTCAATTCAACCACCTCTTCCTCTTGGTCTGTTGAAGGTGGCTCTTTGATTCCAACTCCCACTCTTTGCTTATGTCTACATAAATATATTTCTTGCTGATTACTAGTTCACCTTCGATTGGTGAATATAGCTTATATGCGCCAATTGAAAGATGACTTATGAGCACCAAGCCTTTACTTTGATTACCCAACTCCTTCCTTGTCTGTTCAGGCACATGCCTGAAACACATTGATCCCCAAAGCTCTAAGATGACTCATATTTGGCTGATTCATCTCTAACCGTCCTTCGATCACGCCATGCTTGAAGATGGCATGTCCTTCGAACCAATAGATTTCCACATGTTTCTTTGGATAAGATAAGAGCTTTTTTGAATTCCAAATATTCTTCTTTTTGAAGCGCCCATTCAGGTAACATGTCAATCAAAAGGTGTCTTCCTTGTAACGCTTCGAATGGCTTACATCTCCATGTTCGGAAATGAACCTTTCGATGGTGCTCATTATCAGATCTTCCAATCGAAGGATTCATAAAGCCTTATCACACTTTCTTTCAAACTAGCCATCCTTCGATCCTAGTGTTTCATTGGCCACTAAATTAGCCTGCATACTACTGTCGAAGCTGCTTTGACCCAAAAGCCTTTAGGCCTATTTTCAGCCTTCGATCTACACTTTGTCATGTACACTTATTTTCTTTCTTTCAGTTGTGCCATTATGCTGAGGCATATAGGGTGTCATGGAAATCATTTGAAGCTTTAGAACTCACACATCTTGGTGAAAAGTGAAATTATTTGAAAGGCCATTGCTTAGGAGGAGAATTTATCTGATCAATTCTTGGTCAACCTTGAGCAATTGGGGACCTTAATGAGTATGCCTTGAATAAAAATGAGAGGGAAAATTTTGGGGTACAACATATGCAAAGCTGTCTAAGTGTGAAATTTAGTTAAAGGAGGTTAGTTTTCTTGGTCATGTGATCTCAGGTAGTGACATTGTTGTAGATCCATCTAAAGTAGATGCTGTGTTGCAATGGGAAACTCCAAAGTTGGCTACCGAGATTAGAAGATTTTTGGGATTAGCTAGTTATTATAGAAGGTGTTAGTTCTCTTATTTTAGGATTGGCTTAATTTTTGTAAAATAAATAATAGCAACAATGAAGATTAGGATAAGAAGAACATGTATAACAAGAAGTCCTATTAGAATGTCAAAACATGTTGTGTTGAACTTTTTCAACAACTGGAACAACATGTCAAAAAAGATGTCTTGACATCGCGCCTGCTGAAATGGATTAATGAGATTCAGTTTGTTCTTAACATAGGAAGAATATTCAGGAGAATATTATGTATCCTATGTGGCATATATTTAAAGGTCTAGAAAATTCAATCAGAAATCAAGGAGAATGAAGACTTTCCAAATAAGGAGATTATTTAGGAAAGTAAAGATTCAAGACCTTTCTTGGGGCAGAAGTTTCTACAGTTTATTACATCTGATTTGTTGTGATTGAAGGCCCAAAACCAGTTGGGTAATAATTTATAAATAGAAGAGTTTGTAACCTAAAAAATATACGACTCAAGATGTAGAAGACTAGGGTTTTGTCAAGGTAAACCTCCCAGGTTGTAGGAAGGTTACCATGTTCACCTTAAAGCCTGTAGGTAAGAGGTGTATTATTCTTGGAGGAAGCTTTGAAGAAACTCCAGGATGTGTTAGGATCAAAGCTAACAGAGAGTGGAGTTTGGCTTGGAGACTTAGCTAGGTTGTCCTGGAAGTGTGTCTTCCAAACTGTCTATCTGTGTGATCAGAATCTTGGTGAAGGTGCATCGATGCAGTGACTGAGGTGTTGACTGCTAAATATCATTGCGATGATTAGAAGTGGGATGGGGATATTCCATATCTAGGGAGGACCTAGGTAGAAGGGTCATTGGGTAGTGATTAAGTGCTAGATCGTTAATGGATGTGTTGGCTGTAGGGTCTGCAAATTGATAGTACTGAAAGTGGATTTCATTCTTGGCTTGGTAGCCCCCAAAGTTGGTGTTGTTGTAGACCGCAATGGGTAAACAATTCTGGTGAGTTCTTTATCTTTTTAGTACTGTTTTATATTTCCTGTGTGTTGTGCCAAATCAGATGTCTTGACATCCTTATAGAACATCTGAGTCTGTTGTACCAGAATTTCAATTAGTATCAGAGCTGGCATCCTGTTCTGCTCTGGGTGAGATCCTGGGAAGGTACTTTCTGGTCATGGGCAAGGAAGAAAGTATTTAATGAAAAGAGGTATGAAATTGGACAATTCATATTATTGTATGGATGATCTCTTGGAAAGGATCATTGGTTATATGTGATAGGTATTGTTCATGGCTGTTGTCGTCAGGCCTGCAGCTTAATGGGAAGTTGTTGTATGTATGGTTTATCTTTTCAATCCTAGATTCCCATGCTTGTACTTGGATAGTGGTGTAAGCATTGTGTCTGAATATTGTTGAGGAGTTCGCTATATTTTGCTGCATGGTTTTTGATATAACCCTGAAAGTATGGGAAAGATACTAGGGTTGTTACCCTCAACAGAATATATGCTGGCATTTTCAACCGTATTAAAAGTGTCAAAGATACTTGATATTTTCCTCAAGTCCACTCATAAAGACATTTATCAATAAGGTTGATGATAATCAAGTGATTAATGACACTCATATACATCTGCATATTGACCTTGAAGGCTGTCAAGGATGGTATGTTCCAAGAAGAAGGAACAAATGTTATATGGGATGTTAGAACATTACTTCAGCAGGTGTGATACGGTGGGAGAACTGACTTGAAGGTTTTGCGTTTGATCGCAAATGTTGCGGTTATCAAGAGTCGCCACCGACTTTTCTTTTATCCACAAGGAAAGGTGAAAAAGCACAGAAAAGACCTTTGAGATTATTTCTTGAGTTCGGGGGGTAGATTATGAAAAGGGAAGGTATTAGCACCCTTTTCATCCATGGTTTTCCATGGGCTCTTAGTTACTTGCTAGATCACTTGCTTTTGTTGTTTGAAATTGTGTTTGGTGTGTTTTTTAAAGTATTTTGTAAAAGAGGCCATTGTTTAGGCAAACTTTGTAATGATTCTCGTTCGTAAGAATGTATACAAAGATGTTGATCTTTTGAAAAATGTTTTCAAGTTTTGTAAATTTTTTTGAAAGTGTATGTGTTGGTTTGGAAAATGGCAAGGATTTTTTGTTTGAAATTGAGCAAGTAATTTGGAGCATTCTACCTACTAAAAAGTCTTTCTCGTTCATTTTCTTTTCCTTTGACATTGTTGTCTTACCATTGATTTGGTAAACAACCCTATCTTTGGATATAAATGGGACGGGCGCGGGTCATCATATAACCATGATTAGTAATATTGCAAGGTATCTTAGCATTTCTCTTGAGGGACTAAGATCATTTGTAAGGCAACATTCGTAGCGTCATCGAGGGACTATGATCTTGTATTTTGATTGTTTTTGCTAAGATACCTCACATGCGTAATATGGCCATTTATAAGGCAACCAAGTGGATTTTACCCTAGGGGTGCTTGTGTGCAAGTGTATTGATTTTCATGCTTGTTTTATCTTATATTAGGGTTTTCTACTTGTTGATTTTATCTTGCCATACACACCCTAATTACTAACAATTATATTAAAGCGATAAGTTGCAGAAATTAAAATCCTACGCTATTACATCATTTGGGGGATGGGGATACAAATTTACAAATGGGGGGATGAAAGAAAATAAATCCTAATTTACTATTACAACCATATTGAATGAATAAATAATGTACAAAAATAAATAAATAAAAAAAGAAACTTGTTTTGAAATTTTTTTTATGTATTGACACATACACTTATGTATTGATACGAAAATAGTTTATGTATTGACGCATGCCATTATGTATTGATACGAAAACAGTTTATGTATTGACGCATACCATTACGTATTGATACGAAAACAGTTTATGTATTGGCACATGCCATTACGTATTGATACGAAAACAGTTTATGTATTGACGCATGCCATTACATATTGATACGAAAACAATTTATGTATTGACGCATGGCATTACGTATTGATGCGAAAACTTCCTTGCTGCTGAAAAATGAAATTTAACTTAGTATGAGTCGACGCATTCACATTTCGTGTTGACGCATGCAACATTTCGTATCGACGCATAATGGTTTGCATCGGCTCATAACCTATTTTGGGCACTGTATGTGTCTACTCATAGCATTTCGTGTCGACGCATAACTGCTATTTTTTTTGTTTTTATCACTGTTTTGCTACATGTAAAAGTAAATTCTCAACACATGGTTAGTGAAAATGAAAAGCAAGCATATGGTTAGCTTTAAGGCAATGATATCTACATTTTATCTTCACAAATGAACCATTAATGATGCTTGTATGAAGAGTTCAAAATCAAGAAAACTTACCTCGAAACTGAAATTTGTGCTTTGAGTTTGAGCTGCTATATGGGCTGTTGTTGAGCTTAGGAAGTGATGATAGTGATGTTACATAAGTTTTTCTTGTGTTTGAACAACTTCTATATGATGTATGTGGAGTGTTTAGATGGTTGGACATAATTTGCAAGGTATGAGAGGTTCAAAGGTTTGGACTTTAAAACTCAAGAGTGGAAGTTTTGTGGACTGTTATGGCTTTTGTGAATATGAGATTTTGAGGGTTTACCAATAAAACTTCTGGATTTTCTCTCTATTTTTTCTAACCTCTTTGTCTTGCAAATGCTTCTTCTATTTATAGGCAGGAGGTTTGTGCATATGAGCTGACTAGGTTTGCAAGACAGCATGTTATGGTTTGGTTGGATTACAAAGATCAAACTATGTCAAGTACTCCATAGTCCCAAGGTGAAGTACCAAAGTTGATGGTATAGAGGAGTTACTTCCCATGATTTATGGTGGATTATAATCAACAACAAGCAAGGTATGGGCTCAAGACAAACTTTGTACAAAAAGCTTGCTTTTCAAGAATAACAATGGTGCCTTTATGCCATAAATGGAAAGATCTTTTGGACAATGGTTTAAACACTTGGGTAATAGTTCAAGCTCTTGTGTAAACATTAAATTATAATGATATTTGCAAGCAAGGAGGCCTGTAACATAAGATTATGCAACAAATCATAAGAGTTTTGTTATGTGTTCTTCACTAAAATGACTTGCAACTCAATAATGGATGCTAAACTTCATGCTCTTGAATCTCCTAGCTCAAATATGATAAATTCATACTCTTGGATGTTTTGGAAAGCTTGAAACATCCTATACAACTTTCATGTTGACCACTTTTGTTAAATCAAACTGGAATTTGATGAAAATTGGCCAAGAAGTTGGGATAAAAACTTGACCAAAACAGCTAAAAATTTCTCTAAGTGTTAAATGAAAATGTCACGTCTTCATGAATTTATAACTTGAAATCCAAGCATATTTAGGAGAAGTTGTATAAAGAAATGTTGTAGATATCATGAATATCTATAACTTTCCTGTTGGAAGTTTCTCTTGAATCATCTTGCATCATGGTGAACATTTTGCTCAAAGTTATGAAAAAACATGAAATTTCCAATACTTAGAAAAATTTCTAAGTTTAGAAACTTTGACTTTTCAAAATGAAATCTTGACCTTTTTATTTCTTGATGAATAAGTTTCATATTTTGACATGTTTTGATGAATTATGATCTTTGACACTTGAATTTGACCAAAAAGTCAAAGTTTGACTTTTCAGTATACAATTGACTTTTGATCAGTTGGCTGCAAAATTCATATGTCAATCCAATGGAATTGCAATGTTTTGAACCATGTCATTAGGTAAAATTATGCAATTGTACTCTTGAGATCATGCCTTAAACCATATTGACCATTTGCTAGGTCAAAAAATCATAAATTTCCCTCTCAGTCAAAACCCTAATTTTGACCATTTTGCCTTTTTGGAGATTTGATCAAATTTCTTGAGGATTTGTGGTCCAAACTTGATAAAATGATATATATGAGTTTAAATTATTGACGTGGATAAAAAATTATGAAGTTTGAGCGTAAATTGGTCACGGTTGACTTTTCCCCCAATATAGTTGATTTTTAGGTCAACTATCCAATTGACTGATCAGAAATATGGTTCAAGGCTTGAAACTTGTCATGAGTAGTCTTAAGGGTCGATAATGATGTTTGAAAGTCATATGAAGCATTGATAGTCCAAAAATCCTTGTGGAATCTCAAACCCTAATTTTTGGTTATCAGTGCAAGATGAGATGTCTTGAGCTGACCAAACTCTAATCCAGTCTTGAGTCAAAGAGATCCTATGAGAAAAGTACTGATAAATGAGAGGGAAAATTTTGGGGTACAACAGCAGGTATGCAACTACCAGTTGAAGAACAAATGCTTTGGATGCTGAACAAAAATGTTATGAATACTTTTTGTTTGGAACCTACTCCTGATCTGGAAGAGGAGGCATCTGGTTTATGCAGGTTGATCAGGACATGATCAACAGTTTATCTACTCCACATGTCAGTTTATTTCTGATCAAGGCTTATGGGAGTATAGAGGTTGAGCTCCATATTCTTGAGAAGAACTCATAAAGGAATCTTCACCATATCCTTTATGTATATGAGATGAGCTCGTATCTAGAAGATCCTTCTGATTAAAGGTACCAGATTTATGGAATCCTATTTGTAGCCATAAAACAAATTAGGTTTGAAGAGGAGTATTGTGATTCAACCACAATGTTTGATGCTCCTGAATATTGTTTTGATTTCCCTTGAGGAAGAGAATTGGTGATTCTCTTTGTGTACCCTCAGAAGTTGTTGAAAAAGATCCCCTTGTCAAGGGTTGATATAATGTCAGACAAAATGTCGTGATATCTTTGAAAATGTTAAAATTTGAAGGGAATTGTTTTTGAAGAATCAATGGAAACAAATGCTTTTGAAAACATCACAAACACATTTCCTCTGTAGGTACAGACAATGGCATCCATCATCTCAAAGTCAAAGATGAGGTCTAAAGAAAAGCTTATTAAGATGTGGATCGTGCAATCCCCTGCATATGTTGATAGTAAGATCCTGAAGATTGATCAGTTGTTATTGGTTTGTTTCCTTATTTTAACCCCCACAAGAGTTGATTATAATTTACTATAGAGGTTACCCCCAGAACCATAGTAAGAATGGATGATGTCGTATCTAATGTCGGGACATCATCTCTAGGTGTGTGTTTCCTCTAAAAAGGAAGTTGTTGTGTAGATTATAAGGTGAGTATTGTTATTAACCAGTGGAGTTCAGAGTTGGAATGTTTGATCATGATGGAGATGAAGACTAGTCTCTGACCAAGTCTAGAATGTTGAAAGGTTCCTCTTGTGTTGAACGATAAAGAATAAGGATGTCAGTTCAAGTGCTCTAACATCTGTTGAAGAGGAGTATCATCTGCTGTTGTGTGTGTGGGGAAGTTTTTCCTCTGATGACAAATACCTTGTCGGAAGCTGAGTACTTATCTGAGGTATGGATGCAAATCTACTATCTGAACTGATGATTAAGATATTGTTGAAAGTTTATTTCTCTCTATGGTGATCAAGTGGATGTATCAACCTGAATGAGTCGCAGAAGATGTAATCTTTTGTGATCTTCTCCTAAAAAGACTATCAAGCTTAATAATCTCTTTGGTTGATAAATCAATAACTTGATTATTGAAGAAAGGTTGATGTCCTAAATGATGTTGTAACATCATTTTTTTTTGTTATCCGTAAAAGAAGGTTTGGGATTATTATTATGGAAGATTGAGGATCAACATGGCTGTCAAAAGAAGGAGTTCCGACTTTGTGGATTAGAAGATGCAGATCCTGATCCTATCTTTAGTAGTATGCTTGGTTACTGCATAACTACTATGTTGAAGACTTCACTAGTACCAGCGATGGCTAGTGATTGTTAGAGCAAAGGAATATGAAGAAGGTGGTCTCCCTCTATTGCAAGTATGTCATCCTGGTGTGCTTAAAACAAGCTATTTGAGGGCTTGTGTTTGTATGATGTCCAAGTATGTATTCACGATACCTTGGCTATCCAAATAGGTGTGGATATTTGTGTGGTTATGTAGGGCCATGTATCATACATGACCTTGTAAAAGTATGAAGACCTGGAGTTGGTATATCAGATTTAGGATGAGTTATTTTCATAAGAGTGTGGATATGTTTCAGTGAGTGCGTGAAGTCTCTTGTTTGTCTTTTGGTGTCCAAGTGTTCATCCTCAGCAGAAGCCTTGTTTGTCCATGATAGGGGGAGCTTAGAACCTATCATGGTTATTGTTGTAGTAGTTATGGAGCTTGCGTGTAATTCAAGCTTGTGAAGATTACAGGCAACATGTTGTGACCTGTGGCTACTAGGTGTAGCTGTCTATGCCCTTGTTGGGTCTATGTGGTTCTAGTCAGGAGAAGATAGTATATTCTATTTTCTCCATGGGTTGAGCTTAAGGTTAAGTCACTGACCTAACCTGGAATGTTTTGGCTTCCATGATTGGATGTCTTGTCGAAGATTCAGCAAGTATCACAAGTGTGAAGAAGAAAGCTGTCAGTTTTACCTAGTGTGAGAAGCTTACTACATAATATAATGAGAGAATATTTCTGTTGTGTGGTTAATCTGAAGATGAGACCTTGTGAGATCCTTTTGTGAGAATGGGGAGTTTGTTAAAATTCATGGATGGAAATAAGTCCCTTGGATGATGATTCCAGAACCAAAGCATATAAGTTATGTGGTAATGTTATTGATGTCTCAAATGATGTTGGAACATCATTTTTAATGATAGTCTATTAAAGATACTTGGAACTATGAATCTCAATATTCAAATTCCATACTCATTAGTGGCAGTTCTATCTATGGTATTGAATAAGGAGATTCTGATTGAAGGAGAAGTATGCTCAAGTAATGTATAACTACTATCTTGGTTTGAAGACTTTACTAGTGTCAGCAAATACTAGTAATATGCAGAAGGAGGATTTAATCAGCACATTGGTTAAGGGGTACTCCTTCTGTTAGAGAGTCTGAATCTTAGTAAAGCTTTTAAGCACACTAAGAAATGGTTGGAAGTTGGTTTCAGACTATGGTTGCATGACATCTTAGCCATCCAAAGAGTCATGGCAATATGTGTGAAGGTGCAAGGGCATGAATTAGAGGTGTGCTTGTTATGTGTCTGGTTCAGGGTACTTGGAGTTATTCCCAGTGAACTAGTGGGTGTTTAGTATTGTGTTTTCTCCATAATGAATTTTTTGATTGTCCATGACAGGAGGAGTCAGTGGACTCATTGGTTTGTTTGGAGCTTGTGATGTTCAAGCGTATAGAGTTATTTCCCTACTATGAGGATGATGTTGGATAACATGCTGAGACATGTTGCTACAAGATGTAGATGTTTATGTCCTTATGAGTCTCTGAAGACTCTAGCCAAATGTTGCTAGAGTATAACATCCTTCTCCAAGAGGATGTGTTGAAGGAAAATTGCGATCAAAACGCAGCGGAATATAAAATTTTCCTTTAGAGATCCTTACGAATGAGCATGGTCAGTGATAGAAAGTTTTACCTCTTGTGGCGATTCAGACCTTTGATGTCGTGATCACGAGCGTTGATGAAGAACAACGCCTCTACTCAGTCCACACGAACAGATCGCTTCTGGTCACAGTGCTAGCTAATCACGAACGGAAACCTTGAGTGAGAGAGAGAGTCAAAAACGAAAATGCATCAAGTGAAAAAACTTCATCACAAGGGATCTATTTATAGAATCACTCGTGTGGGCTACAAGCTAAAA
This sequence comes from Vicia faba, assembly GCA_948472305.1. Classification (NCBI taxonomy): domain Eukaryota; kingdom Viridiplantae; phylum Streptophyta; class Magnoliopsida; order Fabales; family Fabaceae; genus Vicia; species Vicia faba. The sequence goes on along the minus strand of OX451736.1, from coordinate 1,026,547,812 downwards.
GCCCAATTAAGGCTATAAGCTAAAAGCCCAATTAAGCTTATGGACATCATACCTTATGATGTACCATATATCACTTATCCACGTGGTACCTTACCACTTTCCGTATTACACTTAAGTGCACCGTACCTTACGGTGTTCCTTATTTATTCTATCTCTCATCAACCTGTCCTTATGTGTGTGACCCTGTAGGTTTTCGCGACGTTGGCAATTATATTAAATTACACATTTAATATAATAAACAGTGAGCGGTATCTAGCAACACATCACTGTTACCCAAGTCACGAAAATGTCATGTGATCTGACCAAACCTTTTCCGTGATAATATTTGTGTTGTACAATTACCCTTTTGCCCTCATGTCTATATTGAACACAAGGCATACACTGTGTCACCCTTGTCCAGTTCAATATCGGGCCCTTAGACATTTATCCTGTTATGCAGGATGAGCAAATTCCATCTAGGTCACTCATGTCCCTTAGCATGCTTTGTGAAGTACCCATCAACCATCTTTATAGTCATCCAGTTACGGATGACGTTTGATCAGCAATAAAGTACTTGACTCTACATCTAGGGTCCATAGTGGTTTCAGGTCGAAGGGTGGTATACACCATTATCATCATGAGAATAACTTATGACACTTTGCATAACATTCTATGTAGTATTCTCATAATGGGTCAATCCAGTATAAATATTACTCCTAATATTCATACCTATGTCAAGACTTGATAACTCCTTATCTATGATCCATGAGATGTGATCATCAATCTATCTTCATAATAATCTTAATGCTTTAATGTTATCCCACTTCACATTAAAGCTTGACTACAGATACTTTAAGAATAGTTTCTTATGTTTAATGGGATCTCATGATTAAGTCACACTTAACATTTCATTAAACCAATAAACCATTCTAGGGACTTTATTATTTTGGAAAACATAATAAAGAAATGCCTTTTATTATTAATAAATAATTCGATACAAGTACCAAAAGTATTGGCCTCTAGGGCTTACACCAACATGTGTTGGTTCTGCGAAAATTTATTTTTCTCTGCAGTAGTGAATGGGATAAAGAAGACTATCCTTATGATTGTTAGGAGATGTCACATCCTCTGCCAATAATATCAAGAAGAAGACTATGTATTGTACCCCAAAGCCCTGGAGTAAAGCGGTTCCTCCCTCCAACAAAAGAAAAGTTAGACCTGATAGTTCCTTTGATGATGATGAGGATGATGTCCAGGACATCTCTCCTTTGAAGAAGTCTGCAAGCAAGAAGCTTTCTGTCAGGGTGCCTGATGCTCCTCTTGACAACATTTCCTTTCATTCTGTTGGAAATGATGAAAATGGAAATATGTCTTCCAAATAAGGATTGCTCTTGAAAGAGAGTTGGGAGCAGGTTCACTGAAGTGCAAAGAGATTATGGAGCTGATTTCTTTTGCTGGCTTATGCTGATCACAAAAGAACATGTGCACCGGTTGTGTGTTCTAATGGGAGCTTCTTAAAGGATTTATATGCATAATGAGTCCTTTAAATGATTGAGAACCAGTTTGATTAGGTTCTGTATTATGGACTTGATGTACCACATGGTGTCTTAACATCATGATTGTTGATGGTTGTTTTGTTTAATGCTTGGGATTGTTCATGTTAAGTTGGATGCTTAAGAATTATTGTGAGAAGTGGCATTTCTGACTATGTCGATTAGAATATAGAGAGTCTAACCATGTCTACAGTAGCATTGATGAATGCATGGCCACTTTTTTGAAGACTCCACTAGTATCAGCAACTACTAGTGGATATAAAGGCAGAAGGCTGCTGACAGATACTGAGGTCTGAGCAGAGCATTTTTAAGGGGTATTTTTTTTTGCTACAAGTCACTCCAGAAAAGGTTTGGTGATCTGGATATTAGTAAAGCTTTTAAGCAAACTAAGAGTTTTTGGAGTTTATGAGTGACTTCACACCTAGTATGCATGACATCTTGCCTATTCAAAAGGTCAGGATACAAAGTGTGGTTATGAAAAGACAATGATCGAATGTGTCCTTGTGTTGTGAAGAAGTCAGGGCTCCTGGAAGTATTCTCAAGGAGTGAGAATATCTGACTCTGGTTTGACTCTACTAAGGGAGTCAAGGTTCAGCATAAGCGAGAAGTGCTGAAGTTTCTCATCTAGTACACAAGTCTTCATCTTCAGCTGGAGCATTAGTTACTCATGACAAAGGGAGTCATGTGGATATATGTAAATTGTTGCTTCAATGATACAGGTATTGTCAAGCCAAAATACTGTTCACTTTTGTAAAGGTTCTATGAGGAAATGATGTCGAAACAACATGTTGTGACATTATGAAGTTATGGATAAACTTAACAAGACATGGTTGTTTCTAACTATGAGAAGCTCGGTAAAGATCAGAAGTTCACATATCTCTTAGAAGTTTAATGGGAAGTCTGGAAGAATTTATTTTTCTCTATAGATTTCAAAAAGACTCCTTGAGGGTCTATATTATGAAGAGGTGTCACATATGTGATATTTTGATATCTTAGTGTATGTCACTAAGTCTAAGTAAAATAAGAACACTTAGAATCCAGTATGAACAGGTGTATAATCTGGTGAAGCATCCCTGATTGGTGGGAGAAGATGTGTTGACTAAGTGTCAGGACATGTTCTTGCATGGTCAACATAAGGTGAAATGGCCTATGTGTTCAAATACGTGGCTGTAAACAGGGGGAGAAAAATTTGTCTGGATATACATGTGCATGTATAGGAAGTAGCTATAGCATTCAAAGCCATTATGAACGGTGCACATTGATATTTGTAGTTTCCTCCTCAACTATCATTTACTTTTGACCAAGATTGATGCTACAATCTAGGATCATTATTTTCCAAGTAAAAATCCCAGTTATTTATAGAGAGTTCTCCGTTTCTCCGTAACCCCGTGAGCTCCTTGAGTCCATAATTATTATGGCTTTTATTTGGGTTTGGGTAAGCTGTGCTTGGGTATGGTATTATGAAGGTCTCCTTTGCCAAGTTTTAGCTATAAATGGGGAGAAAGGTGAATTAGCTCAGATGCTGCTAATTCCACAAGTGGTTATTATTAATGTTCATAGATGTCAAAATAAGATGTTCGATCCTATTTTTGTGACATATTTTTGTGACCTGTTATCTGAGTTATGAACATAGTTGTTACTGGTGTTCCGAGTTACCAGGAGTGGTGGAGGGTTTGGTCTTATTCCACCATTGGTTCTAGATTGAGGGGGAGCACAAGTTGTCTTATGCTATCTTCTTCCTCGTGTGCATCAACCAGACTTCAGGACTTTCCTTCCTTTTATCCTGAAGCTGATGCTAATGTTCGTTGGCGTTGATGCAATTAAGTTCTTCAGAGTGCTGCAAAGAAGTTGTCGAACAAGATGTTGAGACATTATTTTCAACTGAAGATCTATTGTTGCGTGCAGTGCTTCAAAGATGTTTTCGAACAAGATGTTTAGACATTATTTTCAACTGAAGGTCTATTGTTGTGTGCAGTAGTGTTTAGATTGCAATTGTTTTTAGATTATTTATTTTAGCCAAAATTTGCCAAAGGTGGAGATTGTTAGTTATCTTGTTTTAGGATTGGATTAATTTTTGTAAAACAAATAATAGCAGTGTTGTACCCCAAAATTTGCCCTCTTTTCATACACGCATATTATTGGTTTTATGGTTATGGAATAAAGGTATATTTATCAAGCTTCTTCAGGTTACAAGTGACGTTTATTTCATCAATGGATATTCTCAGAGTATTTTCCGTGCTGAAAATCGGTTCGCCGTTTTGTAACGATTCGGGGTTAAAAGATTCACAAGTCCAACCCGGCGCTTCATATTCAGGTGTTCTTTTGCCAATATATCTCTGATAATGCATTCTCAAATTAAGGTTCGGCTCAAGAGTCAATTCTTTAAAGAAGGTATCCGAATGTGTGAGTTTTCTCGAAGAAATATGGTGAGAAAGTGTGCTGAAAGTGCAATTTTTACGCGCTAAAAAATTCATAACTTGAAGATCGTGGCTTGTTTTGAACCCGTTCCGGTGGCAAAAATTCCTCCTTGACATTATCTACGTTTTCATCTCTCACGGAGGGAAGCCAATTTCAATCAGAAGGTCTTCAAAAATGCGGATTTATCAAGTATTTTCGTACAGAAAATTTGTGACAAGTTTATTTGCGTCATGTTCAGAAAATCATAACTTGGTCGATTTTCATTGTATCGAGCTGGTTCCGACGCCAAAATTTCACAAATTGAGTTGGCTAAATTTTCACAGAAGGTATTGAGTTCAAACGGTATTCAAAAGGCCTTCGTGTTTTGCTCAGAGTACGCGTGACGCGCCAAAAATCCTGAATGCTGAATATTATTTTATCTGGCTCGAAACTTCGAAAATTCATAACTCGGTCAATTTTTATTGAATTGGGCTCATATTTTTACACAAGGTTACTGACTCAGATATCTACAACTTTACTTCAAAAGTCGAGACCGAATTATGCTTCGATCAATACCAGTTTTTTATTGAAGAACGTGTCAGAGTCAACACTGGAGCCCAAAATAAGTTTGTCTTAGCTGAAACTTCAAAAATTCATAACTAATTTACCGTTTATCCGATTGAGCCGATTTTCGGACAGGAGTTAGTTCTCGATGTCGGCTACATTTTGTTTTCACATTTCAACTTCAAAAATTTCACTTAATCCCCTGCGATTTAGCCTGCAACGTGACGAACTCAAGTGAACATTGGAGGCCCAATTGCACATTCAAAGCCTATTTTTTGCTCTCTAATTTCTATTATATAATCCCATTCTTTTCACACAAAAGAAAGAAAAAAGAGAAAAAAAACCCTTGCCACAACACTGTCAGAATATCAAATTCTTTCAAGAACCCTAAAACCTTGAAATCCTTATTACAAATCCTTCTCTCACTACAAACAAGTCATCCCGGTTACAAACCAACATCTCACTACAAACAAGTCATCCCGGTTATAAATCAATATCTCACTACTTCTCCAGTAAGGGTAAGGCTGGTTTGATCTCCATGATCAAAAGGGCATAAAAGCATTCATATCACTACTTCTCCAGTAAGGGTAAGGCTGATTTGATCTCCATGATCAAAATGGTATAATCATTCATACATGCCATATTGACCTAAACATTAAATTTCGTCATATATTGGCTTTATTTGTATTTGATAATATATAGTAATTTATTTAATATGTTTATGAGATTCAACACTGCAGATTTAGACAGGATCCCATGCAGATTCATTAAGGAACGTTGAGGCCAAAACACAAATGGCCAAAAGGCAAAACACAAATGGCCAAAACAGAACAGCTTACACATGACACCAATACATGGCGAGGCAGACATCCTGAGAAGGTTAAGGAACGTTGAGGCCAGAACACAAATGGCCAAAAGCCAAAACACAAATGGCCAAAAGCCAAAACACAAATGGCCAAAACAAAACAGCTTACACATGACACCAACAACTGTTGCACCCTAAAACCAGGTCCATTTCTCTACTTTCTTTATATTTTGTTTGTTTTATTTAATTATTTTATTTTGTTTAATTTAGTTACTAACCATAAATTAATTTCTTTTTTATCAAAAAAATCACAAAAATATTTTTTCTTTATTAAATTAAATTTCAGTATTTTATTTTTATTAACAAAATTATTAATTAATTTAGGTTTAATTAGGAATAACTTTAATATATTTTTCAATAATTAAAATTAACTTAGACATAATTAGGTTTTTATTAATATTGATTAATTTTATTTTATTTCTTTAAATACCAAAAAAATCCAAAAAATATTTATTTTCATTAATTAATTAATTTATTTAATTTCATAATTAACTTAGTTTAATTTCTCTCTTAATTCAAAAACAAACAAAAAAAATCTTTTCTTTAAATAACAAAGGGTCAAAACCCTAGAACTCGCACTCGATTTAATTTCTCGCACGCGACTTATTTTCTTTTATCATATTATCGTACTTGTTCCCGGAATGTAATAAATAAATAGGACTTTTATTATTTTTTATCGCTTTATTTATTTTTCCGCATTTTAATTTCAAGGGTTGCTTTTGGCGATGTAAATATCCGACGCCTTGTAATAGTTAGTTTTAATTTCCGCAATTTAATTTCCGCAACTTATAAATTGTTAGATGTTTGATAATAGGGAATGCATGACAAGATCAAATGTTAAACCTAAAATCGACATAGATAACCATTGACATGTACAAAGATAAAATTAACCGAAATAACACACTCGCACATGCACACTCTTAGGGTACACCTCACTTGGTTGCCTTCGAACGTGGTCATTGAGTATAGGAAGTTTTAGAGGTCGCCCTCTTGTCCAAAGATCATAGTTGCCTCGAAACGGTTGCCTCGGAAAAATGATCTAAGACATTAGGGTTACCGCTAAGGCGTCCTAACATTGCTTTAGTGACCACACGTCCCTTAATCGAGTTGACCCTTAAACTCCAACGACGATGCTACTACTCATCAATAGTGGGATAGTATTGCCTAAAGGACATTAGCATAGAATGACTCCTTTTTCGAGTAGGTAGATGGTTCTTAAGTACTTGCTCTTTCAAAACAAAACAAAAACTTTTCGCACTCACACCTTTCAAACAAAAAAACTCTTTTCAAACCCACAAACACAAAGAAAAGCAAATTTTTGAAAACACTTTGAGCAATTACCTAAGAGCCCATGGATAACCACAGATAGAAAGGGTGCTAACACCTTCTGTTGTACCCCAAAATTTGCCCTCCCATATTCTCCAAGATTTGTCAAGTCAAGGTCACAAAATTCCCCAAGGGTTATGCAGTTCAACTGTCTCCTATACAGTCAAAACTAGGGTTTGGATTCTGATCAAGAAAAGGAAGTTTTCAAAGGCCCAATCAAGTCTCATATGCTTACAAATGTGGTCAAGCATCTTCCTATCAAGTTTCAAGGCATTCAGCTCAAAACTGCACAGTCAAAACCCTAGATTGCACTACAGTCAACTGTAGGGGCAAAATGGTCATTTGACAGTCAAAAGTTCAAATTTTTGGTCAACATATCATTTTGAAGCCACAAACATCATTTGATCAATGCTTGATCATGATTCTCAAAATTTGGCTCAGAAATCATCAAAGATGCAAAAGTTACTATATTTGGACAGCTGAAAAAGTCAACTGAAATTGACCAGGGCATAACTTTCACATGGATTATCAGAAAAATTCCATCCAAAGCTCATTTTGAAGAGAAAGACATTTCCTACAACTCATCTTCATATTTCAAGTCCAAGAAATGCTCTCACAAAAAGTTATCAATTTCAACATTATAGGTCATTTTCAAAAGTCAACAAAAAGGGACTTTAAGTCAAAGGCCATAACTTGAGATTGGTAAATCAAAATGACATGGGACCAAAGGAATTGGTTAGAGGACTCAAAGACCTTTCCAAAATGTCCAAGAACATGTGAAAAGCTTAAAAACTGAGCAAGTTATGCCTTGTGGAAGTTGGGAAATTTTTGGGAATTTTGGAAAGTCAACATTGATGCAAATGATCCAAAAATGCTAATGGGCCCATTTTTCTTCCAAGTTTCTTCATGCCAAGCCTATGCACGACCATTAAGCCCCAGGGGAAGTATTTTCTCATTTTTTAATTATTTATTTGAATTTATATTAATAATAATTCATTTAAATTATTTAAATATATAGAAAATATCTAACTTGACCTAATGAATCTTTTTGTACACATTTTAGGCTCAATAATTCGTGCCTAAGCCAATTTGGAAAGATTTGGAGCATTGGGATATGATTTGTGCAAAATAACATGAAAGAAGATATGAAAAGATTCTTAACAAATCAAATATCCAAACCATTGAATACAAGAGATTTTGTTGAATTTTGTTAACCTAAAATGCTCACTACATATGCAGGATCAGAAACCTAATGGCATGGGACTGAAGGCTGCGCAAAATAACAAGATACAAACTTGAAAAATTGTCCAAAAAACTGAAAACTGATTTCAAGGTTACAAGGCGATTCAAGGCCTAACACCCATCCCATTGGTTTCCTCAAGCATTCCTGAAGGCATTCCAATCAATATCATCCATCCACACGCAAGGAATTGGTACCTAGAACCGGAACTGTATCAAACAATTTGCATAATCATACATTCTATTCTATGCGTTATTTGTGAATTTTATTTGTTGATTCTTGTTCCTTATGAAGTTCTAAAGCTGACCATGGTATTTAATTGAATAATTATGCATCGTACGCGATTTTGCCATGTCCATATTCTAGGGTTTGCAGGTTTCAAAATTAGGGATTCTTAATACAAGCAAAATTAGACCATCCCAGTACCACCATTGCAATCAACGCATCTGGACGAAGAAAGCTTGACCCTCGCGATCAATTTATTGATACCATAGCGCTAGTCGCTATTTTCTTGAAGCCGGTCTAAAACCACGCGTAAAAACCGTTGCGTATAACCTTTATGTTTCAGGAAAACAAAACTGGGCGAGGACGATGATGCGTTGGCAAGCATTGGTTGGATCTTTTAAAATTTCGCGCGTTTAATTCATTAACGTATTCTTTTCTTTTATAATATTTATTAACTATTATATAACAAAAGCATATGCAGTGGTTCAGTGGTGCACGTGGTGGTTTGCAACCTCCAAGACCTGGGTTCAAGTCCCAGGTCTGTACAATTTCTCATGTTATTTTTCTATACATCATTCCATGCAGCGCTCACAGTGAAAAACACCATACACCTCATGATCCAAGCATACACGTGTCCCAGACGACCACACCAAAGGCATAGATCCAAGGAGTACCATGTACCGTAGTCAGACGCATCACATGTTGCACAAAAAAGTCAATGGATTTCAAGCTATTGGGCCTGATTTGCTGGACCAACACCTCACCATTTGGGACTACACCCCACCCTGGTTTGCTTTTCTTTTCATATTTTGTTTATTTTAATTATTGTGTTATTATTTTTATTGTTTTAGTTAATTAATTGTTTTTTCTACAAAATAAAAAACTTCATTAAAAAAAAATCAGAAAAGACCAAAAATAATAAATATTTTTATTATAATTATTTTCTTGTAAATAAATTAACATATAGTGAATTTAGTTTTAATTAGGATGTTTGCAATTTAATTCTTTTCATATTAAATAAAAAATAATTAGAATTAGGTTAATTAACAATTTTCATTCCTTCTAATTTTTTCCTTTTGATCATAATATTATTATTTATTGATTTTCATAATTAATTGTATATAAATTAACTTAGGTTTAAATTAGTTAAAAACTTCAATATTTTCTTAATAAACTTAAAAAACATTAGAATTAGGGTTTACATCCAATTTTTTAGTTTTAATTAATTCTTTTTCTTTTAAATCTTAAAAAACACAAAAATACCAAAAACATTTAATTTTCATTTTTTTATTTTAATTCCTTATTAATTCAATTTTTTTTGCAAAAGGGTCCAACGCCCATATTTTTAATCGTTAATTTCGCACATTTATTTCATATCGCTTAAATAGTTATGTAATTCTCCCAAAGCATTGTAACAATTTATACTTTTCGCACTTTTATTTCTTTGCTTTATTTATTTTCCGTCAAATCGGGTCCGGTTTAATTTTGGCGATGTGGACCCGCGCCATTTGTAATAGTTTAGATTTATTTTCCCGCAAATCTTAACTGTTAACAAAAAGCATGAAAGAATGTATGGACTTAATTAAAATCAAGCGTAGATCACAATGAACTTGACAAAAGACAAATGCAAACGAAAACGACACACGAATCGCACACACCACCCCTAGGGTACGCCTCACTGTTGCCTTTCGAAAGGTGATCGTCGAGTAGAGGATGTCTTAGTGAGTCCTCATGATCCGGGAACCTGGCATGAGGGTAGCTTCTAAGGTGTCTTCCCATTGCTCTGGTGATCACCATGTCCCTAAAACTCGAATTGACCCGAACACCTCCAACGGTGGTGCTACCTACCTTTCAATGGTGGGATGGCACTACTTTAAAGGACATCTACACAGACGAATTCCTTAGGGTAGGTAGGTTCTCAAGGATACTTGCTCTCTTCAAAACAAACTGAAATCTTTTCACACCAACACTTTTCAAAAGCTTTCAAAGCAAATTTTTCAAACACTCTGACGTACGAGTCGAACTGAAATTTTTCAAAGAAACTTTTAAAACCCACATTGAAAAGCAAACAAACCATTTTTGAAAACACATTGAGCAAGTATCTAAGAGCCCATGGATAACCATGGATAGAAAGGGTGCTAACACCTTCCCTTTCTATAACCTACCTCCCGAACCGAGAGCAATCTCTTTAAGGAATTTTTCTGTGCTTTTGTCCTTTCCATTTGGAGAAAATAAAAGACGGTGGCGACTCTTGCTTCCGCGACATTTCGCGAACCAGCGTTAAACAGTCAGTTCCAGATCCACCGATCACAGAACTGGCGACTCTGCTGGGGAATTATCTTAAAGTGGGGTGTACCTTAGGGCTAGGTCATAACTATGTTTTCAATTGTCTTCATTGCTTGCTTTATTATTGTGGGTTGCTTGGGAGTTCTATAGATCCTAACCCGGATCTGGGGGATACCTTCTTAGAAAGTAGCAACAAGGCTGTGAGGGAACTGTGCGGGGTATACCGACATGGTTGAAACAGTCTGCTACGTTGATGTGGCACTTTGGTGTGTACCGGTAACCCTTGAGTTCAGTCAAGGAGAGTACGGGGCCTCCGCGTGGTGTCGTGAAGCATCAACAGACCTTAGGAACCTTAATTGAACTATCTTGGCCTCTTTAGGGTAGTGAGATAACTGACTTTGGTGCAGTCCGAGGTTGGTTGATACTCGATACTACACTCAATTGAGGGTTGCTTTCCTGGAATATTTTGGTCGCCAGTTCAGTGGCTGAATCGAAACGATGAACAATGAAAGCAATCCCGTGATATTGGGAACTTTAGAACCCGGTTACTTTGATTAGGACAGGTTGAACCCACCAACTCCAAGAGGGTACTACCCAGACCCCACGCTGGCCTAAACTCTAAGGGCTTTCTCTTGTGTGACTTGTGTGCCTTCGTACTTGACTATCTGCATGCTTGTTACCTGACACTTGTTTCTTGCAGGACTCATAACAGAGTACCCTAAGTTTCTTGCAGGTTTTGGTTTGTAGTCCTTAATTTGGACTCCTAACAGGGTTACTCACATTATCCCATGCATACCATAACATCATACCATTGCATACATCCTAACCCATTTCAAGGATCTCAAGGGCTTGTGATGCAGGTCATGGTGAATCAACTATCCCAGCAAGGGGCAGAGAGGATTTATTTTCCTCTAGCCAAGGGTGTCAGGGGCTATGACCCACTGGATATGGTGAGCCTTTGACCCTTGAAGAAGGATTTTCTACAACAGGAAATTTCTTCAATCAAATTACCAGTTTTCAAATCTAACAAGTTTCTCTGTTTACCCCGCGAGATCCTTGAAATCATTGCATGCATGCCATACATCTCATTGCACTACAGGTATCCCTTTGACAGGTTGCTTACCCTTCTTCGCTGTTTATTTCAGCCGATCGACATGAATCCTGAATCATCAGCTGAGCAGTCCATCAAGGCCCTCCAGGTTCAGAATGCCCAGTTCCAAGGGCTGATCATGAATTTGACCCAGGGGCAACAAGATCTGAAGGCCCTGCTCTTGAAGAAGGACAGGAAGAAGAAGATGACTGTTTTGTTCAGCCCTAGACGCAGATCTGGGAACACACCGCAGACTGAAACTGAGAGGACTACCCCATCTGTGAGGGAAAGCAGTCACCATGAGAGAGAGGTGCCTAGCCCAGTGGTCTCCGACAATGAGACAGATTTCAACGACGAACAATACCCTCCGGCTGAGGACAAGTATAGGCAGTTGGAAGACCGTTTGAAGGCTATGGAAATACAACAAGTACCTGGGCTGGATATCGGAGATCTGGGTTTGTCTACTGGTGTGATCATCCCTCGGAAGTTCAAGGCACCATCATTCACTAAATATGACGGGGCGTCTTGTCCCAAGCTACATCTCAGGTCTTATGTTCGGAAAATCCAACCATACTCAGCAGATAAGAACTTGTGGATCCACTTCTTCCAGGAAAGTCTTTCAGGGACTCACCTCGAATGGTTCTATCAACTGGATGGGACCAAAGTTCGTAACTGGGAGGAGTTGGCAACTGCTTTCTATAAGCAGTACCAGTACAATGCCGACCTTGCTCCCACACGTACCCAACTCCAGGGTATGTCGTTGGGGTCAAGTGAAGGTTTCAAGGAGTACGCACAAAGATGGAGAGACCTTGCTGGAAGGGTGCAGCCTCCGTTAACTGACCGGGAACTCGTTGATATGTTCTTAGGGACCCTATCCGGGCCATTCTTCAATCACCTCATTGGTAACTCATCTGCTGGATTTACCGACCTCATCCTGACCGGTGAAAGAATTGAAGCTGGTATCAAGAGTGGGAAGATTCAAGAGGCCACACCTTCTGACACTCATAAAAAGCCTTCCACGGGAAAGAAGGAATCTAATGCTGCATACAGTCAAAAGAGTCGCCGTGATCAACATGCAGGGGCAGTCATGATCTCTGGCTCTGCACCACGCCGTCAACCACAAAGGGGAAACCAGCAAAGGCCGGACGGGCCTAAAAGGCAATTCACAAACATTAACATGCCATGGTCACAAGCATTGCAGCACATGTTGAAGATGAACCTGATTGCAGTGATCAATCCTCCTGCCAATCCTAAGACCTCCTCTCCTAGCTACAATCCAGAAGCAAGGTGTGCTTATCATTCTGATAGCCCGGGGCACGATACTGAGGACTGTTGGGCGCTGAAGTACAAAATTCAGAATATGATCGATGCCAAAGAGATCGAGTTCGAGCCCGCTGAGACTCCCAACGTGATCACTGCTCCATTGCCAAAGCATGGCTAGGGTCGAGAGATTTTTGTTCATTTGAATTCAAGTTGTATCTTTCTTTTCTTATTCAAACAAACAATTATTATGTTAAACTCTTTTATTTCATGAATGCATTACACATGTCTGTCTTGATTTAATTATGTTTACTATGCTTAAAACTGCTTTCATATTTTTGCAATGGTCAACTCTTAATTGAAAATTCTAAGCCTCTTGAGGGAGGATGACGAAAACGATACCACAATCTACAGTATGCTTTTGAACAAACCCCGCTGATGAGGTACAGGCATTGTTTCAATCCCTAAACACTGGAGTTATAAGGATGATAATCCCTCGTCAACCCATCAGAGCCAAAGAAGTAGGAGTTTTTATTTTCGAAAATCAAAACCCTTAATCATAACCTGGGGCAGGGTAGTTCTCTCAGTTGATCCAAGTGCACAATGAATGGCACCAAATGAGTTTTTCAAAAACAAAAGACAGTGATGGTTCCGAACAATCATAAGGACAGGCAGTCATTATCAAAAAATCATAAATGAAAAGCCCAAAAAGTCTAAGCCTACAAAAAGAGACTTACGAAACTGGGGCATCCCGCTGACTGTAATTACCAAAAAGGAAACAGTTCAGGCAAAAAAAGAAAGGGATAACAAAAATCAAAAGAGGTCTTACAAACCCTCAACAAAAACAAAAATGACTGCCTATTCAGAATAAATCATCAATATCTGAACCATCATTGGTATATCAAAGCAAAGACTCGAACAAGGTCTAACGTATGATCAACTGAGCTTAGGTTTGGAGAACGTCACGAAGAACGGGTGGGTATAAATAATTTGAGCCTTTATCCTTTGTTTCTTAAACCGTGAACCAGGCCACGATATAACCCTTAAAAGTCCTAGCTGAAGCATGGGTTAGTTCGAAAGCATATTGTTACGAAGGTATCCTGACTCCTGAAGGTTTACTGTAAAATCTTGAGTTGACACCGCACTGTATTACAAAAAAAATGCATTTTCAAAATTCAAGACAGACATAGACTTTTGCATTCTTAAAATAACTTTGTTTGCATATGACTATTTGTTTGAACAACAGGGAAATTCGCACGATGAACACCTTGTGAACAGAAGTACCTCCAATCAAGGGGCACAGTAAGAGCATTGCCCATTACCTGGGGCATGGCAGAATACTTCCAACAGGGGCAACTCCCTGCATTCTGAGAGCGTGAACATGGTCGGAAAAATACTACGCGTAATCAAAGACCCGCTAGGTTGACATACCTAGGCAAAAATAAGGGCTTCCCGGCGAACCAAAAGGGTTCGGGCAAAAATAAGGGATGAAACGAAAAATCTGTACACCCGGCAAGTCGAAAACCTGAAAAGGCGGCTTGGGCAAAAATGGGTATCCCGATGGACTGAAAACCCGAAAGGGCGGTCCAGGCAAAAGTTAGGGATCAAAGCGTACGACTATGTCCCGGCATCTTGTCACTTGTCTACCCGAAGATTTGTCAATCACCCACACAGGTATCCTCTTCCCTCATCTCCGAAGCAGGGGCAGTAATGAGTTATCCAGGCGACCCAATTGCTCTGTCAACCAAACTACAAAGGAAAGATCAACATAAGGATGATTACCATCTACCTTTACAAATTCCAGATCATGGGTTAACATCCGAAACCGAACAGGACAATCATCCACTTAATCAAAATCATGCAACCCTACACCGGTTCCTTCTCAATTTTCAGACAAAGTCATACACAGACTCATATCCCACAAGTAACCTTACCCCGGTTCATCCAGAAGTTTTTACACAAACTTATCCAGATAACCTAACCCCGGTTCCCCCAGAAGTCTCACATGGACTCATCTCCAGTAACCTAACCCCGGTTCCTCCAGAAATCTTACATGGATTTATCTCCAGTAACCTAACCCCGGTTCCTCCAGAAATCTTACATGGATTTATCCAAGTAACCTAACCCCGGTTCCTCCAAAAGTCTCACATGGACTCATCTCCAGTAACCTAACCCCGGTTCCTCCAGAAATCTTACATGGATTTATCCAAGTAACCTAACCCCGGTTCCTCCAGAAGTCTCACATGGACCTATCTCAAGATGACCTCACCCCGGTTCATCAAGAAGTTTTTACACGAACTTATCCAAGTAACCTAACCCCGGTTCCTCTAGAAATCTTACATGGATTTAGCTCAAGATAACCTCACCCCGGTTCATCAAGAAGTTTTACATGAACTTACCTCACCAGGCAACCCTACACAGGTTCTCCTTCTCCGGACGTAGTTTTACACGAACTCGACATCAAGCAACCCTACACCGGTTCCCTCTCTTCAAGATGCAGTTTTACATGGACTCGTCACCCAGAAACCCTACACAGGTTCTCCCTTTCCAAAAAAACGAAGTTTTACACGAACTCATCATCAAAGTAACCCTACCCAGGTTCCTTCTCCATTTCAGATACAGTTTTACACAAACTCGTCAGCAGGCAACCCTACATAGGTTCCCCCTTTCAACTTACAAAATTACATCCCAAAACATCCCAGAAGAGTCCAATCCAGTTTCCCCAGGAAAATTGGAACTCATATCCCCAAGCAGTAAGCTTACCCCCTCGCAGAGCACGAACGCGTCGTCCGGCTTGATTTAAAGAGTTATTTCCTTAACAGGATATAACTGGGTTATCCTCAGCCAAAAGCCACGGAAAGAGCGTCGTCGACAAAGTCTTCTTATCCCAGCGAAGTCCACCAACACTTCCAATAACAAAGATATCCTCAGCAAGTTGCTATCAACATTCAGTAAAGCATCTCTCTCCCCACAGAGTGTTGCTTCTCAGCATGATCATTAGAATATCTTGTCTCCCCGCAGAATCTATTCGCCAAGTTCATTCCGCAACGGAGTCATTTTCTCCTACCGGTATTCTTGCAGCTATCATCCCCAGCGGAAGCAAAATCAATTCTTCAACATCAGCCCAGGATATGACTTCCCGGCATCCGTCAAGGATTTACATCCCTAGACGAAAGCATCCATAAAACATCATATACATCATTATAGCATGCATAGACGCATCATATCATACAAATCTCATTTATGTTGAGAACATCATTGCTTGATCCATATCATGCATTACATATGACTGACCTTTACCTTTCAGGAAAGACGCAGTTAAAATGCTCAAACATAGTTCAAAGCCTTCTCTAGTCCAGCTAAATCGACTCTCAACAGATTTTTCTGATAAAGACTCAGCAGAACCTATGGTCCCCTCTCCGGCAAGTGCGTGAGGTGGTAATTCCTTTTTCAGATGTTTCCCTCTCCAACGATGAGTGTGAGGTGATAGTCTTATGGTCCCCTCTCCGGCAAGTGCGTGAGGTGGTAATTCCTTTTCAGATGATTCCCTCTCCGACGATGAGTGTGAGGTAATAGTCTCTTATGTTTCTCTCTCCGACGGTGTGTGAGGTGACAATTCCTTTTCCTATGATTCCCTCTCCGACGGCGAGTGAGGTGATTCCCTTTCAGATTATAATAGCTTATGGTTTGCTTCCCGATATTGCAAAGATGGTAGTTCCCGCCAAGATTTTTCTCAACGAGCGTTGTTGAAGTTAAAATCATCCAAGGTTCTCTTATCATTCATGCTAAGGCAGTAACCATCCCTGGTTCTTTCATCGCTGTTTGAAGCTCCAGACTCAGCTCCTGTAACCAGTCAGGACATATCTATACCAAGCATCTAAAATCAGCTCTTGCAACGTGTCAGGTACTCATTTTTCTTTTGCAGGTATGCAGGTTCTAGCTAAAGAATCTCCTACGCGATCAACGTCCAGATGGCATCTATAAGCACATCACCCTATCCAGCAATCTCCAAATGGCATCTATAAGCCCATTCCCCCATTCATTGCTAGCATGCGAGCGCAAATTTCTGGGCACTCTAGTGTTCAATCATCTTCTACCCTCGGATTACGAAAGGCACGTCAGCCAATCTGCATCCTCAGGTCTAAGAAGATTGAACAGGGGCAACTGTTGTACCCCAAAATTTGCCCTCCCATATTCTCCAAGATTTGTCAAGTCAAGGTCACAAAATTCCCCAAGGGTTATGCAGTTCAACTGTCTCCTATACAGTCAAAACTAGGGTTTGGATTCTGATCAAGAAAAGGAAGTTTTCAAAGGCCCAATCAAGTCTCATATGCTTACAAATGTGGTCAAGCATCTTCCTATCAAGTTTCAAGGCATTCAGCTCAAAACTGCACAGTCAAAACCCTAGATTGCACTACAGTCAACTGTAGGGGCAAAATGGTCATTTGACAGTCAAAAGTTCAAATTTTTGGTCAACATATCATTTTGAAGCCACAAACATCATTTGATCAATGCTTGATCATGATTCTCAAAATTTGGCTCAGAAATCATCAAAGATGCAAAAGTTACTATATTTGGACAACTGAAAAAGTCAACTGAAATTGACCAGGGCATAACTTTCACATGGATTATCATAAAAATTCCATCCAAAGCTCATTTTGAAGAGAAAGACATTTCCTACAACTCATCTTCATATTTAAAGTCCAAGAAATGCTCTCACAAAAAGTTATCAATTTCAACATTATAGGTCATTTTCAAAAGTCAACAAAAAGGGACTTTAAGTCAAAGGCCATAACTTGAGATTGATAAATCAAAATGACATGGGACCAACGGCATTGGTTAGAGGACTCAAATACCTTTCCAAAATGTCCAAGAACATGTGAAAAGCTTAAAAATTGAGCAAGTTATGCCTTGTGGAAGTTGGGAAATTTTTGGGAATTTTGGAAAGTCAACATTGATGCAAATGATCCAAAAATGCTAATGGGCCCATTTTTCTTCCAAGTTTCTTCATGCCAAGCCTATGCACGACCATTAAGCCCCAGGGGAAGTATTTTCTCATTTTTTAATTATTTATTTGAATTTATATTAATAATAATTCATTTAAATTATTTAAATATATAGAAAATATCTAACTTGACCTAATGAATCTTTTTGTACACATTTTAGGCTCAATAATTCGTGCCTAAGCCAATTTGGAAAGATTTGGAGCATTGGGATATGATTTGTGCAAAATAACATGAAAGAAGATATGAAAAGATTCTTAACAAATCAAATATCCAAACCATTGAATACAAGAGATTTTGTTGAATTTTGTTAACCTAAAATGCTCACTACATATGCAGGATCAGAAACCTAATGGCATGGGACTGAAGGCTGCGCAAAATAACAAGATACAAACTTGAAAAATTGTCCAAAAAACTGAAAACTGATTTCAAGGTTACAAGGCGATTCAAGGCCTAACACCCATCCCATTGGTTTCCTCAAGCATTCCTGAAGGCATTCCAATCAATATCATCCATCCACACGCAAGGAATTGGTACCTAGAACCGGAACTGTATCAAACAATTTGCATAATCATACATTCTATTCTATGCGTTATTTGTGAATTTTATTTGTTGATTCTTGTTCCTTATGAAGTTCTAAAGCTGACCATGGTATTTAATTGAATAATTATGCATCGTACGCGATTTTGCCATGTCCATATTCTAGGGTTTGCAGGTTTCAAAATTAGGGATTCTTAATACAAGCAAAATTAGACCATCCCAGTACCACCATTGCAATCAACGCATCTGGACGAAGAAAGCTTGACCCTCGCGATCAATTTATTGATACCATAGCGCTAGTCGCTATTTTCTTGAAGCCGGTCTAAAACCACGCGTAAAAACCGTTGCGTATAACCTTTATGTTTCAGGAAAACAAAACTGGGCGAGGACGATGATGCGTTGGCAAGCATTGGTTGGATCTTTTAAAATTTCGCGCGTTTAATTCATTAACGTATTCTTTTATTTTATAATATTTATTAACTATTATATAACAAAAGCATATGCAGTGGTTCAGTGGTGCACGTGGTGGTTTGCAACCTCCAAGACCTGGGTTCAAGTCCCAGGTCTGTACAATTTCTCATGTTATTTTTCTATACATCATTCCATGCAGCGCTCACAGTGAAAAACACCATACACCTCATGATCCAAGCATACACGTGTCCCAGACGACCACACCAAAGGCATAGATCCAAGGAGTACCATGTACCGTAGTCAGACGCATCACATGTTGCACAAAAAAGTCAATGGATTTCAAGCTATTGGGCCTGATTTGCTGGACCAACACCTCACCATTTGGGACTACACCCCACCCTGGTTTGCTTTTCTTTTCATATTTTGTTTATTTTAATTATTGTGTTATTATTTTTATTGTTTTAGTTAATTAATTGTTTTTTCTACAAAATAAAAAACTTCATTAAAAAAAAATCAGAAAAGACCAAAAATAATAAATATTTTTATTATAATTATTTTCTTGTAAATAAATTAACATATAGTGAATTTAGTTTTAATTAGGATGTTTGCAATTTAATTCTTTTCATATTAAATAAAAAATAATTAGAATTAGGTTAATTAACAATTTTCATTCCTTCTAATTTTTTCCTTTTGATCATAATATTATTATTTATTGATTTTCATAATTAATTGTATATAAATTAACTTAGGTTTAAATTAGTTAAAAACTTCAATATTTTCTTAATAAACTTAAAAAACATTAGAATTAGGGTTTACATCCAATTTTTTAGTTTTAATTAATTCTTTTTCTTTTAAATCTTAAAAAACACAAAAATACCAAAAACATTTAATTTTCATTTTTTTATTTTAATTCCTTATTAATTCAATTTTTTTTGCAAAAGGGTCCAACGCCCATATTTTTAATCGTTAATTTCGCACATTTATTTCATATCGCTTAAATAGTTATGTAATTCTCCCAAAGCATTGTAACAATTTATACTTTTCGCACTTTTATTTCTTTGCTTTATTTATTTTCCGTCAAATCGGGTCCGGTTTAATTTTGGCGATGTGGACCCGCGCCATTTGTAATAGTTTAGATTTATTTTCCCGCAAATCTTAACTGTTAACAAAAAGCATGAAAGAATGTATGGACTTAATTAAAATCAAGCGTAGATCACAATGAACTTGACAAAAGACAAATGCAAACGAAAACGACACACGAATCGCACACACCACCCCTAGGGTACGCCTCACTGTTGCCTTTCGAAAGGTGATCGTCGAGTAGAGGATGTCTTAGTGAGTCCTCATGATCCGGGAACCTGGCATGAAGGTAGCTTCTAAGGTGTCTTCCCATTGCTCTGGTGATCACCATGTCCCTAAAACTCGAATTGACCCGAACACCTCCAACGGTGGTGCTACCTACCTTTCAATGGTGGGATGGCACTACTTTAAAGGACATCTACACAGACGAATTCCTTAGGGTAGGTAGGTTCTCAAGGATACTTGCTCTCTTCAAAACAAACTGAAATCTTTTCACACCAACACTTTTCAAAAGCTTTCAAAGCAAATTTTTCAAACACTCTGACGTACGAGTCGAACTGAAATTTTTCAAAGAAACTTTTAAAACCCACATTGAAAAGCAAACAAACCATTTTTGAAAACACATTGAGCAAGTATCTAAGAGCCCATGGATAACCATGGATAGAAAGGGTGCTAACACCTTCCCTTTCTATAACCTACCTCCCGAACCGAGAGCAATCTCTTTAAGGAATTTTTCTGTGCTTTTGTCCTTTCCATTTGGAGAAAATAAAAGACGGTGGCGACTCTTGCTTCCGCGACATTTCGCGAACCAGCGTTAAACAGTCAGTTCCAGATCCACCGATCACACCTTCCCTTTCTATAATCTACCCCCCGAACCCGAGAAACATCTCGAAAAAGGAATTTTTCTGTGCTTTTTTCCTTTCCTTGTTGGATAAAATAAAAGACGGTGACGACTCTTGCTTACCGCGACATTTTGCAAAGACAAACGCAAAACGCGAACCAGCATTCCAAAAACAGTCAGTTCTCTCCCACCGTATCACAGAACTGGCGACTCTGCTGGGGAATATTAATAAGTGGGGTGTACATTAGGAATAGTTCATAATGTTTTCAAATGCTTGACTTGTATGCTTTATATTTGTGGGATTGTATCGGAGTTACTATAGATCCTAACCAGGATCTATGGGATACCCTTTAGGTAAGTAGCAATAAACTGTGAGGGAACTGTACGGCGTAGATCGATACGGTTGAAGCAGTAGCTACGTTGGTGTGGCACTTTAGTTTGTACGGATATCCCTTGTGGCGCAACGAGGAGAATATGGGTCTTCTAAGGGGTCATTAAGAACCAACTTACCTTAGAACCTTTAAATTGACCAACTTGGCCATAGAACAGTAGCAGTATGCTACACTCATTGAGACCAAACTCTCGCGATGATTCCGGCCACAAGAAAAGGTTGCTAAACTGGAATTATGACTGATCAAGGGTGGTCAGTGATATTGAGATCCTCTAGAACCCGGTTACTATTTTTAGGACAGGTTGAACCAAACTGAAAGAGGGTAATACCTAAACTCCATGCCAGCCTGAAATTTAAGGGTTATTGTGTGACTTGTGTGCTTTCAAACTTGAACTACTTGCACATTCTTGTTATCTGGCAACATGAGTTCCTTGCAGGTTTTGTTTACAGTCCTTATCCAATAATCTGGATTTATTGCAGGGTTCACTTACATCACCTCGCACTTTTGCTTAAACACATATCATACACATCATAACATCATGCCTTAACATTTCCTTAACCATTTCAAGGATCTCAAGGGTTTGTGATGCAGGTTATGGTAAATCAAATGTTTAGCAAGGGGCAAAGGAGATTTATTTTCCTCTAGCCAAGGTTTTCTAGAAATCAAAACACGATAACTTGAGTCAGAGGCTATGACCCACTCGATATGGTGAGCTTGACTCTTGAAGAAAGATTCTCAACGATACGAAGTTACTTCAATCAAAGCTACAAGATTCAAATTCTAACAGTTTCTTGTTTACCCCGCGAGATCCTTGAAAACATTGCATACATACATATCATTGCATAACAGGTCTCCTAGTACAGGTCTCTCATGTTCTCGCTGTTTATTTCAGCAATGGCTTTCCAACCAGACAACCAAGATCTTCAAACTCGAGAAGCTCAGTTCAAGGACATATTCCTAAACCTATCCAAGGGGCAGGAAGAGTTGAAAACACTCCTCGTTGGGAACTTGGTCAAGAAAAGTCCTGAAGACAATAAGGACGAACGACTGAAACATCTGCAAGCTGAGGTAGATGCAATGAGAACCCAGATGCTGGGGCAGATGACTCTTATCCAAGGCCTAGCCCAAGAACAAGAAGAGCTGAGAACCATTATCAACCAGCTTCATCAAGACAGATACAACAGTGTGAAGTAAACAGTCAGGGCCGGAGGCCAAGTCACTAATCAACTTTCAAGAAAACCAGGTTTGGGTTTGGTGAGGAATAGACCTTTCCAAGTTTCTGCCACCTTGCGAGTCCAACAACAACCTCGCCAAAAACAACAGGTTAATCAGAGTAAGCCGGATTCATCCAAGAGGCAGTTTACCAAGCTCAACATGCCGCAGTCTCAAGCTTTACAACACCTGTTGAGATTGAATCTAGTGACGTTAAGGGACCCTCCTCAGAATCCCCACATAGCCTCCCCAAGGTACAATCATGATGCCAGGTGTGCATACCATTCCAACAACCCTGGACATGACACCAACGGCTGTTGGGCGTTGAGAAACAAAATTCAAGACCTGATTGATGAGGGAGCTTTGGAACTCACACAAGACGCTCAGATTGAATTCTTTTGCCATCCCCCCAAGGTTCACCATTTGAAGTGACAAGTCTTGAGACGAGAAGACTTTTTGTTCATCAAAATTTTCAATTCGTAATTTTCTTTTGATTGTTCAAACATTTATTCATGTCAAACTTTGTTACTTTATCAATGCATCACACATGTCTGTTTTGAATCAATCCATTCGTATTCACTATATTCAAATTGCTTTCATTTTTTTGTGATGATTAACTCTCGATTAAAAAATTCTAAGCCTTTAGAGGGAGGATGACGAAAATGATATCAAAATCTCTACAGTATGATTTTGAACAGACCCCGCTGACGAGGTACATGCATTGTTTCAAATCCTAAACAGTGGAGTTATAAGGAAGATAATCCCTAGTCAACCCCTTTGAGCCAAAGAAGTTGGAGTTTTTCGTTTCACAAATTAAAACCCGTAATTATAACCCGGGGCAGGGTAGTTTTCTCAGTTAATCCAGGTGCACAATGAATGGCATCAAAGAAGTCCTTCCGAAACAAAAGACGGTGTTGGTTCCGTATAATCGTAAGGACATGCAGTCATTATCTCTCAAAATAAAAGCCCAATAAGTCAAAACCTATGAAGGAGACTTAAGAAAAACTGGGGCATCCCGCTGACTGTAATCACAAAAAGAAATAGTTCATGCAAAAAACAGGGATAATAAAAACCAAAAGGGAAGAGATCCTGCAAACTCTCAACAAAATGACTGCCTGTTCAAAATAAATTGTCAGTATCCAAACCATCACTGGTATATCAGAGCAAAGACTCAAACAGGATCTAAATGCCCAATTAGCTGAGTTTAGGATCGAAGAACATCACGAAGAACGGGTGGGTACAAATAAAATTTGAGCCTTTATCCTTTGTTTCTTAAACCGTGAACCAGACCATGTTATAACCCTTAAAAAGTCCTAGCTGAAGCATGGGTTAGTCCGAAAGCATACTGTTACAAAAGATATCCTGACTCCTGTAGGGCTTGCTGTAAATCCTGAGTTGACGTCATATTTTACAAAATTTTCCTATCTTACTGAAAAAATGCATTTTCAAAAACTTCAAGACAGACATAAGCTTTGCATTCTTAAAATAACATTGTTTGCATATGACTATTTGTTCAAACAGCAGAGAAATTCGCACGACGAATATCTAGTGAACAAAAACATTTTCAATAAAAAGGATCATCTCAAGTGGAAAAACACTTCCAATCAAGGGGCACAACATGATCATTGTCCATCATCTGGGGCAGTCAAGTCAAGATTCAAGGAATCTCTCAAAATGCCAAATAGCCAGGGGCAAATCTCCATCTGAATCAATTGGGGCATTGGACATGAATTCCAACAGCGAATCTTGCATGATCAAAGATCTTCTGGTAGTATGGCAACACAACACTACCGACAGTGACACCTCCCTATATCCTGAGAGCATGGACATAGTCAGAAAGTATTACGCATAATCAAAGACCCGCTAGGTTTACTGGTCTAGGCAAAAATAAGGGCTTCCTGACGAACCAAAAGGGTTCGGGCAAAAATAAGGGATGAAAATGAAAAAATCTGTACACCCGACAAGTCGAAAACCTGAAAAGACGGCTTGGGCAAAAAAGGGTATCCCGGTGGACTGAAAATCCGAAAGGGCGGTCCAGGAAAAAATTAGGGATCAAAGCGTACGACTATGTCTCATCATCTCGTCACTGGCCTACCAGAAGAAGACTTGTCATTTTGACCGAAAGATACCAAGCACCTCATAGGTGGGGATAATACTCGATCCACAGGGCCTTCGCAGGAACCTTCTCCCGCAGAAACAGGGGCAGTAAGAATTGTCCAAGCTGTACAGTTGCTCTATCCACCAGGTACAAAGGTAGATTCAGCTGAAGAGTATGGCTAAGGTACTTTCACTCCCCGCAGAGTAAGATAGTAAAGATAGCTCTCCCCAGCTGAGGCTTG
The DNA here is from genome assembly GCA_948472305.1 of Vicia faba. NCBI lineage: Eukaryota > Viridiplantae > Streptophyta > Magnoliopsida > Fabales > Fabaceae > Vicia > Vicia faba. The sequence goes on along the minus strand of OX451736.1, from coordinate 1,026,523,209 downwards.
CAACTGTGAATGAGTCGGTAATATTCTCCCCAAGCAGAGTTTATCTACCATCAACACTCAAAAGGCTTAATATCCCCGACAATCTTAATATTCCCCAGCAGAGTATAAGAATATTCCCCGGCAGAATACAAGATATCCCCAATGGAGTTAAAATTTTCCCAGCGCAGTCTGAAAAAGCTTCCCTAGTGGAGTTGAAGAATCATCCCCAGTAGACTCTGGAAGTTTATCCCCAGTGGAGTACAAAATAAATCTCCCCAGCCAAGTTCAAAGGATCATTCCTAGCAGAATTCAGAGGAGTATCCCCACAAAAGTCTAACAGGTTTATCCCCGACAAGTCACAACTGAAAGATTATCCCCCAGCAAAGTTCTTTCCTTTCACAAACAGGAATTCAATCCTCAACAGATTCAGTATTACCAGCAACGGTAATCCATCCCCAGCGGAGCTTATCGGTGGAATCCTCAGTAGAGCATCTCTTCCCCACAGAGTAATCTCCTCATCAGTTTATTCCCCAACAGAGTTATCTTCTCCTACAGGTTTATTCTCACAATCATCTTCGTTCGTCATCCCCAGCGGAAACAAAGAATTCAACTCTATTCTCCAGCAAGCTATCCGAGATTTATTTTCCCCAGCTAAAACATTACATTTCCATACATCATGATACATGTATATACGCATCATACCATACAATCTCATTTATTTTGAGAACATCATTGCTTGATCCATAATCATGCATGGCATATGACTGACCTTTACCTTTCAGGAAAGATGCAGTTAAATTCTCAGCTATATCAAAAGACCTTCTCTGGTTCAATCAGATCGCCGATAAGATCTCACTGATTCGTATTCCAGTTGAAGTTAATCCAAGACCTTGTCTGGTCCAATTAAATCGATTCCTAAAGATTTTTCTGATGCCGATCCAGTCAAAGTTAATCCAAGACCTCCTCTGGTTCAGTCAGATCACCGATAAGATCTCCCTGATTCGTATTCCAGTTGAAGATATTCCAAGACCTTGTCTGGTCCAGTTAAATCGATTCCTAAAGATTTTTCTGATACCGATCCAGTTAAAGTTAATCCAAGACCTTGTCTGGTCCAGTTAAATCGATTCTTAAAGATTTTTCTGATGCCGATCCAGTCAAAGTTAATCCAAGACCTTGTCTGGTCCAGTTAAATCGATTCCTAAAGATTTTTCTGATGCCGATCCAGTCAAAGTTATTCCAAGACCTTGTCTGGTCCAGTTAAATCGATTCCTAAAGATTTTTCTGATGCCGATCCAGCCAAAGTTATCCCAAGACCTTGTCTGGTCCAATTAAATCGATTCCTAAAGATTTTTCTGATGCCGATCTGGCCAAAGTTATCCCAAGACTTTTTGTCTGGTCCAGTTAAATCGACTCCTAAAGATTTTTCTGATGCCGATCCAGTCAAAGTTATTCCAAGACCTTGTCTGGTCTAGTTAAATCGATTCCTAAAGATTTTTCTAATGCCGATCTAGTCAAAGTTAATCCAAGACCTTCTCTGGTTCAGTCAGATCGACCCTAAGATCTCCCTGATTCGTATTCCAGTTGAAGACATTCCAAGACCTTGTCTGGTCCAGTTAAATCGATTCCTAAAGATTTTTCTGATGCCGATCCAGTCAAAGTTAATCCAAGACCTTGTCTGGTCCAGTTAAATCGATTCCTAAAGATTTTTCTGATGCCGATCCAGTCAAAGTTAATCCGAGACTTTCGCCTGTTCCAGTTAAATCGATTCGAAGATTTTTCTGATGCCGATCCAGTCAAAGTTAATCCAAGATCTTCTCTGGTTCAGTCAGATCGATGATAAGATCTCCCTGATTCGTATTCCAATCAAGTTCAGACCTCCTATCAGCAATCTCCAAATGGCATCTGTAAGCCCATTCCCAACATCACAAGGCTGATACCACTTCATGCGAGTGCAAATTTCTGGGCACTCTAGTGTTCAATCATCTTCCACCTTCGGATCACGAAAGGCACGAAAGTCAATCTACATCCTCAGGTTTAAGAAGATTGAATAGGGGCAGCTATTGTACCCCAAAATTTTCCCTCTTTTCATACACGCATATTATTGGTTTTATGGTTATGGAATAAAGGTATATTTATCAAGCTTCTTCAGGTTACAAGTGACGTTTATTTCGTCAATGGATATTCTCAGAGTATTTTCCGTGCTGAAAATCGGTTCGCCATTTTGTAACGATTCGGGGTTCAAAGATTCACAAGTCCAACCCGGCGCTTCATATTCAGGTGTTCTTTCGCCAAGATATCTCTGATAATGTATTCTCAAATTCAGGTTCGGCTCAAGAGTCAATTCTTTAAAGAAGGTATCCGAATGTGTGAGTTTTCTCGAAGAAATATGGTGAGAAAGTGTGCTGAAAGTGCAGTTTTTACGCGCTAAAAAATTCATAACTTGAAGATCGTGGCTTGTTTTGAACCCATTCTGGTGGCCAAAATTCTGTCTTGACATTATCTACATTTTCATCTCTCACGACGGGAAGCCAATTTCGACCAAAAGGTCTTCAAAAATGCGGATTTATCAAGTATTTTCGTACAGAAAATTTGTGACAGAAGTTTATTTGCGTCATGTTCAGAAAATCATAACTTGGTCGATTTTCATTGTATAGAGCTGGTTCCGGCGCCAAAATTTCACAAATTGAGTTGGCTACATTTTCACAGAAGGTATTAAGTTCAAACGGTATTTAAAAGGCCTTCGTTTTTTGCTCAGAGTATGCGTGACGCGCCAAAAATCCTGAATGCTGAATATTATTTTATCTGGGTCGAAACTTCGAAAATTCATAACTCGGTCAATTTGTATCGGATTGGGCTCATATTTTTACACAAGGTCACTGACTCAGATATCTACAACTTTGCTTCAAAAGTCGAGACAGAATTATGCTCCGATCAATACCAGTTTTTTATTGAAGAACGTGTCAGAGTCGACACTGGAGCCCAAAATAAGTTTGTCTGAGCTGAAACTTCAAAAATTCATAACTAATTCACCGTTTATCCGATTGAGCCGATTTTCGGACAATAGTTAGTTCTCGATGTCGGATACATTTTCTTTTCACATTTCAACTTCAAAAATTGCACTTAAGCCCCTGTGATTTAGCCTGCAATGTGACGAACTCAAGTGAGCATTGGAGGCCCAATTGCACATTCAAAGCCCATTTTTTGCTCTCTAATTTCTATTATATAATCCCATTCTTTTCACACAAACGAAAGAAAAAAGAGGGGAAAAAATCCCTTGCCACAACGCTGTCAGAATATCAAATTCTTTCAAGAACCCTAAAACCTTGAAATCCTTATTACAAATCCCCCTCTCACTACAAACAAGCCATCCCGGTTACAAACCAACATCTCACTCCAAACAAGTCATCCCGGTTACAAATCAACATCTCACTACTTCTCCAGTAATGGTAAGGCTAGTTTTATCTCCATGATCAAAAGGGCATAAAAGCATTCATATCACTACTTCTCCAGTAAGGGTAAGACTGATTTGATCTCCATGATCAAAAGGTATAATCATTCATACATGCCATATTGGCCTAAACATTAAATTTCTTCATATATTGACTTTATTTATATTTTATGATATATAGTAATTTATTTAATATGTTCATGAGATTCAATACTGCAGATTTAGACAAGATCCCATGCAGGTTCATTAGGGAATGTTGAGGCCAAAACACAATTGGCCAAAAGCCAAAACACAAATGGCCAAAACAGAACCGCTTACGCATGACACCAATACATGGCGAGGTAGACATCCTGAGAAGGTTAAGGAACGTTGAGGCCAAAACATAAATGACCAAAAGCCAAAACACAAATGGCCAAAACAAAACAACTTACACATGACACTAACAACTATTGCACCCTAAAATCAGGTCCATTTCTCTACTTTCTTTATTCTTTGTTTGTTTTATTTAATTATTATTTTGTTTAATTTAGTTACTAACCATAAATTAATTTCTTTTTTATCAAAAAAATCACAAAAATATTTTTTCTTTATTAAATTAAATTTCAGTATTTTATTTTTATTAGCAAAATTATTAATTAATTTAGGTTTAATTAGGAATAACTTTAATATATTTTTCAATAATTAAAATTAACTTAGACATAATTAGGTTTTTATTAACATTGATTAATTTTATTTTATTTCTTTAAATACCAAAAAAATCCAAAAAATATTTATTTTCATTAATTAATTAATTTATTTAATTTCATAATTAACTTAGTTTAATTTCTCTCTTAATTCAAAAACAAACAAAAAAATCTTTTCTTTAAATAACAAAGGGTCAAAACCCTAGAACTCGCACTCGATTTAATTTCTTGCACGCGACTTATTTTCTTTTATCATATTATCGTACTTGTTCCCGGAATGTAATAAATAAATAGGACTTCTATTATTTTTTATCGCTTTATTTATTTTTCCGCATTTTAATTTCAATGGTTGCTTTTGGCGATGTAAATACCCGACGCCTTGTAATAGTTAGTTTTAATTTCCGCAATTTAATTTCCATAACTTATAAATTGTTAGATGTTTGATAATAGAGAATGCATGACAAGATCAAATGTTAAACCTAAAATCAACATAGATAACCATTGACATGTACAAAGATAAAATTAACCGAAATAACACACTCACACATGCGCACTCTTAGGGTACACCTCATTTGGTTACCTTCGAACGTGGTCATTGAGTATATGAAGTTTTAGAGGTTGCCCTCTTGTCCAAAGATCATAGTTGCCTCAAAACGGTTGCCTCGGAAAAATGATCTAAAACAATAGGGTTACCGCTAAGGCGTCCTAACATTACTTTAGTGACCACACATCCCTTAATTGAATTGACCCTTAAACTCCAACGACGATGCTACCTACTCATCAATAGTGGGATAGCATTGCCTAAAGGAAATTAGCATAGAACGACTCCTTTTTCGAGTAGGTAGATGGTTCTTAAGTACTTGCTCTTTCAAAACAAAACAAAAACTTTTCGCACTCACACCTTTCAAACAATAAAACTCTTTTCAAACCCACAAACACAAAGAAAAGCAAATTTTTGAAAATACTTTGAGCAAGTACCTAAGAGCCCGTGGATAACCACGGATAGAAAGGGTGCTAACACCTTCCCTTTCTATAATCTACCCCCCGAACCCAAGAAACATCTCGAAAAAGGAATTTTTTGGTGCTTTTTTCCTTTCCTTGTTGGATAAAATAAAAGACGGTGGCGACTCTTGCTTACCGCGACATTTTGCAAAGACAAACGCAAAACGCGAACCAGCATTCCAAAAATAGTCAGTTCTCTCCCACCATATCACAAGCAACAATGAAGAACAAGATAAGAAGAACAGGCACAACAAGAAGTCCTATTACAATGTCAGAACATGTTGTGTTGAACTTTTTCAACAACTGGAACAACATGTCGAAGAAGATATCTTGACATCGCGTCTGCTGAGCTGGATTAATGAGATTCAGTTTGTTCTTAACATAAGCAGAATATTTAGGAGAATATTATGTATCCTATGTGGTACATATTTAAAGGTCTAGAAAATTCAATCAGAAATCAAGGAGAGTGAAGAATTTATAAGTAAGGAGATTATTTAGGAAAGTAAAGATTCAAGACCTTTCTTGGGGCAGAAGTTTATGCAATTTGTTACAGCTGATTTGCCGTGATTGAAGGTCCAAAACCAGTTGGGTAATAGGTTATAAATAGAAGGGATTGTAACCTAGAAAATATACGGCTCAAGATGTAGAAGTCTAGGGTTTTGTCAAGGTAAACCTCCCGGGTTGTGGGAAGGTTACCATGTTCACCTCGAAGCCTGTAGGTAAGAGGTGTATTATTCTTGGAGGAAGCTTTGGAGAAACTCCAGGATGTGTTAGGATTAAAGCTAACAAACAATGGAGTTTAGCTTGGATACTTAGCTAGGTTGTCCTGGAAGTGTGTCTTCTAAACTGTCTATATGTGTGATCAAAATCTTGGTGAAGGGTCGTCGATACAGTGACTGAGGTGTCGAATGCTATACATTATTATGATAATTGGAAGTGGGATGGGGATATTCCATATCTAGGAAGGACCTAGGTAGAAGGGTCATTGGTTAGTGATTAAGTGCATAGATCGTCAACAGATGTGTTGGCTGTAGGGTCTGCAAATTGATACTGCTGAAAGTGGACTTCATTCCTGGCTTGGTAGCCCCCAGATTAGGTATTGTTGTAGACCAAACTGGGTAAACAATTCTGGTGAGTTATTTATCTTTTTAGTATTGTTTTATCTTGTCTGTGTGTTGTGTCAGATCAGATGTCTCGACATCCTTATAGGACATCTGAGTCCGCTGTACCAGAATTTTAGAAGGTTTATCGAAGGTTTTTCTAAGATGTCACTTCCGTTGACTAAGTTGACTTGTAAAGGTAGAGCTTTTGTGTGGGATGTTCAGTGTGAAGGAAGTTTTTCAGAATTGAAGAAAAGATTGACGTCGGCTCCAATTTTGACATTACCTAATCCAGGAGAACATTTTGTGGTATATTGTGATGCTTCTAAGATGGGTTTAGGAGGTGTGCTTATGCAGAATGAGAAGGTAGTTGCTTATGCATCAAGTCATTTGAGGACTCATGATAAGAACTATCCTACACATGATTTAGAGTTTGCTGCAGTTATTTTTGTGTTGAAAATTTTGAGGCATTATCGTTATGGTTCTAGATTTGAAGTGTTTAGTGACCATAAGAGCTTAAAGTATTTATTTGATCAGAAGGAATTGAATATGAGACAACGAAGATTGTTGGAGTTGTTAAAGGATTATGATTTCGATTTGAATTATCATCCAGGAAAATCGAATGTGGTAGATGATGCATTGAGTCAGAAGACTTTACATATGTCAACAATGTTGGTTAAAGAGTTGGAATTAATTGAGCAGTTCAGAGATATGAGCTTAGTTTATGAAGTGACACCGCAAAGTGTTATGTTGGGAATGTTGAAGATTAATAATGAATTTCTGGAGAGTATCAGAGAAGATCAGAAGTTAGATGTGAAACTCATAGTTTTGATGGTTGGGATGAATCAGTCAGAGAATAGTGATTTTAAGTTAGATGCACAAGGTATGTTGAGATTTCGTAATTCGATTTGTATTTCTGCTGATGCGGAGATGAAGAAAGTGATTCTTAAAGAGAGTCATAGAAGCAAGTTAAGCATTCATCCGGGAGCTATAAAGACGTACCAAGATTTGAATAATTTGTTTTAGTGGCTTGTGATGAAGAGTGATGTGGCTTGGTTTGTGTATGCATGTTTGACTTGTCATAAGTCGAAATTTGAACATCAGAAGCATGCATGGTTGATGCAACCGTTAGAAGTTCCTGAATGGAAATAGGATAGCATTTCAATGGACTTTGTGATTGGGTTACCTAATACTTCAAGGGGACATGATACAATTTAGGTGATTGTTGATAGGCTTACAAAGTCGACTCATTTTATTCCTACTAACATCAGTTTTCCAGTACCAAAGTTGGCAGAGATTTACACTAGTGTAATTGTAAAGTTGCAAGGTGTTCCTTTGTGAATTGTGTCAGATAGAGATCCGAGGTTTACGTCTAATTTTTGGAAGAGTTTGCAAGAGGAATTGGGTTCTAAGTTGAGGTTGAGTTCGGCGTATCATCCTTAGACGGATGGTCAAACTGAAAGGACTATTCAGTCGTTAGAAGATTTATTGAGAGCATGTGTTCTTGAATAGGGAGGTTCGTGGGATACTTATCTTCCGTTAATAGAGTTTACTTATAATAACAATTACCATTCTAGTATTGGAATGACACCTTTTGAAGCATTGTATGGTCGAAGATGTAGAACTCCTTTATGTTGGCATGAATCTGGAGAAAGTGTAGTACTGAGATTGGAAATTGTTCACGAGACTACTGAGAAGGTGAAGTTGATTCGAGAAAAGATGAAAGCTTCCCAAAGTAAACAAAAGAGTTATCATGACAAGCGAAGGAATGACTTAGAATTTAAAGCAGGTGACCATGTACTTTTGAGTGTTACACCTGTAACTGGTGTTGGGCGAGCATTGAAGTCTAAGAAGCTCACTTCTCATTTTATTGATTCGTATCAGATTTCAGAAAGAGTTGGGAATGTTGCTTATAGAGTGGCTTTACCGCCTAATCTTTCGAATTTGCATGATGTGTTTCATGTGTCACAACTGTGAAAGTATATTTCAGATCCATCTCATGTGATTCATATGGATGATGTGCAAGTACGGGATAATCTTACTGTGGAGACGATGCCTGTACGAATCACAGATTGTGAAATGAAGACTCTAAGAGGCAAGGGGATTGCTTTGGTGAAAGTAGTCTGGTTAGGAGCTGCCGGAGAAAGCATGACTTGAGAGTTGAAAAGCAAGATGCGAGACTCCTATCCCGAGTTGTTCGAATAAGGTAAATTTTCGAGGACGAAAATATTCTAAGTGGGGGAGAGTTGTAACACCCGTTAATTTAATTAAATTATTTTTGGATTATTTGTCGAAGTTGCGAGATGTTGATAATTATTGGTATAAGTTGTTGGATTATTATTAATTAATTAATTAGTTGATTAATAATAATAATAATGTTGGAATTAAGGGAATATATATATATATATATATATATATATATATATATATATATATATATATATATATATATATATATATATATATATATATATATATATATATATATATATATATATATATATATATATATATATATATATATATATATATATATATATATATATATATATATATATATATATATATATATATATATATATATATATATATATATATATATATATATATATATATATATATATATATATATATAATGTTGGACTTATGTTATTGGTTGGAAGTAGTAAAGTGGGAGTGTGTAGGTTAGGCCCAATAGAATTGATATATAAGGTTAAGATGACATAAGGATTTATTTTAGTTGAAGAATAAGAAGTTATGTATATTGACCGTAAGAGCCGTACGGAAGAGGACAAGCTTCTCGGTGTCGAGCAGAACAAATTAAGGATTACAGCCGGAGCTTTGATGGAGCGACTTTAAATCCAGGTAAGGATGGGGTTCTGACCTTATAATGGGATTTATGATGTGTATCACGTGGGAATTGGTCGTTGTAGGCCTGTTGTGCGTTGATGTTTCTGAATTTTCTATCGAAGTTGCCCGGTTGTTTGTTGTGGATGTTTTGAGTTATCTCTGTGACTGCCCGGTTTAATTGATGGATAAGTTAGAATAATTGATCACTGGTTGGGGTGGTCATTAGGACGTTACGATATTCCGAGCGGTTGGCAGGAAAATTAGTAAATTGTTGAAGTGGTCCTTTTAGGGAGGTTTATGCGTGACATGTCTTGTATGATTAATGAATCTATTGATAGGAAATATAGTTGCCCATTGTTGTGTTATTCCGAGAGGTTGGACGTAAATCATGAATTGTAGTGGCGTGGTTGTTAAGACGTTATATTATGCCTGTGCTATTGGCCGAACTAGTGGTCGAGGTGGATGCTGAAGGTATTAGGTACCGAGCAACATTTAGGCTGCAAGGTGTATCGGGGGGTTATGTGTTGGATTGTCGAGTGGTTAGGTTGCATGATGTGCTGAGGAGAATAAGTTAGTTGTTATTCTGTTTCTCTATGCGTGTCGAGGAGTATGAATTAGTTATTATGTTGTCCTAGTTGTTATGCATGTCGAGGGGCACGTAGTTCCCTATCCCTTTTGCCCGTACATGCTATGTTTTGGTCGTTACCAGTACTGTGTGAATTATTTTTAAGTTTCCATTTGATTATGTTAATGATTGAATCGTTGATTGATATGGTAGGCTTATGGCCAATGTTGATTTATGTTGAGTTATTGTGTTGTTGTGATTGTCACTGTGAATTCTTGTTGATAATGCGAAGTTGCAGGGAATTTTAGATGATGATGAATTACCTCTATTTACTGGTAATAATGGTGATATAGGCTTATGCTTTGCGATGAATGATGATTGTTGTGAGTATGTGATAGTGTATTCATTGAGTTATATACATTTGCATACTCTGCGATGGCCTGGATTGGCAAACTGCAAAGAAGGCTTATGCCTTGTTGATGCCTCTATTTATTGGTAGAATTTTCAAGATGGAAGTTTTGCTCCATTGGTACCACATGCATTTGCATAAAGATGAGTTACATTTTGTGTTATATTCTGAGTCATTGTGTGGTTGATCTAATTATGCTTATGTTGTTAAAAAATATGAGAAGTGGTGAATATGTATGAACTGATTCTAATGTTTTATTTATCATACGTTCTATTATAATGTTCGATATCTCACCCCTTCTGCTTGAATGTTACCCCGATGTTGGTAACATGCAGGTAATCCAGAGTGAAGGCGGTTTACCTTTAGTAGTTCGAGTCAGTGTCATTGATCTGATACGTAACAATCGAGAGATGAACGCTTGCTATTTTATTGTTGTTATTATTTTAGTTGATTGAACTTTAAGTTGTTGTTCTTTAAATGATTGTTATTTGAAGTTGTCTTAGTGGGACAAAGATGTTACATTCCTTAAGTTGAATATTATGACTCCGCTGCATAGTTATGAAAGTTGATATTTCTTTTAAGATTGAATTATGTTTTATTGTTTGTTCATCCAAGTTTAATGTGTTATGTATCGATAATGAATGTCTTTGTTTTAAGTTGAATTTGTGGCATCCTGATTCAATTGTAGATTTTTTTTATAACTTTGATTTATATATATTGTCGAGTAGAACTGTGGTGTTATAGATGGAGCTTCCATCTCGACAGGTAGCAGTGCCGGAATCCTCCTCGATAACAAGGAGAGCGTCATGATCGAACACTCCCTCACACTTTCTTTTCCGACATCGAATAATCAGGCTGAGTACGAGGCACTTTTGCAGGATTACGACTGGCTGAGGATTTGGGTTCCCGGGAGATACAGATTTTCAATGACTCCCAACTTGTCGTATCTCAAGTTCAAGGGGGATACCAGGCTAAGAACAACAGCCTCATCGAATATTTAAACCTAGTCAGAGAACATATGAAAAAGTTTGACTGGGCAGAAATCACGCACGTGCAACGCAAATAGAACACGTGGGATGACATACTTTCAAAACTCGCAAGCACAAAGAATAAAGGCGGGAACAAATTCGTCGTCCAAGAATCCCTCTCTCGCCCGAGCATTAAAAAATCCACGATGCCACCCGAGGTAAATTCCATCGGGGACAACTCATGTTGGATGACCTCGGTGTTCAACTTTCAGACAAAAGGGGAGCTTCTCGTGGATCAAAGAGAGGCAGCCGCGACCAAACGACGAGTATGTTCATAAGTGGTACTTGAACACATGCTTTATCACCGAGGATTCTCCATCCCACTTTTAAAATGTGTCGAGGAGTCTGTAATCCCAGAGATACCACGAGAAATCCACAAGGGAATCAACGCCCAACACATGGGCGGAAGATCCCTAGCACGAAAGGCGCTGTGAGCAGGCTACTACTGGCCGACCATGCAACAAGATGCCAAAGAGCATGTCAAGAAATGCGGCAAGTGCCAAAGGCACGCGAACATGCACCTCACGCCTCCCACGAGCTAACCACACTATCCTCCATATGGCCATTCGCCTGGTGGGGAATGGACATCATGGGGCCTTTTATGCAAGGGACGTACCAAAATAAATTCCTTATTATGGCCGTCGACTATTTCACGAAATGGATAGAGGCCGAGGCTCTAGAGAAAATCACTTCACACGATATCCTCCATTTCTATAAACAAAACATGCTCGCCCAATTTGGAATTCCATAAGTGCTTGTTACCAACAACGGGACCCAGTTCACTGATTAAGGTTTCCAAAGCTTTGTCGCCAAACTCGGCACCAAGAAAAACTTCACCTCGGTCAAACACCTCCAAACCAACGGGTAAGCCGAAGCCGAAAATAGAGTCATCTTACGAGGTATCAAACAAAGGTTGGGCAAGGCCAAAAGAGGGTGGGTCGAGGAACTCAACAGCGTCCTGTGGGCATATCGAACGACACCCCGCTCGACAACGGGCGAGACCCTTTTTCGGCTAAGTTATGGCACCGAGGCGAACATCCCCGTGGAAATATTAGAACCTTCCAGAAGAACGGAGGACCCTCTAGAAGAGGAAATAAATGATGAGGCCTTAAGGGAAGAGCTCGACCTAGTCGAGGAAATCCAGTCAGGAGCAGCGCTTCACGAGGCCACACTGAAACAACAGATAGCCCCTTCTCCATGACAACAAAGTCATAAAGCATGAATTCCAGCAAGGCAGTCTAGTACTGCAGAGAAATCAGAAAGATTCTCGCGAAAGGAAGTTAGCAGTGAACTGGGAAGGACCATACCGTGTCCCCAAAACAAAGGGCACCGGGGCATACTACCTCAAACATTTAAATGGAGAACCACTACCTCGACCATGGAACGCTACAAAACTAAAAGAATATCACAGCTAAGTCCTTATCCTACTACGGGCGTTAACAGTCGACCAGTCCTATCCAATCGACAACAGGACGAGCTCGACCATGTAGGCATGTTAAGGTATGGACATGACCTCAAATTTCAACGTCGGTGGGTTGCTGTTCATTCCTCGAATAAAAACTTAGTTTGACAGGGACACCTTGATCGAGCTCCACTGTTGAAAGTACCGAACAAGCATAACACCCAGCTCGTGATGGGCAGTTCACACCACAAGCTTAAGATCCCGACCGCGATCTCGAGCTTGTTCTGGAAATCCCTACTCCACCCCATCGACACATTCCAACATATGCCGTCCACAACCAAGGCTGAGCATGCATCTCCACTCATGAGAAATACAAATTTTCTCAAAATAAACAAGTTAAAAACAACAACGAACAAATAACTGGCAAACATCAACAAAAACATAAAGGCATATGTGATCGGTGGATCTGGAACTGACTGTTTAACGCTGGTTCGCGAAATGTCGCGGAAGCAAGAGTCGCCACCGTCTTTTATTTTCTCCAAATGGAAAGGACAAAAGCACAGAAAAATTCCTTAAAGAGATTGCTCTCGGTTCGGGAGGTAGATTATAGAAAGGGAAGGTGTTAGCACCCTTTCTATCCATGGTTATCCATGGGCTCTTAGATACTTGCTCATTTGTGTTTTCAAAATGGTTTGTTTGCTTTTCGACTGTGGGTTTAAAAAAGTTTCGTTTAAAATTTCAGTTCGACTCTTGTATCAGTCCTCAAGAGTGTTTGAAAAATTGCTTTCGAAAGCTTTTTGAAAAGGTGTCGGTGTGAAAAGTATTTTGATTTGTTTTGAAATTTAGAGCAAGTATCTACGAGTCGTCTACCTACCCTAAGGAATTCTTCTGTGTAGATGTCCTTTAAAGTAGTGCCATCCCACCATTGAGAGGTAGGTAGCACCACCGTTGGAGGTGTTCGGGTCAATTCGAGGTTCGGGACATGGTGATCACCAGAGCAATGGGAAGACACCTTAGAAGCTACCCTCATGCCAGGTTCCCGGATCATGAGGACTTACTAAGACATCCTCTACTCGACGATCACCTTTCGAGGCAAGGCAACAGTGAGGCGTACCCTAGGGGTGGTGTGTGATTTGTGTGTCAGATTCGTTTATTTTTGTCTTGTTCATGTCAAAGTGATCTATGCGTTTGTTTTTATTTTTGTCATTTATTCTTGCATGCATTTATTTAACAGTTAAAAAGTGCGGAAAGATAAATCTAAAGCTATTACAAATGGCGCGGGTCCACATCGCCAAAATTAAACCGGACCCGATTTGACAGAAAAAGGTAAATAAAGAATTAAAGTAAAGTGCGAGAAATAATTGTTACAAAGCTTTGGGAGAGGTACATAATTATTTAAGCGAAATAAAATAAATATGCGAATTTAAACAATTAAAAAAAACATGGGCGTTGGACCCTTTTGCAAAAATTAAATTAATAAGGAATTAAAATTAATATTAAAAGAAAATGTTTTTGGTATTTTGTGTTTTTTAAGATTCAATAAAAAAAAGAATTAATTAAAATTAACTAACCCTAATTCTAATGGTTTTTTAAGTTATTAAGAAAATATTGAAGTTTTTTAACCTAATTTAACCCTAAGTTATTTATGTACAATTTGATTATAAAAATAAATAAAATAAATATTATTGTGACAAAAGAAAAATTAGAAGGAATAACAATTATTTAAACCTATTTCTACATTTTTTAGATTTTTTTATGAAAAGAATTTATATTGCAAACCCTAATTTAAACTAAATTTATTTACAAGCATTTATTCACAAGAAAATATTAAAATAAAACTATTTATTATTATTTTTTATGTTTTCTGATTTTTTGTGTATTTTAATATTTTTTTGTAAAAAATAATTAATTAAATTAAAATAATAAAGCAAATAAAATAATAATTAAAAACAAAATATAAGAAAATGTAGAATTTGCAAACCAGGGGGGGTGGAAGTCCCCAATTGTGAGGTGTGGACTCAACAATCTGGCCCAATAGCATTGGCCTCGTTGGACTTTTTTGAATCATGTGTGATGCGTTGACTAAGGTCTGCCATATACTTTGAATCTGAGCCCTTCGGTTGATCTCCCAGGACACGTGGGCAATGATCTTGGAGCGTGCATGAAGATCTTCAATGTAAGTGCTGCATAGGATTTGTTAGGGAAAAATAAGATTGAAATATGTAAGACCTGGGGCTCGAACCCAGGTCATGTACCTTCATCACCAATCCTAGTTGCCAACTGAGCTAAGCGCATATTCAATTATTATACAAACAAACAAATAATATAAAAGGAAGCAACGCATTAGTGGATTGAAACGCGCGAAAATTCAAATCAACGAATCATATTTTGCCACGGCTTCGTCTTCCTTGCGTGTTTTTTATTTTTCTGAAAACAAGAACATATGGCAACGGTTTTAAACGCGTGGTTTTAGGCAGGCTATTGGAAAATAGCGAATAGCTCTCAAGCGCCCATAAATTGAGCGCGAGGGTTGATTCTCATTCGTCCCAAGGCGCTTGTTCTCATGGTCTATGTCTCAGCCTCCAATTTTGCCTTATTGCAAAAGCCCTGATTTAACATCCTGAAAACCCTAGAATCTCAAACATGGTATCATCGTGTATGGCAAATAAAAATACAATTAAAGGTACTGGTTAGCTTCAAAACTTCGTTATGAACATGAATCAAGTAATATATTTCACAAATAATGCATAGAATGGAATGTAAGATTATGAAATTTGTTTGATACATTTGAGGTTCTCGTTACCAATTCTTGGCGTTTGAGTGGAAGTTTGTGATTGGAATCTGATCAGTGAAGCTTCAGGAAGCCAATGGAATGAATATTAGGGCTTGAATCGTCCTCTCACAATGATTTCAGTTTTGAGCTTTTTAGAGAAAATTCCAAGTTTGCAATGTGTTCTTTAGCGCAGCTTTCAGTCTATTAGCATTAGGTTTTCATTCAAGCTTATGTACTGAATAGATTAGGTCAATAAAATTCAACCAAATCTCTTGTAATCATGATTTTTGATAATTGATTTTTTAAGGATCTTTTTGAATCTTTTTCATGTGTTCTTTGTATCAATTAGCATCCAATCACCCCAAATCTTTCCTAGTTTGCATTTACACGAAATATTGACCTTAAAACATGTATAAAAATATTGGTTTGGTTAATTTAAACATTTTTCATATATTTAATTGATTTAATTGAATTAATATAAATAAAAATTCAAATAAATAAATAAAAAATGAGAAAATACTTCCCTTTGGGCCAAGTGGTCGTGCATATGCTTGGAATGATGAATCATGGAAGAAAAATGGGCCCATTAGCATTTTTAGACCATTTGAATCAATGTTGACTTTTCAAAATATCCAAAAATTTCCCAACTTCCACAAGGCATAACTTGCTCAATTTTTAAGCTTTTCTCATGTTCTTGGACATTTTGGAAAGGTCTTTGAGTCCTCTAACCAATTCCTTTGGTCCCATGTCATTTTGATTTACCAATATCAAGTTATGGCCTTTGACTTAAAGTCCCTTTTTGTGGACTTTTGAAAATGACCTATAATGTTGAAATTGATAACTTTTTGTGAGAGCATTTCTTGGACTTGAAGTATGAAGATGAGTTGTAGGAAATGTCTTTCTCTTCAAAATGAGCTTTGGATGGGATTTTTCTGATAATCCGTGTGAAAGTTATGCCCTGGTCAATTTCAGTTGACTTTTTCAGCTGTCCAAATAAGGAAACTTTTGCATCTTTGATGATTTCTGAGCCAAATTTTGAGAATCATGATCAAGCATTGATCAAATGATGTTTGTGGCTTCAAAATGATATGTTGACCAAAAATTTGAACTTTTGACTGTCAAATGACCATTTTGCCCCTACAGTTGACTGTAGTGCAATTTAGGGTTTTGACTGTGCAATTTTGAGCTGAATGTCTTGAAACTTGATATGAGGATGCTTGACCATGTTTGTAGGCATGTGAGACTTGATTGGGCCTTTGAAAACTTCATTTTCTTGATCAGAACACAAACCCTAGTTTTGACTGTATAGGAGACAGTTGGACTGCATAACCCTTGGGGAATTTTGTGACTTGGCTTGGCAATTTCTTGAAGAATATGGGAGGGCAAATTTTGGGGTACAACAGTTGCCCCTGTTCAATCTTCTTAGACCTGAGGATGTAGATTGGCTGACGTGCCTTTCGTAGTCCGAGGGTAGAAGATGATTGAACACTAGAGTGCCCAGAAATTTGCGCTCACATAGTAGCAGCGCGATGATGGAATGGGCTTATAGATGCTATTGGGAGGTTGCTGGATAGGATGATGGGCTTATAGATGTCATCTGGATGTTGATTGCGTAGGAGATTCTTTAGCGAGAACCTGCATACCTGCAAAAGAACAAATGAGTACCTGACACGTTGCAGGAGCTGGTTTTCAGATGCTTGGTATAGATGTGTCCTGACTGGTTACAGGAGCTGGATCTGGAGCTTCAAAAGATGATGAATGAACCAGGTATGGTTACTGCTTTAGCATGAATGGTAAGAGAACCTTGGGTGATTTTAACTTCATCAACGCTCGTTGAGAAAATCTTGGTGGGAAATACCATCTTCGCAGGATCGGAACGGGAACCATAGGCTATTATAATCTGAAAGGGAATCACCTCACTCGCCGTCGGAGAGGGAATCATAGGAAAAGGAATTGTCACCTCACTCACCGTCGGAGAGGGAACCATAGGAGATTATCACCTCACTCACCGTCGGAGAGGAAAACATCTGAAAAGGGATTACCACCTCACTCACCGTTGGAGAGGGGACCATAGGAGACTATCACCTCACACTCACCGTCGGAGAGGGAAACATCTGAAAAGGACTTACCACCTCACTCGCCGTCGGAGAGGGAACCATAAGAGACTATCACCTCACACTCACCGTCGGAGAGGGAAACATCTGAAAAGGAATTACCACCTCACTCGCCGTCGGAGAGGGAACCATAAGAGACTATCACCTCACACTCACCGTCGGAGAGGGAAACATCTGAAAAGGAATTACCACCTCACTCGCCGTCGGAGAGGGAACCATAAGAGACTATCACCTCACACTCACCGTCGGAGAGGGAAACATCTGAAAAGGAATTACCACCTCACTCGCCGTCGGAGAGGGAACCATAAGAGACTATCACCTCACACTCACCGTCGGAGAGGGAAACATCTGAAAAAGGACTTACCACCTCACTCGCCGTTGGAGAGGGAACCATAACTTCTGCTGAGTCTTTATCAGAAAAATCTGTTGGGAATCGATTTAGCTGGACTAGAGAAGGCCTTGAAATATGTTTGAGAATTTCAACTGCGTCTTTCCTGAAAGGTAAAGGTCAGTCATATGCAATGCATGATATGGATCAAGCAATGATGTTCTCAACATAAATGAGGTTTGTATGATATGATGCGTTATGCATGCTATAATGATGTATGTATGTGATGTTTTATGAATGTTTTCGTCTAGGAAAGTAAATCCTTGACGGGTGCCGGGAAGTCATATCCTGGGCTGATATTGGAGAATAAGCTTTTACTTCCGCTGGGGATGATAGTTGCAAGAATACCGGTAGGAGAAGATGACTCTGTTGCGGAATAAACTTGGCAAATGGAGGATTCTGCGGGGAGAAAAGATACTCTAGCGACCATGCTGGGAAGCAATACTCTGTGGGGAGAGAGATGCTTTGCTGAGTGTTAATAATAACTTGCTGAGGATGTCTTGTTGTTAGAAGTATTGATAGACTTCGCTGGGGTAAGAAGACTTCGTCGACGACGCTCTTTCCGTGGCTTTTGGCTGAGGATAACCCAGTTATATCCTGTTGAGGAAATAACTCTTTAAATAAAGTCGGACGACGCGTTCGTGCTTTTGCGAGGGGATAAGCTTCCAGAATCTACTGGGGATAAGCTTACTGCTTGGGGATATGAATTCCAACTTTCCTGGGGAAACTGGATTGGATTCTTCTGGGGGAGTTTTGAACTATGTCGGGGAAGTAGTTCCACTGAATGTTGATATACCGCCGAGGAACAATCTTTAGACTAAGACTGCCGGGGATGCTTGTTAAGACTATATGTATTGCTGCTGGGGAAGGTTGATATTTGCTGGAGGATAATCAACTTCCTTGAGATTTGACAATTCTGCTTGGAGAGGAGTGTATTGTTTTGCTGAACCGTTCTCTGGGGAATTAAGGTATCTGGTTATGTTCTTTAGCTGAACCTACCTTGGTACCTTGGAGGATAGAACAATTAGACTGCTCAAACAACTCTTTTATTGCCCCTGTTTCTAGTGTCACCTGCAATTAATTCCTTTGTTTCGTATGCAAATATTTATGAGTTAGCAAATTATTGTCAATGCATATATCACAAATTGAACCTTGGACGTTCTTCGCAAAACAAAACAGAAAAAGAAAAATACTTGGCACGTTTAACTGAAAAGTATATTTGTATTGATTTTGAATGGCCTAAAAATAGGCGTTTTGTATACAAGAGGCTGACGTCCTAGTAAGAGAACGCCGCCGAACAGATTTTGTACAAAAGAAAATAAAACAGCTGTGTGAAATATGAGTGATCCACTGGGTTTCAACTCTGCTATTGCCTTTATAACTCCGAGCGTCTCATCACTTGATGACCTTGGTTGAAGGTGAAGCTGACTGATCGATGCCGTCTGAACTTGATGTAGATACCGGATTCTGGATGCAGGGTGATCCAATGAGACATAGTATTACGCTTTTATCCCTAATTTTTGCCTGGACCGCCCTTTCGGGTTTTCGGTCCACCGGGATACCCATTTTTGCCCAAGCCGCCTTTTCAGGTTTTCGACTTGCCGGGTGTACAGATTTTTCCATTTCATCCCTTCATTTTGCCCGAACCCTTTTGGTTCGACGGGAAGCCCTAATTTTTGCCTAGGCATGTCAGCCTAGCGGGTCTTTTTCATGCGTAGTATCTTTTTACTATGTCTGCATTGGCGGGGTGAGGAAGGTCGTCACCATCCATGTTGGTTAATATCATGGCTCCTCCTGAGAACACATGCTTAACCACAAATGGCCCTTCGTACGTAGGGGTCCATTTGCCCCTTGGATCACTCTGAGGAAGGATGATTCTCTTGATTACCAGATCCCCAACTTGATATTCCTGTGGTCTGACCTTTTTATTAAATGCCCTGATCATTCGTTTTTGGTACGTTTGACCATGACAGATAGCAGCAAGTCTCTTTTCATCAATGAGGTTGAGTTGATCAAGTCGTGTCTGGATCCAATCATCTTCGTTCAGATTTGCATCCTTCATTATCCGGAGAGAGGGAATTTGTACTTCGATTGGCAAGACTGCCTCCATGCCATAAACCAGAGAGAAAGGAGTTGCCCCAGTTGACGTCCTAGCTGAGGTACGGTACCCATGTAGAGCGAATGGTAACATCTCGTGCCAATCTTTATAGGTCACTGTCATCTTCTGCACGATTTTCTTGATGTTCTTATTTGCTGCTTCTACAGCCCCATTCATCTTCGGCCTGTAAGGAGAAGAGTTGTGGTGCTGTATCTTGAACTGTTCGCAGAGCTCAGCGATCATCTTATTGTTAAGATTGGTACCGTTGTCTGTAATAATCCGCTCAGGGACGCCGTATCGACAGATCAGATTGTGCCGAATGAACCGTGCCACAACAGTCTTGGTTACCGTAGCATAGGATGCTGCCTCAACCCACTTCGTAAAATAATCAATCGCCACTAGGATGAAGCGATGTCCATTAGATGCCGTAGGTTTTATCTCGCCGATCATGTCTATGCCCCACATTGCAAATGGCCAAGGCGCAGTCAGAACATTCAGGGGAACCGGAGGAACATGCACCTTGTCTGCATAAATCTGGCACTTGTGGCATGTCCTGGAGTGTTGGTAGCAGTCAGCTTCCATTGTGGACCAGTAATATCCTGCCCGTAGGATCTTCTTAGCCATAGTGTGTCCACTGGAATGTGTACCAAAGGTCCCTTCATGTAGCTCTTCCATGATTCTTTCCGCTTCAGTCTTATCCACACAACGCAGTAAGGTTGAATCATGGTTTCGCTTGTACAAGATGCCGTTGCTAAGGAAGAACTTGGCCGCAAACCTCCTCAGGAATTTCTTATCATTGACCGAGGCACCTTCAGGGTATTCCTGAGCTTCCAGATATCTCTTCACTTCGTGGTACCAAGGCTTCTCAGTCACCAATTCAGTTTCGAGATCACAACAGTATGCCGGTTCGTCCAGTTTCCAGATGATGATCCGGGGAGCCTCATTATCCCATTTGACCTTGAACATAGAAGACATTGTAGCTAACGCGTCCGCCAATTGATTCTCTTCTCTTGGGAAATGTTCAAAGGTTATCTCTGTGAAGTGGGGGATCAAGGTCAACACACATTCTCTGTAAGGAATCAGGTTTGGATGTTTCGTATCCCACTCTCCTTTGATCTGATTGATCACAAGAGCGGAATCTCCGAAGACACTTAGAAATTTGATCCTTAGGTCAATCGCAGCTTGAAGACCCATGATACACGCCTCATACTCCGCCATGTTGTTGGTACAGTTGAAACATAGCCGGGCAGTGAGTGGAGTATGAGTACCTTGTGGAGATATGATTATGGCGCCGATACCGTTTCCCAAAGCATTGGAGGCTCCATCAAAGTGCATAGACCATCGGGATCCTGGTTCAGGTCCTTCATCCGGTCCAGGTACCTCACAGTCAGTTACTATCATAATGCTTTCGTCCGGGAATTCAAAGTTCATTGACTGGTAGTCATCTACAGCTTGATGTGCCAGGTGGTCTGCCAATACACTTCCCTTGATGGCTTTCTGGGTTGTATATTGAATGTCGTATTCCGTCAAGATCATTTGCCATCTTGCAATTCTCCCAGACAGAGCAGGCTTTTCGAATATGTACTTTATAGGATCCATTTTTGAGATCAACAAGGTAGTGTGAGTCAGCATATACTGTCTCAGCCGGCGAGCAGCCCATACCAAAGCGCAGCAAGTTTTCTCAAGCAGTGAGTATCGGGTCTCACAGTCGGTAAACTTTTTGCTAAGGTAATAAATGGCATGCTCTTTTCGGCCAGACTCGTCATACTGCCCCAGCACACACCCCATTGAGTTGTCAAGCACTGTCAGGTATAGTATCAGAGGTCTCCCTTCAACCGGTGGCATAAGGATAGGTGGTTCTTGGAGATACTCTTTGATTTTGTCGAAGGCAGCCTGACATTCATCGTTCCAACGTACTACCTGATCTTTCTTCAGCAGTTTGAAGATTGGCTCACAGGTAGCAGTCAGATGTGAGATGAAGCGAGCAATGTAATTCAGGCGTCCTAAAAAGCCTCTGACTTCTTTCCCTGTCTTGGGAATTGGCATCTCTTGAATAGATTTGACCTTAGCAGGGTCCACTTGAATACCTTTATCACTGACCACGAAGCCTAGCAACTTCTCGGATCTTACCCCGAAGGTGCACTTGTTCGGGTTCAATCTTAGCTTGTATAGTTTCAACCGGTCAAACAACTTCTGCAGATGATCTAGGTGCTCTTCCTCAGTCTGGGACCTTGCGATCATGTCGTCCACATACACCTCTATCTCGTGATGGATCATGTCATGAAATAAGGCAACCATGGCACGTTGGTAGGTTGCCCCAGCGTTCTTCAACCCGAATGGCATGACCTTGTAACAGAAGGTGCCCCACTGAGTAACAAATGTAGTCTTTTCCATGTCTTCAGGTGCCATCTTGATCTGATTGTAACCTGAAAAGCCATCCATGAAAGAGAACACTTTGTGCTGAGCTGTATTATCAACGAGGACATCAATGTGAGGTAAGGGGAAGTCATCCTTGGGGCTGGCCCTGTTCAGATCCCTGTAATCAACACACATTCTGACCTTATCGTCCTTCTTAGGTACTGACACCACATTAGCAACCCACTGGGGGTAAGAAGTCACTGCAAGAAACCCGGCGTCAAACTGTTTCATGACCTCGGCTTTAATCTTCTCAGACATCTCTGGACGCATCCGACGGACCTTTTGCTTAACTGGAGGGCAGTCTTCCTTAGTTGGCAAATGATGGACCACAATATCGGTATCCAACCCGGGCATGTCTTCGTAGGACCAGGCAAAGATCTCCATGTAATCATGCAGCATCTTGGTTAACCGTTGCTTCACGCTGAGCTCTAGGTTGGCACCAATCTTTACCTCTTTCCTGTCTGTCTCTGTACCCAAGTTTATGGTTTCCACTGGCTCTTCATGAGGTTGAATTGCCCTCTCTTCCTGAAGCAACAGTCTTGCAAGCTCGCCAGGCACCTCGCAATCATCTTCACCTTCGTCTTCGGCTAAGTTGATCGGATTTTCGAAGTCATAATTGGCAGTAGCAGAGTTGTTATCAGTGAGATCCAGAGTGGATTGGAACCTGTATGAGTGAGTGTGTGTGTAAATACAGCTGTTTTGAAAATTATGTAAGGAAAAGAAAGACAGAAAAGGAGCACAATATTTGCAATGCGAAAAAACGTCCAAGATTTTCATTCATGATATATGAAATGACAGTTTGTATGCCCTCATAAATAGAACCACGGTGCCTCGGGTAAGACACCGGGCCATAGAGTTTATCATTGTTTATCACAAAATAACGAAACAAAGAAATTTATTACTTAGTAACAAGAGAAACAGATAAGTTGTCCTTTGCACTCCAATTGTTAGATCCGCCGTCGGCTGCCGGGTAGATCCAGCTATCAAACTCAGCGTCGTCCACTTCGTCTTCGTCCCCAATAGCATTTACTCCATGAGCAGGCAGGGGGGCTGTCACCACATTAGGCTTGTCAGATGCCTCAAACTGTACCTCCTTAGCGTCAATAAGGTCCTGCAGCTTGTTTTTTAACGCCCAACAGTCATCAGTAGAGTGCCCCGGGCTATCTGAATGGTAAGCACAACGAGCATTCGGATTGTACTTGGGAGATGTAGTATTGGGGAACTTCGGGGCCTCCCTGACAGTCACTAAGTTAGTGGATAGCAACTGTGGCAGGATCTGTGATAGGGTCATGCTTAACCGGGTAAACTCTCGCCGGGGTCTTTCAGCCCTTTGAGGATTGTTTGGCCGAGGAGCGGCAGCAGGCTTAGCAATCATCACCGCACTGACAGATTGGCGGTGCTCAGGTCTCTCTGATTTCCTAGAACCATACACGGCACTAGACTCCTTCTTGAATGGTTTCTTTTCCGAACTAGATGATGCACCCTTTGCAATCTTCCCAGACTTCAGCCCAGCTTCAATTCTCTCTCCAGTCAAGATCAAATCAGTGAAACCAGCAGAAGAATTCCCAATGAGATGGTTGAAAAATGGCCCAGATAGGGTCCCCAAGAACATGTCTACCAACTCCCGGTCAGTCAAAGGTGGCTGCACCCTGCCAGCCAGGTCTCTCCACTTCTGAGCGTACTCCTTAAAACCTTCGCTTGCACCTAACGACATACCCTGGAGTTGGGTACGTGTAGGGGCAAGGTCGGCATTATATTGATACTGCTTATAGAAAGCAGTAGCCAACTCCTCCCAGTTACGAACTTTGGTCCCATCCAGGTGATAGAACCATTCGAGATGAGTCCCTGAAAGACTCTCCTGGAAGAAGTGGATCCATAAATTCTTATCCGCAGAGTACGGCTGAATTTTCCGAACATAGGACCTTAAATGCAGCTTGGGACAATATGCCCCGTCATATTTGGAGAAGGATGGTGCTTTGAACTTGTGAGGGATAATCACACCAGTTGACAAACCCAGATCTCCGAAATCCAGCCCCGGTACCTGTTGAACCTCCATAGCCTTCAATCTGTCCTCCAGTTGCTTATATCTGTCGTCTGCAGGAGGGTACTGCTCTTCATCAAAATCTGTCTCGTTGTCGGAGACTACCGGACTAGGGACCTTTACTTCTGCCTGAGAAGGACTCTTGCCAACAGAAGAACCAGCCTCTTCATGCTGCAGAGTATTGCCAAACCTTCGGCCCGAGTTGAACAGAACAGTTCTTCTCTTCTTCTTCTTCTCCTTCTTCAGGAGCATAGCCTTCAGTTCTTCTTGGCCTTTAGCCAGACCCTTGATTAATTCTTGGAATTGTGCATTCTGCACCTGAAGAGCCTTGATTGATGTCTCAGTTGATGCAGATTCGGGATTCATGATGCTGAAATAAACAGCGAAGAACTGTAAGCAACCTGAAAAGGGAAAAACCTGCTATGCACATGATGAATGAGATGTGTTTATGCAATGCATTCAAGGGTTCGAAAGTTCATTTTTGTTATAGACAAAAAAGGAACACACGTTATCATTAAGGAAATCATTGTTTAATACATCAAAGCCTCATGGGCAAAAGTACAAAAAGTCAAATCAATCCCAAAATACACTGCGCATCCTCTTTGGAGCTATGTAGGTGTTGAGATTCCTCTCCTCGTGCAACAGGCGGGTGAGCTCCAAGACCTTCTTTTCACTGGCATGTAGACTAGTCTCAAGAGAATTCCGCTCTTCCTTAAGCTGGATCCAGCTCTTCTGCATCTTTTCCCAGGATGTGGGCATATCAGGGTGCTGAATAATGTGGGACACTTCCCCTTCCAAGACAGGCTCTTTGATTACCGGGAGCATGTGAGGATAAGGCATTGCTAACTTCTGGGAGCAGGCTCGTACCCACTTGAGATAAGGTTCCAACGGGATGGAATTCCTGTGCCCCAGTGTCTTGCTGTCTATCCTACTTGGCATCCTCCAGGCTCTGATAAATCTCTGGCGAAGTCCTTGAGTATCGTTGTCGAAGTCAAAAACTATGTCAGGAATTAACATGTCATGAGGACCATCCCTCAGAGCATAACCAAACTGTCTCCAAGCCAGGCATGGGCTATAAGTAATACCTCCTCTGATTCCAAGTAAAGGAACATTAGGGTACTCCCTGCAACGATCAATGATAGTGACATCTTCTCTGGACCTAGGGCACCAATGTATATCTGCATGTGTAAGAGTCATCAACCGTTGTGACCATCTCAAACCCCGCTCATTCTTCAAGACCGATTGTGGAAGGTGCGAAATAAACCACCTTCCCAGGAGAGGAGTGCAACACATAAGGACACCTCTTTTCCTCATGGTTCGAGTGTAACATGAGTGAAGGATGTACCCCAGCCACTTAGGTATAGGATTCCTGGACATAAAGATCTGGACAGCACTGATATCAATAAGCTGATCTGGGTTAGGAAACAACACCAAACCATAGACAAGGAGGGCCACAACCTCTTCAAAAGCTTGCAAGTCAAGGGAGTTCCAACATTCAAGGGCCTTTTCAAACAGAAACCTGGCTAAGAACCCTTTGATACCACTTCTAACTTCCCAGTGTCCCTTGAGGTCAGATGACTGTAGGTGCAAGGCTTTAGCAATCTCTTCAAGCTTAGGTTCCTTTTCTGTACCGTTGAAGGGTAGCTGATCAAGGATAGGGATCTTCAGGAGCCGGGAGAACTCCTCCAATGTAGGTACCAACTGATAATCCAAGAAGGTGAAACAGTGATGCAGAGGGTCAAAGAATTGGAACAGGACCTTTATCATATCTTCCTCAATGTTGGTGTTGACCAAGCTGATGAGGCTTCCATGCCTTTCACTGAATGAAGAGTTCTCAGGAATCCTGGATATAAGCTCCTTAAGCTGAGGAGGGACCCTTACAAGACTGACTTGAATTGTTTTTCTACGAACAGTTTCCATGTCCTACAAAACAAGAACAAAGATGAAAATTCGAACCCCTGAAATGGTTAGTCAATGCATATGATGCTGGATGATGTCATGATGCTATGATTAAACACACCACAGATATTTACAAAGACAAACATGTAAGGCACACAAGGCACACAAGACAAGCCCTTAAGGTTTAAGGCCAGCATGGGGTCTGGGTAGTACCCTCTTGAAGTTGGTGGGTTCAACCTGTCCTAATCAAAGTAACCGGGTTCTAAGGATCCCAATATCACGGGATTGCTTTCATTGTTCATCGTTTCGATTTAGCCACTGAACTGGCGACCGAAATATTCCAGGAAAGCAACCCTCAATTGAGTGTAGTATCGAGTATCAACCAACCTCGGACTGCACCAAAGTCAGTTATCTCACTACCCTAAAGAGGCCAAGATAGTTCAATTAAGGTTCCTAAGGTCTGTTGATGCTTCACGACACCACGCGGAGGCCCCGTACTCTCCTTGACTGAACTCAAGGGTTACCGGTACACACCAAAGTGCCACATCAACGTAGCAGAATGTTTCAACCATGTCGGTATACCCCGCACAGTTCCCTCACAACCTTGTTGCTACTTTCTAAGAAGGTATCCCCAGATCCGGGTTAGGATCTATAGAACTACCAAGCAACCCACAATAATAAAGCAAGCAAAGAAGACAATTGAAAACATAGTTATGACCTAGCCCTAAGGTACACCCCACTTTATAATATTTCCCCAGCAGAGTCGCCAGTTCTGTGATCAGTGGATCTGGAACTGACTGTTTAACGCTGGTTCGCGAAATGTCGCGGAAGCAAGAGTCGCCACCGTCTTTTATTTTCTCCAAATGGAAAGGACAAAAGCACAGAAAAATTCCTTAAAGAGATTGCTCTCGGTTCGGGAGGTAGATTATAGAAAGGGAAGGTGTTAGCACCCTTTCTATCCATGGTTATCCATGGGCTCTTAGATACTTGCTCATTTGTGTTTTCAAAATGGTTTGTTTGCTTTTCGACTGTGGGTTTAAAAAAGTTTCGTTTAAAATTTCAGTTCGACTCTTGTATCAGTCCTCAAGAGTGTTTGAAAAATTGCTTTCGAAAGCTTTTTGAAAAGGTGTCGGTGTGAAAAGTATTTTGATTTGTTTTGAAATTTAGAGCAAGTATCTACGAGTCGTCTACCTACCCTAAGGAATTCTTCTGTGTAGATGTCCTTTAAAGTAGTGCCATCCCACCATTGAGAGGTAGGTAGCACCACCGTTGGAGGTGTTCGGGTCAATTCGAGGTTCGGGACATGGTGATCACCAGAGCAATGGGAAGACACCTTAGAAGCTACCCTCATGCCAGGTTCCCGGATCATGAGGACTTACTAAGACATCCTCTACTCGACGATCACCTTTCGAGGCAAGGCAACAGTGAGGCGTACCCTAGGGGTGGTGTGTGATTTGTGTGTCAGATTCGTTTATTTTTGTCTTGTTCATGTCAAAGTGATCTATGCGTTTGTTTTTATTTTTGTCATTTATTCTTGCATGCATTTATTTAACAGTTAAAAAGTGCGGAAAGATAAATCTAAAGCTATTACAAATGGCGCGGGTCCACATCGCCAAAATTAAACCGGACCCGATTTGACAGAAAAAGGTAAATAAAGAATTAAAGTAAAGTGCGAGAAATAATTGTTACAAAGCTTTGGGAGAGGTACATAATTATTTAAGCGAAATAAAATAAATATGCGAATTTAAACAATTAAAAAAAACATGGGCGTTGGACCCTTTTGCAAAAATTAAATTAATAAGGAATTAAAATTAATATTAAAAGAAAATGTTTTTGGTATTTTGTGTTTTTTAAGATTCAATAAAAAAAAGAATTAATTAAAATTAACTAACCCTAATTCTAATGGTTTTTTAAGTTATTAAGAAAATATTGAAGTTTTTTAACCTAATTTAACCCTAAGTTATTTATGTACAATTTGATTATAAAAATAAATAAAATAAATATTATTGTGACAAAAGAAAAATTAGAAGGAATAACAATTATTTAAACCTATTTCTACATTTTTTAGATTTTTTTATGAAAAGAATTTATATTGCAAACCCTAATTTAAACTAAATTTATTTACAAGCATTTATTCACAAGAAAATATTAAAATAAAACTATTTATTATTTTTTTTTATCTTTTCTGATTTTTTGTGTATTTTTATATTTTTTTGTAAAAAATAATTAATTAAATTAAAATAATAAAGCAAATAAAATAATAATTAAAAACAAAATATAAGAAAATGTAGAATTTGCAAACCAGGGGGGGTGGAAGTCCCCAATTGTGAGGTGTGGACTCAGCAATCTGGCCCAATAGCATTGGCCTCATTGGACTTTTTTGAATCATGTGTGATGCGTTGACTAAGGTCTGCCATATACTTTGAATCTGAGCCCTTCGGTTGATCTCCCAGGACACGTGGGCAATGATCTTGGAGCGTGCATGAAGATCTTCAATGTAAGTGCTGCATAGGATTTGTTAGGGAAAAATAAGATTGAAATATGTAAGACCTGGGGCTCGAACCCAGGTCATGTACCTTCATCACCAATCCTAGTTGCCAACTGAGCTAAGCGCATATTCAATTATTATACAAACAAACAAATAATATAAAAGGAAGCAACGCATTAGTGGATTGAAACGCGCGAAAATTCAAATCAACGAATCATATTTTGCCACGGCTTCGTCTTCCTTGCGTGTTTTTTATTTTTATGAAAACAAGAACATATGGCAACGGTTTTAAACGCGTGGTTTTAGGCAGGCTATTGGAAAATAGCGAATAGCTCTCAAGCGCTCATAAATTGAGCGCGAGGGTTGATTCTCATTCGTCCCAAGGCGCTTGTTCTCATGGTCTATGTCTCAGCCTCCAATTTTTCCTTATTGCAAAAGCCCTGATTTAACATCCTGAAAACCCTAGAATCTCAAACATGGTATCATCGTGTATGGCAAATAAAAATACAATTAAAGGTACTGGTTAGCTTCAAAACTTCGTTATGAACATGAATCAAGTAATATATTTCACAAATAATGCATAGAATGGAATGTAAGATTATGAAATTTGTTTGATACAGTTGAGGTTCTCGTTACCAATTCTTGGCGTTTGAGTGGAAGTTTGTGATTGGAATCTGATCAGTGAAGCTTCAGGAAGCCAATGGAATGAATATTAGGGCTTGAATCGTCCTCTCACAATGATTTCAGTTTTGAGCTTTTTAGAGAAAATTCCAAGTTTGCAATGTGTTCTTTAGCGCAGCTTTCAGTCTATTAGCATTAGGTTTTCACTCAAGCTTATGTACTGAATAGATTAGGTCAATAAAATTCAACCAAATCTCTTGTAATCATGATTTTTGATAATTGATTTTTAAGGATCTTTTTGAATCTTTTTCATGTGTTCTTTGTATCAATTAGCATCCAATCACCCCAAATCTTTCCTAGTTTGCATTTACACGAAATATTGACCTTAAAACATGTATAAAAATATTGGTTTGGTTAATTTAAACATTTTTCATATATTTAATTGATTTAATTGAATTAATATAAATAAAAATTCAAATAAATAAATAAAAAATGAGAAAATACTTCCCTTTGGGCCAAGTGGTCGTGCATATGCTTGGAATGATGAATCATGGAAGAAAAATGGGCCCATTAGCATTTTTAGACCATTTGAATCAATGTTGACTTTTCAAAATATCCAAAAATTTCCCAACTTCCACAAGGCATAACTTGCTCAATTTTTAAGCTTTTCTCATGTTCTTGGACATTTTGGAAAGGTCTTTGAGTCCTCTAACCAATGCCTTTGGTCCCATGGCATTTTGATTTACCAATATCAAGTTATGGCCTTTGACTTAAAGTCCCTTTTTGTGGACTTTTGAAAATGACCTATAATGTTGAAATTGATAACTTTTTGTGAGAGCATTTCTTGGACTTGAAGTATGAAGATGAGTTGTAGGAAATGTCTTTCTCTTCAAAATGAGCTTTGGATGGGATTTTTCTGATAATCCGTGTGAAAGTTATGCCCTGGTCAATTTCAGTTGACTTTTTCAGCTGTCCAAATAAGGAAACTTTTGCATCTTTGATGATTTCTGAGCCAAATTTTGAGAATCATGATCAAGCATTGATCAAATGATGTTTGTGGCTTCAAAATGATATGTTGACCAAAAATTTGAACTTTTGACTGTCAAATGACCATTTTGCCCCTACAGTTGACTGTAGTGCAATTTAGGGTTTTGACTGTGCAATTTTGAGCTGAATGTCTTGAAACTTGATATGAGGATGCTTGACCATGTTTGTAGGCATGTGAGACTTGATTGGGCCTTTGAAAACTTCATTTTCTTGATCAGAACACAAACCCTAGTTTTGACTGTATAGGAGACAGTTGGACTGCATAACCCTTGGGGAATTTTGTGACTTGGCTTGGCAATTTCTTGAAGAATATGGGAGGGCAAATTTTGGGGTACAACAGCATAACAACAAAGTAAGAACATTTATAAATGTCGACCACGAAGGCCAGCGTTGTCTGAAAATTATAATGAATACAGGCGCACAGGCGTGCAGGCCTTGAATACACATAGACAAAATATCAGAAATACTATCTATTTCGAGGGGTGCTCACTTTGGCCTCCACTTCGGGGGAATCAGGAGGGGGAACCACGCGACCATCAATAACTTGAGATAATACCCCAACACCTTCAGTGTTAAGCCCGAGATTTAGCATGGACAGTTGAGTCATGGCAATCTCGAAGCTGTCGATCAGAGCATCGATGCAATCCGACTCAAGGATCTGGATTAGAGCAATTAAATCTGCCCGAGTATGCAGATCAGCTACACCCTCGGGCTCTCCCTCCACAGGCATCATGGCAGCCTTTAAATCGGCTACCTCCCTCTCCATCCATTCTTAATCCTTTTCCAATCGTTCTTTCTTGAGCATCAAGGAATCTCTTTCCTCATAAGCTTTGGCAATTTCTTCCTTCCCCCTCGTCAACTTGTCGGCATGCACACATAACTTCTCCTCACTACGCTCGAGGAAACTTTTCAGCTTTCGGGTCTTCACCTGAAGAGTCGCCTTCTCCGACTCCAATTCCTTAACTAGTCCAGAGGAGCCAAATCCTTCACTCGCAAGGACTACAACCATATCCACAACCTTTATCAAACCAACCATCCCGGAAGCCAGATGCTTCCATCGACCCTCATCATCGAGGCGTCTGATGATGTCAGATTCAGCATCAAACACAGTCAGAGGGAAACCCTCGAAGAAATCCTTTTCTACAAAACAAGGTGGAAGGTTGAAATCCCGGGCAGTCACCCCTCCTCGGCTGCACTTACATGTCCACCTTCTGATCTTCTCTTCTTACTCGGAACGGTCGCAGGCTGTATGCTGTCGCGAGCACCCGATGACCCACTCGAGCCATCCCTAACTGACTCTGTGCCCGGGCCAAGGCATGTGAGCTGGTGTGGTTTCACCAACCTCTTATGATTTTTCTTTTCTTGAGTGAGCTTCAGTAGTCGTTCGCGATGCCTCGCCATGTTACCTGCTGTTGTAACCAAAAATTTGCCCTCTCATTTCTCAAAGAATCACCCTGGACCCTTAGGTTTGTTCCCATCCAATTTCAAGCCTTGAATTACAAATTTTCCAAGAAAGTCATTCACAAGGGCAAAATGGTCATTTGCACATTGAAAAGTCAAACTTTGACTTTTGGATCAAAATTAAGTTTCAAGAATCATATTTAATCAAGACATGTTAAAATATGAAGTTTGTTTCATCAAGAGATTTAAAAGTCAAAATTACTTTGGAAAAGTCAAATTTCTAAATACTTAGAATTTGTCTAAGTGTTTAAGAAATATGACAAGCTCAGAACTTCTGATCATATTATCACCATGATGCAATTTGATTCTAGAATAACTTCTAACACAAGAGTTGTGGATATCAATGAGATCTCAAACATTGCAGAACAAAACTTCTTCAAGAAATGCTGGGATTTCAAGCTACAAATCCTTGAAGACACGTACATGAAACTGAAGCTTCCAGCAAAATTCTGAACCTTTTCAAAACAGGATTTGGTTAGAATTTCTGGGCTAGTTTTCACATAGGATCAGTCAGAAGTTGCAAGAGAAATTCAAAGAGGATTTACAAAGCGTGCTACAAGCTTTTGGGAAAGTCTGAGAACTCACTCAGAACATGCTGAAGCAAAGGGATTCAAGGATCAGAAGTTGGATGTTTATTCTAAGTTACGCTGATGCTGAACTTCTGACCCAGACTTAGGCTATGATGCACAATCTCATAGCGCAGGATTTCTGGTTTGATAAATCTCATCATCATTTAATTCTCACAACCACTTTTGAGCTTTTATCCAAAGGATTTCAACACGTGTGAGATAGAGGTACCATTGTTGTCCTTGAAAAGGAAAACTTTTGTACAAGTTTATGCTGGGCCCATGCTTTACTTTTGCCTCTGAGGGTACTTTTCCTTAATTCATGCTTATAAATCCAGTTTAGGCACGGCTAAAAGCTGCTAACCACCATACTTGCTTCAAGAACAAGGCAGCACCCTAGCATAGGAAGGCTATGTTCAACGCTTTGGTCAGAACATCGCCAAATCCCAAAACCTCGTGCACTTCTACATCACAGTCCTATAACCAATAGCTAATCCAGTCCACGCCTGCATTTTCCCAAATCCCATATTTGCACCAAACTAGCATATGAAAACTGTGTCTAAAAAGAAATGGAACAGTATGCCAAAAAGGTTTTAAATCCCATTTGTCCCCCCCCCCCCCAAAACCACATCAAACTCACCTATAAATAAGTTGCTCCATCACACGTTCAAGGGGCTTGCTTTTGAAAAGAGAGAATTGTCAAAAGAGAGAGGAGAAAACTGTGAAACCTTTCATAAAAATCCATAATTCTCCAAATAGAAAACCAAACCTTTATTCTTCCCTTTGAATAAAGGACTTAACTTTTTTTCTCTTCGGTTGTTCTTGCTGACTCCAGAATATCTGAAGGCAGCAGTTCAGGTTCCAGTCACACGCTCCAGATTCAAGGTAAGTCTTTCTGACTTTGCATTTTTTCATTCAGAACATCATTAAATATGTAAATATCATAGTATTGATGTTTGTCCATATCATTGCATAAGTAGAAAAACTATGGATCAGAACTTCTTGATTAAGGCTAGGCTCAGAATTAGGATTAGAACTTCTATAAACTGTTGTGTTTTTATCCTTCTGATTTGCTGTTTGTTAAGAACTGAATAAATTGCTGATGTGCTGATTAACATGAAGAAATAGTTGAAATGTAGCACAAAAATTCTGATTTTCATTCACGGTTTTAGCACAACACAGAACTTCTGAGTTCTTCTCACTATTTTAACACACATAACTTCTATGATTTTCTAACTGTTTAAACACACTGAACTTCTGATGTTCGCTCACTGTCTTAGCACATACTGAACTTCTGAGTTCTCTTCACTGTTTTAATACACGGAACTTCTAAGACTTTCTCGCTATTCTAACACTCAGAAGTTCAACACATAGCAACCCAGAACTTCTGTGTTTTCCCTCTAACGTTTCTTGCAGGATCTCATGGTGTATCAATCCAGAACTTCTGACGCTTCTTTCTGAACCACAGCGCGCCCGACATCAGAACTTCTGATCCCATTTGTTTTGCTTTCAGCAACATGCTTATTCTATCTCTCATTATTTCCCCTTTTTAATCATTTTCAATATTAATACCCTTTTTATTAATATAAAAAAGACATAAAAATATTTCCTTTTTATTAATTAATTTATTTCTTTTTTATTCATTAAGACAAAAAACCACTTTCAAAACAAGTCTTTTTTTCTCTTATATTGTACATTTCAATATGGTTGTAATAGTTAAATAGGATTTAAATTCTTGCAACCCCCATTCATAAATTTGTACCCCCATCCCCTTAATGATGTAATAGTGTAGGCTTTTACTTTTCCCGCACTTTTATTGCTTTCATATATTGCTTTCCCGCACTTTAGGGTGTGTATGGCAAGATAAAAACAACAAATAGACAATCTAAAAATGAAAGACTAAAAGGCATGCAATCAAACACACTATTCACACATGCACCCTTAGGGTAATCTCACTTGTTGCCTATCGGAATATAGTCATGTCCCTCGAACATGGGCGTTTTAGCAAAGACCTTCGATAAAAGATCGTAGTCCCTCGATGACCCTCGATGTTGCCTTCGATAAATAATCTAGTCCCTAAACAACATTGCTAAGACGTCCCATAGGTTGCCTTCTATGACTATGCGAATATCCCGCGCCCGTCCCTTCACATCCAATGATGAGGATTCTTACTAAATCAATGGTAAGATAGCAACACCTAAAGGAGGAGGAAAAGAACATTAATGACCCTTTGAGTTGGTAGATTTGCTCCTAGTTGCTCGCTTGCTCACAACAAAAACACTTTATACACCAACACTCTCTTTGAAACATTTTTCAAAAAGACAAACTCTTTGTACGCGTTCTTATAGAAATGAGAGCCATTACAAAGACATCTTTTCAAAATCACTTCCAAAAACACATTCCACAAACACTTCTTTGAACTATTTTTGAAACAACACTTTGTACGCGTTCTTATAGAGACGAGAACCATTACAAAGACGTTTTCAAAATACTCTCAAAAACCATATAAAGCATATTTTCAAACAAAAGCAAGTGATCTAGCAAGCAACTAAGAGCCCATGGAAAACCATGGATGAAAAGGGTGCTAATACCTTCCCTTTTCATAATCTACCCCCCGAACTCAAGAAAACATCTCAAAGGTCTTTCCTGTTCTTTTCAGCCTTTCCTTTTGGATAAAAGAAAAGTCGGTGGCGAATCTTGCTAACCTCAACATTTGCAATCAAATGCAAAATAACCAAGTCAGTTCTCCCACCATGTTACATAACTGGCGACTCTGCTGGGGACAACTTAAAAGTGGGGTTACCTTAGGGCTAGATCATATTTACTTGCTTTCATTGTTTGAATTGCTTGCTTTACATTATTGGTTCCTTGTTTGGGTTTGTTTTGATCCTCTACCCGGATCTGGGGCACCTTTTAGATAAGTAGCAATAGATTGTGGAAATTGTGCGGGGTATACCAACATGGTCTAAGCAATAGCTACGTTAGTGTGACGCATTTGTTGGTACCTGTATCCCTTGTGTTGAAACGAGGAGAATACGGGGCCACTGAGCAGCATCATGAAGCACTAATTGACCTTAGAACCTTAGTTGACCAACTTGTCCATTAGGAAGTAGTGAGATAACCAGCTTTGGTGCAGTCCGAAGTTGGTTGATACTCGATGCTACACTCATTGAGCCCGGACTTTTGGGATATCTCGGCCGCAAGAAAAGATTGATTGAGCTGAGACAATGCCTAAAAGAAAGGTCAGTGATATTGAGATCCCTTAGAACCCGATTACTATTAACTAGGACAGGTTGAGCCAACTAAACTTCAAGAGGGTACTTACCTACAAACTACATGCAAGCCTAAACCTAAGGATTTGTCAACTTTGTGTGTATATCAACTTGCTTACTTTGCATACTTGTACATAACATCATAACATCATACTATGGCATTTTCAATAACCGTTACAAGGATCTCAAGGACCTATGATGCAGGGTCACGTTGAAGCAGACGTCTATCAAGGGACAAGAGGATTTATTTTCCTCTAACCAAACACCGTCAAAGAACAAGTACAATACCTTGAGTCAAGGGATACAACCCACTTGATATGGTGAGCTTAATTCTCGTGGAAGGACATCCATCGATACATGGTTCTCCAATCAAAGCTGTAAGTGACTACTAACTTTTACCCCGCGAGATCCTTGAAAACATGCATCCACATATCATGCATCATATCATGACAGGTTTCTCTCATACAAGCCTCCTTATCTTCCTACTATTTATTTCAGTAAGATGGATATGGAACAAACAGTGAAAGATCTCCAAGCTCAAAATGCTCAATTCCAACAAATGTTCTTGGTTTTGGCTAAGGGGGAAGAGGACCTGAAGACTCTTCTTCTCAAAGACAAGAAGAAAAAGTCCAAGAAGTCAGTAGGCATCCTGAACTTGGGAAGGAGACTTAAAGGACCACTCAAGGGGGCTCTAGATCTTCCAACTCCATCCAACATGGGGGATAGCCATGAAGAAGACAACATCCTGAAGATTGATAAAGTCGAAGCTGATTACTCTGAGGAACAATATCCTCCCGCTGATGACAAGTACAAACAATTGGAGGATCACCTCAATGCTATGGAGATTCAACAGATACCTGGCTTGGATTTAGGAGACATGGGCTTGGTTTCTGGAGTGGTCATCCCGCCAAAGTTCAAAATACCTGCCTTTGCCATGTACAATGGAGTCTCCTGCCCTAAGATGCACTTAAAGTCTTATGTCCGCAAGATTCAACCATACACAACTGATCCGAAGATATGGATCCATTTCTTCCAAGAGAGCCTAGTATGGACTCAACTTGAATGGTTTTATCAATTGGAGAGTTCTTGCATCCGCGTCTGGGAGGATATAGCTGTTGCTTTCTACAAGCAGTACCAGTACAACACTGATCTTGCACCAACTCGTGTGCAATTGCAGAACATGACCATGGGTTCCAATGAGAGCTTCAAAGGATACGCCCAAAAGTGGAGAGATTTGGCTGGTAGGGTGCAACCCCCTTTAACCGACAGGGAGCTGATTGACATTTTTATGGGAACCTTGATGGGACCTGTGATACGGTGGGAGAACTGACTTGGGATTTTGCGTTTGTATTCACAAATGTTTCGGTTTAGCAAGAGTCTCCACCGACTTTTTATTTTATCCTAAGAAAAGGTAAAAAAGCACAGGAAAGACCTTTGAGATTATTTCTCGGGTTCGGGGAGTAGATTATAGAAAGGGGAGGTATTAGCACCCTTTCTATCCATGGTTATCCATGGGCTCTTAGTTACTTGCTTAGATCACTTGCTTTTGCTTTTCAATTGTTTGAAATGGTGCTTTGTGTGTGATTTTGAAAGATGTTTTGAAAAGAGGTGCCTTGTCTAGGCAACCTTTGTAATGATTCTTGTTTGAATGTATACAAAGGTGTATGTCTTTTTTCAATCTTTTTGAAAGTTGTTTTGAAATTGTGTTGTGGAGTGTGTTTTGAAAAATGGCAAGGATGTTTTGCAAGATTTTTGATCAAGTAACTAAGAGTTGTCTACCCTATTTTACTCAAAGATCTTTCTTATGTTTTTAACCCTTTTAACAGTGTTGTTTCACCATTGTATTTGGTGAACAACCTTGTGTTAGGATGTTAACGGGACAGGCGCGGGTCATCGTATGACCATGATATCAATGTTGTAAAATGACTAAGATCATTTTGAAAGGCAACTTTGATAGCGTCATCGAGGGACTATGATCTTTTTTCAATTCGTTTGTGCTAAGACATCCCACATGCATAACATGGCCATTTTTATAAGGCAACAAGTGGAATTACCCTAAGGGTGTATGTGTGCAAGTGTGTTTGATTGCATGCATTTTGTCTTTGATTTTTGGGTTGTCTAACTGTTGATTTTATCTTGCCATACACACCTAATTACTAGCATTTGTACAAAGCAATAAAAATGAAGGAAATAAATATCCTATACTATTACAACCATATTGAATTGCATGAGAATATAAAGGCAAAAATAAGGTAAAAGCAAGAAAAATGAGTGTTTTTCGACCCAGGCAGTAGCACCCTTCGATTTGCATTCTGCTGGCCTCCTTCGATTGGGGGATGGCATCAGTAAGGTCCTGTCCTTCGATTGGGAACTGGTTCTAGTAAGGTCATGGACTTCGATTGGGCTTTGGCACCAGTCAGGTCATGTACTTCGATTGGAGGCTGGCACCAGCATGGGAGTGCCTTTCGTCTGAGCCTGGACTTAGTGCAAGTGTGCCTCTGGCTGGGCCTTTCTGCCTTGTTGCCTTCTTCGATTGGGCCTGGAATCTGTGCAAGATGCAATCTGCCTTTCTATATCCTTCGACTGGGTCTGGAGTCAGTGAGGAAGCCTGGGGCTTCGTTTCATACTCCTGTGTTTTTTTTATTTCGTTTGAAATATTAAATAGCAACATGGCCCAAGGCCATGCTGTCATTACCTCAGGGCCAGGTTAGTTCTTAGAGAATTTGTAACAAACCAAAGAAAAAAACCAAAAGGAGAGACAATAAAAACAAACTAAAAGAGTGGAAACGAAAAGGTAACAAACACTATGCACATGTTTGAAACGAAAAGGAAGCTTATTTACACGTTACACTAGAAATGAAGGGTTCAAGGTTAAGAATGACTTACCTTGCTTGAGGCTGGAACGTGTGATGGGCCTTTAAGTGGTTTCCTTGAATGCTTCTGGATTCGAAGGGAGGAACCAGGAGTTATGTCTTTGATACTGGATAAGTGTGAGGTTCTTCCTACTGGATTCAAAGGGTAACAAGGTATAGGGATGTTTCAGATTCTAAGGGGATAAGTGTTTGCTCTTTTATTTGATACAGGCAGGTCTGAGTTTTTGTTAGTTTTGATACAGGCTTGCTTGCAGTTGCAGTTGGAGTTGGACTGGCTTTAGAGGTTTGTTTGCAATTGCAGTTGCACTGGCTTGAGTTTTCTGGCTTTGGTAAGGAAGGCAAGTTTTTAGGTTATGCAGGCCTCAAGGCTTGTTGTGCCTTAGGCTTGTATTTGTATTACAGGTTTGATGTTCTAGTGTTAGGTAGGAGGATGCAGTTCTGGATTTGTTGTTTGGATTCTGGGTATGTGTTTGAGTGTTTAAGTGTTTAAGTGTTTAAGTGTTTAAGTGTTTGAGAAATTTGAGGTGTGTGAGAATTTTGAATATACGTTCTCCTCTTCTTCTCTGCCGTTTTCTTTGTGCAAATGAACTCTCTATTTATAGAGAAAGGCTTTTGCGAAGCTTGGGGAGAGAAAATAATAAAATAAGGCCCAGCTGGAAAGTGAATGTCCACTTATGCCACAAAAGCAAGATGAATGGTTCAGATGGGGTTGCTTCATGCTGAAGGAAAATAGGCGCAAGGCTCAAGACAGACTTTCCTAAAAGGCAGTACTGTGCTATTAAGTGCAAGTGGTCTTACACAACAGAAGGGTACAGGCCTAAAAAGGGAAGACACATGGCCTAGCCTATGGGTCTGAATGTTCAACTTGATCTTTTGAGTCGAATCCTCCATCTTTCTACACCTTTCAACCAGACTGGAACAACACAACATTCGTTTTCACCAGCTGTGTGTCCTTCGAATGGGCCAACTGTGTGTTCTTCGAATGGCCCTTTTTAGAAGGTTATTAACTTCTGAATTGAAGGAAGCTTTCAGAACATTATTGACTCTTTGAATTAAAGAAAACCAAAAGGAGGCCTTTACTTCCTGATTCGAAGGGCATTCCTGAGTCGAAGGACATTCCTGAGTCGAAGGACACTATTTCAAAGGGAACCAAAAACTCAATTGAAACTTGTATGGAGATCATTTCCTTCTGAATCGAAGGGGACCTATTTGAATTCACATTTCCCAGACGAAACTTGTATCGAAGAAAACATATTGCCAAATCGAAAGCTCATGCTCGAAGGAAGCATATTGCCCAATCGAAGCAAGCTTGCAAGCAGCATATGCCCAATCGAAGCAGGCTTGTAGGCAGTGAACTTGTCCAAATCGAAACAGGCTTACAGGCAGCTAAAATAGGTTTTCAAAGCAAGCATGCAGGCAACATGCTTGGTGAATCAAAGGGTTTGCCTTGCAGGGGGCACTTGTGGCCAGCAAACATGGTTTTCAAGGCAAGCAATGTAGGCAGCAAAAGTCACAAACGAAGCCTGCAACAAGAAGTCACATGCCCATGCGAAAGAGGCACTCTAGCATCCATTTTGAGAAATTGAAGGAGGCCAAGAGTCAATCGAAGGATGCTGATCGAAAGATGCCTAAAGGCCAATCGAAAGAGCTGAAACGAAGAACACTTGTATTTCCCCAATTTTTTGTCAAAATAATATTTTTATCTGTGTTCTCCCTTTTTGACAGTTTCTTTTTAATTTTGGTACTGGAAAATTCCAAAGTACTTGTGCAAGCTTGAACCTTGAGAATCCTTGTGAGAAAGGCCTTGATAATTGAGAGGGCAAATTTTGGGGTACAACAGTTGCCCCTGTTCAATTTTCTTAAACCTGAGGATATAGATTGGCTTTCGAGCCTTTCGTTATCCGAAGGTGGAAGATAATTGAACACTAGAGTGCCCAAAAATTTGCACTCGCATGGTGTAGTATCAGCATTGTGATGTCGGGAATGGGCTTACAGATGCCATTTGGAGATTGTTGGTAGGTGGTTTTGTCTTCGTTGACGGGTTGTCTCTTCTGATGGGGTGTCTCCTTTGACGAGTTGTCTCCATTGACAGGTT
This sequence comes from Vicia faba, assembly GCA_948472305.1. Lineage (NCBI taxonomy): Eukaryota > Viridiplantae > Streptophyta > Magnoliopsida > Fabales > Fabaceae > Vicia > Vicia faba. The sequence continues at coordinate 1,026,482,589 of OX451736.1, read as the reverse complement.
GTCTCCATTGACAGGTTGTCTCTATTGACAGGTTGTCTCCATTGACGGGTTTCGCCTCAGAAAAATCTTTAGGAATTGATTTAACTGATTTTGTCTCCATTGACTGGCTTCGCCTCAGAAAAATCTTTAGGAATCGATTTAACTGTTTTTGTCTCCATTGACTGGCTTCACCTCAGAAAAATATTTAGGAATCAATTTAACTGATTTTGTCTCCATTGACTGGCTTCGCCTCAGAAAAATCTTTAGGAATCGATTTAACTGATTTTGTCTCCATTGACTGGCTTCGTCTCAGAAAAATCTTTAGGAATCAATTTAACTGATTTTGTCTCCATTGACTGGCTTCGTCTCAGAAAAATCTTTAGGAATCGATTTAACTGATTTTGTCTCCATTGACTGGCTTCGCCTTAGAAAAATCTTTAGGAATTGATTTAACTGATTTTGTCTCCATTGACTGGCTTCGCCTCAGAAAAATCTTTAGGAATCGATTTAACTGATTTTGTCTCCATTGACTGGCTTCGTCTCAGAAAAATCTTTAGGAATCGATTTAATTGATTTTGTCTCCATTGACTGGCTTCGCCTCAGAAAAATCTTTAGGAATCGATTTAACTGATTTTGTCTCCATTGACTGGCTTCGCCTCAGAAAAATCTTTAGGAATTGATTTAACTGATTTTGTCTCCATTGACTGGCTTCGCCTCAGAAAAATCTTTAGGAATCGATTTAACTGATTTTGTCTCCATTGACATAATTGAGAATTTAACTGCATCTTTCCTGAAAGGTAAAGGTCAGTCATATGCAATGCATGATATGGATCAAGCAATGATGTTCTCAACATAAATGAGATTGTATGGTATGATGTGTATATGCATGTATCATGATGTATGGAAATGTGATGTTTTAGTTGGGGAAAATAAATCCCAAACGGCTGCTGGAGAGTAAGGTTGGATTCTTCGTTTCCACTGGGGATGATGAACGAAGATGATTGCAAGAATAAACCTGCAGGAGAGGATGACTCTGTAGGGGAATAAGCCGGTGAAGATATTACTCTGGGGAAGAGATACTTTGCTGAGATTTTAATGATAAACTCCGCTGGGGATTCCGTTGATAAGCTCTGTTGGGGATTTTGATGATGAACTCCGCTGGGGATAGAACTTCGTTGGGGATAGAAAGAACTTCGTTGGGGATGATCCAGTTAGACTCTTGTGGGGATAACCTCTGAATTTGGCTGAGAACTTATTTATGCTTTACCGGGGATAAGCTTCCAGAGTCTACTGGGGAAGATGATTCAACTCCATTGGGGAAGCTTTTTTAGACTGCGCTGGGGAAATGACTCCACTGTGGTACCTTGTATCCCGTCGGGGAACATTCTTATATTCTGTTGAGGAATATTAAGACTGCCGGGGATGCTCTTTACGCTTGCTGGAGAATATCTTTATACTCCGCTGGGGAATATTAAGACCTTCTGGGGATACCCAACCTTTTTAGGGATGATGGTAGACCAACTCTGCTTGGTGAGAGTATTGCTGATTTTTTCATAGTTGCAAGTCTCAGCGGAGAGAGTTATCATTACTGTCTTACTCTGCGGGAAGTGAAAGTATCTTAGCCATATTCTTCAGCTGAATATATACCTTGGTACCTGGTGGACAGAGCAACTAGACCGCTCAGACAATTCTTAATGCCCCTACTTCTGATATCACCCGTAATTTGTCCTTTGTTTCGCATGAAAATATTTATGAGTAGCAATTAATGTCAGATGCATATATCAAAAATGAACATTGGACGTTCTTTGCAAAACAAAACAGATAAAGGAAAAACAATTTGAAATTTGTCTGAAAATGAATTTGTATTGATTTTGAAGTTTGGCCTGTAAATATGCGTTTTGTACAAGAGGCTGACGTCCTAGTAAGAGAACGCCGCCGAACCAATAAAATTTATACAATTTTGTGAAAACAAAACAGCTATGTGAATAGTCCCACTGGGTTCCAGCTCTGCTATTGCCTTTATATCTTCAAGCATCTCATCACTTTGCTGCTTAGTTGAAGATGAATTTGATTGACTGGTGTCGTCCGAGCCTGATAGTTGATACCGAAGTCCGGATGCAAGGTGATCCAATGAGACATAGTGTTACACTTTAATCCCTAACTTTTGCCTGGACCGCCCTTTCGGGTTTTTAGTCCACCGGAATACCCATTTTTGCCCAAGCCGCCTTTTCAGGTTTTCGACTTGCCGGGTGTACATATATTTTTTTTTTATATTTATTTTCATCCCTTATTTTTGCCCGAACCCTTTTGGTTCGCCGGGAAGCCCTTATTTTTGCCTAGGCCAGTCAACCTAGCGGGTCTTTGATTATGCGTAGTATCTTTTTACTATGTCTGCATTGACGGGGTGAGGAAGGTCGTCACCATCCATGGTGGTTAGAATCATCGCTCCTCCTGAGAAGATGTTCTTAACCACAAATGGCCCTTCGTAAGTAGGGGTCCATTTTCCCCTGGGATCACCTTGAGGTAGAATAATGCGCTTGATTACTAGGTCCCCAACTTGATAGTATTGTCGTCTAACTTCCTGTTAAATGCCTTGATCATTTGTTTTTGGTACGTCTGACCATGAAAAATAGCAGTAAGTCTCTTTTCGTCGATTAGATTCAATTGATTAAGTCGGGTCTGGATCCAGTCGTCTTCGCTCAAACCTGCATCCTTCATGATCCTAAGAGAGGGTATCTGAACTTCAATAGGCAAAACTGCCTCCATACCATAAACCAAGGAATAGGGTGTTGCCCCTGTTGACGTCCTTGCTAAGGTACGATACCCATGAAGAGCAAATGGTAACATCTCGTGCCAGTCTTTGTAAGTCACTGTCATCTTCTGCATAATCTTCTTAATGTTCTTATTTGCCGCTTCAATAGCCCCATTCATTTTTGGCCGGTAGGGAGAAGAGTTGTGGTGCTGTATTTTGAATTGCTCGCAGAGCTCAGTGATCATCTTGTTATTAAGATTGGTACCATTGTCCGTAATGATCCTCTCCGGTACACCGTACTGATAGATCAGGTTATGCCGAATGAACCGTGCCACGACGTTCTTGGTTACGGTAGCAAAGGAAGCTGCTTCAACCCACTTCGTAAAGTAATCAATCGCTACCAGGATGAAACGATGGCCGTTGGATGCCGTAGGTCTGATATCGCCAATCATATCAATGCCCCACATTGCAAAAGGCCAAGGTGCTGTCAAAACATTTAGAGGAACTGGAGGAATATGCACCTTATCAGCATAGACCTGGCACTTGTGACATGTCCGAGAATGTTGATAACAGTCGGCCTCCATTGTGGACCAGTAATATCCTGCCCGGAGGATTTTCTTTGCCATGGTATGTCCACTGGAATGAGTTCCGAAGGTACCTTCATGCAGCTCTGCCATGATCCTTTCTGCTTCAATCTTATCCACACAACGCAGTAAGGTTGAATCATGGTTACATTTGTAAAGAATGCCATTGCTGATGAAGAACTTTGTCGCGAACCTTCTCATAAACTTCTTGTTATTAACAGATGCTCCTTCGGGGTATTCTTGAGCTTCAAGGTATCTCTTCACCTCATGATACCAGGGTTTTTCTGTTACCTCTTCAGTCTCAAGATCACAACAATGTGCAGGTTCATCCAATTTACAAATAATGATCCGGGGGGCCTCGTTGTCCCATTTGACTTTGAACATAGAAGACATCGTAGCAAGCGCGTCCGCCAACTGATTCTCCTCTCTCGGGAAGTGTTCAAAGGTTATCTCCTCAAAGTGGGGAAGTAATGTCAACACATACTCCTTGTAAGGAATAAGATTTGGGTGTTTCATATCCCACTCTCCTTTGATCTGACTGATCACGAGAGCGAAATCTACGAAGACACTCAGAAACTTAATCCTTAGGTCAATTACTGCTCGAAGACCCATGATGCACGCTTCATACTCCGCCATGTTGTTGGTGCAGTTGAAACATAATCGGGAGGTAAACGGAGTATGAGAGCCTTTAGGAGATATGATCAAAGCGCCAATGCCATTACCCAAAGTGTTCGAAGCTCCATCCAAGTACATAGACCATTGGGATCCCTCCTCAGGTCCTTCATCCGGTCCAGGTGTCTCACAATCAGTCACTACCATGATATTCTCGTCTGGAAATTCAAAGTTCATAGACTGGTAATCATCCACTGCCTGATGTGCCAAATGGTCTGCCACTACACTTCCCTTGATTGCTTTTTGAGTCGTATACTGGATGTCATACTCAATCAAGATCATCTTCCATCTTGCTATTCTTCCGGACAAGGCAGGCTTTTCGAAGATATACTTGATTGGATCCATCTTTGAAATCAACAGAGTAGTGTGAGTCAACATATACTGTCTCAGCCAGCGAGCAACCCATGCCAAAGCACATCAAGTTTTCTCAAGCAGTGAGTATCGGGTATCACAGTCGATAAACTTTTTGCTAAGGTAATAAATAGCATGCTCTTTTTGGCCAGACTCGTCATGCTGCCCCATCACACACCCCATTGAATTGTCAAGTACTGTCAAGTATAGGATCAAAGGTCTCCCTTCAACTGATGGCATTAGGATGGGTGGCTCCTAGAGATACTCTTTGATTCTTTCGAAAGCGACCTGGCATTCATCGTTCTAACGTACCACTTGATCTTTCTTCAGCAGCTTGAAGATTGGCTCACAAGTAGCAGTTAGGTGCGAGATGAATCGGGCAATATAATTCAGTCGTCCTAGAAAGCCTCTGACTTCGTTCTCCGTCTTGGGAGTTGGCATCTCTTGTATGGATTTCACTTTGGCAGGATCCACTTGAATACATTTGTCGCTTACAACGAAACCCAACATCTTACCGGACCTTACCCTGAAGGTGCATTTGTTTGGGTTCAATCTCAACTTGTACAACTTCAACCTGTCAAACAGCTTTTGTAGATGGTCAAGGTGTTCCTCCTCAGTTTGGGACCTCGCAATCATATCGTCGACGTATACTTCAATCTCATGATGGATCATGTCATGAAATAAAGCAACCATGGCACGCTGATATGTTGCCCCAGCATTCTTCAACCTAAAAGGCATGACCTTGTAACAAAAGGTACCCCACTTAGTAACAAAAGTGGTCTTTTCCATGTCTTCAGGATCCATCTTGATTTGATTATAATCGGAGAAACCATCCATAAAGTAGAATACCTTGTGCTGAGCAGTATTGTCAACCAGAACGTCGATGTGAGGCAGAGGGAAGTCATCCTTAGGGCTTGCCCTGTTCAAATCCCTGTAGTCGACACACATTCGGACTTTACCATCTTTCTTTGGTACTGGAACCACATTGGCGACCCACAGAGGGTAAGAAGTCACTGCTAGAAAACCGGCGTAAAATTGTTTCATAACTTCTGCCTTGATTTTCTCAGACATCTCCGGGCGCATACGGCGAACCTTCTGTTTTACCGGAGGGCAGTGTTCCTTAGTAGGCAGGCGATGAACCACAATGTCAGTATCCAACCCAGGCATATCTTCATAAGACCAGGCAAAGATCTCAACATAGTCATGCAGAATCTGAATCAACCGCTGTTTCACACTAAGCTCTAGATTTTGCGCTGATCTTGACTTCCTTCTTGTCTGTCTCAGTACCCAGATTCACCGTTTCCACTGGCTCTTCATGCGGCTGAATGGCCCTCTCTTCTTGGAGTAGCAGTCTTGCAAGTTCACCAGGCACTTCGCAATCATCTTCACCTTCGTCTTCGGCTAAGTTGATCGGATTTTCGAAGTCATAACCGGCAGTAGCAGAGTCGTTACCAGTGAGATCCAGAGTGGATGGAGACCTGTATATGTGAGTGTGTGTAAAATAGCTGTTTTGCAATATATAATAAAGAAAAACAGAGAGCGCAAAATGCACAAAAACGTCCAATGCTTTTAATAATGATATATGAAAATGGCATACAAAAGCCCTCACAAATGAAGCCACGGTGCCCCGGGTAAGACACCGGGCCATAAAGTTTCAAAACATTGTCTGTTACAAATTCAAAACAAAGAGTTCATTACTGGGTAACAAAAGTAATAGGGATGAAGTCCTTTGTTGTCCAGTTGCTTGGTCCACCATTGGTCATAGGATAGATCCAGTTGTCGAATTCAGACTCTTCCACATCATCTTCAATGGCATTAACTCCCGAGTTGCTGATGAACACATGAGGTCTTCCCATCCTTGCACTATGAACAGCCCTTTGAGCTTCTGCCGTGAAACCCAAACCAAACTTGTTAGTATTCTGAGTGAAATCAGGAAGTCTACCCTAGTTTGAATACTCACCCTTCTCAATAACAGCCCAGACGTCCTTTAAGGAAGCCATCTTTATAGGAGAATCTTCAACCACAGTCTCAGCTGATGCCAGTGTCTGAGGAACCTCTTCAAAGTGCTGAAATGGGGTTTCAATGAACTCCCCATCCATCTTTACGTATCTGAATGAGTTGAGGTGGATGACCATATACTCTTCCTCCCCTTGTACTGTCACGATCTTCCCTCTGACCGGGTACTTCAGCTTCTGGTGGAGCGTTGAGGTTACAGCTCCAGCTTTGTGGATCCACGGACGACCCAACAAACAAGAATAGGATGGCCGAATGTCCATCACGTAAAATGTAGAATTGAATACCTGAGAACCAACTTTGATTGGAATATCAACCTCACCATGTACCATCCTTTTAGACCCATCAAAGGCCCGTACAACAATGTTACTTGGCTTCAGCTCTAACCCTTCGCAATCCAACCTGTCTAGAGCTTTCTTGGGCAAGACGTTCAACGAGGAACCAGTGTCAACCAACACATGTGCAAGAGTAGTGCCCCTGCATTCAATGGAGACATGCAGGGCATCGTTATGGTTCTTCCCTTTAGCGGTCAGATCAGCGTCGGAGAAACCCAAACTATTATCAGCGGTTAAATTGGCCACACAATCGGTAAACTGATCAGCTGATGTCTCTTGTGGCACGTGGGCCGTCTTCAAGAAGGTAATCAGAGCCTTGGTGTGATCGGTGGAAATAGAACTGACTGTTTTTTAAGCTGGTTTCGTGAAATGTCGCGGTAAGCAAGAGTCGCCACCGTTTTTTATGTTCTCCAACATGGAAAGGACAAAAGCACAACAAAATTCCTTCTTTGAGAATGGTTCTCGGTTCGGGAGGTAGATTTATAGAAAGGGAAGGTGTTAGCACCCTTTCTATCCGTGGTTATCCACGGGCTCTTAGGTACTTGCTCTTATGTTTTCAAAATCTGTTTGCTTTTCAACTGTGTGTGGGTTTTGAAAAAAAAGTTCGTTTGGAAAACTTCTAAGTAACTCTTGTATCAGTCCTCAAGAGTGTATGAAGTATTTGTTTGAAAACTTTTTGAAAGTGTGAGGTGTGAAAAGTTATTTTTGTTTGTTTTGAAAAGAGCAAGTACCCATGAGTCATCTACCTACTCTAAGGAATTAAGCTGTGTAAGAGTCCTTTAGATAGTGCTATCCCACCATTGAGAGGTAGGCAGCACCATCGTTGGAGGTGTTCGGGTCAATTCGATTAAGGGACAGTGTGGTCACTGAAGCAACGGTAGGACATCTTAGAAGTAACCCTAATGTCCTAGATCCTTTTATCCGAGGAAACCGTTTCGAGGCAACTGGATATTTAGACAAAGGGTGACCTATAATACGTCCTATACTTGATGACCACGTTCGAGGCAACCAGTGAGGCGTACCCTAAGAAGTGGCATGTGATTGTGTGTTCAATTTCAGTTTATGTTTGTCTTGTACATGTTATTTGTGAGCTACGGATTAATTTTATTTACATACATTCTTTCATGCATTTAACAGTTAGGGGTGCGGAAAGTAAATTGCGGAAATATAAATTCTACGCTATTACAAGGCGCGGGTCTATACATCGCCAAAAATACAAAGACCCGTTTTGATAAAGTGCGGAAAGTAAAGAAAGCAATAAACCTAATTACTATTACATTCTTGAAGCAGTTACATAATAATCAAAATAAAATAAATGCGCGCGAATAAAAATTAATCGGGAATGCCTTAAGGGTTTTGACCCTTTTTAAGAAAAGAAATGATTTTTTTTTTGTCTTTTTTGTGATTAAATGAGATTAAAACTAATTGTTAAACTAATTAATTAATTAATTAAAAAAAATAAAAGTTTTTTTGTATTTTTATGTTTTTAATGAAATAAAATAAAAGGAAATAAAATTAAAAGTTAATTTTACCTAATTCTAAATCTATTTTAATTATTAAGAAAAAAAAAGTTAAAGTTGCCTAGTTAAAAAAAACTAATTCAATTTATTAATATTTATTTACAAAATAATTACTTAAATGAAATTAATAAAGTATTTTTTTGGTTTTTTATAAAAAATGTTAATTATGTTAATAGTTAATAAAAGGGAAAAATAAAAATAAGACAAATAAAATATAAAAAAATGAAAATTGCAAACCCAAGGGGGTTTTTGGCCAGATTGGAGGGTGTATATGGAATTATGAGGCCCATTTTGCACAAAGCCTGTTGACTCTGAGAATTGAGTGGAGCGCTGTTGACCAGGAGTATGGTGTGCTCCCTCTCTTGGCCTTTGGATCTGCTTCTGATGGACACTTGGCAAGCTGGGATGTGAGGTCTATGGTGAGTTGCTTCACGTTGCCTGCACACAAGTATGTGAGAAAAAATGGAAATAGGCATTTGGGGGACCTGGGAATCGAACCCAGGTCCCATTGTTCACGTTCCAAGGCTTTGACCAACTGAGCTGCATGTTCCATTCATTATCAAAATAACACGCAATTATTAAATTAGAAAACAAAAGCATATGCTTGAAAAAAATATAAAAATGCGCGCTTTTTGAAACAACGAATGAGGAGGGGACGCGTCAGCGTCTTCTTCCTTTGATACTGGTTTTTTACCTGCGGATTTTTATCCGCAGGTGGTTTCGCAGGCTTGCTCTGAAAATGCTCCTCAGGCCATGAAAATCCATTTCAAGACCATAGCTGATCTCGTTTCCACCTCCTGAATCCCTTCATGCTTATGATTTGTCTTGATTGTGCCTGGAGAAAGAATGCCTAAAAACAAACAATGCAAACCCTAGATGCGGGTATCATCATACAAAGCCCCAAAATGAAATTGAACAATATGGTTATGTTAGAAATCAAACAAGGAGTATGATTATGCCATTATTTTCCAGAAAAAATGCAAGAATAGAGAAACACGATTTAGTGTACAAGGGTGAGTTTGTGATGACTTACAGTGCTTGATATGGAGTCTCAGAGGCGTGGTAAAGGTCTCTTTAGTTTCAGGGTATGGCAATGAAGGATCTCACGTGCTTTGTTTTGTCTGAAACTGCCTGTAACCTTACTTTAGATCTCACACTTTTTTGACAAATTCTGAGTTTTTGCTCTGCCGTTTTAGGGATGCCTTTTTTCGTCCATGAGGGTGGGAAGGCTTGCATATGTATCCTTGAATGAGAATCAGTCACTATTATGAGCTCTTAACCAATGCAATTATGTTTTGAGATTTCCATAACCACCATTAAAGAAACTTACCATTTTTGTTCAAAATTTGAATTTTCATGCTCATAATAGGCTTGGCACAAATTTGGTATGTTCCTTATGATGCATCAAAGTCATCCAAGCCACAAGATATCTCTCAATTAATTTTTTTGATTTTATTTTGAATTTTAGGGATTTAAATTGAATTAAATCAATAAAATTAAATAAAAATAGAAAAATAAATGTTTAATCTTGAATTTAATCATGGGACACGTGGGTGGCATGACAAGGCTGAGCCAAGTGGAAAAAAGTGGGCCCTTTTGTCAAAAATTGAAGTTTCAAGGATAGTTGACTTTTGCCATTTCACAAAAATTTCCCAACTTCTCCACTGCATATCTTGCTCAATTTTGATCATATGAACATGTTCTTGGACATTTTGGAAAGGTCTTGAAGTCCTCTAACCAATGACTTTGGTCCCATGTCATTTTGATTTACCAATATCAAGTTATGGTCTTTTACTTAAAGTGCCTTTTTGTTGACTTTTGAAAATGACCTATAATGTTGAAATTGATAACTTTTTGTGAGAGAATTTCTTGGACTTGGAATGTGAATATGAGTTGTAGGAAATGTCATCCCCTTCAAAATTAGCATTGGATGGGATTTTTCTGATGAACCATGAAAAAGTTATGCCTTGGTCAAGTTACAGTTGACTTTTCAGCTGTTCAAAAATAGAAACTTTTGCATCTTGATGATTTTTGAGCCATTCTTGTGGAATCATGATCAAGACTTGATCAAATGGTGATTGTGGCTTCAAAATAAGATGTTGACCAAATTTTTTGACTTTTGACTGCCAAATGACCATTTTGCCCCTGCAGTTGACTGTGGAGCAATTAGGGTTTTTGACTGTGCAACTTGACCTTGTGAGCCTTGAAACTTGACATGTAGGTGCTTGACAATGTATATAGGCATGTGGGACTTTATTGAGCCCTTGAAAACCTCAACTTCCTTGCAAGAACCAAAACCCTAATTTGACTGGCTTAGGGGGGTGTTTGAACTGTGCAACCCTTGAGTAGACTTGAGCAAATTTAGATGATGCTTGTCAAAAATTTGAAGAATATGGGAGGGCAAATTTTTGGGTACAACACTTGGCATGGGCCTATGAACACAACAACAGTGATAACATATAAATCTTGGATGGGGTTTGCCCCAGTTGCTCAACTACATTATAGTCACTCTTCTTAATAATCTTCAGAATCTCTTCCATCTCCTGTTTGGAGGCTTCAACAGTGATTATCTTTGGCGCCTCCGTCTGGGCAGGCATATCAGTGGTGATCCCTTTGCCCCGAGCGTCAGAGGACTCGGCGACAAGGGTAAGGATAAGGACTTGATCAGGAACGACAGTGGGTACACTTTCAGGTGTAATGACAACAGGTCTTCGGACAGTTGGTGGAGCAATATCGGGTGAGAAAAGTCTACCGCTGCGGGTGACTTTAGCAGGTCCAGTAATGTTGCTGACGCTGGTATCATCATCAAACTCTTGCTTAACTCCGAGAACATAAACATCTGCCCCGTAGTGCCAAGGGACAGCTTTGTCAGAGGTGTAGGGGATGGGCCCCGGAACAGTGATGATTACAGGTGCGATCTTCGGAACAAGCGTAATTATAACAGGCTTCCTCGAGGGAGCCTTGGGAGAATTGTTGAAAATTGTAATGATGGCAACTTCTTCAGTAGGAATGGATGTAACAATAGTCTTTTCAAACAGGATCTCTTTGCTATCCATCAGGTTTTGGATACCTGACTTCAAAGATGGGCAACCAGTAGGTAAAACAGAACACATATGGAAACCTTCACCACAACCCGAAAATAAACCGGCTAGCAACAGGTTCTTCTTGACAGTCATCAGAGGGGTAACAATATCATCCACAGAAACTACAAACAAGTCTTCCTCTACAGCATTCACTCCATGCTTGGTCATGGGAGCAGTTACAACATTGGGCCTCTCGGGAGCCTCAAAATCAATCTCCTTTGCATCAATCAAGTCTTGGACCTTATTCTTCAAAGTCCAACAATCATCCGTATTATACCCCGGGCTCTCAGAGTGATAAGCGCAGCGGGCGTTGGGGTTATACTTTGGTGATGTGGTATTTGGATTCTTTGTGGCTTCCCTTAGAGTCACTAGATTGGTCTTCAGCAACTGTGGCAGAATCTGAGACAAAGTCATGCTGAGACGGGTGAGTTGCCTTCGACGTCTCTTGTCCCTTTGTTGGTTGTGATGCTGAGGAGCACCAACAGGTTTTGAAATAACAACCGCATTGACATCTTGGCGGTGTTCAGGTCTATTCTGTCTTCTTGAACTGTAGACAGCACTGGACTCTTTCTTAAATTGTTTCTTCTTGGTGCTCGATGAGGCACCCTTCTGTATCTTCCCAGCTTTAATACCAGCTTCAATCCTCTCACTAGTCAAGATAAGGTCTGTAAACCCAACTGAAGAGCTTCCGATTAGATGGCTGAAGAAAGGGCCAGATAGGGTCCCCAAAAACATGTAAACTAATTCCCTATCTGATAGCGGTGGCTGCACCCTTCCAGCCAGGTCGCTCAACTTCTGGGCGTACTCCTTGAACCCTTCATTTGAAGTCATTCCCATACTCTGTAGCTTAGTACGGGTCGGCGCCAAATCAGTGTTGTACTGATACTGACGATAGAAAGCGGCTGCCAATTCTTCCCAATTGTGGACCTCTGACCTCTCGAGCTGATAAAACCAATCTAACTGAGTGCCAGACAAGCTGTCTTCGAAAAAGTGCACCCAGAGGTCTTTGTCGGAAGAATGTGGCTGGATTTTTCTAACATACGACCTCAAGTGCATCTTAGGGCAAGACAGAGTGTCGTACTTGGAGAATGTTGGCACTTTGAACTTAGGAGGGATAACAATCCCAGCTATAAGCCCCAGCTCCTCAAAATCCAATCCGGGCACCCCTTGCAACTCCATAGCTGCCAATCTGTCTTCAAGGTTCTTATACTTGTCATCCGCTGGTGGATACTGTTGTTCTGAATAGTCTTCGTCTGCTTCCTCTTCCTCCTCTTCTACTTCAGATTCGGAAGGTACAATAACTCCTTTCCCCTTGCCAATCCCCTCGTCGGATGTTGATGGAAACTCAAGAGTCCTTCTAGCATCACCCTCAAATCTTCTTCCGAAAATAGCTACCCCCGGTCTCCTTTTCTTTTTCTTCTCTTTACTCTTCTCTAGCAGAACTTTGAGATCCTCCTGACCCTTTGCCAAGGTCATGAGGAGTTGTTGAAATTGTGAATTTTGTGCCTGTAGGTCCTTCACTGTTTGCTCCAAGTCCATCTTGCTGAAATAAACAACATAAAGATAAGGAGACCTGGCTTGAAGACCTGTTTATGCATATGACGAATGATATGTTATTCATGTAATGCATTCAAGGGTTAAAAAATTCAAATTTGCTGTAAACAAAAAGAACGCACGTCATATTAAGAAGAAATTTGTTAGTACATAAATGCCCCATGGGCGAAATATTACAAAATTCTTAATGTAAAAAGACGTTGCGCATCCTTTTTGGTGCAATGTAGGTGTTAAGAGTTTCCTCCTTGTGAAGTCGGCGGGTGAGCTCTAAAACCTTCTTCTCACTGGCATAAAAGCTGGCTTCAAAAGTATCCTGTTCTTCCTTGAGTTGGATCCAACTCTTTTGCATTTCCTCCCAAGATGTTGGCATGTTAGGATGTAGGATGGTGTATGGAACCTCTCCTTCCTTAACATGCTCTTTGATCAAGGGGAGAATGTGAGGATATGGCATCATGAGATTCTGGGAGCGGGTTCGTACCCACTTGAGGTAAGGCTCAAGGGGGATGGAATTCTTGTGCCCCAGTGTCTTACTATCCACCTTGTTAGGCATCCTCCAAGCTCTGATGAACCTTTGTCGAAGTCCTTGCGCATCGTTGTCAAAGTCAAAAACTAGATCAGGAATCAGCATGTCATGAGGGCCATCCCTCTGAGCATATCCAAATTGTCTCAAGTCTAGACAAGGGTTGTAGGTGATGCCTCCCCTAATACCAAGTAGTGGGACATTAGGGAATTCACCACAACGATCAATGAGGATGACATTTTCTATGGACCGAGAACACCAATGTACATTAGAATGTGTGAGGGTCATCAACCGTTGTGACAACCTTAAACCCTGCTCATTCTTCAGAACTGATTGTGGGAGGTGAGAAATAAACCACCTTGCTATGAGAGGAGTACATCACATGACAACACCTCTTTTCCTCATTGTTCGTGTGTAAAGTGAGTGTAGGATGTCCCTAAGTAACGTAGGTATGGGATTCTTGGACATGAAAATCTTAACAGCATTCACATCTATAAGTTGGTCAGGGTTTGGGAACAAGACCAACCCATAAATAAGGAGTGCCACAATTTCTTCATAGGCTTGTAGATCAAGAGAATTCCAGTAGTCTTGTGCTTTCTCAAACAGAAACTTTGCCAAGAAACCCCTGACACCACTTCTGGTTTCCCAATTCCCCTTGATATCAGATGGTTGTAAGTGTAATGCTTGAGCAACATCTTCAGGCTTTGGTTCTTTTTCCGTACCGTTGTAGGGTAGTTGATTAAGAATAGGAATTCTCAGGAGTTGAGAAAATTCCTCCAAAGTAGGCACCAATTGGTAGTCAAGGAATGTGAAACAGTGGTGTAGGGGGTCAAAGAACTGGAAGAGAACTTTAACCATGTCTTCTTCAATGTTGGTGTTGACTAAGCTGAGAAGTCTACCATGTCTTTCACTGAAGAGAGAATTTTCTGGAATTCTGGATGTAAGCTCCTTGAGTTGAGGAGGGATTCTCACAAGGTTGACTTGAATTGTTTTCCTTCAAAGAGATTCCATGACCTACAAAACAAGAACAAAGATGAAGATCCAAACCCTTGAAATGGTTAGTGGATGCATATGATGCTTTATGATGTTCATGGTGTATGCACAAAAACATGTACAAGAAAATCACACAAAACCCTAGTTTCAGGCTTGCATGAGGTTTCATAGGTAAGTACCCTCTTGAGTTTAGTTTACTCAAAACCTGTCCTATAAATAGTAACCGGGTTCTAAGGAGCTCAATATCATTGGATTGTTTTCTATGTTCATTGTTTTGGTTTAGCCACTTAACTAGCGACCAAAATATTCCAAGAAAACAACCCTCAATGAGTGTAGTATCGAGTATCTACCAACTTCGGACTGCACCAAAGCCGGTCATCTCACTACCCCTAAAGAAAGGCCAAGATGGTCAAGTAAGGTTCTAGTTCATTAGTGCTTAATGACATCACTCAGCGGCCCCGTATTCTCTTTGATTGACTCAAAGGCTACCGGTACTCACAAATATGTCGCACTAATATAGCTATTGCTTCAACCGTGTCGGTATACCCCACACAGTTTCCACAACGTATTGCTATCTATGAATGTTTCCCCAAATCCGGGTGGAGGATTTCAAGCCCAAACAAGAGAACCAAAATGTAAAGCAATCAAAGCAAATAATATAAGCATGTAAAGGTGATCTAAAACCCTAAGGTAACCCCACTTTTAGAAATTCCCCAGCAGAGTCGCCAGTTCTGTGATACGGTGGGAGAACTGACTTGGGATTTTGCGTTTGTGTTTGTAAATGTTTCAGTTTAGTAAGAGTCGCCACCGACTTTTTATTTTATCCTAAGGAAAGGTCAAAAAGAACAGGAAAGACCTTTGAGATTATTTCTCGGGTTCAGGGAGTAGATTATAGAAAGGGAAGGTATTAGCACCCTTTCTATCCATAGTTATCCATGGGCTCTTAGTTACTTGCTTAGATCACTTGCTTTTGCTTTTCAATTGTTTGAAATGGTGCTTTGTGTGTGATTTTGAAAGATGTTTTGAAAAGAGGTGCCTTGTCTAGGCAACCTTTGTAATGATTCTTGTTTGAATGTATACAAAGGTGTATGTCTTTTTTCAATGTTTTTGAAAGTTGTTTTGAAATTGTGTTGTGGAGTGTGTTTTGAAAAATGGCAAGGATGTTTTGCAAGATTTTTGATCAAGTAACTAAGAGTTGTCTACCCTATTTTACTCAAATATCTTTCTTATGTTTTTAACCCTTTTAACAGTGTTGTTTCACCATTGTATTTGGTGAACAACCTTGTGTTAGGATGTTAACGGGACAGGCGCGGGTCATCGTATGACCATGATAGCAATGTTGTGAAATGACTTAACACTTTTCTGTAGGGACTAAGATCATTTTGAAAGGCAACTTTGATAGCGTCATCGAGGGACTATGATCTTTTTTCAATTCGTTTGTGCTAAGACATCCCACATGCATAACATGGCCATTTTTATAAGGCAACAAGTGGAATTACCCTAAGGGTGTATGTGTGCAAGTGTGTTTGATTGCATGCATTTTGTCTTTGATTTTTGGGTTGTCTAACTATTGATTTTATCTTGCCATACACACCTAATTACTAGCATTTGTACAAAGCAATAAAAATGAAGGAAATAAATATCCTATACTATTACAACCATATTGAATTGCATGAGAATATAAAGGCAAAAATAAGGTAAAAGCAAGAAAAATGAGTGTTTTTCGACCCAGGCAGTAGCACCCTTCGATTTGCATTCTGTTGGCCTCCTTCGATTGGGGGCTGGCATCAGTAAGGTCCTGTCCTTCGATTGGGAACTGGTTCTAGTGAGGTCATGGACTTCGATTGGGCTTTGGCACCAGTCAGGTCATGTACTTCGATTGGAGGCTGACACCAGCATGGGAGTGCCTTTCGTCTGAGCCTGGACTTAGTGCAAGTGTGCCTCTGGTTGGGCCTTTCTGCCTTGTTGCCTTCTTCGATTGGGCCTGGAATCTGTGCAAGATGTAATCTGCCTTTCTATATCCTTCGATTGGGTCTGGAGTCAGTGAGGAAGCCTGGGGCTTCATTTCATACTCCTGTCTTTTGTTTATTTCGTTTGAGATATTAAATAGCAACATGGCCCAAGGCCATGCTGTCATTACCTCAGGGCCAGGTTAGTTCTTAGAGCATTTGTAACAAACTAAAGAACAAAACCAAAAGGAGAGACAATAAAAACAAACTAAAAGAGTGGAAACGAAAAGGTAACAAACACTATGCACATGTTTGAAACGAAAAGGAAGCTTATTTACATGTTACACTAGAAATGAAGGGTTCAAGGTTAAGAATGACTTACCTTGATTGAGGCTGGAACGTGTGCTGGGCCTTTAAGTGGTTTCCTTGAATGCTTCTGGATTCGAAGGGAGGAACCAGGAGTTATGTCTTT
Organism: Vicia faba; assembly: GCA_948472305.1. NCBI lineage: Eukaryota > Viridiplantae > Streptophyta > Magnoliopsida > Fabales > Fabaceae > Vicia > Vicia faba. The sequence continues at coordinate 1,026,465,812 of OX451736.1, read as the reverse complement.
GATACTGGATAAGTGTGAGGTTCTTCCTACTGGATTCAAAGGGTAACAAGGTATATGGATGTTTCAGATTCTAAGGGGATAAGTGTTTGCTCTTTTATTTGATACAAGCAGGTCTGAGTGTTTGTTAGTTTTGATACATGCTTGCTTGCAGTTGCCGCTGGATTGGCTTTTGCAGTTGCAGTTGCACTGGCTTGAGTTTTCTGGCTTTGGTAAGGAAGGCAGGTTTTGAGGTTATGCAGGCCTCAAGGCTTGTTGTGCCTTAGGCTTGTATTTGTAACACAGGTTTGATGTTATGGTGTTAGGCAGGAGGATGCAGTTCTGGATTTGTTGTTTGGATTCTGGGTATGTGTTTGAGTGTTTAAGTGTTTAAGTGTTTAAGTGTTTGAGAATTTTATGGTGTGTGAGAATTTTGAAGATACATTCTCCTCTTCTTCTCTGCCCTTTTCTTTATGCAAATGAACTCTCTATTTATAGAGAAAGGCTTTTGGGAAGCTTGGGGAGAGAAAATAATAAAATAAGGCCTAGCTGGAAAGTGAATGTCCACTTGTGCCACAAAAGCAAGATGAATGGTTCAGATGGGGTTGCTTCACGCTGAAGGAAAATAGGCGCAAGGCTCAAGACAGGATTTCCTAAAAGGCAGTACTGTGCTATTAAGTGCAAGTGGTCTTACACAACAAATGGGTACAGGCCTAAAAGGGAAGACACGTGGCCTAGCCTATGGGTCTGAATGTTCAACTTGATCTTTTGAGTCGAATCCTCCATCTTTCTACACCTTTCAACCAGACTGGAACAACACAACATTCGTTTTCACCAGCTGTGTGTCCTTCGAATGGGCCAACTGTGTGTTCTTAGAATGGCCCTTTTCAGAAGGTTATTAACTTCTGAATCGAAGGAAGCTTTCAGAACATTATTGACTCTTTGAATTGAAGAAAACCGAAAGGAGGCCTTTACTTCCTGATTCGAAGGGCATTCTTGAGTCGAAGGACACTGTTTCAAAGGGAACCAAAAACTCAATTGAAACTTGTATGGAGATCATTTCCTTCTGAATCGAAGGGGACCTATTTGAATTCACATTGCCCAGACGAAACTTGTATCGAAGAAAACATATTGCCAAATCGAAAGCTCATGCTCGAAGGAAGCATATTGCCCAATCGAAGCAAGCTTGCAAGCAGCATATGCCCAATCGAAGCAGGCTTGTAGGCAGTGAACTTGTCCAAATCGAAACAGGCTTACAGGCAGCTAAAATAGGTTTTCAAAGCAAGCATGCAGGCAACATGCTTGGTGAATCAAAGGGTTTGCCTTGCAGGGGGCACTTGTGGCTAGCAAACATGGTTTTTAAGGCAAGCAATGTAGACAGCAAAAGTCACAAACGAAGCCTGCAACAAGAAGTCACATGCCCATGTGAAAGAGGCACGCTAGCATCTAATTTGAGCAATCGAAGGAGGCCAAGAGTCAATCGAAGGATGTTGATCGAAAGATGCCTAAAGGCCAATCGAAAGAGCTGAAACGAAGAACACTTGTATTTCCCCAATTTTTTGTCAAAATAATATTTTTATCTGTTTTCTCCCTTTTTGACAGTTTCTTTTTAATTTTGGTACTGGAAAATTCCAAAGTACTTGTGCAAGCTTGAACCTTGAGAATCCTTGTGAGAAAGGCCTTGATAATTGAGAGGGAAAATTTTGGGGTACAACAAGACCTTTCTTCAAACACCTAATCAGAAGCTCCTCGGTCGGGTTCACCGAGCTAATACTGACTGGAGAAAGAGTCGAAGCTGGCATCAAAAGTGGAAAGATCCAAGGAGCTACACCTTTTGATGCTCAGAAGAAGCCATATAATGGGAAGAAAGAGTCCAATGTTGTGTATGGCCAAAAGAGTCATCATGACCAACATGTGGGGGCAGTCCTGATCTCTGGTTCTGCGTTGCACCAGCAACAGCAAAGGGGAAATCAACAAAGGCCAGACGAGCCCAAAAGATAGTTTACCAACATCAATATGCCGCTGTCTTAAGCGCTACAACACTTGTTGAGGATGAATCTGATTACGTTGATAGGACCTCATCCAAACCCCAAAACTTCTTCTCCTAACTATAATCCTAATGTAACGTGTGCTTATCATTCTGATAGTCCCGGGCATTATACTAACGATTGTTGGGCGTTGAAGTACAAGATTCAGTATTTGATTGACGCCAAAGAGATCGAGTTTGACCCTCCGAAGACTCCAAACGTGATTATTGCTCCTATGCCGAATCATTGAAAGCTTTCGTTCATTTGAATTTTCAAGTTGTAATCTCTTTTGTTATTCAAACACTAATCTATTAATGTGAAACTTTGTTTCATTAATGCATTGCATATGTTTGTCTTAAATTCATCCATTTGTTTTCACTATATTTAAACTATGCTTTTTACTATCTTTATAACATTCAACTGTTTCTAAAAGTTACAAGCCTTTAGAGGGAGGATGACGAAAATAATTCCATACAATATGCTTTTGGACAGACCTTGCTGATGATGTTCATGCGTTTCTTTGAAATCCTAAACACTGGAGTTATAAGGAAGATAATCCCTAGTCAACCCCTTCGAGTCAAAGAAGTAGAAGTTTTCTTTTTACACACAAATTGAAACCTTTAATCAAAACCTGGGGCAGGGTAGTCTCTCAGTTATTTCAAATGCGCGTTCAGTCGCAAACTTCCACTTCGTAATACAACGAATGACATCAAAAATCAAAAGACAATGATGGTTCCCTACCAAATAGGCAATCATTATCTCTCAAAAAGAAAAGCCCACTAAGTCAAAACCTATAAAGAAGAACATTGGGGCATCCCGCAGATTGTAATCTCAAAACAAGAACGGTCAGACAAAAATTAGGGATAACAAATAAAAAAAGAGGTCACTACAAATCCTCGACAAAATGAAAAAATGTTGCGAGAAACGACTGCCTTCCAACAAACTTAACTTATCTAAACCATCACCAAAACGTCATTCCAGACTCAATTGGAGTTCAAACGTACAATTAGCTGAGTTTAGGATTGAAGAACATCACGAAGAATGGGCGGGTACAAATACACTTTGAGCCTTTATCCTTCGTTTCTTAAACCGTGAACCAAGCCATGTTACAACCCTTCAAAAGTCCTAATTGAAGCATGGGTTAGTTCGAAAGCATACTGTTACAAAAGGTATCCTGACTCCTGTAAGGGTTTACTCAAAATCCTGAGTTGAATTTTTCTTACAAAAATTTCTTTACTTGCTAAGACGCATTTTCAAAACTTCAAGACAAGCATAAACTTTGCATTATTTGAATATCGTTGTTTGCATATGGCTATTTGTTTGACAGCGGAGAAATTCACACAACAAATATCTGATGAACGAAATCTCTCTTAGTGAACAAAATCACTTCAAGTGGGATGACACTTCTAATAACAAATCTCCTATCAACAAGGGGGCATGACATGTCACTATCCAGCACACCTAGGGCAGTATAGTCAAGATTCCAATAAATCTCTCAAGAAATGAGGAATAACCAGGGGCAGATCACCATCTCCATCACTTTGGGCATTGAATGGGTGACGTACAGTCCAAGATCTCCTGGCAGTGCCACAAACACTTGCTACTAGGGGCAGTGACAAATCTCCCCAGAGTCCTTCTCAAAGGATGATTCCCCAGCTAGATTTTCAATCTCTGAAAACCTCTTCCCAACTGAGTCGACTTCAAGAATCCTCGAGGATTTCTGCCAGTGACATCGCCTCCTCTCCAACAGACTAAGCAACATGATTTATTTCCCTAACAAACGGCAGGATTCCCCAGCTTGAGGTGGCCTCTCCGACTACTACAAATCAAAGGACCACAACTCCTCTTCCCCAGTAGACTACTCTATAATCCCCAACAAGTCATTATGAAGCCTGGACCCGACCAGACATCCGTTCAACTTCGACTCCCCAGTAGAGCAACGGACAATCGAGACTCCTGAACCCTTTTCCCCAAAAAGGAATTAACACTCTCCATAGAGTTTTCAACATTCCCCAATGAAGTTCTCCTTAAATAACAAAACAGGAATCCCCGGTGGAAACATTCCAAGCAAAGTCTGAAGACACACCCACTCTTCAACAGCAGGCCGGGATTTAATGACTCCCCAACATTTGTCAAGGATTTATTTTCCCAGACAAAAATACATTCATTAACATTTCATATTTCATACATACATGATAAGTGCATACGACACAATCTCATTTATTTTGAGATCATGACACCATCATGACACTGCATACATCTAACATTTTACCTTTTTCAGGAAAAGGTCAATCAACAAATGGCTATCATCAATAATTTTCAAAAGGGTCAGAGATTAATACCTGTAACAAGTCAGGGAAATTATCTACACGACCAGCTGAAGTAACGCTACCCAGGTTCCTTCTCTTTCGAGATGAAGTTTTACACAAACTCATCATGAAGCAACCCTACCCAGGTTCCGTCTCTTTCTAAGATGAATTTTTACACGGACTCGTCATGAAGCAACCCTACCCAGGTTCCTTCTCTTTCCAAGATGAAGTTTTACACTGACTCATCATGAAGCAACCCTACCCAGGTTCCTTCTCATTCCAGATGAAGTTTAACACGGACTCACATCAAGCAACCCTACCCAGGTTCCTTCTCATTTCCAGATGAAATTTTACACAGACTCGTCATGAAGCAACCCTGCCCAGGTTCCTTCTCTTTCCAAGATGAAGTTTTACACGGACTCGTCATGAAGCAACCCTACCCAGGTTCCTTCTCAGAAAATTCTAGATGAAGTTTAACACAGACTCATCATCAAGCAACCCTACCCAGGTTCCTTCTCATTTCCAGGTGCAGTTTTACACAGACTCGTCATGAAGCAACCCTACCCAAGTTCCTTCTCTTTCCAAGATGAAGTTTTACACTGACTCATCATGAATCAACCCTACCCAAGTTCCTTCTCATTTCCGATCGTCTGGATATGGTAGTCTAAATGATCTGGACTGCTAGTGCACAGTCTTATCGTGTAGTTTTAAAGATTATCGAACCCAAAGGACCAAAAGTCAAACGTACCGTTATCTAGCGTTATGGTGTAAATCTAAGGCTAAAAATATTTGGTTTAGATTAGGGGAACTAAAAGTAAGTTTGAATCTAGTTAAACAATCAGAGGGGGGTAAACAACCAGTATGTAATGATCGGGCTTCAGGAATTAGTAACCTATTTGGTAACTTGCAGTTTCTAACAATTCTCAGTAGAAATTTATCAGTTTAAAAACCCACGTCTCACACTGTCATGGTTGTTGATTTAGGTTATGCAATTTAAGTCCTAACGTATGCTCTCGCTATCCCGTCGGAGTTAGAAACATTCTTTTGAAAACAAATAAACTCTAATCTACTTTAAAGCGCTCTCGCTGTTTTTAAAGCCAATGCCTAGTTACTACGTCTAGTTAAAGATCCTCAAGCTCTCGCTTTATTGAACCTAACTTCTATTCGTCGTTTACTCTCATAACAAAACGATTAATCATTAAAAACAAAGTAATCTAGTCCAAGAAATAGTTCAACAATTAAATAACCAATAGTATTACCAAATTCCCTCAGTTTTTTGATCTTACACACCGGTATAGAAATATAGCTTAGCATATTATAAAACTCAATCACAGAATAATAAAAGCCAGACAACAAAGTAAACATGGTTATCGAGTTGAAGGCAAATAATAATTCATTAAAATAAAAACCAAGAAATAAATTGACTGGAGACTGATAAATATTCGTCCGGCTCTAAAGGAAGCACTCCCCCACAGGTTGGTAGGTTTTGCCTCGATACGAAACATGAACAATTGCGAAAATAAAATAATAAACTTAAATAACAATTTTGGAGGTCTTGAAATAAACTACTGGGAAATAGGTTTTTGGTGTAGAAATCTATTGCTTAAAACGGGTTAGGAAAATAAAACGGCTAAGGAAAATAATAGCTAAGGAAAAATAATTCTGGAAAGTAGTAGCTCTGTGAAATATGCACGAAGAAAAAAAGGGCGGTAACAGCATCACCCCCTCTCAGTGAATGAGGTATACTATTTATATCCATCTCTAGTAACAGTTCGTGAGGATTTGTTGGAGAGATTATAGTGTTGCTGAATCTTCGCGTATCTGACTTGGTGGAAGCAGTTAACACACTTTTGTTGCAAGCTTTAAGGGACGTGGGCAAAATAATAGGGGATGTGACGTTCGTCAAAGGGATTAGTGATGTTCGTCACTTACTTGGTTAATGCATGCCGATCATCAAGCATGCCTTGTCGGTCGTTACACTTGCTGTTGACTTGCGTGCTCCTTCTTTTGGGCTTGGGCTTGTTGTTGACTTTATTGTAGCCCTTTTTTTCCTTCTTTTTCTTCTTTTTCTTCCTTTTTCTTCTTTCTCTCATAATTAATTTGATACATGCAAAATAGCAAAATACCGGCATAATACCAACTACAAAGTGATTTAATTGAGAATAAAAATGGAAAATAATTTAGTTAAATCAAGCTAAATATGCAATATATTTATGTGTTATCAATTTCCATATGAGGTTTTCCACGGACTCGTCATAAAGCAACCCTACCCAGGTTCCTTCTCTTTCCAAGATGGAGTTTTACAGGGACTCATCATGAAAAACCCTTCCCAGGTTCCTTCTCATTTCCAGATGCAGTTTCACACAGACTCATCATGAAGATAATCCATACCCAGATTCCTTCTCAAACAATTCCCGATGCAGTTTTACACGGACTCATCATGAAGCAGCCCTACACAGGCCCATCATAAATTGAAGAATATCCAAGACCTCTGCTGGTTCAATTTAAATCTCTCAATGGTTATTTGATTCTTTCCTGCAAACATCTTTCTCTGTTTCAAATAAATCGCTCCAAGATTTATTCTGATTTCTTCTCCAGTTGAAGTCAGAATTTAGACTTAGTCTAATTCCTGTCAATAATCACCTCTGGATGTCATCTATAAGCCCATCTCTAGTAACTATCTATTATTCCTCCAAATGGTGTTTATAAGCCCATTCACAATTCATCTTGGAGTGCAAATTTCTGGGCACTCTAGTGTTCAATCATCTTCCACCTTCAAGTCACGAATGGCAGATTTGCCAATCTAACTCTTCAAGTGTAAGAAGATTGAACATGGACAACTGTTGTACCCTAAAATTTGCCCTCTCATTTCTCAAAGGATCACCCTGGACCCTCAGGTTTGTTCCCATCCAATTTCAAGCCTTGAATTACAAATTTTCCAAGAAAGTTATTCACAAGGGCAAAATGGTCATTTACACACTGAAAAGTCAAACTTTGACTTTTGGATCAAAATCAAGTTTCAAGAATCATATTTAATCAATACATGTTGAAATATGAAGTTTGTTTCATCAAGAGATTCAAAAGTGAAAATTACTTTGGAAAAGTCAAATTTCTAAATACGTAGAATTTTTCTAAGTGTTTAAGAAATATGACAAACTCAGAACTTCTGATCAGATTATCACGATGATGCAAGTTGATTCTAGAATAACTTCTAAAACAAGAGTTGTGGATCTCAATTAGATCTCAAACATTGCAGAACAAAACTTCTCCAAGAAATGCTGGGATTTAAAGCTATAAATCCTTGAAGACACGTTCATGAAACTGAAGCTTCCAGCAAAATTCTGAACCTTTCCAAAATAGGATTTGGTTAGAACTTCCAGGCTAGTTTTCACATAGGCTCAATTAGAAGTTGCAAGAGAAATTCAAAGAGGATTTACAAAGCGTGTTACAAGCTTTTGGGAAAGTATGAGAACTCACTCAGAGCATGCTGAAGCGAAGGGATTCAAGGATCAGAAGTTGGATGTTTATTCTAAGTTACGCTGATGTTGAACTTCTGACCCAGACTTAGGCTATGATGCATAATCTCATAGCGCAGGATTTCTGGTTTGATAAATCTCATCATCATTTAATGCTCACAACCACTTTTGAGTTTTTATCCAAAGGATTTCCCCACGTGTGAGATAGAAGTACCATTGTTGTCCTTGAAAAGGTAAACTTTTGTACAAGTTTATGTTGGGCCTATGCTTTACTTTTGCCTCTGAGGGTACTTTTCCTTAATTCGTGCTTACAAATTCAGTTTAGGCACGGCTAAAAGCTGCTAACCACCATACTTGCTTCAAGAACAAGGCAGCACCCTAGCATAGGAAGACTATGTTCAACGCTTCGGTCAGAACATCACCAAATCCCAAAACCTCGTGCACTACTACAACACAATCCTATAACCAATAGCTAATCCAGTCCATGCATGCATTTTCCTAAATCCCATATTTGCACCAAACTAGCATACGAAAACTGTGTCTAAAAAGAAATGGAACAATATGCCAAAAAGGTTTTAAATCCCATTTGTTCCCCCCCCCCCCCCCCCAAAACCACATCAAACTCACCTATAAATAAGTTGCTCCATCACACGTTCAAGGGGATGGCTTTTGAAAACAGATAATTGTCAAAAGATAAAGGAGAAAACTGTGAAACCTTTCATAAAAATCCAGAATTCCCCAAATAGAAAACCAAACCTTTGTTCTTCCCTTTGAATAAAGGACTTAACTTTTTTTTCTCTTTCGTTGCTCTTGCTGACTCCAGAATATCTAAAGGCAGCAACTCAGGTTCTAGTCACATGTTTCAGATTCAAGGTAAGTCTTTCTGACTTTTCATTTTTTCATCCAGAACATCATTAAATATGTAAATATCATAGTATTGATGTTTGTCCATATCATTGCATAAGTAGAAAAACTGTGGATCAGAACTTCTTGATTAAGGCTAGGCTCAAAATTAGGATTAAAACTTCTATAAACTGTTGTGTTTTTATCCTTCTGATTTGCTATTTGTTAAGAACTGAATAAATTGCTGATGTGCTGATTAATATGAAGAAAGAGTTGAAATGTAGCACAAAACTTCTGATTTTCACTCACGGTTTTAGCATAACACAGAACTTATGAGTTCTTCTCACTGTTTTAACACACATAACTTCTATGATATTCTCACTGTTTAAACCCACTGAATTTCTAATGTTCGCTCACTGTCTTAGCACATACTGAACTTCTGAATTCTCTTCACTGTTTTAATACACAGAACTTCTAAGACTTTCTCACTATTCTGACACTCAGAAGTTCAGCACATAGCAACCTAGAACTTCTGTGTTTTCCCTATAACGTTTCTTACAGGATCTTAGAGTGTATCAATCCAGAACTTTTGACGCTTCTTTCTGAACCACAACACGCCCGACATCAGAACTTCTGATCCCATTTGTTTTGCTTTCAGCAGCATGCTTATTCTATCTCTCATTATTTCCCTTTTTTTTTATCATTTTCAATATTAATACCCTTTTTATTAATATAAAAAAGACATAAAAATATTTCCTTTTTATTAATTAATTTATTTCTTTTTTATTCATTAAGACAAAAAACCACTTTCAAAACAAGTCTATTTTCTCTCTTATATTGTACATTTCAATATGGTTGTAATAGATAAATATGATTTAAATTCTTGCAACCCCCATTAATAAATTTGTACCCCCATCCCCTTAATGATGTAATAGTGTAGGATTTTACTTTTCCCGCACTTTTATTGCTTTCATATATTGTTAGTAATTAGGGTGTGTATGGCAAGATAAAAACAACAAATAGACAACCTAAAAATCAAAGACTAAAAGGCATGCAATCAAACACACTATTCACACATGCACCCTTAGGGTAATCTCACTTGTTGCCTATCGGAATATAGTCATGTCCCTCGAACAAGGGCGTTTTAGCAAAAACCTTCAATAAAAGATGGTAGTCCCTCGATGACCCTCGATGTTGCCTTTGGTAAACAATCTAGTCCCTAAACGACATTGCTAAGACGTCCCATAGGTTGCCTTCTATGACTATGCGAATGTACCGTGCCCGTCCCTTCACATCCAACGATGAGGCTTCTTACTAAATCAATGGTAAGATAGCAACACCTAAAGGAGGAGGAAAAGAACATAAAAGACCCTTTGAGTAGGTAGATTTTCTCCTAGTTGCTCGCTTGCTCACAACAAAAACACTTTATACACCAACACTCTCTTTGAAACATTTTTCAAAAAGACAAATACTTTGTACGCGTTCTTATAGAAACGAGAGCCATTACAAAGGCATCTTTTCAAAATCACTTTTAAAAACACATTCCACAAACATTTCTTTGAACTATTTTCGAAACAACACTTTGTACGCGTTCTTATAGAGACGAGAACCATTACAAAGACATTTTCAAAATACTCTCAGAAATCATACAAAGAACATTTTCAAACAAAAGCAAGTGATCTAGTAAGCAACTAAGAGCCCATGGAAAACCATGGTTGAAAAGGGTGCTAATACCTTCCCTTTTCATAATCTACCCCCCGAACTCAAGAAAAAATCTCAAAGGTCTTTCCTGTTCTTTTCAGCCTTCCTTTTGGATAAAAGAAAAGTCAATGGCGACTCTTGCTAACCGCAACATTTGCGATCAAACGCAAAACAACCAAGTCAGTTCTCTCACCGTGTTACACCTGCGAACATAAAAATGATATCCCCAGGTTAGTTTTGTTGGAAGGACTTCAACAAATAAACTCAAGAAGTAAAAATGCAATAAATCACGCGAGCATAAACCTAGGAGGTTCACAGCCTGCCCGTATGTCCGACATTTCACGAGCGCCTTGGTATTGATTGGGCGAGCCTCAAATGTCGGTTCACCATCTTCGTCGAGAATGTCATGTCCTTCCCTCGTAACCCACCTCGAGGGAAAGAACCCATCGACGATCCGAGTCAGGATACCATAGGACTCTTTATCCTTAGCACTCATACTACCAGGAGGGGTGTGATAATGGTCGGGACTGTAGTCGTAGTTACCAGAGCACCAATGAATAGGGAACTTCGAAATTTGCCCAATCTCTGGATTACCCTCCTCCTCAAGATATACTTCCCCATCTTCGTCCACTACTTGAACACGGCATCCACGGCCGCCTGGGATGATGGTTGCACAATGTACCATCTATCCTTGAAGTCGTGGACATAATCCATGTACATCCTAAACAGTCTCTTCGACTGCTTCAAGGAAACCCAACTATGTTTCCCACCCCTAGATTGACGTTGGAGGTTGAAAACTCTAAAAAACAGAGGAATGGTCACCCTGATCCTCAGGAACCAACACGTGATTTTGAAAGCCCGGAGGAAGGCAACCGCATTAGGATGTAGTTGAGAGGGTGCCAGGTTTAAGTGATTAAGCACGCCCATCTGAAAATCATTGAAGGGAAAACAAAGCCCCAAGTATTTGAAAACGACCTCGTACATCGGAAAGCGATCCTCCTCGAAATCCAAGCATATCCTTGCCGTGGGAGTTGGTCGTATTACCGTAAAGTTACGACGAAACTCTTCCATGTCGCTGCCATGCTCGACGAAAGTATAAGCTTGCATTCCTCTATAACTATAGATCGAAGCTATCCCTCGAGGCTCCCGCCCGACCCAGGACAATGCGGGATCATCGATCGTATCGACCAGCTGGACACCTTTATCAGCCACGCTCGTCTCTTTGACATCTATGTGCTCAGACGATTCAGGAGTATCAGCCATTTCACATGTACAGTAGAGGAAACCAGTTAGTTCGACAGCAAAATCACATCCACCCCTCCATCACAGCACGGCCCATTACTCGAGCAGCAGGGACATACACCACCCACTATCAACGCGTAGATCTTATACAAATTTCATAATATCGCACGACAATGATAAAAACGAAACGCATGTCTAATGGGTAACTCGGGCTAAGGATAGACATAGAGGGCAGAGCCATGGATGCTGCGAGGAACATATGACTTCACCAGACAGACTCGTGAATTCACCGGGGATAATATCAATCCCTCGCGCATAATTCATGAATTTCGCGGGGAAGAGATGAATATTACAAGCTTATTCGCAAATATTATGCATAATTATATGAACACTCTGAGAACCCCCCCCCCCCCCCCCCCCCCCACCATCGCAAAATTCTATAAATAATCATGAATAAAGATATTCTAAACAACAATTACTACAGAAAGCACTTACTTAAATAGAGTAGATGGAAGAATTCGCGACGAACTTTGTGGCAGTGACGGTGGAGAAAAGCAACAAACGACCTTGAAGACAGAGAGACTAAAGAGCGTGAAAAAGTGAACAAACAGATTGAAATATCGAAAATGGGCCCTAAGGTGCTATATATAGAGCTGACGTGGAATATGAAACGTCACATCGAGAAGCCAACCGATTGCCCCTCTTCTTGACATCTATGCGCTCAGGTAATAATGGCCCTTACTCCCTAGGCCATCATTATCTCCCATCTCCTTGACGTCTACGCGCTCAGGTAATAATGGCCCCTACTCCCTAGGCCATCATGACAGTCCTAAAGGTCACACCACGTGGCGATACATTGCAACTTTTCTCTCCCCGCGAGTCGAGGAACGACTGCAACGTTCCCCATCAAGTCTATTCCGGCTTCAACTCAAGTACTCATGCGTACCAATAACGATCCCCATTGACACAATAAAATATCCCCGGTTGAGCTACGTGCTCCTCGTAAAGGAAAAGGTGGATTTATGTCATAACTCCTTCATCACGAGCAACAACTTAGGGGGCTCCTGTTTTGGACTAGGCCTGCTCTTAGCCCAAATCCACATAAGGCCTAATCCAGCCTGCACCGTCAAAGACCAGCTGACTGGGTCATACTTCGATGTAGTCGGGCAATAGTATCCACTCTTCGAGAGGACGCTACTTTGCCACATGGGGACATACCCAAGAAGACGCGGGAAGGCGTATCACCAGGCAAGAGGATCTCGAGAGTATCCCCATGACTTATATACTCGAGCAAGACTACTCCTCTCGCACGACCTTAGGTTGGTAGGGATCTTGCTCGACAAACAAAAGTACCCCACGAGCATCCTCCTTGTAGGGCTGATTATCAATGCTTCAGAATGTCACAGAGTCCACTTGACCCAAGAAAACCCACATCCATATTCTCCTGGTCATGTGGAAGAATCCATCCAGGTAGGGGACCACATGCTGGTCCCCACTACTCACGTAGAAACCTGGAAGTCTCCACTTTGGACCTGCTTACCCAGCCTAATGAGGGGACCTTGGTCCAACGCTGAGGGCTATAAATACCCTCTCTCTCGAGAGGGTCAGGTATTGGACATTTCTTACTCACTCTTACTTGCTTGCTCATTTCGAATCTCACTTTGGCATCAGAGTGTCTTACAGGTACCCCCACCTCACTCTCAAGTTCTGCTCGACGTAAGCTGTAACGGTCTATTCTGGTCAGGTATGATCAAATATATTTGAAAAATTTGCAGGTAATTCCGTGAGAAAACAATTTCAGAGGAAATTTTCAAAAAAATATACAAGTAATAAACAAATAATTTAAAAAGTAATAACAAAGGACCGCCAAAGCAATTGGAGGACCTTCAATAATAAAAAAAATTGTTTGAAAATATGATAATTTAGTAATAAAAGGAAAAATATGATATTTTTGGAAATAATTTGGAAAAAGATGGTACTTTGGTGCAAAACTCCCAAAGTTCACTTGAAACAAAAAAACTGTAAAAATACTTAAAGGCACCCAAAAAAATTAAAACAAGAGTGCTTATTTTGTTTAATAAAAAACGCTTCTTTTATTACATTGTCTTATAGTAATAATCCATTATTAAGGCATGAAAATTGACACTGATGAAGAGAAGCCTTAGTACCATGAGGTGAAGAGGTACCTTAAAGCACAAGAGTATCCTGAGGGAACCTCAATCAATGACGAGAAATTCCTACGGAGGTTCTCAGCCAAATTCTTCCTAAGCAATGGGATCCTGTACAAACGCAACCATGATTTAACTCTGCTCCGTTGTATGGACAAGAAGGAGGCAGAGAAGATCATGGAAGACATGCATGAAGGTATCTTCAGAACTCACTCTAGTGGAAACATTATGGCCAAGAAGATTCAGAGGGCTGGTTACTATTGGTCGACTATGGAAAGTGATTGTCACCACCACTCGAGGACTTGCCATAAGTGTCAAATCTATTCCGACAAGGTTCATGTACCTCCAATACCTTTAAACGTCATGACCGCTCGTGGCCATTTGCAATGTGGGGCATTGACATGATTGTATAAATGAATCCCACTGCCTCTAATGGACATCGTTTCATCCTCGTCACCATTGATTACTTCACCAAATGGGTTAAAGCTGCTTCATTTTCCTTAGTTACCAAGAACGTTATAGCCCGATTTATCAAGCATAACCTCATCTTCCGGTATGGAATCCTGAAAGGATCATCAATTACAACAGAACCAACCTTAACAATGCCATGATTACTGAACTCTGCATGCAATTCAAAATCAAGCATCACAACTCTTCTCCATACAGACCTAAGATGAATGGTGTAGTAGAAGCTGCTAATAATAACATAAAGAAGATTTTTCAAAAGATGGTGGTGACCTATAAAGACTGGCATGAGATGCTACCATTCACTCTTCATGGCTACCGTACCTCGGCACGAACATCAACTGGGGAAACCCCATTCTTTTTTGTCTATGACATGGAAGTCGTCCTGCCTATTGAAGTTCAAATTCCTTCTATGAGGATTATGAAAGAAGTAGACTAAGGTGAAGATGAATGGATTTAGACAAGATTGGATCTGTTGAACTTGATTGAAGAGAAGATATTGGCTGCTGTTTGTCATGGTCAAATGTATCAAAAGCGTATAATCAAGGCATTCAATAAGAAGATCAAACCTAGTATACCAAGCTGGCGACTTGGTAATAAAGCGCATCATTTTACCATAAGGTGATCCTAGGGGCAAATGGACTCCCATTTACAAAGGGCCATTTGTTGTAAAGAAATTATTCTATGGCGGTGCTATGATGTTAACCACTATGGACAGTGAAGATTTCCCACATCCTGTGAACGCGAACATAGTCAAAAAATACTACGCATAATAATGACCCACTAGGTTGACATGACTAGGCAAAAATAAGGGCATCCTGGTAAACCATACAGTTTGGGAAAAAATTAGGGATATATATAAAAGATTGTACACCCAGCAAGTCGAAAACTTGAAAGGGTGGCTTGGGAAAAAAAGGGTATCCTGGTGGACTGAAAACCCGAAAGGGCGGTCCAGGAAAAAGTTAAGGATTAAAGCGTACGACTTTGTTCCGTTGGATCACTACAACCAGTTTTTATTACCAAGGTCAAAGTTCAAATGGTACAAGATTAATTCAATCAACTTCTTTCGACGGCAAGGGATGATGTTCGAAGACATAGGGGAAATAGTAGAGTTGGAACCTAATGAGATCACTTCCACATGGCTATACATTTTTGTTTTCACTTTGTATTTTTTTTTCTTTCAACGACTTCCTCTTAATAGGATTCCTGTCTCCCTGTACAAAAACACATGTTTATAGGCAAAATAGAAATACAATCATACTTTTAAGTGCATACTATTTATTTTTTCTGTTTTGATTGCAAAAATGTCCAATGGCTAAAATTTAATGAACATGTGCATATGAACATTGATTAACTGTTAACAAATATACGCACAAGAACAATAATAAGTGTTTACTTAAGGATTTGGGATATCCCCACAGAGTCACTTCAATGGGATTATCCCCAGAGTGAATTCATACATTCTCCATCTAGAGTTCCAATCAACATATCTCTTGAAAATTCTCTTTCCCAGCCGAGTTTAGTCTTTCAAAGTTGAGAAAGAAACCTTGCAAAAGTTCTTCCCCAAAGGAATTCACTTCCTCAGTAAGGTCGCCAGAATACTTTCCTCAATAGAGTTTATTTCCCCAACGGACTATAACCTCCCCAACTTGAGTCTATTCTTCAAACCACTCACTAATTCCTCTTCTCCAGTAAAGATTGATACTATCCCAAGAAAGTTACTGCAAAGCCTGGAATCCGACCAGATACCAGTTAACTTTACCATCCCCAGACAAATAAGAAGTTATTCATCTCTTTATCCCCAATCAAGGTATATAAGAATCAAATTACCCAATAGAGTAATGGTCAACTAAAGCTCCTGAATTCTACTTCCCAAACAGAAGCCAACATCCCCTACAGAGTTTCCTCAAACAAATCAGTAGGAATCCCCAGCAGAAGTATTCTAAATAAAGTCGAAGATACACATATTCTTCATCCTCAGCAACAATTAAGGATTTATTTTTCCTAGACACATATTTCACATTCATACATCATATCATATGCATACGAAATGCATATGACATAATCTCATTTATGTTGAGAGCATCACTATGCAATGCATTTCATACATCATGATATCACATACAGTTAACCCTTTTCCTTTTCAGGAAAGAATCAATCAATAAACAAAAGACCTCTTCTGGTTTAGATTTACTTCTTCCAGTTAAAGACAGGCGAACAAAAGACCTCTTCTGGTTTAGATTTATTTCTTCCAGTTAAAGACAGGCGAGAAAGATCTCTTCTAGTTTAGATTTATTTCTTCCAGTTAAAGACAGGCGAATGAAAGACCTCTTCTGGTGTAGATTTATTTCTTCCATTTAAAGACAGGCGAATAAAAGACCTCTTCGGGGTGAGATTTACTTCTTCCAGTTAAATACATGCGAGCAAAAGACCTCTTCTAGGTTAGCTTTACTTCTTCCAGTTAAAGACATGCGAACAAAAGACCTCTTATGGCTTAGATTTATTTCTTCCAGTTAAAGACTGGCGAACGAAAGACCTCTTCTAGTTTAGATTTATTTCTTCCAGTTAAATATAGTCGAACGAAAGACCTCTTCTGGTATAGATTTATTTCTTCTAGTTAAATACAGGAGAACAAAAGACCTCTTCGGGGTTAGATTACTTCTTCCAGTTAAAGACACGCAAACAAAAGACCTCTTCTGGGTTAGATTTACTTCTTCCAGTTAAAGACAGGCGAACGAAATACCTCTTCTGGTTTAGATTTACTTCTTCCAGTTAAAGACATGCGAACAAAAGACCTCTTCTGGTTTATATTTATTTCTTCCAATTAAAAATAGGCGAACAAAAGACCTCTTATGGTTTAGATTTACTTCTTCCAATTAAAGACAGGCGAACAAAAGACCTCTTCTAGTTTAGATTTACTTCTTCCAATTAAAGACAGGCGAACGAAAGACCTCTTCTATGTTAGATTTATTTCTTCCAGTTAAAAACAGGCAAAGGACATCTGTTGTTTCAGTATAAATCAACCAAAGATTCATTCTGGTACTTCTTCCAATATCTACCAACAGTCGCTCTAGATGGCATCTATAAGCCAATCTCCGATAATTTTCTGTCACCTATGGATGGCATCTATACTCCATCTTCGATAACTCTTTATCACCTCTCCAAATGGCATATCCAAGCCCATTCCCAGTATAATCAACCAACACATTACCTTATGCATCAGCGAGTGCAAATTTCTGGGCACTCTAGTGTTCAATCATCTTCCACCTTAAAGTCACAAATGACGAACACGCCAATATAACTCTTAAGGTTTAAAAAGATTGAACAGGGGAAGCTGTTTTACCCCAAAATTTTCCCTCTCTTTTCTCAAGACATTTCTCACAAGATCTTCAAATAGCTCAAGTTTGCACAAGTGTTGACTAGGGCAAACCACCTCCTAAACACTGATGCCCCAAATTAGAGTTTTGATTTTCACAAGGACAAATGGACTTCTAATGCCTCAATTGACTTTCATGGATCATTATATAACTCTAAGAATACTCATGTCAAGTTTCAAGTCTTGAATCATAATTTTGTTCAGTCAATTGATCATATGACTGAAAAATCTACTACATTGGTTAAAAAGTCAATTGTGGTCAACTTACAGTCAAACTTCAATATTTTTGACCAATATCAACAATTTTAAATCATATTCATCAATTGATCAAGTTTGGATCATAATTCCTCAAGAAAAGTGTGCAAATCATCAAAAGGGGAAAATAGTCAAAATTAGGGTTTTTGACTAGAATGACTGATTTTTGACTTTTGAGCTAATACACGTGTGATACGGTGGCAGAACCGATTGTTTATACTGGTTTTGCATTCATGTTCCCAAATGTTGCGGTAAGCAAGAGTCGCCACCGACTTTTCTTTTATCCAAATTAAGGAAAGGGTGAAAAGAACAGAAAAAGACCTTTTCGAGAATTTTCTGAGTAAGAGGGGTAGATTATGGAAAGGGAAGGTGTTAGCACCCTTTCCAACTATAATTTTCTACGAGCTCTTAGATGCTTAGATCATTTTTTAAATACCATGTGCTTTTCTGTGTTTTGAAAAAAATAGTTTGAAAATGCCTTAGTGCGGCGATTCGCTTTATGATAACTCTTGTATCAGTCCTCAAGAGTGTTGATAAAGTGTTTTTTGAAAGTATTTTTGAAAGAATTTTGTGTAAGTGCAAAAAGTTTGTTTTTGAGCAAACATCTATGAACTATCTATTTATACTAAAAAATGCTGGTTCTTTTCCTCCTATCCTTTAGACAGTGCTATCCTACTATTAGTGAGTAGGTAGCCCTATCGTTGGATGTTTGAGGGGCATTCAAAGGGACGTTTTTTATAGTCACAAAGGCAACTGGGCAAGAAGCTTTAGTAACTACTGTGATACAGTGGGAGAACTGACTTGTTGTTTTGCGTTTGATCATAATGTTGCGGATAGCAAGAGTCGCCACCGACTTTTCTTTTATCCAATAAGGAAAGGTGAAAAAGCACATGAAAGACCTTTAGAGATGTTTTCTTGAGTTCGGGGGGTAGATTATGAAAAAGAAAGGTGTTAGCACCCTTTTCATCCATGGTTTTCCATGGGCTCTTAGTTACTTGCTAGATCACTTTCTTTTATTTTTAAATGTGCTTTGTGGTGTGGGTTTATAAAGTATTTTGAAAATGTGACTTTGTAATGATTCTCGTCTCTATAAGAATGCGTACAAAGTGTTGGTTTCGAAAATAGTTTAAAGAGATGTGTAGGTGTATAAAATGTTTTTGTTGTGGGCAAGCGAGCAACTAGGAGAGAATCTACCTACTCAAAAGGTCTTAGATATTATTTTCCTCTTCCTTTAGATGTTGCTATCTTACAATTGATTTGGTAAGAATCCCCATCGTTAGATGTGAAGGGGCGAGCGCGGGACGTTTTTGTATATTCATAGAAGGAAACCCATGGAACATTTTAGCAAAGTCGTGTGAGGGACTAGATCGTTTATCGAAAGCAACATCGAGGGTCATCGAGGGACTACGACCTTTTATCGAGGGTCTTTTGCTAAAACGCTCATGTTCGAGGGAAATGACTACTTTTTCCGATAGGCAACAAGGTGGGATTACCCTAAGGGTGCTAGTGTGCAAGTGTGTTTGATTGCATGCGTTTTAGTCTTGATTAGGGTTATCTACCTATCAATTTCATGTCTTACCATACATGACCTAATTACTAGCATTTATTTAGAAAGCGATAAATTGCGGGAATATAAAGATTCTATGCTATTACAATCATTAGGGGGATGGGGTGTACATATTTACAAATGGGGGGTTGCAAGAATTTAAATCCTATTTAACTATTACAACCATATTGAAATGTACCATGCAAGAGAGAAAAAGGACTTGTTTAGAAAATGGTTTTTTGTCTTAATGAATTAAGAAAAAGAAATAAATTAATTAATAAAAGAAAATATTTTTACGTCGTTTTTATATTAATAAAAAAAAGGGGTTAATATTGAAAATGATAAAAAGGAAAGTAAATGAAAGATAGAAACAGCGTGCTGCTGCAAGCAAAACAACAAATATCAGAAGTTCTAAAGCCAGGCGCGTGGTGACTCAGAAAGGAACGTCAGCGGAACCAGAAGTTCAGGATTGGTACACTCGAAGGTCCTGCAAGAAACATCAGAGGGAAAGGAAACAGAGGTTCTGGGTGGTATTCAGACAGTGAGCCAAAATTCAGAAGTTCTGTATTGCGCTAGAATAGTGAGTGAACATCAGAAATTCAGTGTGTTGTCAGCGTGTGAAAAATCAGAAATTCTGAGTGTTAAAACAGCGAGTGGAAGCATCAGAAGTTCAGTGTGTTTAACGTGTAGGGAGAACTCAGAAGTTCTGTGCTGTGCTAAAACAGTGAGTGAGCATCAGAAGTTTTGTGTGTTAAAATGGTAAAGAGAACTCAAAAGTTCTGCATGCTTAAACAGTGAGAAAATCCTAGAAATTCCGTATGTTAAAATGGTGAATGAAAAAACAGAAGTTCTGTGTTACATTTCAACTCTTTCATCATATTAATCAGAACAATCAACAATTTATTCAATCCTTAACAACAAATCAGGAGGATAAAAACACAACAGTTTATAGAAGTTCTAATCCTAATTCTGAGCATAGCCTTAATCAAGAAGTTCTGATCCATAGTTTTCCTACTTATGCAATGATATGGACAACATTAATATTGTGATATTTACATATTTAATGATGTTCTGAATGAGAAGATGCAAAGTCAGAAATACTTACCTTGAATCTGGAACGTGTGCTTGGAACTTGAACTTCTGCCTTCAAATGTTCTGGAGTCAACAAGAGCAACAAGAGAGAAAATGCCAAGTTCTTTGATTCAAAGGGAAGAACAAAGGTTTTGTTTTCTGTTTGGGAATTCTGGATTTTTTTACGAAGGTTTCACAGTTTTTCTTTTCTCTCTTTTGACAATTTTCTCTCTCAAAAAACCAGCCCCTTGAAAGTGTGATGGAGCAACTTATTTATAGGTGAATTTGCTGTGGTTTTTGGGGGGAAAAACAAATGGGATTTAAACTTTTTTGGCACACTGTTCCATTGCTTTTTGATCACATCTTTTGTATTTGGTGCAAATACAGGATTTGGGAAAATGCAGGCGTGGACTGGATTAGCTGCTGGTTAGAGTATTATGCTGCAGCAGTGCAACATGTTGTTTAAATAAGGTTTTGGGATTTGGTGATTGGGATACGGTGGGAGAACTGACTTGAGGTTTGCGTTTGTATTCGCAAATGTTGCGGTTAGCAAGAGTCGCCACCGACTTTTTATTTTATCCTAAGGAAAGGTTAAAAAGCACAGCAAAAACCTTTTGAGATGTTTTCTTGGGTTCGGGGAGTAGATTATAGAAAGGGAAGGTATTAGCACCCTTTCTATCCATGGTTATCCATGGGCTCTTAGTTACTTGCTTAGATCACTTGCCTTTTGTTTTCAATTGTTTTAAATGGTGCTTGAGTGTGTGGGTTTTGAAAATGCTTTGAAAAGATGCCAATGTGGTGAAAACCTTTGTAATGATCCATGTGGGGATGTATACAAAGATGTATGTCTTTTGAAAAGGGTTTCATTTGTTTTTGAAAGTAGTTTTGAAAGTGTAGTGAGATGTGGTTTTGAAATTAGGCAAGTGTTTTGTTTTGCAAGTTGATTCAAGTAACTAAGAGGTTATCTACTCCTAAATTTCTCAAAAGATCATTGCTATACTTTAACCCTTTTAACAAGTTTACTCCATCATTGTATTTGGTGGGCAACCTTGTGTTAGGATGTGAAAGGGACAGGCGCGGGTCATCGTTTAGACCATAATTGCAACGACGTTAAATGTCTTTGGGCAATTTTCTTTAAGGGACTTGATCATTTGTTTTTGTTTGTTTTTGAAAAGTTTTATCGAGGGACTATGATCATTCAAATTGTTTGCTTTGCCCAAAGAAGTTCAACATGCAATATGGCCCATTTATTTGAAAGGCAACAAGTGGAATAGCCTAGGGGGTGCAAGTGTGATTTGTGTCCATTTTCATGCTTGTTTATCTTGTATTAGGTCAAACTATTTTTTATCGTTTTTCGCATACAAACCCTAATTCTAACATGTTATCATTAGAAAGCAATAAAGTGCGAAATTAAAATTACTAAGCTATTACAAAACCAAATATGGGAAAGGGGGTACAAATGTTCAAATGGGGATATTGACAAGAATTTAAATCTAAATTATTACATCATTTGAATATTTGCAATTTAAATAATGTACAAAAATTAAATAAGAATGCAAGATGCACAAAAATGTTTTGTATATGTATGAAAAATATTATTTATGTAAAATAAAAATAAGAAAATAAAAAGGTATTATTTTGAGTATTTTAACTTTTAGGGAAAAAACCCTAATTTTAATGAAAATGGATATTAATTGACTTAATATAACTATTTATTCATTATTTATAAAAAATAAAAATGAAATGAAGTATATTATGAAAAAAAGTATTTTTGTATCAAATATTAAAAATAATAAAATATATACATTTTGGTATTTTTACTCTAAGTATACTAATATATATATATATATATATATATATGTATATTTATATTATCTTAAATATATATTATATACAAATAATAATAATAATAATTAATTTTTTTTTGAAAATAGTATTTTTTATGTACAATATTTTCAGAGGATAATATAAAATAAAAAATAAAAATAGAAGTGCTTTTACATATTTTTTCTATTTTTTCTAGATAATAATATATATGTGTATTTATGTATAAATAAGGGTAATAAACAAATAAATATGCAATAAATACAAAAAATGATGAAAAAAAATATTTTTAATTTTTTAATGTCATGAGAAAAAACAAATAAAGTCAACCAAAAAAGTAAAAGTAAAAAAAAGTCAAAAATGAAGCAAATGGGCTCAGGGGGTGTAAACATGGAAATAGAGTGTGAAAAGAAAAGCACAAGACAAGCCCAGCCCAATGATCATTGTCTTCAACCTCCAGCACAAACATTTGAAAAACGCGCGCCCCTGTTCTTCAATGTCTAACTCCTGATTCTTGGCTTTTCAGCAAAAACTCATAACACAACAAATGTTCAGCATGATGAGACGGTTCTAACCATATAAAGAACTTGACCTATCTCTCTAAGATGAGGGAGAATTTCTCCTCCCCCAAATCCTAACCTAATTTTTCTACCATTTTCAAACTCCAAATTCTCTCTACTCAGGCAAAAGAAATGAAATGTAAAGATATGTACATGTTCAGGGCTATGAGTAGGACCTTGTTTCTTCACAAACTTAAGACTAAAGATGCATGATAAGAGAGATACGAGTTCAAAGTTTTACCTGTGCAGTTGAACTTCTATGTGGAGAATGAGGGACTTTCAGTGCAATGTAATGATTGGAAAAGCTTCCTTGAGGTCCAGGGATTCTTTTTCAATGCTTACTTTGTCTTGAACCTTCTTGTATCAAGCTGTAGAACTTCAACTGCAAGAGGAGAAATTAAAAATGGTGGAAACTGTTAGAGTGATTACAGGTCAGGTTTTAGGCCATGGTTAGCTTGCATATGTTGTAAGGAAGGTGTATGAATTGTCTTTGGTGAGAATGCTCGAGGGAAGTGGGAGTTTGCACTCAATCTGCAGGGGTTCCCCTGTTTGTGCAGTTTCAAGGTGATTTTGAGATGGAGGGTGCTTGAGAGGTTCAGGACTCGTGCAAAAGCTTAGATATGTTCTATGGAAGATGTTTGATAACTTTGTTCTTGTGTCTTTTTGCTGAAGAGAGAGTTGGCATAAGTTATGGACCTTTCTTCACACTTAAGCTACAAAATGCAACTTGGCTCTCTAGGTCAGTACAGGCCCTCCCACTATGCTGCTATCCCTTGCCTTGATCAGTGCAATTTTTCACAAACTTGTGCCAAGAAGATCTTGATTGTACCACTTGGATTGCAAACTTGACATAAAGTTCTTCTTTTCAAGAATGGAAATAGTGCTTTTTCTAGTTTAGGCTTAATTCCTTGTGTAATGACCAAAGGCTTAGAATAACAACTTGGTTCAATGGTTTTGCATCAAATTAAGGAGTGTAATTTGGTTTAAAGACCTGTAAAGTAGCACAAACTATGCTGAGTTCAAATTTGCAAAGTTTATGAACATGTTTTGATGAAGAACAAAAGTGAATTTTTGCCAACTTGTGAAATTCGAATCTCTCAAGTTATGAGGTTGTTTGATGAGTTCTTGGACATTTTGGAAAGCTTGGAATGTGTACTACAATCCATCTTTGAAATGCAAATCTAAATTCCAAGTGGAAGGGTATGAAAAGTGGCCTTGAAGTGGGGTAGAAAACCTTGTCAAAATAGGTTAAAATTTCACTAAGTTAAAAATGGTTTGGTGCCCTTATTCAAAAAATTATAACTTGAGATACAAGCTTCAAATGAGAAAACTTTGTGAATCAAAGTTGTAGATTATGCAACAAGCTACAACTTTCATGTTTTGACTTTTGTTTGAATCCAAATGGATCATGGTGAAAAGATGGGGCAAAGTTGGGAAAAAATTAGGGTTTTTCATAACTTAGAAAAATTCTAAGTTATGAAAAATTCCATTTTCAAACCCTAATTTGCATTTTGAGATTTCTTGGTGAACAAGTTTCATGATTTGGCATGTTTTGATGAAAAATGAATCTTGACTCTTGATTTTGACCAAAAAGTCAAAGTTTGACTTTTCAGTATACAGTCAAAATTGATCAATTGACTGGGAAATTCAACTGTCAATCTTGTGTACTTGGGATCTTTTGAGCTTGATGAACATGTCAAGATAATTCCATGGGGTCCTTGAGTCCATATGTGAGCTTGTTTTGCCATTGGCTAGGTCAAACAGTCAAAAATTGCCTTTGTGCAGCCAAAACCCTAAAAATGACCATTTTGCCCTTTTGGTGATCTGATCAAATTTCTTGTGGAATTGTGATCCAAACTTGATCAAATGGTCCATATGAATTAAATATGTTGATGTGGGTCAATTTTCATGAGGTTTGACTGTCAATTGGCCACAGTTGACTTTTTCCCCAATACAGTTGATTTCTAGGTCAACTGTCCAATTGACTGGGCAAAACTTGGAATCAAGACTTGAAACTTGGTATAGGTAAACTTGGGAGTCCAATATGAAGCATGAAAGTCATCTTAGGCATTCTAGGTCAAAACATCTTTGGGCAAACACAAACCCTAATTTGAGTCCACAGTGCAAGGAGAAGTCTTGAGCAGAGGAAACCCTAACTGGATCTTGATCTTCAAAGGTCTTGTGATGAGAAAATGTTGAGGAAATGGGAGGGCAAATTTTGGGGTACAACAGTTGCCCCTGTTCAATCTTCTTGAACCTGAAGAGTTAGATTGGCAAGTTTGCCTTTTGTGACTCAAAGGTAAAAGGAGATTGGACACTAGAGTGCCCGGAAATTTGCACTCGCATGCTGGAGTCTCAACAGTGTGATGTCGGGAATGGGCTTATAGATGCCATTTGGATAGATGGTGGATAGAGAGATGGGCTTATAGATGCCATCTGGAGATGTGACAGAACCTTGTCGGGAATGGGCTTATAGATGCCATTTGGAAGTGTCGACCGCATAAGAGATTCCTTAGCGAGAACTTGTGTATTTGAGAAAGACAGATGTTTTCCTGGCTTGTTACAGGTGTTTGATCTTCAATCTCCTCATGCAGATATGCCCTGGCTAGATACAGGTGTCGAATCTACAATCGGTTGCTCACAGATGTGCCCTGGCTGGATACAGGAGTCGAATCCGGAAATAGTTGTCAATAGATGTGCCCTGGCTGGATACAGGAATCGAATCTTCGAACTCCTCAGACGTGCCCTGGCTGGATACAGGAATCGAGTCTGGAAACGTGGTCCACAGATATGCCCTGGCTAGATACAGGAATCGAATCTGGAGATAGTAGTTGATAGATGTGCCCTGGCTGGATACAGGAATCGAATCTTTGAACTCTTCAGACGTGCCCTGGCTGGATACAGGAATCGAGTCTGGAAACTGATCACTCTCAGATGTGCCCTGGCTAGATACAAGTATCGAATCTGGAATTGTGACAGTTGAAGGTAGTTGTTTTTGAGGTTGTCTTTATCCTGAAAAGGCAAAAAACGTAAGTTGTATGCAATGTCATGATGTATGATGTCATGATATTCAACATGAGATGTTGTTGTGTGCGCTTTATAATATATGTAAGCAAGATGTATGAAAATGTGAAATGTTTATGGATGTAATTTCGCCTTAGGAAAATAAATCCTTGGCGAATGGCCAGGGAGTTGCTCTGTGGAAGAGATACTTGACCGAAGTTTGGATAAGAGGCCTGTTGAGGACTTCAATGATGGATTCCACTGGGGATAATGATGATAAACTCCGCTGGGGATACCAAAGATAAACTCCGCCGGGGGTTTGAAGGAACTTTGCCGAGGGCGGTCTTTCGTGGTTTTTAGCTGAGGATAACCCAATTATAAGTCCTTGTGGGGAAATAACTCTACATAAAAACTCGGGAGAGACGTCCGTACTCTGCAGGGGATAAGCTTCCAGAATCTACTGGGGATGAGCTTTAAGACCTGCCGGGGAATGTTGTGTCCTTTCAGGATCCCTGTAGTCATCCTTGGGGCTGGCCCTGTTCTGACTTTACCGTCCTTCTTCGGTACTGGCACCACGTTGGCAACCCACTGAGGATAAGAAGTCACTGCAAGGAATCCGGCATCAAACTGCTTCATAACCTCGGCCTTGATCTTTTCGGACATCTCTGGACGCATCCGTCGGACTTTTTGCTTTACCGGAGGGCAATCTTCCTTGGTTGGTAGGTGGTGAACTACAATGTCAGCATCCAAACCGGGCATATCTTCATAGGACCAAGCAAAAATCTCCATGTAGTCTTTTAGCATCTGGATCAATCGTTGTTTCACGCTGAGCTCTAGATTGGCACCAATCTTGACCTCTTTCCTATCCGTCTCAGTACCCAGGTTAACTGTTTCCACAGGCTCTTCATGTGGCTGAATAGCTCTCTCTTCCTGGAGTAGCAATCTTGCGAGTTCACCAGGCACTTCGCAATCATCTTCACCTTCGCCCTCGGCCAAGTTGATCGGATTTTCGAAGTCATAACTGGCGGTAGCAGAGCTGTTACCAGTAAGATCCAGAGTGGACTGAAACCTGTATAAGTGAGTGTGTGTAAATATAGCTGTTTTGCAATATATATAACACAGAAAGGAAAAGAGCGCAAGATTTGAAATGCAACAAACGTCCAATGTTTTGATTGATGATATATGAAAATGTCATACAAAAAGCCCTCACAAATGGAGCTACGATGCCCCGGGTAGGACACCGAGCCAACAAAGTTTTAACATATTGTTTGTTACAAATTGGAAATCAAAAGAAATTAATTACTGCGTGACAAATGTGATAGGGGTAAAATCCTTTGCCGTCCAGTTGCTTGGTCCGTTGCTGGTAGTTGGGTAGATCTAACTGTCAAACTCTGCTTCCTCTACATCCTCCTCAATAGCATTCACCCTTGAGCTGGAGATAAACACCGGAGCCTTTCTGGTCTTCTCCTTGCGCACAGCCCTCTGAGCCTCTGCAGTAAAGCCCAGCCCAAACTTGTCATTCTTCTGAGTGAAGTCAGGAAGCTGACCCCAGTGTGCACAATTGCCTTTCTGAACCACAGCCCGGGCATCCCTTAGGGAAGCCATCTTCAAGGAATCATTCTCTTCGACCATTGTCTCTGCAGCTGCTGAAATGGGATGCACCTCCTCGAAATGCTGGAAGGGGGTTTCAATAAACTCCCCGTCCATCTCAATGTACCTGAAGGAATTCAAATGGCTCACCATATACTCCTCTTCTCCTTGCACAGTGACAATCTTCCCCCTGACGGGATATTTCAGCTTCTGGTGCAAGGTGGAGGTCACTGCCCCAGCTTTATGGATCCAAGGTCGACCCAGTAGACAAGAGTACGATGGACGTATATCCATTACATAAAAAGTAGAGTCAAACACTTGAGAGCCCACACGAATAGGGATATTAACCTCTCCATGAACCATCCTTTTTGAACCGTCAAAGGCCCTGACGATGATATTGCTGGGCTTCAATTCTAGGCCTTCATAATCCAGACGATCTAAAGCCTTTTTCGGTAGGACATTCAAGGAAGAACCAGTATCCACCAATACATGCGCCAGAGTAGTGCCCCTGCATTCGATAGAGACATGCAGGGCATCATTGTGGTCTCTTCCTTTCGCGGTCAGGTCAGCATCTGAAAAACCCAAGCCATTTTCTGCTGTCAGATTCGCTATGCAATCAGTGAACTGGACTGCAGACGTTTCCTGCGGCACATGGGCCGTCTTGAGAAATGAGATCAAGGCCTTAGCATGGGCCTCAGAGCATAGCAATAAGGAGAGCAAGGAGATCTTGGAGGGCGTATGCCCCAGCTGCTCGACAACATTGAAATCACTTTTCTTTATTATTTTCAGAATCTCCTCCATTTCTTGTCGGGAGGCTTCAGCATTTACGGGTATTGGTGCCTCCATCCGGGCAAGCTCTTCTTCAATCCCTTTGCCCCGAGCATTTGATGACTCGGCAGCAGGGGAAACAACTTGATCAGCAACAGGGACAGGTAAACTTGCAGGTTTTATAAGGAGGGGTTTTCGAATAGCGGGCGGTGCAATGTCAGGCGAGAAGAGCCTGCCACTGTGGGTGACCTTGGCTGGACCAGTGATATCGCAGATACTGGCGCCAGTGTCGAATTCTTGTTTGATTCCATTTACATACACGTCTGCCCCATAATGCCAGGGGACAACTTTATCAGATACGTAGGGGAGAGGCCCCGGAACAGTAATAATCACAGGTGCAACAGTCATGATTTGAACAGGCTTCTTCGGGAGAGCCTTGATTGGATTTTTGAAGATGGTAATCACAAAAACTTCTTTCATCGGAACCAATTGAACAGCAGTCTTTTTGAATAGAATTTCCTTGCTATCCATTAGGCCTTGGATGCCTAACCTCAGCAAGGGACAATCAGATAGGGAAATAGCACAGAACAGGCAACCTTCACCGCAACCCGGAAATAAACCGGCCCGCAGTAGGTTCTTCTTAACAGTCTTCAGAGGGGTGACAACTTCATTTACCGAAACAGCGTACATTTCTTCTTCGATGGCATTTACTCTATGCTGGGGCATAGGAGCAGTTACAACATTTGGTCTTTCCGGTGCTTCAAACTGAATTTCCTTTGCGTCGATCAGATCTTGCACTTTGTTTCTCAAGGCCCAGCAATCATCAGTAGTGTGCCCGGGACTATCAGAATGATAAGCACACCGGGCATTTGGGTTATACTTAGGAGACGCAGTGTTGACGACCTTAGGAGCTTCTTTGAGGGTCACCAAGTTGGTGGATAACAGTTGGGGTAAAATTTGAGATAAGGTCATACTCAGTCGAGTATACTGCCTCTTGGGCCTTTCACTTCTTTGTTGATTGTACTGCTGAGGAGCAGCAACAGGTTTCGAGATGACCAAAGCATTGACGGCTTGGCGATTTTCGGGCTTGACTTGTCTTCTAGGACCATAGACGGCACTTGCTTCTTTCTTAAACGGCCTCTTCTCAGCACTTGTAGAGGCAGCCTTTTGTATCTTGCCTGACCTGATGCCAGCTTCAATTCTTTCTCCCGTCAATATTAAATCTGTAAGCCCAGCGGAGGAGTTACCAACCAAGTGATTGAAAAACGGACCAGACAACGTCCCTAGAAAAATATCAACCAGCTCTCGATCAGTTAACGGAGGCTGCACCCTGCCAGCCAAATCTCTCCATTTTTGAGCGTACTCTTTGAACCCTTCACCCGTTCCTAGAGACATACCCTGAAGTTGGGTACGCGTGGGAGCGAGATCAGAATTGTATTGGTATTGTCTGTAGAATGCGGTTGCCAAATCTTCCCAGTGTCGGATGCTAGCTCCATCCAATTGGTAGAACCATTCAAGCTGTGACCCCGAGAGGCTATCTTGGAAGAAGTGAATCCAGAGGTTCTTATCTGCCGTGTAAGGTTGGATTTTCCTTACGTACGACCTTAGATGTAGCTTTGGACAAGAGACCCCATCATACTTGGCGAAGGCAGGCGCCTTAAACTTGTGTGGAATTACTACCCCAGAAGATAACCCCAAATCTCCGAAATCCAGTCCCGGCACATTCTGAATTTCCATGGCGCTCAAGCGGTCCTCCAATTGCTTGTATCTGTCAGCAGCAGGTGGGTATTGTTCATCGTTATAGTCCGTCTCGTTGTCGGAGACTGCGGGACTAGGAGCTCCTCCCCCTTGGGGACTGTTCTTCTCAGCAGAAGAAGTGGTTGGATCAGCTTCATTATGGAGTGTGTTCCCAAATCTGCGTCCGGTGTTGAACAATGCAGTCCTCTTTTTCTTCTTCTTCTTCATGAGTAGAGTCTTCAACTCTTGCTGACCTTGGGCTAGGCTTAGGACCATCTCTTGAAACTGTGCACTTTGGGCCTGGAGGGCCTTGATTGCTTGCTCACTGGATGAGTCTGGATTCATGATGACTGTGCACACAAACAGCGAAGAAAATTAAGCAACTTGTGAAATAGGGTACCTGCCATGCATATGGTGCAATGGAATGTGTATGCTTTATGTTTTCAAAGACAAACAAGATTCAACTTTGTAGACAAAAAAAGGGAAACACATTTCATTAGATTAAAATTTCCAATTGTTCAACAATTTGCCCTTAGGCATTACAGGAATGAAAAATACTGGAAAGGAAATAAACTACAAAAGGAAACAATCAAAGCTCATCAATGCTCCCATGGCCTCCTCTTTTCAGTGCTGATGTAGTTGTTCAGGACCCGTTCTTCTTCCAATTGCTTAGTCAGCCTCTGAATCTTCCGTTCCTGCTCGTTGAACTTCTCTCGATAGAAATCCCGTTCTTCCTTTAGCTGCGCCCAAGATCTCTTCGTGGTGTCAAAATCAGTAGGTATCTGAGGAGGGAGGACAGTTGGAGGAACCCCATCCTCATCAGGAGATTCAAGAGTGAGAGGCCTAACAGCTTCGTAGGGCATGCCTAACTTCTGAGCACGGATGCGGACCCATTTGCAATAGGGATTCAAAGGCAGGGAAGTCTTTGGTCCCAATTCGTGTGGGTCAGCTTTGTGAATTCTGTCCCAAGCTTTAATGAATCCCTGGCGTAGTTTGTCACTGTCTGCCTGAAACTCAAAATGGAAGTGGGGAACCAGCATTTCATGAGGCCCATCTCCTCTGGCTCTTCCAAACTGTCGGAGAGCTAAGCATGGATTGTAAGAGATTCCTCCTTGGATACCAATTAATGGAACATTAGGGTATTCTCCGCAACGGTCAATAACAGCTACCTCATCCAAACCTCTGAGAGTCCAGGTGATGTCATTATCAGTGAGAGACATTAACCTCGGAGCCCAACCTTTTCCTTCTTCATTCTTCAGCACGAACTTAGGAAGGTGCGAAATAAACCACCTTACTAGCAAAGGAGCACAACACCACGGAGTTCCCCGTTTTCGAGCAGTACGAGCATAGAGTTGTTGTAGAACATCACCCAAAAGAGTGGGTACCGGATTCCGAGACATGAAGATCCTTATGACATGGATACTGATAAAAGTGTCAGGGTTGGGAAACAATACCAGACCATAGATCAAAAGAGCTAGAATATCCTCGTATGCCTTGAAGTCCAAGTCATTCCAGAAATCATTAGCCTTGCCAACCAGAAATTTGACCAAAAAGCCCTTGATCCCATTCCTAGTTTCCCAGTTGGACAATACCTCTTCTTTGGTCAAGGGGAGAATTGCAGCAATCTCTTCAGGCCTAGGAGTCTTTTCCAAACCAGTGAATGGAGTTTGTTCCAAGACAGGGATCCCAAGCAAATAAGAGAACTCTTCCAGGGTAGGAACCAGCTGGAAGTCTTGAAAGGTGAAACAATGGTACAGAGGGTCATAAAACTGGGTCAGAACACTTATCAGTTGTTGGTCCCATTTTGCAGTGACCAAGCCAAGGAGAGAACCATGTCTGTTGATGAAGGAAGAAGTGTTTGGAATCCTACCAACCAAATCCTTGAGTAACACTGGTGGTTGAACAAAGTTGAACCGAACAGTATTTCTGCGCAAGGGTATCATGATGTCCTACAAAACAGAGCAAAGATGAAACCTTTTTGTCTTTGAAATGGGTTAGCCTTTTATACAGGATGCATGCAATGGTATGATGGCATGATGCTATGATGAAGCACACCACAAGTATTCACACAGGCAAATAAGGCACACAAGTCACACAAGACACCCTTAGGTTTCAGGCCAGCATGAGGTTCAGGTATTACCCTCTTTTGGTTTTGTTGGTTAAAACCTGTCCTATCAAAAGTAACCGGGTTCTAGAGGATCTCAAATCATTGGCTACCCTCAATCGGTCATAACTCCAGCATCGCAATCTTTTCTCGCGGCCAGAACCATCTCGAGAGTTTAGCCTCAATGAGTGTAGCATACTGCTACTGTCCTAATAGCCAAGTTGGTCAATTTGGGGTTCTAAGGTTGGTTGGTGTTTAATGACCCCTTAGAAGACCTATATTCTCCCCGTTACAACACAAGGGATATAGGTACAGACTAAGATGCCACACCAACGTAGCCACTGCTTCACCCATGTCGTTCTACGCCGGACAGGTCCCTCACAGATTATGCTACCTAAAAAGGGTATATCCCAGATCCGGGTTAGGATCTATGAACTCCGATGCAAAGCCCACCAATATAAAAGCAAACAAAGCAAACAATTGAAAACAAAGGTGATCTAAGCCCTAAGGTTACTCCACTTTTAAAAGTCTTATTCCCCAGCAGAGTCGCCAGTTCTGTGATACGGTGGGAGAACTGACTTGAGGTTTGCGTTTGTATTCGCAAATGTTGCGGTTAGCAAGAGTCGCCACCGACTTTTTATTTTATCCTAAGGAAAGGTTAAAAAGCACAGCAAAAACCTTTTGAGATGTTTTCTTGGGTTCGGGGAGTAGATTATAGAAAGGGAAGGTATTAGCACCCTTTCTATCCATGGTTATCCATGGGCTCTTAGTTACTTGCTTAGATCACTTGCCTTTTGTTTTCAATTGTTTTAAATGGTGCTTGAGTGTGTGGGTTTTGAAAATGCTTTGAAAAGATGCCAATGTGGTGAAAACCTTTGTAATGATCCATGTGGGGATGTATACAAAGATGTATGTCTTTTGAAAAGGGTTTCATTTGTTTTTGAAAGTAGTTTTGAAAGTGTAGTGAGATGTGGTTTTGAAATTAGGCAAGTGTTTTGTTTTGCAAGTTGATTCAAGTAACTAAGAGGTTATCTACTCCTAAATTTCTCAAAAGATCATTGCTATACTTTAACCCTTTTAACAAGTTTACTCCATCATTGTATTTGGTGGGCAACCTTGTGTTAGGATGTGAAAGGGACAGGCGCGGGTCATCGTTTAGACCATAATTGCAACGGCGTTAAATGTCTTTGGGCAATTTTCTTTAAGGGACTTGATCATTTGTTTTTGTTTGTTTTTGAAAAGTTTTATCGAGGGACTATGATCATTCAAATTGTTTGCTTTGCCCAAAGAAGTTCAACATGCAATATGGCCCATTTATTTGAAAGGCAACAAGTGGAATACCCTAGGGGGTGCAAGTGTGATTTGTGTCCATTTTCATGCTTGTTTATCTTGTATTAGGTCAAACTATTTTTTATCGTTTTTCGCATACAAACCCTAATTCTAACATGTTATCATTAGAAAGCAATAAAGTGCGAAATTAAAATTACTAAGCTATTACAAAACCAAATATGGGAAAGGGGGTACAAATGTTCAAATGGGGATATTGACAAGAATTTAAATCTAAATTATTACATCATTTTAATATTTGCAATTTAAATAATGTACAAAAATTAAATAAGAATGCAAGATGCACAAAAATGTTTTGTATATGTATGAAAAATATTATTTATGTAAAATAAAAATAAGAAAATAAAAAGGTATTATTTTGAGTATTTTAACTTTTAGGGAAAAAACCCTAATTTTAATGAAAATGGATATTAATTGACTTAATATAACTATTTATTCATTATTTATAAAAAATAAAAATGAAATGAAGTATATTATGAAAAAAAGTATTTTTGTATCAAATATTAAAAATAATAAAATATATACATTTTGGTATTTTTACTCTAAGTATACTAATATATATATATGTATATTTATATTATCTTAAATATATATTATATACAAATAATAATAATAATAATTAATTTTTTTTTGAAAATAGTATTTTTTATGTACAATATTTTCAGAGGATAATATAAAATAAAAAATAAAAATAGAAGTGCTTTTACATATTTTTTCTATTTTTTCTAGATAATAATATATATGTGTATTTATGTATAAATAAGGGTAATAAACAAATAAATATGCAATAAATACAAAAAATGATGAAAAAAAATATTTTTAATTTTTTAATGTCATGAGAAAAAACAAATAAAGTCAACCAAAAAAGTAAAAGTCAAAAAAAGTCAAAAATGAAGCAAATGGGCTCAGGGGGTGTAAACATGGAAATAGGGTGTGAAAAGAAAAGCACAAGACAAGCCCAGCCCAATGATCATTGTCTTCAACCTCCAGCACAAACATTTGAAAAACGCGCGCCCCTGTTCTTCAATGTCTAACTCCTGATTCTTGGCTTTTCAGCAAAAACTCATAACACAACAAATGTTCAGCATGATGAGACGGTTCTAACCATATAAAGAACTTGACCTATCTCTCTAAGATGAGGGAGAATTTCTCCTCCCCCAAATCCTAACCTAATTTTTCTACCATTTTCAAACTCCAAATTCTCTCTACTCAGGCAAAAGAAATGAAATGTAAAGATATGTACATGTTCAGGGCTATGAGTAGGACCTTGTTTCTTCACAAACTTAAGACTAAAGATGCATGATAAGAGAGATACGAGTTCAAAGTTTTACCTGTGCAGTTGAACTTCTATGTGGAGAATGAGGGACTTTCAGTGCAATGTAATGATTGGAAAAGCTTCCTTGAGGTCCAGGGATGCTTTTTCAATGCTTACTTTGTCTTGAACCTTCTTGTATCAAGCTGTAGAACTTCAACTGCAAGAGGAGAAATTAAAAATGGTGGAAACTGTTAGAGTGATTACAGGTCAGGTTTTAGGCCATGGTTAGCTTGCATATGTTGTAAGGAAGGTGTATGAATTGTCTTTGGTGAGAATGCTCGAGGGAAGTGGGAGTTTGCACTCAATCTGCAGGGGTTCCCCTATTTGTGCAGTTTCAAGGTGATTTTAAGATGGAGGGTGCTTGAGAGGTTCAGGACTCGTGCAAAAGCTTAGATATGTTCTATGGAAGATGTTTGATAACTTTGTTCTTGTGTCTTTTTGCTGAAGAGAGAGTTGGCATAAGTTATGGACCTTTCTTCACACTTAAGCTACAAAATGCAACTTGGCTCTCTAGGTCAGTACAGGCCCTCCCACTATGCTGCTATCCCTTGCCTTGATCAGTGCAATTTTTCACAAACTTGTGCCAAGAAGATCTTGATTGTACCACTTGGATTGCAAACTTGACATAAAGTTCTTCTTTTCAAGAATGGAAATAGTGCTTTTTCTAGTTTAGGCTTAATTCCTTGTGTAATGACCAAAGGCTTAGAATAACAACTTGGTTCAATGGTTTTGCATTAAATTAAGGAGTGTAATTTGGTTTAAAGACATGTAAAGTAGCACAAACTATGCTGAGTTCAAATTTGCAAAGTTTATGAACATGTTTTGATGAAGAACAAAAGTGAATTTTTGCCAACTTGTGAAATTCGAATCTCTCAAGTTATGAGGTTGTTTGATGAGTTCTTGGACATTTTGGAAAGCTTGGAATGTGTACTACAATCCATATTTGAAATGAAAATCAAAATTCCAAGTGGAAGGGTATGAAAAGTGGCCTTGAAGTGGGGTAGAAAACCTTGTCAAAATAGGTTAAAATTTCACTAAGTTAAAAATGGTTTGGTGCCCTTATTCAAAAAATTATAACTTGAGATACAAGCTTCAAATGAGAAAACTTTGTGAATCAAAGTTGTAGATTATGCAACAAGCTACAACTTTCATGTTTTGACTTTTGTTTGAATCCAAATGGATCATGGTGAAAAGATGGGGAAAAGTTGGGAAAAAATTAGGGTTTTTCATAACTTATAAAAATTCTAAGTTATGAAAAATTCCATTTTCAAACCCTAATTTGCATTTTGAGATTTCTTGGTGAACAAGTTTCATGATTTGGCATGTTTTGATGAAAAATGAATCTTGACTCTTGATTTTGACCAAAAAGTCAAAGTTTGACTTTTCAGTATACAGTCAAAATTGATCAATT
Organism: Vicia faba; assembly: GCA_948472305.1. Classification (NCBI taxonomy): domain Eukaryota; kingdom Viridiplantae; phylum Streptophyta; class Magnoliopsida; order Fabales; family Fabaceae; genus Vicia; species Vicia faba. The sequence continues at coordinate 1,026,429,698 of OX451736.1, read as the reverse complement.
GACTGGGAAATTCAACTGTCAATCTTGTGTACTTGGGATCTTTTGAGCTTGATGAACATGTCAAGATAATTCCATGGGGTCCTTGAGTCCATATGTGAGCTTGTTTTGCCATTGGCTAGGTCAAACAGTCAAAAATTGCCTTTGTGCAGTCAAAACCCTAAAAATGACCATTTTGCCCTTTTGGTGATCTGATCAAATTTCTTGTGGAATTGTGATCCAAACTTGATCAAATGGTCCATATGAATTCAATATGTCGATGTGGGTCAATTTTCATGAGGTTTGACTGTCAATTGGCCACAGTTGACTTTTTCCCCAATACAGCTGATTTCTAGGTCAACTGTCCAATTGACTGGGGAAAACTTGGAATCAAGACTTGAAACTTGGTATAGGTAAACTTGGGAGTCCAATATGAAGCATGAAAGTCATCTTAGGCATTCTAGGTCAAAACATCTTTGGGCAAACACAAACCCTAATTTGAGTCCACAGTGCAAGGAGAAGTCTTGAGCAGAGGAAACCCTAACTGGATCTTGATCTTCAAAGGTCTTGTGATGAGAAAATGTTGAGGAAATGGGAGGGCAAATTTTGGGGTACAACAGTGATGTTCTAATCGCAGAAGACTAGAATGAGACTTGAAGGGTGATGTTCTTACCGAAGTGTTGAACATAGCCTTCATATGTTGAAGAATCATGTTCTGACCAAAGAGCACCGCTTCTACATGTTCTGATTGAAGCATCATGTTCTGAACCGTGTTTGCAAATTCTGATTGCACTCGCATGAAGGCTGGTCCAGAAGTTTTGAAGTATCATATTCTCTTAACACTTAGAAAATTTTCTAAATGTTTAGAAATTTGATTTTTTCAAAGTAATTTCTGACTTCTGAAGTTTTTTGATGAACCAATTTCATGTCTTGAGGAAATATAATTGTTGAAACTTGATTTGATCTAAAAAAGTCAAAGTTTGACTTTTCAATGTGCTTTTGACCATTTTGCCCTTGTGGATGATTTTCTTGAAAAGTTGTAATTCAAAACTTGAAACTTGATAGAAGCAAGCCTGAGAGTCCAGGATGATTTTTTTTTTGAGAAATGAGAGGGAAAATTTTGGGGTACAATAGTTGCCCCTGTTCAATCTTCTTAAGCCTGAGGATGTAGATTGGCTGGTCTGCCTTTCGTGATCTGAAGGTGGAAGATGATTGAACACTAGAGTGCCCAGAAATTTGCACCCACATAAAGTAATGCTGATTGGTGATATCGAGAACGGGCTTACGGATGTCATTTGGAAGGCGACGGGGAATCGTCAGAGATGGGCTTAAAGATGCCATCCGGAAAATATCGGTTGCGTAAGAGATTCCTTGGCGATAATTCCTGTACCTGCTGTTGAGGGGGACTTTGCTGGGGAATGTTGATTTATGCACTGGGAAGTAAAGTCTGGGAGCTTTGGTTGTCCATTACTCTACTGGGGAAATAACTCTTGACTGAGGAGGTGAAAGTAGAATGTATACCTGGTCAGGGTCCAGGCTGTACAACGACTTACTGGGGAAATGTGAAATCGACCGTATCTGGTCGGGTCCAGGCCTCACAGTGTTGTAAACTATTGTCTGGAGATAAGGGAGAAGGAACCTGGATAGTAGGGTTACTTCGAGATGAAATCCTGGATAGTAAGGTTTGTGGGAAGGAAACTGGGTAGTAGGGTTACTTAGAGATGAAAGCCTGGATAGTAAGGCTTGTGGGGAGGAACCTGGGTAGTAGGGTTACTTTGAGATGAAATCCTGGATAGTAAGGCTTGTGGGAAGGAACCTGGGTAGTAGGGTTACTTCAAGATGAAAGCCTGGATAGTAAGGCTTGTGGGAAGGAACCTAGATAGTAAGGTTACTTCGAGATGAAAGCCTAGATAGTAAGGCTTGTGGGAAGGAACCTGGGTAGTAGGGTTACTTCGAAATGAAAGCATGGATAGTAAGGCTTGTGGGAAGGAACCTGGGTAGTAGGGTTACTTCGAGATGAAAGCCTGAATAGTAAGGCTTGTGGGAAGGAACCTGGGTAGTAGGGTTACTTCGAAATGAAAGCCTGGATAGTAGGGCTTGTGGGAGAGAACCTGGATAGTAGGGTTACCTCGCTTGATCATGTAGATTAGTTGACCCGTTTAGTTTCGGGAACTGATTTTCGTTAGCTGTCTGCAGATATGACACGTATAACTACTGGAATTGTTAGTGATCACTGTCTTCCTGAAAAGATAACAGGGTTAATTATATGCGATGCATGAAATTCGTTGTGAGATGATGTTCTCAAAATAAACGAGATTATGCTGCATGTGATATGTATGTGCATGTCATGATGTATGAGCACGAGATGTTAGCTGTGACATATCCGAGTCTGGGAAAATAAATCCCTGACTGCTGCTAGAGAATATAACATTTCTGACTGTTGTAGAGAATTGTGGTTCTTCTACTTCCGTTGGAGATGGTGAACGAAAATGACTGTGCTGGAGATTTGTTCTTTGTTATTTGTGAATATTCTGCCAAGGAGAGACTTTGTTCGAGAATAGCTCTGCGGGGGAATGACTTTGTTAAGCTCTATTGGGGATTGAGCTAGAGAAACAAACTCTGCATGGGGAGATAATAATTTATGATGATCCGCTCGCGATTATGAAATTTGACTGGGGGACATATGTGTCAGGTTTCTGGACGACCATGGCTAGGGAGATTACTTCCCGTTTTGAGAGAAATGATATTAATGCTTTGATTTCCTCTACTCCGTGGGGAGTACAAATGTTACAAGGTCACGTGTACTGATGAATATGTTCCAAAGTTGTCTCTGCCCTGGTACCTGCTGGACAGAGTAACTGTTGGGTTTGACATTTCTCATTCTTTCCCCTGTTTCTTAAGTTATGAGCAATTGTCTTTCTGTTTCTTTATGTAAATATTTATGAGCAGCGATCATATTTAAACTCATATGTCAAAAATAAATCATTGGATGTTCTTGCAACACAAAACAGAAGAAGAAAAACTCAAAGTTTCTTATGAAAATGATTTTGTATTGATTTTCTAAAGTTGGCCTGTAATAGGCCTTTTTGTACAAGGAGGCTGACGCTCTAGTAAAAGAACATCTCCGTAAAAATAGAATTTATACAATATTGTGTAAAAAGAAAACAGTTATCTACAATAATCCTATTGGGTTCCAATTCTGCTATCGCCGTTATGTCTTCAAGCGTCTCATCACTTTGCTGTTTGTCCGAAGCTGATTAGGTTGATCGATGCTGTTTGAGCTTGACAATTGATATTGAGGCCAGATCGCAGGGTGAACCAATGGGACATAGTGATACGATTTTCATCCCTAACTTTTGCATGGACTGCCCTTTCGGGTTTTCAGTCCACCGGGATACCCTTTTTTGCCCAAGTCGCCTTTTCAGGTTTTCGACTTGCCGGGTGTACAAATTGTTTTCATTTTCATCCCTTATTTTTGCCCGAACCCTTTTGGTTCACCGGGAAGCCCTTATTTTTTCCTAGGCCAGTGAACCTAGCGGGTCTTTTATCATGCGTAGTATCATTTCACTATGTCTGCATTGACAGGGTGAGGAAGGTCGTCACCGTCCATGGTGGTTAGAATCATGGCTCCACCCGAGAAAATGTTTTTAATCACAAATGACTTATCACCAAGGCTGGATCCCCGAAAACATTTAAGAACTTGATCCTGAGATCAATAGCGGCTTTGAGACCCATGATGCAGGCTTCATACTCTGCCATGTTGTTAGTGCAGTTAAAATATAGTCATGTAGTGAAAGGAGTATGACAACCCTCAGGAGATATGATTACGGTGCCAATGCCATTACCGAGTGCATTCGAAGCTCCATCAAAAACCATAGTCCATCGGGATCCTTTCTCAGGTCCTTCATTCGGTCCATGTCCTTGGTAGTCAGTCACCAGCATAATGTTCTCATTCGGGAACTCAAAATTCATGGAATGGTAGTCATCCACGGCTTGATGAGCCAAATGATCAGCCAATACACTCCCCTTGATTGCTTTCTGGGTTGTATATTGTATATCGTATTCAGTTAAGATCATTTTCCATCTCGCTATTCTTCCGGAGAGAGCGGGCTTCTCGAAGATGTACTTGATTGGATCCATCTTAGATATCAACAGAGTAGTGTGAGTTAGCATATACTACCTTAGTCAGTGAGCAACCCATGCCAAAGTGCAACAAGTTTTCTTGAGCAGTGAGTATCGTGTCTCACAGTCGGTAAACTTTTTGCTAAGGTAGTATATTGCATGCTCTATTCGACCAGACTCGTCATGCTTCCCCAACACACACCCCATTGAATTATCTAGCACTGTTAAGTATAATATCAAAGGTCTTCCATCAACCGGAGGCATCAGAGTTGGTGGTGCCTGAAGGTATTCCTTGACTCTTTCGAAAGCAATCTGGCATTCGTCATTCCACTTTAACACTTGATCTTTCTTCAGAAGCTTGAAGATGGGCTCACAAGTAGCAGTCAGATGTGAAATGAACCTGGCGATATAATTTAAGCGCCCCAAGAAACCTCTAACTTCCTTCTCTATGCGGGGAGCGGGCATCTCTTGTATGGCCTTTACCTTTGCGGGGTCTACCTGAATACCTTTGTCACTGACGATGAAACCCATAAGCTTACCAGACCTTACCCCGAAGGTACATTTGTTCGGATTCAACCTCAACTTGTATATCTTCAACCTGTCGAACAACTTTTGTAGGTGGTCGAGGTGCTCTTCTTCGGTTTGACCTGGCTATCATGTCATCAACATAAACTTCGATCTCGTGGTGAATCATATCGTGGAACAAAGCGACCATGGCTCGCTGATAGGTTGCCCCAGCACTCTTCAACCCAAAATGCATCACCTTGTAACAGAAGGTGCCCCACTGTGTGACGAAGGTCGTCTTTTCCATGTCTTCAGGAGCCATCTTGATCTGGTTGTAGCCAGAGAAACCATCCATGAAGGAGAAGATTTTGTGCCGCGCGGTGTTGTCAACCATAACATCAGTGTGGGGAAGCGGGAAGTCATCCTTGGGGTTTGCCCTGTTCAGATCTCTGTAATCCACACACATCCGTACCTTGCCGTCCTTCTTAGGTACCGGAACGACGTTAGGAATCCACTGTGGATAGGAGGTGACAACTAAGAACCCTGCGTCGAACTGCTTCATGACCTCTGCCTTGATCTTCTCTGAAATTTCAGGGTGCATATGGCGGACCTTCTGTTTAACCGGAGGACAATCCTCTTTAGTTGGAAGACGGTTTACCACGATGTCAGTGTCTAAACCAGGCATGTCTTCATATGACCAGGCAAAAATCTCAACGTAGTCGTGCAACATCTGTATCAACCACTGTTTGATCTTAACTTCCAAATTTTCGCCGATCTTGACTTCTTTTCTATCCGTCTCTATGCCCAAGTTTATTGTCTCAACTGGCTCTTCATGAGGCTGTATAGCCCTCTCTTCTTATTGTAATAGTCTATCCTGTTCCCCAGGCACCTCAGAATCATTCTCACCTTCGTCCTCAGCTCGGTTGATCGGATTCTCGAAGTCATAGCTGGTATTAGCAGGATTGTTATCAATGGGATCCAGAGTGGATATGGATATGCAATTTGATACATGTGTGTGTGTGTGTAAGAGCATAGCTGAATTGATAAAGTAAAAACAGAAAAGAAAAAAAAAGAGAGCACAAAATTTATATGCAAAGAACGTCCAATGCTTCATTGATGATTATGATGCGGTGGGAGAACTGACTTGAGGTTTTGCGTTTGTGTTTGCAAATGTTGCGGTTAGCAAGAGTCGCCACCGACTTTTCTTTTATCCAAAAGGAAAGGTAAAAAAGCACAGGAAAGACCTTTGAGATGTTTTCTTGAGTTCAGGGGGTAGATTATGAAAAGGGAAGGTGCTAGCACCATTTTCATCCATGGTTTTCCATGGGCTCTTAGTTAGTTATTTAGATCACTTGCTTTGTTTTGTTTGAAATGGTGTTTGGTGTGATTTTGAAAGTATTTTGTAAAACAGGCCATTTGTTTAGGCAATCTTTGTAATGATTCTCATTCGTAAGAATGTATACAAAGATGTTTGTCTTTTAAAAATGTTTTCAATGTTTTGTAGGATGTTTGGAAATGTGTGTGTGTTTGTTTTTAAAAATAGCAAGGATTGTTTTGAAATGGAGCAAGTAACTTAGAAGCTATCTACCTACTCAAAATGTCTTTCTTGTGCATTTTTATTCTTTGGACATTGTTGACTTACCATTGATTTGGTAAACAACCCTATCTTTGGATGTAAACGGGATGGGCGTGGGTCATCGTATAACCATGATAGCAATATTGCCAAGTATCTTAGTATTTTTGAGGGGCCAAGATCATTTTGTTTTAGGCAACCTTTGAATAGCGTCATCGAGGGACTATGATCTTATATTTGTTTTGTTTTACCAAGATACTTCGCATGCGTAACATGGCCATTTTATTTTAGGCAACCAAGTGGTAGAAACCCTAAGGGTTCTTGTGTGCAAAGTGTATCATTTTCATGCTTTTGTCTTGCATTTAGGGTTTTCTATTTTGCTTTGTTTTTGTTCTTGTCATGCAAACCCTAATTTACTAATCATGATATAAAAGCGATAAATTGCGTAAAATAAACTAAGCTATTACAACCATTTTTATGGGAGGGGGGAATACAAGTTTGAATGGGGATTTGCACAAATATAAAGCTAAATATATTATTACAACCAAATCGAATGTGCGCGAATAAAGTACAAATATTTAAAATACAATGCAATGCATGTTCATGTAAAAAATATTTTATGTCTTGTTTTTGTGTAAGAAATATATTTAATTCAAACCTAAATTATAAGGAAAAAATATATTAATTATTTTTGAAAGGAGTAAACCCTAGTTTTCAAATTAAAAGGAAATAATGCTTCATGTTATTATTTTGTACATTTTTTGTATCAGAAAATAATAAACAATATTATATATAAATATTTAAAAATTAAATATGTACAAAAATAAGTATTTATGAGTATAAAATGTATAAATAAAAATATTAAGTATTTTTAAATATATTTACAAGTTATTTAAGAAAATAAGTTCTATTTATCAAAATAAACTACTTTTCATGTGAGAAAATAATTAAAAAAATAAAATAAAGGTGTGAAAATAAATAAATCATTTTTTGGTATTTTTTATCATTAAGAAAAATAAATGGAAGTATTAAATATAAAAATATGAAGGAAAATGAAAACATATAAAAAGTTCAGCCAGGAGGGTGCAATAGTAAGTCAGGGGGTGCAGATAGCAAAAACAAAAAAGGCCCAAAGCACAAAAATCCCAGAAGCGCTTCATCCCTGTCCTTGGTCAGGTTCCTGCGCGCGCTTCCATGTTCAAATTGTATCTTGCTTATGCTTGCATAAAAACAAAAACTCATAACATGAAACATGTGGCATTTGAGCTCACGATTCCAACCATATAAATTATGTAATCTAACTCTTAAAGATCAAAGAGAATTTTTGAACCCCTAATTCGTGACCTAACTTTTTCAGAGTTTTCAATCTTCAAATTCTCTTAGCACAAGTATTATAAATGAAAAGTAATGATATGTACAACTTCGTTATTATGAGAGCTACATTTTTTCTTCACAAATCGTGGCTTGAAGTTGCCTATTCAGAGAGATAGAGTTTGAAAAAAATACCTCCTTCAGTTGGAATCGTGCAGAACAATGTAGGGACTTTAATGGAGGTCTGGTGATTGTTTAAGCTTCCTTGAACTTCCCTGAACATATTCCAATGCTTATCTGGTTCTGAGGATGGCTGGAACTCTCTGGCCAAGTCTCACTGCAAGCTTCCAAAGTGAAAATGGTGAATGCTGAAATAGGGGTTACGGAACCAGGGTGATGGCTTGGATTGATTAGGTAGCAAGTGTATGAGATGCTTGAAGTAATTAAACACAAAATGCACGAGCCAAATGAGAGTTGGCTGTCCTTTTGCAGAATCTGTGAGTTTGGGCAGTTTTGTGGAGTTTTTCAGTTTGAGAGTGTTTCAGGTTCAATCCAAGCGTGCCATGCCTTGTAACAAGTTTGTATATTTGTATAGAAATGATACAAAGTCAGCCCTTACTAGCTGTGCAAGCTTTGGACCTTTTTGCAACTTTTCTTGCATTTGAAGTAAAGTGACAAGACCAATCCCACATGCTTGTACTAGCTTGATTGAGGGCTGAAATGAGTTGGTACACATTGCTTGAGAGCTGTAGAGTTTGCTTGTACCAAAGGGAGAGGTTCAATACTCAATATTGACAAAGTTGCAAAAGTTGCTCTTTATGAAAATGGCATTGTGAACTTTTTGCCCAAAATGGAAATACATCTTGTGTAAAGCTTCAAAAGCAAAGATAAAGCCTTTAGCTTCTGAATATGAATTTAATTAAGCAGTGTATAGCAAGCTTAGGACTTGTAAAGCAAGATATAACCAGCATAGGTTGGATTTGCAACTTGATTCTATGTGAAAATGGCTTGAACAAAAGTGAGAAAATGTCAACTTTCCTTCTTCGATTCTCCCTACTCAAAAATGATCTTGGAGAGTTCTTGGACATTTTGGAAAGCTTGAAATGTGCTTAATAATCCATATTTGAAATGAATTTTGAGATACCTCTTGGAACTAGGTGAAAAATGTCCACGAAGTTGGGTCCAAAACCTGTCTAAATTAGGGCAAAATTTCACTAAGTTATTTAGTTCATGGGCCTATGTTCACAAATTAATAACTTGAGATCCAAGCATCTTTAGGGAAAAGTTTGTGAAGAAAATTTGTAGATTTCATGGAGGACTGCAACTTTCATGTTGGAAGTTTTCTTTGAATCAAAATGCATCATGGTGAAAAAGTGGTGCAAAGTTGAGAAAAAATAAGAAAATTTTTATACTTAGAAAAATTCTAAGTTATGAAAATTTTCAAATTAAAACCCTAATTTGAAAATTTGAGTTTCTTGGTGAACAAGTTTCATATTTTGACATATCTTGATGAATTATGACCCTTGGTACTTGATTTTGACCAAAAAGTCAAAGTTTGACTTTTCAGTGTACAATTGACTACAAATTTCAACTGTCAACCCAATGAACTTGAAATCTTTTGAACCATATAATTAGGTCAAGATTATGCCATTGAACCCTTGAAATCATGTTTGAACTCAATTGGTCATTGGCTAGGTTAAAAATCAGAAATTGCCCCTTCTCAGTCAAAACCCTAATTTTGACCATTTTGCCCTTTTGATGATTTGATCAAATTTCTTGAGGAGTTGTGATCCAAACTTGATCAAATGGTACATGTGAGACTAAAATGTTGATGTGGATCAAAAATCATGAAGTTTGACTGTAAATTGGCCATAGTTGACTTTTCCCCCAATACAGCTGATTTTTAGGTCAACTGTCCAATTGACTGATCAAAAATATGGTTCAAGGTTTGAAACTTAACATGAACAATCCTAGGGGTCCAAAATGATGTATGAAAGTCACATGAAACCTTGGTGGTCCAAAAATCCTTGTGCAACCTCAAACCCTAATTTTAGGTTATCAGTGGAAGATGAGGTGTCTTGAGCTGACCAAACTCTAATCTTGTCTTGAGTCAAAGAAGTTTTATGAGAAAAATATTGATAAATGAGAGGGAAAATTTTGGGGTACAACAACTGCCCCTGTTCAATCTTCTTGAACCTGAAGAGTTAGATCGACGAGTTTTGCCGTTCGTGACTCGAAGGTAAAAGATGATTGGACACTAGAATGCCCATAAATTTGCACTCGACAAAGTGTAGTTGAGGGAATGGGCTTAAAGATGCCATTTGGAGAGGTGATATAATCTTTTTGGATATGGGCTTGTAGATGCCATCCAAGAGTGTTTGCTGAATTGTACGTTGTAAGTTAGAAGAATAAGTATCAGAATGGTGTCCTTATCTAGAACGTATCTGAGCTGTATCTGGAGACTTGAAATCTGGATGAGAAGCAGAATAACATTCGCGTCTGGAGCGTATCCGTACTGTAACAAGAGTGTGAAATCTGAATGAGTATCAGAATGGCTTCCGTGTATGGAGCGTATATGGACTGTATCTAATAGTTGAAAAATTGAATGAGTATCAGAATGGAATCCGTATCTGGAGCGTATCTGAACTGTATCTGTAAGCTGAATCTGAATAAGTGACAAAATGACAACCGTGTCTGGAGCTTATTTGGACTGTATCTGAGCTTAAATATGAATAAGGGTCAGAATGACATCTGTGTCTGGAGCGTATCTGTACTGTATCTGAAGTAGAATCTGAATAAGTGACATAATGGCATCCGTATCTGGAGCGTATCTGAACTGTATCTTGATGTTGGAATCTGAATTAGTGACAAAATGGCTTCCGTGTCTGGAGTGTATCCGTACTGTATCTGAACTAGAATCTGAATGAGTAACAGAATAACTTCCGTGTCTGGAGCGTATCTGTATTGTATCATGATTGCATATTGTTAAACGGTAGTTGTTAATCTTATCCTGAAAAAAGGTAAAATGTTAGCTGAAACACAAAGTTATGTTGCATGAAATGTATGATGCATTATATGTGTTTTGTCAATGTTTATGATATGTGGATGTAATGTATGCGTATGTAAGCTGATTTACTGTATTGTTGAGGAAAATAAATCCTTGATTGCTGAGGATATGTGGATTCTTCATGTCTTGAAGTTGGAGTATTGACAAAAATTCCGTTGCGAGCAATGCCATATACCGCTTGAGTAATTTGCTTAGGAAATCCAGAGAATTTCGATGACTTCTGCTGGGAATTAATAATGAGAATCTTCAATCTGTTAGGGAGTAATGAAAACTCTGTGGGGAAAAAGCTTATTCTTGTTTTTGGAAAAAGTTCAGGAGTTTCGGTTGTCTGCCACTCTACTGGGGAATTATCCTAGGTTAAGGAGAAACATAAGTTAGCTGTTATCCGGTTGCTTTTCAGGCTTCAAGACAACTTGTTGGGGAATTTGGAGAAACTGAATGGTTTCCGCTGGGGATTGAAAGTTTCAGCTCCACTGGGGATCTTAATGATGTACCGTAGGGATTGCTCATGGAATAGCCTAAAGACGTTTTCCTATTCTTTCAACCTGTCAGTAATTGTTCTTTTCCATTTTGTTTATTTGTAAACAGTAATTATGTTCAAATGCATATGTTCATTAATGAATCACTGGACGTTTTTGCAAATAAAAACACAAGTGTAAAGAAAAAGGAAAATAGTTTTCTGTACTTTGAAAGAGATATCTTTGTATTTACTTTGAATAAGTATTTTGTAAAAAGGAGACAGACATCCTAGTAAGAGGATGGTGTCATAAAAGTAAGAAAAATTTATACAAAGAAAGATAGCTATGTGTAATAATCCCATGGGGTTCCCATTCTGCTATAGCCTTCGTATCTCCGAATATCTTGTCCATTTGTTGCTTCATCCGAAGATGATTGAATTGATCAGAAGCTCCAAGTTTGTCAGTGAAGAGGTTGTATTTGTCCTCAAAGTGATCCGACGAGACATAATCATACGCTTTAATTCCCTAACTTTTTCCTGGGCCGCCCTTTCGGGTTTTAAGTCCACCGGGAAACCCTTTTTTGCCCAAGTCTCCCTTTCGGGTTTTCAACTTGCCGGGTGTACAAATTTTTTTATTTTATCCCTAATTTTTGCCCGAACCTTTTTGGTTCGCTGAGATGCCCTTGTTTTGCCTAGGTGTGTCAACCTAGAGGGTCTCTTATGCATAATATCTTTTGACTATGTTTGTGTTCGCAGGGTGTGGCAGGTCGTCACCGTCCATGGTGGTTAAGATCATTGCCCTACCAGAAAAGATATTCTTGATTACAAATGGTCCTTCATAGGTAGGAGTCCATTTGCCCCTGGGATCACTTTGTGGCAAGATGATGCGCTTGATCACTAGGTCTCCAACTTGATATACTTGGCGTATGACTTTCTTGTTGAAGGCCTTGATAATCCGCTTTTGATACATCTGACCATGGAAAACATCAGTAAGTCTCTTTTCATCAATTAAGTTCAACTGATCAAGTCGGGTTTGAATCCAATCATCCTAGCTCAAACCTGCATTCTTCATGATTCTCAAAGAGGGAATCTGAACCTCAATAGGTAAAACAACCTCCATGCCATAAACCAAAGAATAGGGTGTTGCCCCAGTTGATGTGCGAGCCGTGGTACGGTACCCGTGGAGAGCAAACGGTAGCATCTCATGCCAGTCCTTGTAGGTGACTGTCATCTTCTGTATGATCTTTTTAATGTTTTTATTTGCAGCTTCGACTGCACCATTCATCTTTTGCCGATAGGGGGATGAATTGTGATGTTGAATCTTGAACTGCTCGCACAAGGCGATGATCATAGTATTGTTAAGGTTCGTACCGTTATCAGTGATGATCCTTTATGGGATACTGTATCGGCATATAAGATTTGGCTTGATGAAGCGGGCAATAAAATTCTTAGTAACGGATGCGAAAGAGGCTGCTTCGACCCATTTGGTGAAATAGTCAATGGCCACTAGAATGAAGCGGTGTCCATTGGAGGCTGTAGGCTTGATCTCTCCAATCATATCAATTCCCCACATAGCGAAGGGCCAAGGAGCTGTTAAGACATTTAGAGGAACCGGAGGCACGTGCACCTTGTCTGCATAGATTTGACACTTATGACAGGTCCGGGAGTGTTGGTAGCAGTCAACTTCCATGGTAGACAAATAATATCCTGCCCGTAGGATTTTCTTCGCCATCGTATGTGTGATACGGTGGGAAAGAACTGACTGTTTTTCAGAGTGCTGATTCACGTTTTGCGTTTGTTTTTGCAAAATGTCGCGGTAAGCAAGAGTCGCCACCGTCTTTTATTTTATCCAACAAGGAAAGGAAAAAAGCACAGAAAAATTCCTTTTTCGAGATGTTTCTCGGGTTCGGGGGGTAGATTATATAAAGGGAAGGTGTTAGCACCCTTTCTATCCGTGGTTATCCACGGGCTCTTAGGTACTTGCTCATAATTTTTTCAAAATTTGCTTTTCTTTGTGTTTGTGGGTTTGAAAAAAGTCTTTGTTTGAAAAGGAGTGTAAGTGTGAAAAGTATTTTTGTTTTTGAAAGAGCAAGTACTTAAGAACCATCTACCTACTCGAAAAGGGAATCAATCTGTGCTAATGTCCTTTAGACAATGCTATCCCACTATTAGTGAGTAGGTAGCACCGTCGTTGGAGTTTAAGGGTCAATTCGATTAAGGGACGTGCGGTCACTAAAGCAATGTTAGGACGCCTTAGCGGTAAGCCTAATGTCTTAGATCATTTTTCCGAGGCAACCGTTTCGAGGAAACTATGATCTTTGGACAAGAGGGCGACCTCTAAAACTTCCTATACTCAATGACCGCGTTACAAAGGCAACCAAGTGAGGTGTACCCTAAGAGTGCGCATGTGCGAGTGTGTTGTTTACAGTTAATCTTGTCTTTGTACATGTCAATGGTTATCTATGTTGATTTTAGGTTTAAACGTTCGATCTTGTCATGCATTCCCTATTATCAAACATCTAATAGTTTATAAGTTGCGGAAATTAAATTGCGGAAATTAAACTAACTATTACAAGGCGTCGGGTATTTACATCGCCAAAAGGAACCCTTGAAAATTAAAATGCGGAAAATAAATAAAGCGATAAAAATATTTAAGTCCTATTAAACTATTACATTCCAGGAAACAGATACAATATTGAGATAAAATGGATCACGTGCGGGAAATTAAATCGGGCGCAAGTTTTTAGGGTTTTGACCCTTTTTGTTAAAGAAAAGATTTTTTTGGTTATTTTGAATTAAAAAGAAATTAGATCTAAGTTAATTATTAAATTAATAAATAAATTAATTAATAAAAATATTTTTGGGTTTTTTTAGTATTTAAAGAAATAAAATAAAATAAATTAATGTTAGTCAAAACCTAATTAATTCTAATTGATTTTAATTATTTACAAAAAGATATTAAAGTTATTCCTAACTAGAGCTAAATTAATTAAATTAGTATTTATTAACAAAAATAAAATACTGAAAATCAATTTAAGTAAGAAAGTATTTTTTGGTTTTTAATTTTATTAAGAAAAAAGGTTTTGATTGGTTAATTAAATAATAAAAATAATAATAATAAATAAATAAAATAAATAATAAAAGAAAGAAATAGAAAGACTTAGGGGGTTTGGGCCTGATTAGGGAGGCTTGCTTAGCAATTTCCATGGCCCAATTATGCAGGCTTGTGTTGACCTTCCTGATTTCCATGTGGCACTTTGACTTGGGAGTATGATGCACGTTCCATCTGGACCACCAGATCTGGCCTGGGGCCATCTGGCAGGTGATTGAATGAGGGAGTATTATGAACCACACGCTTGGTTTTATATTGGATCACTTGTAGAAAAAATAGAACAAATGCATGGGGGACCTGGGGTTCGAACCCAGGTCTTGTTGGTACTTGAACGCATGCCACTACCACTGCACCACTATGTCTCAATTGTTAATTAAATGCAAACAAATCATAATATATAAAACGCGTTAAAATTCCAGAAAATAAAAAACAAAGCGCGCGAATTATGAATCGTCCATTGGGGGAGGGCCACGTCTTCACCCCTAACCTCCAGCCCTGTACATTTTCTTGCGGATTCATATCCGTATCTGAATTCGTAGGTTAATCCTAAAACCCACTCTAGGCCATGAAAACGACCCCCAAGACCATGGTTATGCTCGTCTGGGCATCCTGAGTAAACCTATACCCTTCTTGAACCTTGATTTCCCATGAAAAAGAAAACCCTAAAATCTAATGCAAAACCCTAGCCATACGGTTAAGGGGTTAGAGTCCATATCAATGCAATCAAATAATGCCAACAATCCAGAAATTTCACAAGCATCATGAATATGTCAATGATTTGCCAGAAAAATGCAAGAATATGGAGTTATTATTTCAAACGAAAAGCGGTTTTTTGAGAGACTTACAGAGCTTTAGGGCGTGTATGGAGATTGGTTTTGGGTTGGTTCTGCTTCAGGGATGGTCCAACAATTGATTAGTGTTGAGTCTTGCCTTTGAAAACGCCTCCAAGCTCGATTTCAGTTTTGCAATTTTTGTCAATTTTTGCAAGTTTGCTTTTGATGTTCTTGCAGCCTCTAGGTCCTGATCTCGTGTGCTTTCACTTGTATATGTATGCTGCAATGTATTAGGTCAACAATTAGGTCTTGAATCTTTGCACATTGATGTCTTGAGATTGGATTTGATCCTCCATTGAAAACATGCTTAATTTGCCAAAAATCCAATCTTTTTGCACATGGAATGATTGATATGAATTTGATCATGACATTGATGATGATTAGGTCATGAAAATAGAAAAAGATCTCATGTAATCAAGTTTTATGATTTTATTTGATTTAAATTGATTTAAAATGGAATATTCAATAAAAAATCAAATAAAATAAGAAAATTGATAAATGGGCTCAAGGCTGAATCTAGGACACATGTGTAGTGTGACAAGATCAAATCAAATGGAAAAGAATGGGCCCATTTGACAAAATTTGAAGTTTTGGGGATAGTTGACCTTTGGCAATTTTGCAAAAATGCCCAACTTCAACAATGCACAACTTCTTCAATTTTGAACTTTTCGAAGTGTTCTTGGACTTTTTAGAAAGCTTGAGATGTCCTCTAACCAACCCTTTTGGTCTCATCGCATTTTAATATTCCATGCTCAAGTTATAAGCTTTGGAAAAAAGGTGTTTTTGTTGACTTTCAAAAATGACCTATAATGTCCAAATTTGTAACTTTTTGTGAGTGGATTTTCTGATCTTGGGGTATGAAGATGGATTGTAGGAAATTGCATCCTATTAAAAATGAGCCTTGGATGGGTCATTTCTCATAAAGTATGAGAAAGTTATGCTTGGTCAAAGTTGAGTTGACTTTTCCTGCAAAACCCTAATTTAGCAACTTTTGAGTCTTGATGAATTTTGAGCAATCCTTGATGAATCATGATCAACCCTTGATCAAATGATGAAATATCCTTCAAAATGAGAATGTTGGCAAAAAATCTTGAAGTTTGACTATTTGTAGGTCACATATGACTTTTGCCCTAACACAGTCGATTTTTGGACCCTTTGAGCAATTGACTGAGCAAACTTCCTCTGTAAGGCTTGAAATTTGACATGGATGACCTTGAGGACATATTAGGAAATTGGGTTGCACTTGAGGTCATTTGGATTCAAGGATCTTGATGCAACACAAAACCCTAATTTAAGGTTGTCTGCCTTAGGAGATGGCTTGACTGTCCAACTCTTGAACAATCTTGAGCCACTTGGAGATTTTTCTTGCAATGTTTTAAAAAACATGAGAGGGAAAATTTTGGGGTGCAACAGTATGCCCACTAGAGTGAGTGCCAAAGGTACCTTCATGCAGTTCAGCCATGATCTTTTCAGCTTCAACCTTGTCCACACAATGGAGCAGAATAGAATCATGATTACGTTTGTACAGGATGCCATTACTCAAGAAGAACTTAGCAGAGAATCTCCTTAAGAACTTTTTATCGTTGATTGAAGCTCCTTCTGGATATTCTTGAGCCTCGAGATACCTTTTGACTTCATGAAATCAAGGCTGGTCCATTATTTCTTCGGTATTAATCTCGTGACAGTGTGCTGGTTCGTCCATTCGTTCAATGGTGATATGGGGAGCCTCGTTATCCCAATTAAGTTTAAACATAGATGACATTGTATCTAGAGCATCTTCTAGCTGATTTTCTTCTCGCGGGAAATGCTCGAAGGTAATCTGCTCGAAATGTGGTAGCAATGTCAAAACATTATCTTTGTAAGGGATAAGGTTAGGATGCTTAGTGTCCCATTCTCCTTTGATCTGACTGATGACCAAAGCTGAATCCCCAAACACATCTAAAGATTTGATTCCCAAGTCTATGGCAGCCTTGAGACCAAAGATGCATGCTTCGTATTCTGCCATGTTGTTCATGCAGTTAAAGTAAAGTATGGCAGTGAAAGGAGTATGGCATCCTTCCGGAGATATGAGCATAACGCCGATACCGTTACCAAGTGAATTGGATGCCCCATCAGGGTCCATCGGGATCCTTGTTCAGGTCCGTCATATGGCCTGATTTCTTCACCGTTGTCCAATGTCATGATGTCTTCATCAGGGAAGTCAAACCTCATGGACTGATAATCCTCTACAGCTTGATGGGCCAAATGATCAGCTAGCACACTACCCTTTATAGCTTTTTAGGTCGTGTACTGTATGTCATATTCAGTTAAGATCATCTGCCATCTAGCTATCCTCCCAGACAGAGCAGGCTTCTCAAAGATGTACTTTATCGGATCCATCTTAGATATCAGCAAAGTGGTATGAGTCAACATATACTGTCTTAGCCGGCGAGAAGCCCATACCAGAGCGCAACAAGTTTTCTCGAGCAGTGAATATCTGGTTTCACAGTCGGTAAACTTTTTGCTCAGGTAGTAAATAGCATGCTCTTTTCGGCCAGACTTGTCATGCTGCCCCAATACGCACCCCAATGAGTTCTCTAAAACGGTCAGATACATGATCAGTGGTCTTCCCTCGATCGGTGGCATCAGGACAGGAGGCTCTTGTAAATACTCCTTGATTTTGTCAAAAGCAATCTGACATTCATCGTTCCATCTGACTACTTGATCTTTCTTCAACAGCTTGAAGATTGGTTCACAAGTAGACGTTAGGTGAGAAACGAATCTGGCAATATAGTTTAGGCGTCCCAAAAAACCTATGACATCCTTCTCAGTGTGAGGAGCAAGCATTTCTTGTATTTCTTTAACCTTGGCAGGATCAACCTTGATGCCTTTGTTGCTGACAATAAAACCTAAAAATTTACCGGACCGGACTCCGAATGTACACTTGTTTAGATTCAATCTTAACTTGTACTCCTTCAATCTAACAAACAACTTTTGCAAGTGATCAAGGTGTTCTTCTTCAGTTTGTGACCGGGCTTTCATGTCATCTACGTAGACCTCTATCTCATGATGTATCATATCATGAAACAAAGCTACCATGGCGCGTTGATAGGTTGCCTCGACATTCTTCAGTCCGAATGGCATCACTTTGTAGCAGAATGTACCCCACTGTGTGACAAATGTAGTTTTCTCCATGTCCTAAGGTGCCATTTTGATCTGGTTATAGCCTGAGAATTCGTCCATAAAAGAAAATACTTTGTGCTGGGCTGTATTGTCAACCAGGATGTCGATGTGTGGAAGTGGAAAATCATCTTTAGGGCTGGCCCTGTTTAAATCTCTATAATCCACGCACATTCTGACTTTGCCGTCCTTTTTAGGTACGTGAACAATGTTGGCCACCCATTGAGGATAGGAAGTAACAGCCAGAAATCCAGCATTGAACTGTTTCATAACTTCCGCTTTGATCTTCTCTGACATGTCAGGTCTCATGCGGCGGACTTTTTGTTTCACTGGTGGACAGTCTTCTCTTGTGGGTAGACGGTGTACTACGATGTCTGTATCGAGTCCCGACATGTCTTCGTATGACCAGGCAAAGATCTCAACATAATCATGCAACAGCTGAATTAGGCGCTCCTTGAAACTCATATCTAGATTGTCACCCACTTTGATTTCCTTTTTATCTTCCTCGGTACCCAAGTTGATTGTATCCAATAGCTCCTCATGAGACTGAATAGCTCTTTCCTCTTATTGTAATAGTCTGGCCAATTCCCCTGTGTGATACGGTGGGAAGAACTGACTGTTTTGGAATGCTGGTTTGCGTTTGACTTTTGTCATCCCATGTGTGCCTGTTGACTATAGACCATGGTGGATATTCAATTTTGGCCATTGGATTTGTTCTGAAACCATTTGGCAACCATCTGGATGGAGACATATGATAGGTCACGCTCTTGATGCTGCATGGAATCACCTGTAAATAAAATGCAACAAAGTTTTTGGGGGACCTGGGATTCGAATCCAGGTCCCATAGGGCTTTCCACTAGCGCGCTTGCCAACTCAACTAACTTGCTTATTTGTTATTGTAATAGATAAATGATATTATAAGAGAAAAGCAAGCAATATACTGGAAATAAAAAAAAGCGCGAGATTTATTTGAATAGGCCAATGAAGACGAGCCACGTCTTCGTCTTCTTCAACAAAACCTGGTCTTTTTCCCGCGGATTTGAATCCGCAACAAAATCCATGGCTCGATCCCAAAATCGTCCCTAGGCCATGGAAACGAATTTTGAGACCATCACCTTACTCGTCTCCTTCCACTGATTCCATTTATGTCCATGGGTTGCTCTAATTTTTCCTGAAATCAAAACGCCTAAAAAACAAGAGCAAAAACCCTAGCTTCGGGTACAGGGTTACAGGCTACAAAAATGAAATCAAATATTGTAGAAATGTTCTAAGTAGGCCGATTAACATGATTATGCAAAGATTTTGGCAAAAGGATGCAAGAATACGAGATCATGATTCCATGTTCAGGGCCATGTTCAAGAACACTTACAGTGCTGTTTAGGAGGTTTCAAGGCTTGATTTTGATTCCAATAGATCCAGTGGATGTCCAGCAAGAGAGTAGTGTGGAGTTTTTACCTTGGAAGCGCCTCTAAAATCGATTTTAGATTCAAGCTTTTCAAGCTTTTTTCCAAGTTTGGTTTTGTATTTTGCAGCTTCTAGGTCGTGTTCTTGTATGCCTTGCCTTGTATGAGTAATAAGGAATGCATTAGGTTAAAAGTTGGGCCTTGAATCCATGTGAATTGATGATTCAAGATTTGATATGATTTCTCCATTAAAGGCTTCCAATTTCTTTCCAAATCCAAGATTTTGTGCATGATATGGCTTGGCACGAATTTGATTGTGTTCATGATGTTAATTGAAAGCTGTATCAGTCAAAATGATCACAAGTTATTAATATTGAGATTTTATTTTGATTTAAATTGATTAAAAATGAATTAAATCAATAAAAATCAAATAAAATATAAAAATTAATAATTGGTCATGAAATTGAAAATAGGACACGTGTGTGGTGTGACAAGATCAAATCAAGTGGAACAAAGTGGGCCCTTTTGTCAAAAATTGGAGTTTTGGGGATAGTTGACTTTTGGCAATTTTGGAAAAATGCCCAACTTCAACAATGCATAACTTCTTCAATTTTGAACTTTTGGAAGTGTTATTCGACTTTTTAGAAACGTTGAGATGTACTCTAACTAACCCTTTTGGTATCATCTCATTTTGCTATTCCATGCTCAAGTTATAAGCTTTGGTAAAAAAGGTGTTTTTGTTGACTTTCAAAAATGACCTATAATGTCCAAATTTGTAACTTTTTGTGAGAGCATTTCTTGATCTTGGGGTGTTAATATGGATTATATATAATTTAATCCTATTCAAATTAAGCTTAGGATGGGTAATTTCTCATAAAGTATGAGAAAGTTATGCTTGGTCAAAGTTGAGTTGACTTTTCCTACAAAACCCTAATTTAGCAACTTTTGGATTTTGATGAATCTTGAGAAATCCTTGATGAATCATGATCAACCCTTGATAAAATGATGAATTATCCTTCAAAATGATAATGTTGACAAAAAATCTTGAGGTTTTACTATTTGTAGGTCACAATTGACTTTTGCCCTAGCACAGTCGATTTTTGGGCCTCTTGAGCAATTGACTGACCAAACTTCCTCTGTAAGGCTTGAAATTTTACATGGATGAACTTGAGAGCATATTAGGACATTGTGGAGTACTTGAGGCCATTTGTATGCAAGGACTTTGATGCAACACAAAACCCTAATTTGAGATTGACTGCCTTAGGAGATGATTTGACTGTCCAATTCTTGAGCTATCTTGAGCAACTTGGGAGTTATTCTTGAAATGTCTTGGGAAATATGGGAGGGAAAATTTTGGGGTACAAAAGTTGCCCCTGTTCAATTTTCTTAAACCTAAGGATATAGATTGGCTTTCGAGCCTTTCGTGATCCGAAGGTGGAAGATAATTGAACACTAGAGTGCCCAGAAATTTGCACTCTCATGGTGTAGTATCAACATTGTGATGTCGGGAATGGGCTTACAGATGCCATTTGGAGATTGTTGGTAGGAGGGTGGGCTTACAGATGCCATCTGCAGGAGTGTCGATCACATAAGAGATTCCTTAGCGAGAGCTTGCATACCTGTTGTTGTAGAAGATTCCGCTGGGGAAGCCTAACTTTTGTTGAGATTTAGGAACTTGCCTGTACTTCAACTGAGAGAATGCCTCGGCTGAGTCTTAAGAACCTGTCCATAATTCAATTGGGGGGGAAACATCTTCATCAAGATCTAGGAACTGTCTAGTCTTCAACATAGTATACCGTTGAGATTGTAGAACTCGTCCACACTTTGACGGAGGAAAACATCAAGATCTAGGAACTAACTAGTATTCAACGTAGTATACCGTTGAGGTTATAGTACTCGTCCACACTATGAAGTAGGGAAACATCTTCATCAAGATCTAGGAATTGTCTGGTCTTCAACGTAGTATACCGTTGAAATTACAGAACTCGTCCACACTATGACGGAGGAAAACATCAAGATCTAGGAACTGACTAGTGATCAACGTAGTATACCGTTGAGGTTATAGCACTCATCCATACTATGACGTAGGGAAACATCTTCATCAATATCTAGGAACTGTCTGGTCTTTAACGTAGTATACCGTTGAAATTAGAGAACTCGTCCACACTATGAGGGAGGAAAGCATCAAGATCTAGGAACTGACTAGTGCTCAACGTAGTATACCGTCGAGGTTATAGCACTCGTCCATACTATGACGTAGGGAAATATCTTCATCAAGATCTAGGAACTGTCTGGTCTTCAACGTAGTATACCATTAAAATTAGAGAACTCGTCCACACTATGACGGAGGAAAGCATCAAGATCTAGGAACTGACTATTGCTCAACGTAGTATACCGTTGAGGTTATAGCACTCGTCCACACTTTGACATAGGGAAACATCTTCATCAAGATCTAGGAACTGTCTGGTCTTCAACGTAGTATACCGTTGAGATTGTAGAACTTGTCCATGCTTTGACGGAGGAAAACATCAAGATCTAGGAACTGACTAGTATTCAACGTAGTATACCGTTGAGGTTATAGCACTCGTCCACACTATGACATAGGGAAACATCTTCATCAAGATCTAGGAACTGTCTGGTCTTCAACGTAGTACACCGTTGAGATTGTAGAACTCGTCCACACTTTGACGGAGGAAAACGTCAAGATCTAGGAACTGGCTAGTATTCAACGTAGTATACCGTTGAGGTTATATCACTCGTCCACACTTTGAAGTAGGGAAACATCTTCATCAAGATCTAGGAACTTACTAGTATTCAACGTAGTATACCGTTGAGATTATATCACTCATCCATACTTTGACGGAGGAAAATTGTCGAGATTGAGAACCTTATCTGAAATTCAACCGAGGATAATTCAATTGAGATTTAAGAACCGGTCAGGTCTTCGATGTTGTTGTACCCCAAAATTTGCCCTCCCATATTCTTCAAAGTTTTGGCAAGCAATTTGCTCAAGTCTACTCAAGGGTTGCACAGTCAACCATCCTCCTAAGCCAGTCAAATTAGGGTTTTGGTTCTTGCAAGGAAGTTGAGGTTTTCAAAGGCTCAATCAAGTCCCATATGCTCATATACATTGTCAAGCACTTACATGTCAAGTTTCAAAGCTCACAAGGTCAAGTTGCACAATCAAAAAACCTAATTGCTCCACAGTCAACTGTAGGGGCAAAATGGTCATTTGGTAGTCAAAAGTCAAAAATTTTGGTCAACATCTTATTTTGAAGCCACAATCATCATTTGGTCAAATCGTGACCATGATTTCACAAGAATGGCTCAAAAATCATCAAGATGCAAAAGTTTCTATTTTTGGACAGTTGAAAAGTCAACTGTAACTTGACCAAGGCATAACTTTTCATGGTTCATCAGAAAAATCCCATCCAATTCTCATTTTGAAGGGTAGGACATTTCCTACAACTCATCTTCACATTCCAAATCCAAGAAATGCTCTCACAAAAAGTTATCAATTTAAACATTATAGGTCATTTTCAAAAGTCAACAAAAAGGCACTTTAAGTCAAAGACCATAACTTGATATTGGTAAATTCAAATGACATGGGACCAAAGGAATTGGTTATAGGACTTCAAGACCTTTCCAAAATGTCCAAGAACATGTTCATATGATCAAAATTGAGCAAGATATGCATTGGAGAAGTTGGGAAATTTTTGTGAAATGGCAAAAGTCAACTATCCTTGAAACTTCATTTTTTTTACAAAAGGGCCCACTTTTTTCCACTTGGTTCAGCCTTGTCATGCCACCCACGTGTCCCATGATTAATTTCAAGATTAAACATTAAATTTTCTATTTTCTATTTAATTTTATTGATTTAATTCATTTTAAATCCATAAAATTCAAATAAAAATCAAAAAAATTAATTCAATGATATCTTGTGGTTTGAATGACCTTGATGAAGCATAATGCACCTACCAAATTCGTGTGAGGTCCATTTTAAGCATAAAATTCAAATTTGAACAAAATTGGCAAGTTGCTTTAATGGTGGTTATGGAGAAATCCAAAGTTTAATTGCAATGGTTAAGAGCTCATAATAGTGACTGATTCTCACTCATTACTATATATACAAGCCTTGCAAGCCTCATTCACAACCTAGAAAAAAGTGCACAAACGGCCAGAGCAAAGTTCAAAATTTGTCAAAAAAAGTGTGAGATCAAAAGGAGTTTTTGCAAGCATTTTCAGGCCAAGAGGAGAACGTGACTCTCTTCTTTGCCATACCCTGAAGCTAAAGCAACCCTTGCCACGTCCTAAGGTCCATTATCAAGCACTGTAAGTATTCCCAGGTCCCCCAATTTCCTTTTTTCCATTTTTTCTCAATGTATTCCTGTGCAGGTTTCTAAAAGTGGTACACCATGTGCCTTGACGCTTCAGTATGCCAAGTGTCTACAAACAACAATCCAGTGGCCAGGAAATGATGAGCACCATGATTTTCAGTCAACCATACGCACATGATTCCAGGAGTCAACGTGACTTTGTGCAAATGGGCCACAGCAATGCTAAACAAACCCTCAATTTTGGCCCAACACCCCTATGGTTCTATTTTATTTTCTTTTGTTTTCTTTTCCTTTTTTATTTTCTTTTAACTAATTTTTTAATTACTATCATTATTGTTAATTAACCTAACATAATTAATATTTTTCATAAAAAAATCAAAAAAAGAAAACGTTTTATTATTTATTAACTTATCTTGTAAATAAACTATAATTAATTAATTAGTTTAAATAGGCAACTTTAATCTTTTTTTTAACAACTAAAATAAATTTAGAACTAGTTTTTTTTTCTTCTTTTAATCTTAATCCCTTTTGTTTTATTTTCATTAAAAACATAAAAACACAAAAAATATTTTCTTAATTAATTAATTAATTAGTTATTAATTTTAGTTTCATTAATTACAAAAAAAAGACAAAATTCAATTCTTATTCAAAAAAGGGTCAAAACCCTCATGACGTTCCAATTTAATTTCTATTCACACGTTATTTTTATATTTTGATTATTATGTAACTGCTTCCAAGAATGTAATAGTAATTAGGTTTACCGCTTTCTTTACTTTCCGCACTTTATCAAAACGGGTCTTTGTTTTTTGGCGATGTATAGACCCGCGCCTTGTAATAGCGTAGCTTTACATTCCCGCACTTTAATTTTCCGCACTCCTAACTGTTAACAATGCATGAAAGAATGTATGTAAATAAAATTAATCCGTAGCTCACAAATAACATGCACAAAGACAATTAACATGAAAACAATACACAATGTACATGCCACTCTTAGGGTACGCCTCACTGGTTGCCTCGAAACGTGGTCATCAAGTATAGGGTGTCTTAGAGGTCGCCCTTCTGTCTAAGATCCAGTTGCCTAGAAACGGTTGCCTCGGATAAAAAAGGATCTAGGACATTAGGGTTACCACTAAGGTGTCCTACCATTGCTTTGGTGACCATACTGTCCCGATAATCGAATTGACCCGAACACCTCCAACGATGGTGCTACCTACCTCTCAATGGTGGGATAGCACTATCTAAAGGACTCTTACACAGCCTAATTCCTTAGAGTAGGTAGATTCTCATGGGTACTTGCTCTTTTCAAACAAACAAAACAACTTTTCGCACTCACACTTTCTAAAAGTTTTCAAACAAATTTTTCATACACTCTTGAGGACTGATACAAGAGTTACTTAGAAATCTTTCGAACGAAACTTTTTCAAAAACCCACACACATTTGAAAAGCAAACAATCTTTTGAAAACATAAGAGCAAGTACCTAAGAGCCCGTGGATAACCACGGATAGAAAGGGTGCTAACACCTTCCCTTTCTATAAATCTACCTCCCGAACCGAGAAACATTCTCAAAGAAGGAATTTTGCTGTGCTTTTGTCCTTTCCATGTTGGAGAACATAAAAGACGGTGGCGACTCTTGCTTACCGCGACATTGCGCGAAACCAGCTAAAAAACAATCAGTTCTATTTCCACTGATCACAGAACTGGCGACTCTGCTGGGGACATTATAAAGTGAGATGTACCTTAGGAATTAGACCACTCTTGTGTTTTCAATTGCTTGCTTTGATTGCTTTAATGTTGTGGGCCTGTTTTGGGAGTTTCATAGATCCTAACCTGGATCTGGGGGATACCTTTTAAAAAGTAGCAACAAACTGTGAGGGAACTATGCGGGGTATAGCGACACGGTTGAAGCAGTTTGCTACGTTGATGTGGCACTTTGGTGAGTACCAGTAACCCTTGAGTCAAGTCAAGGAGAGTATGGGTCCGCCACGTGGTGTCGTGAAGCATCAACTGACCTTAGGAACCTTACTTGACCATCCTGGCCTCTTTAGGGGTAGTGAGATAACTGACTTTGGTGCAGTCTGAAGTTGGTTGATACTCGATACTACACTCATTGAGGGTTGTTTTCTTGGAATATTTTGATCGCCAGTTCAATGTCTAAATCAAAACAATGAACACGGAAAACAACCCAATGATATTGAGCTCCTTAGAACCCGGTTACTTTTGATAGGACAGGTTTTTGAGCCCACCAACTTCAAGAGGGTAGTACCCCAAACTTCATGCTGGCCTAAACTCTAAGGGCTGTCTTGTGACTTGTGTGCCTTCATACTTGAACTACTTGTATGCTTGTTATCTAACACTTGAGTTTCTTGCAGGTTTTGTTTACAGTCCTCAATCTGGACTCATTACAGGGCCTACTTACATCACTCCATGCATAGCATAACATCATACCATCGTACCATCACATACATCCTACATAAGGACTAATCCATTTCAAGGATCTCAAGGGTTTGTGATGCAGGTCATGATGAATCAAAAATGTCTAGCAAGGGGCAAAGGGGATTTATTTTCCTCTAAGCCAAGGTTGATAACTTGAGTCAGGGGCTATGACCCACTCGATATGGTGAGCCTTGACTCTTGAAGAAGGACTCTCAAAAACATGAAGTTCCCTCATCAAGCTACCAGATTCTAACAATTTTCTTGTTTACCCCACAAGGTCCTTGAAAACATTGCATGCATATCATACATATCATTGCATTACAGGTACCCTTTGTACAGGTCACTTACCTTCTCCGCTGTTTATTTCAGCAATGGCTTCCCAACAAGATAACCAGGGTCTTCATGCTCAAGAGACTCAGTTCAGGGAGATCTTCCTAAGCCTATCCAAGGGGCAGGAAGAGTTGAGGACACTCCTCATGGGGAATTTGGCCAAGAAAAGTCCCGAAGATGATAAGGACGAACGGCTGGAACGTCTGCAAGCTGAGGTAGATACAATGAGAACCCAGATGCTGGGGAAAATGGCTCTCATCCAAGGCTTAGCTCGGGAGCAAGAAGAGTTGAGGACCATGATCAATCAGCTTCATCAAGACAGATACAACATGAAGCAACCAGTCCAAGTCAGGGACCAGGTCATTGATCAGCTTCCAAGAGGACAAGAGTCTGGTATAGTGAAGAATAGACCTCTCCGAATTGCTACCACTTCACAGGTCCAACCACAACCTCGCCAAGAACAATGGGTTGATCAGAGCAAGCCAGACAAGCCCAGGAGGCAATTCACCCAGCTCAACACGTCGCTGTCCCAAGCTTTGCAACACCTGTTGAAGTTGAATCTGGTGACGTTGATAGGACCTCACCCTAATCCTAAGACTTCTTCACCAAACTATAATCCTGGGGCCAGGTGCGCATACCATTCTAACAGCCCGGGGCATGATACTGACGACTGTTGGAAGTTGAGGTACAAAATCCAAAGCCTGATTGATGAAGGAGCTGTGGAATTCACCCCAGATGGTCAGGTCGAGTTCTTCTACTATCCCTGCGAGATTCACCATTTGAAGTGACAAGTCCTGAGACTAGAAGACTTTTTATTCATTCGAATGTTCAAGTTGTATTTTCTTTGCTTATACAAACAATTATTGTCATAGCAAACTTTATTACTTTATCAATGCATCGCATATGTCTGTTTTGAATCAATATATTCGCATTCGCTATATTCAAACTGCTTTCATTTTTGGATGTCAACTCTCAATTAAAAATTCTAAGCCTCTTAAGGGAGGATGACGAAAACGATACCACAATCTACAGTATGCTTTTGAACAGACCCCGCTGATGAGGTACAAGCATTGTTTCAATTCCTAAACACTTGAGTTATAAGGAAGATAATCCCTCGTTACCCCCTTTGAGCCAAAAGAAGTTGGAGTTTTTCTTTTCAAAAATCAAAACCCTTAACCATAACCTGGGGCGGGGTAGTTCTCTCAGTTGATCCAAGTGCACAGCGAATGGCACCAAAGAGGTCCTTACAAAACAAAAGACAATGATGGTTCCGAATAATCATAAAGACATGCAGTCATTATCTCTCAAAATCAAAAGCCCAACAAGTCAAAACCTATGAAGGAGACTTACAAAAACTGGGGCATCCCGCTGACTGTAATCCTAAAAGAAACAGTTCAGGAAAAAACAGGGATAACACAATCAAAAAGAGAGAGGTCCAACAAACCCTCGACAAAAGGAAATGACTGCCTATTAAAAATAAACTGTCAATATCCGAACCATCACCGGAATATCAAAGCAAAGACCCAAACAAGGTCTAATGCACGATTAGCTGAGCTTAGGTTTGAAGAACATCACGAAGAACGGGTGGGTACAAATAAATTTGAGCCTTTATCCTTTGTTTCTTAAACCGTGAACCAGGCCACGTTACAATCCTTAAAAGTCCTAGCTGAAGCATGGGTTGGTTCGAAAGCATACTGTTACGAAAGGTATCCCGACTCCTTAAGGCTTGCGGTAAAATAACGAGTTGACATCACGGTTCAAAAAAAAAATTCAC
The DNA here is from genome assembly GCA_948472305.1 of Vicia faba. Lineage (NCBI taxonomy): Eukaryota > Viridiplantae > Streptophyta > Magnoliopsida > Fabales > Fabaceae > Vicia > Vicia faba. Next base: position 1,026,401,305 of record OX451736.1, on the reverse strand, counting down.
TTGTTTTTATGAAAAAATGAATTTTCAAAAAAGACATATGCTTTGCATTTTAATATAACATTGTTTGCATATGACTATTTTGTTCGAACAGCAGAGGAATTCGCACGATGAATATCTTATGAACGAAAATCTTCTCAACAAAAGGGTCATCTCAAATGGAAAAATATTTCCAATCCAGGGGCATGGCATGATCATTGTCCATCATCTGGGGCAGTTAAGTCAAGATTCGGAGAATCTCTCAAAAGGCCAACCAGCTTGGGGCAAATCTCCATCTGGATCACTTGGGGCATTGGACATGAATTCCAGCTATGAATCTTGCCTGATCAAACGAAGATCTTCTGGTCACATGGCAACACAACAACAGGGGCACCTCCCTACATCCTGAGAGCGTGGATATAGTCGAAAAAATACTACGCACAACTAAAGACCCGCTAGGTTGACACACCTAGGCAAAAACAAGGGATGAAAATAAAAAAATCTGTACACCCGGCAAGTCGAAAACCTGAAAAGGCGGCTTGGGCAAAAATGGGTATCCCGGTGGACTGAAAACCCGAGGGTGGTCCAGGCAAAAATTAGGGATCACAGCGTACGACTATGTCCCGTCATCTCGTCACTTGCCTACCAGAAGAAGATTTGTCAATCGGCAGTTATCAAGCACCTCCACAAGGTATCTTCTTCTCCCACATCAGAAACAGGGGCAATAATGAGTTGTCCAAGCGGTCTAGTTGCTCTGTCCACCAAGGTACTAAGGTAGGTTCAGCTGAAGAACATAACCAAGATATCCCCACTCCCCGCAGAGTAAGACAGGAATCAACAATACTCTCCCCGAGCAGAGTTGTTCTCCCAATCAACCCTGAAAAGGCACAGTATCCTCCAGCAAGTCAGCGATACTCTCCCCAAGCAGAGTTAGCCTACAATCAGCCTTAAGGAAGATGGGTATCCCCAGAAAATCTCAATATTCCCCAGTGGAGTATACAGATGTTCCTAAGCAAGCATCCCCGACAGTCTTAATATAAGATTGTTCCCCGGCGGAATACAGACATCCAGTGGAGCCATTCCCCAGTACAGTCCAAAAGTCTCCCCAGGAGAGTTGAATCAATCTCCCCAGTAGATTCTGGAAGCTTATCCCCAGTAGATTCTGGAAGCTTATACCCTGCGGAGTACAAACGCATCTCCCCGACTATATTCAAAGGTTATTCCCCACCAAGGCTTATAACTGGGTTATCCTCAGCTAATTACCACGGAAAGATCGTTCTCGACGAAGTTCTTCCTATCACTCGGCGGATTTCATCAATTCCCCAACAAAGCTCATCAATGGAATCCCCAACGGAGTTATCATCAAAACCTCAGCGAAACATCTCTTCCCACAGAGTAATTCCCCGCAGAGTAATCTCTCCAACAAGTTTATTCCCCAACGGAGTCATCTTCTCCTACCGGTTTATTCTTGTAATCATCATCCCCCAGCGGAAATGAAGAGCTATGTTCTTCAACATCATCCCAGGATGCAGCTTCCCGGCATGCGTCAAGGATTTACTTTCCTAGACGAAGATACATTCATAAACATCACATTGTCATGATACACACATCATATCATACAATCTCATACATGAGAACCTCATTGCTTGATCCATATCATGCATTGCATATGACTGACCTTTACCTTTCAGGTAGGATGCAGTTAAATGATCAGCTATGTCAAAGTAGACAAATATAGTCAAAAGAGACCAATCCAGTCAAAGAAGACAAATCCAGTCAAAGAAGACAAGTCCAGTTAAATCCCAAAGGTTTTTCTGATGCTCATCCAGTCAAAAAAGACAAATCCAGTCAAATAAGACAAATCCGGTTCCTAAAAGATTTTTCTGACGCAAATCCGTCATCATAGACATCCGTCATCATAGACATCTGTCATTATAGACACCCGTCGTCATAGACACTCTTCGTTATAGACACCCGTCGTTATAGACACCTCGTCATTTGAGACAGCCCGTCATTATAGACACTCGTCGTTATAGACACCCGTCGTCATAGACACCCGTCGTCATAGACACCCGTCGTCACAGACACCCGTCGTCATAGACACCCGTCATTATAGACACTCGTCGTCATAGACACCCGTCGTCATAGACACCCGTCGTCATAGACACTCGTCATTATAGACACTCGTCGTTATAGACACCCGTCATTATGGACACCCGTCGTCATAGACACCCATCGTCATAGACACTCGTCGTTATAGACACCCGTCGTTATAGACACCCGTCGTCATAGACACCCGTCGTCATAGACACCCGTCGTTATAGACACTCGTCGTTATAGACACCCGTTGTCATAGACACCCGTCGTTATAGACAACCCGTCGTTATAGACACCCGTCATTATAGACACCCATCATCATAGACATCCGTCGTCATAGACACTCGTCATTGAAGACAACTCGTCATTAAAGACCCCCGTCGTTATAGACACCCGTCATTATAGACACCCGTCATTGAAGACAACCCGTCATTAAAGACACCCGTCATTGAAGACAACCCGTCATTGAAGACAACCCGTCATTGAAGAAACCCGTCAGTGAAGACAACCCGTCATTGAAGACAACTCGTCATTTAAGACAACCCGTCATTATAGACACCCGTCATTGAAGACAACTCGTCATTAAAGACAACTCGTCATTTAAGACAACTCGTCATTTAAGACAACTTGTCATTGAAGACAACTCGTCATTGAAGACAACTCGTCATTGAAGATCACTCGTCATTGAAGACAACCCGTCCATGAAGACAACCCATCCAAAGAGACAACTCGTCAAAAAAGACAAAACCTCCTCTGGTTCAGTTAAATCCTAAAGATTTTTCTGAGATAACCTGTCAGTAGAGACAACCCATCAACCTTTTGAAGTTCCAGATTCGATACCTGTATCTAGCCAGGGCATGTCTGTGAGCGACTGAGTGAGGATCAACACCTGTAACAGGCCAGGAAATTATCTTTCTCAGGTACGCAAGTTCTCGCTAAGGAATCTCTTACGCGATCGACACCTAGATGGCATCTATAAGCCCATCCACATACCAACAGTCTCCAAATGGCATCTATAAGCCCATTCCCGACAAGGTTCTGTCACAGCTCCAGATGGCATCTATAAGCCCATCCTCCTATCCACCATCTCTCCAAATGGCATCTGTAAGCCCATTCCCGACAACACACTGTTGATACTCTACTATGTGAGTGCAAATTTCTGGGCACTTTAGTGTTCAATCATCTTCCACCTTCGGATCACGAAAGGCACACAAGCCAATATACATCCTCAGGTCTAAGAAGATTGAACAGGGGCAACTGTTGTACCCCAAAATTTTCCCTCCCATATTCTTCAAAGTTTTGGCAAGCAATTTGCTCAAGTCTACTCAAGGGTTGCACAATCAACCATCCTCCTAAGCCAGTCAAATTAGGGTTTTGGTTCTTGCAAGGAAGTTGAGGTTTTCAAAGGCTCAATCAAGTCCCATATGCTCATATACATTGTCAAGCACTTACATGTCAAGTTTCAAAGCTCACAAGGTCAAGTTGCACAGTCAAAAAACCTAATTGCTCCACAGTCAACTGTAGGGGCAAAATGGTCATTTGGCAGTCAAAAGTCAAATTTTTTGGTCAACATCTTATTTTTAAGCCACAATCATCATTTGGTCAAATCGTGACCATGATTTCACAAGAATGGCTCAAAAATCATCAAGATGCAAAAGTTTCTATTTTTGGACAGTTGAAAAGTCAACTGTAACTTGACCAAGGCATAACTTTTTCATGGTTCATCAGAAAAATCCCATCCAATGCTCATTTTGAAGGGGAGGACATTTCCTACAACTCATCTTCACATTCCAAATCCAATAAATGCTCTCACAAAAAGTTATCAATTTCAACATTATAGGTCATTTTCAAAAGTCAACAAAAAGGCACTTTAAGTCAAAGACCATAACTTGAGATTGGTAAATTCAAATGACATGGAACCAAAGGAATTGGTTAGAGGACTTCAAGACCTTTCCAAAATATCCAAGAACATGTTCATATGATCAAAATTGAGCAAGATATGCATTGGAGAAGTTGGGAAATTTTTGTGAAATGGCAAAAGTCAACTATCCTTGAAACTTCATTTTTTGACAAAAGGGCCCACTTTTTTCCACTTGGTTCAGCCTTGTCATGCCACCCACGTGTCCCATGATTAATTTCAAGATTAAAAATTAAATTTTCTATTTTCTATTTAATTTTATTGATTTAATTCATTTTAAATCCATAAAATTCAAATAAAAATCAAAAAAATTAATTCAATGATATCTTGTGGTTTGAATGACCTTGATGAAGCATAATGCACCTACCAAATTCGTGTAAGGTCCATTTTAAGCATAAAATTCAAATTTGAACAAAATTGGCAAGTTGCTTTAATGGTGGTTATGGAGAAATCCAAAGTTTAATTGCAATGGTTAAGAGCTCATAATAGTGACTGATTCTAACTCATTACTATATATACAAGCCTTGCAAGCCTCATTCACAACCTATAAAAAAGTGCACAAACGGCCAGAGCAAAGTTCAAAATTTGTCAAAAAAAGTGTGAGATCAAAAGGAGTTTTTGCAAGCATTTTCAGGCCAAGAGGAGAATGTGACTCTCTTCTTTGCCATACCCTGAAGCTAAAGCAACCCTTGCCACGTCCTAAGGTCCATTATCAAGCACTGTAAGTATTCCCAGGTCCCCCAATTTCCTTGTTTCCATTTTTTCTCAATTTATTCCTGTGCAGGTTTCTAAAAGTGGTACACCATGTGCCCTGACGCTTCAGTATGCCAAGTGTCTACAAACAACAATCCAGTGGCCAGGAAATGATGAGCACCATGCTTTTCAGTCAACCATACGCACATGATTCCAGGAGTCAACGTGACTTTGTGCAAATGGGCCACAACAATGCTAAACAAACCCTCAATTTTGGCCCAACACCCCTATGGTTCTATTTTATTTTCTTTTGTTTTCTTTTCCTTTTTTATTTTCTTTTAACTAATTTTTTAATTACTATCATTATTGTTAATTAACCTAACATAATTAATATTTTTCATAAAAAAATCAAAAAAAGAAAACGTTTTATTATTTATTAACTTATCTTGTAAATAAACTATAATTAATTAATTAGTTTAAATAGGCAACTTTAATCTTTTTTTTAACAACTAAAATAAATTTAGAACTAGTTTTTTTTTCTTCTTTTAATATTAATCCCTTTTGTTTTATTTTCATTAAAAACATAAAAACACAAAAAATATTTTCTTAATTAATTAATTAATTAGTTATTAATTTTAGTTTCATTAATTACAAAAAAAAGACAAAATTCAATTCTTATTCAAAAAAGGGTCAAAACCCTCATGACGTTCCAATTTAATTTCTATTCACGCGTTATTTTTATATTTTGATTATTATGTAACTGCTTCCAAGAATGTAATAGTAATTAGGTTTACCGCTTTCTTTACTTTCCGCACTTTATCAAAACAGGTCTTTGTTTTTTGGCGATGTATAGACCCGCGTCTTGTAATAGCGTAGCTTTACATTCCCGCACTTTAATTTTCCGCACTCCTAACTGTTAACAATGCATGAAAGAATGTATGTAAATAAAATTAATCCGTAGCTCACAAATAACATGCACAAAGACAATTAACATGAAAACAACACACAATGCACATGCCACTCTTAGGGTACGCCTCACTGGTTGCCTCGAAACGTGGTCATCAAGTATAGGGTGTCTTAGAGGTCGCCCTTCTGTCTAAGATCCAGTTTCCTAGAAACGGTTGCCTCGGATAAAAAAGGATCTAGGACATTAGGGTTACCACTAAGGTGTCCTACCATTGCTTTGGTGACCACACTGTTTCGATAATCGAATTGACCCGAACACCTCCAACGATGGTGCTACCTACCTCTCAATGGTGGGATAGCACTATCTAAAGGACTCTTACACAGCCTAATTCCTTAGAGTAGGTAGATTCTCATGGGTACTTGCTCTTTTCAAACAAACAAAACAACTTTTCGCACTCACACTTTCTAAAAGTTTTCAAACAAATTTTTCATACACTCTTGAGGACTGATACAAGAGTTACTTAGAAATCTTTCAAACGAAACTTTTTCAAAAACCCACACACATTTGAAAAGCAAACAATCTTTTGAAAACATAAGAGCAAGTACCTAAGAGCCCGTGGATAACCACAGATAGAAAGGTTGCTAACACCTTCCCTTTCTATAAATCTACCTCCCGAACCGAGAAACATTCTCAAAGAAGGAATTTTGCTGTGCTTTTGTCCTTTCCATGTTAGAGAACATAAAAGATGGTGGCGACTCTTGCTTACCGCGACATTTCGCGAAACCAGCTAAAAAACAATCAGTTCTATTTCCACCGATCACAGACGTAACTGAGAACTTTAACTGTATCTTTCCTGAAAGGTAAAGATCAGTCATATGCAATGCATGATATGGATCAGACAATGATGTTCTCAAAATAAATGAGATTGTATTCGTATGATGCGTATATGCATGTATCATGATGTATGGGAATATAATGTTTTAGTTGGGGAAATAAATCTCGGAGCTGCTGGAGAGTAGAGTTGAATTCTTCGTTGCTACTGGGGATGATGAACGAGGGTGACAAACCTGCAGGAGAAGAGGATAACTCCGTCGGGGAATTACTCTGATGAGGAGATTACTCCGAGGGGAATTACTCTGTGGGGGAGAGATGTTCTGCTGAGGATTTTAACGATAAACTCTGCTGGGGATTCCGCTGATAAACTCCAATAGGGATTTCAACGATAAACTCCACTGGGGGTATCTTGTATGCTGCCGAGGAACATTCTTATACTCCGTGGAGGAATTTTAAGACTGCCGAGGATACTCTTATACTTGCTGGAAAATATTCTTATACTCCGTTGGGGAATATTAAGACCTTCTGGGGATACCAAGCCTTTTTAGGGCTCATGGTAGACTAACTCTGCTTGGGGAGAGTATTGCTGATTCGTTCATGATTGCAAGTCTTAGCTGGGAGAGATACCATTACTGTCTTATTCTGCGGGGAGTGAAAGTATCTTAGCCATATTCTTCATTTGAATCTACCTTGGTACCTGGTGGACAGAGCAACTTGTACAGTTCAGACAATTCTTATTTGCCCCTGTTTCTATTACTACCAGGAATTCATCTTTCGTTTTGCATGTAAATATTTATGATCAACAATTAATGTCAAATGCGTATATCAAAAATGAACTTTGGACGTTCTTTGCAAAACAAAACAGATAAAGGAAAACAGTTTGAAATTTGTCTGAAAATGAATTTGTATTGATTTTGAAGTTTGGCCTGTAAATAGGCATTTTTTGTACAAGAGGTTGACGTCCTAGTAAGAGAACACTGCAAAACAAATAGAATTTATACAATTTGTGAAAAGAAAAGAAAACAGCCATGTGAATAATCCCACTGGGTTCCAACTCTGCTATTGCCTTTATGTCTTCGAGCATCTCATCACTTTGCTACTGGTTGAAGGTAGATCAGATTGATTAGTGCCGTCTGAGCTTGATAGTCGATACCGGAGTCCGGATGCAAGGTGATCCAATGAGACATAGTGTTACGCTTTAATCCCTAATTTTTGCCTGGACCGCCCTTTCGGGTTTTCAGTCCACCGGGATACCCTTTTTTGCCCAAGCCGCCTTTTCAGGTTTTCTACTTGCCGGGTGTACAATTTTTTTTATTTTATATTTTCATCCCTTATTTTTGCCTGAACCCTTTTGGTTCGTTGGGAAGCCCTTATTTTTGCCTAGGCCAGTCAACCTAGTGGGTCTTTGATCATGCGTGGTATCTTTTCACTATGTTTGCATTGACGGGGTGAGGAAGGTCGTCACCATCCATGGTGGTTAGAATCATAGCTCCTCATAAGAAAATGTTCTTAACCACAAATGGCCCCTCGTAAGTAGGGGTCCATTTGCCCCTGGGATCACCTTGAGGTAGGATAATGTGCTTGATTACCAGGTCCCCAACTTGATACTCTTGTCGTCTAACTTTCTTGTTAAATTCCTTGATCATCCGTTTTTGGTACGTCTGACCATGACAAATAGCAGTAAGTCTCTTTTCGTCGATTAGGTTTAGCTGATCAAGCCGGGTCTGGATCCAGTCATCTTCACTCAAACCTGCATCCTTCATGATCCGAAGAGAAGGTATCTGAACTTCAATGGTCAAGACTGCCTCCGTGCTATAAACTAAGGAATAGGGTGTTACCCCTGTTGACGTCCGAGCTGAGGTACGGTACCCATGAAGAGCAAATGGTAACATCTCGTGCCAATCTTTGTATGTCACTGTCATTTTCTGCACAATCTTCTTAATATTCTTATTATCCGCTTCGACAGCTCCATTCATCTTCGGCCGGTAGGGAGAAGAGTTGTGATGCTGTATCTTGAATTTCTCGCAGAGCTCAGTGATCATCTTGTTGTTAAGATTTGTACCATTGTCCGTAATGATCCTCTCTTGTACACCATACCGACAAATCAGATTGTGCCGAATGAACCTCGCCATGACATTCTTCGTTACAGTAGCAAAGGAAGCTGCTTCAACCCACTTCGTAAAGTAATCAATTGCTACCAAAATGAAGCGATGCTCGTTGGATGCCATAGGTTTGATCTCGTCGATCATATCAATGCCCCATATTGTAAAAGGCCAAGGTGTTGTCAAGACATTCAGAGGAACTGGAGGTATGTGCACCTTATCAGTATAGACTTAGCACTTGTGACATGTCCGAGAATGCTGATAACAGTCGGTTTCCATTGTGGACCAATAATATCCTGCCCAAAGGATTTTATTTGCCATGGTGTGTCCACTGGAATGAGTCCCGAAAGTACCTTCATGTAACTCCGCCATGATCCTTTCTGCTTCAGTCTTATCCACACATCGCAGTAAGGTCGAATCGTGGTTACGCTTGTAAAGGATGCCATTGCTGATGAAGAACTTTGCTGCAAAACTCCTCAGAAACTTCTTGTCATTAACAGATGCCCCCTCAGGGTATTCTTGAGCTTAAAGATACCTCTTTACTTCATGAAACCAGGGTTTTTCTGTTACTTCTTCAGTCTCAATATCACAACAATGTGCAGGTTCGTCCAATCTTTCAATGATAATCCGGGGAGCCTCGTTGTGCCAATTGACTTTGAACATAGAAGACATCGTAGCCAACGCGTCCGCCAACTGATTCTCCTCTCTAGGGAAGTGCTCAAAGGTTATCTCCTCAAAATGGGGAAGCAATGTCAATACAAATTCCTTGTAAGGAATAAGATTCGGGTGTTTCGTATCCCACTCGCCTTTGATCTGACTGATCACGAGAGCGGAATCTCTGAAGACACTTAGAAACTTAATCCTTAGGTCAATTGCTGCTCGAAGACCCATGATACACGCTTCATACTCCGCCATATTGTTGGTGCATTTGAAACATAGTCAGGTGGTAAACGGAGTATGAGAGCCTTTAGGAGATATGATCACGGCGCCAATGCCATTACCCAAAGCGTTTGAAGCTCCATCGAAGTACATAGACCATCAGGATCCTTCCTCAGGTCCTTCATCCGGTCCAGGTGTCTCACAATCAGTTACCAACATGATATTCTCATCCGGCAATTCAAAGTTCATAGACTGGTAATCATCCACTGCCTGATGTGCCAAATGGTCTGCCAATACACTTCCCTTGATTGCCTTTTGAGTTGTGTATTGGATGTCATACTCAGTCAAGATCATCTTCCATCTTGCTATTCTTCCGGACAAGGCAGGCTTTTCGAAGATATACTTGATTGGATCCATCTTTGATATCAATAGAGTGGTGTGAGTCAACATATACTGTCTCAGCCGGCGAGCAACCCATGCCAAAGCACAACAAGTTTTCTTGAGCAACGAGTATCGGGTCTCGCAGTCGGTAAACTTTTTGCTAAGGTAATAAATAGCATGCTCTTTTCGGCCAGACTCGTCATGCTGCCCCAACACACACCCCATTGAGTTGTCAAGTACTGTCAAGTATAAGATTAAGGGTCTCCCTTCAACTGGTGGCATCAGAATGGGTGGCTCTTGGAGATACCCTTTGATCTTTTCGTAAGCGGTCTGGCATTCATCGTTCCAACGTACTACTTGATCTTTCTTCAGTAGCTTGAAGATTGGCTCACAAGTAGCAGTCAGGTGTGAGATGAATCGGGCAATGTAGTTTAGACGTCCCAGGAAACCTCTGACTTCTTTCTCTGTTCTGGGAGCTGGAATCTCCTGTATGTCTTTCACTTTTGCCGGATCCACTTGAATACCTTTGTCTCTTATGACGAAACCCAGTAATTTACCAGATCTCACCCCGAAGGTGCACTTGTTCGGGTTTAACCTCAGCTTGTACAACTTCAACCTGCCAAATAGTTTCTGAAGATGGTCAAGGTGTTCTTCCTCAGTCTGGGATCTTGCAATCATATCGTCGATGTATAGTTCAATCTCATGATGGATCATGTCATGAAACAGAGCAACCATGGCACGCTGATATGTTGCCCCAACATTTTTCAATCCAAAAGGCATGACCTTGTAGCAGAAGGTACCCCACTGAGTAACAAAGGTTGTCTTCTCCATGTCTTCGGGAGCCATTTTAATCTGGTTATAACCGGAGAAGCCATCCATGAAGGAGAAGACCTTGTGCTGAGCGGTGTTGTCAACCAGAACGTCAATATGAGGTAGAGGGAAGTCATCCTTAGGGCTCGCCCTGTTCAAATCCCTGTAGTCAACACACATTCGGACCTTACCATCCTTCTTCGGCACTGAAACCACATTGGCCACCCACTGAGGGTAAGAAGTAACTGCTAGAAAACCGGCGTCAAACTGTTTCATAACTTTAGCCTTGATTTTCTCAGACATCTCTGGGCGCATACGGCGAACCTTCTGTTTCACTGGAGGACAGTCTTCCTTGGTAGGAAGGCGATGAACCACAATATCGGTATCCAAACCAGGCATATCTTCGTAAGACCAGCCAAAGATCTCAACATAGTCATGCAGCATTTGAATCAACCGTTTTTTCACACTATCTTCCAGATTTGCACCGATCTTGACCTCTTTCTTATCTGTCTCGGTACCCAGATTCACTGATTCCACCGGCTCTTCGTGCGGCTGAATGGCCCTCTCTTCTTGGAGTAACAGTCTTGCAAGTTCACCAGGCACTTCGCAATCATCTTCACCTTCGTCTTCGGCTAAGTTGATCAGATTTTCGAAGTCATAACCGACAGTAGCAGAGTTGTTACCAGTAGGATCCAGAGTGGATGTGGACCTGTATATGTGAGTGTGTGTAAAATAGCTGTTTTGCAATATATAATAAAGAAAGACAAGGAGCACAAAATTTGAAATGCAAGAACGTCCAATGCTTTTATTAATGATATATGAAAATGACACACATAAAGCCCTCACAAATGAAGCCATAGTGCCCCGGGTAAGGCACCGGGCCATAAAGTTTAAAACATTGTCTGTTACATATTCAAAACAAAAAGTTTCATTACTGGGTGATAACTGAAACGGGCATAGAATCCTTCACTGTCCAGTTGCTTAATCCTCCATTGGCAGTCGGGTAAATCCAACTGTCAATATCAAACTCTTCATCATCGTCATCCCTGATAGCATTCACCCCTGCATCTTGTTTAGGCTTCTCTGGTGCTCCGAACTCAATCTCTTTCGCGTCAATCAAATCATGTACATTGTTCTTCAAAACCCAACAATCATCTGTATTATGCCCCGGGCTATCAGAGTGAAAATCACAACGGGCATTAGGGTTATACCTCAGTGATGTGGTATTTGGATTCTTCGGGGCTTCCTTTAGAACCACCAGATTAGTCTTCAGCAACTGTGGCAGAATCTGAGATAAGGTCATGCTGAGACGGGTGAATTGCCTTCGAGGTCTCTCATCCTTTTGTTGATTGTTATGCTGCAGAGCACCAACAGGTTTTGAAATAACAACCGCATTAACAGCTTGGCGGTGTTCAGGTCTATTCTGTCTTCTCGCACTGTAGACAACACTGGACTCTTTCTTAAATGGCTTCTTCTCGGTGCTTGATGAGGCACCCTTCTGTATCTTACCAGCCTTAATACCAGACTCAATCCTCTCACCGGTCAAAATAAGCTCAGTAAACCCAGACAAAGAGATTCCAATTAAGTGGTTGAAAAATGGACCAGACAGGGTCCCCAGAAACATGTCCACAAGCTCCCGATCAGCTAAGGGTGGTTGCACTCTATCGGCGAGGTCCCTCCACTTCTGAGCATAATCTTTGAATCCTTCACTCGTTCCCATTGACATACCCTAGAGTTGGGTACGCGTAGGAGCAAGGTCGGAGTTGTACTGATACTGCCTGTAGAATGCAGTAGCCAAATCTTCCCAACTGCGGATACTGGCTCCATCCAACTGATAGAACCACTCAAGCTGAGTCTCTGAGAGACTGTCTTGGAAGAAGTGGATCCATAGGTTCTTATCAGCTGTGTACGGCTGAATCTTCCTCACATATGACCGGAGGTGCAACTTCGGACAAGAAACTCCGTCATACTTAGCAAAGGCTGGTGCCTTGAATTTGTGGGGAATGACTACCCCAGATGATAGACCTAGATCAGCAAAGTCCAGACCAGGCACCTTCTGAACTTCCATAACGCTCAACTGGTCCTCCAGTTGCTTATATCTATCATCAGCAGGAGGATACTGTTCTTCATCATAGTCCGTCTCGTTGTCAGAGACCACAGGGCTAGGAACCCTCCTTTCTTGTTGACTATCTTTCCCTCCAGATGAGATGGTCAGATCAACTTCATTCTGTAGCCTGTTTCCAAACCTGTGCCCTGTGTTGAACAGGATGGTCCTCTTTTTCTTCTTCTTCTTCTTCTTCTTCTTCTTCTTCTTCTTCTTCTTCTTCTTCTTCTTCTTCTTCTTCTCTTTCAGAATCAGGGTCTTCAGGTCTTGCTGACCCTTAGCTAGACTCATGAACAGCTCTTGAAATTGGGCATTTTGGGCCTGGAGGGCCTTGATAGCTCGCTCAGTTGAAGGTTCGGCAGACATGATGAGTGAGTGAGTGAGCGAGTGCTGAAATAAACAACGAAGAAGATAAGAGACCTGTAAAGGGTACCTGTTTATGAAGTGCACGGGATGAAATGCATATGATTTATGATTTCAAAGATAATTGCGAGATTCAAATTTGTAAACAAGAAAGGAAACACACTTTATTAGATAAACTTTAGAATTCAAATTGTTCAATTGATGCCATTAAGGCCTTACATGAAAAGAAATACTGAAAAGTAAAAATAAAACTGGAAAGGAAATCATCAAAGGCCTATCAATGCTCCCATGGTCTCTTCTTCTCAGTGCGGACATAGTCGTTGAGAATCCGCTCGTTCTCCAGTTGCCTAGTCAGCTTCTGTATCTTTTGCTCTTGCTCGTTGAACTTCTCTCGGTAAGAATCCCGTTCATCCCTCAGCTGCATCCAATACCTTTTCAGTTCCCCAATGTCAGTAGGCATATAAGGATGGAGGGTGGTTGGGAGAACCCCTTCTTCATTAGCAACTTCAAGAGTGACAGGCCGGACGGCTTCATATGGCATACCCAGCTTTTGGGCACGGATACGGACCCATATGAGATATGGCTCCATCGGGAGTGAAGTCCTTGGACCCAACTCATGTGGATCAGATTGGTGAACTCTGTCCCAAGCCCTTATGAATCTACGACGTTGCTCGTCGCTATCCCCTTGAAAATCAAAGATGATATGAGGCATTAACAACTCATGAGGTCCTTCTCTTCGGGCTCTTCCAAACTGATGTAAGGCCAAACACAGATTGTAAGAAATTCCTTCATGGGTTCCTATCAATGGAACATTAGGATACTCCCCACAACGATCAATGATAGTCACCTCGTCCATACCCTTGAGAGTCCAGATGATGTCATTATGAGAGAGAGACATCACCCTATAAGCCCATCCCATGCCTTCTTTGTTCTTCAGCACTGACTTGGGGAGGTGCGAAATAAACCACCTCGACAATAAAGGAGCACAACACATCAAGGTTCCCCGCTTTCGGGCAGTACGGGCATAGAGCTGGTGAAGAATGTCACCCAAGAGAGTGGGTACAGGGTTCTGAGAGATGAAGATCTTTATGGAATTCACATCAACAAAAGTGTCAAGATTCGGAAATAGTACCAAGCCATATATCAGGAGAGCCAGAATATCCTCGAACGCCTTAAAGTCTAGGCTATCCCAGAAGTAGTTAGCCTTGCCAACCAAGAACTTAGTCAGAAAGCCTTTTGCTCCACTCCTAGTCTCCCAATTAGCCATTACCTCTTCTTTGGTCAAATGAAGGGCTGCAGCAATCTCTTCGGGCCTAAGAGTCTTCTCCCAACCAGTAAACGGGGTCTGATCCATAACAGAGATACCGAGCAGCTCAGAGAACTCTTCTAGGGTGGGAACCAGCTGATAGTCTTGAAAAGTAAAACAATGGTACAACGGATCATAGAACTGGACTAGGACACTCATCATCTGCTCGTCCAATTTGGAGGTGACCAAACAGAGAAGAGAACCATGCCTCCTGATGAAGGAAGTAGTGTCAGGCATCTTGGCAACCAACTCTTTAAGCAAGGTAGGGACTTGGACAAAGTTGATCCGGATGGTATTCTTACGCATGGGCATCATGATGACCTACAAAACAGAACAAAGATGAATCCCTCCTGTCTTCGAAATAGGCTAGTCCTTATGCAAGATGTATGCAATGTTATGATGTCATGATGTCATGACAGTAAGCACACCACAAGTATCCACAAAAAGCAAACATGGTAAAGGCACACAAGTCACACAGAGAGCCCTTAGATTTCAGGCTGGCAAGGAGCTTAGGCACTACCCTCTTTCAGTTCAGTTGGTTTAAACTTGTCCTAAAAATAGTAACCGGGTTCTAGAGGATCTCAATATCACTGACTACCCTTAATCGGTCATAATTCCAGTTTAGCAACCTTTTCTTGTGGCCGGAATCATCGCGAGAGTTTAGTCTCAATGAGTGTAGCATACTGCTACTGTTTTATGGCCAAGTTGGTCAATTTAAGGTTCTAAGGTCAGTTGGTGCTTAATGACCCCTTAGAAGACCCATATTCTCCTCGTTCCAACACAAGGGATATCGGTACAGACTAAAGTGCCACACCAACGTAGCTACTGCTTCAACCGTCTCGGTCTACGCCAGACAGTTCCCTCATAGTTTATTGCTACTTACCTAAAGGGTATCCTCAGATCCAGGTTAGGATCTATAGAACTCCGATACAAACCCACAAATGTATATCATACAAAGCATACAATTGAAAACACAATGATCTAATCCTAAGGTACACCTCACTTATAGATAGTCCCCATGGTGGATATTCAATTTTGGCCATTGGATTTGATCTGAAACCATTTGGCAACCATCTGGATGGAGACATATGATAGGTCACGCTCTTGATGCTGCATGGAATCACCTGTAAATAAAATGCAACAAATTTTTTGGGGGACCTGGGATTCGAACCCAGGTCCCATGGGGCTTTCCACTAGCGCGCTTGCCAACTCAACTAACTTGCTTATTTGTTATTGTAATAGATAAATGATATTATAAGAGAAAAGCAAGCAATATACTGGAAATAAAAAAAGCGCGAGATTTATTTGAATAGGCCAATGAAGACGAGCCACGTCTTCGTCTTCTTCAACAAAACCTGGTCTTTTTCCTGTGGATTTGAATCCGCAACAAAATCCATAGCTCGATCCCAAAATCGTCCCTAGGCCATGGAAACGAATTTTGAGACCATCACCTTACTCGTCTCCTTCCACTGATTCCATTTATGTCCATGGGTTGCTCTAATTTTTCCTGAAATTAAAACGCCTAAAAAACAAGAGCAAAAACCCTAGCTTCGGGTACAGGGTTACAGGCTACAAAAATGAAATCAAATATTGTAGAAACGTTCTAAATAGGCCGATTAACATGATTATGCAAAGATTTTGGCAAACGGATGCAAGAATACGAGATCATGATTCCATGTTCAGGGCCATGTTCAAGAACACTTACAGCGCTGTTTAGGAGGTTTCAAGGCTTGATTTTGATTCCAATAGATCCAGTGGATGTCCAACAAGAGAGTAGTGTGGAGTTTTTGCCTTGGAAACGCCTCTAAGATCGATTTCAGATTCAAGCTTTTCAAGTTTTTTTCCAAGTTTGGTTTTGTATTTTGCAGCTTCTAGGTCGTGTTCTTGTATGCCTTGCCTTGTATGAGTAATAAGGAATGAATTAGGTTAAAAGTTGGGCCTTGAATCCATGTGAATTGATGATTCAAGATTTGATATGATTTCTCCATTAAAGGCTTCCAATTTCTTTCCAAATCCAAGATTTTGTGCATGATATGGCTTGGCATGAATTTGATTGTGTTCATGATGTTAATTGAAAGCTGTATCAATCAAAAAGATCACAAGTTATTAATATTGAGATTTTATTTTGATTTAAATTGATTAAAAATGAATTAAATCAATAAAAATAAAATAAAATAGAAAAATTAATAATTGGTCATGAAATTGAAGATAGGACACGTGTGTGGTGTGACAAGATCAAATCAAGTGGAAAAAGTGGGCCCTTTTGTCAAAAATTGGAGTTTTGGGGATAGTTGACTTTTGGCAATTTTGGAAAAATGCTCAACTTCAACAATGCATAACTTCTTCAATTTTTAACTTTTAGAAGTGTTCTTGGACTTTTTAGAAACCTTGAGATGTCCTATAACCAACCCGTTTGGTCTCATCTCATTTTGATATTTCATTCTAAAGTTATAAGCTTTGGAAAAAAAGGTATTTTTGTTGACTTTCAAAAATGACCTATAATGTCCAAATTTGTAACTTTTTGTGAGAGCATTTATTGATCTTGGAGTGTGAATATGGATTGTATATAATTGCATCCTGTTCAAATTGAGCTCTGGATGGGTCTTTTCTCATAAAGTATGAGAAAGTTATGCTTGGTCAAAGTTGAGTTGACTTTTCCTACAAAACCCTAATTTAGCAACTTTTGGATTTTGATGAATCTTGAGCAATCCTTGATGAATAATGATCAACCCTTGATAAAATGATGAATTATCCTTCAAAATGAGAATGTTGACAAAAAATCTTGAGGTTTGACTATTTGTAGGTCACAGTTGACTTTTGCCTTAACATAGTCGATTTTTGAGCCTCTTGAGCAATTGACTGACCAAACTTCCTCTACAAGGCTTGAAATTTTACATGGATGAACTTGAGAGCATATTAGGACATTGGGGAGTACTTGAGGCCATTTTTATGCAAGGAATTTGATGCAACACAAAACCCTAATTTGAGATTGACTGCCTTAGGAGATGATTTGACTGTCCAATTCTTGAGCTATCTTGAGCAACTTGGGAGTTATTCTTGAAATGTCTTGGGAAATATGGGAGGGAAAATTTTGGGGTACAACACCCTGGCACCTCAAAATATTCCTCACCTTCGTATTCTTCTTGGTAGATCAGATCTTCAGAGTCGCTGAAGGCTATAGCAGTATCGTTACCCATGGGATCCGGAATAGAAGGGTACCTGCATTTGTGAGTGTGGGTGTGTGTAAGGGTATAGCCATCTTAAAAAAATAAAATGTAAAAGAAAGACAATGAGCACAAAAGGTTTATATACTAGAAAGCGTCCATGATTCATTGAATGTCATATGAAGATGAAATAAAAACCCTTACAAATGGACCATTGTGCCTCGGGTAAGACACACGGTTTTTAAAGTGCGAATTGTTCGCGAATATTACAAGTCCAACAGAGATGTAAAAGATAAATTATTGAGAGATGAAAGTTATTGGGATGAAGTCTCTGGCTTCCCAGTTGTGAAGTCCTCCGCTGATAGTAGGAAATATCCAATCTTCCAAGCTGCCATCCTCTTCATTGTCTTCTACTGCATTGACGCTTTGGTTGCTAATATTTACAGGTGGTCCCCCAACACGGGTACGACGCACAACCTTCTGAGCAGTCGAAGTAAACCCCAAGCCAAACTTGTCTGATTTGTACAAAATATATGGAAGCTGCCCCCAGATGGTGCATCCACCTTCTTCCACTACTGCCTTTACATCCTTTAGAGATGACATCCGAAGCGGAGGTCTTGTGATCTTAGGAATCGAGGATACCGCCTTGGTCGCTGCTACTTCTGGAGAGACTTCTTAAAAATGTTCGAAAGGGGTTTCAATGAACTCACCATCTAACTCCACATATCGGAAAGAATTCAGATGACTAATCATATACTCCTCCTCCCCATGGACAGTTATGATCTTTCCTTGGACCTGGTACTTTAGCATTTGATGCAAGGTGGAGGTGACAGCACCGACATTGTGGATCCAAGGGCGTCCTAACAAACAAGAATAAGAAGGACGGATGTCCATCACATAGAAGGTTGAGTTGAAACTCTGAGTTCCTACCTTTATTGGGATGTCCACCTCCCCGTGGACTATCCTCTTCGAACCATCAAAAGCTCTCACCACTATGTTGCTGGGTTTTAAAGTCAGCCCCTCACAATCCAATCTATCAAGGGCTTTCTTCGGCAAGACATTCAAAGATGATCCAGTATCAACCAAGACATGGGCTAGGGTTGTTCCTCTACACTCCACTCAGACATGTAATGCCTCGTTGTGTTTTCTCTCTCTGGGTGTCAAGTCAGCATCAGAGAAACCCAAGCCATTATCAGCTGTTAAACTGGCCACACAGTCCTGGAACTGGTCAGCAGACGTCTCTTGTGGCACATGAGCTCTCTTCAGAAATTTTACCAAAGCTTTGGCATGTGCTTCAGAGCACAGCAGCAGGGCTAGCATAGAGATCCAGGAAGGGGTTTTCCCCAACTGTTTAACCACATCATAATCACTTTTCTTTATTATACTCATGATTTCTTCCATCTCTTTCTTGGATGTTTCAGGAATAACTAGTGATTGAGCCTTCGTCCGGACAGGCTCTTCTTGAACGTTCTTTCCTTTATTCTCAACAGTGGAAGTAGGGATAGGAATTGTATTGTCTTTGTCGGTGGGTACGCTTACAGGTATAATCACTGGTGCAGAGGTAATATTTGGAACGGCCACGGGTCCAAAGACTGCCCTTGGAGGAGCAATCTCTGGAGAGAAGATTCTACCACTGCGGGTAATCTTGCTTGTTCCAGCAATATTGCTAATGTCAGAATTGTTCTCTTCGGAGCTTTCTTCTTCGGCAGTCAGTTCATCCTGTTTGATACCATGGTAGTAGATTTCTCCATCATAATTCCATGGTACTGTTTTATGTGAATTGTATGGGGCCGACCCGGGCATTGTAATCTTAAGTGGAATAGTCTTTGGAGCAGGTGTAATCCTAACGGGTCTTTTAGGGGCCCTGGAAGGATTGGCGTAGATGGTTATAATTGAAACTTCTTTAACTGGAACGGGTGAAATAGGAGCATTCTCAAACAAAATTTCTTGGTTATCCATCATTCGTTGGATACCTTTCTTTAACAGAGGGCAGTCAAATGATGAGGACAGACAAACGTGGCAGTCTTTGTCACAACCTGGGAATATACCAGCTTTCAACAAATTCAACTTAATAATCGGGAGCGGAGTCAACAATTCATCCACGGTAGCGACAAACAAATATTATTCAATAGTTGTTGTACCCAAAAATTTTCCCTCCCATATTTCTCAAGACATGTCAAGCATCATCTCCAAAGTTGTTCAAGATGGCTCAAGAGTTGGACAGTCAAATCACCTCCTAAGGCAGTCAAGTCAAAATTAGGGTTTTATGTTGCATCAAGGTCCTTACATCAAAACGACCTCAAGTGCTCCCCAATGTCCTAATATGTTCTTAAGTTCATCCATGTCAAATTTCAAGCCTTGTAGAGGAAGTTTGGTCAGTCAATTGCTCAAGATGTCAAAAAATCAACTGTGTTAGGGCAAAAGTCAACTATGACCCAAATACAGTCAAACCTCAAGATTTTTTGTCAACATTATCATTTTGAAGGATAATTCATCATTTTATCAAGGGTTGATCATGATTCATCAAGGATTGCTCAAGATTCATCAAGATTCAAAAGTTGCTAAATTAGGGTTTTGTAGGAAAAGTCAACTCAACTTTGACCAAGCATAACTTTCTCATACTTTATGAGAAATGACCCATCCAAAGATAATTTTGAAGAGGATGCAATTTCCTACAATCCATATTCACACCCCAAGATCAAGAAATGCTCTCACAAAAAGTTACAAATTTGGACATTATAGGTCATTTTTGAAAGTCAACAAAAACACATTTTTTTCCAAAGCTTATAACTTGAGAATGGAATATCAAAATGTGATGAGACCAAAAGGGTTGGTTATAGGACATCTCAAGGTTTCTAAAAAGTCCAAGAACACTTCCAAAAGTTCAAAATTGAAGAAGTTATGCATTGTTGAAGTTGGGCATTTTTCCAAAATTGCCAAAAGTCAACTATCCTCAAAACTCCAACTTTTGACAAAAGGGCCCACTTTTTTCCACTTGATTTAGTATTATCACACCACACACATGTCCCATCTTTAATTTCCTGACCAATCATTTATTTTTCTATTTTATTTAATTTTTATTAATTTAATTCATTTTAAATCAATATTAATTCAAATAAAATCTAAAAATGGATGGAATGATATCTTTTTGATCATTGCAGCTTTCAATTATCATGATTCATCAAATCAAATTCGTATCAAGCCTTTTCATGCATAAAAAATCAGATTTGACACAAATATGGAAACTGGATAATGGAAGATCAAATCAAATCTCCATTCATCAATTCTTATGGATTCAAGCCCAACTCTTGACCTAATTCACTTCCAATATACATGTACAAGTGAGGCATAGCAAGAACACGCCCTAAGTATTGCTGAAACCGCCAGAAGAAGTTTGAGAAAAAGCTTGAAAACTTGGAATCTGAAATCCACCTTAGAGCTCGATTCAAAGCAAAAGCTTGACACTAGTCCTTTGCTGGAAATCCCCTGAAGAGAAAGCAACTGGAACCAAGCCTTCTCATCGCCTGAAACTCACTGTAAGTGTCCACGAACCAAGCTCTGAACACGAAATCCAAACCTATGATTCTTGCATCCTTTCATTAAAATCTTTGCATATTTGTGTTTGTTGTTTGATTTAGAACATTTTGGCAATATTCAATTTCGTTTTCATGGCCTGTAACATAGCGCCCGAATCTAGGGTTCTTGTTCTTGTTTTTTAGGCATTTTGGATACAGGTAAAATCAAGGCTAATAAATGGTACAGGGATGCTCAGTGGGAGAAGACGAGCAAGTTGGTGCTCTTAGATTTCGTTTCCATGGCCTAGGGTGAATTTTGGAAGCAAGCTACGAATCTTCCTGCGGATAAAAATCTGCAGGTAAATAACTAGGGACTTTGTGAAGAAGACGACCGCGCGTCTTCTCCTTACCGGGCCGTTCAAAACTCGCGCCATATTTTTTTTATTTTTTAGGCATAGTGTTATGTTTTCTATATATTATTTGTTATGTATTTTGTTAACAACTATGAAGCGTTGGTGGAGTGGTTGGAGCACTGGCAATTGAGCATCGGGACTTGGGTTCGAATCCCAGGTCCCCCAAAACCTTTGTATATTTTTTCTCCAGGTAATTGCATGTGGCTCAGCAAGCATGGACTATCATACGCTTCAAATCTCAAACGCCAAGTGGCCCACAAGGCAAATCCAATGGCCTAGGTTGAAGGACCACCATGGTCTCAAGTCAACAAACACGCGTTGGATTCTGAAAGTCAACAAGGCTGCCTACGTTTGGGCCCAGACAATTGCCATTCAGACCCCCTCTTTGGGCCCAATACCCCTTGGTTTATTCTATTTTCTTTTCATTATTTTTTTTATTTACTTACTTGTTTTATTTTTATTATTCTTAATTAATTGCTAACCAAATAATTATTATTTTTCTTAATAAAAATTAGAAAACATAAAAAACATTATTTTTATTTATTAAACTTAATTTCATTATTTTATTTCTTTTGTAAATAAATGATTTAATTAATTTATTTAGTTTTAATTAGGTTTAACATTAATATTTTTTGCAATAAATCAAAATCAATTTAGAATATTAGGTTTTTAATAATTTTAATCATTTTATTTTTATTTCCTTAAATATTCAAAACCCCAAAAAAATATTTCTTTTTATTTAATTAATCAATTAATTTAGGTTTAATTTAATTAAATGCAAAAATACCAAAAAATCTCTTTCTTTAATAAAAAAGGGTCAAAACCCTAAAATGCGCCGATTTAATTTTCTTGCACGCGATTCATTTGTTTCCGATTTTGTAATTGCTTCGGGAATGTAATAGTTTTTAAATTAGGACTTTATTTATTTATCTCTTTCTTTTATTTTTCTGCAATTTAAATTAAAGGGTTTGTCTTTGGCGATGTAAATACCCGACGCCTTGTAATAGCTTAGATTTACCTTCCCGCAATTTAATTTCCGCACAATATTAACTGTTAGATGTTTGATAACTAGGCAATGCATGACAAGATCAATCTTTAACCTAAAATCAACATAGCTCACCTATGACATGTACAGACAAAAATTAACCGAATTGACACACTCGCACATGCCACTCTTAGGGTACACCTCACTTGGTTGCCTCGAACATGGTTATTGAGTATAGGAAGTTTTAGAGGTTGCCCTCTTGTCCAAAGATCATAGTTGCCTCGAAACGGTTGCCTCGGAAAAATGATCTAGGATATTAGGGTTACCGCTAAGGCGTCCTAACATTGCTTTAGTGACCACACGTCCCTTAATCAAATTGACCCGAAAACTCCAACGACGGTGCCACCTACTCCTCAATAGTGGGATAGCACTGTCTAAAGGATATTTGTACAGTTTAATTCCTTTTTGAGTAGGTAGATGGTTCTTAAGTACTTGCTCCTTTTAAAACAAAACAAAACTTTTTGCACTTACACCCCTTTCAAAACAAAAAAAACTCTTTCAAACCCACAAACACAAAGAAAAGCAAATTTTGAAAACACAATGAGCAAGTACCTAAGAGCCCGTGGATAACCACGGATAGAAAGGGTGTTAACACCTTTCCTTTCTATAATCTACCTCCCGAACCCGAGAAATATCTCAAAAAGGAATTTTTCTGTGCTTTTGTCCTTTCCTTGTTGGATAAAATAAAAGACGGTGGCGACTCTTGCTTACCGCGACATTTTGCAAAAACAAACGCAAACGCGAACCAGCATTCCAAAAAAAAGTCAGTTCTCATTCCCACCGATCACAGAACTGGCGACTCTGCTGGGGAATTAATAAGTGAGGTGTACCTTAGGATTAGATCATTGTGTTTTCAATTGTATGCTTTGTATGATTTATATTTGTGGGCTTGTATCGGAGTTCTATAGATCCTAACCCGGATCTGGGGATACCCTTTAGGTAAGTAGCAATAAACTGTGAGGGATCTGTACGACGTAGACCGATACAGATGAAGCAGTAGCTACGTTGGTGTGGCACTTTAGTCTGTACCGATATCCCTTGTGTTGGAACAAGGAGAATATGGGTCTTCTAAGGGGTCATTAAGCACCAACTGACCTTAGAACCTTAAATTGACCAACTTGGCCATAGAACAGTAGCAGTATGCTACACTCATTGAGACTAAACTCTCGCGATGATTCCGACTGCAAGAAAAGGTTGCTAAACTGGAATTATGACCGATTGAGGGTAGTCAGTGATATTGAGATCCTCTAGAACCCGGTTACTATTTTTAGGATAGGTTTTAACCAATTGAACTGAAAGAGGGTAGTACCTAAGCTCCATGCCAACCTGAAATCTAAGGGCTCTTTTGTGTGACTTGTGTGCCTTTACCATGTTTGCTTTTTGTGGATACTTGTGGTGTGCCTTTATCATGACATCATGACATCATAGCATTGCATACATCTTGCATAAGGACTAACCTATTTCAAAGACAAAAGGGTTTCATCTTTGCTCGGTTTTGTAGGTCATCATGATGCCCATGCGTAAGAATACTATCCGGATCAACTTTGTCCAAGTACCTACCCTGCTTAAAGACTTGGTTGTCAGGATGCCAGACACTACTTCCTTCATAAAGAGGCATGGCTCTCTTCTCAGTTTGGTCACCTCCAAATTGGACGAACAAATGATGAGTCTCCTGGTCCAGTTTTATGATCCGCTGTACCATTGCTTCACTTTTCAAGACTATCAGCTGGTTCCTACCCTAGAAGAGTTCTCTGAGCTTCTCGGTATCTCTGTTCTGGAGCAGACCCCGTTTACTAGTTGGGAAAAGACTCTTAGGCCTGAAGAGATTGCTGCAACCCTTCACTTGACCAAAGAGGAGGTAATGGATAATTGGGAGACTAGAAGTGGAGCTAAGGGTTTTCTGACTAAGTTCTTGGTGAGCAAGGCTAACTACTTCTGGGATAGCCTAGACTTTAAGGCCTTTGAGGACATTTTGGCTCTTCTGATTTATGGTCTGGTATTGTTTCCGAATCCTGACACTTTTTTTGATATTAATGCCATAAAGATCTTCATTTCTCATAACCCGGTACCCACTCTCTTGGGTGACATCCTTCATCAGCTCTATGCTCGTACTGCCCGAAAGCGGGGAACCTTGATGTGCTGTGCTCCTTTATTGTCGAGGTGGTTTATTTCGCACCTTCCCAAGTCAATGCTAAAGAACAAAGAAGGAATGGGTTGGGCTTATAGGGTGATGTCTCTTTCTAATAATGACATTATCTGGACTCTCAAAGGTATGGATGAGGTGACTATCATTGATCGCCGTAGAGAGTATCCCAATGTTCCCCTGCTAGGAACCCATGGAGGAATTTCTTACAACCCATGCTTAGCTCTCCGTCAGTTTGGAAGATCCAAAAGAGAAGGGCCTCATGAGATGTTGATGCCTCATATCATCTTTGATTTTCAGAGAGATAATGATGAGCTACGTCGTAGGTTCATAAGGGCTTGGGACAAAGTTCACCAATCTGATCCACATGAGTTGGATCCAAATACTTCTCTGCCAATGGAGCCATATCTTAGATGGGTCCACATCCGTGCCCAGAAACTAGGTATGCCATATGAAGCTGTCCGGCCTGTCACTCTTGAAGTTACTAATGAAGAAGGGGTTCTTCCAACCATTCTCCACCCTTATATGCCCACTGACATTGGGGCACTAAAGAGGTCTTGGATGCAATTGAGGTATGAACGGGATTCTTACCGAGAGAATTTCAACGAGCAGGAGCAGAAAATCCAGAAGCTAACTAGGCAACTGGAGAACGAGCGGATCCTGAATGATTATGTTCGCACTGAGAAGAAGAGACCATGGGAGCATTGATGGACCTTTGATGATTTCCTTTACAGTTTTTATTTACTTTTCAGTATTTCCATTCTTGTAATGCCTTAAGGGCAATTTGTTGAACAATTTAAATTTTGAAGTTTAAATCTAATAAAGTGTGTTTCTTTTCTTGTTTACAAATTTGAATCCCGGTTGCCTTTGAAATCATAAATCATACGCATTTCATCCCATGCACTTCATAAACAGGTACCCTTTACAGGTCTCTTATCTTCTTCGCTGTTTATTTCAGCGATCATCATGTCTACTGAACCTTCAACTGAGCAAGCCATCGAGGCCCTCCAGGCCCAGAATGCCCAATTTCAAGAGCTGTTCATGAATCTAGCCAAGGGTCAGCAGGACCTGAAGACCTTGATTCTGAAGGAGAAAAAGAAGAAGAAGAAGAAGAGGACCATCCTATTCAACACTGGACGCAGGTTTGGAAACGGGCTACAGAATGAAGTTGATCTGACCACCTCATCTAGAGGGAAAGATAGTCCACAAGAAAGGAGGGCCCCTAGCCCTGTGGTCTCCGACAATGAGACGGACTACGATGAAGAACAGTATCCTCCTGCTGAGGATAAGTACAAACAACTGGAAGACCGTTTGAGCGCTATGGAAATTCAGAAGGTGCCCGGTCTGGAATTTGAAGATCTAGGTCTATCATCTGGGGTGGTGATTCCCTATAAATTCAAGGCACCAGCCTTTGCCAAGTATGACAGAGTTTCCTATCCGAAGATGCACCTCCGGTCATATGTGAGGAAGATCCAGCCTTACACTGCTGATAAGAACTTATGGATCCATTTCTTTCAAGACAATCTCTCAGGGACACAGCTTGAGTGGTTCTATCAGTTTGACGGAGCCAGTATCCACAGCTGGGAAGATTTGGCTACTGCATTCTACAGGCAGTATCAGTACAACTCCGACCTCGCTCCTACGCGTACCCAACTCCAGGGTATGTCAATGGGAACGGGTGAAGGATTTAAAGATTATGCTCAGAAATGGAGAGACCTTTCCGGAAGGGTGCAACCACCTTTGGCTGATTGTGAGCTTGTTGACATGTTTCTGGGGACCCTGTCTGGTCCATTCTTTAACCATCTGATTGGAAGCTCTTCATCTGGGTTTACAGATCTTATTTTGACTAGTGAGAGGATTGAAGCAGGTATTAAGGCTGGGAAAATACAGAAGGGTGCCTCATCGAGCACCGAGAAGAAGCCGTTTAAGAAAGAGTCCAGTGCTGTCTACAGTGAAAGAAGACAGAATAGACCTGAACACCGCCAAGCTGTCAATGCGGTTGTTATTTCAAAACCTGCTGGTGCTCCTCAGTACAACAATTAACAAAAGGACGAGAGACCTAAGGGGAAATTCACTCATCTCAGCATGACCTTATCTCAGATTCTGCCACAGTTGTTGAAGACTAATCTGGTGACTCTAAGGGAACCCCCAAAGAATTCAAATACAACGTCACCCAGGTATAACCCTAACACTCGCTGCGCTTATCACTCCGATAGCCCGGGGCATAATACAGATGATTGTTGGGCTTTGAAGAACAAGATACCAGACTTAATTGATGCAAAAGAGATTGAGTTTGAGGCGCCCGAAAGGCCTAATGTTGTGACTGCTCCCATGCCCAAACATGGAGTAAATGCTGTAGAGGAAGACTTGTTTGTAGTTTCTGTGGATGACATTATTACCCCTCTAATGACTGTCAAGAAGAACCTGTTGCTAGCCAGTTTATTTCCGGGTTGTGACGAAGGTTGCCATATGTGTTCTGTTTTACCTACCGGTTGCCCATTCCTGAAGTCAGGTATCCAAAACCTGATGGATAGTAAGGAAATCCTGTTTGAGAAGACTGATGTTCCTTCCATTCCTACTGAAGAAGTTTCCATTATTACCATTTTCGACAATTCTTCCAAGGCTCCCTCGAGGAAGCCTGTCAAAATTACATCTGTTCCGAAGATCGCACCTGTAATCATCACTGTTCCGGGGCCCATCCCCTACACCTCTGACAAAGCTGTCCCTTGGCACTATGGGGCAGATGTTTATGTTCATGGAGTTAAGCAAGAGTTGGATGATGGTACCGACATCAGCAACATTACTGGACCTGCTAAAGTCACCCGCAACGGTAGACTTTTCTCACCTGATATTGTTCCACCAACTGTCCGAAGACCTGTTGTTATTACACCTGCAAGTGTACCTACTGCCATTCCTGATCAAGTTCCTATTCTTACCCCTGTCGCCGAGTCATCTGACGCTCGGGGCAAAGGGATCATCACTGATGTGCCTGCCCAGACGGAGGCACTGAAGACAATTACTGTTGAAGCTTCCAAACAGGAGATGGAAGAGATTCTGAAGATTATTAAGAAGAGTGATTACAACATAGTTGAGCAACTGGGGCAAACCCTATCCAAGTTTTCTATGTTGTCACTATTGTTGTGCTCAGAGGCCCATGCCAAGGCTTTGATTACCTTTCTAAAGAATGCCCACGTGCCATAAGAGACATCAGCTGACCAGTTTACCAATTGTGTGGCCAATTTAACTGCTGATAATGGTTTGGGGTTCTCCGACGCCGATTTGACTGCCGAGGGGAAAAATCATAATGATGCCCTGCATGTCTCCATTGAGTGCAGGGGCACTACTCTTGCACATGTATTGGTTGATACTGGTTCCTCATTGAACGTCTTGCCTAAAAAAGCTCTAGACCGGTTGGATAGCAAAGGGTTGGAGCTAAAGCTAAGTAACATCATTGTCAGGGTCTTTGATGGGTCTAAAAGGATGGTGCACAGTGAAGTTGATATTCCAATTAAAGTTGGTTATCAGGTCTTCAATTCTACGTTCTATGTGATGGACATTCGGCCATCCTACTCTTGTTTGCTGGGTCGTCCATGGATCCATAAAGCTGGGGCCGTAACCTCAACGCTCCACCAGAAGCTGAAGTACCCGGTCAGAGGGAAGATTGTGACAGTACAAGGGGAGGAAGAGTATATGGTCAGCCACCTCAACTCGTTCCGATACGTAGAGATGGATGGGGAGTTCATTGAGACCCTATTTCAGCACTTTGAAGAGGTTCCCCAGACACTGGCATCAGCTGAGACTGTGGTTGAAGATTCTCCTATGAAGATGGCTTCCTTAAAAGATGCCCGGGCTGTTACTGAGAAGGGCGAGTGTGCAAGTTGGGGCCGACTTCCTGATTTTACACAGAAGACTAACAAGTTTGGTTTGGGTTTCACTGTAGAAGCTCAAAGGGCCGTTTGTAATGCAAGGATCGGAAGACCTCCCGTGTTCATCAGCAACTCGGGAGTAAATGCCATTGAAAATGATGTGGAGGAGTCTGAATTTGACAGCTGGATCTATCTTACGACCAACGGTGGACCAAGCAACTGGGCAGCATAGGACTTCATCCCTATTACTTTTGTTACCCAGTAATGAAACTTTTTGTTTTGAATTTGTAATAGACAATGTTTTGAAACTTTATGGCCCGATGTCTTACCCGGGGCACCGTGGCTTCATTTGTGAGGGCTTTTGTGTGTCATTTTCATATATCATTAATAAAAGCATTGGACGTTCTTGCATTTCAAATCTTGCGCTCCTTGTCTTTTTTTATTATATATTGCAAAATAGCTATTTTACACACACTCACATATACAGGTCCACATCCACTCTGGATCTCACTGGTAACGACTCTGCTACTGCCAGTTATGACTTTGAAAATCCGATCAACTTAGCCGAAGACGAAGGTGAAGATGATTGCGAAGTGCCTGGTGAACTTGTAAGACTGTTGCTCCAGGAAGAGAGGGCTATTCAACCACATGAAGAGCCGGTGGAAACAGTGAATCTGGGTACTGAGATAGACAGGAAGGAAGTCAAGGTTGGTGCAAATCTGGAGCCTAGTGTGAAACAACGGTTGATTCAGATGCAGCGGGACTACTTTGAGATCTTTGCCTGGTCTTACGAAGATATGCCTGGGTTGGATACTAATATTGTGGTTCATCGCCTGCCTACTAAGGAAGACTGTCCTCCAGTGAAACAGAAGGTTCGCCGTATGCGCCCAGAGATGTCCGAGAAAATCAAGGCTGAGGTTATGAAACAATTTAACGCCGGTTTTGTAGCAGTTACTTCTTACCCTCAGTGGGTTACCAATGTGGTTCCAGTGCCGAAGAAAGATGGTAAGGTCCGAATGTGTGTTGACTACAGGGATCTGAACAGGGCCAGTCCCAAGGATGACTTCCCTCTACCTCATATTGACGTTCTGGTTGACAACACCGCTCAGCACAAGGTCTTCTCCTTCATGGATGGTCTCTCCGATTATAATCAGATAAAGATGGCTCTCGAAGACATGGAGAAGACAACTTTTGTTACTCAGTGGGGTACCTTTTGCTACAAGGTCATTCCTTTTGGGTTGAAGAATGCTGGGGCAACATATCAACGTGCCATGGTTGCTTTGTTTCATGACATGATCCATCATGAGATTGAAGTATACGTCGATGATATGATTGCAAGGTCCCAAACTGAGGAAGAACACCTTGACCATCTACAGAAGCTTTTTGACCGGCTGAGGTTGTACAAGCTGAGGTTGAACCCGAATAAGTGCACATTCGGGGTGATCTGGTAAGCTACTAGGTTTCGTCGTGAGCGACAAAGGTATTCAAGTTGATTCAGCAAAAGTGAAAGCCATACAAGAGATGCCAGCTCCCAAGACAGAGAAGGAAGTCAGAGGCTTTCTGGGACGACTGAACTACATTGCCCGATTCATCTCACACCTAACTGCTACTTGTGAGCCAATCTTCAAGCTACTGAAGAAAGATTAAGTAGTACGTTGGAACGATGAATGCCAGGCCGCTTTCGAAAGAATCAAAGAGTATCTCCAGGAGCCACCTATTCTGATGCCACCAGTTGAAGGGAGACCTCTGATCCTATACTTGACAACTCAATGGGGTGTGTGCTGGGGCAGCATGACGAGTCTGGCCGAAAAGAGCATGCTATTTATTACCTTACCTCAGCTGAGACTGTGGTTGAAGATTCTCCTATGAAGATGACTTCCTTAAAAGATGCCCGGGATTTTATTGAGAAGGGTGAGTGTGCAAGTTGGGGCCGACTTCCTGATTTTACACAGAAGACTAACAAGTTTGGTTTGGGTTTCACTGCAGAAGTTCAAAGGGCTGTTCGTAATGCAAGGATCAGAAGACCTCCCGTGTTCATCAGCAACTCGGGAGTAAATGCCATTGAAGATGATGTGGAGGAGTCTGAATTCGATAGTTCGATCTATCCTACGACCAACGGTGGACCAAGCAACTGGACAGCAAATGACTTCATCCCTATTACTTTTGTTACCCAGTAATGAAACTTTTTGTTTTGAATTTGTAATAGACAATGTTTTGAAACTTTATGGCCTGATGTCTTACCCGGGGCACCGTGGCTTCATTTGTGAGGGCTTTTTTGTGTCATTTTCATATATCATTAATAAAAGAATTGGACGTTCTTGCATTTCAAATCTTGCGCTCCTTGTCTTTTTTTATTATATATTGCAAAACAGCTATTTTACACACACTCACATATACAGGTCCACATCCACTCTGGATCTCACTGGTAACGACTCTGCTACTTCCAGTTATGACTTTGAAAATCCGATCAACTTAGCCGAAGACGAAGGTGAAGATGATTGCGAAGTTCCTGGTGAACTTGCATGACTGTTGCTCCAGGAAGAGAGGGCTATTCAACCACATGAAGAGCCGGTGGAAACAGTGAATCTGGGTACTGAGACAGACAAGAAGGAAGTCAAGGTTGGTGCAAATCTGGAGCCTAGTGTGAAACAACGGTTGATTCAGATGCTACAGGACTACGTTGAGATCTTTGCCTGGTCTTACGAAGATATGCCTGGGTTGGATACTGATATTGTGGTTCATCGCCTGCCTACTAAGGAAGACTGTCCTCCAGTGAAACAGAAGGTTCACCGTATGCGCCCAGAGATGTCCGAGAAAATCAAGGCTGAGGTTATGAAACAATTTAACACCGGTTTTGTAGCAGTTACTTCTTACCCTAAGTGGGTTGCCAATGTGGTTCCAGTGCCGAAGAAAGATGGTAAGGTCCGAATGTGTGTTGACTACAGGGATCTGAACAGGGCCAGTCCCAAGGATGACTTCCCTCTATCTCATATTGACGTTCTGGTTGACAACACCGCTCAGCACAAGGTCTTCTCCTTCATGGATGGTTTCTCCGGTTATAATCAGATAAAGATGGCTCCCGAAGACATGGAGAAGACAACTTTTGTTACTCAGTGGGGTACCTTTTGCTACAAGGTCATGCTTTTTGGGTTGAAGAATGTTGGGGCAACGTATTAACGTGCCATGGTTGCTTTGTTTCATGACATGATCCATCATGAGATTGAAGTATACGTCGATGATATGATTGCAAGGTCCCAAACTGAGGAAGAACACCTTGACCATCTACATAATCCTTTTGACCGGCTGAGGTTGTACAAGCTGAGGTTGAACCCAAACAAGTGCACCTTCAGGGTGAGATCTGCTAAGCTACTAGGTTTCGTCGTGAGCGACAAAGGTATTCAATTGGATCCAGCAAAAGTGAAAGCCATACAAGAGATTCCAGCTCCCAAGACAGAGAAGGAAGTCAGAGGCTTTCTGGGACGACTGAACTACATTGCCCGATTCATCTCACACCTAACTTCTACTTGTGAGCCAATCTTCAAGCTACTGAAGAAAGATCAAGTAGTACGTTGGAACGATGAATGCCAGGCCGCTTTCGAAAGAATCAAAGAGTATCTCCAGGAGCCACCTATTCTGATGCCACCAGTTGAAGGGAGACCTCTGATCCTATACTTGATGGTACTTGACAACTCAATGGGGTGTGTGATGGGGCAGCATGATGAGTCTGGCCGAAAAGAGCATGCTATTTATTACCTTAGAAAAAAGTTTACCGACTGTGAGACCCGATACTCACTACTCGAGAAAAATTGTTGCGCTTTGGCATGGGCTGCTCGCCGGCTGAGACAGTATATGTTGACTCACACTACTCTGCTGATTTCAAAGATGGATCCAATCAAGTATATTTTCGAAAAGCCTGCCTTGTCCGGAAGAATAGCAAGATGGCAGATGATCTTGACTGAGTATGACATCCAGTACACAACTCAAAAAGCAATCAAGGGAAGTGTATTAGCAGACCATTTGGCACACCAGGCAGTGGATGATTACCAGTCTATGAACTTTGAATTTCCGGACGAGAATATCATGTTGATAACTGATTGTGAGACACCTGGACTGGACGAAGGACCTGAGGAGGGATCCCGATGGTCTATGTACTTTGATGGAGCTTCGAATGCTTTGGGTAATGGCATTGGCACCGTGATCATATCTCCTAAAGGCTCTCATACTCCGTTTACCGCCCGACTATGTTTCAACTGCACCAACAACATGGCAGAGTATGAAGCGTGCATCATGGGTCTTCGAGCTGCAATTGACCTAAGGATTAAGTTTCTAAGTGTCTTCGGAGATTTCGCTCTCGTGATCAGTCAGATCAAAGGCGAGTGGGATACGAAACACCCAAATCTTATTCCTTACAAGGAGTATGTATTGACATTGCTTCCCCATTTCGAGGAGATAACCTTTGAACACTTCCCTAGAGAGGAGAATCAGTTGGCGGACGTGCTGGCTACGATGTCTTCTATGTTCAAAGTCAATTGGGACAACGAGGCTCCCCGGATCATTATTGAAAAATTGGACGAACCTGCACATTACTGTGATCTTGAGACTGAAGAGGTAACAGAAAAGCCCTGGTTTCACGAAGTAAAAAGGTACCTCGAGGATCAGGAATACCCCGAGGGGGCATCTGTTAATGACAAGAAGTTTCTGAGGAGGTTCGCGGCGAAGTTCTTTATCAGCAATGGCATTCTTTACAAGCGTAACCATGATTCAACCTTACTGCGTTGTATGGATAAGATTGAAGCAGAAAGGATCATGGCAAATCTACATGAAGGTACTTTCGGAACTCATTCTAGTGGACATACCATGGCAAAGAAAATCCTTCGGGCAGGATATTATTGGTCCACAATGGAAGCTGACTGTTATCAGCATTCTCGGACATGTCACAAGTGCCAGGTCTATGCTGATAAGGTGCACATACCTCCAGTTCCTTTAAACGTCTTGACAGCGCCTTGGCCTTTTGCAATGTGGGGCATTGACATGATTGGCGAGATCACACCCACGACATCCAACGGGCATCGTTTCATCCTAGTAGCGATTGATTACTTTACGAAGTGGGTTGAAGCAGCTTCCTTTGCTATTGTAACCAAGAACGTCGTGGCACGGTTCATTCGGCACAATCTGATCTGTCGATACGGTGTACCAGAGAGGATCATTACGGACAATGGTACCAATCTCAACAATAAGATGATCACTGAGCTTTGCGAGCAATTCAAGATACAGCATCATAACTCTTCTCCCTACCGGCCGAAGATGAATGGGGCTGTCGAAGCAGTAAATAAGAACATTAAGAAGATTGTGCAGAGGATGACAATGACATACAAAGACTGGCACGAGATGTTACCATTTGCTCTTCATGGGTATCGTACCTCAACACGGACGTCAACAGGGGCAACACCCTATTCCTTGGTTTATGGCATGGAGGCAGTCTTGCCTATCGAAGTTCAGATACCCTCTCTCCGAATCATGAAGGATGCAGGTTTGAGTGAGGATGACTGGATTCAGACCCGGCTTGATCAACTAAACCTAATCGACGAAAAGAGACTTACTGCTATTTGTCATGGTCAGACGTACCAAAAACGGATGATCAAAGCATTTAACAAGAAAGTCAGATGACAAGAGTATCAAGTTGGGGACCTGGTAATCAAGCGTATTATTCTACCTCAAGGTGGACCCAGGGGAAAATGGACCCCTACTTACGAAGGGCCATTTGTGGTTAAGAATATTTTCTCAGGAGGAGCTATGATTCTAACCAACAAGGATGGTGACGACCTTCCCCACCCCGTCAATGCAGACATAGTGAAAAGATACTACGCATAATCAAAGACCCGCTAGGTTGACTGGCCTAGGCAAAAATAAGGGCTTCCCGGCGAACCAAAAGGGTTTGGGAAAAAATAAGGGATGAAAATAAAAAATATGTACACCCGGCAAGTCGAAAACCTGAAAAGGTGGCTTGGGGAAAAAATGGGTATCCCGGTGGACCAAAAACCCGAAAGGGCGGTCCAGGAAAAAATTAGGGATAAGCGTAACAATATGTCTCATTGGGTTACCTCGCATCCAGACTTCGGTATCGACTATCAAGCTGGGAGGGTACTAATCAATCAGATTCATCTTCAACTAAGCAGCAAAGTGATGAGACGCTTGAAGATATAAAGGCAATAACAGAGATGGAACCCAGTGGGATTATTCACACATCTATTTTCTTTTCTTTTCACAATTTGTATAAATTCTATTTGCTCGGCGGCGTTCTCTTACTAGGACATCAACCTCTTGTACAAAAACGCCTATTTTTCAGGCCAAACTTCAAAATCAATACAAATTCATTTTCAGTAATTTCAAGCTGTTTTTCCTTTATCTGTTTTGTTTTGCAAAGAACGTCCAATGTTCATTTTTTGATATATGCATTTGACATTAATTGCTGCTCATAAATACTTACATGTAAAACAAAAGATAAATTACGGGTAATATCAGAAGCAAGGGGCATAAGAAATGTCCAAACTGTGTAGTTACTTTGTCCACCAGGTACCAAGGTAAGGTTTAGCTGAAGGATATGGCTAAGATACCTTCACTCCCCGCAGAGCAAAACAATACTGGTAGCTCTCCCCGCTGGGAATTGCAAATATGAACAAATCAATAATACTCTCCCCAAGCAGAGTTAGCCTACCATCAGCCCTAAAAAGGTTGGGTATCCCCAGAAGGTATTAATCTTCCCCAGCGGAGCATAAAGATATTCCCCAACAAGTACAAGAGCATCCCCAAAAGTCTTAATATTCCTCAACGGAGTATAAGAATGTTCCCCGACGAAATACAAGATACCCCCAGTGGAGCCATTTCCCCAGCACAGTCTAAAAAAGCTTTCCCAACAGAGTTGAATCACCATCCCCGGTAGATTCTGGAAGCTTGTCCCCTGCAGAGCGCAAATAAATCTCCCCAGCCAAATTCAGAGGGTTATCCCCACAAGAGTCTAACTGGGTTATCCTCAACAAGTTGCAACTGAAAGATCATTCCCAGAGAAGTTCTTTCTTTCCCCGGGCAGGAATTCAATCCTCAACAGTTTCAGTATCACCAACAACTGTAATCCATCCCCAGCGGAGTTCATCATTAAAATCCCCAACAGAGCTTA
This sequence comes from Vicia faba, assembly GCA_948472305.1. Taxonomy (NCBI): domain Eukaryota; kingdom Viridiplantae; phylum Streptophyta; class Magnoliopsida; order Fabales; family Fabaceae; genus Vicia; species Vicia faba. The sequence goes on along the minus strand of OX451736.1, from coordinate 1,026,365,615 downwards.
TCAACATAATCCCCAGTGGAGTTTATCATCATAATCTTCAGCAGAACGCCTCCTTCCCCACAGAGTAATTCCCCTCAGAGTAATCTCTTCATTAGTTTATTCCCCAACAGAGTTCTTTTCTCCTGCAGGCTTATTCTCGCAATCATCTTCGTTCATCATCCCCAGCGGAAACGAAGAATTCAACTCTATTCTCCAGCAGCTTCGGGATTTATTTTCCCCAGCTAAAACATTACATGTCCATACATCATGATACATGCATATACGCATAATACCATACAATCTCATTTATTTTGAGAACATCATTGCCTGATACATATCATGCATTACATACAGCTAACCCTTCCATTTCAGGAAAGATACAATCAAAATTCAAGTTATGAAGCCCGGGTACGACGATATAGTATCTTGATTTCTACAACATATTATGAAGCCCGAATTACGACTGAATAACAATATCAGACTACCACGAAGCCTGGATTACGACCAGATAGTGACATCTCTCAAAAGCAAGCTATGAAGCCCGGAGAACGACCGAATAGTATTTTATTACCCAGTGAGCCGTGAAGCCCGAATCACGACCGAATAACAGCTCAACAAGTTATTGTGAAGCCTGGATTACGACCAGAAAGCAATACAAGACCATAAAGCCTGGTGTTGTACCCCAAAATTTGCCCTCTCATTTTCATCAAGAAATCACAGCTTCAGGCGTTTCCTGATTTCTCAGATTGGCTCAAGAATCGGTCAAACAGACTTCTCTCGTCAGTCCGACACAATTAGGGTTTTAGTTGACTTTGGCTCAGTTTCGATCAGGCGAACGTTCTTTGGCATTTAATCAGGAATTAGGGTTTTGTGGGCACGTTCTCAGAAGGATTTAAATCCTACAGCACTTTGCAAGTTATTCCGAGATTTGGTTTGAATTCGCATTGTTTGACTTAATCAGTAAAAGAAGGCATTTGGTTTGAATTCACGTTTGTTTGATTGAACCAGTCAAAAGATACATTCAGTTTGGATTTACAGTGTTTGGTAAGAAATCAGTAAAAAGGGGAATGCGTCTGATCAGTTATTGTGTTTGACTGTGCTTTGCTTTGGATGTTGGAAGCACCGAGTTTATTATTTGATCAACGTTGAATCAATGTTTAGTTAATTATTTATTATTCTAAAGATTAAATGGCTGGAATTTAATTTTCAGTTATTTTAATTTAAAGAACTATAAATAATAAATAAATAATTGAAAAGGGATAAAAAGAATTAACTGGATCAATAGAATTTTTATGTCATATTTAAATATTTGTTACAATTATTATTTAGATACAAGTATTCATTTACGAGGTATTTATAATAATAATGGTTACAATGATTAAATTGAAAATAAAACTATCCTATTTTTCTAAATATTCCTAAGTCTTCAATTCTTCATTCTTCATTTAGTGATACCCCTCTCCACTCAATTTTTTTATCTGCAAAAGAAAGGAGGAAAAGTCAAATAGCAGATAGATAAAAGAGACAGATATAAAATTCATCATTAAGGGCCACAGATTGGGATCAGTTAACCCTCTCTGCAAATCACGGGATTTCTCCCGGTTCACAAAGAGGGACGAATTTTTATTTGCTAAAACTGAATGCACAAAAGTCAAATTGCACAATTCAAAAATTGTCAAACTGCATAGTTCAATACAAACAGAAAGTCCAAACTGAATCACAACTTTCAAACCATCCAAAAATTGTCAAAGTACAAGTTACTGTCACAAAGCTATTCAAAAGATTTGAAAAGATACAAAGCACAAAATCTGGAAGAAGGGACAAATATGCAGAGGAAAATTGATATGCAAGCAACTATTTCATTTTTCATCATTTCCCAAGTGGCCCTTTCAGAAAGTACAAAGCATAAATAATATCTTAATGCAAAACTGTACTGGAGAGAGAAGAAGAGAAAAAGAAAGCAGGTTTAGGCTTTAGGCAGGAAGGAAGAAAATATAAAGAACTAAACACAGTACAGTAAAGGAGAGAGCAAACCAATACACCAAAAGATATACAAAAGCATAAGCCTTCAAGTCTCACAAAAAAAACCAACAATCTGAAAACACATAACCTGTAAGCTTTCAAACCACAACAACCCAACAAGCATAAGCCATAAACCAGTTAACCTGCACAAGACCTGCATATGCCCTAAGGCCTAACCTGAAGCAGACCCCAAGCCAAAAACCTTGTATCAGAAAAACAAATAAAATCACCCAAAGCCTTAAACCTGCCTGAAAGTTATCAAACCTGAAGTTTCAAACCCAAGCTTCACCCTGCCTGTCAAATAACCAAAACCAGAAAAGCCTTAACAACCAGATAACACACAATCCTGCACCTGTGAAGCCTCACAACCTGTCAAACTCAACATAACCAAAAGGCCTGAACAAACCAAGCATAGTGCCTGTTTCAAACCTTGAATCCTGTCAGCTAAAACCAAGCCTAAAACCTGTCAAAGGCCTAACATAAAACCTGTCCTGCCTTAACCATTAACATAAAAAAACCTTTGTCAAAGACAGTGCAAAGCATAACCTGCCTATCATCACATTCAAAATAACCAAACCCAAAACAAGTTAACCTGTCAAGCCCTAGAACCAACCAACTCAGCATATGCCAAAACCTGCTTCAAGCCTTCAAGCCTCACAGGCTTCAAGCCTCACGTGGAAAAGGGCAAATATTCAAGGAAAAGGGAGAAGAGAAAAAGAAGTGTGTCAAGCAACATAAGAGGCAACATGAAGGGCCTCAGAAAAGCTTCATCATAGGCCAATAACCCCTAAACTGTTGTACCCCAAAATTTGCCCTCGCATTTTTCCTCAAGAAATCACAGCTTCAGGCGTTTCTTGATTTCTCAGATTGGCTCAAGAATCGGTCAAACAGACTTCTCTCGTCAGTCGGACACAATTAGGGTTTTAGTTGACTTTGGCTCAGTTTCGATCAGGCGAACGTTCTTTGGCATTTAATCAGGAATTAGGGTTTTGTGGGCACGTTCTCAGAAGGATTTAAATCCTACAGCACTTTGCAAGTTATTCCGAGATTTGGTTTGAATTCGCATTGTTTGACTTAATCAGTAAAAGAAGGCATTTGGTTTGAATTCACGTTTGTTTGATTGAACCAGTCAAAAGATACATTCAGTTTGGATTTACAGTGTTTGGTAAGAAATCAGTAAAAAGGGGAATGCGTCTGATCAGTTATTGTGTTTGACTGTGCTTTGCTTTGGATGTTGGAAGCGCCGAGTTTATTATTTGATCAACGTTGAATCAATGTTTAGTTAATTATTTATTATTCTAAAGATTAAATGGCTGAAATTTAATTTTCAGTTATTTTAATTTAAAGAACTATAAATAATAAATAAATAATTGAAAAGGGATAAAAAGAATTAACTGGATCAATAGAATTTTTATTTCATATTTAAATATTTGTTACAATTATTATTTAGATACAAGTATTCATTTACGAGGTATTTATAATAATAATGGTTACAATGATTAAATTGAAAATAAAACTATCCTATTTTTCTAAATATTCCTAAGTCTCCAATTCTTCATTCTTCATTTAGTGATACCCCTCTACACTCAATTTTTTTATCTGCAAAAGAAAGGAGGAAAAGTCAAATAGCAGATAGATAAAAGAGACAGATATAAAATTCATCATTAAGGGCCACTGATTGGGATCAGTTAACCCTCTCTGCAAATCACGGGATTTCTCCCGGTTCACAAAGAGGGACGAATTTTTATTTGCTAAAACTGAATGCACAAAAGTCAAATTGCACAATTCAAAAATTGTCAAACTGCATAGTTCAATACAAACAGAAAGTCCAAACTGAATCACAACTTTCAAACCATCCAAAAATTGTCAAAGTACAAGTTACTGTCACGAAGCTATTCAAAAGATTTGAAAAGATACAAAGCACAAAATCTGGATGAAGGGACAAATATGCAGAGGAAAATTGATATGCAAGCAACTATTTCATTTTTCATCATTTCCCAAGTGGCCCTTTCAGAAAGTACAAAGCATAAATAATATCTTAATGCAAAACTGTACTGGAGAGAGAAGAAGAAGAGAAAAAGAAAGCAGGTTTAGGCTTTAGGCAGGAAGGAAGAAAATATAAAGAACTAAACACAGTACAGTAAAGGAGAGAGCAAACCAATACACCAAAAGATATACAAAAGCATAAGCCTTCAAGTCTCACAAAAAAAACCAACAATCTGAAAACACATAACCTGTAAGCTTTCAAACCATAACAACCCAACAAGCATAAGCCATAAACCAGTTAACCTGTACAAGACCTGCATATTCCCTAAGGCCTAACCTGAAGCAGACCCCAAGCCAAAAACCTTGTATCAGAAAAACAAATAAAATCACCCAAAGCCTTAAACCTGCCTGAAAGTCATCAAACCTGAAGTTTCAAACCCAAGCTTCACCCTGCCTGTCAAATAACCAAAACCAGAAAAGCCTTAACAACCAGATAACACACAAGCCTGCACCTGTGAAGCCTCACAACCTGTCAAACTCAACATAACCAAAAGGCCTGAACAAACCAAGCATAGTGCCTGTTTCAAACCTTGAATCCTGTCAGCTAAAACCAAGCCTAAAACCTGTCAAAGGCCTAACATAAAACCTGTCCTGCCTTAACCATTAACATAAAAAAACCTTTGTCAAAGACAGTGCAAAGCATAACCTGCCTATCATCACATTCAAAATAACCAAACCCAAAACAAGTTAACCTGTCAAGCCCTAGAACCAACCAACTCAGCATATGCCAAAACCTGCTTGAAGCCTTCAAGCCTCACAGACTTCAAGCCTCACGCGGAAAAGGGCAAATATTCAAGGCAAAGGGAGAAGAGAAAAAGAAGTGTGTCAAGCAACAGAAGAGGCAACATGAAGGGCCTCAGAAAAGCTTCATCATAGGCCAATAACCCCTAAGCTTTTCAAAGCCCAAGGGCTCCAAATAAGCTTAAACCCTAACTAGCATTCAAAGGCAACGAAGACCCTCAGAATTTCTTCATCATTGGGCGTAAAAAATCATCAATCTCAGCATATTCAAGGCAACTCAGAGAAGGGACAAAGAAGCATATTCAAGGAAACTCAGAGAAGGAACCAAAAAGGCATTCAAAGGCAACACAGGCAACACAGGCCTCATACGATACTCAAGCATCACATTTCAACAAGCACAAAAGGCAAAGATATATCAAGGCAACATAAGCAGAAACATGCAGTAGAAGAGAAGAAGAAAGAAGATATAAGGGTTTTCAGGGTAAACATCATAAAACCTAACCAGGGTCACCAAATGCTAGCTTCATCGTGCAATCTCCTTCGCCACTAAGCCTCCGAGCACCTCCGCGCTCGCCTCCTTCCTCAAACGAAAGGTAGTAAAATTCTCCTCTCATCCTTTTTTTTGTGACCTCGTTAATGAATGAAAATGCACACAACAGTAAATCAAATCAAAATGCTTAATCAAAGAAGGCAGTAATTCATAACATGTAAAAGGAACCAAACCCTAAACGCGTTTAAACAAAGCAAGAGGATTACCTTTTTTTTTGCGCTTCACTGAACCAAGGAAGAAGGAAGGGCGAAGGAGGCGGAGGCGCTGATGGCTGGGCAAAGGGGAGAGTCAGGTTCCTGGCAAAGATGAACGAAGGAAAACGGAGAGGACAAGGCAAGAGCGCCGTTTCACAAACCCTAAGCGTATGTCCCAAATGAACAGAAAAACAATGAACCCTAAAACTTGTTTAGGGCAAATGGGCCTAACCCGTTTCACAAAACACAAAGCCTTTTCACGTTTCCAACTCACACCCCCCATTTCTCTTCTGCTTGGGCCATAACCCCACCCTTGAGCCCATTTCTGATTTTTGTTTCAAACCCTTTCATTTAATTTTTTAAAACATATTATTTTGATTAATAAATTAATAAAACATAGCATTTTTACACTAACAATATTTTTATAGCATAATTAAGTTTATATAGAAACTTGTAAAAATAGTATTTTTTTTCTCTATAATTAAACTTACATTTTCTTTTATTTTTTAGAATATTGATTTTTTTTTCTTAAGATAAATACTTCTCCCTTTTTTAAAGATATTATATTTATACATAATAAATGAAATATATCTTTTTTACACAATATAATTAAAATTGAAAACACCTTTTTCTTTTAATTGAAATATTCTCTTTGTGCATAACAAATAAAAAAATACATTTTTTTATATACATAATTAGAACTTAAAACATTTAATCAAAACATTCCTTTTGTACATATTAAAAATATACAAGATCACAAAAGATTAATTAAATAAACATTTAATTTTTTCATTTAAGTTAAACAATACTTAATAATACTCTCTTAAATTCATTTTCCTAACCTGTAAATACTTACATACACATATGCACGTACACTTACACAATACATTTACATTGCCCCTATACACATTTGCTTATCTTATACATTGATATTCGTTACATTTACATTTGATCGCAAATTCGATTTGGTTGTAAACTATTGAACACTACATTCCTAAGTCTCATCCCCATTCGTAAATTTGTACCCCCACTCCCAGATACTTGTTTTGTAATAGCGTAGACTTTAAATTCTTGTAATTTACCGCTTTCAATTATACTATGGGTAGACCTAGGGTTTGCATGTACATAAAATCAAACGCTAGATAACCTAATACAAGACAAATACATGAAATCAATACACAATCACACTTGCACCCTCTAGGGTAATCCCACATGTTGCCTTCCAAAATGGGCCATGCTTGCACGTTAAGTATCTTTGGCAAAACAAATTCAAAATGATCATAAGTCCCTCGATGACGCTTTCGAAAGTTGCCTAAATGGAATGATCATGGTCCCTTCAAAGCAAATTGCCAAAGACACTTGGCATCATTGCATTCATGGTCCATACAATGACCCGCGCCCGTCCCGAACAAACATCCTAAACGCAAGATTGTCCACCAAATGCAATGGTGGAACAAAATTGTTAAAAAGGGTTGAAAACATAGAGAAAACCTTTGAGTACAATAGGGTAGACAAAACTCTTATTTACTTGAGATCAACTTGCAAAAACACTTGCCTTCTTTTCAAAAACCACATTCCACAAACACTTTCAAAACAAACTCTCAAAAACATTTGAAACATCTTTTCGAAAAGATACACACCTTTGTAAAACATTCGAGTAAAGAATTGTTACAAGGTTAGCCTAAGACAAGGCATCTTCTTCCAAAACATTTTCAAAAACACACACACACACACACGCACCATTTTCAAGCAATCGAAAATCAAGGCAAGTGATCTAAAAAACCAAGTAACTAAGAGCCCATGGATAACCATGGATGAAAAGGGTGCTAATACCTTCCCTTTTCATAATCTACCCCCCGAACCCACGAAATATCTCAAAAGGTTTTTGCTGTGCTTTTTTAACCTTTCCTTTAGGATAAAATAAAAAGTCGGTGGCGACTCTTGCTCAACCGAACAAGTGCGAATACAAACGCAAAACCACAGTCAGTTCTCCCACCGTATCACAGAACTGGCGACTCTGCTGGGGACAAATTTAAAAGTGGAGTAACCTTAGGGCTTAGATCACCTTTGTTTTCAATTGTTTGCCTTGTTTGCTTTTATATTTGTGGGTTTTGCATCGGAGTTTCATAGATCCTAACCCGGATCTGGGGAATACCCTTTTTTAGGTAGCATAATCTGTGAGGGACCTGTCCGGCGTAGACCGACATGGGTGAAGCAGTGGCTACGTTGGTGTGGCACCTTGGTATGTACCTATATCCCTTGTGTTGCAATGAGGAGAATATAGGTCTTCTAAGGAGTCATTAAACACCAACCGACCTTAGAACCCTAAATTAACCAAACTTGGCCATTAGAACAGTAGCAGTATGCTACACTCATTGAGGCTAAACTCTCGCGATGGTTCTGGCCGCAAGAAAAGATTGCGATGTTGGAGTTATGACCGATTGAGGGTAATCAATGATTTGAGATCCTCTAGAACCCGGTTACTTTTGATAGGACAGGTTTTAACCAACGAAACCAAAAGAGGGTAATACCTAAACTTCATGCTGGCCTGAAACCTAAGGGTTGTCTTGTGTGACTTGTGTGCCTTATCATGCTTGCCTATGTGAATACTTGTGGTGTGCTTCATCATAGCATCATGCCATCATACCATTGCATGCATCCTGTATAAAGGACTAACCCATTTCAAAGAAAAAAAAAGTTTCATCTTTGCTCTGTTTTGTAGGACATCATGATGCCCGTGCGTAGGAATACTATCCGGCTCAACTTTGTTCAACCACCAACTTTGCTCAAGGATTTGGTTGGTAGGATTCCAAACACTTCTTCCTTCATCAACAGGCATGGTTCTCTCCTAGGCTTGATCACTGCAAAATGGGACCAACAACTGATAAGTGTTCTGACCCAGTTTTATGACCCCCTGTATCATTGTTTCACCTTTCAAGACTTCCAGCTGGTTCCTACTCTGGAAGAATTCTCTTATTTGCTTGGGATCCCTGTCTTGGAGAAAACTCCATTCAATGGTTTGGAAAAGACTCCTAGGCCTGAAGAGGTTGCTGCAGTTCTCCCCTTGACCAAAGAAGAGGTATTGGCTAACTGGGAAACTAGAAGTGGAGTTAAGGGCTTCTTGGTCAAATTTCTGGTTGGCAAGGCTAATGATTTCTGGAATGACTTGGACTTCAAGGCGTACGAAGATATTCTGGCTCTTTTAATCTATGGTCTGGTATTGTTCCCCAATCCTGACACCTTCATCAGTATCTATGCCATAAGGATCTTCATGTCTCAGAATCCTGTACCCACTCTTTTGGGTGATATCCTGCAACAACTCTATGCTCGTACTGCCCGGAAACGGGGAACTCCGTGGTGTTGTGCTCCTTTGCTAGTGAGGTGGTTTATTTTGCACCTTCCTAAGTTCGTGCTGAAGAATGAAGAAGGAAAGGGTTGGGCTCATAGGCTAATGTCTCTCATTGATGATGACATCACTTGGACTCTCAGAGGTTTGGATGAGGTAGCTGTTATTGATCGTTGCGGAGAATACCCTAATGTTCCGTTGATTGGTATCCAAGGAGGAATCTCTTATAATCCATGCTTAGCTCTCCGCCAGTTTGGAAGAGCCAGAAGAGTTGGGCCTCATGAAATGTTGGTTCCTCACTTCCATTTTGAGTTTCAGGCAGACAGTGACAAACTACGCCATGGATTCATTAAAGCCTGGGACAGAATTCACAAAGCTGACCCACATGAGTTGGGACCAAAGACTTCTCTACCAATGGAACCCTATTGCAAATGGGTCCGCATCCGTGCTCAGAAGTTAGGTATGCCGTACGAAGCTGTCAGATCTATCATTCTTGAGTCTCCTGATGAAGATGGGGTTCCTCCAACTGTCTTCCCTCCTCAGATACCCACTAATTTTGACACAATGAAGAGATCTTGGGCACAGCTAAAGGAAGAACGGGATTTCTATCGGGAAAAGTTCAACGAACAGGAACGGAAAGTCCAGAGGCTGACTAAGCAATTGGAGGAGGAGCGGGTCCTGAATAGCTACATCCACACTGAGAAGAGGAGGCCATGGGAGCACTGATGGGCTTTGGATATTTCCTTTTACAGCTTTTATTTCCTTTTCAGTATTTTTCATTCCTGTAATGCCTAAGGGCAAGTTGTTGAACAATTTAAAATTCGAATCTAATGAAGTGTGTTTCCCTTTTGTCTACAAAGTTGAATCTTGTTTGTCTTTGAAAACATAAAACATACGCATCTCATTGCACCATATGCATAGCAGGTACCCTTTTTCACAGGTTGCTTAATCTTCTTCGTTGTTTATTTGAACAGTCATCATGAATCCAGACTCATCCAGTGAGCAAGCAATCAAGGCCCTTCAGGCCCAAAGTGCCCAATTTCAAGAAATGGTCCTGAGCCTGGCCCAAGGTTAGCAAGAGTTGAAGACCCTACTCCTGAAGAAGAAGAAGAAAAAGAGGATTGCGTTATTCAACACCGGACGCAGGTTTGGGAACACACTCCATAATGAGGCTGATCCAACTACTTCTTCTGCTGAGAAAAACAGTCCCCAAGGGGAGGAGCTCCTAGTCCTGCAGTCTCTGACAACGAGACGGACTACAATGACGAACAATACCCACCCGCTGCTGACAGATATAAGCAATTAGAGGACCGCTTGAGCGCCATGGAGATTCAGAATGTACCGGGGCTGGATTTCAGAGATTTGGGGTTATCTTCTGGGGTAGTAATCCCACACAAGTTTAAGGCGCATGCCTTTGCCAAATATGACGGGGCTTCTTGTCCAAAGCTGCATCTAAGGTCGTACGTAAGGAAGATCCAACCTTACACGGCAGATAAGAATCTTTGGATCCACTTCTTCCAAGATAGCCTTTCGGGGTCACAGCTTGAGTGGTTCTACCAACTAGATGGACCTAGCATCCGACACTGGGAAGATTTGGCAACCACATTCTACAGACAATATCAATACAATTCTGATCTCGCTCCTACGCGTACCCAACTTCAGGGTATGTCTCTAGGAACGGGCGAAGGGTTCAAAGAATATGCACAAAAATGGAAAGATTTGGCTGGCAGGGTGCAACCTCCATTGACTGATCGTGAGCTGGTTGATATGTTTCTAGGGACTTTGTCTGGTCCTTTCTTCAATCATTTGGTTGGTAACTCCTCCGCTGGGTTTACGGATTTGATTCTGACAGGAGAAAGAATTGAAGCTGGCATCAGGTCAGGAAAGATACAAAAAGCTGCCTCCCCAAGTACTGAGAAGAGTCCTTTCAAGAAAGAAGCAAGTGCCGTCTATGGTCCTAGAAGACAAGTCAAGCCAGAAAGTCGCCAAACCGTCAATGCTTTGGTCATTTCAAAGCCTGTTGCTGCTCCTCAGCAGTACAATTAACAAAGAGGTGAAAGGCCCAAGAGGCAGTATACTAGGCTGAGTATGACCTTGTCACAAATCTTACCACAACTGCTATCAACCAACTTGGTGACCATCAAAGAGGCTCCAAAGGTCGTGAATACTGCATCTCCTAAGTACAACCCAAATGCCCGTTGTGCTTATCATTCCGATAGCCCCGGGCATACTACTGATGATTGCTGGGCCTTGAGAAATAAAGTGCAAGATCTTATCGACGCGAAGGAAATTCAGTTTGAGGCGCCTGAGAGGCCAAATGTTGTAACTGCTCCTATGCCCCAGCATAGAGTAAATGCCATTGAGGAAGATTTATATGCTGTTTCGGTGAATGATGTTGCTACCCCTCTATTGACTGTTAAGAGGAACTTACTACTAGCCGGTTTATTTCCGGGTTGTAGCAAGGGTTGCCTCCTGTGTGCTGTTATCCCTACCGGTTGTCCGCTGCTGAAATCAGGCATCCAAAGCCTGAAGGACAGCAAAGAAATTCTGTTCAAGAAAACTGCCATTCCATTTGTTTCCGCTGAAGAAATATCTGTTGTCACAATTTACAATCCTACCAAAGCTCCCCCGAGGAAGCCAGTCCAAATTATGTCTGTTGCACCCATCACTATTACTGTCCCGGGGCCTCTCCCATATGAGTCTGATAAAGCGGTCCCATGGCATTATGGGGCAGACGTGTATGTGCTTGGGGTGAAGCAGGAGTTCAACACCAATACCAGTATCAGTAACATCACTGGTCCCGCCAAGATTACCCGCAGTGGCAGGCTCTTCTCGCCTGACATTGCACCGCAAGTTATCCGAAAACCCCTCACCATCACACCCGCAAGTGTGCATGTTCCAATTCAAGTTCCTGTGTCTACTACTGCCGCTGAGTCCTCTGATACTCGGGGCAAAGAAGTTGTTACCGATTTGCCTGCCAGGACGGAGGCACCAAAAAAGACTGCTGTGGAAGCCTCCCAACAAGAAATGGAGGAGATCCTTAAAATCATTAAAAAGAGTGACTTCAATGTTGTTGAACAGTTGGGGCATACCCCCTCCAAAATCTCTATGCTATCATTGCTGCTATGCTCATAGGCCCATGCAAAAGCCCTGATTTCATTTCTGAAAACGGCCCATGTGCCGCAAGAGACCTCTGCAGATCAATTCACTGACTGTGTGGCCAATTTGACAGTTGACAATGGCTTGGGGTTCTCGGATGCTGACCTTACCGCCAAAGGGAAAAATCACAATGATGCCCTGCACGTCTCTATAGAGTGCAGGGGCACTACCCTCGCGCACGTGTTGGTGGATACCGGTTCTTCCCTGAGTGTTTTGCCCAAGAAGGCATTGGATCGCTTGGATTGTGAGGGTATGGAATTGAAGCCTAGTAACATCATTGTTAGAGCCTTTGACGGTTCTAAGAGGATGGTGCACGGTGAAGTAGACATTCCTATTCGTGTGGGTTCCCAAGTCTTTGACTCAACGTTCTATGTAATGGATATTCGTCCATCTTACTCCTGCTTGTTGGGTCGACCCTGGATTCACAAGGCTGGGGCAGTAACATCCACTCTACACCAAAAGCTCAAATACCCTGTCAAAGGGAAGATTGTTACTGTGCAGGGTGAGGAGGAATACATGGTTAGTCACTTGAATTCATTCCGGTATATCGAGATGGACGGGGAATTTATTGAAACCCCCTTTCAGCATTTTGAGGAAGTACCTCCAACGTTGGCATCGGCTGAGGCAGTGGTTGAAGAAGACTTTCCGTTGAAGATGGCGTCCTTGAAAGATGCCCGGGCTGTAATCGAGAAAGGCAATTGTGCAAACTGGGGTCAGATTACTGACTTCACTCAAAAGAATGACAAGTTTGGGCTGGGCTTTACTGCAGAGGCTCAGAGGGCAGTGCGCAAGGACAAGATCAGAAAGGCTCCGGTGTTTATCACCAATCCGAGGGTGAATGCTATCGAGGAGGACGTAGAGGAAGCAGAGTTTGACAGTTGGATCTATCCAACCACCAGCGACGGACCAAGCAACTGGACGGAAAAGGATTTTACACCTATCACATTTGTCACGTAGTAATTAATTCTTTTGATCTTCAATTTGTAACAAACAAATATGTTGAAACTTTTATTGGCTCGGTGTCCTACCCGGGGCATCGTAGCTCCATTTGTGAGGGCTTTTTGTATGACATTTCCATATATCATCAATCAAAATATTGGACGTTTGTTGCATTTCAAATCTTGTGCTCTTTTTCTTTCTGTGTTATATATTGCAAAACAGCTATATTTACACACACACACACTCACTCATAAGGTTTCAATCCACTCTGGATCTCACTGGTAACAGCTCTGCTACCACCAGTTATGACTTCGAGAATCCGATCAACTTGGCCGAGGACGAAGGTGAAGATGATTGCGAAGTGCCTGGCGAACTCGCAAGACTGCTACTCCAGGAAGAGAGGGCCATTCAGCCGCATGAAGAGTCGGTGGAACCAGTGAACCTGGGTACTGAGACAGATAGGAAAGAGGTCAAGATTGGTGCCAATCTAGAGCTCAGCATGAAGCAACGATTGATCCAGATGCTACATGATTACATGGAGATATTTGCTTGGTCCTACAAGGACATGCCTGGTTTGGATGCTGACATTGTAGTTCATCACCTGCCAACCAAGGAAGACTGCCCTCCGATAAAGCAAAAGGTCCGCCATATGCGCCCAGAGATGTCCGAAAAGATCAAGGCTGAGGTTATGAAGAAATTCGATGCCGGGTTTCTAGCAGTAACTTCTTACCCTCAGTGGGTTGCCAATGTGGTGCCAGTGCCGAAGAAGGACGGTAAAGTCAGAATGTGTGTCGACTACAGGGATCTAAACAGGGCAAGCCCCAAGGATGACTTCCCCTTACCTCACATCGACGTCCTTGTTGACAATACTGCTCAACACAAGGTGTTCTCCTTCATGGATGGTTTTTCAGGGTATAATCAGATCAAGATGGCTCCGGAAGATATGGAAAAGACTACCTTTGTGACTCAGTGGGGCACCTTCTGTTACAAGGTCATGCCGTTCGGGTTGAAAAATGCTGGGGAAACCTACCAACGTGCCATGGTTGCTTTATTTCATGATATGATCCATCATGAGATTGAGGTATATGTTGATGACATGATTGCAAGGTCCCAAACTGAGGAAGAACACCTTGATCATCTGAGGAAGCTGTTTGACCGACTGAAGTTATACAAGCTGAGGTTGAACCCAAGCAAATGCACCTTCGGGGTAAGGTCCGGAAAATTACTAGGTTTCATTGTAAGCGACAAAGGTATTCAGGTAGATCCTGCGAAGGTAAAAGCCATACAAGAGATGCCAACTCCAAAGACAGAGAAAGAAGTCAGAGGCTTCCTGGGACGACTGAATTACATTGCCCGATTCATCTCACATCTGACTGCTACTTGTGAGCCAATCTTCAAATTACTGAAGAAAGATCAAGTAGTACGTTGGAACGATGAATGTCAGGCTGCCTTTGAAAAGATAAAGGAATATCTCCAAGAGCCACCCATTCTTATGCCACCAGTGGAAGGAAGACCTCTGATACTATACTTGACAGTACTTGACAATTCAATGGGGTGTGTGCTGGGGCAGCATGACGAGTCTGGCCGAAAAGAGCACGCTATTTATTACCTGAGCAAAAAGTTTACCGACTGTGAGTCTCGTTACTCACTGCTTGAGAAAACTTGCTGCGCTCTGGTATGGGCTGCTCGCCGTCTGAGACAGTATATGCTGACTCACACTACTCTTTTGATTTCAAAGATGGATCCCATCAAGTACATATTCGAAAAGCCTGCTCTGTCTGGAAGAATAGCAAGATGGAAAATGATCTTGACAGAATATGATATCCAGTATACAACTCAGAAAGCAATTAAAGGAAGTGTACTGGCAGATCATTTGGCACACCAACCTGTGGACGATTACCAATCATTGAACTTTGATTTTCTGGACGAAGATATCATGGTGGTAACTGACTGTGAAGTACCTGGACCGGATGAAGGACTTGAGGAAGGATCCCGATGGTCTATGCATTTTGACGGAGCCTCCAATGCTTTGGGTAACAACGTCGGCGCTGTAATCATATCTCCCAAAGGAACTCATACTCCACTCACCGCCCGATTATGTTTCAACTGCACCAACAACATGGCAGAATATGAGGCATGTATCATGGGTCTGCAAGCCGCAATCGACTTAAGGATTAAATTTCTGAGTGTCTTCGGGGATTCCTCTCTCGTGATCAATCAGATCAAAGGCGAGTGGGATACGAAACACCCAAATCTTATTCCTTACAAGGAGTATGTGTTGACCTTGCTTCCCCACTTTGAAGAGATAACTTTTGAGCACTTCCCAAGAGAGGAGAATCAGCTAGCGGACGCACTAGCTACGATGTCTTCAATGTTCAAAGTTAAATGGGACAATGAGGCTCCCCGGATCATTATCTGGAAGTTGGACGAACCGGCATACTGCTGCGATCTTGAGGTCGAAAAGGTGACTGAAAAACCCTGGTATCATGAGGTGAAGAGGTACTTGGAAGCTCAGGAATACCCTGAAGGTGCATCTGTCAATGACAAGAAGTTCATGAGGAGGTTTGCGGCAAAATTCTTCCTCAGCAACGACATTCTCTACAAACGGAATCATGATTCAACTCTACTGCGTTGTGTGGATAAGGCTGAAGCAGAGAAGATCATGATAGAACTGCATGAAGGTACATTCGGAACACATTCCAGTGGACATACCATGGCAAAGAAAATCCTTCGGGAAGGATATTTCTGGTCCACAATGGAATCCGATTGTTACCAACACTCTCGAACTTGTCACAAATGCCAAATCTATGCTGACAAGGTGCACATCCCTCCGGTTCCTCTGAACATCCTGACGGCACCTTGGCCTTTTGCAATGTGGGGCATTGATATGATCGGGGAGATCCGACCGAAGGCATCCAATGGGCATCGCTTCATCTTGGTGGCGATCAATTACTTCACGAAGTGGGTTGAGGCAGCTTCCTACGCAACGGTAACCAAGAGCATCGTGGCACGTTTCATCCGGTATAACCTGATCTGTCGGTACGGCGTCCCGGAAAGAATCATTACGGACAATGGTACCAATCTCAATAACAAGATGATCACTAAGCTCTGCGAGCAATTCAAAATACAACACCATAACTCTTCTCCTTACCGGCCAAAGATGAATGGGGCTGTAGAGGCAGCTAATAAGAATATCAAGAAAATTGTGCAGAAGATGACAATGACCTATAAAGATTGGCACGAAATGTTACCGTTTGCTCTTCATGGGTACCGTACCTCAGCAAGGACGTCAACCGGGGCAACTCCTTTCTCCTTGGTCTATGGCATGGAGGCAGTCTTACCAATTGAAGTCCAGATACCCTCTCTCCGGATAATGAAGGATGCAGATCTGAGCGAAGATGACTGGATCCAGACTCGGCTTGATCAATTAAACCTGATTGATGAAAAGAGACTCACCGCTATCTGTCATGGTCAGACGTACCAAAAACGGATGATAAGGGCATTTAACAAGAAAGTCAGACCACAAGAGTATCAAGTTGGGGACCTGGTAATCAAGCGCATCATCCTTCCTCAAAGTGATCCCCGGGGCAAATGGACCCCTACATACGAAGGGCCATTTGTGGTTAAACATGTGTTCTCAGGAGGAGCCATGATCCTAACCACCATGGATGGTGACGACCTTCCTCACCCCGCCGATGCAGACATAGTGAAAAGATACTACGCATGAATAAAAGACCCGCTAGGTTGACATACCTAGGCAAAAATAAGGGCTTCCCGGCGAACCAAAAGGGTTCGGGCAAAAATAAGGGATGAAATGAAAACAAATCTGTACACCCGGCAAGCCGAAAACCTGAAAAGGCGGTTTGGGAAAAAATGGGTATCCCGGTGGACTAAAAACCCGAAAGGGCGGTCCAGGCAAAAGTTAGGGATAAAGCGTAACACTATGTCTCATTGGATCACCTTGCATCCGGAATTCGACATCAACTATCTGGCTCAGATCTCGGCATCGATCAAACAACTTCATCTTCAACCAAGCAGCAAAGTGATGAGACGCTTGAAGACATAAAGGCGATAGCAGAGTTGGAACCCAGTGGGATTGTTCACATAGCTGTTTTGTTTCCTTTTCAAAATTGTAAATTCTATGTTATTCGGCAGCATTCTCTTACTAGGATGTCAGCCTCTTGTACAAAAATGCCTATTCACAGGCAAAATTCAAAATCAATACAAATCCACTTTTTTATACAAATTGCCATTGTTTTTTTTTTCTTTTTTCTGTTTTGTCTTGCGAAGAACGTCCAATGTTCATTTTTGATATATGCGTTTGACATTAAATTACTGATTCATAAATATTTGCATATGAAACAAAAGACTAATTACAGGTGACATCAGAAACAGGGGCAATGTAGAGTTGTCTAATGCAGTCTGGTTGCTTTGTCTGCCAAGGTACCAAGGTAGAACCCAACTGAAGAATGTGATTAAGTTATCTCAACTCCCCGCAGAGTAAGACAAGATAACAACATTCCCCGGCAGAATATCAGTACCCCAATACAATTCCAAAAGTTTCCCCAGGAAGGTTGAAACCATATCCCCAGCAGGTCTTAAAGCTTATCTCCAGTAGATTCCGGAAGCTTATCCCCTGCAGAATACAGACGTCTCTCCCGAGCTTTATTCAAAGTTATTCCTCACAAAGGCTTATAACTGGGTTATCCTCAGCTAATTGCCACGGAAGATCGCCCTCGGCAAAGTTCTTTCAATCCCCAACGGAGTTTATCTTTGGTATTCCCCAGCGGAGTTTATCTTTGGTATCCTCAGCGGAGTTTATCATCATTATCCTCGGCGGAGTCCATCATTGAAATCCTCAGCGAAGATCTCGTCAAACTTCAGCAAAGTATCTCTTCCACAGAGCAATTCCCCGGCCGGTCGTCAAGGATTTATTTTCCTAAGACGAAAATACATTCATAAACACTTCATATTTCATACATCTTGCTTACATACATGATAAAGTGCATACAACACTATCTCATGTTGAACATCACGACATCATGCATTTCATACATCATGACATTGCATACAACTGATGTTTTTACCTTTTCAGGGAAAAAGACAATCCCAAAGACAACTACCTTCAACTGTCACAATTCCAGGTTCGATTCCTGTATCTAGCCAGGGCACATCTGTGAGTAATCAGTTTCCAGACTCGATTCCTGTATCTAGCCAGGGCACGTCTGAAGAGTTCAAAGATTCGATTCCTGTATCCAGCCAGGGCATATCTATCAACTATCACAATTCCAGATTCGACTCCTGTATCCAGCCAGGGCATATCTGTTGACCATATTTCCAGACTCGATTCCTGTATCTAGCCAGGGCACGTCTGAAGAGTTCGAAGATTCGATTCCTGTATCCAGCTAGGGCATATTTGTTGACGACTATTTCCGGATTCGATTCCTGTATCCAGCCAGGGCACATCTGTGAGCAACCGATTGTAGATTCGACACTTGTATCTAGCCAGGGCATATCTGCATGAGGAGATTGAAGATCAAACACCTGTAACAAGCCAGGAAAACATCTGTCTTTCTCAAATACACAAGTTCTCGCTAAGGAATCTCTTATGCGATCAACACTTCCAAATGGAATCTATAAGCCCATTCCTGACAAGGTTCTGTCGCATCTCCAGATGGCATCTATAAGCCCATCTCCCTATCCACCATCTCTCCAAATGGCATCTGTAAGCCCATTCCCGACATCACATTGCTGATACTTCAACATGCGAGTGCAAATTTCCGGGCACTCTAGTGTCCAATCTCCTTTTACTCTCAAGTCACGAAAGGCAAACTTGCCAATCTAACTCTTCAGGTTCAAGAAGATTGAACAGGGGCAACTGTTGTACCCCAAAATTTGCCCTCCCATTTCCTCAACATTTTATCATCACAAGACCCTTGAAGATCAAGATCCAGTTAGGGTTTCCTCTGCTCAAGACTTCTCCTTGCACTGTTGACCCAAATTAGGGTTTGTGATTGCACAAAGATATTTTGACCTAAAATGCCTAAGATGGCTTTCATGCTTCATGTTTTACTCCCAAGTTTATCCATACCAAGTTTCAAGTCTTGATTCCAAATTTTGCCCAGTCAATTGGACAGTTGACCTAGAAATCAACTATATTGGGGAAAAAAGTCAACTGCGGCCAATTGACAGTCAAACCTCATGAAAATTGACCCACATCAACATTATGAACTCATATGGACCATTTGATCAAGTTTGGATCACAATTCCACAAGAAATTTGATCAGATCACCAAAAGGGCAAAATGGTCATTTTTAGGGTTTTGACTGCACAAAGGCAATTTTTGACTGTTTGACCTAGCCAATGGAAAACCAAGTTCACATATGGATTCAAGGACCCCATGGAATTATCTTGACATGCTCAACAAGTTCAAAAGATCCCAAATGCACAAGATTGACAGTTGAATTTCCCAGTCAATTGATCAATTTTGACTGTATACTGAAAAGTCAAACTTTGACTTTTTGGTCAAAATCAAGGGTCAAGATTCATTTTTCATCAAAGCATGCCAAATCATGAAACTTGTTCACCAAGAAATCAAAAATTGCAAATTAGGGTTTGAAATGAGAATTTTTCATAACTTAGAATTTTTCTAAGTTATGAAAAACCCTAATTTTTTCCCAACTTTGCCCCACTTTCTCACAAAGATTCATTTGGATTCAAGCAAAAGTCAAAACATTAAAGTTGTAGCCTATTGCATAATCTACAACTTTGATTCACAAAGTTTTCCCAAAAGAGGCTTGTATCTCAAGTTACAATTTTTGGAACAAGGGTACCAAACCATTCTTAACTTAGTGAAAATTTGACCTATTTTAGGCAAGTTTTTTACCTAACTTCAAGACCATTTTCCATACACTTCCACTTGGAATTTCAATTTGCACTTCAAAGATGGATTGTAGTACACATTCCAAGCTTTCCAAAATGTCCAAGAACTCATCAAACAACCTCATGGTTAGAGAGAATCGAATTTTGCAATATGGGAAAAACTCACTATTGAATTGGCCAAGTTACATGTTCATAACACTATGCATTTCAATCTCAGCTTGCACAACTTGATTACAGGTCTTTTATCTCAATTAAACTCATAAACTTAATGCCAATCCCTTGTACCAAGACCATGTTCTATGTGTTCAAGCATTGCCTAAAGGATTAATCCCAAATTGGAAAAAGCATTATATCCATTTTTGCAAAAGTTACACTTTATGTCTAAAGCAAATCAAGAAGGTACAAAGGAAATCTAATTGGCACAAGTTTATGAGTTAATCACACTGATCAAGAAGAAGTTTAGCAGCATAGTATGGGGGCCTGTATAGGCTAGAAGCACAACTTGACCATTGCTTGCTTAAAGTTCAAGAAAGATAGCATAACATATACCAACTTCCATATCAGTTAACCAAGGCTTAGAGAAAGTTATCAAACACATTCTAAACATTGATCCTAAGCTGAAGCACGACCCTAAGATCCCCAATACCTCCCCATTGCCAGAATCACCTTCAAACTGCTCAAAGCAGGGCATCCCTGCAGTTTGAATCCCATAGCTTAAAACTTCCATGCTTTCTTGCTAAAAACTCATCAAACACATTCCATAGCATCCCTTGAAGCTAACCAAAACCTAAAACACGACCTGTAACACCCCCAGGCCACTTCACCATTTTCATTTTCTTGTTTTGCAGTTGAAGTTCTCTAGCACGATTCAAGAGGTTTCAGGACAAAGTAGAACTTGGAATAGCATCCTCACACTTCAAGGAAGCTGTACAAATCATCATCTTGCTCTGAAAGCTCCTCCATTGCAAGGCACGATTCCAACTGAACAGTTTTGCTTGAAAGTCCAGGAATTGGGAGATAGAAAACGCGTGTTTGCTTGAACAAAGATGTTCTAAGGTTGAAGATGACCTAGTTCTAGGCTGGGCCTGTTTCACATTTCTTTTTGCACCCTGATTTTGCTTCTACACCCCCTGAGCCCATTTTGTTCATTTTAATGATTTTTTGACTTTTCTTTTTTTGGTTTGACTTGTTTATTTTTCCTCATAATATAAAAAATATAAAAATAATTTTTTGCACTATTTTCCTATTTATTAGGTATTTGTTTGTTTAGGTTAGTTTTTATACATAAATAAATAAATAGATACACTTTTATTAAAAAATACTAAAAATATACAAACACATTTTTATTTTCATTTTTATTTTGTTTTATCTTTTGAAAATATTTTATATAAAAATACCTTTTTTTTAAAATATTAAATATTATTATTATGTATATATAATATATATTTAGTAAATAATACAAATATTTATATAGATATTAATATATTTTGGTTAAATTACAAAATATACACTTTTATTTTCTTGTTAAATATTTAATATAAAAATACCCTTTTCACAAATAACTTCATTTTTATTTTATTTTTTGTAATAAATAAATATTATGCATAATAAATAAATAATACATTTTATTTAATAAAATTAGGGTTTTGCCCTAAACATGAAAAAACTCCAAAAAATAATACTTTTATTTTTGTTTATTTATACATGTAAAAATACTTTTTTTCCATACATACAAAAAACCATTTTTGCATCTTGCATATTTATTCTTATTTTATTTAATTTATGCAATTAAATTATCTTGTAAATAATTCAATATTGATGTAATAGTTTAGGTTTAAATTCCTTGTCAAAAATCCCCATTTGAACATTTGTACCCCCCTTCCCATATATTGTGTTGTAATAGCTTAGTAAATTTATTTTTCGCACTTTATTGCTTTCTAATTATACCATGTTAGAATTAAGGTTTGTATGCGAATTAAAAACGACAAAAATAGTTTGACCTAATTTCAAGATAAACAAGCATGAAAATGGACAACACTTATCACACTTGCACCCCTAGGGTATTCCACTTGTTGCCTTCAATAAATGGGCCATATTGCATGTTAGGTCTCTTTGGGCAAAACAAAACAATCAAATGATCATTGTCCCTCGATGACGCTTTCAAAAGTTGCCTAAACAAATGATCAAGTCCCTTAAGAAAAAAATTGCCCAAAGATACTTGGCACCATTGCAATTATGGTCTAAACCATGACCCGCGCCCGTCCCTTTCACATCCTAATATGAGATTGTCCACCAAATACAATGGTGGAACAAACTTGTCAAAAGGGTTAAAACATAGCAATAATCTTTGAGAAATTTAGGAGTAGACAACCTCTTAGTTACTTGAATCAAGCTTGCGAAAAACAAAACACTTGCCTATTTTCATAAACCACACTTCACAACACTTTCAAAACAAACTTTCAAAAACAAATGAAAACCTTTTCAAAAGACATACATCTTTGTATACATCCCAACATGGATCATTACAAAGGTTTCCACCACATTGGCTTCTTTTCAAAACATTTTCAAACCCACACACACAAAGCACCATTTCAAACAATTGAAAACAAAAGGCAAATGATCTAAGCAAGTAACTAAGAGCCCATGGATAACCATGGATAGAAAGGGTGCTAATACCTTCCCTTTCTATAATCTACTCCCCGAACCCAAGAAAACATCTCAAAGGTTTTTGCTGTGCTTTTTAACCTTTCCTTAGGATAAAATAAAAAGTCGGTGGCGACTCTTGCTCAACTGAAACATTTGCAAAAACAAACGCAAAACCATAGTCAGTTCTCCCACCGTATCACACCTGGATTACGACCAGATAATGATAGAAGATGTTGTGAAGACTGGGTTACGACCAGATAGCAACCAAGAGTACTACGAAGCCTGGATTTCGACCAGATAGTGGTATGATACATCATGAAGCCTAGATTACGACCAGATAATGATAGAAGATGTTGTGAAGACTGGGTTACGACCAGATAGCAACCAAGAGTACTACGAAGCCTGGATTTCGACCAGACAGTGGTATGACACATCGTGAAGCCTGGATTACGACCAGATAGCGTTAAGGGACACTGTGAAGCTTAGATTACGACCAAATAACAGTTTACCCAACCAGTTACTATAAAGCCCGGATTCGACCGGATACTAGTAAACCCAACCGTCAAAGGGAAGACCGGATGCGACCAGATAACCACTTGATTTGTTCTGAAGCCTGGATTTCGACCAGATAAGAAGTAAGGTATTGTGAAGATTGGATTTGACCAAATAGCAATACATGACACCATGAAGCCTGGATTCAACTAGATAAGGGTATAACACATCGTGAAGCCTGGATTACGACCAGATAGCTGTACAAGGCGCTGTGAAACTTGGATTCCGACCAAATAGCAGTTTACATGGACAGTTACTAAGAAGCCCGGAGTCAGCCGGATATTAGTGTGCCCTAAATTCAAGTTGAAGCCCAGATGCGACCGGATAACCACTTGATTTGTTTTGAAGCCTAGATTTCAACCAGATAAGAAGTGAGAAATTGCAAAGCCTGGATTACAACCGGATAGCAAGTTTAATCTCATCTCCCTAATAAGTCACTGTAAAACCTGGATTACGACCAGATAGCAATCAGTCTTATCACTATGAGGCCTGGGTTGCGACCAGATAGTAGTTCACTCTCACCTATTCGACAGAGATGATTCCCCAGTAGAATAACGGACGACCGAAGCTCCTAAAGTTCTATTTCTCCTAAGACAAAGAACAACATTCCCCAGCGGAATCTCCCTCAACGACAGGTATACAAGCTCTCGCTAAGGAATCTCTTACGCGATCGACACTCCTTCGGATGGCATCGTTAAGCCCATCTCCCATCATCAATATCTAGATGGAATCTGTAAGCCAATTCCTGACATCACAATACAAATACTACTTCATGCAAGTGCAAATTTATGGGCACTCTAGTGTTCAATCATCTTCCACCTTCGGATCACGAAAGGCCCAAACGCCAATCTATATCCTCAAGTTTAAAAAGATTGAACAGGGGAAACTGTTGTACCCTAAAATTTGCCCTCCCATATTTCTCAAGACATGTCAAGCATCATCTCTAAAGTTGTTCAAGATGGCTCAAGAGTTGGACAGTCAAATCACCTCCTAAGGCAGTCAAGTCAAAATTAGGGTTTTGTGTTGCATCAAGGTCCTTACATACAAATGACCTCAAGTTCTCCCCAATGTCCTAATATGTTCTTAAGTTCATCCATGTCAAATTTCAAGCCTTGCAGAGGAAGTTTGGTCAATCAATTGCTCAAGATGTCCAAAAATCAACTATGCTAGGGAAAAGTCAACTATGACCCAAATACAGTCAAACCTCGAGATTGTTTTGTCAACATTCTCATTTTGAAGGATAATTCATCATTTGATCAAGGGTTGATCATTATTCATCAAGGATTGCTCAAGATTCATCAAGATTCAAAAGTTGCTAAATTAGGGTTTTGTAGGAAAAGTCAACTCAACTTTGACCAAGCATAACTTTCTCATACTTTATGAGAAATGACCCATCCAAAGCTAATTTTGAAGAGGATGCATTTTCCTATAATCCATCTTCACACCCCAAGATCAAGAAATGCTCTCACAAAAAGTTACAAATTTGGACATTATAGGTCATTTTTGAAAGTCAACAAAAACACCTTTTTTTCCAAAGCTTATAACTTGAGCATGGAATATCAAAATGAGATGAGACCAAAAGTTTTGGTTATAGGACATCTCAAGGTTTCTAAAAAGTCCAAGAAAACTTCCAAAAGTTCAAAATTGAAGAAGTTATGCATTGTTGAAGTTGGGCATTTTTCCAAAATTACCAAAAGTCAACTATCCTCAAAACTCCAATTTTTGACAAAAGGGCCCACTGTTTTCCACTTGATTTGGTCTTATCACACCACACACGTGTCCCAGCTTTAATTTCATGACCAATCATTTATTTTTCTATTTTATTTAATTTTTATTGATTTAATTCATTTTAAATCAATATTAATTCAAATAAAATCTAAAAATGGATGGAATGATATCTTTTTGATCATTGTAGCTTTCAATTATCATGATTCATCAAATCAAATTCGTACCAAGCCTTTTCATGCATAAAAAATTAGATTTGACACAAATATGGAAACTTGATAATGGAAGATCAAATCAAATCTCCATTCATCAATTCTTATGGATTCAAGCCCAACTCTTGACCTAATTCACTTCCAATATACATGTACAAGTGAGGCATAGCAAGAACACGCCCTAAGCATTGCTGAAACGACCAGAAGAAGTTTGAGAAAAAGCTTGAAAACTTGGAATCTGAAATCCACCTTAGAGCTCGATTCAAAGCAAAAGCTTGACACTAGTGCCTTGCTGGCAATATCCTGAAGCGAAAGCAACTGGAACCAAGCCTTCTCATCGCCTGAAACTCACTGTAAGTGTCCACGAACCAAGATCTGAACACGAAATCCAAACCTTTGATTCTTGCATCCTTTCATTAAAATCTTTGCATATTTGTGTTTGTTGTTTGATTTAGAACATTTTGGCAATATTCAATTTCGTTTTCATGGCCTGTAACATAGCGCCTGAATCTAGGGTTCTTGTTCTTGTTTTTTAGGCATTTTGGATACAGCTAAAATCAAGGTCAATAAATGGTACAAGGATGCTCAGTGGGAGAAGACGAGCACGTTGGTGCTCTTAGATTTCGTTTCCATGGCCTAGGGTGAATTTTGGAAGCAAGCTACGAATCTTCCTGCGGATAAAAATCCGCAGGTAAATAAACAGGGACTTTGTGAAGAAGACGACCATGCGTCTTCTCCTTACTGGGCCATTCAAAACTCGCGCCATATTTTTTTATTTTTTAGGCATAGTGTTATGTTTTATATATATTATTTGTTATGTATTTTGTTAACAACTATGAAGCGTTGGTGGAGTGGTTGGAGCGCTGGCAGTTGAGCATTGGGACCTGGGTTCGAATCCCAGGTCCCCCAAAACCTTTGTATATTTTTTCTCCAGGTAATTGCATGTGGCTCAGCAAGCATGGACTATCATACGCTTCCAGATCTCAAACGCCAAGTGGCCCACAAGGCAAATCCAATGGCCTAGGTTGAAGGACCACCATGGTCTCAAGTCAACAAACACGCGCTGGATTCTGAAAGTCAACAAGGCTGCCTACGTTTGGGCCCAGACAATTGCCATTCAGACCCCCTCTTTGGGCCCAATACCCCTTGGTTTATTCTATTTTCTTTTCATTATTTTTTATTTATTTACTTACTTGTTTTATTTTTATTATTCTTAATTAATTGCTAACCAAATAATTATTATTTTTCTTAATAAAAATCAGAAAACATAAAAAACATTATTTTTATTTATTAAACTTAATTTCATTATTTTATTTCTTTTGTAAATAAATAATTTAATTAATTTATTTAGTTTTAATTAGGTTTAACATTAATGTTTTTTTGCAATAAATCAAAATCAATTTAGAATATTAGGTTTTTAATAATTTTAATCATTTTATTTTTATTTCCTTAAATATTCAAAACCCAAAAAAAAAATATTTCTTTTTATTTAATTAATCAGTTAGTTTAGGTTTAATTTAATTAAATGCAAAAAATACCCAAAAATCTCTTTCTTTAATAAAAAAGGGTCAAAACCCTAAAATGCGCCGATTTAATTTTCTTGCACGCGATTCATTTGTTTCCAATTTCGTAATTGCTTCGGGAATGTAATAGTTTTTAAATTAGGACTTTATTTATTTATCGCTTTCTTTTATTTTTCTGCAATTTAAATTAAAGGGTTTGTCTTTGGCGATGTAAATACCCGACACCTTGTAATAGCTTAGATTTACCTTCCCGCAATTTAATTTCCGCACAATATTAACTGTTAGATGTTTGATAACTAGGCAATGCATGACAAGATCAATCTTTAACCTAAAATCAACATAGCTCACCCATGACATGTACAGACAAAAATTAACCGAATTGACACACTCGCACATGCCACTCTTAGGGTACACCTCACTTGGTTGTCTCGAACGTGGTCATTGAGTATAGGAAGTTTTAGAGCTCGCCCTCTTGTCCAAAGATCATAGTTGCCTCGAAACAATTGCCTCGGAAAAATGATCTAGGATATTAGGGTTACCGCTAAGGTGTCCTAACATTGCTTTAGTGACCACACGTCCCTTAATCAAATTGACCCGAAAACTCCAACGACGGTACCACCTACTCCTCAATAGTGGGATAACACTGTCTAAAGGATATTTGTACAATTTAATTCCTTTTTGAGTAGGTAGATGGTTCTTAAGTACTTGCTCCTTTTAAAACAAAACAAAACTTTTCTCACTTACACCCCTTTCAAAATAAAAAAAAACTCTTTCAAACCCACAAACACAAAGAAAAGCAAATTTTGAAAACACGATGAGCAAGTACCTAAGAGCCTCTGGATAACCACGGATAGAAAGGGTGCTAACACCTTCCCTTTCTATAATCTACCTCCCGAACCCGAGAAATATCTCAAAAAGGATTTTTTCTGTGCTTTTGTCCTTTCCTTGTTGGATAAAATAAAAGATGGTGGCGACTCTTGCTTACCGCGACATTTTGCAAAAACAAACGCAAACGCGAACCAGCATTCCAAAAAACAGTCAGTTCTCATTCCCACCGATCACAATAGCGTTGGCATTGTAATCGTGCCTAGGCATTGGAGCAGAAATAACATTTGGTTTCTCAGGCGCTTCAAACTCAACTTCCTTCGCATCTATCAGGTCTTGAGTTTTGTTCTTCAGAGCCCAACAGTTGTTGGTGTCGTGCCCTAGACTTTCAAAATGGTATGCGCACCTGTAATTCGGATGGTAATGTGGAGACGCAGTATTGGGATTCTTCGGGGCCTCTTTTAAAGTGGCCAGATTCAACTTCAGAAGATGTGGTAGAACTTGAGTTGGAGTCATGTTAATCTTGGTGAACTGCCGAACTGGCCTCTCCACCCTTTGCTGGTTAGTTCTTGGCTGGTCTGATACAGGCTTCAGAATCATAACGGCCCCCACCGTTTGTCGATGCTCAGTTCTTCCCTGATTCCTCTATGAATAGACAACAAATACTTCCTTTCTTCCAGTGAAGGGTTTCTTCACAGCTGTAGAGGTAGACGTGTCTTTCTGAATTTTCCCACTTCTTATACCAGCCTCCACGCTTTCGGCGATTAATATCAACTCAGTAAACCCTGCAGAGGAACTCCCAATAAGATGATTGAAGAAAGGACCTGATAGAGTTCCCAAGAACATGTCCACCAACTCCCTTTCGGACAGAGGGGGTTGCACCCTTCAGGCTAGATCTCTCCACTTTTGTAAAGCCCTCATTGGAAACCATGGCCATACTCTGAAGCTGAGTACGGGTAGGCACCAAGTCGGCGTTGTACTGATATTGTTTATAGAAAGCTGCTGTCAGGTCTTCCCAATTATGGACGTCAGCCCTTTCCAACTGGTAGAACCAATCAAGTTGGGTTCCTGATAAACTGTCTTGGAAAAAGTGGACCCACAAGTCTTTGTCGGCAGAGTGCGGTTGAATCTTCCTGACATATGATCTGAGGTGCATTTTAGGGCAAGACACCCCATCATACTTGGAAAATAGTGGAACTTTAAACTTTGGCGGGATTACAATTCCTGACACCAACCTTAACTCCTCAAAATCTATCCCTGGTACTCTCTGGATTTCCATAGCACTTAATCGCTCTTCAAGGTGTTTATACTTGTCATCAGCCGGAGGGTATTGTTGTTCAGAGTAGTCCTCCTCTTCCTCCTCTTATTCAGAATCTGATGGTACTGTCGTTTCTTTTCCTTTTCTTTCCCCTTCTTCAGACGTTGTTCGAAAATCTAAGGTCCTTCTAGCTCGTCCCTGAAACCTTCTGCCCATGATTACCACACCAGTTGGCTTCCTCTTCTTTTTCTCTTTTTCTAGTAGAGTCTTCAGCTCCTCTTGCCCCTTGGCTAAGGTCATGAGTAACTGTTGAAATTGCATGTTCTGAGCTTGCAGATCTTTGACTGTTTGTTCGAGATCCATCTTATTGAAATAAACAGTAGAGAGATGAGGAAACTTGTTGCAAAGACCTGTTTATGTTTATGATGAATGATATGTATTCATGCAATGCTTTCAAGGATTTAAAAAAAATTCCAATTTGTTTTAAACCAAAAAGAAACACACGTCATATTAATAAAATAGAATTTGAGTACATCAATGCCCCTTGGGAAAAATAATACAAAATTCTAAGGTAAAAAGACATTGCGCATCCTCTTTGGTGCAATGTAGGTATTTAGAGTCTTCTCTTCATGAAGTAGTCGAGTGAGTTCCAAAACCTTCTTCTCGCTTACGTAGAATTGGGCTTCGAAAGTATCGCGCTCTCCTTTGAGCTGTATCCAATCCCTTTGTAGGTCTTCGAGTGATGTCGGCATGTCAGGATGTAGGATAGTGTATGGATCTTCTCCTTCCTTAAGAGGCTCAATAATCACTGGGAGAATGGAGGGATAAGGCATCATAAGACTTTGAGTGCAGGTTCGTACCCACTTGAGGTAAGGCTCAAGAGGGATGGAATTCTTGTGTCCCAAAGTCTTGCTATCCACCTTGTTTAGCATCCTCCAAGCTCGGATGAATCTCTGGCGAAGTCCTTGATCGTCGTTGTCGTAGTCAAAAACCAATCCTTGAATCAGCATATCACGTGGGTCATCCCTTCGGGCATAACCAAACTGTCTTAGAGCCAAGCACGGGTTGTAGGTGATGCCTCCCCTAATGCCAAGTAGAGGGACATTAAGGAATTCCCCACAACGGTCAACAATGATAACATTCTCTTTGGATCGAGAACACCAATGAATATCTGAATGTTTAAGTGTCATTAACCTTTGTGACCACCTCAAACCTTGCTCATTCTTCAAGACTGATTGGGGAAGATGTGAAATAAACCACCTTGCCAGGAGAGGAGTACAACACATAAGAACACCTCTTTTCCTCATTGTAAGAGTGTGAAAAGAGTGTAGGATATCCCCAAGCAATGTAGGCACCGGGTTGCGAGACATGAAGATTTTGACAACACTTACATCTATTAGTTGGTCAGGATTAGGGAACAAGACCACCCCATAGATGAGAAGAGCTACAATCTCCTCAAAAGCTTGCAAGTCTAGGGAATTCCAACAGCTTTAGGCCTTCTCAAACAGGAACTTTGCCAAGAAGCCTTTGACACCACTTCTAGTTTCCCAATGAGTTGTGACATCAGATGAGTGCAAGTGCAGGGCTTGAGCAATCTCTTTTGGCTTTGGATCTATTTCCGTACCGTTGAAGGGTAGTTGATTTAGAATAGGAATCCTCAGAAGTTGAGAGAATTCTTCCAAAGTGGGCACAAGTTGATAGTCAGGAAATGTGAAGCAATGGTGCAAAGGGTCAAAGAACTGGAAGAGAACTTTCATCATATCCTCCTCTGTGTTGGAAGTGACCAAGTTGAGTAGACGACCATGTCTCTCGGTGAATGGAGAGTTCTCAGGGATCCTTGAAGCTAACTCCTTGAGTTGTGGAGGAATTCTTACAAGGTTGATTTGGATAGTTTTCCTGTGAAGTGAATCCATAACCTACAAAACAAGAACAAATATGAATCTCCAAAATCCTTGAAATGGTTAGTGAATGCATATGATGCTCATGATGTCCATGATGTTATGCACAAGTATATATGTACAAGAAAATCAAATAAGTTCCTAGTTTAGGCTTGAATGGGGTTTCATAGGTAAGTACCCTATTGAAGTTTAGTTGGCTCAACCTGTCCTAACAATAGTAACCGGGTTCTAAGGAGCTCAATATCACTGGATTGTTTCCTTTGTTCATTATTTCAGTTCAAGCCTCTTTACTGGCAAATGAAATATCCCAAGAAAACAACCCTCAATGAGTGTAGTATCGAGTATCTACCAACTTCGGATTGCACCAAAGCCGGTCATCTCACTACATCCTAAAAGGCAAAGTTGGTCAAGTAAAGGTTCTAGAAGTTCATTAATACTTCATGACATCACTCAGCGGCCCCGTATTCTCTTTGATTGACTCAAAGGCTACCGGTACCCACAAATATGTCGCACTAACATAGCTATTACTTAGACCATGTCGGTATACCCCACACAGTTTCCACAACGTATTGCTATTTACCTATAATGTTTCCCAAATCCGGGTGGAGGATTCAAACCCAAATAAAGAACCATAATTGTAAACCAAAAAAGTCAAACAATGTAAGCAAATAAAGGTGATCTAAACCCTAAGGTAACCCCACTTTTAGAATTTCCCCAGCAGAGTCGCCAGTTCTGTGATGCGGTGGGAGAACTGACTTGAGGTTTTGCGTTTGTGTTCGCAAATGTTGCGGTTAGCAAGAGTCGCCATCGACTTTTCTTTTATCCAAAAGGAAAGGTAAAAAAGCACAAGAAAGACCTTTGAGATGTTTTCTTGAGTTCGCGGGGTATATTATAAAAAGGGAAGGTGCTAGCACCCTTTTCATCCATAGTTTTCCATGGGCTCTTAGTTACTTGTTTAGATCACTTGCTTTGTTTTGTTTGAAATGGTGTTTGGTGTGATTTTGAAAGTATTTTGTAAAAGAGGCCATTTGTTTAGGCAATCTTTGTAATTATTCTCGTTCGTAAGAATGTATACAAAGATGTTTTTCTTTTGAAAATGTTTTCAATGTTTTGTAGGATGTTTGGAAATGTGTGTGTGTTTGTTTTTGAAAATAGCAAGGATTGTTTTGAAATGGAGCAAGTAACTTAGAAGCTATCTACCTACTCAAAATGTCTTTCTTGTGCATTTTTATTCTTTGGACATTGTTGACTTACCATTGATTTGGTAAACAACCATATCTTTGGATGTAAACGGGACGGGCGTGGGTCATCGTATAACCATGATAGCAATATTGCCAAGTATCTTAGCATTTTTGAGGGACCAATATCATTTTGTTTTAGGCAACCTTTGAATAGCGTCATCGAGAGACTATGATCATATATTTGTTTTGTTTTGCCAAGATACTTCGCATGCGTAACATGGCCATTTTATTTTAGGCAACCAATTGGGAGAAACCCTAAGGGTGCTTGTGTGCAAAATGTATCATTTTCATGCTTTTGTCTTGCATTTAGGGTTTTCTATTTTGCTTTGTTTTTGTTCTTGTCATGCAAACCCTAATTTACTAATCATGATATAAAAGCGATAAATTGCGTAAAATAAACTAAGCTATTACAACCATTTTTATGGGAGGGGGGAATACAAGTTTGAATGGGGATTTGCACACATATAAAGCTAAATATATTATTACAACCAAATCGAATGTGCGCGAATAAAGTACAAATATTTAAAATGCAATGCAATGTATGTTCATGTAAAAAATATTTTATGTCTTGTTTTTGTGTAAGAAATATATTTAATTCAAACCTAAATTATATGGAAATAATATATTAATTCTTTTTGAAAGGAGTAAACCCTAGTTTTCAAATTAAAAGGAAATAATGCTTCATGTTATTATTTTGTACATTTTTTGTATAAGAAAATAATAAACAATATTATATATAAATATTTAAAAATTAAATATGTACAAAAATAAGTATTTATGAGTATAAAATGTATAAATAAAAATATTAAGTATTTTTAAATATATTTCCAAGTTATTTAAGAAAATAAGTTCTATTTATCAAAATAAACTACTTTTCATGTGAGAAAATAATTAAAAAAATAAAATAAAGGTGTGAAAATAAATAAATCATTTTTTGGTATTTTTTATCATTAAGAAAAATAAATGGAAGTATTAAATATAAAAATATGAAGGAAAATGCAAAAATATAAAAAGTTCAGCCAGGGGGTGCAATAGTAAGTCAGGGGGTGCAGATAGCAAAAACAAAAAAGGCCCAAAGCACAAAAAGCCCAGAAGCGCTTCATCCCTGTCCTTGGTCAGCTTCCTGCGCGCGCTTCCATGTTCAAACTGTATCTTGCTTATGCTTGCATAAAAACAAAAACTCATAACATGAAACATGTGGAATTTGAGCTCACGATTCCAACCATATAAATTATGTAATCTAACTCTTAAAGATCAAAGAGAATTTTTGAACCCCTAATTCGTGACCTAACTTTTTCAGAGTTTTCAATCTTCAAATTCTCTTAGCACAAGAAATATGAATGAAAAGTAATGATATGTACAACTTTGTTATGATGAGAGCTACATTTTTTCTTCACAAATTGTGGCTTGAAGTTTCCTATTCAGAGAGATAGAGTTTGAAAAAAATACCCCCTTCAGTTGGAATCATGCAGAACAATGTAGGGACTTTAATGAAGGCCTGGTGATTATTTAAGCTTCCTTGAACTTCCCTGAACCTATTCCAATGCTTATCTGGCTCTGAGGATAGCTAGAACTCTCTAGCCAAGTCCCACTGCAAGCTTCCAAAGTGATAATGGTGAATGCTGAAACAGGGGTTACAGAACCAGGGTGATGGCTTGGATTGATTAGGTAGCAAGTGTATGACATGCTTGAAGTGATTAAACACAAAACGCACGAGCCAAATGAGAGTTGGCTGTCCTTTTGCAGAATCTGTGAGTTTGGGCAGTTTTTGTGGAGTTTTTCAGTTTGAGAGTGTTTCAGGTTCAATCCAAGCGTGCCATGCCTTGTAACAAGTTTTTATATTTGTATAGAAATGATACAAAGTCAGCCCTTACTAGTTGTGCAAGCTTTGGACCTTTTTGCAACTTTTCTTGCATTTGTAGTAAAGTGACAAGACCAATTCCACATGTTTGTACTAGCTTGATTGAGGGCTGAAATGAGTTGGTACACATTGCTTGAGAGCTGTAGAGTTTGCTTGTACAAAAGGGACAAGTTCAATGCTCAAGATTGACAAAGTTGCAAAAGTTGCCCTTTATGAAAATAACATTGTGAACTTTTTGCCCAAAATGGAAATACATCTCGTGTAAAGCTTCAAAAGCAAAGATAAAGCCTTTAGCTTATGAATATGAATTTAATTAAGGAGTGTATAGCAAGCTTAGGACCTGTAAAGCAAGATATAACCAGCATAGGTTGGATTTGCAACTTGATTCTATGTGAAAATGGCTTGAACAAAAGTGAGAAAATGCCAACTTTCTTTCTTCGATTCTCCCTACTCAAAAATGATCTTGGAGAGTTATTGGACATTTTGGAAAGCTTGCAATGTGCTATATATTCCATATTTGAAATTAATTTTGAGATAACTCTTGGAACTAGGTGAAAAATGTCCATGAAGTTGGGTCCAAAACCTGCCTAAATTAGGGCAAAATTTCACTAAGTTATTTAGTTCATGGGCCTATGTTAACAAATTCATAACTTGAGATCCAAGCATCTTTAGGGAAAAGTTTGTGAAGAAAAGTTGTAGATTTCATGGAGGACTACAACTTTCATTTTGGAAGTTTTCTTTGAACCAAAATGCATCATGGTGAAAAAGTGGTGCAAAGTTGAGAAAAAATAAGAAAATTTTTATACTTAGAAAAATTCTAAGTTATGAAAATTTTTAAATTAAAATCCTAATTTGAAAATTTGAGTTTCTTGGTGAACAAGTTTCATATTTTGACATATCTTGATGAATTATGACCCTTGGTACTTGATTTTGACCAAAAAGTCAAAGTTTGACTTTTCAGTATACAATTGACTTTTGATCAGTTGACTGCAAATTTCAACTATCAACCCAATGAACTTGAAATCTTTTGAACCATGTAATTAGGTCAAGATGGTGCCATTGAACCCTTTAAATCATGTTTGAACTCAATTGGTCATTGGCTAGGTTAAAAATCAGAAATTGCCCCTTCTCAGTCAAAACCCTAATTTTGACCATTTTGCCCTTTTGATGATTTAATCAAATTTCTTGAGGAGTTGTGATCCAAACTTGACCAAATGGTACATGTGAGTATAAAATGTTGATGTGGATAAAAAATCAATAAGTTTGACTGTAAATTGGCCATAGTTGACTTTTTCCCCAATACAGCTGATTTTTAGGTCAACTGTCAAATTGACTGATCAAAAATGTGGTTCAAGGTTTGAAACTTAACATGAACAATCCTAGGGGTCCAAAATGATGTATGAAAGTCACATGAAGCATTGGTGGTCCAAAAATCCTTGTGCAACCTCAAACCCTAATTTTAGGTTATCGGTGCAAGATGAGGTGTCTTGAGCTGACCAAACCCTAATCTTGTCTTGAGTCAAAGAAGTTTTGTGAGAAAAATCTTGATAAATGAAAGGGAAAATTTTGGGGTACAATAATGATATATGAAATGACATATAATAACCCTCATAGATAGAAACATTGTGCCTCGGGTAAGACACAAGGCCAAAAAGTTTTAAAAATTATTCATTACAAATTCAGAACATAAGTAAGACAATTACTACGGAATAAAAGAAACTGGGATAAAATCTCTAGCCGTCCAGTTATTCAGTCCACCGTTGGTAGTTGGGTAGATCCAACTGTCAATGTCAGGGTCTTCCTCACTGTCTTCAATAGCGTTGAGCCCACGATTGTTGATGCATAGGGGAGGTCCTCCAGCCCGAGCGCGTCGAACAACCCTTTGAGCCCCTGAAGTAAAGCCCAAACCAAATTTGTCAGTTTTGTGAGTAAAATCAGGGAGTCGTCCCCAATTGGTACGCCCACCTTCTTCAACCACTGTTCTGGCATCCTTGAGAGAAGCCATCCTCAAAGGAAGTTTGGTCTCTGTCGACGTCAAAATTTGGGGAACCTCTTCAAAGTTTTGACAAGGGGTCTCTATGAATTCCCCGTCCATATCCATATACCTGAAGGAGTTCAGGTGGCTCACCATGTACTCCTCTTCACCATGCTCAATGACTATCTTCCCCTTCACTGGATACTTCAACATTTGGTGTAGTGTAGAATTAACATCCCCAACTTCATGGATCCAAGGACGACCCAACAAACAAGAGTATGATGGCCTGATGTCCATCACGTAGAAGGTGGACTCAAAAGTCTGAGAGCCTACTTTAACAGGGATGTACACTTCCCCATGCACCATTCTTTTTGACCCATCAAAAGCCCTTACCACACTGTTACTGGGTTTTAAGGTCAAACCTTCACAATCTAATCGATCGAGAGCCTTCTTAGGTAGGACATTCAGTGAAGACCCAATATCCACCAACACATGGGCCATAGTGGTGCCCCTGCATTTGATCGAGATATACAAAGCATCATTATGCTTCCTCCCTTTTGGTGTCAAGTCGGCGTCTGAAAAACCCAACCCATTATCAGCAGTCAAGCTGGCCACACAGTCTTTGAATTGATCGGCTGAGGTTTCTTGCGGCACGTGCACGGTTTTGACGAATGCAATCAGAGCCTTTGCATGGGCCTCAGAATATAACAGCAAAGACAACATCAATATCTTTGAGGGGGTCTTCCCCAACTGCTCGACCACGTTGTAGTCGCTCTTTTTGATTATTTTTAAGATTTCCTCTATCTCTTGCTTAGAGGATTCTACCACAACTTTTCTAGGCGCCTCCGTCCGGACAGGCTCACCTACAACATCTTTGCCTTGAGTCCCAGATGACTCGTCGGTGGGGGTAACGTCTGGAGTAAGAACGGGAATAGTAACTGAGGTACTAGCAGGAACAGAAGATGAAATAACAACAGGCTTATTGACAATCTTCGGGGAAATATCGGGAGAGAAAACCCTTCCACTTATGGTGATCTTGCTGGTCCCATCAATGTTACTGACATCAGGATCAACTTCTTCGGTCTTCAAGTTTTGTTTAACGCCATGATAGTAAACACCGACACCATAATTCCAAGGGACAGCTTTGTCCGAGGCGTACGGAACAAGACCAAAACAAGTGATTATTAATGGAGCAACTCTCGGAGCGGGTGTAATCCTAACAGGTCTTCTCGAAGGGGCCTTGGAAGGATTGGCGGAAATGGTTATAATAGCAACATCTTCGAACGAGACAGCAGGAGTCGAATTTTTCTCGAACAAAATTTCTCTGCTATCCATCAGGCGTTGGACACCTGTCTTTAGCAGATAGCAACCAGAAGGAAGAGATGAACACTTGTGGCAACCTTCACCACAACCCAGAAATAAACCGGCCAGCAACAAATTCTTCTTAACAATCATAAGGGGAGTAGAAACTTCATAAACTAAGGTCACAAACAGATCGGTATCAATGGCGTTAACTTCACGGTTGTGCCTAGGCATGGGAGCAGTTATGACATTGGGCTTCTCTGGAGCGTCTAACTTAATCTCCTTGGCTTCAATCAGATCTTGTAATTTATTTCTTAGAGCCCAACAGTCATTTATATTGTGACAGGACTCTCAGAATGGTAGGCACACCGAGCGTTTGGATTGTACCGAGGAGACACAGTATTAGGATTCTTGGGAGCCTCCTTCAAAGTTTCCAAATTGGATCTCAGTAGGTGGGGTAGAACCTCTGTCAATGTCATGTTAATCCGGGTGAACTGCCTTTGTGGTCTTTCCACCCTTTGCTGATTGTTGTGCTGTGGAGCAGCTGCAGGCCTAGGTATTATTACACCACTTACCGTCGGACGGTATCCCGCTCTGCTCTGATCTCCTGGGCTATAAATGGCGCTGACCTCCTTCATACCAGTGAAAGGTTTCTTTGCTGAACTTGACGAGGTATCTTTCTGTATTTTACCACTCCGAATCCCAGCTTCTACCCTCTCTCCAATTAATATCAACTCAGTAAAACCAGTCGATGAGCTACCAATCAAATGGTTGAAGAATGGACCAGACAGCATCCCAAGAAACATGTCAACCAACTCCCTGTTAGATAAAGGGGGTTGAACTCTCCCAACCAAGTCTCTCCACTTATGTGCGTAGTCCTTAAATCCTTCACCTGCATCCATGGACATACTCTGGAGTTGAGTACGAGTAGGGGCCAGGTCAGAATTGTATTGATATTGCTTGTAAAAAGCAGCAACCAAATCCTCCCAGTTTCGGACATTGGTTCCCTCCAATTGGTTGAACCATTCAAGTTGAGTCCCTGACACGCTGTCTTGAAAGAAGTGAACCCACAAGTTTCTATCAGCGGTGTGGGGTTGGATCTTCCTTACATAGGAACGAAGGTGAAGCTTTGGGCAAGACACCCCATCATACTTTGCAAACACTGGAGCTTTAAATTTCTGCAGGATGACCACTCCCGACACCAATCCCATTTCTTCGAAGTCCAACCCAGGTATTCTCTAGACTTCCATGGTGCTCAGCCGATCCTCTAACTGCTTGTACCTATCCTCAGTGGGAGGATACTGCTCGTCATTATAGTCGGTATCATTGTCAGAAATTTTAGGACTGGGGTCCTCTTCCCTTGTCTGCCTCTCTTGATTTTCCCCCTCTTTGGATGAGGAGGTCACATCAACTGATTTCTTTAGTGGCCCCCCAAATCTTCTTCCCATATTAAGGGCACCAACGAGCTTCTTCTTCTTCTTCTTCTTCTCTTCTTTCTCTTTCAGGATGAGGGCCTTCAGATCCTCCTGCCCTTTTTCCAGAGTTATGAACATTTGTTGAAATTGGGCATTTTGTGCCAGAAGATCTTTGATGCTTTGTTCAGAAGACATCTTTGTTGAAATAAACAATGAAGAAGATGAGAAACCTGTAATGGTATCTGTTTATGCAATGCTATGGACAAGATGCGTATGTAATGATTTCAAGGACTTTGGGAAATTTAAACTTTGAAAACCAAAATGAAACAAAGACTTTATTAGTAGAATTCAAGGTACAATTGCCTCTTAGGCGTTACAATTAAAAATTCTAAAAACTAAAAAAAAATCAAGTTTCCCATGGATGCTTCCTCTTCGTGCCGAGATAGGCATTAAGGCTTTTTTTCCTCATGAAGCTGCTTTGTAAGCTCTGAAACCTTCTTCTCTTGGGCATAGAACTGGTCCTTATAAGTATCCCGCTCCTTCTCCAACTAGATCCAAGACCTCTGTAGTTCTTCAAGATAAGTGGGCATATCAGGATGAAGAACCGTGTAGGGAATATCCCCTTCAGTAATGGGCTCCACAATCACTGGTAAGACGGCTATGTAGGGCATTATAAGTTTCTGAGCGCGAGCTCGTACCCATTGGAGATAAGGTTCCATAGGAATGGAATTCTTCGGCCCCAAAGTCTTGGCGTCAGATCTGTTTATCATGACCCAAGCTCGTATGAACCTCTGGCGATACCCTGGAACACCCCCCTCATAGTTAAATATAATGCCCTGGATAAGTAACTCACGAGGACCACCCCTTAGAGCATAACCAAATTGTTGCAGAGCCAAACAGGTATTGTAAGTTATACCTCCCTAATGCCAAGTAGTGGGAGATTATAGAACTCCCTGCAATGGTGAATAATAGAATCATCTCCCATAAATCGGGAATACCAAAGAATATCTGTGTGAGAAAGTGACATTATCCTTTGCAACCAACCCAAACCTTCTTCATTATTCAACACTGACTTAGGGAGGTGAGAAATAAACCACCTCGACAGTAATGGAAAGAAACACATAAGGACCCCTCTTCTCTTCATGGTACGAGTATGGAGAGTGTGCAAGATATCTCCGAGCAAGGTAGGCACAGGGTTGCGAGAGAGGAAAATCTTGATAGCATTCACATCTATGAGTAACTTTGTATTAGGGAACAGTACTAATCTATAGATTAGAAGGGCCAAGACCTCCTCAAAGGCTTGGAAATCCAAATCATCCTAAATCAGCTGAGGCCTGTCTATTAGGAACTTGGATAGAAAACCCTTGACTCCGCTTCTTGTTTCCCAGTTGGATATCACGTCGGCCCATTTTAGATGCAAAGCTGAGGCGATGACTTCTGGCTTCGGAACCTCTTCTAAACCTGTGAAAGGTATCTGGTCAAGAATGGGTATATTCAATAACTGAGAGAACTCTTCCATGGTAGGCACCAACTGATAGTCTGGGAAGGTGAAGCAGTGGTGCTCGGGATCAAAGAACTGAGAGAGTACACCCATCAGTTTCTTACCAAAGCTTGAAGTAACCATGTTGAGAAGTCGGCCATGTCTCTTGGTGAACGCAGGAGTTTCAGGAACCCTTGATATTAGCTCTTTGAGTTGGAGAGGTATTCTCACAAAGCTGATTCAGATAGTGTTTCTACGAGCGGAAGCCATAATCTGCAAAACAGAACAAAGATTAATTCCCTCGTTCCTTGAAATGGTTAGTGTAATGAGAATGGATGCTATATTATGATGCATGATGTTATGTTCAAACAGAGTAAATCACACACGCCAAACACAGAATAGTCCTTAGGTTCAAATGCTTGCATGAGGTTAAAGGTAAGTACCCTCTTGAAGTTTAGTTGGTTTCAAACCTGTCTTAGAAAAGTAACTGGGTTCTAAGGATTCTCAATATCACTGATCATCCTCTATCAGGCATTGTTTCAGCTCAGGCAATCTTTTCTTGCGGCCGAAATATCCCGAAAGTCTGATCTTAATGAGTGTATCATCGAGTATCAACCAATCCTCAACTTTATACTGAGGCCGGCTATCTCACTACTTTCTAATGGCCAAGTTTGTTCAATTAAGGTTCTAAGGTCCGTTAGTGCTTCACGACACCACGCGGCGGCCCCGTATTCTCTTTGTTTCCACACGAAGGATACCGGTACCAACCAAAGTGTCACCAACACAATCATCGCTTAAACCATATCGGTCTATGCCGTACAGTCTCCACGATCTTTTGCTGTTTAACTAATAAGTGTCCCCTAGATCCGGGTGTAGGATCTTTAACAATACCCAAGCAGAAAACCCTTAAATGTAAAGAAAACAAGTCAAATAAAGAAAAGCAAGTAAAGGTGATCTAACCCTAAGGTAACCCCACTTTTATGTCCCCAGCAGAGTCGCCAGTTCTGTGATACGGTGGGAGAACTGACTTGTTGTTTTGAGTTTGATCGCAATGTTGCGGATAGCAAGAGTCTCCACCGACTTTTATTTTATCCAATAAGGAAAGGTGAAAAAGCACAGGAAAGACCTTTAGAGATGTTTTCTTGAGTTCGGGGGGTAGATTATGAAAAAGGAAGGTGTTAGCACCCTTTTCATCCATGGTTTTCCATGGACTCTTAGTTACTTGCTAGATCACTTGCTTTTATTTTGAAATGTGATTTGTGGTTGGGTTTTGAAAGTATTTTGAAAATGTGACTTTGTAATGATTCTCGTCTCTATAAGAATGCGTACAAAGTGTTGGTTTCAAAAATTGTTCAAAGAGATGTGTAGGTGTATAAAATGTTTTTATTGTGGGAAAGCGAGCAACTAGGAGATAATCTACCTACTCAAAAGGTCTTAGATATTCTTTTCCTCTTCCTTTAGATGTTGCTATCTTACCATTGATTTGGTAAGAAGCCCCATCGTTGGATATGAAGGGGCGGGCGCGGGACATTTTTGTAAAGTCATAGAAGGCAACCCATGGAACATTTTAGCAAAGTCGTGTGAGAGACTAGATCGTTTATCAAAGGCAACATCGAGGGTCATCGAGGGACTACGACCTTTTATCGAGGGTCTTTTGCTAAAACTCTCATGTTCGAGGGACATGACTACTTTTTCCGATAGGCAACAAGGTGGGATTACCCTAAGGGTGCTAGTGTGCAAGTGTGTTTGATTGCATGCGTTTTAGTCTTGATTAAGGTTATCTACTTGTCAATTTCATGCCTTGCCATACATGCCCTAATTACTAGCATTTATTAGGAAAGCGATAAATTGCGGGAATATAAAGATTATACGCTATTACAATCATTAGGGGGATGAGGTGTACATATTTACAAATGGGGGGTTGCAAGAATTTAAATCCTATTTAACTATTACAACCATATTGAAATGTACCATGCAAGAGAGAAAAATGACTTGTTTAGAAAATGGTTTTTTGTCTTAATGAATTAAGAAAAAGAAATAAATTAATTAATAAAAGAAAATATTTTTACGTCTTTTTTATATTAAAAAAAAGGGGGTTAATATTGAAAATGATAAAAAGGAAAATAAATGAAAGATAGAAACAGCGTGTTGCTGCAGGCAAAACAACAAATATCAAAAGTTCTGAAGCCAGGCGGTGGTGACTCAGAAA
Source organism: Vicia faba (assembly GCA_948472305.1). NCBI lineage: Eukaryota > Viridiplantae > Streptophyta > Magnoliopsida > Fabales > Fabaceae > Vicia > Vicia faba. Next base: position 1,026,323,635 of record OX451736.1, on the reverse strand, counting down.
GGAACGTCAGCGGAACCAGAAGTTCTGGATTGGTACACTATGAGGTCCTACAAGAAACGTCAGAGAGAAAGGAAACAGAGGTTCAGTGTGGTATTCAAACAGTGAGCCAAAAGTCAGAAGTTCTGTATTGCGCTAAAATAATGAGTGAACATCAGAAATTTAGTGTGTTGTCAGCGTGTAAAAAATCATAAATTTTGAGTGTTAAAACAGCGAGTGGAAGCATCAGAAGTTCAGTGTGTTTAACGTGTAGGGAGAACTCAGAAGTTATGTGTTGTGCTAAAACAGTGAGTGAGCATCAGATGTTTTGTGTGTTAAAATGGTAAAGAGAACTCAGAAGTTCTGCATGCTTAAACAGTGAGAAAACCCTAGAAATTCTGTATGTTAAAATGGTGAATGAAAAAACAGAAGTTCTGTGTTACATTTCAACTCTTTCATCATATTAATCAGCACAATCAACAATTTATTCAATCCTTAACAACAAATCAGGAGGATAAAAGCACAGCAGTTTATAGAAGTTCTAATCCTAATTCTGAGCATAACCTTAATCAAGAAGTTCTGATCCACAGTTTTCCTACTTACGCAACGATATGGACAACATTAATATTGTGATATTTACATATTTAATGATGTTCTGAATGAGAAGATGCAAAGTCAGAAAGACTTACCTTGAATCTGGAACGTGTGCTTGGAACTTGAACTGCTGCCTTCAAATGTTCTGGAGTCAGCAAGAGCAACGAGAGAGAAAATGCCAAGTTCTTTGATTCAAAGGGAAGAACAAAGGTTTTGTTTTTTGTTTGGGAATTCTGGATTTTTTTACGAAGGTTTCACAGTTTTTCTTTTCTCTCTTTTGACAATTTTCTCTCTCAAAAAACCAGCTCCTTGAAAGTGTGATGGAGCAACTTATTTATAGGTGAATTTGCTGTGGTTTTTGGGGATAAAAACAAATGGGATTTAAACTTTTTTGGCACACTGTTCCATTGCTTTTTGATCACATATTTTTGTATTTGGTGCAAATACAGGATTTGGGAAAATGCAGGCGTGGACTGGATTAGCTGCTGGTTAGAGTACTGTGCTATAGCAGTGCAGCAGTTTGTTTAAACGAGGTTTTGGGATTTGGTGATGTTCTGATCGCAGAAGACCAGAATGAGACTTGAAGGGTGATGTTCTGACCGAAGCGTTAAACATAGCCTTCATATGTTGAAGAATCATGTTCTGACCAAAGAGCATCACTTCTACATGTTTTGATTGAAGCATCATGTTCTGAACCGTGTTTGAAAATTCTGATTGCACTCACATGAAGGCTGGTCCAGAAGTTTTGAAGTATCATATTCTCTTAACACTTAGAAAATTTTCTAAATGTTTAGAAATTTGATTTTTTTCAAAGTAATTTCTGACTTCTGATTTTTTTTGATGAACCAATTTCATGTCTTGATGAAATATAATTGTTGAAACTTGATATGATCTAAAAAAGTCAAAGTTTGACTTTTCAATGTGCTTTTGACCATTTTGCCCTTGTGGATGATTTTCTTGAAAAGTTATAATTCAAAACTTGAAACTTGATAGAAGCAAGCCTGAGAGTCCAGGATGATTTTTTTTTTGTTGAGAAATGAGATGGAAAATTTTGGGGTACAACAACTACTCTAGGGTTCTAAGATCATATTTTTACCAAGGCAACGTCGAGAGGGTCATCGAGGGACTTATGATCTTTTTGAACCAAAGGGTAGCCACTAAAGCCTCTCACGTTTCGAGAGTTGTGACTATTTTCCGAAGGCAACCGAAGTGGGGTACCCTAGAGGTATATACGTGTAATGTGTGTTATACTCAGTTCATTTATCTTTGTTATTAGGTTTGCTAGCGCTTTGTTTTCAGTCTTTTCATACAAGCCTAGTTACTAACAGTTAATATCTTGCAGAAATTTAAAGTGCAGGAATTGTAAATCCTACGCTATTACAAGGCTTTTGGGAGGGGGTTTTTACATGTCCAAAAATGGGGAAAAATAAAGAAAGTGATAAAGTAAATTCCCTAGTTTATGCTATTACATACTGTCAGCAGATACATTAGTATAAAAAATACGAAAATAAATAACGCATGCGAAATGGATAGAATTGTCTAAAACCCTAAATAAACTAAATAAAAGAAAATCTTTTTTTGTTTTTATTTAATTTAAGAAAATACTTAAAATTAAAATGAGGAAGACTAAATTTAATCCTAATTAATTAAATAAATACAAGAAAACTAATTCTAATATTTTTTTTTGTATTTTTGTTAAGAAAATATTTGAATGAAAAACCTACGTCTAATTGATTTTTAAATTAATTAAAACAAGTCAAAATAATTAAGTAAATTAACTATTAAATTAAAATTAATTTTAGGAAAATCATAAGTCTAGTTATTATTATTATTTTTTTTGATTTTATGATTTGATAAAAAAAAGTTTTAAAAGTAAAATATAAATCAAATAAAAAGTTAAAAAGAAAAATAGAAAATAAAACTGGGTCTGATGTCTAAAGTAAATGGGGGGGGGGGGGGGGGGGGTATGAATGTTGAAAATCGTTTGGCCCAAACCAAACCAACCCAGCTTCTGCGTCTAATCCAGTAGGGAGTGTACCCTAAGATACACCATGGTCTTTAGCCATTTGAGAATGTTAGATCTAATGCTGCATGGATCTGATGGTGATGACATGAAGGTGTACGATACGCATCTGGCCACTGGGAGTATAGAACCTGCAAGCAAAGTTAGGAAAAAATAAAATGCAAGAGGCAGGGGTCGAACCCCTAACCTCTCACACACACCTCACCTTAACACACAATGCCTTGCCACTGCACCATCCTATTCATTCGTTGATAAGGGCAATAGGATGATATAATATATAAAATCAATCAATTTTCTTTAATTTTAAAAATGCGTGCCTAACCAGATTTAAGTGAACCAATAAAATTATATCATTTTGCCACGCAGACTCCACTGGAGTCAACAATTTGCAGGGGTGCCGAAGTCAAACTTCGTCACCTTCTCCAGCCGCATCAAAATATAAAAACCTGCAAAAAAGCCAAACCAAAGCTCAAGATCTAGGATACCCCCCCCCCCCCCCCCTTAAATTGGGGTATGCAAATTCAACCATGGGATTAGTTTCTCTTCGAATGGCTTGCATCAATAAGAACGAAGCTCGCTTGGAGTTTTACCCTAAAAATGGAAAAACTCTATCCTCACGCCAAACCTTGCATGTAATGAATCTAAACAGGAATAAGCATCCGTATAAACATATGTATACACAGAGAAATCATTTATATCGCATGTAGAAAAAGTTTGAGATCATGAAATTTTTACCAAAAATGGAGATTCAGTTGACTAATCTCAGGGCTTTTCAGGCGTGGATAAGAGATGGTATAGCTTCCTGGGAACCTCAGGGATGGAGTGGTGAGGTTTGTTTGGCACGAGGAAGCTTGAAAATGTGGTTTTGGATTTTCATGATTTAGGAGATTTTTGCAATTTTTGTATAGCTCTTTGAGGCATTTCCGTGTGTTTGAGGCTTGAAAACGTGATGGATATATAAAGGAAAGGAGGGAGCAAGGTTGTATGGAAAGAATCTTCCTCATAACTATTGTAATGAATCCATGATTTCTTCTTTGAAAACTTTCCAAAATTTGAATATTTCATGCCATTTTTGGATAACATGCACCTGTTCATGTTTTGCACGAGTTCTTGGGCCCAAGACCAACCCATTTCATCAACCCATATTGCCATAACCATTATTTAATATTTTATGCTATTTTATTTTGTTTTTATTTGAATAAAACAAAACTAAATAAGGATAAAATAGGTAGAAATGGCAAGGTAATATATAAATTATTTTAGAGGTCTTTCATAAGGTTATGAAGATGTTTGAAACCCAAAAAGTTAGGCTATTGACCTAAAAGTTTAAGTTTGCTCAATGCACAATCCTTGAAATTTCTAAAATTTTCCCAACTTAGGTAAGCCATAACTTGCTCAATTTTTATCTCATGATGATGATATTGGACTTTTTGGAAATCCCAAGATGTCTACTTCAACCCTCTTTTTATCAACTTTGCATTTGAAGATTTATCTTGATGTAATTGGTCTTGACAAAACGTATCTTTTGTTGACTTTATGAAAATGACCTGTAATATATGAGCTTGTATATTTGAAATGTTGCATATCTTGAACTTGAGGATAAAAGAGAAGTTGTTGGGAATAGGATTCTATTCAAAATGAGCTTTGGTTGTGGAAAAATGGATGAAGTATGTGAAAGTTATGCCTGGTCAAAGTTCAGCTGACTTTTCCTATAGAAACCCTAATTTAACAATTCTTTACTTTTGATAGATTAGGAGAATTTCTTGAGGAATCATGATAAACCCTTGATAAAATGATGTATATCACTTAAAAAATGTTGATGTTGACAAAAAATCTTGAAGTTTGACTATACATGGGCCACAATTGACTTTTGACCTGGTACAGTTGATTTTCAAGTATTTGAGCAATTGACTGAGCAAACTTGTAGTGTAGGGCATGAAATTTGGCATGGACAATCTTGAAGACATATTAGGACCATGGAAAACATTTGATACCTTTGGAGCTCACACATCTTGATGAAAAGTGAAACCCTAGTTAGAGGTTCATTGCTTAGGAGGAGAAATTGTTTGGTCAATTCTTGTTCAACCTTGAGCAATTGGGGACCTCTAGGAGCATGCCTTGAGTAAAAATGGGTGTGGCGGTGAAAATCGGAGATCAAGCTATTAATTAACTTGACTCACAAAAGCAAGAGTCGCCACCGCGCTTTATTATTTCCAAGGGAAAAGGGAAAAGAGCGAAATAAAATCCTAAAATATGCAATGTAAAGTAATATTTAAAAGTAATGAAAATACAATGCGTTTTTAAAAGAGATCGAGAGTTCGGGGGTTGGTTATACACTGGGAAGGTATTAGCACCCAATGCATCTGCGGTACTCCGCAGGAACCTTTTGAAATATCTGTTTTTTGGTTAAAATTGTTTGTTTGGTTGAAATGGTTTGTTTGGTTAAAGATGGGTGCGGATGAGATTTTTGAAGATACGACGACCTAGTGTCGAAGTTTTGACTTAAAAGGTATGAGTTTGAAAATGGGGTCTTGTGGGAAAATTATCTTGAGTTTAGCAAAATAGTAAACAAACAAAAGATGAATGAGGGTATTCGCACGATTGGATGAGATGTGTTTGATAACATGAAGTCAACAAAATTTAAATCTTTTCCTTGGGGTAAGCAAAATAAAATGAACATCAAAATATAAACATTCAGAAGTTCACAAGAAAATAAATCTGACAAAAACAAATTAATGATCAAGAGGCACCGAGAAATTGAAATGACAGAAATATACAAATAAAGGAATATAACTAATTATCTAAAAAAGTTATTCGAACTAAATTAAAAATTACTTACTAAAATAATTCTAAACTAATTACGAATTCTAAGGTTATAAAAAAAAATCTAGTATTATTGAATTTGATCTAAACTAAACTAAAGTTTTAAAATTTAGTAAGTTAAATCTAGATTAAATTAAAATCCTAAGGTTACTAAATTAAATCTAAAACAAATGAAAATTCCAAAGTTACTAAACTAAATCTAAATCAAATAAAATTCTAAAACTACTAAACTAAATTTAAATCAAATAAAAACTCTAAAGTTATTAAACTAAATCTAAATCGAATAAAATTCTAAAACTACTAAACTAAATTTAAATCAAATAAAAACTCTAAAGTTATTAAACTAAATAAAAATTATAAACTTGTTAAACTAATTCTAAATCAAATGAAAATTATAAATTTATTAAACTAATTCTAAATCAAATAAAAATTCTAAAGTCACTAAACTAAAACTAAACAAATAAAATTCTAAAGTTAACTTAAATAAAATCAAATAAAATTCTAAAGTTATTAAACTAAACTAAAACAAATAAAATTCTAAAATTTACTAAATGAAATAAAATTCTAAAGTTATAAAATAAAACTAAAACAAAATAAAATTCTAAAGTTATTAATTATGATTCTAAATATTTTAAAGTTATAAAATAAATCTAAACTAATTAAAAAAATCTAAATTAATATTAAACTAACTCTAAATATAAGATTTACTAATATTTTTTTTATATTTTTTTTAAATAAATAAACAAATAAATAAATAAAGAAACAAACAAATGATGAATCTCAAGAACTGTTCTGATCGGAAAAATAAAGGAGTAATTTTCCAAACCCCATTAATCATCCACCCATAGACCGGTGCGTCGCATGGTATGGTTTATTTTATAGAAAAAACAAAATTAAGTGACAACCTGCTACACGTGAATCCTTCTAGATCCGCTCCTCATCCTTTCTTTCTCTCTCGTGGAACACAGTTCCCATCTCTTTCTTTTTCCGCGATTCACAAAAACAACAATAAAAGCAATCAAAGTATGAGACAAAAAGAAACAAACCATGATCGAATGGCCTGAGATGGTCATGGTTGTTGTTGAAGGGTGGTGGAGGGGCACTATACTTGCCATGGAGCTTGCAACCGCGTATTTTAATAGTTAATAGAGTTCTGAGTCCATCCTCCAAACATCTTAGCAATGAATCATCAGCAGTGGAAGGTGCACCACAGATGAGAAATCTCAAGTTCATTTCATCATCATGAATCTGTATAGAAGGAAGACTTCCGGAGGAACTTTCTTCATCATCATCGTCTTCTTCTTCTTCACCCATCTCTGGAGGGTCAACATCGATTTTGAGACAGTCACCAAGAAGGTGTGGCCCCATATCGCTATCAGCATCATTGCTATCAGTAGGAAGTACATGGTTATTTTGAACACAGTAAAGTTTGAAAGAAGCATGTGCAAGGTGGAAAGCATCCCATGTATGTGTACATGAACTCTGCACCACTGAAAAAAATGCTTGACGAAAATGGCAAGCAACATATAGAGAAAATGCATTCTTCCAAAATACAACATATGGGATCCCTTTAAGATGAAGGGCCTCAGCAAAACTTTCTCCATTTGGGATTTCTAAATATACAACCGTCGGCAATGTGGTACCAAAGAGCTCTGATACATCTTCAGGAGTGGATAATTCCACACCTTGCCAAACCAATGGACCAACTTCCTCGTTCACTAACTTCTCTCCTTGTAAGTAAACAAAACTCGGCTGATACGTTTCAAGAACTTTACGAAATTGTTCCTTTTCCGGATTGCAGAGAGTTTGCACCTCTAGACGCCCCGAAGAAACCAACTCTGGGAAAGGATATTTTCTATGATTCAGTGGATGCTTCTGCTTCTGCTCAACAGAATGTGTATCAGAAGTAACAGCAAGAACAGTACAAGTATGTTTAGAAGCTCCTTGAGGATGAAACTGCAACATCGTTTAAGCGATGAGGTGAAGTTCCGGAGTATTCTCCGACGAGGAAAACACCGTTACGGCGAGATTACGGAGGAATTGTGAAGCTGCGTTGCATAGTTGGGTTTGGTGAGTTGTGAGAAAGAGAGATGAGGGATTATGCGTAGAGAGAGAGGGAAATGAATTGAGAGTCAAGGGTCACTATTTGCTTTTTGTTCTTGTTTTATGGAGTAGACCCAGAGATAGGTATCCTGTTCCAATAAGCTTTATATAGAAAAAATGAAAAAACAGAATTTGATTTCACAATTAATCACAACCATTCAAAATTATTCAATACGCATTAATCCTCAAATTTTGTCAACAACCAATAAAAATCAAGTATAGTGCATTTAATATTTTTTATGACAAAAACACCCTTAAATGATAAAAATAAAATAAAAACCTGAAATTATAAAATATAACTCAATTTAAAATGATTTTTTTGAATATTCTATGAATAAAAAATAAAGATCCAAAGTGACCGAAAATGATAAAAAACGGACGAAAATTTATCCGAAAAAAATAAAATGAACACATTAAAATAATCTACATGTCACAAAGATTAAAGAAAAAAATATTCAAGAAGTCAAAAATCAAAAATAATAATGATAAAAATATCAGACTAAACAGACGTTTAAGGTTAAAAACGAGACTTCAAACTGTACCGAAAAAATAAAGCGAGCATACCGTCATAATCTACGCGAAACGTAGATTCATAAAATGATCAGTAAAAGGTGAAAACTTGAAATATTTTTCTCACTAATTTCGCACATTGTTGAATCGTTTTTAACAGTTTGTCTATAAAACCAAAATATTTTTATTATCAACATACAAACAACTTGGAGCAATGCAAGAAACGAGTAAAGAGATAAAAATGCATGAAGTGAAATGTCAAGTATTTTTTAACTAAAAGACGAGGCAAACTTTGATTTAAGCTGACTTTTCTGATCAACTTAAATATGACTAATGATGCAAAATATGATGAATGAAAATATTTACTAATAATTGTGACCAAATGACAAAATATGGTATGAATGTGCGACTGAAAAAAAATAGGGGCGAAATTAAGGGTGCAACGGTGTGCCTTGATGAATCAGTCTTCGAGAATCCATAATCCACCATACTTTTGGCTTGGGAGACTCAAAACCTTAATTGAGGCGCGACACCTGATGCTCTTGATTCAGACCTGTCTCTGCACATGAAACAAAAGAAAACATGAATATACACCTTTGTATGCGATTAGAAATTAGTGATACATAGGCTAAAAATGTTCGAAACACTTGACAATCTTCGCATAGTCAAAGCTCGAAGGTGAGACGTTAAAACCGACCGTATTTCGTGACCTTGACTTATCAAAAATAAAAATGGGATCTTAGGTCAAAAATTGGGGTACAACAATGGGAGGGAAAATTTTGGGGTACAACAGCTGCCCCTGTTCAATCTTCTTAAACTTAAGGATTTAGATTGGCTTGTCTGCCTTTCGTGATCTGAATGTGGAAGAGGATTGAATACTAGAGTGCTTAGAAATTTGCACTCGCATGAAGTAACACTGATGGTTGATGATATCGGGAATGGGATTACAAATGCCATTTGGAGAAGATGACAGAGAGTCTTCGAAGATGGGACTTAAAGATGCCATCCAAAGTAGATGTTGACTTCCTAAGAGGTCTCTTTGTGGGGATTCCTGTTCCTGCTGTCTGAGGAGGACTCTGCTGGGGAATATGGGTTTCTGTTGTTCTCCTACTTGAGGAAAACTCTGTGGGGAATAGAGTCTAGGAGCTTCAGTTGTCCAAGACTCTACTGAGGGGTTATCTCTAAAGAGATAAAAGTTTGCTTTTTTTCTGGTTGAAATTCAGGCTTCACGGTAACTTGCTGGGGATAATGGAATTAACCGTTACCTGAAAATGTATTAGAAAGAGCCTGTGTAGGGATGTTTCAGGATGAGTCCATATTTGTCTGCATCCGAAGATATATGAGAAGGAGCCTATGTGGGGATGCTTCAGGATGAGTCAGTGTTAGACTGCATTTGGAAAGTTGAGAAGGAATCCGTGTAAGATTGCTTCAGGATGAGTCCGTGTTAGACTGCATCTGGATATCATGAGAAGAAACCCGTGTAAGATTTCTTCAGGGTGATTCCGTGTTAGACTGCATCTGGAGATCATGAGAAGAAACCCGTGTGAGATTGCTTCGTCTGGTCATGTAGATAGATTTCCTGTCTGGTTTCAGGTGTTAATCTACAAATTAGTTATTCACATATAGTTGTCCTGTCTGGTTTCAGGTATTAATCTGGAACTTGAAAATTATTTGTCGTTGAGATAGTTTTTGTTGTACCCCAAAACTTTCCCTCTAATTTCTCAAGAATTTGCTCACAAGATCTCTTTGCGCTGGAGACTGCATTAGAGTTTGATCAGCTCAAGACACCCCCTTATGCCCTGATGACTAAAATTAGGGTTTGAGATTTCACAAGGATTTTTGGACTTCCAATTCCCCATATGAATTTCATGGATCATGATGGACCCCCAAGATTACTCATGTCAAGTTTCAAGCCTTGGATCACACTTTTGCTCAGTCAATTGAGCAGTTGACCTAAAAATCAGCTGTATTAGGGAAAAAGTCAACTATGGCCAATTCACAGTCAAAATTCATGATTTTTGGTCCACATTAACATTTTAAACTCATATGAGTCATTTGATCAAGTTTGGACCATATCTCCTCAAGAAATTTGGTCAAATCTCCAAAAGGGCAAAATGGTCAAAATTAGGGTTTTAACTGAGAAAGGGCAATTTCTGATTTTTGACCTAGCAAATGGTCAATTGGTTTAAGGCATGATCTCAAGAGTCCAATTTCATCATTTTTACCTATTGGAATGGTTCAAAACATTGCAAGCCCATTGGATTGACAGGTGAATTTTTCAGTCAATTAATCAAAAGTCAATTGTATACTAAAAAGTCAAACTTTGATTTTTTGGTCAAATTCAAGTGCCAAGGATCACAATTCATCAAAACATGTCAAAATATGAAACTTATTCATCAAGAAATCAAAAAGTCAAGATTTAATTTTTAAAAGTCAAAATTTCTAAACTTAGAAATTTTTCTAAGTGTTGGAAATTTCATGTTTTTTTCATAACTTTAAGCCAAATTTTCACCATGATGCATGATGATTCAAGAAAAAAATTCCAAAATTAAAGTTGTAGATCTCCATGAAATCTACAACTTTTCTTTACACAACTCCTTCCAAAAATGCTTGGATCTCAAGTTATGATTTTATGAACATAGGGTCATGAAACTAAACACTTCGTGAAATTTTGCCCTAATTTGGTCAGAATTTTGACCTAACTTCATGACACTTTTCACATATTTCCAAGTAGAATATTCAAACGAAATTCAAAGATGGATTGTAGAGCATATTGCAAGCTTTCCAAAATGTCCAAGAACTCCTCGAGATCATTCTTGAGGAGGGAGAATCGAAGAGATGAAGTTAGGGTTTTGTCACTTGAATTACAAGTCATTTTTGATGAACACTTGAACCAAATCCATGCTAGGCTGCATAATCCTTGCTTTTCAGGCCTCAAAATTGTTTGTCACTCCATAATTAAATGTTTACACAGATGTTAGAGCTTTGATCCAAGGAATTGAGCTATTGTCCAAGTTGCATTTCCATTTATGGCACAAAGTTACAATGCCATTCTTGTAAAGTAAGCTTTTTGCATAAAGTTCACATTGAGCCTCTAACTTGTTCCCTCTGATCATACTCCATCCACAAAGTCATAAGCAAGCTTGTTTAAAGCATAACGACTCTATCTTAGCAAGTACACAGGGCATGGAAACTTGGTTTGTCAAAAAATCACATGTTTAACTTAAATATGTAAATTTGAATTCTGATCAACTAGAGCACTCCAAACTTGTTGCTTATAAATATAGTCCCTATTTGTGAGCTAGAACACGAGCTTGAACACCCTAAAATACACCAAAACTCTCTCAAATCAAAAATTGCACAAAAACTTCATTGTTGCACAGTTTCTGACCTTGAACATCAAACTCCCATTTCCCTCATGGGTTTCTTGGCTTTTTAGTTTCTAAAGCTTCCTTACATCAAATACAACTCATCCTCATCCTTATTCAAGAACTGTAACACCATTTACCATAACTTCCATAACCAAAAAATACAGTCTGCAACTTGACTTCTCCAGGCCATTTCAACCATCCATTGTTCAAGCTAACCATTGCATTAGCTTCCTAGGACCTCAAGGAAGCTAACCTGATCATCACCATCACTTGAAACAAGCTCAAACTCAAAACATGATTTCCAGTTTTGAGGTAAGTTTTCTCAACTTGGAACTCTTCATACAGGCATCATCAATAGTTTATTTGTGAATAAAACATGTAGATATCATTGCCCTGAAGCTAACCATGTCCATAGTTTCCATTGATTTTGCTTGAGCTTAGAGAATTTTGAAACTGGAATTTCTGAAATTTTTAGGGTTCAGATTAGGGCCATTAAAATTCTTGCTTATCTTTGATCTATAGTTTTAATACTTTACATTTCTAGAATCGTGAGAAAATTTGCTACAAGTTTCATGTTTACAGTTTTCATGTTTACAGTTTTCATTTTTAATGAGAAATGAGCAAGTTACAGTAGGCCTGGCTGGAGGTTGAAGATGAACTCTTCAGGGGGAGTTTTGCCTTACATATTTATTGTTTCATTTGTATTAACGAATGTATAGCCACCCAAGTGGTAGAAGCGCACGTCTGTAACCTATGGGACCTGGGTTCGAGCCCCAGTGGTACCCTTTTGCATTTTTTCATGTTTTTTTGCAATTCTGACCCCTTTTTTGTTTGGCAGGCGCTGGGCCCTTTGGGCCTGATTCATTTTTGTTTTTGCTAGTTGACTCCCATACTGAGTTTTGGCACCCCCTGGCCCAAATTATTTTATTTATTCATTTATTTCATTTTTTTTATTTTTCTTTTCTTAAAAATATTTCCTAAATACTAAAAATCATAAAAATATAAGAAAATGATATATGTTTATATTTTGACTTATTTTATTTTATTTTTCCATAAATAAAACTATTTTTATTTATTATACTTTATTTATTTAATTAAGTAAATCTTATAAGCTTAATTAATATTACTTTATTTATTTATTTTTCTTCACACCATTTAAAATACATTATTTTAATATAAAAAAAGACTAAAAATATTTTATAATACTACAAATTTTTTCAAGATAAAAAAAAACAAAAAAAAACTTTTCTTAAACTTATTTTCTTTTGATTAATTAATAGAACTAGGTTTTCATTTAAAATCTTTTCTTAATAAATTCAAACTTAATTAACTATTTTCTTTATTTAATTAAGTTAAGACAAAAATCTTTTTTCATGAAAACCAAACAAAATTCCTTTTCTTTACATTTTATATCCTTGTACATCTATTCATTTTTATACTTTGTATTTATTTATTTCCTTGTATATTTATACCAATTCAATATGGTTGTAATAGATTAATTAGGATTTAAATTCTCGCAATCCCCATTTAACTTGTACACCCCCCCCCCCCCCCCCACACACACACACACACAAATATGTTGTAATAACATAGTAACGTTAAATTTCGCAATTTATCGCTTTTATATAACATGCTAGTAATTATGGTTTGTATGGAAAGGCTAAAACCAATGATTAGAAAACCCTAATTCAAGACAAAAACAAGCATGAAAATGATACACTTGCACACAAGTACCTCTAGGGTTATTCCACTTTGTTGCCTTATACAAAATGGCCATATTACGCATGTGAGGTATCTTAGCAAAAACAAGCAAAAATACAAGATCATGGTCCCTCGATGACGCTATCTAAGTTGCCTTACAAATGATCTTAGTCCCTCAAAAGAATGCTAAGATACCTTGCAACATTGCTAATCATGGTTATACGATGACCCACGCCCGTCCCGTTTGCATCCAAAGATAGGGTTGTTTACCAAGTCAATGGTAAGACAACAATGTCAAATGAAAAGAAAATGAACAAGAAAGACATTTGAGTAGGTAGATTGCTCCTAATTACTCGCTCCATTCCAAAACAAACATCCTTTCTATTTTCAAAACAAACACTTACACTTTAAAAACATCTTACAAACTTGAAAACATTTTCAAAAGATCAACATCTTTGTATACATTCTTACGAACGAGAATAATTACAAAGTTTGCCTAAACAATGGCCTCTTTACAAAATACTTTCAAAAACCACACAAAGCATAATTTCAAACAAAATCAAGTGATCTAGCAAGTAACTAAGAGCCCATAGAAAACCATGGATGAAAAGGGTGTTAATACCTTCCCTTTTCATAATCTACCCCCCGAACTCAAGAAACAATCTCAAAGGTTTTTCCTGTGCTTTTTCACCTTTCCTTTTGGATAAAAGAAAAGTCGGCGGAGACTCTTGCTAACTGTAACATTTGCGATCAAACGCAAAACCCTCAAGTCAGTTATCCCACCATATCATAGTTGTCCTGGCTGGTTTTAAGTATTAATCTCTGACCTCAAAAAGAAAGATAGTTTTCCAAGCTTGTTACAGGTATTAATCTTCAATCTGCTCATGTATATAATTTTCCTGGCTTGTTACAGGAATTAATCTACAGTCAATCGTCCACAAATAGTTTTCCTGGCTTGTTACAAGTATTAATCTAGAACTTGTTTTTGTCGATCGTTGAGATAGTTGTCCTGTCTGGTTTCAGGTATTAATCTCTGACCTGAGAAAGAAAGATAGTTTTCCTGGCTTGTTATAGGTATTAATATTCAATCTCCTCGTGTAGATAGTTTTCCTAGCTTGTTATAGGTATTAATCTACAATCAGTCATCCATAAATAGTTTCCCTGGCTTGTTACAAGTATTAATCTGGGACTTTGCAACATTGGTCACATAGATAGTTCCCCATATGGTTTCGGGTATTAATCTGTGGCCTGCTATATTTGTTGGTAAACCCGTCTTGCTTTGGGAGTTCATACCGCTTGGTCGTGTAGATAGTTTCCCCGTCTGATTTCGGGCATTAATCTTTGACCTATTGCATAAGTTGATAGTGTTTGTCTGTCTGTGAACTCAACTTGGAAAGGTAAGGTCAGTTTAATGCAATGTCATGATGTTCTCAAAATAAATGAGATTGTGATATCTGCATTTGTGCTGAATGTGCTATTATATTTGTAAAATGATGTATGAATGTAATATATGAACGTGTTAGTCATTCCATTGCTGTATTTTTGAACTAAGGAAAATGAATCCCTGATTGTTGTTGGCGATGAAGAATGTTTGTCTTCAGATTTTAAAGTTGACATGCTGGGAGATAAACTTCCGTTGTTAGAGAAATAAACTCTGTTGGGGAAGGAAAACTCCGTGAACTGCTTGGGGATTTTGTGAAATCCTGTTGGGAAATTTTGAGAAGCTCGGCGACTTCACTGGGGAATTTTTGTTGAAGCAATAATTTGGAGATTCTTGCTCCACCGGGGATATGAGAACCTAGCACCATTTGGTTGCATACTGAGAATATGGCAGTGACCTTGTAGTAGGATATCTCTGCCTCTGTACCTGCTAGAGAAGGTATCTGCTGGAAAAAATATTTGTGGGGATTGTGTGGGTGGCCCTTAGATATTGTCCCAATTCTTAAAGCCGTTAGTAACTGTCTTTCTGTTTTTTATGTGTATATTTGTAAACAGTAATCACATTCAAATGCATATGTTCAAAAATAATCATTGGACGTTTTTGCAAACAAAACAGAAAAATAAAAACAAATAGTTTTGCACTTTCAAAGGAATAGCTTTGTACTAACCTGAATAAGCGTTTTTGTACAAGGAGACGAACATCCTAGCAAGAGAATGTCGTCGGAAGAATAAAACTTTATAAAATAGAATACAAAGAAAACAACTATGTGAAATAATCCCATTGGGTTCCCATCTGCTATTGCCTTTATGTCTTTGAGCATCTCATCTCTTTCGCTGCTTGTCCGAAGCTGACCAGATTGATTAGTACCATTTGAGATTGATAGTTGATACTGAAGATTGGTTGTAAGGTGATCCAACGGGACATAGTTATACGCTTTAAATCCATGACTTTTGTCTGGACCACCCTTTTGGGTTTTTCAGTCCACCGGGATACCCTTTTTTGCACAAACCGCCTTTTCAGGCTTTCGACTTGCCGGGTGTACAAATTTTTTAATATATCCCTAATTTCTTCCTGAACCCTTTTGGTTCACTAGGATGCCCTTATTTTTTCCTAGGCCAATCAACCTAGCAGGTCTTTGTTCATGCGTAGTATCTTTTAACTATGTCCACGTTTATAGGGTGCGGAAGGTCGTCACCTTCTGTTGTACCCCAAAATTTTCCATCTCATTTCTCAAGTAATCTCTCACATAATCTCCTTTGACTCAAGACTACAATAGGGTTGATCAGCTCAAGACACCTCCTCAAGCACTGATGATTGGAAATTAGGGTTTTATATTGCACAAGGATAAATGGACTTTTAATTCCCCACATGAATCTCATGGATCATTATGGACCCTCAAGATTGCTCATGTCAAGTTTCAAGTCTTGAATCACATTTTCGCTCAGTCAATTGATCAATTGACCTAAAAATCAACTGTATTGGGGAAAAAGTCAACTGTGGCCAATTTACAGTCAAACTTCATAATTTTGTATATATATCAACACCATGAACCTATATATTTAATTCGATCAAGTTTGGACCATAATTCCTCAAGAAATTTGATCAGATCATCAAAAGGGCAAAATGGTCAAAATTAGGGTTTTGACTGAGAAAGGGCAATTTCTGATTTTTGACCTAGAAATGGTTGATTGGTTAGAAACATGATTTCAAGGATTCAATTGCATCATTTTAACCTAATGGCATGACTCAAAACATTTCTAAAGATCAATTGATTGATAGTTGATTTTCAATCAACTGATCAAAAGTCAACCACACACTGAAAAGTCAAACTTTGACTTTTTAGTCAAAATCAAGTGTCAAAGATGACAATTCATCATAACATGTCAAAATATGAAACTTGTTCATCAAGAAATCAAAAAGTCAAGATTTCATTTTGAAAAGTCAAAATTTCCAAACTTAGAAATTTTTCTAAGTGTTGAAAACTTCATATTTTTTTACAACTTTGAGCCAAATTTTCACTATGATGCAAGATAATTCAAAGGAAACTTTCAACTTGAAAGTTGTAGATCTAAATGAGATCTAAAACATTGCTGAACATAACTCCTCCTAGAAATGTATGGATTTAAAGTTATGATTTTGTGAATACATGTTCATGAAACTTGGAAACTTAGTGAAATTTTGCCCTAGTTTAGGCAGGATTTTGACCTAAATTCATGGCAATTTTTCCCATAGTTCCTAGGGGAATTTTAAAAAGTGACCAACATAGGGGTTGTAGAGGATGTTACAAGCTTTCCAAAATTTCCAAGAAATCATTGAGATCATGTTTGAGAAAAGAGAATCAAAGGGATGAAGTTAGGGTTTCATTCTTGATTTACAAGTCATTTCCATGATGAACAAGAATTCAAATCCAAGCCTAGGCTGCATAATCTATACTTTGCAGGCCTCAAACTTGTTTGCCACTCCAGAATTAAATGCTTGCACAACTGTTAGAAGCTTTAATCCAAGCATTCAATGCATTGCCCATGCTTAATACCATTTTAGGAAGAAAGGCAACATTACCATTTTGGAAAAGTGATTTTTTTGCACAAAGTCAATTCTTAAGCTTTGCAATTGTTTTCTTCTGATCACACACAAACTAAAAGCCATAAGAAATTTGTCTAAAGCCTCAAAAACAACTCAGGCCATGCTTGTACTTTGTCTTGAAACCATATTTCCACTTTTCTTCGAAATCAAGCAACATAGCCATAAGTTTATATCTTGTGCTTCTGACTCTCTCAAGTGCTACAATCTTTTCCATACATATGCACAAGTTGTTTGCAAGCTAACAGACGAAGGCACAAGCTCTAAAACTCACAAAAACTCAGAACTGCATCTCAAAAACTACTCGTGCGTTTATTGGCCTTTTGCTTCCAAAAGCTCCCAAACATCATACATAAGTCATCCTTGTCCCTGTTACACGACTGTAACACCATCTTTACCCATTTCCAAGTTCAAAAACAGAGCATCACAGTTGGACTTCTCCAGACCATTCCAGCCACCTTCAGCTTAAGCCAGCCATTGCATTAGCTTCCTAGAGGTCCAAGGAAGCTAACCTGATCATCATCATCACTTGAAACAAGCTCAAACTCATTTCACGATTTCCAATTTTGAGATATTTTTCTTGAACTTTTATCTCATTATTTAGGCATTGTTAGGCTTGTATTTGTGAAGATAGAATGTAGATATCATTGCCTTGAAACTATACATGTCCATAGATTTCATTTATGTTGCTTGAGCATGGAGAATTTTGAGTTTGAACTTGCTGAAACATTTAGGTCAGAATTTGGTACTTTCATAAATTCTTCCTTATCTTTGAATGTTAGCTTAAATTAGTTACTTGGTTGGACTCGTGGTGAAAAAATGCACAAGTTTCATGTTTACATTTTTGAAAATGGTTAAGGAATGAGCAAGTTACAAATCCTTTGGCTGGAAGTTAAAGATGAAGTACAATCAGGGTGAAATTTATGTTATGTATTTATTTTTGTGCCAATGTTAACGGATGTACAGCCACCCCAGTGGTAAAGGTAGCGCGCGTGTATGCATAAGGTCCAGGGTTCAACACCCAACGCCACCTTTTGGTGTTATTTTTCACATTTTTCCTTTTTTTTTGTTTCCAAACAGTGCCAGGGCCTCCTGTTGGGCCTAACCTTCTTTTTGCAAGCTTCTAACTCCTTGCCTTGTTTCAGCACCCCCCGGTCGATTATTTCTTTATTTCGTTTTTTTGTTTTATTTTACTTTCATATTTTGTTTTATTATCTTTTTTTTAATTATTATTATTATTAATATTATTATTATTATTAATAAAAAATCCAAAAATATTTATTTTATTATTTTTACACTCATTTATATTTTATTTCTCTTTATAAAAACTAAAAAGAACAAAAACAATTTTCTTAATAAATTAATTTCTTTTTCTTGATTAATATTTAGATAATTAGGTTTAATTATTATATTATATTATTTTATTGTAAATTAAAATTAGTTTAGAGCTTAGGTTTATTTTAATTAATTAATTTTTATATACTTTTTTTAATTCAAAACCTTTCATAAAAAACCCTAAAATCACTTTTTAATTTAATTTCTTTCTTAATTAGTTTTATTTAATTTTCACTAATCATTTTCATAATTAGGTTAAGCCTCTTTCATAAAATCCAAACAAAGATCCATTTCCTTTCCATTACATACTTGTATATTTATCCAGTTTTATACATTATTTATTCGATTATTTGTACATATTCAATATGGTTGTAATAATTAATTAGATTTAATTTTCTTTCAATTTCCCCCATTTGTAAATTTGTACACCCCCTCCCTTATTGATGTAATAGCTTAGTATTTTTATTTTCCGCAATTTAATGCTTTATACATAAATGCTACTAAATTAGGGTTTATATGGAAAGATTAAAATCAACAAGTTAGCAAACCCTAATTCAAGACAAAACAATGCATGTAAATCAACACACTTGCACACTTACACCCTTAGGGTAAATCCACTTTGTTGCCTTACGAAAAATGGCCATGTTATGCATGTGGAGTATCTTAGCAAAAACAATCAAATAATACAAGATCATAGTCCCTCGATGACGCTATCAAAGTTGCCTTTTCAAAATGATCTTAGTCCTTCAAAGAGAATTGCTAAGGTATTTCACAACATTGCTATCATGGCTATACGATGACCCATGCCCGTCCCTTTACATCCAAAGATATGGTTTCTTACCAAATCAATGGTAAGATAACAATATCAAAGGAAAGTAAGAAATGAACTAAGACTTTTGTAGTAGGTAGATTGTTCCTAGTTGCTTGCTCATTTTCAAATCAAAACATCCTTTCTATTTTCAAAACAAACACCAACACTTTCAAAAGCATTTTCAAAACATCTTCCAAACATGAAACATTTCCAAAAGATCAACACTTTGTATACGTTCTTACGAACGAGAACTATTACAAAGTTTGCCTAAATGATGACACCTTTTCAAAATACTTTCAACAACCACACAAAGCACATTTTCAAACAAAAGTAAGTGATCTAGCAAGCAACTAAGATCCCATAGATAACTATGGATGAAAAAGGTGCTAACACCTTCCCTTTTCATAACCTATCCCTCGAACTCAAGAAAAAAATCGCAAAGGTCTTTCCTGTTCTTTTCAGCCTTTCCTTTTTGGATAAAAGAAAAGTCGATGGCGACTCTTACTAACCACAACATTTTCGATAAAATGCAAAACATCCAAGTCAGTTCTCCCACCGTATCACACCGTCCATAGTGGTTAAGATCATGACTACACCACAAAATATGTTCTTGATCACAAATGGCCCTTTGTATGTGGAAGTCCACTTGTCCCTAGGATCACCTTGCGGCAGGATGATGCGCTTGATTACCAGATCACCAACCTGATATACTTGACGTATGACCTTCTTGTTAAAAGCTTTAATCATACGCTTTTGGTACATCTGACCGTGACAAACAACCTCAAGCCTCTTCTCGTAAATCAAGTTTAATTGGTCAATTAAAGTCTGAACCCATTCGTCTTCACTCAGCCCTGCATCCTTCATGATTCTCAAGGAAGAGATCTGGACTTCAATGGGTAGGACAACTTCCATACCGTACACCAGAGAGAAAGGAGTTGCCCATGTTGATGTACGCACCGTGGTACGTTAACCATGAAGAGAAAATGGTAACATCTCATGCCAGTCTTTGTATGTCATCGTCATCTTCTGGATGATCTTCTTGATATTTTTATTAACAGCTTCTACAACGCCATTCATCTTAGGTTGGTAAGGAGAAGAGTTATGATGCTGGATCTTGAATTGTATGCAGAGCTCAGTGATCATGGTATTATTGAGATTAGTACCATTATCTGTAATGATTCTTTCTGGATACCATATCGACAGATAAGGTTATGTTTGACGAATCGGGCCACAATGTTCTTGGTAACAGAAGCGAATGAATCTGCCTCGACCCACTTTGTAAAGTAATCAATGGCGACGAGGATGAAGCGGTTCCCATTAGAAGTTGTAGGTATGATTTTTCCAATCATATCGATGCCCCACATTGCAAATGGGTAGAGAGCAGTCAAAACATTTAGAGGAACCAGAGGCACATGTACTTTATCAGCATAGATCTGGAACTTGTGACAAGTTCGCGAATGCTGATAACAGTCAGCTTCCATAGTGGACCAATAGTATCCTGCCCGTAGGATCTTTTTAGCCATCGTGTGCCCACTAGAATGGGTGCCAAAGGTACCTTCATGTAAATCAGCCATAATATTTTCTTCCTCACTCTTGTCTACATACCGAAGCAAGGTAGAATCATGATTGCACCTGTAGAGGATTCCGTTACTGAGGAAGAACTAGGTAGAGAACCTTCTTAGGAACTTATTATCATTGACTGAATCTCCCTCAGGATACTCTTGGAATTCGAGATATCTTTTAACTTCATGGAACCAAGGTTTTTCCACTACTTCTTCAGTATCAATCTCGTGACAGTATACGGGTTCATCCATTCTCTCAATAGTGATCTGAGGAGCCTCGTTATCCCACCTGACCTTAAACATGGATGACATAGTAGCTAGCGCGTCCGCTAGTTGATTTTCCTCTCATGGAAAATGCTCAAAGGTAATTTCTTCAAAGTATGGAATCAATGTCAACACTTTCTCTCTGTAAGGGATAAGATTAGGATGCTTCGTGTCTCATTCTCCTTTGATTAGACATATTACTAGGGCAGAGTCTCTAAATACATTCAAGAACTTGATCCTTAAGTCGATAGAAGCTTTGAGACCCATAATACATGCTTCATACTCAGCCATATTGTTGGTACAATTGAAACATAATCTGGTAGTGAAAGAAGTATGACAACCTTCAGAAGATATGATCACAGCGCCGATGCCATTTCCAAGAGCTTTGGAAGCTTCGTCAAAAACCACAGTCTATCGGGATCCTTTTTAAGTTCCTTCATCTGGTCCAGGTTCTTCACAATCTGTTACTAGCATTATGTTCTCGTCTTGGAACTCAAAATTCATGGATTGGTAGTCATCCACGGCCTGTTGAGCTAAATGATCAGCTAGTACACTTCCCTTAATTGTTTTCTGGGTTGTATACTGAATGTCGTATTCGGTCAGGATCATATGCCGTCTTGCTATTCTTCTGGAGAGAGTGGGCTTCTCAAAGATGTATTTGATAGGATCCACTTTAGATATCAACAAGGTAGTGTAAGTCAACATATACTGTCTCAGTCAGCGAGCAGCCTATGCCAAAGCACAACAAGTTTTCTCGAGCAACAAGTATCTTGTTTCACAGTCGGTAAACTTTTTGCTAAGGTAGTATATTGCATGATCTTTTCGACCAGACTCGTCATGTTGCCCCAGCACACACCCCATTGAGTTCTCTAATACCGTTAAGTACATGATCAGAGGTCTTCCTTCAACCGACGGTATCAAAATTTAAGGCTCTTGGAGATATTCCTTGATTTTGTCCAAGGCATTCTGGCAGTCGTCATTCCACTTTACTGCTTGATCTTTCTTCAGTAATTTTAAGATTGACTCACAAGTAGCGGTCAGATGGGAAATGAATCTGGCAATGTAGTTTAGGCGTCCCAAGAGTTCCCTGACCTCCTTCTCAGTGCGGGAAGTTGGCATTTCCTATATAGCTTCAACCTTTGCAGGGTCCACTTCAATGCCTTTGCTGCTGACAACAAATCCTAAGAGCTTACCAGATCTTACTCCAAAGGTGCATGTATTCGAGTTCAACCTCAGTTTGTACTTTCTCAGCCTTTCAAATAGCTTATGTAGGTGATCAAGGTGCTCTTCCTCAGTCTGAGACCTGGCTATCATATCATCAACGTAGACCTCTATCTCGTGATGGATCATATCATGAAACAAAGCTACCATGGTACGCTGATAAGTTGCCCCTGCGTTCTTTAACCCAAATGGCATAACTTTGTAACAGAAAGCGCCCCACTGTGTGACGAAGGTCGTTTTATCTATGTCCTCAAGTGCTATTTTGATCTGATTGTATCCGGAGAAACCATCCATGAAGTATAATACCTTATGTTGTGCGGTGTTGTCAACCAGAACATCGATGTGGGGAAGCGGGAAGTCATCCTTGGGGCTTGCCCTATTCAGGTCTCTGTAATCCACACATATACATACTTTACCGTCCTTCTTAGGTACCAGAACAACGTTAGCAACCCATTATGGATAAGAGGTAATGACTAATAAACCAGCTTTGAACTGCTTCATGACTTCGGCTTTGATCTTTTCTGACATCTCAGACCGCATGCGACGAACCTTCTATTTCACTGGAGGGCAATCCTCTTTTGTTGGTAGGCGATGGACCACAATATCGGTGTCAAGTCCCGGCATGTCTTTGTACGACCAAGCAAAAACCTCAACATAATCATGTAACATTTGTATTAACCACTCTTTGATACTATACTCTAGGTCGACACCTATCTTGACTTTTTTCTTATCCTCTTCAGTACCCAAGTTAACTGTCTCAACCGACTCTTCATGAGGCTGTATTGCCCTTTCTTCCTATTGTAATAGTCTGGCAAGTTCTCCTAGTACTTCATAATCTTCCTCACCTTCGTCCTCGACTTCGTATATCGGATTTTCAAAGTTATAATGGACAATAGTAGAACCGTTACCAATGGGATCCAGAGTGGATGTGGATCTGCAGTTTGATATGTGGGTGTGTGTAAGAGCATAATTATATATTTTTTGATAAAGTAAAAAGCAGAAAAGAAAAAAAAAGAGCGCAAAATTTGTACACAAAATGTCCAATGTTTTATTGATGACATATGAAAATGAATTAATGACCCTCACAAATAGACCATTATGCCTCGGGTAAGACACAAGGCTTTAAAGTTTCAATTGTTCAAATATTACATATCCTTAAAACAAAAACACAAATTACTCTTGAATAAAAGTAATGGGAACAAAATCTTTAGCCTCCCAATGGTTGAGTCCACTGCTGACGGTTGGGAAGATCCACTTGTCCAGGTCATAATCACTATCACTGTCTTCCAGAGCATTGACTCCATGGTTGTTGATCCGTAAAGGTGGTCCCCTGGAACGAGCACGACAAACAGCTCTCTTGGCTCCTGAAGTAACACCCAAACCAAATTTGTCAGATTTGTAGGGAATATCCGGAAGTTGGCCCCAAATGGTACACCCAACTTCTTTAACTACTGCTTTGGCATCCATAAGAGAAGCCATCTTCAGTGGAGGTCTGGTAGTCTTTGGAGCACTGGTAGCAGTCTTAGTTGCAGCAGCCATCTGTAGAACCTCCTCAAAGTTCTGACAAGGGGTTTCAATGAACTCGCTGTCCATTTCAACATACCTGAAAGAGTTCAGGTGGCTCACCATGTATTCCTCCTCCCCATGGACTGTGATAATTTTCCAATTGACAGGGTACTTTAGCATCTGATGTAGGGTAGAAGTAACAACACCAGCCCTATGGATCCAAGGTCGACCCAATAAACAGGAATAAGACGGGCGGATGTCCATCACATAGAAGGTGGAATTAAAAGTATGAGTACCAACTTTGATAGAGATGTCCACCTCCCCGTGCACCATTCTTTTAGAACCGTCGAAGGCCCTCACCACAATGTTACTGGGCTTTAGTGTGAGTCCTTCACAATCTAACCTGTCCAAAGAATTCTTGGGCAAGACATTCAACGATGAGCCTGCATCCACAAGAACATGGGCTAATGTAGTGCCCTTGCACTCAATGGAGACATTCAGGGCATCATTGTGTTTCCTTCCCTTGGGAGTTAAATCAGCGTCAGAAAAACCCAGTCCATTATCAGCAGTCAGGCTGACAACACAGTTCTTGAATTGGTCAGCGGAGGTCTCTTGAGGCACATGGGCAGACTTCAGGAATTTTACTAAAGCCTTAGCATGGGCTTCAGAGCACAAAAGTAAGGCCAACATTGAGATTTTTGAAGGGATCTGCCCCAACTGCTCCACGATGTTATAATCACTTTTCTTGATTATCTTTAATATCTCTTCCATTTCCTTCTTAGAAGTCTCAGGGATGACTTCTTTGTGCGCCTTCGTCTGGACAGGCTCAACCAATACCTCTTTACCCTGAGTCTCGACCGAATCAGTAGCAGGGATAATAACAGGAAAAAAAATAAGAGTAGCAATGGGAATACTGACAGGAGCAGTAGCGGGGATGATCACAGGGGTAGCAATAGGAGTACTAGCAGGTGTAGCAGCAGGAATAATCACAGGCGTAGCAATAGTCTTTGGATAGATACCGGGAGAGAAAACTCTTCCACTTCTCATAATTTTACTGGTCCCGACGATATTGTCGATGTCAGGATCAGTACCTTCAGCAACTTTTTCTTCATTTTCCAACAGGTCTTGCTTGACGCCATGGTAATAGACGTCAGGCCCATAATTCCAGGGAATAGCTTTATCCGAGGAATATGGTATTGGCCCAGGGAGCGTGATGATCAAGGGAGAAAACTTGGGAATAAATGTAATCCTGGCAGGTCTTTTGATGGAGACCTTGGGAGGATTGTTGGAAATGGTAATTATCGAGACATCTTCACAAAAGTTTTCTTACAAAGGGAACTTTCTTGAACAAAATTTCTTTGTTAACCATCAGGCACTGGACACCCATTTTCAACAACAAACAACCATCTGGTAATGACATACATAAGTGGTAACCTTCACCACAACTCGAAAATAAACCGGCTCACAATAAATTCTCTTTAACAGCCAGAAGAGGAGTAATTAATTCATCCACGGAGGAAACAAAACGGTCATCATTAATAACATTGACACCTTGGCCATGTTTAGGCATTGGTGTTGTTATTACATTAGGTGTCTCTGGAAGGTGAAGCTCAATCTCCTTTGCCTCGATGAGATCATGTACCTTATTATTTAAATCCCAACAATCATTTGTATCATACCCTAGAGTTTCAGAATGGTAGACACATCGAGCATTTGGGTTGTAGCAGGGATAGGCAGTATTAGGATTCTTCGGGGCCTCATTTAGGGTCACCAGGTTGGACTTCAGCAAGTGTGGCAAAACCTGGGATAGGGTCATGTTGATCCGAGTAAACTGTCTTTTGGGCGCATCCAGCCTACGCTGATTGTTTCGTTGTTGGTTTGATGCATGATTGGAAATCATAATAACCCCTATCGTCGAACGACATTCAGTTTTGTTTTGATTTCTTTGGCCATAAGCAACACTGACCTCCTTCTTCCCAGTGAATGGTTTCTTTGTTGTGCTGGAGGATGTATCCCTCTGGATTTTACCACTTTTGATGCCATCTTCTACCCCCTCACCAGTCAGTATCAGTTCAGTAAACCCAGTAAACGAGCTTCCAATCAGATGGTTAAAAAATGACCAGATGACATGCCCAAGAACATGTCCACCAGCTCTCTATCAGACAACGGAGGCTGGACTCTTCCCGCAAGGTCTCTCCCCTTTTGGGCATAGTCTTTAAAACCTTCGCCGGAACCCATAGCCATACTTTGCAATAGTGTACGAGTTAGGGAGAGGTAAGCATTATATCGACATTGCTTGTAGAAAGCAGCAACCAGATGTTCCTAATTATGAATGTTGGTTCTTTCCAATTGATAGAACCATTCCAACTGACTCCCCGACAAAGTCTCCTGGAAGAAATGTACCCACAGATTCCTATCAGTAGTGTGGGGTTGAATCTTCCTAACATACGACCTTAAATGCAACTTAGGACAGGAGGCACCGTCGTACTTAGCAAATGTAGGGACCTTGAATTTCTGCGGGATGACCACCTCTAAGATCAGTCCTAGCTCTTTAAAATCCAGCCCGAGTATCCTCTGGATCTCCATAGCATTGAGTTGATCCTCCAGCTGTTTGTATTTATCATCATCAAGAGGATATTTCTCCTCAGAATAGTTAGGTTCATCCTCCTCAGACCCTGGATTATTGTTATCTTCCACTGACTTCTCTTCTTAATTGTCCCCCTTATTTGACGGGGTTTCGAAATCTAGAGCTCGCTTAGCCGGTCCTTTGAACCTTCTACCTAAATTCAAGACACCAGCTGGTTTCTTTGCCTTCTTAGTCTTCTCTTTGATGATCATAGCTTTCAGATCTTCTTGCCCCTGGGCCAGAGCCAGGAACATTTGTTGAAATTGAGCGTTTTAAGCTTGGAGGTCCTTCACTGTCTGTTTAAGAGCCATTTCTTTTGATGAAATAAATAGCGAAAGGAATAAGAAACCTATCTTGAAATACCTGCTTATGCGATGAAGTGTGTGATGCCGTGGGAGAACTGAATTGAGGTTTTGCGTTTGCGTTCGCAAATGTTTCGGTTTAGCAAGAGTTGCCACCGACTTTTTATTTTATCCAAAGGAAAGGTCAAAAAGCATAGGAAAGACCTTTGAGATGTTTTCTTGGGTTCGGGGGGTAGATTATGAAAAGGGAAGGTGCAAGCACCCTTTTCATCCATGGTTTTCCATGGGCTCTTAGTTACTTGTTTAGATCACTTTCTTTTGCTTTTCAATTGTTTGAAATGGTGCTTTGTGTATGGTTTTGAAAGTATTTTGAAAAGAGGCCATCGTTGTGGCAACCTTTGTAATAATTCTTGTTTGAATGTATACAAAGGTGTTTGTCTTTTGAAAAATGTTTCAATGTTTGAAAGTTTGTTTTGGGAAATGTTTTGAAATTGTGTTGTGATATGTGTTTGAAAATAGCAAGGATGTTTGCAAGTTTTGATCAAGTAACTAAGAGTTGTCTACCCTATCTACTCAAAGATCTTTCCTGCACATTTTTAACCCTTTTACAATGTTGTTTTACCATTGCATTTGGTAAACAACCTTGTGTTTGGATGTTAAATGGGATAGGCGCGGGTCATCGTATTGACCATGATAGCAATAGTGCTAAGTATCTTAGAAAGTTTTTTGTTTGAGGGACTAGATCATTTTGTATAGGCAACCAAGATAGCGTCATCGCGGGACTATGATCTTTTGTTTTGTTTTGCCAAGATATTCAACATGCATACCATGGCCATTTTAAAGGCAACAAGTGGATTAAACCCTAGGGGTGCATGTGTGCATTGTGTTGTCAATTTACATGCTTTTATGTCTTGTATTAGGTCTAACTATTTGTTTTGATTTTGGATATTGCATACAAATCCTAATCTCTATCATGGCATATTTGAAAGCAATAAATGCGTAAAACTAATCTAACCTATTACAACATTGATATGGGAGGGGGATACAATTTTGAATGGGGATTTATTTGCAAGAGATTAAAACTCTAAGATTATTACAACCAAATTGAATTAATTGTGCAAAATAAATAAATAAACAATATTTAAATGGACAATTAAATATAAATATGCAAAAATGATTTTGTATTATTTTTATGTATGTAAAAATAAACTATTTAATGCATTAAAAATAATAAAATAAAAGATTATTTTTATTAAGGGTGGAAACCCTAATTTGTTTTAAGAATATATATATATATATATATATATATATATATATATATATATATATATATATATATATATATATATATATATATATATATATATATATATATATATATATATATATATATATATATATATATATATATATATATATATATATATATATATATATATATATATATATATATATATATATATATATATATATATATATATATATATATATATATATATATATATACTTATTTATGTACAATAAAAATAAATAAAAATATGTTAGAAAAAATATTTTTTAAGTATATAAATAATAAAAATAAAAATATAATATTTTATATATTATTTACAAGTTTTTTAAAGAAAATAAAAGTATATACTATTTAATAATTATTTCTTTGTCTAAAAATAATAATAAAAATAATAAAATAAAATGTGAAAATTTATGAAAATATTTTTGGTATTTTTAATGTTTAGAAAAAATAAAATAAAGTCAGAAAAAGAAATGAAAAATATAAAAAATAAAATCAAATGGGCCAAGGGGGTGTAAACAGTAAGGCTAGGGGTGCAAAAAGCATGAACAAGCCAGGCCCAACCCAGCTGATCTTCATCTTCAACCTTTGTTCAAAAAACGCGCGCCCTGTGTACAATTTTGGAAATCCTGCATATGTGCTCTAAAGCAAAAACTCATAACACAAAAGTTATAGCATTTTTCAACACGATTCCAACCATATAAAGAACTTAATCTAACTCTCAAAGACCAGAGAGAATTTCTCTGGCCCTAATTTCTAACCTAACTTTTTCAGAAAGTTCATTAATCAAATTCTCTCAACACAGTTAACTTAAATGAAATCTGTGCATATGTACATCTTAAGGGCAATGAGTACTACATTTTTTATTCACAAACCTAAGCCTAATGATTCCTAAATAGAGATATAGAAAGTTGGAAAATACCTGCTTCAGTTGAACTCGAGTATGGCAATGTGGAGGTTTTCAATGAGAAATGAGATGCTTGTGAGCTTGTCTGAACTTCCTCTGACCTTCCCCAATGCTTAGTTGGCTTTGAGTTTGCTTGAACAAGCCTGTAGAAGTTAACATGCACAAGCTGAATTGAAAAATGGTGAAGCTTGAAAACAAGGTTACAGTCACTGGCCAATGGTTGGGATAGCTTATGTGGGTTGTATGGAATGTATTGGAAAAGGTTTGGGGTAAAACGCACGAGTAGTTTGTGATTTGGAAACAAAAATGTAGAAATTTCCCTATTTTGCAAAAAGAAGGTGTTTTGATGTTCAAGGGTGTTTGAGGATTGGATGGCTCGTGTTTCTGGCTCAAGGAAATATGTAAAACTTGTTTTGAATGGTTGCAAGGGTTGGTTTTATCAGATACAAGAGTCCTCTTTGTTTTTGCAAGTTGACTTGGCTTTTAAGAAAAGTGCGAAATGACAATGCAAAGAGTTGTACCATCTAGCTTATGGTCTGCCAAGAGTTGGTAACAATTGCCTGATACTAGTGAACCTTGTTTGCTGCAAAAGAAAGGGTTCAAGGCTCAAGAGGAACAACTTGACATAAAGCCAACTTTATGAAAATGGCAATGTTGCCTTTTTGCTATTTTTAGATTAATCCCTTGTGAAAACCTCTATTGATCAGAACAAAGATTCAATCCATTGAGTTTGAATTCAATTTTTGAGTGTGGAAGGGTTTAGAGACCTGTATTCAAGTACAAACAAAGTTGGACAGATTTTGCAACTTGTAGCAACATGAAACATGCCATGGATCAAAGTGACTTTTTGCCAAATTCAAACCTTCGATTCTTCCTAACCATAAATGATTTTGGAGAGTTCTTGGACATTTTGGAAAGCTTGTAACATTCTCCACAATCCATATTTGAAATGAATTTTTAAATTCCAAGTGGAACTATGTGAAAAATTGCCATGAAGATAGGTCAAAATCCTGCCTAAAATAGGTCAAAATTTCACTAAGTTAGAAAGTTTTTGGACCCTTGATCCAAAAATCATAACTTGAGATCCAAGCATCTTTTTGGAAAACTTTGTGAATCAAAGTTGTAGATTTTGTGTAGGACTACAACTTTCATGTTGGAAGTTTTGTTTGAATCCAATTTCATCATGGTGAAAATGTTGGACAAAGTTGGGAAAAAATAAGAAAATTTCATAACTTAGAAAAATTCTAAGTTATGAAAATTTTCAATCTTAAACCCTAATTTGCAAAATTAGGTTTCTTGATGAACAAGTTTCGTGATTTGACACATCTTGATGAAAAATGACCCTTGGCACTTGATTTTGACCAAAAAGTCAAAGTTTAACTTTTCAATATACAGTTGATTTTTGATCAGTTGACTGGAAAATTCATCTGTCAATCCAATGCTTTTGAGATCTTTTGAATCTTGTGATTAGGTCAAGATGATGCCATTGAGTCCTTGAATCCATGCTTGAACCCAATTTTCCATTGGCGAGGTGAAAAATCAGAAATTTCCCTTATACAATCAAAACCCTAAAAATGACCATTTTGCCCTTTTAATGATCTGACCAAATTTCTTAAGGAGTTGTGGTCCAAACTTGATCAAATGGTTCATATGAGCCTATAATGTTGATGTGGATCAAAAATCATGAGGTTTGACTGTAAATTGGCCACAGTTGACTTTTTCCCCAATACAGTTGATTTCTAGGTCAACTGTCCAATTGACTGGGCAAAAATTTGATTCAAGGCTTGAAACTTGGTATGGGAAATATTATAAGCCCCACATGAAGTATGAAAGTCAATTTGAGCATTGGAAGTCCAAAAGTCCTTGTGAAAACTCAAACCCTAATTTCAGGTCAACAGTGCAAGGAGATGTCTTGAGCAGAGCAAACCCTAATTCTGTCTGGAGTCCAAAGAGTCTTGTGAGGGGAAATCTTGATAAAATGAGAGGGAAAATTTTGGGGTACAACAAAGTGTATGATATGCTTATGTGATGTTTTCAAGGACTTCGGGAAATTTAAATTTGCGAGCCAAAATGAAATAATGATTTTATTGGTAGATTTAAATTACAAATGCCTCTTAGGCTTACAATTGAAAATTAAAAACTCTTAAAATCTAAATGTCGGGTTTCCCATGGGAACTTCCTCTTCATGCTGAGATAGACATTAAGACTCTTTTCTTCATGAAGTTGCTTTGTGAGCTCCAAAAATTTCTTCTCATTGGCATAGAAATGATCTCTAAAGGTATCCCGTTCTTTCTTCAACTGAATCCCGGATCTCTGCAGCTCTTCAAGATCAGTGGGCATGTCAGGATGGAGAACTATATAAGGAACATCTCCTTTGATGATGGGCTCTACAACCACTGGTAAGATGGATATATACGGCATTATAAGGTTCTGAGCGCGAGCTCGTACCCATTTGAGATAAGGTTGCATAGGGATGGAAGTCTTAGGCCCCAAGGTCTTGGTATCAAATATATTTACCATGCCCCAAGCTCGTATGAGCCTATGACGATACCCTTGAACATCATCCTCGTAGTTAAACATAATGTCCTAGATAAGCATATCGTGGGGACCATCCCTTCGAGCATAAACAAATTGTCGCAAAGCCAGAGAAGGATTATAATTTATACCTCCCCTAATTCCAAGTAGTGGGACATTGGGGAATTCCCCGTAGTAGTCAATGACAGAAATATCTCCCATAGATCGAGAACACCAGAGAATATCCGAGTGAGAAAGTGACATTATCCTTCATGACCAAACCAAACATTCTTCATTCTTCAATACTGATTTAGGGAGGTGAGAAATAAACCCCCTTGAGATCAATGGCATGCAACACATAAGAATCCATTTTCTCTTCATGGTGTGAGTGTGAAGGGTATACAAGATGTCTCTGAGTAGAGTTGGCACAGGGTTGCGAGAGAGGAAAACCTTGATAGCATTCACATCTATGAGTAATTCTGGATTAGGGAACAACACTAAACCATAGATTAGAAGGGCCATAACCTCCTCAAAAGCTTGGAAATCCAAATTATTTCAAAATAGTTGAGCCTTCTCTAATAGGAATTTGACTAGAAAACCCTTGACTCCACTTCTTGTTTTCCAGTTGGATACAATATCAGACCGTTTCAGATGCAAAGCTGTTGCAATGAATTCCGGATTTGGAGCTTCTTCTGAACCGGTGAAAGGCATCTGATCAAGAATAGGTATACCCAATATTTGAGAGAATTATTCCATGGTGGGTACCAGCTGGTAGTCTGGGAACGTGAAGTAATGGTGTTTAGGGTCAAAGAATTGAAAGAGTACACTCGTCATCTTCTCATCAAAGCTCGAGGTAACTAGATTGAGAAGTCAACCATATTTCTTGGTGAACGAAGAAGTCTCAGGAACCCTTGATACTAGCTCTTTGAGTTGGAGAGGTATTATTACAAAGATGATTCAGATAGTATTTCTACGAGCGGAAGCCATGATCTGCAAAATAGAAAAAAGATAAATTCCCTTGGTCCTTGAAATGGTTAGTGTAATTAAAAATGGATGTTATGATGCATGATGTCATGTTTAAGCAAATTAATCACACACAAGATAAACACACAAGACCTTAGGTTTAGGATTGCATGGAGTTTATAGGTAAATACCCTCTTGAAGTTTAGTTGGTTCAACATGTCTTAGAAAAGTAACCGGGTTCTAAGGAGTCTCAATATCACTGATATTTCTTTATCGGGCATTGTTTCAACTTAGCAATCTTTTCTTGCGGCCAAAACATCTCGAAAGTCCAATATCAATGAGTGGAGCATCGAGTATCAACCAATCCCCAGCTTTACACCAAGGTCGGCTATCTCACTACTTTATAATGGCCAAGTTTGTTCAACTAAGGTTCTAAGGTCCGTTAGTGCTTCACGACACCACGCGGAGGCCCCGTATTCTCCTTGATTCAACACAAGGGATACCGGTTGTTGTACCCCAAAATTTTCCCTCTCATATTTTCCCAAGATTTTTCCATTACATGGTGGTTACAAACACTTGTTTAAAGAAAGAGGAAATTTTTGAATCTTAGCAAAGTGTCTTTCGATTGGAAGCTCAACAATATCCTTCGATTGGCAGTTAAACAATGCCCTTCGATTAGCCTAACATCAAGTTTCTACTGAGCTTTTAAAATCCTTAGATACAAGCTTGACTCACTAGTCTTCGATTGGGCATTTAACACCCTTCGATCAAGCTTTGGTCCAAAGTCTTCGATTGAGCTTTATTTTCCTTTGAAATGGTTCCCTTCGATTCAGAAAGAAGGGGAGCTCTTTTGGGCTTCCTTTGTTTGAA
This sequence comes from Vicia faba, assembly GCA_948472305.1. Lineage (NCBI taxonomy): Eukaryota > Viridiplantae > Streptophyta > Magnoliopsida > Fabales > Fabaceae > Vicia > Vicia faba. The sequence continues at coordinate 1,026,290,341 of OX451736.1, read as the reverse complement.
GCACCTCTGGCTTCTTTTGTTTATAGCATCTCTGGGCCTCCTTCGTTTGAAGCGCCTTTGGTTTCTTCCATACAGGCCCCATTTGGACAAATGGCCTGCATGCCTGCCTGCACAAGGAGGAATTTTCTTCATACCTACAAGGCAAACACCTACTACATGACTTCCCGCACAAGGAAGGAACTTCCCTCATGTTTAGTTTTGACAGCCCAATTTCTACACTATGGCATTCCAAAAGTCCATTTGTAGGATGCATATTGCTGGCCATTCGAAGAGGCTGAATTAGAGCCATTTGAAGAAGCATGCAAGAGGTCCAATCGAAGGTCAAGGATTGAAGACATTCAAAGAGGGCCAAAGCATGCATAGAGAGTCCATTCAAAATGGCCATGCGAAGGATACACTAAAGGCCCATTCGAAAGGTACACCGGAAGGGCCATCTAAAGACCCAATCGAAAGAGGCAACTTGAGCCCAGTCGAAGGCTATACAAAAAGGCCCATGCAAAGGGTGCATGGGAGGTTCAGTCGAAGGATAGAGACTAGGGGTATTCAAAAGCCAAAATTGTCCATATTTATTCAAATTTCAAAAGAGGACAAGATTCCATGTTTTTTTCCACAGTTACAAAACTTCATTCACGGCCTTGAAAACGTTTGTTTATGGCAGTTAAACTTTTTTCTTCTTGTCCCCTCCCTCATACTCTATATAAGCAGCATGCTTGCAAGCCAAAAAAACGGAGACACATTGGAGATACGCTGCCCATAAACCCACCATAGTTATCAAAAATAATCCAAGAGTATCCAGCAAATCTAGTCCCCACACAAGTTCAATTTTCCAGCAAGGTAAGTCCCCCTGACCTTGCACCTTTCGTTTTCAGCATGGCCTGTAAATAACACCTATTTACCTTTTACTTATATCCTTTTCGATTGCATGTTTTTTCTTGTCTAAATATACATGTTAGAACTAACCCTTGTACAGACTCAAACGAAAAGAAAAGGACTAGGGTGAAACTAAACCTTAGGCTTCGCCCATCATTGCCTGACTGCCCCAAATGAAAGAGGCACATTCATGATTGTTTTGCAGGTCCACGTCCCTTCACAGTCCAAACGAACTAGGCAGAAAGGAGTCCAAATGAAGGATCCTCATACTACTTCCCAGCACAATTGAAGGAGGCCAGGAGAGTCCAATAGAAGGCTGCTCATGCCAACTTCCCAGCCCAATCGAAGGAGGCCAGGAGAGCCCAATCGAAAGCTGCTCACGCCAGCTTCGTAGCACAATCGAAAGAGGCCCAAGAAGGGGTGAATTGAAAGCACATCATCCCCCCTTTAATCGAAAGACTCATTTCCCCTTCTCTCTTTTGCATGCCTAAGCCCATTTGGCATTTTTCTTTTTTATATTATTTCTTATTTTTGGTTTTTATTTATTATTTTCAGTTGTTTAATTAACCAAATATAAAATAAAAAGCTCACTAAAAAAGGGTTAGGTTTAATTTTATTAATTAAATAATTAAGTCCTTTAGTTAATTAATTAATTGAAACTTTAATATTTTCTTAATTAAAAATGAATTAGAATTTAGGAATAATTATTTTCTTTTCATAATAAATAAATAAAAACTAAAAAAGAAATTAGTTTATTTTTCTAATTTAATTTTACTATATAGACTTTAGGATAATTGACTATTTTTCTTAAGTCAAAAACAACAAAAAAAAAGATTTTTCTTATTAGTTTTTTAAGACAACTTTCAATTTTTCGCGCGTTATTTATTTTTTGTATTTTTACATTATTGTATCTGCTGACAGTATGTAATAGATTAAATTAGGATTTTTACCGCTTTCCTTGTTTTTTCTTCTCCCAAGTTTTTGTACATTGTAAATATCCCCCCTCCCCAAAGTCATGTAATAGCGTAGGATTTATTTTTCGCACTTTACATTTTCCTGTATATATATTAACTGCTAGTAACTAAGCATGTATGACAAGACTAATAACAAAACGCTAGTAAACTTAACACAAGACATAAATAATTGAACACAACACACATTGCACATATACACCTCTAGGGTACCCCACTTTGGTTGCCTTTAAGAAATAAAACAGTCATGAGGCAGGAACTCTTTAGCAAAGAGTCATAAATCAAAAGATCATTGTCCCTCGATGACCCTACAGTTTCCTTTTCGGTAAATGATTTAGTCCCTAAAGAAAAATGCTAAAACGTCTCCACAAGTTGCCTTCGTGACTGTAAACGTCCATTCGATGTCCCTCAAACATCCAACGATAGGGCTATCTACTCACTAATAGTAGGATAGTGCTGTCTAAAGGATAGGAGGAAAAGAACGATCCTATTCGAGTATAAAAGTAGATAGTTATTAGAAATTTGCTCAAAAACACTTTTTGCACTTACACAAATACTACTTTTCAAAAACAATTTTCAAAAACAATTTTCAAAAACATTTGCTTTGTTAACACTCTTGAGGAATGATACAAGAGTTAAACGCAAAGCAAATCGCTGCACTAAGGCATTTTTCAAACATTTTCAAAACATACAAAGCACAAAGGTATTTCAAAATGAGCAAACCTCTAAGAGCCCATATATAACTACGGATGGAAAGGGTGATAACACCTTCCTTTTCCATAATCTACCCCCCTTACTCAGAAAATCTCGAAAAGGTCTTTTTCTATTCTTTTCACCCTTTCCTTAACTTGGATAAAAGAAAATTCGGTGGCGACTCTTTCTTACTGCAACATTTGCAAACACAAATGCAAAACAAGTAGTATTAAACAGTCGGTTGTGCCACCATATTACAGAACTGGCGAATCTGCCGGGGATATATAAAAAAGGTGGGGTTTACCTTAGGGTCTAGTTCATTTTAAATTTTCTTTGTTTGCTTTGATTGCTTTATCTTTGAGGGTTTGTATGGGGTATTCTTGTAAAGATCCTACACCCGGATCTGGGGCACCTTTTAGGTAAGTACCAATAAATCATGGAGGTTGTACGGCGTAGACCGATACAGACGAAGTGGTGGCTACGTTAGTGCGATACTTTGGATTGTACTAATGTTCCTTGAGTAAGTTAAGGATAACATTAGGCTTCCTCATAGTGTCACTAAGCGCTAACTAACCTTTAGAACCTTTAATTGACTCATCCTAGCCATTAGGAAGTAGTGAGATAACCGAATTTGGTTCTGATCGAAGATTGGTTGATACTCGATGCTACACTCATTGAGACTGTACTTTCGGGATTTTTTGGCCGTAATACTTTGGTGCGTGAGCTAAAACAATTCCTGATGGGAAGGTCAATGATATTGAGACTCCTTAGAACCCGATTACTATTAATAGGACAGGTTGAGCCAACTGAACAGTCAAGAGGGTACTTACCTTAAAACCTCATGCAAGCTGTTGTACCCCAAAATTTGCCCTCCCATATTTCTCAAAACATTGCAAGAAAGATCTCCAAATTGCTCAAAGTAGTCCAAGGGTTGGCCAGACAAGCTCTCTCCTACGGCAGTCTACTCAAATTAGGGTTTTGTGTTGCATCAAGATCCTTGAGTCCAAGTGACCCCAGGTAATCAACAATGTCTTAATATGTTCTTAAGATCATCCATGTCAAGTTTCAAGCCTTGCAGAGGAATTTTGCTCAGTCAATTGCTCAAAAGGTCCAAAAATCGATTGTGCTAGGACAAAAGTCAACTGTGACCCAAATACAGTCAAACTTCAAGATTTTTTGTAAACATTCTCATTTTGAAGTATATTTCACCATTTGATCAAGGGTTGATCATGATTCATCAAGGATTGCTCAAAATTCATCAAGATTCAAAAGTTGCTAAATTAGGGTTTTATAGCAAAAGTCAACCTAACTTTGACCAAGCATAACTTTCTCATACTTTATGAGAAATGACTTATCCAAATCTCATTTTGAAGAGGATGAAATTACCTAAAATACATCTTCATGCCCCAAGATCAAAATATGCACTCACAAGACGTTATGATTTTTGACATTATAGGTCATTTTTGAAAGTCAACAAAAACACCTTTTTTGTCAAAGCTTCTAACTTTATCATGGAATATAAAAATGAGATGAGACCAAAAGCTTTTATTATAGGACATCTAAAGCTTTCTAAAAAGTCCAAGAACACCTCCAAAGAGTCAAAATTGAAGAAGTTATGCATTGTTGAAGTTGGACTTTTTTGCAAAATTGCCAAAAGTCAACTATCCCCAAAACATCAAATTTTGCCAAATGGGCCCACTCTCTTTCACTTGTTTTGAGTTTGCATTATTGCCCACGTGCTCTAGCCTTGGCCATGTGTTCATATTATATTTTTATTATTTAATTTGATTTTTATTTGAATTAATTCATCTTAAATCAAATAAAATCATATAAAATCAAAAATATTGATAACCAAAGATCTTTTGATGATTATAGGTTTTAATGGACAGCTTGCACCATACCAAACTCGTATCAAGGCATTAGAGTATAAAAAGATTCAAATGAAGCCAATTTTGGAAGGTCGTTAAAGGAGGATCAAATTAAATATTCAATCATCAATGTAGGAAGATTTGGACAAAGTTTGTTACCCTAATACATTGAGCAATACATAAAGGTCGTGTGGAGACAATTTCAGGGGTTGGAGATCAGTTCTAGAGGCAGAACGAAATTTGCAAAAAAAACAAGAAAAAGCTTGAGATCGAAATCAATCATAGAGGCATTTTCAGGCCTTCGTAAGTGTCTCAATCTCTTCCTGGCCATCTCCACAAGCGAAACCAATCAAAACCACGCGTTTTCCAACTTCCCAGAGCACTGTAAGTCCCTCACGAATCCGCTATATTCTTGAATTCAATTTGCACTATTATTGAATCCATTGTATAAAATAATTGCATATTTGTGATCACCACATCATTTACAAGCTCTTGGTATTACTTAATTTCGTTTATCTGACTTGTAACAAGATCCACCATTATTAGGGTTTTGTTCTTGTTTTTGGGGTTTTTCGCTTCAGGTATAATTAGCCCACATGATGGCCATTGTTATGATCAGAAGAGGATGACGAACTCAACCATGGTACTAGAATGCATTTCCATGGTCTGTACAGGATTTTAGAGATTCCTAGTTTGTAGTGACGGACCTCTGTCCATAGGTATACGTCCTGGAACTTTTAGCAACAGTTCAATGAAGGAGATGAAGGCGTGTCACGCTACCACTCGCCCATTCAAATCTTGGCGCATTTTTTTTATATTTATCCAATGAAACTTGTTTTGTTATATTATTATTTATTTGTGTTATACTAACAACTAAAAACAAATAGCGTGGTGGCAAGCATAATGTGTATTCCCCTTCAGGACCTGGGTTCGAATCCCAGGTCTCCCATTTTCTCAATAATATTTTCTTGCAGATAATCCAGTGCACGTGCCAGCCTAAGACATACCATACTCCCTCACCAATCAACACGCCAGATGGCCAGGTGGCCAGATCTGGTGGTCAAATATTGAAGGAGCACCATAAATACAGTCAACGCGCGTGTATGGAATCCTAGAAAGTCAATGGGTCAGCTTCAAATGGGCCAACAAAAATGCTTTCTACACCCTCCAAAAGAGGCCCATTCTCACTCTTTCTCTTATATTTTCTCTTTTTTTTCTATTATTTAGTTATTTTATTTTATTAATTTACTAACCAATAATAAATTTTCTTTTTTATCAAAAAATTACCAAAAAAACATTTTTGTCCAATTAAAATTCAGAACTTTATTTTTCTTTAATAAATTTTAATTAATTAATTAGGTTTTAATTCTAGAATAACTTTAACTTATTTTGTAAATATTTAAAATTAATTAGAAATCATTAGGTTTTAATTCTAATTTAATTATTTTAATTTCTTTCTTAAAATAACAAAAACCCAAAAAATATGTCATTTATTATTTTTCATCAATTAATTTATTTTAATAATTAATTTAGCATTTAAATTTAGGATTTAATTTCTTTTCTTAAAATAAAAACAACAAAAAAAACATTTTCTTTTAAAAGGGTCAAAACCCTAATCAGCATTCGATTTAATTTCCCTCGCACTTTATTTCTCTTTATCCAATTAATGTATCCGCTTCCGGTATGTAATAATTAATTAGGACGTTTACTTTTTACTGCTTTATTTTATTTTCAAAGGGTTGTTTTTGGCGATGTAAATACCCGACGCCTTGTAATAATTTAGTTTAATTTCCGCACTTTAATTTATGCTAATTATAACTGCTAGATGTTTGATAATAGGGCTTGCATGATAAGACTGAATGCTTAATCTTAAAATCAAATTAGATCACCCTAAACATGTGCAAAGATAAAAATAACTGAAAATGACACACTCACACATGCGCACTCTTAGGGTACACCCCACTTGGTTGCCTTCGTACACGGTCATTGAGTATAGGTCGTTTTAGAGGTCGTCCTCTTGTCTAAAAGATCATAGTTACCTCGAAACGGTTGCCTCGGATATTGTTGCCTCAAACAACTAATCTAAGACATTAGGGTTACCGCTAAGGTGTCCTAACATTGCTTTAGTGACCGTATGTCCCTCATTCTAATTGACCTTCAAACTCCAACGACGGTGCTACCTACTCATTAATAGTGGTATAGAATTGTCTAAAGGAAGTTAGCATAGAACGATTCCTTTTTCGAGTAGGTAGATTAGTTCTTAGATACTTGCTCATCCAAAACAAACTTTTTTTACACTTACACTTTTACACTCTTGAAGACAGACGCAAGAGTTAAATCGAAGTTAAAATAAAAACTTTTCAAAACCCACAAGTACAAAGAAAACATTTTGAAAATGATGAGAAAGTACCTAAGAGCCCGTAGATAACTACGGATAGAAAGGGGGCTAATACCTTCCCTTTCTATAATTTATCCCCCGTACTCAGAGATAATCTCAAAAAAGGAATTTTTCTGTGCTTTTTTCCTTTCCTTGTTGGATAAAATAAAAGTCGGTGGCGACTCTTGCTTACCGTGACATTTTGCGAAAACAAACGCAAAATGCAAACCAGCATTTCTAAACAGTCAGTTCTTTCACCGTATCACAGAACTAGCGACTCTGCTGGGGATGAATAAGTGGGGTGTACCTTAGGAATAGTTCATCATAATGTTTTCAATTGCTTGACTTGATTGCTTTATTTTGTGGGCTTTGTATCGGAGTTACTATAGATCTTAACCCGGATCTGGGGATACCTTTTAGGTAAGTAGCAATAGACTGTGAGGGAACTGTACGGTGTAGACCGATACGGTTGAAGCAATAGCTACGTTGGTGTGGCACTTTAGTTTGTACCGATATCCCTTGTGGTGGAACAAGGAGAATATGGGTCTTCTAAGGGGTCATTAAGCACCAACTAACCTTAGAACCTATAATTGACCAACTTGGCCATAGAAAAGTAGCAGTACGCTACACTCATTGAGACCAAACTCTCGCGATGATTTCGGCTGCAAGAAAAGGTTTCCAAACTGGAATTATGACCGATCGAGGGTGGTTAGTGATATAAAGATCCTCTAGAACCCGGTTACTATTACTAGGACAGGTTGAACCAACTGAACTGAAAGAGGGTAATACCTAAACTCCTTGCCAGCTTAAAATCTAAGGGCTATCTGTGTGACTTCTGTGCCCTTACCATGTTTGCCATCTGTGAATACTTGTGGTGTGTTTCTATCATGACATCATGCATCATAACATTGCATGCATATTGCATCAGACTAACCCATTTCAAAGACAGAGGGGATTCATCTTTGTTCTGTTTTGTAGGTCATGGCCTCTATGCGTAGAAACACTATTCAGATCAGCTTTGTATAGATTCCTACTCAGCTTAGAGATTTGGTTGCAAAGGTTCCAGATACTTCCTCCTTTATCAGAAGACATGGTCACCTCCTTGGTTTGGTCACTTCTAGGATGGATGAGCAGATGACGAGTCTCTTGTGCCAGTTCTTTGATCCATTGTACCACTGCTTCACCTTCCCGGTCTATCAATTGGTCCCTACCTTGGAAGAGTTCTTTGATCTACTTGGTATTTCTATTCTAGAGCAGACGCCATTTACAGGTTGGGAGAAAGCCCTTAGGCCGGAAGAGATTGCTTCAGCCCTCCATCTGACAAAGGCTGAGGTAATGTCTAATTGGGACACTCAGAGTGGGACAAAAGGCTTCTTGGCTAAATTCTTGGTTGATTGGGCTAATCAGTTCTGGGACAGTTTGGACTTTCAGGCATTCGAGGACATCCTGGCCCTTCTCATATATGGTCTGGTTCTGTTCCCTAACTCAGATTCTTTTGTTGACGTGAGTGTAGTGAAGATTTTCATGTCCCGTAATCCGGTACCCACTCTCTTAGGTGACATTCTCCACGCTCTTTATGCCCGTACTGTTCGAAAATAGGGAACCCTTATGTGTTGTGCACCATTGCTGGTGAGGTGGTTTATTTCTCACCTCCCCAAATCTGTTTTGAAGAACAAGGAAGGCATGGGTTGGGCCTACAGAATTATGTCCTTGGCTCACACAGACATCATTTGGACTACTAAAGACACGGAAGAAGTGGCTGTTATCGACCGGTGCGGAGAATACCCTAATGTTCATCTGCTTGGAATTAATGGAGGGATCACCTATAATCCTTGTCTGGCCTTACGACAGTTTGGGCGAGCTAGGAGGGACGGACCTCATGAGTTTCTAATGCCGAGCATTGTCTTTGACTTCCAAGGGGATAGTGAGGAGCATCGCCGCAGGTTCATACGAGCTTGGAGTAGGGTACACAGGTCTGATCCACACGAGTTAGGGATGAAGACCTCTATTCCAATGGAACCATATCTCCGGTGGGTTCGAGCTCGTGCCCAAAAGCTAGGGATGCCGTACGAAGTTGTCTTACCGGTAATTATTGAGAATGCTGATGAAGAAGGGGTTCCTCCTACTATCCTACATCCGCACATGCCAACTGACATTGGGGCATTAAAGAGGTCGTAGATCCAGTTGAGAGAAGAGCGGGATACTTACAGAGAAAAGTATCACGAGCAGGAGCGGAATATTCTAAAGCTTACAAGGCAGCTGGAGAATGAGAAGGTCCTCAATGATTATGTCAACACCAATGGAAAACGACCATGGGAGTGCTGATGTCTTTTGTTATTTCTGGTTTTGATTTATTTTTAAGTTTTTCCCTTTGTAACGCCTTAAAGGCATTTATCAAACATTGTTTCAAGTTTATCTAATAAAAGTGTGTTTCATTTTGGTTTACAAATTTGAATCTCCAAAGTCTTTGAAATCATATCATACGCATTTCATTCCCATGCACCTCATCACAGGTACCCATTACAGGTCTCTTATCTTCTTCGCTGTTTATTTCAGCATCATGTCTTCTGAAACATCAACTGATCAAGCTATCAAGGCTCTGCAAGCTCAGAACGCTCAATTCCAGGAAATGTTCATGAATTTGGATAAGGGTCAGCAAGATCGGAAGACTCTTATCTTGAAGGATAAGAAGAAGAAGAAGAAGAAGAAGAAGAAGACGGTCCTCCTGAACATGGGTCGCAGATTCGGGAACAATTTGCGAGATGAAGTAAATTTATCCCACTCGTCTAGAGGGGGAGAAAACCAAGAAGAAAGGAGGGCTCCTAGCCCTGTGGTTTCAGACAACGAGACTGACTTTGACGAAAACCAGTATCCTCCGGCTGGGGATAGGTATAAACAGCTTGAAGACCGATTAAGTGTGATGGAGATCCAGAAGGTACCTGGATTGGACTCTGGTGATTTGGGTTTGTCATCTGGGGTGGTGATTCCCCACAAGTTTAAAGCACCAATCTTTTCCAAATACGACGGGGTTTCGTGTCCAAAGCTGCACCTCCGCTTGTATGTTAGAAAGATCCAGCCATACACTGCTGATAAGAACCTCTGAATCCACTTCTTTCAAGATAGTCTTTCAGGGACTCAACTTGAATGGTTTTACCAGCTGGAAGGAGCTAGTATCCGTAATTGGGAAGACCTTGCTGCTGCTTTTTACAAGCAGTACCAATACAATTCCGACCTCGCTCCCATGCGTACCCAACTTCAGGGTATGTCTATGGGTGCGAGCGAAGGTTTCAAAGACTACGCTCAGAAATGGAGGGACTTGCTGGCAGAGTACAACCCCCACTGGCTGACAGGGAGTTGGTGGATATGTTTCTGGGGACCTTGTCTGGTCTGTATTTCAACCATCTGATTGGAAGTTCATCGTCCGGGTTTACTGAGCTGATTATGACCGAGGAAAGAGTTGAGGCCAGTACTAAGAGCGGTAAGATACAGAAGGGTGCTTTGTCAAGTACCGAGAAGAAGCCTTTTAAGAAGGAGTCCAGTGCAGTTTACAGTTCAAAGATCCATAATAGACCTGAGCGCCGCCAAGCAGTCAATGCGGTTGTTATATCAAGACCTGCTGTTGCCACACAACGCAACAATCAGCCAAGAGTCGAGAGGCCGTGAAGACAATTCACTCAGCTCCATATGACCCTGTCTCAGATTCTGCCTCAGTTGCTAAAGACCAACTTGGTGATTCAGAAGGAGGCCCCGAAGAATCCCAATACAACATCACCGCTGTACAATCCGAACGCCCGCTATGCTTTTCATTCTGATAGCCCGGGGCATGATACGAATGACTGCTGGGTCTTGAAGAATAATGTACAGGATTTGATTGATGCTAAGGAGATTGAGTTCGAAGCGCCTGAAAAGCCTAATGTTATGATTGCTCCTATGCCCAAGCATGGAGTGAATGCTGTAGATGAAGACTCGTTTGTGGTTTCTGTGAAATACATTGCTACTCCATTGATGACTGTGAAGAAGAACATTCTGTCAGCCGATTTATTTCCGGGTTGTGGTGAAGGTTGTCGTCTATGTTCTGTCCTACCTATCGGTTGCCATCTATTGAAGTCAGGTGTCCAACGCCTGATGGATAACAAAGAAATTATGTTTGAGAAGACTTTTGTTCCTGTGGTTCCTGTTGAAGAAGTTGTTATAATCACCATTTTCGACAATTCTTCCAAAGCTTCCTCGAGAAAGCCTGTTAGAATTACATTTGTTCCGAGAATTGCTCCCTTCATCATTACTGTTCCTGGACCTATTCCCTATACGTTAGATAAGGCTGTCCCGTGGCACTATGGGGCTGACGTGTATTATCACGGGGTTAAACAAGACTTGAGTGCTGAAGAGGTTGATACTGACGTCAGCAATATTGTTGGTTCTAGTAAAGTCACCCACAGCGGAAGACTTTTCTCCCCTGAGATCTCTTCACCAATTGTTCAGAAGCCTGTTATTATTACACCGGCAAGTACATCTGCTACTGTCCCTGCTCAAGTTCCCATTCTTACCCCTGTCACCGAGTCAGCTGACACTCAGGGCAAAGGGACCACCGGTGAGCCTGCCCGGATGGAGGCACCGAGGAAGATTACTGTTGAGGCCTCTAGACAGGAGATAAAGGAAATTATAAAGATCATCAAGAAAAGTGACTACAATATAGTCGAACAGCTGGGGCAAACCCCGTCAAAGATCTCTATGCTGTCCTTATTGTTGTGTTCAGAGGCCCATGCTAAGGCTCTGATTGCTTTCCTGAAGACTGCACATGTGCCGCAGGAGACATCAGCTGATCATTTTAAAGATTGCATGGCTAGTCTGACAGCAGATAATGGGTTGGGTTTCTCCGACGTAGACTTGACTGCTAAGGGGAAGAATCACAATGACGCTCTGTATGTCTCCATTGAGTGCAGGGGCACTACTCTAGCTCATGTATTGGTGGATACTGGGTCCTCGTTGAACGTTTTGCATAAGAAAGCTTTAGACCGGTTGGACTGTTAAGGTTTGGTGTTGAAGCCAAGCAACATTGTGGTTAGGGCCTTTGACGGGTCCAAGAGAATGGTACATGGAGAAGTGGATATCCCGGTTAAGGTTGGTTCTCATATTTTCGCGTCTACATTCTATGTGATGGACATTCGGCCATCTTATTCTTGTTTGCTGGGTCGCCCGTGGATCCACAAAGCTGGGGCAGTAACTTCTACGCTCCACCAGATGCTGAAGTACCCAGTGAAAGGGAAAATTGTTACGGTACGAGGAAAGGAGGAGTACATGGTGAGCCACCTCAACTCTTTTCGGTATGTGGAGATGGTGTTGGCTCCTAAATTTGACACCCTTGTTTGTTATCATATAGACCATTAATTATGAGTCAGAAGAGTTTCCTACATAAGAAGGCTTCGACCAGCTGATCATGTCGAAGGCTCATCAAAGAATGACAAGATACTTAGAGGAATTCCTTTAAGTGGGAATCATGTTGTCTTCGATGTCGAAGGAATATCTCGACAAAGGTACCTGATGCCCAAGGTAGAACGGTTTGAGATTTGAATTGTTGGAGGGAAAACGGTTCCCAGCAGTTACCAAGTGCAACGTGCCGAGGACAGAAGCGTCAAAGGCTGTGAGCGTGCCATGTGGCGTCATCTCGAAGCAGCGTAACTGCCCAGCAGTTACTTAGGATTTGTTTTAGTATAAATACTAGTTGTTCACGTAGTTTTCGCGTGTGTTCATCATCTTATACAAGTCACTCATTTAGATTCAAGTACCCAGCGTGAGCGAAAGAATCATTGAGAATGTATGTGTGAAACACCATTTAAATTAATCAAAGTCTTTTACATTCAAGCAATTTATCGCTTTTCATTTACTTATCTCCGTCGAAGCCTTTTACTTAAGGCTTTTATTTATTCTATCAAGCTTTTCTTCATGCAATTTACTTAAAAGTGTCTTTACTTTACTGGCATTAATCACCATTAGGATCAGTCAAACTCCAGAAAATTAACCATGTCTTAGGATCAATCTGATCGATCCTGCTAGTCACCAAATAAGTAACCTTTTGGAAGATCAGCGGTTGTTTACCAATTTCCACGGTAAACAAATTGGCACACCTAGTGGGACAACGAAAGACAGCATGGCCAGACAGAAGACCTGGAGGCCCAAATGAAGCAGATGACTCTTGCTACTAAAGACAGCATGAATGTCAACATGGTCGAAATATCTCAATCAAAAGTTTCAGAGGAGGCCATGAGGCAAGAGCAAGCAAACAGAACGGCTTTCCCCCAGGAAAACGAAAATCTGGCAGATTTCCTGCAACGATGCCAGAAGAAGAAGTCAGAAGTAATGTTGTGTCCTCGATGCAGCTCTATTTTTGACAAGAAAGCTGCTGAACACATCGAAGGTGTGAGAGAAGCAAATAAAAGAAGGGAAGGTGTTGATGTTCGACATGACCCCAGAAGAACCTACCAAAAGGGTTCAAATCAAGAAAAGAGGCCACTAACTTTTAGGCCTCCAACCAATGTGCCAGTTGATATGTGGCTCAAAACATCGAGTCGAAAGAGACCGAGCGAAGAAAGGTGGCATTCCTTCGAAGTGCCAAGAGGTTCATCTTTGACACTCAAGAAAGAACCTCATGTTGCTCCCTCCAAAGTGACCCAGGTATCAAGTAACTACAAGGGAAAGAATCCAATGTCTCGATCCCAGTGGAGAAGATACCAAAGGCGGCGCAAGGCTGAGAGGGAAGCTGTCAATGAACCAAAGCCAGAGTCAAGTTCAAATGTCCCCCAACGAAGGCAAAGAAAGCCTTTGGAGAGGGAACCAGTGACCAATAGGCTGGTATGGCCTAACCAAGGCGAAGTTGGTGACAAAGATGGCTCTGAGTCTGATGACACCTTGGATATCATGGTGAATATAGTCTCAGTTTTGCCAAGAGAGTTCAACCGCCAGATGGAGGTCGAATCGAACGACTGGGAAGTCGAACAGGAAATGGCCAAGCATAGGCCAGTGTGCTACTTCGTCATGGATAATGGCTGTACTTAAGAGCAAAATGGTTTCTTCGAACCACCTACTAAGGCGATGAAAAGTCACCTCAAGCCTTTGTTCATAAGGGCAAAACTCAAAGAAGCCACTGTAAACAAGATCTTGGTGGACTGTGGAGTAACCATCAACATAATCCCCCACTTCATGCTAAGAAAAATAGGCAAGAGTGATGAAAACATTAAGCCTCATAACATGGTCCTGTCGAATTACGAAGGCGGAATAGGGACCACTATGGGTGTGATCCAACTAGACCTCAAAGTAGGATCCATCCTTCAACCAACTATGTTTATGGTCATATCGGCTAAACCAAATTATAATCTATTGTTGGGCCGAGAATGGATACATGGTGTTGGAGCAGTACCATCATCAGTGCACCAAAGATTAATATTATGGCGTCTTGATGGAATTGTCGAGAATATAGAAGCAGATCAGAGCTACTACTTGGGCGAAGTAAATCAACTAGGGAGAGCTGACTTCGACAAAAATTTGGCTCATATTGGGCCATGCCCAGCACCTGACTTCGATATGGCGCCAGCGCCAAATGCTTTTTGTTCCTTGTACCTGCACCCTGATCATGGGTTTCAATGGGACAAATAAGACTTGTCCCACATTGATTTCAGTGGGCTAACTGATATCCAGCCAACTGGTTGGGGAAGTGAATTTAGTGATAATGACTGAGTCACAAGCACTACAGCGAATTTCGGCTTACGTAGCCGAAACAAGGATGATAGCGGCTCTCAAAGCCGAAGTAAAATATATGGCCACCCAGGCCAACGACCAAGAGCTACCTTCTACAGGTCCTGGAAAAGATTTCGACCTAGAACCATCAGATATAGGCCCTGGAAAAGATTTCGACCCAGAACCTCCTAATATCATGACAGAAGGAATGCAGGAGCAAAGGCTCGACGCCATCTATGATGATGAGCCTTTGGGATTCGAAAAGGATCCCCTGGAGAACAACATCAAAATGTTAGCACAAGATCCTTTAGAAGAAATCAACTTGGGCGAAGGGTTAGAGAAAAGGCCAACTTACATCAGCTCCAAAATAGACCCAGAGCTCAGGGTTGAAGTGATCCAGTTACTAAAGGAGTTCAAAGACTGCTTTGCATGGGATTACGACGAGATGCCTGGTCTCGACAGAGGATTGGTAGAACTTTAGTTGCCAATCAAACATGGAAAAAAGCCAGTCAAGCAAAGTCCAAGACGCTTCGCTCCAGAAATATTATCGAAGATCAAAACGGAAGTCGAAAGACTGCTGAAGTGCAAATTCATACGAGCTACGAGGTATGTCGAATGGATTGCAAACATTATGCTAGTAATTAAGAAAAATGGTACGTTGAGGGTATGCATAGTGTGATCGGTGGAAATAGAACTGACTGTTTTTTAGTTGGTTTTGCGAAATGTCGCGGTAAGCAAGAGTCGCCACCGTCTTTTATGTTCTCCAACATGGAAAGGACAAAAGCACAACAAAATTCCTTTTTCGAGATGTCTCTCAGTTCGGGAGGTAGATTTATAGAAAGGGAAGGTGTTAGCACCCTTTCTATCAGTGGTTATCCACGGGCTCTTAGGTACTTGCTCATTATGTTTTCAAAAATTTGTTTGCTTTTCAAGTGTATGTGGGTTTTGAAAAAGTTTCGTTTGAAAAATTTCTAGGTAACTCTTGTATCTGTCCTCAAGAGTGTATGAAATATTTGTTTGAAAACCTTTTGAAAGTGTAGGTGCGAAAAGATGTTTTTGTTTTTTGAGAGAGCAAGTACCCAAGAGAAATCTACCTACTCTAAGGAATTAGGCTGTGTAAGAGTCCTTTAGACAATACTATCCCACTATTGAGAAGTAGGTAGCACCGTCGTTGGAGTTATTCGGGTCAACTCGATTAGTAGGGACATGTGTGGTCACCAAAGCAATAGTAGGACGCCTTAGCGGTAACCCTAATGTCCTAGATCCCTTTTTTTATCCGAGGCAACCGTTTCGAGGCAACTGGATCTTTAGACAGGAGGGCGACCTCTAAAACACCCTATACTTGATGACCACGTCGAGGCAACCAAGTGAGGCGTACCCTAAGAGTGGCATGTGCACGTGTGTTGTTTTTCAGTTAAGATTATCTTGTACATGTTATTTGTGAGCTACGGGTTGATTTTATTTGTCATACAAGTCTTGCAGGCATAATTAACAGTTAATGTTTGTGCGGGAAATAAAGTACGGAAAATTGAATCTACGCTATTACAAGGCGTCAGGTATTTACATCGCCAAAAACATAACCCTTTGAAAATAAAGTGCGAGAAAAGTAAATAAAGCGATAAAAGCCTAATTAACTATTACATTTCTGGAGCAGATACATAAATATAATGAATTAAAATAAACATGCGCGCGAAAGATTGAATCGGGACGTCCTTAGGGTTTTGACCCCTTTTTGAGAAAAGAATTGAGTTTGGTCCTTTTTGCAATTAAAATTAAACCTAATAGCTAATTAATTAATTAATTAAAAGAAAAAATATTTTTGTGGTTTTATGTTTTTAATGAAATAAAATAAAAAGAAATTAAAAGTCAAAAGAAAAAAAACCTAAGTCTAATTCATTTTATTTATTGTAAAAGGAAATTAAAATTACCTTATTAAACTAAATCAATTTATTAGTGTTTATTTACAAAATAATTAATAGTGAAAATAGTAAATAATAAAAATATTTAATATTTTAAGTTTCTGAATTTAATATGAAAAATAATTAATTTATGAATTAATAATAATAATTAATAAGAGTTAATAAAAATTAGTAAAAAGAAAATAAAAGGAAAATTGTGAAAGAACCAGGGGGATTGATGGACCCAATTAGGAGGTTTTGCTGGAAATTTTAGGCCCAATAGCACTCAAGCCTGTTGACTTCTGGAATTGTCCACGTGCATGTTGACTGAGGAACACCATGATCCTCCATCTCTGGCCTTTGGATTGGTATTATGTGACACATGGCATGATGATGCCTGGAGCGCATGATGGAACACGTTTAGGAAGCTGCATGCAATCATGTTAGAAAAAATAATATGGAGCTTTTGGGGGACCTGGGAATCGAACCCAGGTCCCAATGGTTACCAACCACGTCACTTTCCACTACGCCATTGCATTGCATCTGTTAATATGATGACCATTAAATATAATATAAAATACATAACGCTTATGCTGGAAAGAGAAACAATCGCGCGTTTTATTTGAATAGACCAATCATGGAGCAACACATCTTCATCTCCTTCGCTGAAACCTGCAAAATATATGTTATATAGCGGGGGTTTTTAACCCCCGCAAACTAAAAAAGGAAAAATAGCGATTAAGTCTGCGTGCAATATAAATTGTTCGCGATGGTTCCATCTTGATCGTCTTGTTCAGACGGTTTCAGCCATGGGCATTATTAGTCCTAATTTTGCTTGGTCAAGAAAGCCCTAATTCCAGAACTCATAAACCCTAGAATTCGTTAATGGTAGTTTATGATTCAGGACGTTTCAAGGCAATTGAACCACACCATTAGCTTCCTGTGAGTCCTATTAACACAAAACAATCCACAAAAGATGTTAAATATGCATGAATAATGATATGCAATTATGGAAAAAAGCTTCAAACCGTAAAACTTTTTGCCACGATTTCTTGAGCTATGAAGCTTGGTTTTGATTGCAAATCGTTCCTGGGAGGCCTAGCAATGTATTGGAATCAAGAAAAGGCTTTGAATTGGCGTGGAAAGTAGAATTCAGTTTTGAGTTTTCTTTGATATTTTTGGAAGTGGCTTATGGCTTTTTGCAGCAGCTTTCACGTTCACAGCATTAGGGTTGGCTTCAGTATATGTAGTAGAATGGAATTAGGGTACAATCTTGGCCAAGAATCCATGGAATTCATGTTTTCAATATTTGATTTCAATCAAATCTTTTTGCATATTTTTGATTGGAAAACCTTGCCAAATTGGGAGATTTTTGTCCCCTTGATGTGTACACGAATTTGCCAGCTTTCCCTGAGTTTATTTGCTTCACAAAAGATTTGAAAAACATATCTTTGAATTTCCTACATTTTAAATCAATTAAATGAATTAATATTAATAAAAAATACAATTAATTAATAAAAATAAGAAAATAAACTCAAATAGGCTTGATGGGTCGTGCATATGCTTTGGGTAAAGATTCAAGAAGGAATTTGAGGCCCATTAGCAAAAACAAGGTGTTTTAGGCAAAGTTGACTTTTGTAAATTCCCAAAAACTTCCCAACTTCTCCAATGCATATCTTGCTCAATTTTGATCCTATGAACATTTTCTTGGACATTTTGGAAAGTTCTTGAAGTCCTCTAACCAATGCCTTTGGTCCCATGTCATTTTGATTTACCAATCTCAAGTTATGGTCTTTGACTTAAAATGCCTTTTTGTTGACTTTTGAAATTGACCTATAATGTAGAAATTGATAACTTTTTGTGAGAGCATTTCTTGGACTTGGAATGTGAATATGAGTTGTAGGAAATGTCATCCCATTCAAACTGAGCATTGTATGGGATTTTTATGATGAACCATGAAAAAGTTATGCCCTGGTCAAGTTACAGTTGACTTTTTAGTTGTCCCAAAATAGAAACTTTTGCATCTTTGATGATTTTTGAGCCATTCTTGTGGAATCATGATCAAGACTTGATAAAATGATGATTGTGGCTTCAAAATAAGATGTTGACCAAAATTTTTGACTTTTGACTGTAAAATGACCATTTTGCCCCTGCAGTTGATTGTGAACCAAATAGGGCTTTTGACTGTGCAACTTGATGCTGTGAGTCTTGAAACTTGACATGTAGATGCTTGACAATGTATATGGGCACATGAGACTTGATTGGACCACTAAAAACCTCAAATTCTTTGCAGGAACCAAAACCCTAATTTTTCCTGGCCTAGAAGATGGTTTGACTGTGCAACCCTTGAGAGATCTTGAACCATTTGAAGATGATTCTTGATAAACCTTGGAGAATATGGGAGGGCAAATTTTGGGGTATAACACATAGATTTCAGATATTTGAATGCTGCAACACCCAAAGATGAATATCCTATGTCGGTGGCGGAAATGTTAGTCGATTCTGCCGCTGGCCATGAGTACCTGAGCATGCTCGATGGTTACTCAGGGTACAATCAAATTTTCATTGCTGAAGAAGATGTGTCGAAAACAGCTTTTCGATGCCCTGGGGCTTTAGGCACTTACGAATAGGTAGTGATGCCTTTTGGCCTAAAAAACGCTGGGGCAACATATCAGCGAGCGATGAACTCTATCTTCCATGATTTTATTAACACTTTTATGCAAGTATATATTGATGATATTGTTGTAAAATCTATTTCCAGGAAGAACCATATAGACCACCTTCGACAATCATTTGAGAGAATGAGAGAATATGGTCTAAAAATGAACCCTTTGAAGTGTGCGTTGTGTAAAAGCTGGAGATTTCTTGGGCTTCGTCGTCCACAAGAAAGGAATCGAAATCAACCAGAACAAGACAAAGTCAATCTTGGAAGCGAAAGCGCCAACAAACAAGAAGGAACTGCAATCTCTGCTGGGCAAGATAAATTTCTTAAGGAGATTTATATCTAACCTAAGTGGAAAAGCTCAAGCCTTCTCACCCTTACTTCGATTGAATAAGGAAGGATTCGAGTGGGGGCAAGAGCAGCAGGAAGCCTTCGACAAGATCAAAGGGTACCTCACCAAGCCGCCTATTTTGGTGCCTCCTTGTAGCAATAGGAGTATGAGATTGTACATAGCTGCATCCGACAAAACTTTGGGAAGCATGTTAGCCTAGGAAGATGAAAATGGAGTCGAAAGACGCATTTAATATCTTAGCATAGTTTTGAACGATCCAGAAACTAGATATAGCGAAGTTGAAAAATTATGTCTATGTCTTTATTTCTCTTGTACAAAGCTCAAACAATATATAAAACCAGTTCATGTGTATGTTTCGTCTCATTTTGATGTTTTAAAATACATGTTGTCGAAACCCATCTTGCACAGCCGAATTGGCAAGTGGGAGCTAGCATTAACTGAGTATTCATTGACCTTTATGCCTCTTGTAGTTGTTTAGTTATTGGCATGCATTTTTGGTAAAAGCAGGTGTGTGAATGTCATGACTGATGTCATAACATTCTAGTTTATTAGGTACTGATTTATTAGGTACCTCTGCAGAAAAATATTGTCATACAGGTGCTGCTGTTTATGAGTGTGTATCTGAGCATTTTGCAAAAAGATCACATTTACCAAAATCAGTAGACAGGATTTCTGATGTCATAACAAATGTTAAGACATCCTGTTCTGAACTAACAGTTATGCAGTTTGGGTAATTCTGAGTTTTTTCAGGATTATGACTCAGTCTTTCCAGAACAGAAAATCTCGTGGACTTGGGGTTAACCTAGCTCAACCCTAACCTGGTTGATAAATTCCTGTGACCTAGTCTTAAGGTCAAACGGAATTAACCCTAGCTTTTTATGGAAACCCTAACTGAAGATGCAGCTGCTATAAATTCAACAGAGCTGCTGTTTTGGAATCAATCCCTTTTGGACAGAAGATCATTTAGAAGCTGTATAGTTTTAACTATTGTAATCCAAGCAAGTATCATTGTGATAAGTGACTTGGAATAGGCTTTAATTGTAAGGGTTGTGTATCACTCAAAGCTTTGAAGCAAGAGTGTTTTTGTGTCTCTTGACTGAAGCTTTGAAGCAAAGTCAAGTTAGGTTTATGTATCACTCAAAGCTGTGAAGCAAGAGTGTTTGTGTTGCTTGATTAAAAAGCTGTGAAGCATAATCAAGTGTATGTTTTGAAGAGTGTCTTCATCAATTCATTAGTCAATTGTTTTAAGTATCACTGCTGTGATTGAGGGGGAGTGAGTAGGAACTCAGGTTTAAGTTGTACTTAGATTGAAGGTGCATTGGGTAGGTCTTAAGTGAAGGAGATAAACTGGTTGGTTTATTCCTGAATTAATATCTCTTATAGTGGATTTCCTCCCTGGCTTGGTAGCCCCCAGAGTAGGTGTTGTTGCACACTGAACTGGGTAAACAATTGACTGTGTTCTTTACTGTTTTCTTGTATTTACTGTCTTATAGAAAGTCAGATACGGTGTCATAACATTGAACGTGACATTGAGTATCTGCAGCCAGAATTTCAATTGGCATCAGAGCAGGCACCCTACCTGTATTACTGGGTGAGATCTAGGGATATCACTTTCTGGCACTATGGACAAAGAAGGAGTTTTTGGAAATAGACCACCCATTCTGGATGGAACTAATTATGACTACTGGAAACCTCGTATGATTTCCTTCTTAAAATCTCTGGACAAAAAGGCTTGGAGAGTTGCTGACAAAGGATGGAACCATCCCACCATAACTGAGAAAGATGGGACAATCAGTCTGAAGCCTGAGGAAGATTGGAGTAAAGAAGAAGATGAGTTAGCCCTGGGAAATTCCAAAGCTTTAAATGCCTTGTTCAATGGAATTGATAGAAACATTTTCAGACTAGTACATCAATATGAACTGGCCAAGGAAGTTTGGGACACTCTCAAAACTACCCATGAGGGCACTTCCAAAGTAAAAATGTCAAGGCTTCAGATGTTGACTACCAAGTTTGAGAATCTAAAAATGATGGAAGATGAAACCATTCATGAGTTTCACATGAACATCTTGGAGATTGCCAACACCTCAGGAGCACTGGGAGAAAAGATGTCAGAAGAAAAATTGGTGAGAAAGATTCTCAGATCCTTGCCTAAAAGATTTGCAATGAAGGTAACTGCCATAGAAGAAGCCCAGGACATCAGCAAGTTGAAAGTGGATGAACTTATTGGGTCTCTTCAGACTTTTGAGATGGGGATCACTGAAAATGGTGACAAGAAGAACAAGAGCATAGCACTTGTATCCAACACTGATGTTGAAAACAAGGAGGATGAAGAAGAAAATATTTCAGAAGCTATAGCCATGCTTGGAAGACAGTTCAACAAACTCATCAAAATAATAGATCCAAAGTCAAGGTCTAATGTTCATAACATTCCCTCTGACATTGACAGTTCCAGCAGAAGACCAAGGTCAGAAGAGAAGGGAAATTAAGGCAGAGGAATTCAATGCCATGGTTGTGAAGGATATGGGCATATTCGAGCTCAATGTCCTACCTTTCTTAAGAAACAAAAGAAAGGAATGACTGTTACTTGGTCTGACTGTGATTCAGAAAGCAATTCTGAAGAAGAATCTGCCAAACTAGTTACTGCTCTAACTGGTGTTTGTACCTCTGAAAGTGACACTAGTGATGGAGAAGTGACATTTGAAGAACTGGATGATACTTATAAGAAATTGTGTATCAGAAGTGCTGAAGTCTGTGTGCAGAATGAGAAACAATCAAAACTCATCATAAAGCTGGAGGCTGAAAAAAGGGCAGACCTTGAAACTATAAGTCATCTAGAAGGGGAAGTTCAATTGCTGAACTCACAACTGAACCAAATGACCAAATCTGTCAAGATGCTGACTAATGGAACAGACAAATTGGAAGAGATTCTTCAAGTTGGACAAAATGTGGGAAACAAATCTGGACTAGGATTTGTGGAAGCTAAGAAATCTGGTGCAGACAAGAATATCAGGCCTGTTAAACAAATGTCAAAGCAGATGTCTCGACACAACTCTCAACATCAGAAACAGAGATATATGAAGAAAAAGTACCAAAGATGGAGATGTCATCATTGTGGGAGGTATGGCCACATAAAGCCTTTCTGCTTCAAATTGCATGGATACCCTAATCAAAACTCAGGTGTTAAACCTAAGTCAAAAAGGGTACCACATACTCCTCAATGGAAGAAAAAGGCTACTGCCCTGATAGCCCACACTTCCCTGAGAGTCTCTGCAAGGGAAGGCTGGTACTTTGACAGTGGGTGCTCTAAGCACATGACTGGAATAAAGAACATTCTCAATCATGTTAAACCTCACACCACTAGTTATGTGACCTTTGGAGATGGTGCTAAAGGTGAAATCAAAGGAGTTGGTAATTTGGACTGCCCTGAAGTTCCAAATCTAAATGAAGTTCTATTGGTAAAAGGCCTGACTGCTAATCTCATTAGTATCAGTCAATTGTGTGATCTAGGATTCAAGGTCAACTTCTCAAAATTTGAATGTCTAGTAATTAATGAAAAACTAGAAGTGGTAATGAAAGGAATCAGATCTAAAGATAACTGTTACTTGTGGCAGCCTGAGAACACTAATAACTCCACTATGTGTTCAATTACCAAAGAAGAAAAAGAGATGAAACTGTGGCACCATAAGCTTGGCCATCTTCATCTAAGAAGAATGAAAAGAACTATCTCTATGGAAGCAGTCAGAAGGATTCCAAGACTGCAAATTGATAAAAGGAGGGTTTGTGGTGAACTTCAAATTGAAAGGCTTGGTAAAAAGAGACATGTCTATGATGTGGTGAATAAACTTGAAGAAGGATGTGTTGTCAGAACCAGAAGTAATCATGACAAAGAATTTGGAAACAACAAGTTTAATAAATTATGTTTCCCAGAAGAAATGAGTCATGAAGTCTCTTCTCCTATAACTCATCATCAAAATGGAGTTGACAAAAAGAAAAATAGGATCATACAGGAATCTGCCAGAGCTATGATTCATGTCAAAAGAATGCCTTCCCAACTTTGTGCTGAAATAGTTGCAGCTGGTAGTAGCTGTTCTCAAAATATCTGGACAAAACAGATGCTCACTGAGTATAATGTCTCACAAGATGTTGTGACATTGTATTGTGACAATCTGAATACAATCAATATTTCCAAGAACCCTATTCAGCATAGCACGACCAAGCACATTGACCTTGTAGAGAAGAAGTCAATTAAACTGGAACATGGTATCATTAAGCTTCAGCTGGCTGATTCTTCTACAAAGGCTCTTGTTGGAAATCAACTTGAAAACTTGAGGGGCAAGATAGGTATTTGCCAACGTGAGAAATTATAGCAATTAATTTTGCTTAAAACAAGGGTTGAAGGAGTTATTTGTGTTAAGTCTATTTTTAGTGGGTTAATCATATGTCTTTCCAATTCTTTCAAAATTATTAAGAAGTTGAATAGACTCTCATTTGCCTCCTACCTCTCTCGTCTTTGCAACCTATTCCTTTCTCTCAATCAAAGTTTTCTCTCAAATTGCTACTGGTGCTCTAAGTCAATCAAAATGTCTCAAACATCATCTTCAACCAAGGCGACCACTTCATCTTCATCATCTGACCAAGATTCTCGAGCAATCACCACATGCATAGATTCTGAAGTCCTGGAGATCACTCCTCTCAGAGAAATGGCAACTGACCCCTCCAAAGTCAAAAAACTGAGAACTAGGCATGCAGGAAGAGCTCAAGCTACTGCTTCTGGTAATCCTTCTCATCCTTCTTCCTCTGTACCAAATAGGGAAGGATCAGCTCAAGTACATCAAGCAATTGCTAGGCTTGTTACAAGAATACTAAGCGGAAACCAATCTGTACCGGGGATTTCTGTCCCATTAAATCAAGAATCAGCAAGCCCAAATGTGGATGTCTATGAGAATGTAGATGTCTCTGAGAATGTTGTGACACAAAATGACAACATTCAGAACCCTTCAGAGAAGACTGTTGATCCACCTATCATTGATGTGGATGAGGAATAATCAGACAATGATTTGATTGCCAATGTAAACCCTAGCATAGCTAGGAGAATGATGAAAAGAAAGGGTAATCAGAATGCTGCAAAATGTATGACCAAAGATAAACCTGCTAATAAGAAATCCAAGGCTGAAGGCAAGGCTGGGGTAGAATCTGTGAAAACTGGTCAGTCCAAAGGGAAGGTGAAAGCCCAGGTGCATACTGGTAGACAACCAATTACAAAGAAGAGAAAAGAACCTGAATCTTCTGATTCTGATGAGGAATCAGAGTTTGAGATTGATGCTGAGGAAATTCCTATCAGAAGGAAACTCCCCTCCAGCAAAATGGCTAGAGTTCCTGAAGTCCCAACAGACAACATCTCTTTTCACCATCCTGACAATGCAAACAGATGGAAGTATGTTTGCTTGAAGAGAATAGCTTTAGAAAGAGAGCTAAACAATGATGCCATGGAGTGCAAGGACATCATGGACCTGATTAAAACTGCTAGACTGATGAAGATTGTGGCAAAATTTACCAAGTGCTATGAAAATCTGGTCAAGGAGTTCATAGTTAACTTGTCTGATGAATGTGTTGATGGAAGGTCAGCTGACTTTGAAAGTGTTTATGTTAGAGGAAGAAGGGTTAATTTCTCTCCATCAGAAATTAACAAATTTCTTGGAAGATCAAATGAGGATTTCCCTGAACTGGAAGTCACTGACAATGAAGTTTGTCAAACCATCACAGCAAGACAAGTCAAGTGCTGGCCCTTGAAAGGCAAGCTGAATGCCAGTAAACTTAGCATGAAATTTGCCATCCTGCACAAGATTGGTGCAGCCAACTGGGTCCCTACAAACCATAAATCAACTATCTCCACAGGATTGGGGAGATTTATTTATGCTGTGGGAACCAAGACTGTTTTTGACTATGGCAGGTATATTTTTGAACAAACTTTAAAACATGCTGGTAGTTATGCTGTCAAAGGCCCAATTGCCTTTCCCTCCCTCCTTTGTGGAATTATCCTTGCACAATACCCTGATATCCTGGTGGCAAGAGATACTGCTTGCAAAAGAGCTCCTGCTCTTGGGTTACACTACAAGCTGTTTCAGGGATCTCATGCTCCTGATATTGTCATAACATCAGCTGAGACATCTTCTGTAAAGACTCAGTCCAAAACATCTGATGTTATAGCTGTATTGAAAGAGACCTGCAAAGAGCTGGAAGCTAGGAAAAAGACCCTAGAAAACCTAATTGCCAGGTTAGAAAAGGAGGAAGCTGAAGGAAACAGAAGGGAAGAGGGTGTAGAAGTTGAAGATCATCTCAATACTGAAGAAACTAGCTCCTCTGAGTCTGAAGACAGTGCTTAAAGGTTGGTGGAGTTGCTGATTGGTGGAGTTGATGCTGGTCCCTGGTGGAGTTTGCTAGTGTGTTCAGTTGATTGTTGTTTATTTTTTTCTGGATGACTGTATAACTTTAAGAACATGTATCTTTGGCCCATTTGTGGCTAAAGAGGGGGATATATATTTTTGGTAGACTTTATTAGACATTCTATTTTTCTGCAGTCATATTTATTCTGCTGCTATCTATCTCTGATTGCTTAGGGGCTTTAGCCAAAAATCTGCCAAAGGGGGAGTTTGTAGTTGTTTAGTTATTGGCATGCATTTTTGGTAAAAGCAGGTGTGTGAATGTCATGACTGATGTCATAACATTCTAGTTTATTAGGTACTGATTTATTAGGTACCTCTGCAGAAAAATATTGTCATACAGGTGCTGCTGTTTATGAGTGTGTATCTGAGCATTTTGCAAAAAGATCACATTTACCAAAATCAGTAGACAGGATTTCTGATGTCATAACAAATGTTAAGACATCCTGTTCTGAACTAACAGTTATGCAGTTTGGGTAATTCTGAGTTTTTTCAGGATTATGACTCAGTCTTTCCAGAACAAAAAATCTCGTGGACTTGGGGTTAACCTAGCTCAACCCTAACCTGGTTGATAAAGTCTTGTGACCTAGTCTTAAGGTCAAACGGAATTAACCCTAGCTTTTTGTGGAAACCCTAACTGAAGATGCAGCTGCTATATATTCAACAGAGCTGCTGTTTTGGAATCAATCCCTTTTGGACAGAAGATCATTTAGAAGCTGTATAGTTTTAACTATTGTAATCCAAGCAAGTATCATTGTGATAAGTGACTTGGAATAGGCTTTAACTGTAAGGGTTGTGTATCACTCAAAGCTTTGAAGCAAGAGTGTTTTTGTGTCTCTTGACTGAAGCTTTGAAGCAAAGTCAAGTTAGGTTTATGTATCACTCAAAGCTGTGAAGCAAGAGTGTTTGTGTTGCTTGATTAAAAAGCTGTGAAGCATAATCAAGTGTATGTTTTGAAGAGTGTCTTCATCAATTCATTAGTCAATTGTTTTAAGTATCACTGCTGTGATTGAGGGTGAGTGAGTAGGAACTCAGGTTTAAGTTGTACTTAGATTGAAAGTGCATTGGGTAGGTCTTAAGTGAAGGAGATAAACTGGTTGGTTTATTCCTGAATTAATATCTCTTATAGTGGATTTCCTCCCTGGCTTGGTAGCCCCCAGAGTAGGTGTTGTTGCACACTGAATTGGGTAAACAATTGACTGTGTTCTTTACTGTTTTCTTGTATTTACTGTCTTATAGAAAGTCAGATACGGTGTCATAACATTGAACGTGACATTGAGTATCTGCAGCCAGAATTTCACCTCTCAAGGCAGTAAAAGGGCAAGTGGTAGCAGACTTTATAGTCGACCACTCAATTTAGGTTGAAAATATAAATTACGTGGAGATAGAACCCTGGAAATTCTACTTCGATGGTTCCAGCCATAAAGATGGAACAGGAGTAGGGGTCTTAATTATTTCTCCAGAAAAAATTCCAACAACATTCAAGTAAAAGATAGAAGGTACTTGTTCGAACAATGAGGCTGAGTATGAAGCTCTAATTACTGGCCTTGAGATATTGTTGGAATTGGGGGCAACTCGAGTCGAAATAATGGGAGACTCAGAGTTAGTCATCAAGCAAGTCACAAAAGAGTATAAATGCATAAGAGAAAATCTTATTATGTACTTTGTGATAACAAATCGTTTATTGAAAAAATTCGAAGTGGTTAACATTCGACACATACCTAGATTGGAAAACCAAGTAGCCAATGATTTGGCACAAATTGCATCTGGGTACAAAATTTCAAAAACGAGATTACAAAGAGAAATCGAAGTTCGAGAAAAAATAAAAGCAACCAACCTGTCTCCAACAGATTTGGAATCGACAAGACTAGGGTATGCTGATCAAAGGAACTTTGAAATTTCGTTCATAGACAATTTGTCAGAGCAAGATTGGAGGAAACCCATTGTAGATTATCTATAAAATCCAGCAGCTTTGACAGAACAAAAAATAAAATATAGGGCGTTGAGTTACGTACTCATGGGTAATGAGTTATTCAAAAAGACGCCTGAAGGGGTATTGCTAAAGTGCTTAAGCAAAACTGAAGCATACATAGCCCTTTCGACTACGCATGCTGGAGCATGTGGGGCTCACCAAGTAGGCCACAAGATGAAATGGTTGTTGTTTCCACAAGGACTATACTGGCCCACTATCTTGAAAGATTGTGTTGAGTTCGCGAAGGGTTGCCAGGAATGTCAAGTCCATACGGGCATCCAACATGTACCAGCAAGCGAACTTCACTCAATAGTGAAACCTTGGACTTTTAGAGGATGGGCGTTGGATCTTATTGGAGAGATTCGACCAGCATCATCAAAGAGCCAAAAGTATATACTGGTAGGCATTGATTATTTCACTAAATGGATCGAAGCTATCCCTTTAGTCAATGCAGACCAAGAAAATGTCATTGAATTTATTCAAAAGAACATTATCTACAGATTTGGAATCCCTGAGACTATAACAACTGATCAAGGGTCTGTGTTTACTGGTCGAAAGATGCAGGAATTTGCTCAAGAAACAGGATTTAGACTCCTAACATCAATGCCTTATTATGCACAGGAAAATGGTCAAGTTAAAGCAGCGAATAAAATAGTGATTGGCCTGATAAAAAAGCATGGAGGAAAGAAGCCAAAAAATTGGCATAAGACGTTAGACCAGATCTTGTGGGCTTGTCGAACGTCTCCAAAAGAAGCCACAGGTACAGCACCATATCGGCTAACTTTCGGTCATGACGCAGTACTGCCAGCAGAAATTTGTCTTCAATCAGCGAGGGTTCAGAGACATCAAGATATTCCCCCTGAGGTTTATTGGGGTATGATGTTAGACGAACTAGTAGATTTAGACGAGGAAAGACTACGAGCTCTCAACCTAGTGAGAATTCAGAAGAAAAGAGTGGAAGACTCTTACAATAAAAAAGTAAAACCTAATGCATTCTTGCCTGGAGGATTAGTTTGGAAGGTGATTCTCCCCATGGATCGAAGAGATCGAAGCATGGGAAAATGGTCACCCAAGTGGGAAGGACCGTTCAGAATTATTCAAATTTTTTCTGGTGGAGCTTATGAGGTCGAAGAGTTAAGCGAAGATAAAAGACTTTTGAGGGTAAACGGCAAATATTTGAAAAAAATATAAACCTATGCTCCAAGAGATCAAAATAAATAACAGTTAATGACTAAGTTAACCATAAAGCCAAAATGGAAAATGATATATTGATTAACCAAAATGGCTGCATTGTATTACAAAAATTACAGTACATGGTCAATGAGGTAATGAGCAAATTAGAAAGGGATGGAAGCTTTAAGTTGAAGATATTTGGCTCGCTGCAACTCCAGCCATTTGTTACACAAGGCATTCACCTGAGAAAGTCTGGCAATCTGGTCATCTAGGGCTTGGGCCCTTTCAGCGAACTCTAGGCCTCGAGTAACTTCATCTTGGATCTCTGCGTCTGAAACAGTCGAAAGGAGTTCCTCTTTGCGCTTAGTGTTAGCGTTTAATCTGGCCTCCAACTCCTCGATCTGCACCCTTATAGAGGCGTTATCTTGATCTATGGCTTCGATTTCCTGCTGCTTGGACGACTTCTGTTTCGACATTCTGCAATTCGAGAAGTCGATTCAGCTACTTCAGTCCAAGTAGAAGAACTCTTGCCATGCAGTGTTTCGAGTTGGCTGTTGAACCCCCTTCGACGATTATAGTCCGCAGAGACTTGGTCAATGATGGAGTATAACTCCAAGATGAAGCTGGAAATTTCTGGAGAAACAACAAGCAAATCAACTGCACCCAAGACAGCTCCCAAACAATACTGGGCAGTAGGATCCCCCTCCAAAGCCTTCATCAGATCCTTCTTGAAGAACTGAGCTTTGACTTTCTTCAAGACCTCATTGAGAGGAGAAGTCGAAGTAGACTTCCATGATGCAGTAGAAGCATCATGGCTAGGGTCAGATGAATTCTCCCTGCTCTCAATGATGGCATTCAGATAGCCAATTGGATCATTTTGCTTCAAAAGGGCCAAGTCTTCTTTAGACTTGGGCTTTGTCGAGGTGATCGTTTCTGCAGCAGTGGTGGCTTGGGGCTGAGTTTGTTCAGCAGCATCAGCATCAACATGACCCTCTCCATCATGTTGCTCTTCTGTCTCATTGACCACTTGAGTTTCCTCCTGGTGTTGTTCCTCTGTTTCGGCAAGGACTTCATCATCCACCAGTTCCTCCTCTCGTTGTCTGATATGGTCAGCAGAGTCTTGTGGCTCTGAGGTTTGATTTACTTCGTTAGCAGAACTGACGAAAGAAGAAGGATGGTGAATGGGTTCTCCTGCGCTGCTTACAAAGGTATCAGAACCTTCGACAGGATGCCCAGTTGGTGCTGAAGTTCCAGCTGTCTCCTGAAAATAGAAGAGAAAAATATTCTGATTAGGGAGATACACAATCGAAGGTGATCATCGACACCTAAGTTAAAAGTGGTCGAAGGCACTACCTGTGAAGGAACTTCAGCCCCAGGGCTAGAGTTGTCACTCTCAACGGGTTTGCTGAGCAAGACGTTTAGCTCCTCCTTCGTGGGCTCTTCGATGATCACAGGAGGTGGCCTAGGTTTATTCCCTGCGACCTTGATTCTTATCGTAGGTCGAGGCTCAGGAGCAGGGACAGCCTTCTTCACCTTTCTCCGTTTGAGAGGAACTGGGGGAGATTTGTCCTCGTCGCCACTCGAAGATTCAACCGTTAATGCAAGTTGTTTCTTAGGCGTGGGACTCTGAAAGCCCCAAATGGAGTTGGTTTAGAACGCAGCATTGAAAACCAGGATGTTTAAAACCAGCAGGAAACAAGAAAATTTTGTTACCTGTGCTGGAGGTTTTGTAGAGGGACCTCCACCCTGATGGCTGTCTGTGGCCTTCTTTGCCACATGTTTTCGAACAACTGAAAGAAGACACGTTCACAAGTTATAATTGATAGCTATAGGTCGAAATGGAAAGACAAATATAATTTGAAGAGGGAACATACATTTCTTTATTTTGTCGAGAACCAAGACGAAAGACTTCTGGAGTTCGTCTACAAAATCCTTTTCATCGAAGAACTCTTCGACATAATATCTCTTCCACCAGTCTTCAAAAGATGGTGAACAGAGGAAGTTGAGTTGGTAGTCGAACAATGATAGTACGGTCCGACCAACGTACCTACCAATATGCTTGGTAGCAACATCCTCAGAGTAGTCATTACAAAAGTACAACACTGATTTCTCCCTAGGGTAAATGGGAGAAGGAAGCGATTGGATAATGCCAAACTGTCGAGAGACAAGATTTGGCTGGTAAGCAATCAGGCTCAGATGATTCTTTGAACTCTTGAAGCGCAATGGCATTATCCTAGGAGTGAGAAACGCTTCCCACAATGTTGTCTGCTCTTCGAGGTGAGGATCCTCTGATGACTTGGGATGGGGCCTGGTGAACCACCCTGGACCAAACTTTCGACTGGAGAAAGGAGCCATGGTCGAGGTAAATTCTATCCTCCTGGCAAACATCTGAACGAAGTTTGCAAAGGTCTTTTGGAGTTCCAGCCCATCCTCAGTGGGAGTCAATAAGGCAAGCTTGGTGCCTTCGACACGCCTTCTGGCTATCTCATGAGCCTTTTCGTTTATTTGAGCCTTATGGGGTAGAAAAGACTCAAAAGTGGCGTTTAGCCATAGTTGTAGTAGCCAGAAGGGTCCAGCAAGCAGCAAGCTGGCTCTATTTTCTATTATTTTTAATTGAGTCGCTCCACTGCTTATTGACTCATATAGGTTCGCCAGTATTAATTCGGCCAAACAGATGTTTTGACTGTGATGAAGCTAAGTAGCAAGGGTGACCATTTTCTTCGTCACCTGTAGGGATTTCATGCAGAACACGAAGCGTGACAGCCAAAGGGCTAGAAACGCAATGTGCTCCACATCCGTCACCACAGCCGTCGATTTGTCATGGTAGTGGTTAGTAAAGGTGGTATAAGTGGGTTTGGTAGCTGAAAACCCAATCTGGTCTTCAGACATTTCCTCTAGGTCGAAGTAATCCCCAGTTGGTCGAAGACCAGTAATAGCAGCCACGTCGAAGAGAGTGGGTGTTACCATTCCACAAGGCAGGTGGAAGGTGAAGTGAGTATAGTCCCAAAATAGCAAAGAAGCTACCAGCATTTCAGGACAATAGTTGAGACCAGTTTTGGACAGCATGACTAGGTCATAAATCCCCATGCCCTTCCAAATCGAAGCCTGGCACTTCTCCATCTTGTCGAGCCAAGCGTTGTATTCTGGTGTAAGGTTAGGGCTAGACCTAAAAGCCCCAACCCCCTATTGAAGAACCGAAGATCTATTTTTTCTTTTGCAGGATCTTCGGTATCGTCTGTCACCTTCTTGGAGCACCCAATGGGCTTGAGTGCCTCATGTACGGGGAAGAAACCCTTGATTTTCGTAGGGTCAGCAATGCATGCAGATAGAGGACCGGACATGGTGAAAACCTGGTTGGAATATCCAACAGGAATCAGCAGTTGAGAAGAATAAGTTTCACGCTCAGCATCTCCCATGGGTTCGGGAACCCTTCGCATTCCCATGGAGTTAACTATTGGAGCGGTTGAAAAGATTTCTGGTTGAGTAGTTTTAGAGGGAGTGCTAGATCTGGGGATATTGGAAGAACGAGAACATGAAGCCATTTCTTGGTTTGAGATGAAGATGGATGAAGAACAAAGGTTTCTGGGTTTGGAGAGGAAGAAGCAAAGGTTTGCTTGCAGGAATTTTTGTTCGACTTAAGGCTTGGATGAAGGAAGGCGTAAAGAGTCCAACAAGGGGCACTTAACGCTATGAACATCAGAATGGTATCCGTATCTGGAACGTATCTGAGTTGTATCTGGAGATTTAATTTGTATGAGCAATGGAATGGCGTCCGTGTCTGGAGCGTATCTGAGCTGTAACTGTGTTTGAATCTAAATGAATAACAGAATGATTATCGCGTTTGGAGTAAATCTGCATTGTATCTGAATCTGAAATCTGAATAAGCGACAGAATAGCATCCGTGTATGGAGCATCTCTGGGCTGGGGAAATGTTTGAATGAATGACAGAATGGCAACCATGTCTGGTGTGTATCTGGACTGTATCTGTAATTGAGATCTGTATGAGTAGCAGAATGACTTCCGTGTCTTGGAGTGTATATGAGCTTAAAGTTGATAGTTGAATCTGAATGAGAGATAGAATGGCTTTCGGGTCTGGAGCGTATCTAGTCTGTATCTAATTGTTGAAGTCTGAATGAGTGGCAGAATGACATCTGTGTCTGGTGCGTATCCGTACTGTATCTTGACTTTGGGTTCCGAATGAGTAATAAAATGACCTCCGTGTCTGGGGTGTATCCATATTGTATCTGAGTAAGAGATCTGAATGAGAAATAGAATGGCTTCTGTGTCTGGAGCGTATCCATACTATATCTGAATAAGAGATCCGAATGAGTAGCAGAATGACTTCCATGTCTTGGAGTGTATCCGCACTGTATCTGAAATCTTTGAATAGTTGTTAAAGATAGCTTTTAATCTTTTCCTGAAAAGGGTAAAATGTTAGCTGAAACACAAAGTTATGTTGCATGACATGTATGATGCAATAAAATGTGTTCTATCAATGTTTATGATATATGAATGTAATGTATGCGCATGTAAGCTGATTAGCTGTCTTGCTGAGGAAAATAAATCCTTGATAGCTGGAGATAGTAAAATCTTTGACTGCTGCCGGGGAAAATAAATCCTGGACCGATGCCGGGAATTCCACAACCTTTGATTGCTGAAAATGAGAAATCCTTGGACCACTGTTGGAGATAGAAAATCTTTGGCAACGTGTGGGGATTAACAAGAACTTTGACAACATTGTGTGGGAATGTGAGAATCCTTCACGACTTCCTGGGGATATAGGGATCCTTCAAGTCCTTTGAAGTTGGAACATGATAGACATTCCGTTGTAAGAATAATGCCGAGTGTTGCTTGAGAAACCTGTTTGGGGAATCCCGAGAAACTTGATGACTGTGGCTGAGGATTGAGAATCTTCAATCTATTGGGAAAATAACTCTGTGGGGAGAAAGTTTATTCTTCTGGAGAGTTTTCAAGAGCTTGGGTTGTATGCCAATCTTCTGAGGAATTATTCAAAGTTGTGGTCTGGTTAACTGTCAGGTTCTAAGATAACTTGCAGGGGGATTTTCTGGTTTTAAGACAACTCCCTGGGGAATTGGAGGAAACTGGATGGTCTTCCACTGGGGTTTAAGGGTTGAAGTTTTGGACTTCGCTGGGGAAGAAAGTTTCATCTTCTCTGAGGATCTGCAGCTCAAAGTTTTCTGGCTCCGCTGGGGACATGTATTTCAAGGTTTTGGCTCCACTGGGGACCTCGATGATGTACTACAGGGGATTTTACTTGGAATAGCCTAAAGACGTTTTCCTATACTTCCAACCTATCAGTAATTATTCTTTCCCATTTTCGTTTATTTGTAAACAGTGATTATATTCAAATGCATATGCTCATTTAATAAACCATTGGACGTTTTCAAATAAAACACAAGTGTAAAGAAAAATAAAAGGCAAATAGTTTTCTGCACTTTGAAGTATCTTTATATTAACTTTGTGTAAGTATTTTGTACAAAGGAGACAGGCATCCTAGTAAGAGAATGTTGTCGTAAAAATTGAGAAAAATTTATACAAAGAAAGATGGCTATGTGTAAAAATTCCATGGGGTTCCCATTCTGCTATAGCCTTCGTAACTCTGGATAGCTTGTCCATTTGTTGCTTCGTCCGCAGATGATTGGATTGATCAGAAGCCTGGAGCTTATATGTGAAGAGATTGTCCATAAAGTGATCCGACGAGACATAGTCATACGCTTTAATTCCCTAACTTTTTCCTGGACCGCCCTTTCGGGTTTTCAGTCCACCGGGAAACCCTTTTTTGCCCAAGTCGACCTTTCGGGTTTTCAACTTGCCGGGTGTACAGATTTTTTTATTTATCCCTAACTTTTGCCTGAACAACCCTTTCGGGTTTTCGATTCACCGGGATTCCCATTTTTTCCCAAGTTGCCCTTTCGGGTTTTCAACTTGTCGGGTCGTTTATGCGTAGTATTTTTTGACTATGTCTACATTCGCAGGGTGCGGCAGGTCATCGCTGTCCATGGTGGTCAGGATCATTGCCCCACCAGAAAAAATGTTTTTGATCACAAATGGTCCTTCGTAAGTAGGAGTCCACTTTCCCTAGGGATCACTTTGCGGCAAGATAATCCGCTTGATTACAAGACCCCCGACTTGATATACTTGTATTCTGACTTTCTTGTTGAAAGCTTTGATCATTCATTTTTGATACGCCTGACCATGGCAAACAGCAGTAAGTCGCTTCTCGTCAATCAAGTTAAGTTGATCAAGTCGGGTCTGAATCCAATCGTCTTCGCTCAAACCATCATCCTTCATGATTCTCAAGGAGGGAATCTGAACCTCGATAGGTAAAACAACTTCCATGCCGTATACCAAAGAATAGGGTGTTGCCCCAGTTGATGTTCGTGCCATGGTACGGTACCCATGCAGAGCAAATGGTAACATCTCATGCCAGTCCTTGTAGGTGACTGTCATCTTTTGAATGATCTTCTTGATATTTTTTTTTGCAACTTCGACAACACCGTTCATCTTAGGCCGATAGGGAGATGAATTATGATGTTGAATCTTGAACTGCTCGCACAGAGCGATGATCATAGTATTGTTTAAATTTGTACCGTTGTCAGTGATAATCCTGTCGGGGATACCATACCGGCAAATGAGGTTCTGCTTGATGAAGCGGGCAACCACATTCTTTGTAATCAATGGCTACCAGAATGAAACGATGCCCATTGGATGTTGTAGGCTTGATCTCTCCAATCATGTCGATTCCCCACATTGCGAATGGCCAAGAAGCGGTTAAGACATTGAGGGGAACTGGAGGTATATGTACCTTGTCTGCATATATTTGGCATTTGTGACAAGTACAGGAATGTTGATGACAATCAACTTCCATGGTAGACCAGTAATAGCCTGCCCTTAGAATCTTCTTAGCCATCATATGACCGCTTGAATGGGTGCCAAAGGTACCATTGTGCAGTTCAGCCATAATTTGTTCAGCTTCCACCTTGTCCACACAACGGAGCAGAATGCAATCATGATTGCGCTTGTATAGGATACCATTGCTCAGGAAGAACTTAGCTGAGAACCTCCTTAGGAACTTTTTTTCGTTGACTGAAGCTCCTTCAGGGTATTCTTGTGCTTCGAGATACCTTTTGACGTCATGAAACCAAGGTCGGTCCACTACTTCTTCGGTATTAATCTCGTGACAATGTGCAAGTTCGTCCATTCGTTCAATGGTGATTTGAGGAGCCTCATTATCCCAGTTAAGTTTAAACATGGATGACATTGTAGCTAGCGCATCTGCTAGCTGATTCTCTTCTCGCGGGAAGTGCTCGAAGGTGATCTGCTCGAAGTGTGGTAACAATGTCAGGACATGTTCTTTGTAAGGGATGAGGTTAGGGTGTTTAGTATCCCACTCTCCTTTGATTTGACTGATAACCAAAGCTGAGTCCCCAAATACAATCAAAGATTTGATTCCCAAGTCAATAGCAACCTTGAGACCAAAGATACAAGCTTCATACTCGGCCATGTTGTTAGTGCAGCTGAAGCAGAGTCTAGCAGTGAAAGGTGTATGGCAACCTTCTGGAGAGATAAGTATCGTGCCGATACCGTTTCCAAGTGCATTGGAGGCACCATCAAAGTACAGGGTCCATCAGGATCCTTATTCAGGTCCGTCATACGGTCTTCTTTCTTCAATGTTTCTCAAAGTCATGATATCCTCGTCGGGAAAGTCGAATCTCATAGATTGGTAATCTTCGACAGCTTGATGGGCCAGATGATCGGCTAGCACACTCCCCTTTATAGCTTTTTGGGTTGTGTACTGTATATCATATTCGGTGAGGATCATCTGCCATCTAGCGATTCTTCCGGATAGAGCAGGCTTCTCGAAGATGTACTTGATCGGATCCATCTTAGAGATCAATAAAGTGGTATGTGTCAACATATACTGCCTTAGCTGGCGAGCAGCCCATACCAAAGCGCATCAAGTTTTCTCGAGCAGTGAGTAGCGAGTCTCACAGTCGATAAACTTTTTGTTAAGGTAATAAATGGCATGCTCTTTTCGGCCAAACTCATCATGTTGGCCCAGTACGCACCCCCATTGAATTCTCCAAAACAGTCAGATACATGATTATCGGCCTTCCTTCGACGGGTGGCATCAAGATAGGAGGTTCCAGCAAATACTCCTTGATTCTATCAAAATCAACTTGACAGTCATCATTCCATTTAACCACCTGATCTTTCTTCAACAGCTTGAAGATTGGTTCACAGGTAGATGTTAGGTGAGAGATAAACCTTGCAATGTAGTTTAGGCGTCCCAAGAAACCTCTGACCTCCTTCTGAGTGCGAGGGGCCGGCATTTCTTGTATAGCTTTGACTTTGACAGGATCGACCTTGATGCCTTTGTTATTGACGATGAATCCCAAAAGTTTACCGGACCTGACTCCGAAAGTGCACTTGTTAGGGTTCAGTCTGAGCTTGTACTCTTTCAACCTGACAAACAGCTTTTGCAGATGGTCGAGGTGTTCTTCTTCTGTTTGTGAACGGGCTATCATGCCGTCTACGTAGACTTCAATCTCATGATGTATCATGTCATGAAACAAAGCTACCATGGCGCGCTGATAGGTTGCCCTGGCATTCTTCAATCCGAATTACATCACTTTATAGCAGAAGGTACCCCACTGCATAACAAAAGTAGTCTTCTCCATGTCTTCGGGGGCCATTTTGATCTGGTTGTACCCCTAAAATCCATCCATGAAAGAAAATACCTTGTGTTGAGCTGTGTTGTCAACCAAGATGTCAATGTGCGGTAGTGGAAAGTCATCTTTAGGGCTAGCCCTGTTTAAGTCTCTCTAATCCACACACATTCTGACTTTGCCATCCTTCTTAGGCACGGGCACAATGTTAGCAACCCATTATGGATAGGAAGTAACAGTAAGGAAGCCAGCATCGAACTGCTTCATCACTTCAGCTTTGATCTTTTCAGACATATCAGGCCTCATTCGGCAGACTTTCTGTTTGATTGGTGGACAGTCTTCTCTTGTAGGGAGACGGTGAACCACAATATCTGTATCCAGTCCTGGCATGTCTTCGTAGGACCAGGCGAAGATCTCAACATATTCATTCAACAGTCGAACTAAACGCTCCTTGACATTTGGTTCTAGGTTGGCACCCACTTTAACTTCTTTTCTGTCTTCCTCTGTTCCCAAGTTGATAGTCTCTAACAACTCCTCGTGAGGTAGAATAGCCCTTTCTTCTTGTTGCAACAGTCTAGCTAACTCTCCAGGCACCTCACAGTCTTCATCACCTTCGTATTCGACATGATTGACCAGATCTTCAGAGTCACTGAAGGCCATAGCAGAATTGTTACCCATGGAATCTGGGGTGGATGGGTACCTGCATTTTGTGAGTGTGGGCGTGTGTAAGGGATAGCCACCTTTAAACAAATAAAATGTAAAAAGAAAGACAATGAACACAAAAGTTTATATATGAAAATGTCCATGATTCATTAAAATGGCATATGAAGATGAAAAATCAAGCCCTTACAAATGGACCTATATGCCTCGGGTTAGGCATAAGGCAAAAAGTGTACGAATTTTAAAAACTATTACAGACCAACTGAAAATGTTCGAAAGATAAATTACTGATTGATGAAAGTAATGGGAACAAAGTCTTTCGCCTCCCAGTTGTTCAGCCCTCCTTCAGTAGTTAGAAAGATCCAGTCTTCAAAATTGCTCTCCTATTCATCCTCATCTAAAGCATGAACTCCATGATGGGTGATCTTTAATGGTGGTCCTCCAGCCCGGGAGCGACGCACAGCCTTCTGACTAGCAGCAGTGAAACCCAAGCCGAACTTATCTGTCTTGTAAGGAAAATCTGGCAGTTGACCCCATACTGTGCTTCCTCCTTCCTCAATCACAACCTTCGCATCTTTGAGGGATGACATTCAGGACACAGGTTTGGTAATGATGGGCACAAAAGTCATTGTCTTGGCTACCGCAACTTCAGGAGAAACCTCTTCAAAGTGCTGAAAGGGGGTTTCAATGAATTCACCATCTAATTCAACATAGCGGAAAGAATTAAGATGGCTTATCATGTATTCCTCCTCACCGAGAACTGTCACAATTTTCCCCTGGACAGGGTACTTAAGCTTCTGATACAGAGTAGATGTGACGACTCCAGCATGACGAATCCAGGGCCTTCCTAACAAGCAAGAGTAGGAGGGATGTATGTCCATGACATAAAATATGGAGTTGAAAGTTTCCGCACCCACTTTAATCGGGACGTCCACCTCCCCGTGGACCATCCGTTTAGAACCATCGAAGGCTCTGACAATGATGTTGATGGGCTTCAAAATTAGACCTTCGCAATCTATCCTATCCAATTCTTTTTTAGGCAAGACATTTAAAGACAATCCAGTATCCACCAGAACGTGAGCAAGACTAGTCCCTCTACATTCCACCGAGACATGCAGCGCATCATTATGCTTTCTTCCCTTAGATGTTAAACCGACATCAGAGAAGCCAAGACTGTTGTCGGCTGTTAGGCTGGCTACACACTCCTGGAACTGGTCCGCGGAGGTTTCCCGAGGCACATGGGCCGTCTTCAAGAACTTGATCAAAGCTTTGGCATGAGCTTCGAAATAGAGTAACAAGTCCAGCATAGAGATTTTTGAAGGGGTTTGCCCCAGTTGTTCTACGACATCATAGTCGCTTTTCTTAATTATTTTTAAAATCTCCTCCATTTCCTTTTGAGTGGTTTCGGGGATGACCAAAGGCTAAGCCCTTGTCCTGACGGGCGCTTCTTGGATCCCCTTACCTTTATCAGCAGCAACATCAGAGGGTACAACTACGGGAGTGACAATTTATTCAATCACTGGAGTTTGCACAGAGATGTTGACCAACACAGGAGTGATCTTAGGAGCATTTGAGGGTCCGAAGACTTCCCTTGGGGGAGCAATCTCCGGAGAGAAAATTCTTCCGTTGCGGGTGATCTTACTCATCCCCGTAATATTTCCTATGTCAGGAGTCTCTTCATTGGAACTTTCTTCAATTGATTCAATCTTCTTAACACCGTGGTAGAAGATCTCTCCTCTATAATTCCACAGTATTGTCTTGTTGGACTTGTATGGGATAGGCCCTGACATAGTTATCTTCAGAGGTACAAACTTTGGATCGGGTGTAATCTTAACAAGTCTTTTGGAGACCTTGGAAATACTGGCGGAAATGGTAATTATAGCAACATCGTTGATAGGAGTTGGAGTAACAGGAGTAACAGGGGTAGCAGGAGTTTTCTAAAAGAGGATTTCTTGATTATCTATTAGGCGTTGGATGCCTAACTTCAACAGCGGACAGTCGGATTGTAAGGACGAACAAAGATAACAATCTTTTCCACATCCCGGGAAAATCCCGGCTTTCAACAGATTCATCTTGATTATTGGTAATGGAGTCATTAAGTCATCAACAATAGCAACATAAAGATCTTCTACAACAGCATGGACATTATGACCATGTTTTGGAATTGGGGCAGAGATCACATTAGGTTTTTCAGGGGCGTCAAACTCCACCTCCTTGGCATCTATTAAATCCTGGATCTTATTTTTGAGGGCCCAACAATTGTTGGTGTCATGCCCCACGTTGTCCGAATGATAAGCAAACTTTGCATTTGAATGGTAGTAGGGAGAAGAGGTATTCGGATTCTTTGGCGCCTCTTTCAAACTTGCAAGGTTTAACTTCAACAGATGAGGGAGAACTTGAGCTGGTGTCATATTGATCCGGGTGAATTGCCGTGCAGGCCTTTCCACCCTTGCTTGGTTGGTTCTGGGTTGACTGTTTTGAGGTTGATCCACTGCAGAATTCTGAATCATTACAACCCCCACCGCTGGCCGGCGCTCGACTCCTCTTTGAATTCTTTGGGAGTAAACAGCTAATACTTCTTTCTTGGCTGGAAAGGTCTTCTTGATAGCAGCGGAAGCAGATGCATCCTTTTGAATTTTACCGCTCTTGATGCCAGCTTCAACTCTTTCACCAGTCAGAATTAACTCAGTGAACCCCGCATGCGAACTCCCGATCAAGTGATTAAAGAATGGACCTGACAGGGTCCCCAAAAACATATCCACAAGCTCTCTTTCAGACAATGGTGGCTGCACCCTTCCAGCCAAGTCCTTCCATTTTTGGGCATACTCCTTAAAGCCTTCATTGGAGACCATACCCATACTCTGTAATTGAGTACGAGTAGGTGCTAAGTCCGCATTATATTGATATTGTCTATAGAAGGAAGCAGCCAAATCCTCCCAATTGTGCACATCAGATCTCTCAAGCTGGTTGAACCAATCCAATTGTGTACCCGACAAACTATCTTCAAAAAAGTGGACCCACTGATCCTTATCAGAAGAATGAGGTTGGATCTTTCTGACGTAAGACCGTAGGTGCATCTTCGGACAAGACAAACCATCATATTTAACAAATGTAGGCACTTTGAATTTAGGGGGAATCACAATCCCAACAACCAACCCTAGCTCCTCGAAATCCAGTCTAGGCACTCTTTGTACCTCCATGGCGGCCAGACGCTCTTCCAGATTCTTGTACTTGTCGTCTGCAGGAGGGTACTGTTGCTCAGAGTAGTCTTCATCCTCTTCTTCTTCTTCTTCTTCTTCTTCCTCAGACTCGGAGGGCACTGCAGCTCCCTTTCCTTTACCTACCCCTTCATCAGATGTTAAGGGGAAATCCAGGACCCTTCTAGCTTGGTTCTCAAATCTTCTTCCCAAAGTAGCCACACCCACTCTTTTCTTTTTCTTTTTCTCCTTTTCTTTTTCCTTTTCCTTTTCCAGCAGTGCTTTAAGATCCTCCTGACCCTTTGCCAAGGTCATGAGTAGTTGTTGGAACTGTAAATTTTGCGCTTGTAAATCTTTGACCGTCTGCTCTATATCCATCTTGCTGAAATAAACATCAGAGAGATAAGGAAACCTGGTGTGAATACCTGCTTATGCATATGATGAATGATATGTATTCATGTAATGCATTGAAGGATTCAGAAATTCAAATTTGTTGCAAACAAAAAAGAACGCACGTCATATTAATAAGATGGAATTGTTAGTACATAAATACCCCACGGGAAAAATAATACAAAATTCTAAGGTAAAAAGACGTTGCACATCCTCTTTGGTGCGATGTAGGTGTTGAGATTCTGCTCTTCATGGAGTCGACGAGTAAGTTCCAAAACCTTATTCTCACTGGCGTAGAAGTTGGCTTCAAAAGTATCGCGTTCTCCCTTGAGTTGTATCCAACTCCTTTGCAAATCTTCCAATAATGTTGGCATGTCAGGATGTAGGAGGGTGTATGGAACCTCTCCTTCCATAACAGGCTCTTTGATCATAGGCAGAATGTAGGGGTAAGGCATCATATGACTCTGGGCGCGGGTTCGTACCCACTTGAGGTAAGGCTCAAGGGGGATGGAATTCTTGTGTCCTAGTGTCTTACTGTCCACTTTGTTGGGCATCCTCCAAGCTCGGATAAACCTTTGTCGAAGTCCTTAAGCATTGTTGTCGAAGTCAAAAACCAAGTCTGGAATCAGCATGTCATGTGGGCCATCCCTTCGGGCATACCCAAATTGTCTCAGAGCCAAGCAGGGGTTGTAGGTAATGCCTCCCCTAATTCCAAGTAATGGGACATTAGGGAATTCCCCATAACGATCAATGATAATGACATTTTCTCTGGACCGAGAACACCAATGAACATCTGAATGTGTAAGAGTCATCAATCGTTGTGACCACCTCAAGCCTTGCTCATTCTTCAAGACTGACTGGGGAAGGTGAGAAATAAACCACCTTGCTAGAAGAGGATTACAGCACATGAGAACACCCCTTTTCCTCATTGTTCGTGTGTGAAATGAGTGGAGGATATCCCCAAGTAATGTAGGCACAGGATTACGAGATATGAAAATCTTGACAGCATTCACATCTATAAGCTGATCAAGGTTTGGGAACAAGACCAACCCAAAGATGAGAAGTGCTAAAATCTCCTCAAAAGCTTGCAGATCTAGAGAATTCCAGCAGTCTTGTGCCTTCTCAAACAGAAACTTTGCCAAGAAACCCTTGACACCACTTCTGGTTTCCCAATGACCTTTGATATCAGATGGTTGCAAGTGTAAGGCTTGAGCAACATCTTCAGGCTTTGGTTCTCTTTCCATACTGTTGTAGGGTAGTTGATGGAGAATAGGAATCCTCAGGAGTTGAGAAAATTTCTCCAAAGTAGGCACGAGTTGGTAATCAGGAAATGTAAAGCAATGGTGTAGGGGGTCAAAGAACTGGAAGAGAACTTTTATCATGTCTTCTTCAATGTTGGAGTTGACCAAGCTGAGAAGTCTACCATGTTTTTCAGTGAAGGGAGAATTCTCTGGAATCTTGGAAGTAAACTCCTTGAGTTGAGGAGGGATTCTCCCAAGGTTGACTTGGATTGTTTTTCTGCGGAGTGATTCCATAACCTACAAAATAGGAACAAAGATGAAGATCCAAACCCTTGAAATGGTTAGTGGATGTACATGATGCTTTATGATGCTCATGATGTTTATGCATAAGTATATGTACAAGAAAATCACATAAGATCCTAGTTTCAGGCTTGCATGGGGTTTCATAGGTAAGTACCCTCTTGAAGTTAGTTGGCTCAACCTGTCCTATAAATAGTAACCGGGTTCTAAGGAGCTCAATATCACTGGATTATTTTCTGTGTTCATTGTTTCAATTTAGCCACTTAACCGGTGACCGAAATATTCCAAGAAAATAACCCTCAATGAGTGTAGTATCTAGTATCTACCAACTTCGGACTGCACCAAAGCCGGTCATCTCACTAGCCCTAATAAGGCCAAGATGGTCAAGTAAAGGTTCTAAAAGTCCATTAGTGCTTCATGACATCACTCAGTGGCCCCGTATTCTATTTGATTGACTCAAAGGATACCGATACCCATAAATATGTCGCACTAATATAGCTATTGCTTCAACCATGTCGATATACCCCGCACAGTTTCCACAATGTATTGCTATTTACCTATGAATGTTTCCCAAATCCGGGTAGAGGATTTCAAACCCAAATAATATGACCAAATGTAAAGCAATCAAGTCAATCAAGATAAGCATGTAAAGGTGATCTGAAACCCTAAGGTAACCCCACTTTTATAAGGAATCCCCAGCAGAGTCGCCAGTTCTGTGATACGGTGGGAGAACTGACTTGAGGTTTTGCGTTTGTGTTCGCAAATGTTTCAGTTTAGCAAGAGTCGCCACCGACTTTTTATTTTATCCAAAGGAAAGGTCAAAAAGCATAGAAAAGACCTTTGAGATGTTTTCTTGGGTTCAGGGGGTAGATTATGAAAAGGGAAGGTGCAAGCACCCTTTTCATCCATGGTTATCCATGGGCTCTTAGTTACTTGTTTAGATCACTTGCTTTTGCTTTTCAATTGTTTGAAATGGTGCTTTGTGTGTGGTTTTGAAAATGTTTTGAAAAGAGACCATCATTGTGGCAACCTTTGTAATGATTCTTGTTTGAATGTAT
Organism: Vicia faba; assembly: GCA_948472305.1. Taxonomy (NCBI): domain Eukaryota; kingdom Viridiplantae; phylum Streptophyta; class Magnoliopsida; order Fabales; family Fabaceae; genus Vicia; species Vicia faba. Next base: position 1,026,245,801 of record OX451736.1, on the reverse strand, counting down.
ACAAAGGTGTATTGTCTTTTGAAAAGATGTTTCAATGTTTGAAAGTTTGATTTGGGAAAATGTTTTGAAATTGTGTTGTGATGTGTGTTTGAAAATAGCAAGGATGTTTTTGCAAGTTTTGATCAAGTAACTAAGAGTTGTCTACCCTATCTACTCAAGAGTCTTTCCTACATATTTTTAACCCTTTTACATTGTTGTTTTACCATTGCATTTGGTAAACAACCTTGTATTTGGATGTTAAACGGGACAGGCGCGGGTCATCGTATTGACCATGATAGCAATTGTGCTAAGTATCTTAGCAAATTTTTGAGGGACTAGATCATTTTGTATAGGCAACCAAGATAGCGTCATCGAGGGACTATGACCTTTTGTTTTGTTTTTTTGTTTTGCCAAGATACTCAACATGCATATGAAACAACCGGCTGAAAATCATCAAAACAATGAAGTCGCCATCGAACGTCTTTTATCCCACATGTAGGGAAAGGTAAACATCGAGAAAACCTGAGAAGGGAGAAGTCACGGTCTTGCGACCGAGAGATCGGATAAGGGAGTCTGTTACGCGAGGGGAAGGTATTGGCACTCCACACGCCCGTAGTACTCTACGGTATCCACTCTTGTTATCTATCTTATGGGTGTGTTTAATCTATGCTTACTGTCTACTATACTACTGAAAGGAATGGATGCAAAAGAAAAGAGAAAAGAATGTAGGGAAAATAAAATTGTGCTCGCCTGGGCCCTACCCCAATGCCTACGTATCCTTTTTGAGGAATCAGAGCTACCGTAGTTCGGCTCACATGTTTTTGTTTGTTTTGTGTTTTTTATGGACAATGTTAATTCCGCCTTCTGCCGCAGCTCGACCTTTGGAGACTTATGTGTTGGCACAGAAGTAAACTAATCATGTCCTTACCTGAAAAAGGGTTTAGAGAAAAGGTGCTCGAGCTCACAAAATGATTTGAATTTGTTTTGTGTTTTGTTACCTTGAAAAAGGGTTTAAGTATGATTAGCATGTTTTTGATTTGCTAAGAAAAGAAGTTTTTGTTTTGAATGCAAGGATGCAAAGAGGGGAAGAAAAGAGTCTAAGGGAGACTAGCCTATTTCTAACCTACTGTTATCATACAATGGTAGTCCTATGTCAAGGATGAAGGGGGAAGTTTCTACCTACTGTTAGCATGCATGGTTTATAATCTAAGGTCTAACTTGCATCAAAACAGAGCAAGCGTATCCTAAGGGAACATGGTATGTACAAGGATAGATCAAATAAGCCAGAAAAAAAGCACACCTAAGGAGATCCTGCCTAGGTTAACATGTCGAAGAAAGTCTAAAAAACTATCCTATAGGGAACATGCAATTAGAGCGAAGTCGTGATCTCAATTTCTAAATTGAGTGACTCATCGATCGGCAAGAAATAAAGGAAAGCGATAAAATCCTATAGGGAGTATGCACTGAGAGCGAAGTCGTGATCTCAATTTCTAAATTGAGTGACTCATCGATCGGCAAGAAAGTAAAGAAAGCGATAAAGTCCTATAGGGAGAATGCACTGAGAGCGAAGTCGTGATCTCAATTGCTAAATTGAGTGACTCATCGATCGACAAGAAATTAAACAAACATAAGCACAACACATATAGCCAATGAAGTGCGGAATGCCTGCTACAGGTCTTTAAACAGCGACTTCGAGCGCACGCTCTTTATTTCCTACTTCACATGATATCTAGAAAGTGGTAAATATAATATTACAATAAATGGCCTGAAACCATACTAAATGAATAATAAAAATCCGCAAAAACCAAGTCAAAGCATGGCGAAAGCTCGGAGGGCGCCACAAACTAGCATCAACAACAAATAGCGTCAGAAGCGTGAACAACATATGCAAGCAAAGCGTATCCGTCACCAAAGAGAATGGTATCCCAATTGCTTCTCAAAGTATGCACATCTCATAGAATTTGTTAGTAGATAACAACAAAATCAAATGTGATAATGGCAATTAACAATATGCACAAAAATGAAGTATGAATATGTACAACACAAAGCAAACAAGTCAAAGGGAGCATAAAATAGCATTCTGGACAGCAACCTCGTACTCATGAAAATAGGTGCAAAAACCGGTTTAGAAACATCCAAACTTGCTATCGATATCGAAGAAATGCTCAAATAAGTATAACAATGCATATTCACAAATAAAAACTCAATGCACATGCGAAATACAAGTTCCGGACAGCATTACGCATATTTTGAAATTCATCACGAATCGATTTGGAAATCAAAGTTTTAGTACATTAATCTTGATAATTAGCATGAGAGGGTTATCTGGAACTTGCACATGAACATGTAACCTCAAGATTGATCTAAAAATCAAGAATTAAAGTCTTAAAACAACATGAATTTAATGTATCGGAATTTAATCAATAAATAATTAACTCCAATTCATGAGTTTATGTATTTATGCCAAAAGTGTGATGAATAGGAATCAACTCACAATTTGCCAAACACAAAAGTTGTGAATCAAAATGTATTCTGATACGCTAAATTCACAAAGTTCTCAAACAATTAGTTAAAACCAAATGATATTACTTGACATCAAAGTAAGAGTTAACACACAAAAAGTATCACAATTCAACAATGAAATACAAGATAATGTGCAAAAAACTTGAATCGAAAAGTTAGAAAATTAATCGAAAAGCATCTGAAATCAACCGCAAAAATTAAGGCGGCATAGAAACATGCCAACGGTTCCAAAAATTAACTCGGTTCGGCCAAATTCCGTTATGAAATATGATTTTTGAAACTGCTACAGTAGCAGAAAAACAGAACGAAATTTGTCCGAATCAAAAAAATACTCGCGCGAGAGATTTCGGATGGCTCAAGAAAATCGGTTTTCATTAAAGAAAGTCAGAAAAACTCAATACGAATCAAAAGTTAGAGCAAAAACACCAATTATGTCAAACTTTGTCATTTACCAAGTATTGAGATATTTTCTATCAAACTCAATCAAACTTACTTCAAAAATGTTTAGCAATGACATTTGAGTCTATTAGAAATCATCTCAATTTATTGAAATAGAAAGCAACAAGTAATCAACCAAAAATTGGTAAAAGATTAGATTATGTCAAAAATTAGTAACTTGAGATCATATGCAAAAAATGCATTTCAAATGCAAAAAAAATACCAATGATCATCAACCAAAAATAATTGGAAACATGTAGTAAATATTGAAAATCAAAGATTAGGCCTAAACTAAACTAATTGTTAGTTTATGTTACAACACCTAAATCAAAGTTAGTGTTAGAATCTACCTAACCTAAACTATTAACAAATTCTACATCAAGAATTAGAAACTAGTGTTGATCTAATCAAAAGTTCAAAATCTCAAACTAATGTTAGTACTAACTAGTTTTCTATAGCTAGTTCAACTTAAACACTAGTGTAACTATACCTAGGACTAAAAATCAACACAACAACACTATGTCAACTTCAAGTTACAACCAAAATCAATTTATCAAGTTTAATTAATCACTTATTTCAATAAGCAATTTAATAAAATGGTATTAAATTCTCAATTCAAATCAATTCTCAACAATTAAGCCTCAATTACACAATTAAAACATCAATCAACACAAAATCAAGAAAAAGCACTTATTCTAAAAAATCACTTATTTCAAAAAGCGCTTAATTCAAGAAAACTCACCGATAGAAGTGAATAGGAGGCTTAGGTATAGAGATCGCAATAAACGGATCGACAATCGGAGGATAATTGTTCTTGATCTTGACTTTTGGATCTTGATGAAGTTGTGGTTGTGTTCTTGATGAAAAAAGTGTAGAACCTTGATTTGATCTTTGAGAGAATTGAGAGAAAAGTTTTGATTGTTTGTGGAGATTTTTTAATTATGAGAGAAATTGGAGTAAAAAGAATATATAGTATGGGCTTATGTGAGTGAATTTGGTTAATGGGTCTCAAATATTCATAAATATAAATCTAGAATTTTAATTCACTTGAGTGCGATACGTTCTAGGCAAATTCGTAGGAATCTCGGTGCGACTTTAGAAGTTGAAATGTGAATCTAAAATGTAGCCAACGTCGAGAACAACATCGTGTCCAAAGATGAGCTCGATCGGATAAACGGTGATTTAGTTATGATTTTTTGAAGTTTCGTCTCAGATGAAAATATTTCTCGGTTCAGCATTTTCAACCACGCTGCGCGCGCTTCAGACCAAAAACGAAGGCCTTCGGGATACCGCTCGAATTGGAAAACTGAAAGAAATATTTAACCAACTCAATTTTTGAACCACTGCCACTCGAACCGGCTCGATACGATAAGAATCGACCGAGTTATGATTTTCTGAAGATGAAGCCGGTGAATATTTGTCACTATTTTCTCATGCGAATATATTTGATAAATTCATATATTCTAAGACTCTCTGGGTAGAACTGGCTTCCGGCTGTGAGATACGAAATGTAGATGACATCAAGACGGAATTTTAGCCACCGGAACGGGTTCAAAACGATAAACGGTCTTCGAGTTATGAATTTTTTAGTGTGCGAAAACTGCACTTTCAGCACCTTTTTCTTTGTATTTTTCACCATATAACTTCCAAAAGAACCGCGTATCTGGAGACTTTCCTTTGAGAATTAGCTTTTGGTCCAAACACAAAAATTGAATAGAACATCGAGACGGTTTCAAATCCTCATGAATCAACCGAAAACACCATTCCAAGCTGGAGATGCGAATTTTCAAACTCTGATCAGTAAAAACACTGTTTCTAATTCGCACTGTTTTAAATTCACCGAAAACAACCAAATCTTCCACAACTCAAACATGTGTTGAAAAATTACGATAGCTTTGTTGTGTTGATCAAATACCTTGATCCCATGAATATGGAAACAATGAGATGCATGCATGTGTTAGATGACCTAATGAAGGTTATGTACATGAGGAAAGTGCGAGAATGCGTAAACCAGACAAAAGTAAAAGGGTAGGACAAATTTGGGGTATTACAGCTGCCCCTATTTAATCATCTTAATCCTGAAAGTAGGATTGGCGCGTGCCTTTCGGGAGTTCAAGGTTGAAGATGATTAAATACCAATGCCGAAAAGTTGTCCTGAGAGAGAGAGAGAGAGAGTAAGTGTTTTCTTTATTTATGTGTTATTTGTTGGGGGAAAGAAATTGTTTTTTCAATGAAGAGACAGAGATTGGACTTGTAACGTGGCTTGATGCCAATACGAGAAAATGGTTGGTATGAAAAGACAGCGAACGAGGTCTACGGGCGACTTACGATCCTAAGGTGACACATGAGAGTGATTTGACAGAGAACCTAGCCAAAGGGCGATCTCAGGTTCTAAGTCAAAGTATATGGAAAGAACCTAGCCAAAAGGCGATCTCAGGTTCGACGATGATTTGAGGGAAGGACCTAACCAAGAGGCGATCTCAGGTTCAACGATGATTTGAAGGAAGAACCTAGCCAAGAGGCGATCTCAGGTTCGACGAAGGTTTGAGGGAAGAACCTAGCCAAGAGGAGATCTCAGGTTCAACGATAATTTGAAGGAAGAACCTAGCCAAGAGGCGATCTCAGGTTCGACTATGATTTGAAGGAAGAACCTAGCCAAGAGGCAATCTCGGGTTCGACGATGATTTGAAGGAAGAACCTAGCCAAGAGGCGATCTCAGGTTCGACGATGATTTGAGGGAAGAACCTAGCCAAGAGGCGATCTCAGGTTCGACGGTGATTTGAGGGAAGAACCTAGCCAAGAGGAGATCTCAGGTTCGATGAAGGTTTGAGGGAAGAACCTAGCCAAGAGGCGATCTCAGGTTCAACGATGATTTGAAGGAAGAACCTAGCCTATGGGCGATCTTAGGTTCTAAGATGGAAACATGGGTTACGACATGATGATTGTTTAGATAAGCGACACGGACGAGCATCAAGAAAGGTTAAACACGGACGAGTGTTTGAATCAATACGGACGAGTATTGAAAGAAGATACAGACGAGTATCAAAGGTTAAACACGGACGAGTGTTTGGATCAATACAGACGAGTATTGAAAGAAGATACAGGCGAGTATCAAAAGTTTAAACACGGACGAGTGTTTGAATCAATACGGACGAGTATTGAAAGGAGATACGGACGAGTATCAAAAAGGTTAAACACGGACGAGTGTTTGAATCAATACGGATGAGTATTGAAAGAAGATACAGGTGAGTATTAAAAGTTTAAACACGGACGAGTGTTTGAATCAATACGGGCGAGTATTGAAAGAAGATACAGACGAGTATCAAAAGGTTAAACACGGACGAGTGTTTGATTCAATACGGACGAGTATTGAAAGAAGATACAGGCGAGTATCAAAAGGTTAAACACGGACGAGTGTTTGAATCAATACGGGCAAGTATTGAAAGAAGAACGGATGAGTATCAAAAGGTTAAACACAGACGAGTGTTTGAATCAATACGGACGAGTATTGAAAGAAGATACAGGCGAGTATCAAAAGGTTAAACACGGACAAGTGTTTGAATCAATACGGGCGAGTATTGAAAGAAGATACGGACGAGTATCAAAAGGTTAAACACAGACGAGTGTTTGAATCAATACGGATGAGTATTGAAAGAAGATACAGGCGAGTATCAAAAGTTTAAACATGGACGAGTGTTTGAATCAATATGGACGAGTATTGAAAGGAGATACGGACGAGTATCAAAAAGGTTAAACACGGACGAGTGTTTGAATCAATACGGGCGAGTATTGAAAGAAGATACAGGTGAGTATCAAAAGTTTAAACACGGACGAGTGTTTGAATAACTGACCTGGGTGGGTGTTCAGGAAACTTGACACATACAAGTGTTTAGGAATGGACACGGACGAGTGTTTAGGGAACCGACTACCAGACAAGAACTGGGTTTAGAACGACAAAGTGTATTGATTTTGTTTGGCATTGAAAAGGTGAAGGTCACTGATTGGGGATTTTGGGTATGATACCCTCCTGTAGAGATGTATTGTTGTCCTTGAATAATTCAGGTCTTTGTGTAAGGTACCTGATCTGGCTTATGCTTCGTATGCATGTTTGAATTTTTTTTTGACGCAAAGATCCACTCTGATGGATCGGCTACGCGCTTTTGAGGATGCAATGTTATGTAATGATAACTATATGCAATGCGAAGAAATAAACTTCATGGGGATAAAAAGAGGCCTATTGGAGACCGCTGCTCATCATTGGGGATGTCAATATATATCAACGTTGGAAGTCTGCAGTACCAAAGGTTGTTGGGGATACTGATAAGAGTACACACTGGGGAGCCCATGATATCGAAGATTGTTGATGACTCTGCTGAAGATTGAGTTGCCGACGAAACGAGTCTTCAGATACAATGCTGGATTCTGAATCATACCGTTGGGAAGAGATAACCTGTCCAGACTTCCAAACATCCTGAACCGTTGAGAGGATGATAGAACTGAATATGCCGAAGAATGGATACTGAACACCATGTGGATCCCTTTGAATACATGCTCCAAGTTTACGCACACTGGGGAATTATCTCTTGAATCACTTGGGGATAAGAGATGGGCATGGACACCCATGAATGCCCCGGCTTAGCTCTGCGAATGCCCCGGTTTAGCTTTGTGAACGCCCCGGTTTGGCTCTGGGAATGCCCTGGTTTAGCTCTGCAAATGCCCCGGTTTAGCTCTACGAATGCCCCGGTTTAGCTCTGTGAATGCCCCAGTTTAGCTTCACTGGGGATGTTCTTGATTAACTCCACTGAGGATGCACTTGTGCGTGCTGAGTTAAAAGACGATGCTAGATTTTCTGAATTCATTTGGGGAATCAGACCCGAAGTTTCCTGTAGTAGATGAAGGCAGTTCCATGTGCTGGCCAAGTCAGGTTGACTGTTATGGTGCTTTTAGCTTGATCGTAGTCTTGCACACCGTAATTGACTTGAGCAACTAAGTATGGATGAGAAATGCCCCTGTCTCGAGGGTCTATGGGAAGATCTAGGTTGAATAGAAGACCAGAAGATTTGTGCCACAATACGATATGAGGTGGCCTGCCCCAATGTCTTGAGCCACGAAACAAACTGTTCTTGATTACAGCTTTCTTGGAGAGATTTGTCGAATCTCGACGTAACCGCCCCAGGTTGAATGAATTCTGAATAGATCTCTCGACGTGATAGCCTATGATTGATCGAGCTTGAAGAGATTTATCGACGTGATAGCCTCTGATTGATTGAGCTTGAAGAGATTTATCAACGTGATAGCCTCTGATTGATTGAGCTTGAAGAGATTTATCGACGTGATAGCCTCTGACTAACAGCCTGAAGAGATTAATTAACGTGATAACCTCTGATTGGTCGAGCTTGAAGAGATTAATCTACGTGATAACCTTTGATTGGTAACTTTGAGGGAATGCCCCAGATTTGGCTGAGCTTGGAGAGATTGATTCTCGAATTGATTGCCCCAGGTTGACAGGCTCTGCTAATTTCATCCCTGAATGGTACTCAGACTGTGAAGTGTCAATATGATTTCTCTTGACATAATCACCAGTTAACATGTTGCTGGATAAGTCATTTCTCTTGTGGCAGTTGACTCTTGCTTCAACAGGGTATTTAGGCCTCTCTTCTGACAAGATTGATCTCTTTACCGATTATTCATTGTGTAAACTTACTTGATGTCGATCAGTTATTTTGTATGCAGAAGAATGTTTATTATGAGAATGATAATTCTAATGCAACACATATGTAAGTCTTGAAGTTTGAACAACTTTGAATGAAATGGCGTCGCAACTCTGTTGTGAACGAGTCACTAGCTAGAGAGAAACATTTGCAAATTCCTTTTTATGAAAGATAATGCAAGCATATGATTCCAACACAGATATTGAGACGTACCTCTTAGGAGTCAGTTAAACGCTATCTCGTTGTAGCACGCTTTTGAATTGACCCATGCTTCAGTTAGGACTTTTATGGGTTGTAACGTGGCCTGGTTCACGGTTTTAGAAAAAAGGATTTAAGGCTCAAAATTATTTGGTGCCCACCCATTCTCCATGATGTTCTCCATTCCTATGTTCAGTTGACCTGGTACAAGCATTCATCTCTCTTGAAGAGTTTGCGATGATTGAGGAATCACAGTGGTTTCTTGGACACGACAGTCACTAACTTCTGATTTTGGTATCTGATCAGAAGACTTTGTTCTTTGATGAGGATTTTCATTGGTAATCCTTTTCTCGCCTTTTAGGCTTTTCGATTTATTTCTTGCTTTCCCTAATTTTTGCCTGGACAAATTCTTTTGAATTTCGATTTGGAAGTCCAGCGGGATGCCCCAATTTTTGCCAAGCGACTTGTTTTCATGTTTCGACTTAGCGGGGATTTTTGTTTCTTTCCTATTCATATTTTTCATTTTGAACAAGTCGTTGATCTTTGCGTTGTTTTTTATTTGTCGGAAGTGATCGTGACTGCCTGAATCTCTAGTAGATGATGGATAGCCATTATTGTATCGTCATTTTGTTGACCTTTTGACGTGCGAGGGATACTCATTGGGATATCGTCAATAGATGCACGTTACTGTTAGATGAGGGTTAACCACTGTGGTTTTGACTTTCCTCAACCTTTGCTGGATAATCATTATTGTATCCTTGGATGCACACTCTTGATGAGTTCTGAATGCTTGATCAAATTAGCTAAACACTACCCGCCCCAGGGTTAAAATGAGGGTTTTTTCTGAACAGAAAAGAAACTCCTACTTCGAAGGCTCAGAGGGGTTGACAAGGGTCTATCTCCCTTATATCTCCGGTGTTTAGGAATTGAAACAAGGCCTGTACATCATCATCAGGGTCTTACTCAAAAGCGTACCGACCAGAGATTTTTGCGTTTTCAGATTGTCATCCTCCTCCTTTGAATCTTTACCTAAGCATAAGACTAGGAAATCTGGCATCAATATGCAAGTAAAACATTTAAATAGTGATAATGAATGGATGAGTAAAAATGAAAGGAACACTTCAAGACAAGCATACTTATTGCATTAAGATTTTCATTCAAAAATAGACAAGTTCCTATATACAAGCAATGTTTAAACAAACAAGAAAGAATGCAAATGAAAATGAAGTAAAGAAACCAATGATTGCCATTGTTGAGGAGACTTGACTCCGTATGGACTTGCTGATTCTGACGACTTTCTGTAGTCTTGATGCTCGAGTGTGCGAGAGAATCCCATTTCACATCTGATGTGAACACAGTAGTCTCTGGATTGAGCCTGTCTTGGACATTGTCTTTGGATGACATACCATCTTCAATCGATTGGCCAGGTGCCCCAGTATAATGTGCATCACCAAGCATATCATGTCTTAAGGAAATAATACACATCACCATCAGAGTTTCCATGACCTGGCTTATCTGAGTCTTTAATCAATTATCCTCCTGCTTGGAGAAATTCCTGACTACGAGCCAAAGCTTGCATGTACCACTCGGAGTTATTCCATAACTGATCTCTGAGCATGTGCGGTGAGAAATCAGGTTGAACCTTTGAAGAGAACCCCAGGTCTGAATAAGAATCCCCAATCTTCGGGTACCTGTCATGAATGCATGAATATGCATGGGGTGCATGAATGAGTGCCATGTCATGTTCTGTCATTTCCAAGGAATTTGCATGCTTTGATTTTGATTTTACGCAAGTAAGGAATGGAAGAGTTTAGCACAAGGCTTACAAATGTGATTCCTTGGAAATAACCGAACATGTATGTTAAGCATGTGGTTAGCCATGTCATGTATGCAAAGGCATGAGATCAAAGAGGATCAAGATTCCATCATTCCTGAATAATATTGTTGCATTGCTCTGAATCATGTGAGTATCATCAGATTAAAGGTCCGACATAGCTTCTGCATATAAGAACCGAGTACCATGTGGATCTCCCATTGTACGGGGTCAAGGCTTCTGGAACATCGGATACTGTTGAGAATTTCTGAACATGCTGGGAATACCAAGATTGAAGGCTTGAATGAACCTCCAGGTAAACAAGTCAGGAGCTCAGAAAATAAATCTGAGAACCATACGGTCACCAACAAGATATAGCATCTGCATAAAGTCATAACAGAAATCTAGAACATAGCCATTAGAACCAATAGTCATTGTCTGAGCATAGTCACCATTTGTACCTGTAATAAGAATTCGCTCCCCGCTCACGGGTGAAAACTAGGTCAGGGTAAGGCAATGGTAACTCAGAATCGAGGGTACTCTTGAAAAACTATCGCCGTATCACCTAAGTGAAAACGATAGCCCCTCATTTGTACCTCATCTGAGCGTGGACGACATGGCGGCGATAGTGAGACCTAAGTCAACTAGCCGTTCATGTTCCACTCTATTCCTAGGGTTCCTATGGTATACAACTCTGGCCTGGGTATTGGGCCTTTTACCTCATAGTAACACCCACCCAAAAAGAAGCAGATCCAGTACAACAATAGTATATGGAAGACAATAAAATGCAATGCATACGTATGCTCAAGTATATACAAAATGAATGAATAAACTGAACGCATAAAGATAAACACCCAAATGAAAGAAAGCAAGAGCTAGGAGCGACTCCGGGATGGACCAGCATTTGGTCAACCTATCCCTAGTGAAGTCGCCAGCTGAAACAACCGGCTGAAAATCATCAAAACAATGAAGTCGCCATTGAACGTCTTTTATCCCACATGTAGGGAAAGGTAAACATCGAGAAAACCTGATAAGGGAGAAGTCACGGTCTTGCGAGCGAGAGATCGGATAAGGGAGTCTGTTACAGGAGGGGAAGGTATTAGCACCCCACACGCCCGTAGTACTCTACGGTATCCACTCTTGTTATCTATCTTATGGGTGTGTTTAATCTATGCTTACTGTCTACTATACTACTGAAAGGAATGCATGCAAAAGAAAAGAGAAAAGAATGTAGGGAAAATAAAATTGTGCTCGCCTGGGCCCTACCCCAATGCCTACGTATCCTTTTTGAGGAATCAGAGCTACCGTAGTTCGGATCACATGTTTTTGTTTGTTTTGTGTTTTTTATGGACAATGTTAATTCCGCCTTCTGCCGCAGCTCGACCTTTGGAGACTTATGCGTTGGCACAGAAGTAAACTAATCATGTCCTTACCTGAAAAAGGGTTTAGAGAAAAGGTGCTCGAGCGCACAAAATGATTTGAATTTGTTTTGTGTTTTGTTACCTTGAAAAAGGGTTTAAGTATGATTAGCATGTTTTTTATTTGCTAAGAAAAAAAGTTTTTGTTTTGAATGCAAGGATGCAAAGAGGGGAAGAAAAGAGTCTAAGGGAGACTAGCCTATTTCTAACCTACTGTTATCATACAATGGTAGTCCTATGTCAAGGATGAAGGGGAAGTTTCTACCTACTGTTAGCATGCATGGTTTACAACCTAAGGTCTAACTTGCGTCCGAACAGAGCAAGCGTATCCTAAGGGAACATGGTATGTACAAGGATAGAGCAAATAAGCCAGCAAAAAAGCACACCTAAGGAGATCCTGCCTAGGTTAACATGTCGAAGAAAGTCTAAAAAACTATCCTATAGGGAACATGCAATGAGAGCGAAGTCGTGATCTCAATTTCTAAATTGAATGACTCATCGATCGGCAAGAAATAAAGGAAAGCGATAAAATCCTATAGGGAGTATGCACTGAGAGCGAAGTCGTGATCTCAATTTCTAAATTGAGCGACTCATCGATTGGCAAGAAAGTAAAGAAAGCGATAAAGTCCTATAGGGAGCATGCACTAAGAGCGAAGTCGTGATCTCAATTGCTAAATTGAGTGACTCATCGATCGACAAGAAAGTAAACAAACACAAGCACAACACATATAGCCAATGAAGTGCGGAATGCCTGCTACAGGTCTTTAAACAGCGACTTCGAGCGCACGCTCTTTATTTCCTACTTCACATGATATCTAGAAAGTGGTAAATGTAATATTACAATAAATGGCCTGGAACCATACTAAATGAATAATAAAAATCCGCAAAAACCAAGTCAAAGCATGGCGAAAGCTCGGAGGGCGCCACAAACTAGCATCAACAACAAATAGCGTCAGAAGCGTGAACAACATATGCAAGCAAAGCGTATCCGTCACCAAAGAGAATGGTATCCCAATTGCTTCTCAAAGTATGCACATCTCATAGAATTTGTTAGTAGATAACAACAAAATCAAATGTGATAATGGCAATTAACAATATGCACAAAAATGAAGTATGAATATGTACAACACAAAGCAAACAAGTCAAAGGGAGCATAAAATAGCATTCCGGACAGCAACCTCGTACTCATGAAAATAGGTGCAAAAACCGGTTTAGAAACATCCAAACTTGCTATCGATATCGAAGAAATGCTCAAATAAGTATAACAATGCATATTCACAAATAAAAACTCAATGCACATGCGAAATACAAGTTCCGGACAGCATTACGCATATTTTGAAATTCATCACGAATCGATTTGGAAATCAAAGTTTTAGTACATTAATCTTGATAATTAGCATGAGAGGGTTATCTGGAACTTGCACATGAACATGTAACCTCAAGATTGATCTAAAAATCAAGAATTAAAGTCTTAAAACAACATGAATTTAATGTATCGGAATTTAATCAATAAATTGCAAATTAACTCCAATTCATGAGTTTATGTATTTATGCCAAAAGTGTGATGAATAGGAATCAACTCACAATTTGCCAAACACAAAAGTTGTGAATCAAAATGTATTCCGATACGCTAAATTCACAAAGTTCTCAAACAATTAGTTAAAACCAAATGATATTACTTGACATCAAAGTAAGAGTTAACACACAAAAAGTATCACAATTCAACAATGAAATACAAGATAATGTGCAAAAAACTTGAATCGAAAAGTTAGAAAATTAATCGAAAAGCATCCGAAATCAACCGCAAAAATTAAGGCGGCATAGAAACATGCCAACGGTTCCAAAAATTAACTCGGTTCGGCCAAATTCCGTTACGAAATATGATTTTTGAAACTGCTACAGTAGCAGAAAAACAGAACGAAATTTGTCCGAATCAAAAAAATACTCGCGTGAGAGATTTCGGATGGCTTAAGAAAATCGGTTTTCATTAAAGAAAGTCAGAAAAACTCAATACGAATCAAAAGTTAGAGCAAAAACACCAATTATGTCAAACTTTGTCATTTACCAAGTATTGAGATATTTTCTATCAAACTCAATCAAACTTACTTCAAAAATGTTTAGCAATGACATTTGAGTCTATTAGAAATCATCTCAATTTATTGAAATAGAAAGCAACAAGTAATCAACCAAAAATTGGTAAAAGATTAGATTATGTCAAAAATTAGTAACTTGAGATCATATGCAAAAAATGCATTTCAAATGCAAAAAAAATACCAATGATCATCAACCAAAAATAATTGGAAACATGTAGTAAATATTGAAAATCAAAGATTAGGCCTAAACTAAACTAATTGTTAGTTTATGTTACAACACCTAAATCAAATTTAGTGTTAGAATCTACCTAACCTAAATTATTAACAAATTCTACATCAAGAATTAGAAACTAGTGTTAATCTAATCAAAAGTTCAAAATCTCAAACTAATGTTAGTACTAACTAGTTTTCTATAGCTAGTTCAACTTAAACACTAGTGTAACTATACCTAGGACTAAAAATCAACACAACAACACTATTTCAACTTCAAGTTACAACCAAAATCAATTTATCAAGTTTAATTAATCACTTATTTCAATAAGCAATTTAATAAAATGGTATTAAATTTTCAATTCAAATCAATTCTCAACAATTAAGCCTCAATTACACAATTAAAACATCAATCAACACAAAATCAAGAAAAGGCACTTATTCTAAAAAATCACTTATTTCAAAAAGCGCTTAATTCAAGAAAACTCACCGATAGAAGTGAAGAGGAGGCTTAGGTATGGAGATCGCAATGAACGGATCGACAATCGGAGGATAATTGCTCTTGATCTTGACTTTTGGATCTTGATGAAGTTGTTGTTGTGTTCTTGATGAAAAAAGTGTAGAACCTTGATTTGATCTTTGAGAGAATTGAGAGAAAAGTTTTGATTGTTTGTGGAGATTTTTTAATTATGAGAGAAATTGGAGTAAAAAGAATATATAGTATGGGCTTATGTGAGTGAATTTGGTTAATGGGTCTCAAATATTCATAAATATAAATGCAGAATTTTAATTCACTTGAGTGTGATACGTTCTAGGCAAATTCGTAGGAATCTCGGTGTGACTTTAGAAGTTGAAATGTGAAACTAAAATGTATCCAACGTCGAGAACAACATCGTGTCCGAAGATGAGCTCGATCGGATAAACGGTGATTTAGTTATGATTTTTTGAAGTTTCGTCTCAGATGAAAATATTTCTCGGTTCAACATTTTCAACCACGTTGTGCGCGCTTCAGACCAAAAACGAAGGCCTTCGGGATACCGCTCGAATTGGAAAACTGAAAGAAATATTTAACCAACTCAATTTGTGAACCACTTCCACTCAAACTGCCTCGATACGATAAGAATCGACCGAGTTATGATTTTCTGAAGATGAAGCCGGTGAATATTTGTCACTATTTTCTCGTGCGAATATATTTGATAAATTCATATATTCGAAGACTCTCTGGGTAGAACTGGCTTCCGGCCGTGAGATACGAAATGTGGATGACATCAAGACGGAAATTTAGCCACCGGAACGGGTTCAAAATGATAAACGGTCTTCGAGTTATGAATTTTTTAGTGTGCGAAAACTGCACTTTCAGCACCTTTTTCTTTGTATTTTTCACCATATAACTTCCAAAAGAACCGCGTATCTGGAGACTTTCCTTTGAGAATTAGCTTTTGGTCCAAACACAAAAATTGAATAGAACATCGAGACGGTTTCAAATCCTCATGAATCAACCCAAAACACCATTCCAAGCTGGAGATGCGAATTTTCAAACTCTGATCAGTAAAAACACTGTTTCCAATTCGCACTGTTTTAAATTCACCGAAAACAACCAAATCTTCCACAACTCAAACATGTGTTGAAAAATTACGATAGCTTTGTTGTGTTGATCAAATACCTTGATCCCATGAATATGGAAACAATGAGATGCATTCATGTGTTAGATGACCTAATGAAGGTTATGTACATGAGGAAAGTGCGAGAATGCGTAAACCAGACAAAAGTAAAAGGGTAGGACACATTTGGGGTATTACAGCATACCATGGCCATTTTAAAGGCAACAAGTGGGTGAAACCCTAGGGGGGTATGTGTGCATTGTGTTGTCATTTTCATGCATTTTTATGTCTTGTATTTAGGTCTAACTATTCGTTTTGATTTTGGATATTGCATACAAACCCTAATCTTTATCATGGCATATTTGAAAGCTATAAATGCGTAAAAGTAATCTAAGTTATTACAACATTGAGATGGGGAGGGGGGGATAAAATTTTGAATGGGGATTATTTTGCAAGAAATTAAAACCCTAAGTTATTACAACCAAATTGAATTTCTTTGTACAAATGATAAATAAGCAATATTTAAATAGACAATTAAATAAATATGCAATATATTATAAATATGCAAAAAATGTTTTTGTTTATTTTTATGTGTATAAAAATATAATATTTAATGTATTAAAAAAGAAAATAAAAAGTTATTTTTGTTAAGGGTAAAACCCTAATTTATTTTAAGAAAGTATATATATATTAATTATATTATTTATGTACAATAAAATAAAATAATAAAATATATACAAATGTTAAAAATATATTATAAAAAATATTATTTAAGTATGTAAATGATAAAAATAAAAATATAATATTTTTATGTATTATTTTCAAGTTTTTTATTAAAGAAAATAAAAGTATGTTATTTAATAATTATTTTTATGTTAGAAAAAATAATAAAAAATACAAAATAAAATGTGAAAATTTATGAAAATGTTTTTGGTAATTTTTTTATATTTAGAAAAAATAAAATAAAATCAAAAATGAAAAAGAAATAGAAAAATATAAAAATATAATGAAATGGGCCAGGGGGTGCAATCAGCAAGCTGGGGGGTGCCAAAAGTGAGAAATAGCCAGGCCCAACCCAGCTACTTCATCTTCAACCTTCGTTCAAACAAAACACGCGTTTCCTATACAAATGTCCATCTCCTGCATACGTGCTCTAAAGCAAAAACTCACAACATGAAAGTTATAGCATTTTTCAACACGATTCCAACCATATAAAGAACTTAATCTAACTCTCAAAGACCAGAGAGAATTTCTCTGGCCCTAATTTCTAACCTAACTTTTTCAGAATGTTCATCAATCAAATTCTCTTAACACACTTAACTTAAATGAAATCTATGTATATGTACAACTTGATGGCAATGAGTACTACATTTTTTATTCACAAACCTAAGCCTAATGATTCCTAAATCGAGAGATAGAAAGTTGGAAAATACCTGTTTCAGTTGAACTCGTGTATGGCAGTGTGGAGGTTTTCAGTGAGACCTAAGATGTTTGTGAGCTTGCCTGAACTTCCTCTGACCTTCCCCAATTCTTTGTTTGCCTTGAGCTTGCTTGAATAAGCCTGTAGAAGTCAACCTGCACAAGATGAAATCAGAAATAGTGAAGCTTGAAAATGGAGTTACAGTCAATGGCCAATGGTTTGGATAGCTTAGGTGGGTTATATGGAATGTATTGGAAATGGTTTGGGACAAAATGCACGAGTGGTTTGTGAGATGGAA
Organism: Vicia faba; assembly: GCA_948472305.1. NCBI lineage: Eukaryota > Viridiplantae > Streptophyta > Magnoliopsida > Fabales > Fabaceae > Vicia > Vicia faba. The sequence goes on along the minus strand of OX451736.1, from coordinate 1,026,228,099 downwards.
GTCAAAGTGCAGAAGCTGCCCTGTTTTGCAAGAAGAAGGTGTTTTGGTGTTTTAGGAGGCTTGAGGAATGGATAGCTTATGTTTTTGGCTCAAGGAAATGTGCAAAACTTGTTTCAAATGCTTACAAGAGTTGGTTATATCAGATACTCAAGTTATGGATCTTTTTGCAAGTTTACTTGGTTTTGAAGTAAAAGTGAGAATTAACAATGCTATGGCTGTACTGGCTTATACTCTAGCTGCTCAAAGTGGTTGAACTTTTCCTGACATTAGGGAGCTTTGTTTGCAGCAAAAGGCTTGGTGTATGGCTCAAGAAATACAATTTGACATAAAGCATGCTTTATGTAAATGGCATTGCTCACTTTTTTCCAAAAATGGATTAAACTCTTGTGTAAACTTCCATTGATCAGAATAATGCCTTAAACCAATGAGTTTGCATTCAATTTTTGAGTGTGGAAGGGTTTAGAGACCTGTATTCAAGTACAAAGCAAAGTTGGACAGATTTTGCAACTTGTGTCAACATGAAAATGCCATGGATCAAAGTGAGTTTTTGCCAAATTCAAACCTTCGATTCTCCCTAACCATAAATGATTTTGGAGAGTTCTTGGACATTTTGGAAATCTTGTAACATGCTCTACAATCCATATTTGAAATGAATTTTGATATTCCAAGTGGAACTAGGTGAAAATCGCCATGAAGACAGGTCAAAATCCTGCCTAAACTAGGGCAAAATTTCACTAAGTTAAAAGTTTCATGGACTCTTGTTCCAAAAATCATAACTTGAGATCCAAGATTCTTTTGGGAAAACTTTGTGAATAAAAGTTGTAGATTTTGTGGCGGACTACAATTTTCATGTTGGAAGTTTTGTTTGAATCTAATTGCATCATGGTGAAAATGTTGGGCAAAGTTGGGAAAAAATAAGAAAATTTCATAACTTAGAAAAATTCGAAGTTATGAAATTTTTCAATCTTAAACCCTAATTTGCAAAATTAGGTTTCTTGATGAACAAGTTTCATGTTTTGACACATCTTGATGAAAAATGACCCTTGGCACTTGATTTTGACCAAAAAGTCAAAGTTTAACTTTTCAGTGTACAATCAATTTTTGATCAGTTGACTTTAAAATTCATCTGTCAATCCAATGCATTTGAGATCTTTTGAACCTTGTGAGTAGGTAAAGATGATGCCATTGAGTCCTTGAGTTCATACTTGAACCCAATTTGCCATTGGCTAGGTGAAAAATCAGAAATTGCCCTTATACAGTCAAAACCCTAAAAATGACCATTTTGCCCTTTTGATGATCTGATCAAATTTCTTGAGGAGTCCAAACTTGATCAAATGATTCATATGAGTCTATAATGTTTATGTGGATAAAAAATTATGAGGTTTGACTGTAAATTGGCCACAATTGACTTTTTCCCCAATACAGCTGATTTCTTGGTCAACTGTCCAATTGACTGGGCAAAAATTTGATTCAAGGCTTGAAACTTGGTATAGGCAATCTTATAAGTCCAACATGAAGTATGAAAGTCACTTTGAGCATTGAAAGTCCAAAAATCCCTGTGCAAACTCAAACCTTAATTTCAGGTCAACAGTGCAAGGAGATGTCTTGAGCAGAGCAAACCCTGATTCTGTCTGGAATTCAAAGAGTCTTGTGAGGGGAAATCTTGATAAAATGAGAGGGAAAATTTTGGGGTACAACAGCTGCCCCTGTTCAATCTTCTTGAACCTGAAGAGTTAGATTTGCGAGTTTTCCTTTCGTGACTCAAAGGTAAAAGAGGTTTGGACACTAGAGTGCCCGTAAATTTGCACTCGTTAAAATGTAGTTGAGGGAATGGGCTTAAAGATGCCATTTGGAGATGATAGAATCTTGCTGGAGATGGGCTTAAAGATGTCATCCAAAATGTTTGTTGAAAATAAGGAAAATGAATATCAGAATGGTATCCGTATCTGGAACGTATCTGAGTTGTATCTGGAGATTGAATTTGTATGAGCAATGGCATGGCGTCCGTGATTGGAGCGTATCCGAGCTGTAACTGTGTTTGAATCTGAATGAATAACAGAATGACTGTCGCGTCTGGAGTGTATCTGCATTGTATCTGAATCTGAAATCTGAATAAGCGACAGAATAGCATCCGTGTATGGAGCATCTCTGGGCTGGGGAAATGTTTGAAAGAATGACAGAATGGCAACCATGTCTGGTGCGTATCTGGACTGTATCTGTAATTGAGATCTGTATGAGTAGCAGAATGACTTTTGTGTCTTGGAGTGTATCTGAGCTTGAAGTTGATAGTTGAATCTGAATGAGAGATAGAATGGCTTCCGGGTCTGGAGCGTATCTAGTCTGTATCTGATTGTTGAAGTCTGAATGAGTGGCAGAATGGCATTCGTGTCTGGTGCGTATCCATACTGTATCTTGACTTTGGGTTCCGAATGAGTAATAGAATGACCTCCGTGTCTGGGGTGTATCCATAATGTATCTGAGTAAGAGATCTAAATGAGAAATAGAATGGCTTCCGTGTCTGGAGCGTATCCATACTATATCTGAATAAGAGATTCGAATGAGTAGCAGAATGACTTCCATGTCTTTCTCAATAATATTTTCTTGCAGATAATCCAGTGCACATGCCAGCCTAAGACACACCATACTCCCTCATCAATCAACACGCCAGATGGCCAGGTGGCTAGATCTGGTGGTCAAATATTGAAGGAGCACCATAAAGCCAGTCAATGCGCGTGTATGGAATCCCAGAAAGTCAATGGGTCAGCTTCAAATGGGCCAACAAAAATGCTTTCTAAATCCTCCAAAAAAGGCCCATTCTCACTCCTTCTCTTATATTTTCTCTTTTTTTCTATTATTTAATTATTTTATTTTATTAATTTACTAACCAATAATAAATTTTCTTTTTTATAAAAAAATTACCAAAAAACATTTTTGTCTAATTAAAATTCAGAACTTTATTTTTCTTTAATAAATTTTAATTAATTAATTAGGTTTTAATTCTAGAATAACTTTAACTTATTTTGTAAATATTTAAAATTAATTAGAAATCATTAGGTTTTAATTCTAATTTAATTATTTTAATTTCTTTCTTAATATAACAAAAACCCAAAAAAAAAATGTCATTTATTATTTTTCATCAATTAATTTATTTTAATAATTAATTTAGCATTTAAATTTAGGATTTAATTTCTTTTCTTAAAATAAAAACAACAAAAAAAGCATTTTCTTTTAAAGGGGTCAAAATCCTAATCCGCATTCGATTTAATTTCCCTCGCGCTTTATTTCTCTTTATCCAATTAATGTATCTGCTTTCGGTATGTAATAATTAATTAGGACGTTTACTTTTTACCGCTTTATTTTATTTTCAAAGGGTTGTTTTTGGCGATGTAAATACCCGACGCCTTGTAATAATTTAGTTTAATTTCTGCACTTTAATTTCTGCTAATTATAACTGCTAGATGTTTGATAATTGGGCTTGCATGATAAGACGGAATGCTTAATTTTAAAATCAAATTAGATCAGCCTAAACATGTGCAAAGATAAAAATAATTGAAAACGACACACTCGCACATGCACACTCTTAGGGTACACCCCACTTGGTTTCCTTTGTACACGGTCATTGAGTATAGGTCGTTTTAGAGGTCGTCCTCTTGTCTAAAAGATCATAGTTGCCTCGAAGCGGTTGCCTCGGATATTGTTGCCTCAAACAAATGATCTAAGACATTAGGGTTACCGCTAAGGTGTCCTAACATTGCTTTAGTGACCATATGTTCCTCATTCAAATTGACCCTCAAACTCCAATGACGGTGCTACCTACTTATTAATAGTGGGATAGCATTGTCTAAAGGAAGTTAGCATAGAACGATTCCTTTTTTCGAGTAGGTAGATTAGTTCTTAGATACTTGCTCATCCAAAACAAACTTTTTTTTACACTTACATTGTTACAAACAAGTTTTCAAAAACACTTTATTACACTCTTGAAGACAGACGCAAGAGTTAAATCGAAGTTAAAATAAAAACTTTTCAAAACCCACAAGCACAAAGAAAACATTTTGAAAATGATGAGCAAGTACCTAAGAGCTCGTAGATAACTACGGATAAAAAGGGTGCTAATACATTCCCTTTCTATAATCTACCCCTCGTACTCAGAGATAATCTCGAAAAAGGAATTTTTCTGTGCTTTTTTCCTTTCCTTGTTGGATAAAATAAAAGTCAGTGGCGACTCTTGCTTACCGCGACATTTTGCGAAAACAAACGCAAAATGCAAACCAACATTTCTAAATAGTCAGTTCTTCCGCTGTATCACAGAACTGGCGACTCTGCCGGGGATGAATAAGTGGGGTGTACCTTAGGAATAGTTCATCATAATGTTTTCAATTGCTTGACTTGATTGCTTTATTTTGTGGGCTTTGTATCGGAGTTACTATAGATCCTAACCCGGATATGGGGATACCTTTTAGGTAAGTAGAAATAGACTGTGAGGGAACTGTACAACATAGACCGATACGGTTGAAGAAGTAGCTACGTTGGTGTGGCACTTTTGTTTGTACCGATATCCCTTTTGGTGGAACAAGGAGAATATGGGTCTTCTAAGGGGTCATTAAGCACCAACTGACCTTAAAACCTATAATTGACCAACATGGCCATAGAAAAGTAGCAGTACGCTACACTCATTGAGACCAAACTCTCGCGATGATTTCGGCCGCAAGAAAAGGTTGCCAAACTGGAATTATGACCAATCGAGGGTGGTCAGTGATATTGAGATCCTCTAGAACCCGGTTACTATTACTAGGACAGGTTGAACCAACTGAACTGAAAGAGGGTAATACCTAAACTCCTTGCCATCCTAAAATCTAAGGGCTATCTGTGTGACTTGTGTGCCCTTACCATGTTTCCTATATGTGAATACTTGTGGTGTGTTTCTATCATAACATCATGCATCATGACATTGCATGCATATTGCATCAGACTAACCCATTTCAAAGACAGAGGGATTCATCTTTGTTCTGTTTTGTAGGTCATGGCCTCTATGCGTAGAAACACTATTCGGATCAGCTTTGTACAAATTCCTACTCAGCTTAGAGATTTGGTTGCAAAGGTTCCAAATACTTCCTCCTTTATCAGAAGACATGGTCACCTCCTTGGTTTGGTCACTTCTAGGATGGATGAGCAGATGATGAGTGTCTTGTGCCATTTCTTTGATCCATTGTACCACTGCTTCACCTTCCCGGACTATCAATTGGTCCCTACCTTGGAAGAGTTCTCTGATCTACTTGGTATTTCTATTCTAGAGCAGACGCCATTTACAGGTTGGGAGAAAACCCTTAGGCCAGAAGAGATTGCTTCAGCCCTCCATCTGACAAAGGCTGAGGTAATGTCTAATTGGGACACTCGGAGTGGGATAAAAGGCTTCTTGGCTAAATTCTTGGTTGATCGGGCTAATCAGTTCTGGGACAGTTTGGACTTTCAGGCATTCAAGGACATCCTGGCCCTTCTCATATATGGTCTGGTTCTATTCCCTAACTCAGATTCTTTCATTGACGTGAGTGCAGTGAAGATTTCCATCTCCCATAATCCGGTACCCACTCTCTCAGGTGACATTCTGCACGCTCTTTATGCCCGTACTGCTCAAAAACGGGGAACCCTCATGTGTTATGCACCATTGCTAGTGAGGTGGTTTATTTCTTACCTCCACAAATTTGTTTTGAAGAACAAGGAAGGCATGGGTTGGGCCTACAGAATTATGTCCTTGGCTCACACATACATCATTTGGACTATTAAAGACACAGACGAAGTGGCTGTTATCGACTGGTGCGGAGAATACCGCAATGTTCCTCTGCTTGGAATTAGGGGAGGGATCACCTATAATCCTTGTCTGGTCTTACGACAGTTTGGGCGAGCTAGGAGGGACGTACCTCATGAGTTGCTAATGCCGAGCATTGTCTTTGACTTCCAAGGGGATAGTGAGGAGCATCGCCGCAGGTTCATACGAGCTTGGAGCAGGGTACACAGGTCTGATCCACATGAGTTAGGGATGAAGACCTCTCTTCCAATGGAACCATATCTACGGTGGGTTCGAGCTTGTGCCCAAAAGCTAGGGATGCCGTACGAAGCTGTCTTACCGGTAATTATTGAGAATGCTGGTGAAGAAGGGGTTCCTCCTACTATCTTACATCCGTACATGCCAACTAACATTGGGGCATTAAAAAGGTCGTGGATCCAGTTGAAAGAAGAGAGGGATACTTACAGAGAAAAGTATCACGAGCAGGAGCGGAAGATTCTAAAGCTTACAAGGCAGCTGGAGAATGAGAAGGTCCTCAATGATTATGTCAGCACCAACGGAAAACGACCATGGGAGTGCTGATGTCTTTTGTTATTTCTAGTTTTGATTTATTTTTCAGTTTTTCCCTTTGTAACGCCTTAAAGGCATTTATCAAACATTGTTTCAAGTTTATCTAATAAAAGTGTGTTTCATTTTGGTTTACGAATTTGAATCTCCAAAGTCTTTGAAATCATATCATACGCATTTCATTCCCATGCACCTCATCACAGGCACCTATTACAGGTCTCTTATCTTCTTCGCTGTTTATTTCAGCATCATGTCTTCTGAAACATCAACTGATCAAGCTATCAAGGATCTGCAAGCTCAGAACACTCAATTTCAGGAAATGTTCATGAATTTGGCTAAGGGCCAGCAAGATCTGAAGACTCTTATCTTGAAGGATAAAAAGAAGAAGAAGAAGAAGAAGAAGGCGGTCCTCCTGAACATGGGTCGCAGATTCGAGAACAATTTGCGAGATGAAGTCAATTTATCCCACTCATCTGGAGGGGGAGAAAACCAAGAAGAAAGGAGGGCTCCTAGCCTTGTGGTTTCAGACAACGAGGCTGACTTTAACGAAGACCAATATCCTCCGGCTGAGGATAGGTATAAACAGCTTGAAGACCATTTAAGTGCGATGGAAATCCAGAAGGTACCTGGATTGGACTTTGGTGATTTGGGTTTGTCATCTGGGGTGGTGATTCCCCACAAGTTTAAAGCACCAATCTTTTCCAAATACGACAGGGTTTCTTGTCCAAAGTTGTACCTCCGCTCGTATGTTAGAAAGATTCAGCCATACACTGCTGATAAGAACCTATGGATCCACTTCTTTCAAGAAAGTCTTTCAGGGACTCAACTTGAATGGTTTTACCAACTGGAAGGAGCTAGTATCCGTAATTGGGAAGACCTTGCTGCTGCTTTTTACAAGAAGTACCAATACAATGCCGACCTCGCTCCCACGCGTACCCAACTTCAGGGTATGTCTATGGGTGCGAGCGAAGGTTTCAAAGACTATGCTCAGAAATGGAGGGACCTTGCTGGAAGAGTACAACCCCCACTGGATGACAGAGAGTTGGTGGATATGTTTCTGGGGACCTTGCAGGTCCGTATTTCAACCATCTGATTGGAAGTTCATCATCCGGGTTTACAGAGCTGATTATGACCGGGGAAAGAGTTGGGGCCGGTATCAAGAGCGGTAAGATACAGAAGGCTGCTTCGTCAAGTACCAAGAAGAAGCCTTTTAAGAAGGAGTCTAGTGCAGTTTACAGTTCAAAGAGCCATAATAGACCTGAGCGCCGCCAAGCAGTCAATGCGGTTGTTATATCAAGACCTATTGTTGCCACACAACGCAACAATCAACCAAGAGCCAAGAGGCCACGAAGATAATTCACTCAGCTCCATATGACCCTGTCTCAATTCTGCCTCAGTTGCTAAAGACCAACTTGGTGATTCAGAAGGAAGCCCCAAAGAATCCCAATACAACATCACCGCTGTACAATCTGAACGCCTGCTGTACTTTTAATTCTGATAGCCCGGGGCATGATACGAATGATTGCTGGGTCTTGAAGAATAAAGTACAGGATTTGATTGATGCTAAGGAGATTGAGTTCGAAGCGCCTGAAAAGCCTAATGTTATGACTGCTCCTATGCCCAAGCATGGAGTGAATGTTCTAGATGAAGACTCATTTGTGGTTTCTGTGAAAGACATTACTACTCCATTGATGACTGTGAAGAAGAACATTCTGTCAGCCGGTTTATTTCCGGGTTATGGCAAAGGTTGCCCTCTATGTTCCGTCCTACCTACCGGTTGCCATCTATTGAAGTCAGGTGTCCAACGCCTGATGGATAACAAAGAAATTCTATTTGAGAAGACTTTTGTTCCTGTGGTTCCTATTGAAGAAGGTTCTATAATCACCATTTTCGACAATTCTTCCAAGGCTTCCTCGAGAAAGCCTGTTAGAATTACATCTGTTCCGAGAATCGCTCCCTTGATCATTACTGTTCCTATACCTATTCCCTATACGTCAGATAAGGCTGTCCTGTGGCACTATGGGGCTGACGTGTATTATCACGGGGTTAAACAAGACTTGAGTGCTGAAGAGGCTGATACTGACGTCAGCAATATTGTTGGATCTAGTAACGTCACCCGCAGTAGAAGACTTTTCTCCCCTGAGATCTCTCCACCAATTGTTCAGAAGCCTTTTGTTATTACACCGGCCAGTACATCTACTACTGTCCCTGCTCAAGTTCCCATTCTTACCCCTGTCACCGAGTCAGCTGACACTCGGGGCAAAGGGACCACCGGTGAGCCTGCCCGGACGGAGGCACCGAGGAAGATTACTGTTGAGGCCTCTAGACAGGAGATAGAGGAAATTCTAAAGATCATCAAGAAAAGTGACTACAATCTAGTCGAACAACTGGGGCAAACCCCGTCAAAGATCTCTATGTTGTCCTTATTGTTGTGTTCAGAGGCCCATGCTAAGGCTCTGATTGCTTTCCTGAAGACTGCACATGTGCTGCAGGAGACATCAGCTGATTAGTTTAAAGATTGCGTGGCTAGTCTGACAGCAGATAATGGGTTGGGTTTCTCCGACGCAGACTTGACTGCTAAGGGGAAGAATCACAATGACGCTCTGCATGTATCCATTGAGTGAGGGGGCACTACTCTAGCTCATGTATTGGTGGATACTGGGTCCTCGTTGAATGTTTTACCTAAGAAAGCTTTAGACTGGTTGGACTGTGAAGGTTTGGTGCTGAAGCCAAGCAACATTGTGGTTAGGGCCTTTGACGGGTCCAAGAGAATGGTACATGGAGAAGTGGATATCCCGGTTAAGGTTGGTTCTCAGATTTTCGCGTCTACATTCTCTGTGATGGACATTCAGCCATCTTATTCTTGTTTGTTGGGTCGCCCGTGGATCCACAAAGCTGGGGCAATAACTTCTACGCTCCACTAGATGCTGAAGTACCCAGTGAAAGGGAAAATTGTTACGGTACAAGGAGAGGAGGAGTACATGGTGAGCCACCTCAACTCTTTTCGGTATGTGGAGATGGACGGGGAGTTCATTGAGACCTTGTTTCAACATTTTGAAGAAGTTCCCCAAATGCTGGCGTCAACTGAAACTGTCACTGAAGATCCTCCAATGAAGATGGCTTCCCTCAAGGATGCCCGGGCTGTTGTTGAGAAAGGTGAGTGTGCGAATTGGGGCCAACTCCCTAACTTTGCACACAAGACTAACAAGTTTGGTTTGGGTTTCACTGCAGAAGCTCAAAGGGCTGTACAACATGCACAGATCGGAGGACCTCCCCTGTTTATCAGCAATTCAGGAGTAAATGCCATTGAAGACGATGTTGAAGAATCTGAGTTTGACAGTTGGATCTACCCAACTACTGATGGCGGACTAAGCAATTGGACGACAAAGGACTTCGTCCCAATTTCTTTTATTACCCAGTAATGAGACTTTTGTTTTGAATTTGTAACAGACAATTTTTAAAACTTTACGGCCCGGTGCCTTACCCGAGACACTATGGCTTTGTTTGTGAGGGCTTTATGTGTGTCATTTCCATATATCATTAATAAAAGCATTGGACATTTTCTTGCATTTCAAATTTTGCGCTCTTTTTTTTTCCTTTTTATCTTGCAAAACAACTATTTTACACACACTCACATATACAGGTCTACATCCACTCTGGATCCCACTGATAACGATTATGCTACTGCCGGTTATGACTTCGAAAGTTCGATCAACTTAGTCGAAGACAAAGGTGAAGACGGTTGCGAAGTGCCTGTTGAACTTGCTAGACTGTTACTCCAAGAAGAGAGGGCCATACAGCCGCATGAAGAGCCCGTGGAAACAGTAAATCTGGGTACAGAGGTAGACAAGAAAGAGGTCAAGATTGGTGCAAATCTGGAGCCCAGTGTTAAGCAACGGCTGATTCAGATGCTGCGTGACTATGTTGAGATATTTGCCTGGTCTTATGAAGATATGCCTGGGTTGGATACTGATATTGTGGTTCACCGTCTGCCTACCAAGGAAGACTGTCCTCCAGTAAAACAGAAAGTCCGCCGGATGCGCCCGGAGATGTCTGAGAAAATCAAGGCTGAAGTGATGAAGCAGTTAGACGCCGGTTTTCTAGCAGTTACTTTCACTAGTTTAGAACAAGATCCAGCTGCTGAAGATGTTACCATAGCTTTGCACTTGAAGCCATCTGATATTGAATCCCATTGGGAAAGAAGAAGAGAAGTTAAAGGCCTTCTTGCAAAATTTCTAATGGAGAAAGCTCAGATTTTTCTAGATGCTATGAGTTACCATGCCTTCGAAGATGTTTTAGCTCTCTTGATCCATGGGTTGGTCCTGTTTTCTAATTCATATCAATTTATAGATGTGAATGCCATCAATATTTTCCTTGCTCACAATCTGGTTCCTACATTGCTCGGGGATATCTTACATTATCTCCATACTCGTACTCTAAAGAGGCGAGGAACTCTCATGTGTTTCACCCCTCTACTATATAGGTGGTTTATTTCGCACCTTCCTCGGTCAACAATGCAGAACGATTTAGGCTTAAGGTGGAGTCAAAGATTAATGTCTCTCTCTCACTTCGACATCCGTTGGTGTCCTTACTCTCAAGAAGACATCTCTTTTATTGATATCTGTGGAGAATTTCCTAATGTGCCACTCCTGGGCATTAGGGGAGGAATCACCTACAATCCTTATTTAGCACTACATCAGTTTGGATATGCACAGACGGAGAGATGGTCCACCGGATATTCTCATCCAGAGTATTGTGTTCAACTACTCAAATGATTTGCAAAATTATCGTTAGAGGTTCATCCACACTTGAGGAATTATTAAGAAGACTGATAGTAATACTTTGGGGCGCAAGAACTCCATCCCTTTGGAACCTTACCTCAAATGGGTGTGAGCTCGAGCCCAAAGTCTTTTGATGCCATACGATGCCATCTTACCGGTGATCTTGGAACCTGTTGCTCAAAGGGGAAAGTCCCGCATTATTCTCCATCCTGATATGCCAACCAACATCGAAGAGTTGCAAAAGTCTTGGATCCAGCTCAAGGAAGAACGGGATACTTTTGATACTCGATTCTATGCAAGTGAGAAGAAGGTGCTGGAATTAACAAAGCAACTTCATGAAGAGAAGAGTCTCAATACCTACCTCAACACCAAGAGGAAGCGCCCATGGGAGACTTAGGAGTTTAGAATTTCCTTTCAATGTTTATCCCTGTGTAATCTTTTGTTTCTTTAAAAACTTACTAATAAAGGATTTTGTTTCCTGTTTTGCTTAAAAGAGCTTAAATCCAATAAGGTCCTTGAAAACATTGCATAAGCATATCATACATCTCATTGCATAAGCAGGTTTCAAAGCAGGGTTGTTATCTTCTTCGCTGTTTATTTAAGCAAGTAAAGAAATGGCTCTTGAACAAAACATCAAGGATCTCCAAGCACAAAACGAACAGTTCCAGCAAATGATCGTGGCTCTAGCTAAAGGACAAGAAGATCTGAAAGCTCTCATACTGAAATAAAAAAAGAAGAAGCCAAAGAAACCAGCTGGTGTAGTGAATTTGGGAAGAAGGATCAGAGGACCAGTGCAGCGAACTTCAGAACTAGTAACTTCATCAAAAGAAGAAGACAATCAGGAAGGAGAGACAAGAAAAGAAGACATTAGCCCAAGGGAATCTGATAGTGAATCTGACTATAATGAGGAGCAATATCCTCCTGATGACGATAAATACAAATATCTGGAGGATCGTCTGAATGCAATGGAAATCCAGAAGGTACCTGGGCTAGATTTTGAAGAGCTGGGCTTGGTTTCTGGGATTGTCATCCAGCAGAAGTTTAAGGTTCCGGTGTTTTCTAAGTATGATCAGGTCTCATGTCTCAAGATGCATCTCCGATCTTATGCGAGGAAGATTCATCCTCACACCGCCGACAGGAATTTATGGGTCCATTTCTTCCAAGACAGTCTATCCGGGACTCAGCTTGAATGGTTCTATTAGCTGGAGGGAATCAATATCCGTAATTGGGAAGACCTGGCTGCTGCTTTCTATAAGCAGTACGAATATAATACAGACCTTACTTTGACTCGTACATAACTCTAAAGTATGTCTATGGGTTCTAGCAAGGGCTTTAAAGACTACGCCCAAAAGTGGAGAGACCTAGCAGGAAGAGTCTAAACCCCTATGTCTGATAGGGAGTTGGTGGATATGTTATTGGGTACTATATCTGGTCCGTTTTCCAACCATCTGATTGGAAGCTCCTCAGTTGGTTTTACTGAGCTGATCCTAACTGGAGAAAGAGTGGAAGCTGGTATTAGAAGCGGCAAGATTAAAAAAGATACCTCCTCAAGTGCAGGAAAGAGACCTTTTGTGGGAAGGAAATAGGTCAGTGCTGCTTACAGTCAAAGAAATCAGGGCAGAACCAAACGCCATCCAGCGGTAGAGACTGTAATGATATCCAAGCTTGTAGCTACTCAACAGCGGAACAATCAGCCTAGTGTAGAAAGGCCTACGAGACAGTTTACCCGAATTAATATGACTTTGTCTCAAGTTTTGCCACACTTACTGAAATCCAATCTGGTAAATTTGAGGGAAGCTCCCAAAAATCCCAACACTGCATCTCCTTACTATAATCCAAAGGTTCAGTGTGCTTACCATTCTAAAAGTCTAGACCATGATACAAACAACTGTTGGGCTTTAAAGAATAAGGTGCAGGATCTGATTGAGGCAAAAGAGATTGAATTTGATGCTCCAGAAACTCCTAATGTTATAACTGCTCCCATGCCCAAGCACGACCATGGTGTTAATGCTGTTGACAATGATATGTTTGTTGCTTCCGTTGAGGAACTTGTTACTCCTCTCATGATTGTTAAGAGGAATCTGTTGCAAGCCGATTTATTTCTGGGTTATGGTGAAAGTTGTCACTTGTGTTTATCTCTACCAATTGGTTGCTATTTGTTGAAAGCAGGTGTTCAACGCCTGATGGATGATAAAGGGATTTTATTTGAGAAGACTCCCGCCACAACCGTTTCCTGTAAAGATGTTTTGATTATAACCATTTATCGCCAATCCTCCCAGGGTCTCCACCAAAAGACCCGTCAGGATTACTTCTGCTCCAAAGTTGGCTCCCATGATCATCACTAAGCCAGGGCCAATACCATATTCCTCAGACAAAGTCGTTCCCTGGAATTATGGGGATGACGTGTATTATCATGGCGTCAAGCAAGACCTGTTGGCTGCTGAAGACAAGGTTACTGGAAGTACTAATCCTGACGTCGGCAATATCGTTGGGACTGGTAAAATAACAAGAAGCGGAAGAGTGTTCTCTCCCGAGATTTCTCCTCCTAAAGTCATTACTATTCCTGTGATTATTTCTACGGTTGTTCCTGCTAATACTACCACTACTACTCCTGTGATTAACCTTGTTGCCACCCCTGTTACCGAGTCAGCCGAGACTCGGGGCAAAGAGATTTTGGTTGAGCCTGTCCAGACAAAGGCGCATTCAGAATCCATTTCGGAGGTTTATAAAAAAGAAATGGAAGAAATATTGAAAATAATTAAAAAGAGCGACTACAATGTGGTTGAATAGCTGGGGAAGACCCCTTCCAAGATTTCAATGCTGGCCCTATTGTTGTGCTCCGAAGCTCATGCAAAGAATTTGGTAAAATTACTCAAGACGACTCATGTGCCGCAGGAAACCTTCGTTGATCAATTTGAAGATTGTGTGGTTATTTTGACTGCTGATAATGGACTAGATTTTTCTGATGCTGATTTGACATCAAGGGGAAGAAAACACAATGATGCGCTGCATATCTCCATTGAATGCAGGGGCACCACTTTGCCCATGTTTTAGTGGTTACCGGATCATCGCTGAATGTTCTTCCCAAGAAGGCTCTTGACAGATTAGACTGTGAAGGTTTGACTCTGAAGCCCAGCAACATTGTGGTGAGGGCTTTTGACGGTTCAAAAAGAATGGTGCACGGGGAGGTGGACATCCATATCAATGTTGGTTCTCATACCTTTGACTCCACCTTCTACGTGATGAACATCCGACCATCTTATTCCTGTTTGCTGGGACACCCTTCGATCCATGGGGATAAAGCTATTACTTCCACTCTGCATCAGATGTTGAAGTACCCGGTGAAGGGAAAGATTGTCACAGTACATGGTGAGGAGAAGTATATGGCAAGCCACCTAAACTCTTTCAATTATGTGGAAATGGATGGAGAATTCATCGAGACTCCTTTTCAGAATTTTGAAGAGGTACCTCAGACCATGGCTGCAACCAATACTGTTACCAGTATGCCAAAGATCGCCAGACTTCCCTTGAAAATGGATTCTCTCAAGGATGCCAAGGCAGTCAATGAAGAAGGTGGGTGTACCATTTGGGTTTCACTTCAGGGGCTCAAAGGGTTATTCATCGTGATCACACTGGAGGACCTCCCCTATGCATCAGCAATCATGGGATTAACGCTTTAGAAGACAATGATGGCGACTATGACATAGACAGGTGGATCCTCCCTACTACCAACGGTGGACCCAGTAACTGGACAGCTAAAGACTTTGTGCCGATTACTTTTATTCAGGAGTAATTGTCTTTTTGTTTTTCTGGATATGTAATAAATGAACAATATAAACTTTATGGCCTTGTGTCTTACCCGGGGCACAATGGTTCATTTGTGAGGGTTATCATTTTTCAATGTCATATGTCATTAATAAAGCATTTGATGTTTTGCATACAAAATTTAAGCTCTTTGATTTTATTTTCTGCTTTTATTTTATCAATGCAGCTATGCTCTTACACACACTCACGCATCAAACTGCAGATTCGTATCCACTATGGATCCCATTGGTAATGGTTCTGCTATTGCCCGTTATGACTGAAAAATACGATCAACCAAGTCGAGGACGAAGGCGAGGAAGATGGTGAGGTGCCAGGAGAGCTTTCTAGACTGCTACAGCAGGAAGAAAGGGCTATACAGCCTCTTGAAGAGCCAGTTGAGACAGTGAATCTAGGTACAAAAGAGGACATAAAGGAAGTCAAGATAGGTGCAAATTTGGAGCTTAGTGTCAAACAACTATTGATTCAGATGTTGCATGATTATGTTGAGATCTTTGCTTGGTCATATGAAGACATGCCAGGACTAGACACTGATGTTGTGGTTCATCACCTGCAGACAAAAGAGGACTGCCTTCCAGTAAAGCAGAAGGTCCGTCGTATGTGTCCTAAAATGTCAGAGAAGATCAAGGCAGAAGTTATGAAACAGTTCAACACTGGGTTCTTAGCTGTCACCTCCTATCCATAATGGGCTACTAACGTAGTTCCGGTGCCTAAGAAGGACGGAAAGGTACGTATGTGTGTGGACTACAAAGACTTGAACATGGAAAGCCCCAAGGATGACTTTCCGCTTCCCCACATTGATGTTCTAGTTGACAACATCGCACATCATAAGATGTTATCCTTCATGGCCGGTTTCTTTGGTTACAATCAGATTAAGATGGCACCCGAAGACATGGAGAAGACAACCTTTGTCACACAATGGGGAATTTTCTGTTACAAAGTGATTCCATTTTGGTTGAAGAACGTTGGGGCAACCTATCAGCGCACCATGGTAGCTTTGTTCCACGATATGATTCACCATGAGATAGAGGTCTATGTTGACGACATGATATCCAAATCTCAAATAGAGGAAGACCACCTCGATCACTTGCAAAAGCTGTTTGATAGACTGAAGACGTACAAGTTAAGGCTAAATCCAAACAAGTGCACCTTTGGGGTAAGGTCTAGTAAACTCCTAGGTTTCATTGTTAGTGACAAGGGTATTCAGGTAGACCCTGAAAAGGTTAAAGCTATATAAGAGATGTCGGCTCCTCGCACTGAGAAGGAAGTTAGAGGTTTCTTGGGACGCCTAAATGACATTACCAGGTTCATTTCCCATCTAAATGCTACTTGTGAGCCAATCTTCAAACTCCCAAAGAAAGATCAAGTGATAAAGTGGACTAACTAATGCAAGACTGCCTTTGACAGAATCAAGGAATACCTACAAGAGCCTTCAATTCAGTTGCCTCCGATTGAAGGAAGACCTTTGATAATGTACTTAACAGTGTTAGATCATTCAATGGGGTGTGTGCTAGGGAAGCATGACGAGTCCGGTCGAAAAGAGCATGCAATATACTACCTTAGCAAAAAGTTTACCGACTGTGAAACAAGATACTCATTATTCGAGAAAACTTGATGCGCTTTGGTATGGGCTGTTGCCGACTGAGACAGTATATGTTGACCCATACTACTTTATTTATATCTAAGATGGATCCTACCAAGTATATATTCAAGAAGCCCACTCTCTCTGGAATAATAGTGAGATGGCAAATGATCCTGGCCGAATATGATATTCAATATACAACCCAAAAAGCAATCAAGGGAAGTGTATTAGCTGATCATTTGGCTCATCAGGCTGTGGACGAATACCAATCCATGAACTTTGAATTCCCGGATGAGAATATTATGTTAGTGACTGACTATGAAGAACCTGGACCGAATGAAGGACCCGAGAAAGGATCCTGATGGACTATGGTTTTTGACGGAGCTTCTAATGAACTTGGAAATGGCATCCGTGTTGTAATCGTATCTCTCGAGGACTGTCATACTCCTTTCACCTCCAGACTATGTTTCAACTGTACCAACAATATGGCTGAGTATGAAGCATGCATCATGGGTCTCAAAGCTGCTATTGACCTAAGAATCAAGTTCTTAAGTGTCTTTGGAGATTCGGCTTTGGTAATAAGTCAAATCAAAGGAGAGTGGGACACGAAGCATCCTAATCTTATCCCGTACAAAGAACATGTGTTGACACTGATTCCACACTTTGAAGAAGTCACCTTTGAACATTTTCCACGAGAAGAGAATCAGTTAGCGGACGCGCTAGCTACTATGTCATCCATGTTCAAGGTCAGATGGTATAATGAGGCTCCTCGGATCACTATTGAGAGATTGGATGAACCAGCTTACTGCTATGAAATCGATACTGAAGGGGGAACAGAAAAACCTTGGTTCCACGAAGTGAAAAGGTATCTCGAAGCTCAAGAATACCCTGAGGGGGCATCTGTCAATGATAAGAAGTTTCTGAGAAGGTTCTCTGCAAAGTTCTTCCTCGGTAATGGAACTCTCTACAAGCGCAACCACGACTCTACTTTACTTTGGTGTCTAGACAAGAGCCAAGCTGATAGGATTATGGTAGATTTATATGAAGGTACCTTTGGCACCCATTCTAGTAGACACACCATGACTAAAAAGATCCTACGGGCAGGATACTATTGGTTCACTATGGAAGCAGACTGTTATCAGCATTCACAGACTTGTCACAAATGCCAAATCTATGCTGACAAAGTACATGTGCCTCTGGTTCGCTTGAATGTCTTGACTGCTCCCTGGCCCTTTGAAATGTGGGGCATTGATATGATTAGAGAGATTAGACCTATCGCTTCAAACGGGCATCGCTTCATCCTAGTCGCCATTGATTACTTCACGAAGTGGGTTGAGGCTGCCTCATTTGCTTCTGTTACCAAGAATGTTGTGGCACGATTCATCGAGCATAACCTTATCTATCGGTATGGCATCCCCGAAAGAATCATTATAGATAATGGTACAAATCTCAACAATATTATGATCACCGAGCTCTGTAAGCAATTCAGGATCCAACATCATAACTCTTATCCTTACCGGCCGAAGATGAATGGCGCTGTGGAAGCCGCTAATAAGAATATTAAAAATATCATCTAGAAGATGACAGTGACATATAAAGACTGGCATGAGATGTTACCATTTGCTCTTCATGGTTACCGCACCTCAGCATGTACATCGACAGGAGCAACACCTTTCTCTCTGGTGTATAGTATGGAGGATGTCCTACCTATTGAAGTCCAGATCCCTTCTTTGAGAATCATGAAGGATGCAGACTTGAACGAAGATGAATGAATCCAGACCCGACTTGACCAACTGAACCTGATTGATGAAAAAAGGTTAGCGGTTTTTTGTCATGGTCAGATGTACCAGAAGCGTATGATCAAGGCTTTTAACAAGAAGGTCATACGTGAGGTATATCAAGTTGGTGATATGGTAATCAAGCTTATCATTCTTCCGTAAGGTGATCCCAGGGGAAAATGGACTCCCACATACGAAGGGCAATTTGTGATCAAGAACATATTTTCCGGTGGAGCCATGATCTTAACCACTATGGACGATGACGACCTTCCTCACCCTGTGAACGCAGACATAGTTAAAAGATACTACGCATGAATAAAGATCTGTTAGGTTAACTGGCCTAGACAAAATAAGGGCATCCCAGCGAACCAAAAGGGTTCGGGCAAAAATTAGGGATAAATACAAATAAAAAATATATACACTCGGCAAGTCGAAAACCTCAAAAGGCGGCTTGGGCAAAAAAAAGGTATGCCGATGGACTGAAAACCCGAAAGAGAGGTCCAGGCAAAAGTTATGGATTTAAAAGCGTATAACTATGTCCCGTTGGATCACCTTGCAACCAGACTTCAGTATTAACTATCAGTCTCAAACGGTACCAATCAATCCAGTCAACTTCAGACAAGTAGCAAAGTGATGAGACGCTCAAGGACATAAGGGCAATAGCTGAGTTGAAACTCAATGGGATTATTACACATAGTTGTTTTCTCTTTGTATACTATTTTGTATAGTCTTCATTTTCACGACGGCATTCTCCTACTAGAATGCCAGTCTCTTTGTACAAAAAATGCTTATTATAGGCAAACTTCAAAATCAATACAAATCATTTCTTTGAAAGTACAAAACTTTTCGTTTTTATTTTTTCTGTTTTGTTTTGCGGAAAAAAACGTCCAGTGATTATTTTTGATATACGCATTTGAATATGGTTACTGTTTACAAATACTTACATAGAAAATAAAAAGACAATTGCTAATGACTTTAAGAAATGGGACAAAGTCCAAAAAGCCATTTGTAGTCCCCGCAGTTATGTTCTCCAGCAGGTACAAAGGCAGAGTCATCCTACTGCAAAGTCATCGCTACATCTTTAGCATACGTCCTAATGATGTTTATGTCCCCCGGTAGAGTTTATTTCCCTAGTTGTGGAAGTTCATCCCCCAACGGAGTTTATTTCTCTACATTGGTAAGATTTTCTAATAGAGCATCTTCTCCCCAACGGAGCATTCTCAAGCAAAACTCAAAGATCCCCGACATAGTATCCTTAAACGGAAAGAGGAAATCCCCGACAAATCATCTCCATTCATCATCCCAGCGGAAATAAAAGAATCACTTTCCTCATCTACCAAATAGCAGTCCGGGAGTCAACTTCCCAGTACTCTCCAGCAAGCAGTCGGGGATTTGTTTTCCCAGATTAGGAAATTTCACAATAGCATTCCATGTTCATACATCATGGCATGCGCATATATATTGCATACAACACAATCTCATTTATTTTGATAACATCATTACACGATGTATTTCATACAGCATGACATTGCATACGACTAAGTCTTTATCTTTTCAGGTAATATCAATCAACAAATACCATTAACTGCTTATATGGCCTGACAGTCTTCTCAAAGGCTACATCTGACGAAGGACTATTTTAGCATTTTCTTCAGAAAAATCATTCTCAAGACCTCTACTGGTTCAGTTTAAATCAACCAATGATTTATTCTGATTCACTTCCGGTGGATCCTTTCTCTGGTTCAGTCAAATTGACCCTAGGATTTTTTTGATACTTATCCAGTTGAAGATAACTCAAGACCTCTACTGGTTCAATTTAAATCGACCAATGCTTTATTCTGATTCACTTTCGGTGGATCCTTTCTCTGGTTCAGTCAAATCGACCATAAGATTTTTCTGATTCTTATCCATTTGAAGATAACTCAAGACCTCTACTGGTTCAGTTTAAATCGACCAATGATTTATTCTGATTCTTTTCTGATAGATACTTTCTCTGGTTCAGTCAAGTCGACCCTAATATTTTTCTAATTCTTATCCAGTTAAAGATAATTCAAGACCTTTTCTCTGATTTGGTCAAATCGACCCTGAGATTTTTCTGATTCTTATCCAATTAAAGATAATTCAAGACATTTTCTCTGGTTCAGTTAAATCGACCCTAAGATTTTTCTGATTCTTTATCCAGTTAAAGATAATTCAAGACCTTTTCTATGGTTCAGTTAAATCGACCCTAAGATTTTTCTGATTCTTCGTCCAGTTAAAGATAATTCAAGACCTTTTCTCTGGTTCAGTTAAATCGACCCTAAGATTTTCTGATTCTTATCCGGTTAAGGATGTCGTAAAGCCTTGGCCCGTCCAGATAACAACTTAATTTCTTCAAATCACTGAAACCTGGATACGACCAGATAACAATTCAACGTCTACAATTAATGCGAAGCCTGGAATCGACCAGATAGTAGTTAATTTCATATTCCCTGATAAGTTGTTGTGAAGCCTTGAATGCAACCATATAGCAGTCAGTCTTATTGTCCTCATCTAGTCACCGTGAAGCCTGGATCCCGAACAGATAACAACTATCTTTCGTCTCTCCAATCAAGAGATAACTCCCACTAGAGTAATGGACAACCGAAGCTCCTAGACTCTATTCCCCCAAAACATTCCCCAACGGACTCCTCCACAGACAGCAGGAGCAGGAATCCCCACAAAGATACTTCTTATGACAACTCTCTATCATATTCCTTGGATGGCATCTTTAAGCCCATCTTCGACAGTCTTTCATCATCTTTTACAAATGGAATCTGTAAGCCTATTCCTTACAGCATCAATCATCAGTGTTATTTCATGCGAGTGCAAATTTCTGGGTACTCTAGTGTTCAATCATCTTCCACCTTCAGATCACTAAAGGAAGACAAGCCAATCTAAATCCTCAGGTTTAAGAAGATTCAACAGGGGTAGCTGTTGTACCCTAAAATTTGCCCTCTCATATTTTCCCAAGATTTTTCCCTTACACGGTGGTTACAAACACTTGTTTAAAGAAAGAGGAAATTTTGAATCTTAGCAAAGTGTCTTTCGATTGGTAGCTCAACAATGTCCTTCGATTGGAAGTTAAACAGTGCCCTTCAATTAGCCTAACAACAAGTTTTGATTGAGCTTTTAAATTCCTTAGATACAAGCTTGACTCACTAGTCTTCGATTGGGCATTTAACACCCTTCGATCAAGCTTTGGTCTGCAAGTCTTCAATTAAGCTTTATTTTCCTTTGAAATGGCTCCCTTCTATTCAGAAAGAAAGGAAGCTCCTTTGGGCTTCCTTCGTTTGAAGCACCTATGGCTTCTTTCGTTTGGAGCATCTCTGGGCCTCCTTTGTTTGAAGCGCCTTTGGTTTCTTCCAAACGGGGCCCCATTTGGATAAATGGCCTGCATGCCTGCCTGCACAAGGCAGGAATTTTCTTCATAGCTACAAGGAAAACACCTGCTACATGCCTGCCTGCACAAGGCAGGAACTTCCCTCATGCTAAGTTTTTACAGCCCAATTTCTACACTATGGCATGCCAAAATTCCATTTGAAGGATGCATATTGCTGGCCATTTGAAGAAGCTGAATTAGAGCCATTCGAAGAAGCATGCAAGAGGTCCAATCGAAGGGCAAGGATTAAAGGCATTCGAAGAGGGCCAGAGAATTCATAGAAGGTCCATTCAAAATGGCCATGCGAAGGACACACTAAAGGCCCATTTGAAAGGTACACAGAAGGACCATCTAAAGATCCAATCGAAAGAGTCAACTTGAGCCCAGTCGAAGGCTATACAAAAATGCCCATTTGAAGGGTGCATGGGAGGTCCAATTGAAGGATAGAGACTGGGGGTATTCGAAAGCCAAAATTGTCCATATTTATTCAAATTTCAAAAGAGGACAAGATCCCATGTTTTTGGCCACATTTACAAAACTTCATTCATGGCCTTGAAAACGTTTGTTTGTGGTAGTTAAACTTTTGTCTTCTTGTCCCCTCCCTCCTACTCTATATAAGCAGCATGCTTGCAAGCCAAAAAAGCGGAGACACGTTGGAGATACGCTACCCATAAATCCACCATAGTTATCAAAAATAATCCAAGAGTATCCAACAACTCTAGTCCCCATACAAGTTCAATTTTCCAGCAAGGTAATCCCCCTGACCTTGCACCTTTCGTTTTCAGCATGGCATGTAAATAACACCTATTTACCTTTTATTTCTGTCCTTCTCGGTTGCATGTTTTTTCTTGTCTAAATATACATGTTAGAACTAACCCTTGTACAAACTCAAACGAAAAGAAAAGGACTAGGATGAAACGAAACCTTAGGCTTCCCCCATCATTGCCTGACTACCCCAAGTGAAAGAGGCACCTTCATGATTATTTTGCAAGTCCACGTCCCTTCACAGTCCAAATGAACTAGGCAGAAAAGAGTCCAAACAAAGGATCCTCATACTGATTCCCAGCATAATCGAAGGAGGCTAGGAGAGTCCAATAGAAGGCTGCTCACGCTAGCTTCCTAGCCCAATCGAAGGAGGCCATGAGAGCCCAATCGAAAGCTGCTCAAGCCAGCTTCCTATCCCAATCGAAAGAGGCCCAAAAAGGGGTGAGTCAAAAGAACATCATTCCCCCTTTAATCGAAAGACTCATTTCCCCTTCTCTCTTTTGCATGCCTAATCCCATTTGTCATTTTTCTTTTTTGTATTATTTCTTACTTTTGGTTTTTATTTATTATTTTCAGTTGTTTAATTACAAAATATAAAAGAAAAAGCTCACTAAAAAAAGGGTTAGGTTTAATTTCCTTAATTAAATAATTAAATCCTTTAGTTAATTTATTAATTGAAACTTTAATCTTTTTCTTAATTAAAAATGAATTAGAATTTAGGACTAATTATTTTCTTTTCATAATAAATATAAAAAAACTAAAAAAGAAATTAGTTTATTTTTCTTAATTTAATTTTACTATATAGACTTTAGGATAATTGACTATTTTTCTTAAGTCAAAAACAACAAAAAAAAGATTTTTCTTATTAGTTTTTTAAGACAACTTTCAATCTTTCGCGCGTTATTTATTTTTTCGTATTTTTACACTATTGTATCTGCTGACAGTATGTAATAAATTAAATTAGGATTTTTACCGCTTTCCTTATTTTTTCTTTTCCCAAGTTTTTGTACATTGTAAATATCCCACTCTCCAAAGTCATGTAATAGTGTAGGGTTTATTTTCCACACTTTACATTTTCCTGTATATATATATTAACTTCTAGTAATTAGGCATGTATGACAAGACTAATAACAAAATGATAGTAAACTTAACACAAGACATAAATAATTGAACATAACACACATTGCACATATACACCTCTAGGGTACCCCACTTTGGTTGCCTTTAAGAAATAAAACAATCATGAGGCAGGAACGCTTTAGCAAAGAGCCATAAATCAAATGATCATAGTCCCTCGAGGACCCTACAGTTGCCTTTCCGATAAATGATCTAGTCCCAAAAGAAAATTTCTAAAGCGTCTCCACAAGTTGCCTTCGTGACTGTAAACGTCCCTTCGATGTCCCTCAAACATCCAACGATAGGGCTACCTACTCACTAATAGTAGGATAAGACTGTCTAAAGGATAGGAGGAAAAGGACGACCCTTTTTGCACTTACACTTCTTGTATCAGTCCTCAAGAGTGTTGATAAAGCATTTTTTGAAAGTATTTTTGAAAGAATTTTGTGTAAGTGCAAAAATTTTGTTTTTGAGCAAGTATTTATGAACTATCTATTTATACTCAAAAAGGTTTGTTCTTTTCCTCCTATCCTTTAGACAGTGTTATCCTACTATCAGTGAGTAGGTAGCCCTATCGTTGGATGTTTGAGGGACATTCGAAGGGACTTTTTTTATAGTCACAAAGGCAACTGGGAAAGAAGCTTTAGTAACTATCCTAGAGTTCTAAGATCATATTTTTACCGAGGCAACATCGAGAGGGTGTCGAGGGACTTATGATCTTTTTGAACCAGAGGGCAGCCACTAAAGCCTCTCACGTCTCGAGAGTTGTGACTATTTTCCGAAGGCAACCGAAGTGGGGTACCCTAGAGGTGTATATGTACAATGTGTGTTATATTTAGTTCATTTATCTTTGTTATTAGGTTTGATAGCGCTTTGTTTTCAGTCTTTTCATACAAGCCTAGTTACTAACAGTTAACATCTTGCAAAAATTTAAAGTGCGGGAATCGTAAATCCTACGCTATTACAAGGCTTCGAGGAGGGGGTTTTTACATATCCAAAAATGGGGGAAAATAAAGAAAGCGATAACGTAAATGCCCTAGTTTAAGCTATTACATACTGTCAGCAGATACATTAGTATAAAAAATGCGAAAATAAATAACGCGTGCAAAATGGATAGAGTCATCTAAAACCCTAAATAAACTAAATAAAAGAAAATCTTTTTTGGTTTTTGTTTATTTTAAGAAAATACTTAAAATTAAAATGAGGAAGACTAAATTTAATGCTAATTAATTAAATAAATACAAGAAAACTAATTCTAGTATTTTTTGTATTTTTGTTAAGAAAATATTTGAATTAAAAACCTATGTCTAATTGATTTTTAAATTAATTAAAACAAGTCAAAATAATTAAGTAAATTAACTCTTAAATTAAAATTAATTTTAGGAAAATCCTAAGTTTAATTATTAATTTTT
This sequence comes from Vicia faba, assembly GCA_948472305.1. Classification (NCBI taxonomy): domain Eukaryota; kingdom Viridiplantae; phylum Streptophyta; class Magnoliopsida; order Fabales; family Fabaceae; genus Vicia; species Vicia faba. The sequence goes on along the minus strand of OX451736.1, from coordinate 1,026,203,094 downwards.
TTAATTTTATGATTTGATAAAAAAAAGGTTTTAAAAGTAAAATATAAAACAAATAAAAATTTAAAAAGAAAAATAGAAAATAAAAATGGGCCTGATGTCTAAAGTAAATGGGGGGGGGGGGGGGGTATGAATGCTGAAATTCGTTTGGCCAAAACCAAACCAGCCCAGCTTCCACGCCTAATCCAGTAGGGAGTGTACCCTAAGGTACACCATGGTCTTTATCCATTTGAGAACATTAGATCTGATGCTGCATGGATATGATGGTGATGACATGAAGGTGTATGGTACGCATTTGGCCACTGGGTGTATAGAACCTGCAAGCAAAGTTAGGAAAAAATAAAATGCAAGAGGCAGGGGTCGAACCCCTGACCTCTCACACACACCTCACCTTAACACACATTGGCTTGCCACTGCGTCATCCTATTCATTCATTGATAAGGGCAATAGGCTAATATAATATATAAAATCAATCAATTTTATTTAATTTTAAAAACGCGCGTCCAACCATATTTATGTGAACCAATAGAATTATATCATTTTGCCACGCGAACTCCACCAGAGTCAACAATTTGCAGGGGTGTCGAAGTCAAACTCCGGCCACATCAAAATCTAAAAACCTGCAAAAAAATCCAAACCAAAGCTCAAGATCTAGGCTACCCCCCTAAATTGGGGTTTGCAAATTCAACCATGGGGTTAGTTTCTCCTAAAATGGCCTGCATCAATGAGAACGAAGCTCGCCTGAAGTTTTGCCCTAAAAATGGTAAAATTCCATCCTCACGCCAAACCTTGCATGTAATGATTCTAAACAGGTACAAACATCAGTCTGAACATATGTATGCACAGAAATCATTTATACCGCATGTAGGAAAAGTTTGAGCTCATGAAATTTTTACCAAAAATGGAGATTCGGTTGACTAATCTCAGGGCTTCTCAAGCGTGGATAAGAGATGGTATAGCTTCCTAGGAACCTCAGGGATGGAGTGGTGATGTTTGTTTGGCACGAGGAAGCTTGGAAATGTGGTTTTGGATTTTCACGATTTAGGAGATTTTTACAATTTTTGTATAGCTCTTTGAGGCAGTTTTCCGCATGTTTGAGGCTTGAAAACATGATGGATATATAGAGGAGAGGAGGGAGCAAGGTTGTATGGAAAGAATGTCCCTCATAACTATTGTAATGAATCCATGATTTCTTCTTTGAAAACTTTCCAAAATTTGAATATTTCATGCCATTTTTGGACAGCATGCACCTGGTCATGTTTTGCACGAGTTCTTGGGCCCAAGACCAACCCATTTCATCAGCCCATATTACCATAACCATTATTTAATATTTTATGCTATTTTATTTTGTTTTTATTTGAATAAAACAAAATAAATAAGGATAAAATAGGTAGAAATGGCAAGGCAATGTAGAAATGATTTTAGAGGTCTTTCATAATGTTAGGAAGATGTTTGAAACCCAAAAAGTTAGGCCATTGACCTAAAAGTTTAAGTTTGCTCAATTCACAATCCTTGAAATTTCCAAAGTTTTCCCAACTTGGGCAAGCCATAACTTGCTCAATTTTTATCTCATGATGATGATCTTGGACTTTTTGAAAATCCCAAGATGTCTACTTCAATCCCTATTTTGATCAACTTTGCATTTCAAGATTTATCTTGATGTAAATGGTATTGACAAAAAGTATCTTTTGTTGACTTTCTGAAAATGACCTGTAATGTATGAGCTTGTATCTTTCAAATGGTGAATCTCTTGAACTTGATGACAAAATAGAGTTGTAGGGAATATGATTCTCTTCAAAATGATATTTGGTTGGGGAAAATGGATGAAGTATGTGAAAGTTATACCTGGTCAAAGTTCAGTTGACTTTTCCTATAGAAACCCTAATTTAACAATTCTTGACTTTTGATAGATTAAGAGCATTTCTTAAGGAATCATGATCAAACCTTGATATAATGATGGATATCATTTTAAAATGTTTATGTTGACCAAAAATCTTGAAGTTTGACTGTACATGGGCCACAATTGACTTTTGACCTGCTATAGTTGATTTTTAAGCATTTGAGCAATTGACGGAGAAAACTGGTAGTGTAGGGCATAAAATTTGGCATGGGAAATCTTGAAGACATATTAGGACCATGGAAAACATTTGAGACCTTTGGAGCTCACACATCTTGATGAAAAGTGAAACCCTAGTTAGAGGTTCATTGTTTAGGCGGAGAAATTGTCTGGTCAATTCTTGGTCAACCTTGAGCAATTGAGGACCTCTAGGAGCATTTCTTGAGTAAAAATGGGAGGACAAATTTTGGGGTACAACAACATGACTTATTGGTTTGAAACATGATCTCAAGGATTCAAGTACATCATTTTGACCTAATTACATGACTCAATTCACCTCTCAAGATCAAACAATTGATATATGAAATTTGATCAACTGATACACCAAAAGTCAAACTTTGACTTTTTGATCAAAATTGAGTTTCAAAAGTCAATATTCATCAATAAATTCAAAAATATAAAGCTTTATCATCAAGAAATCAAGAAATAAAAAAGTCAATTTAAAAAGTCAAACTTTTCAAGACTTAGAAATTTTTCTAAGTGTTTTTGTACATGATAATTTCACTACTTCATGTCAATTTTTCACCAAGATCTAAGATGATTCAATGAAAAATTTAAAAATGAAAGTTGTAGATCTTGATAAAATCTACAACTTCGTAACATAGGGCTCATATCCAAAAAATGCTTAGATTTTAAGTTATAAGCCCATGAAGTCATGCACTTTTTCTTAAACACTTAGTGAAATTTTGACCTAGTTTAGGCAAAATTTTGTCCCAACTTCTTGACCATTTTTCACATAGCTACAATTTAATTTAGAAAAAATGGAAAACATGAAATTTGTAGAGAATATTTCAAGCTTTCCAAAATGTCCATGAACTTAAATATATCATTTTTTAGTTAAGAGAATCGAAGAGAGGAAGTTAGGCATCCATTCTTGAAATACAAGGCATTTTTGTGACGAACACTTGAGCAAAACCCTAGCATATGCTGCATAACTTCACTTTGCAGGCTTCTAACTTGTGTTTCACTCTATAATTAATTTATTACACAACTGATAGAGCCATTGTCCAAGCATTTGAGTTCTTATCCAAGTTGCATTTCCATTAATAGCATAAAGTAACATTGCCATTCTAGTAAAATGGCTTTAATCACAGAGTCAACTTGTCTTGAGCATTACATTTGTTCTTTCTACACATGACAGGACTTTGCAAATTTGAGGCTATTGTTGGTCTGATATTTTTCTGATTTGAAACAACATGAAGCTTTTGCTTTCTGATTTTCTCTTTACTTTTTATGAACCAAATGCTTGAGATTTGCAACAGGTTACCTCTTAGCCAATGATGTAGTCATGCCTTTGTGAAGTATGTATGAGGCTTGATTTTCTGTTTTCCTTTGCTTGTGAACCAAGTTTTTGTGATTTGCAAACACATTTTTAGGCCAATGATAGGACATTGCTTTGAGGCCTCTATTGGGCTTGAATTTCTTGATTTGGATTTGGCTAATAGGCTGGGAATATGGTTGGGATTATTTATTGTGGGCCAAGATTTGTTTTACAATGATAATGCGCCTAGGATAGAATTTGACATGGTTTGAGGCCCTTAGAATCAAAAACCCTCTTTTCTGAACTTCTTTGATACTTTGTAGATTGTTGCACATGTTTTGTTTTTCAACAGTTTGTAGCTGCTGGCCTTTCTTGCCTGCCCTGCAGTTGGTTGCAGCTTGCCTTGTTTGTTGGTTCCATTTTGACAGTTTGCCTTGTTTGCTAGTTTTGTTTCAGTAGTTTGCCTTGTTTGCTGGTTCTATTTTGACAGTTTGCCTTGTTTGCTTTGCTTGCCCGCCCTGCAGTTGGTTGCAGCTTGCCTTGTTTTGCTGCTTATTTGTGAACCAAATATGTACTTTGTGATTTTCAAACTAGAAATTCTCAGGCCAATGATTAAGCAAGGATTGCATGAGGCCTTAGAATACAAACCCTTATTTTCTGATTCAGCAGAAACCACCCTAATGATGAATTTAGGATTTCCTTGTATGTTTTGTTCATTTATGAATATTTGAACTACTAACAAACTTCTCCTTTTCTCTTTTCATGAACATGAAGCATGGATGGAAAGCAAAGGTTAGAGAGATTGCTTGAGGATGAAGACTTAGGATTTCTCTCTTCCCCTTTTTTCCATAAACAAATCTTGTAATTTATTGCATTGGTAGACATTTCTTCTGTAAAAATTCAAACTTGTAATGTAATGAATACAACACTTATGAATAAACTTGTGAAAATGTTGTACCAATTTCAACTTTAAATCTTGTAATTCTTATTTGTATGTTTTGAGTAAGAAACCTCATTTTAGGTAACTTGTATTTCAAGCAACCACCAAAGATGATCAAACAAAACAAAACACTTTACACTCCAATCAAACCTTTAAAACAAAAATGAAAGTTTGAGAATTTCAATTCCATTTGATTAACTTAACCTCAAAGGATTATGATCAAAAAGTCTTAATCTTCAATTCATGTTCAAAAGCTAACTGGTAAGCATAATGAAATCGCATGTTACTCTTGATTCCAACAGGACTTCATTATCTATCAAATATGTTTCAAGAACATTAGCCAGCCTTGTAGAATTAACAAACTTCAGCAAATTATCTTTAAAATATTGGAGATTTTTAAGACTCGATTACCTCTGAGAAAATCCTAAACCCTTAATTATTAATTTGTTGCCTAGGAAGAGATCCTGTCTTGTTGACCTTTGAACCAATTGAGTGTACAGGAACCCTAGGGTAAACATCTTGCATGAAAAAATGGAAGGCAAATTTTGGGGTATAACAGCTGCCCATGTTCAATCTTCTTAAACTTGGAAAAAGCGAGATTGGCATGCTTGCCGTTCGTAGCTTGAAAGTGGAAGATGATTGAACACTAAAGTGCCCAAAAATTAGCACTTACTGATGTACGAAGTGATGTATTGAATCTATTGGATCAGGAATAGGCTTAAAGATGCCATTGGATGAGTTAAGGGATAACTGTCGGAGATGGTCTTACCGATGCCATCCAAGGGTGACCTGCTTAACAGAAAATGGACCAAGTTCAACCTTGATTTCAATCGAGAATGAATCAGAATAATTATTGAGAGGTTTTCCTGCAAGTCGAATCTGAATAAGTATCAGAATGGCATATGTATCTGGTGCGTATCTGAACTATATTTGAAAGTTGTATCTGAACGAGTATCAGAATGGCGTCCGTATCTGGAGCGTATCTGTAATGTATCTGAAAGTTGCATTTGAATGAGTATCATAATGGTGTCTGTGTCTGGAGCATATTTGTACTGTATCTGAAAGTTGTATTTGAATGAGTATCAGAATGGCGTCTATGTCTAGAGCGTATCTGTATTGTATCTAAAAGTTGCATCTGAATAAGTATCAGAATGGCGTCCGTGTATGGAGCGTATATGTACTATATCTGAAAGTTGCATCTGAATGAGTATCAGAATGGCGTCCGTGTCTGGAGCGTATATGTACTATATCTGAAAGTTGTATCTGAACGAGTATCAGAATGGCGTCCGTGTCTAGAGCGTATCTGTACTGTATCTGAAAGTTGCATCTGAATGAGTATCAGAATGGCGTCCATGTCTGGAGCGTATCTGTACTGTATCTGCAATCTTTGAACATTGTTAATGGTAGCTGTTAATCTTATCTTGAAAAGGATAAAATGTTAGCTAAAATGCAAATTTATGTTGCATGAAATGTATGATGTAATGTATTTGCTTTATCAATGTTTATGATATATGGATGCAATGTATGCGTATGTTAGCTAATCTGCTGTATTGTTGTTGGATTGAGGAAAATAAATCCCTGAATATTGCTGAGGATGTGTGAGTCTTCAAGTTTAGGAGTTTAAGTATTGATGAATTTCTGCCGAGAGAAATAAATTCTGTTGTGAGGGTAATACCATGTACTTCTTGTAAAACCTGTTAGGGAGTCCCGAGAAATTTTGACAACTTCTATCGGGGATCAACAATTTGAAATTGTGTTCCGTTGGGGATTTAAATGACGTAATGCAGGGGATTACTTATGGAATAGCCTAGAGACATTTTCCTATCCTTTCAACCTATCAGTAAGTGTCTTTTCATTTTGCTTATTTGTAAGCGGTAATTATATTCAAATGCATATGCTCAACAATGAATCATTGGACGTTCTCATAAACGAAACGCAAGCGTAAAGAAAAAGACAAATAGTTTTTGTACTTTCAAATGGATATCTTTGTATTGACTTTGAATGAGTGTTTTTGTACAAAGGGAACAAACATTCTAGAATGCTGTCGTAAAACAATAAAATTTTGATACAAAGAAAAGATAGCTATGTGTATAAAAATCCCATGGGGTTTCCATTCTGCTATAGCCTTCGTATCTCCGAGCATCTTGTCCATTTGTTGTCTCGTCCGAAGATGATTGAATTGATCGGAACCTCTGAGTTTGTCAGTGGAAGCCAAAGGTTGTCTGTAAAGTGATCCGATGGGACATAGTCATATGCTTTAATTCCCTAACTTTTTCCTGGACCGCCCTTTCAGGTTTTCAGTCCAACGGGAAACCCTTTTTTGCCCAAGTTGCCCTTTCGGGTTTTCAACTTGCTGGGTATACATTTTTTTTGTTTTATCCCTAACTTTTGCCCGAACCTTTTTTTTTGTTCTCTGGGATGCCCTTGTTTTTCCTAGGTATGTCAACCTAATGGGTCTCTTATGTGTAGTATCTTTTGACTATGTCCGCGTTTGCAGGGTGTGGCAGGTCATTGCCATCCATGGTTGTCAAAATCATTACTCCACCAGAGAAGATGATTTTGATTACAAATGGTCCTTCATAGGTAGGAGTCCATTTTCCCCTTGGATCACTTTGTGGCAATATGATACGTTTGATCACTAGATCCCCAACTTGATATACTTGGCGTCTGAATTTCTTGTTGAAAGCCTTGATCATCCATTTTTGATACATTTGGCCATGGCAAACAGCATTAAGTCTTTTTTCATCAATCAAATTCAGTTGATCAAGTCGAGTTTGGATCCAATCGTCTTCGTTCAACCCTGCATCCTTCATAATCCTCAGAGAGGGGATCTGAACCTCAATAGGCAAGACAACCTCCATGTTGTAAACCAAAGAATAGGGTGTTGCCCCGGTTGATGTGCGAGCCGTGGTACGATAATCGTGGAGAGCGAATGATAACATCGCATGCCAGTCTTTGTATGTGACTGTCATTTTCGGTATGATCTTTTTAATGTTTTTATTTGCAGCTTCGACATCACCATTCATCTTTGGCCGATAGGGAGAAGTTGAATCTTGAATTGCTCGCATAATGCGGTGATCATAGTGTTATTAAGATTTGTACCATTGTCAGTGATGATCCTTTCCGGGATACCGTACTGGAAAATAAGGTTTTTCTTGATGAAGTGGGCCACAACATTCTTGTTAACGGAGACGAAGGAGGCTGCTTCAACCCACTTTGTAAAATAGTCAATGGCCACTAGGATGAAGCGATGTCCATTGGAGGTTGTCGGTTTGATTTCCCCAATCATATCAATTCCCCACATAGCAAAGGGCCAAGGAGCTGTTAAGACATTCAGAGGAACCGAAGGTACGTGCACCTTGTCAGCGTAAATTTGACACTTATGGCAGGTTCGAGAGTGTTGATAGCAATCTGCTTCCATGGTAGACCAATAATAGCCTGCCCGTAGGATTTTCTTCGCCATCGTATGCCCACTAAAATGGGTTCCAAAAGTACCTTCATGTAATTCAGCCATGATTCTTTCAGCTTCAACCTTATCTACGCACCGAAGCAATACAGAGTCATGATTGCGTTTGTACAGGATGCCATAACAAAGGAAGAATTTAGCAGAGAATCCCCTTAAGAACTTCTTATCGTTGATTGAAGCTCCTTCTGGATATTCTTGAGCCTCGAGATACCTCTTGACTTCGTGAAACCAAGGTTGGTCCATTACTTCTTCAGTATTAATCTCGTGACAGTGTACTGGTTAATCCATTCATTCGATGGTGATCTAGGGAGCCTCGTTATCCCAATTAAGTTTAAACATAGATGACATTGTGGCTAGAGCGTCTGCTAGCTGATTTTCTTCTCGCGGGAAATGCTCGAAGGTAATCTTCTCAAAATGTGGTAGCAATGTCAAAACATGTTCTTTGTAAGGGATAAGGTTTGGGTGCTTGGTTTCCCATTCCCCTTTGATCTGACTGATGACCAAAGCTGAATCTCCAAACACATCTAAGGATTTAATTCCCAAGTATATGGAAGCTCTGAGACCGAAGATGCACGCTTCGTGTTCCGCCATGTTGTTTGTACAGTTGAAGCAAAGTCTGGCAGTAAAGGGAGTATGACCCCCTTCTGGAGATATGAGTACAGAGCCAATACCATTATCGAGTGCGTTAGATGCTCCATCAAAGAACAGGGTCCATCGGGATCCTTGTTCAGGTCCGTCATATGGTCTGAATTCTTCACAGTTGTCTAATATCATGATGTCTTCATCCGGGAACTCAAACTTCATGGACTGATAGTCTTATACAGCTTGGTGAGCAAGGTGATCAGCTAGCACACTGCCCTTTATAGCTTTCTGGGTAGTATATTGTATGTCGTACTCTGTCAGGATCATCTGCCATCTAGCTATTCTCCGAAAAAGAGCAGGCTTCTCGAAGATGTATTTTATCGGATCCATTTTAGATATCAATAAGGTAGTATGAGTCAGCATATACTATCTTATCTGGCGAGCAGCCCATGCTAGAACTCAACACGTTGCCTCTAAGCCGCAATGGATTCTCAACACTCTGTACGTTTCCCCTAAGCCGCAACGCATTGTCAAAACCTAGTATATTGCTTCTAAACCGCAATATATCCTCCAAACTCCGTACATTACCTCTAAACCGCAATGGATTCTCAACACTCCGTACGTTTCCTCTAAGCCGCAATGCATTCTCAAAACCCATTATATTGCTTCTAAGCCGCAATATATCATCCAACTCAAACACATTGCCTCTAAGCCACAATGTATCCTTCTAGATCAGTATATTGCCTCTAAGCCGCAATATATCGTCTGACTCAAAAACATTGCCTCTAAGCTGCAATGTATTTTCAAAACTATACACATTGCCTCTAAGCCGCAATGTATCTTTCCAAGTCAACATATCGCCTCTAAGCCGCAATATATTATCCAAATCAGCATATTGCCTCTAAGCCGCAATGCATTACCCAAACTCAGACCATCGTCTCAGACTTCATGCAGTATTGTTCGAAACAAAAAATTTAGCTTATCATATCAGACTTCACGCAGTGCTTTGCAAACCTGACCCATTGCCTCAGACTTCATGCAGCAATGTGTTCCAAACTCCATACCATCGTCTCGGACTTCATGCAGCGATGTCTAACACCAAATTTAGCTTATCACATCAGACTTTACGCAGTGATTTGCAAACCTAACCCATCGCCTCAGACTTCATGCAACAATGTGTTCCAAACTCCAGACCATCGTCTCAGACTTCATGTAACGATGTTCGAAAACTAAATTCAGCTTATCACATCAGACTTCATGCAGTGGTTCTTGAACCAAACTCATTGCCTCATACTCTATGCAGCAATGTAAATCTCTTTACTCCGTGACACAGATCATCGCCTCAGACGTCATGTAGTGATGTATTTCTTATTCCATAAAATCCAGCATATCGCGTCAAACTTCACGCAGTGATTCGCGAACCAAGCTCATTACCTCATATTTCATGCAACAATGTATATCTCATTACTCCGTAACATAAGCCTATCGCATCCGACTTCATGCAGCGATGTTCGAAAACCAAACTTAACTTATCGCCTTAGACTTCATGCAGCAATGTCCGAAAATCAAATCTAGCTTATCGTCTCAGACTTCATGCAGCGATTTGCCAAAATGGTAACCCATTACATCAGACTTCATGCAGTGATGCGTTTCTTGCATTCCATAAACACCGATCATCGTCTCAGACTTTATGCTATGATGAAAAACAAAACTTTTACCTATTGCATCAGACTTCATGCAGTAATACATTTCGTTATTCCATGAACGCCGATCATTGCCTCAGACTTCAGGCTGTGATGCTCAAAAGAAAACAAAACTCAACACATTGCCTCTAAGCCGCAATGTATCCGCAAAACTCATCACATTGCCTCTAAGCCGCAATATATTATCCAAAGTAACACATTGCCTCTAAGTTGCAATGCGTTCTTCAAACTCAAACACATTGCCTCTAAGCCGCAATGCGTTCTTCAAACTCAAACATATTGCCTCTAAGCCGCAATGTATTCTTCCAACTCAAACACATTGCCTCTAAGCCGTAATGCATTCTTCAAGCTCAAACACATTGCCTCTAAGACGCAATGTATTATCCAAACCAACACATTGCCTCTAAGCCGTAATGCGTTCTTCAAACTCAAACACATTTCCTTTAAGCTGCAATGTATTATCCAAACCAACACATTACCTCTAAGCCGCAATGCGTTCTTCAGACTCAAATGCATTTCCTCTAAGCCACAATGCGTTCTTCCAGCTCAAACACATTGCCTCTAAGCTGCAATGCATTCTTCAAGCTCAAACATATTGCCTCTAAGCCGCAATGTATCATCCAAAACAACACATTTCCTCTAAGCCGCAATGCGTTCTTCAGACTCAAATACATAGCCTCTGAGCCGCGATGTATTCATGCTCAAAACATTACCTCAAACGTCATGCAGTGATTCGCAAACGTAACCCATGGCCTCAGCCTTCAAGCAGCCATGCATCATCAATTGCTATGGTCACCCTCCAAATGGGTGAATAAGCCAAGACATACAGAATTGTGCTATCTGCCTCATTATCAAACCCGGGTAAGCGATATATCATCAGCTTTGCCTACTTCCTTGGCACTTATAAGGGTATGCTACATCAGCATAACCTTAGGTTTGTCGGACAAATTTTGGGATACTTCAAGTATTAAATAAACTTTCAATCAAAATGCGCAAGACTCGAGTGTTCTCACGTTATTCGATTGAAAGATAATTGAATAGGGGCAGCTGTCATAACCCAAATTTGTCCTACCTCAATGATTTGATTTTTCAAGATTAAAATAATAAAGAAACGTTCAATTAAGGATGGTACAGAAATACCTGACGGCCCATTCTTAATATTTAAGTCAACCAGGGGGTGTATTTTAATGGGGCTTGCTAAATCAGAAGACTCATGTATTCGTGAATCCATTCGCAAAACATGTTGGCCTATGGCCCATGCGATTCGAGAATGGAAAATTATTTCAAAAAATAATAGTAATTATTAAGTTTTAATCATTAGGTCCTTTTAATTTGCTATTGTTAATAAGGAGAGTAGATAAAATTGCGATTTAAGGCCCATTAGGATATGATCCACTTCGTTTTGGGTAAGAAAACAAAAAAGGGGAGGTATGGTTGTAAATTACTGGCCCATTAAAATAGCTCTAATAGCCCATTTGCTGCTTTGTGATTCTAGGAAATTATTATTTAAACTGTTGTTTAATTTAATAGAAATGTATAAGAAAAAGTATTGTTTTAACGTTAATTTCTTATTTTCATTTCTATTATTAAGCAAATATTTTGTTAAATATTATTTTTTGGTATTTATAAAAGTTTGTTTAAAAGGAAAAAACAATTAGCTCGGGGCTACAAGGAGGTCAGTTGGGCCTAATTTTATTAAGAAAGCCTTTTTGATGTAGTAAAAGTAATTGTGTTGGCCTGAGTAAAAGAGATAATGTGCAAGGCCCAATTTAATAAAAAAAAACTGATACGGTTCCAATTGGCCAGAATTAGCGCATGATATTGTCTATTAACAAGCACTGTGCAAGTTGCCACGGATTCTGCGCAAGTCTCAGCAAGTAACAGTTACTGTTGGAATCAACTTTCTAATTGAAACAAGTCCATAATGGAAATGATTCACATACCAAACAGAAAAAATCTACAGAACATATTCTCAAAACCACAAAATCTATAATAATACTAAATCAAATCTAACAGAATCTGAAAATCTTATTATCAAACTGAATCAAAATTGCTTATTATAGAACAAAGCTAAAACGCAATCTTTGCAGAATAAAATCTTATCGCATAATACAAAATCTGGAATAATATTATCTAAATCTCATTACAACAAATCAATTACAAGGAGATCTGAATCCCCTAATTTATCTCATAATCCCTAAATCTAAGTTCTAACTGAAATTTCTAAGCCCTAAAAATTCCTAACAATATAAGAAAAGAGAAAATTAAGAAACATGAGGGGGGGGGGGGGGGGGGGGAGGGTCGTTTGACAGAAACAAGAACATGGAGATTAAAGACGAAGATAACAGCAGAGAAGAATTTACACAATACATAGGGAAGCACTATAATACAGAGGATAACCGTGAAGAAAACTGGAAGAACAAGAGCACCGATTGGGGTTTCGATCTCCGAAACCCTAATCGGCCTCCCTAGTTGCTGCCTCTAGCCTCTGGATCCCCAATCGCCTTACCGTCCAACATCGCCGTCAATCTTCTCCATGACCTGCCAATCAAACAAGACGGAGAGGGATTAGCGGAAAATTGGAGAAGAAGCTCAGAGATTCAGAAGCGCAATAGGGGTAAAATCACTCAGCTTTTTTCTTGGCTAAGGGTGATAGGTTAATAGACGATCGAGTTTGTGCTTTCAGCACCTCCGTATTGGGAAGATAGGGTTTGAGAAGAGAGAATTTGGGCTAGGTTTTCGCGTGGAAGAGAGAAAGAAGAAGCTTCACAGTAATAATTCGGATAATGAAATGGATATAACAAATGCATGACCCTTTTTCAATCCTATACCCGCGAGTCCAACGTATTATAATGTTCCAAATAGCCGCGTCCATACGATCGTGATTGGATGTCCGTAAGGCCGAGTCTTACCATAAGCGTGATACACCCTCACCATACTCAATCACTTGGACTCCCTTCTTACTGCGTTGGGCCAAGGCCCAATACTTTTCATACTCCCTTTCACTTAATTTTTAATCTCCTGAACAAACGACACCCCCTGCCTGGACTATCCTGGGCTTAAACCCAGATTACTAAACAACCCCCCCCCCCCCCCCCCCACCCCCCCCCCCCCCCCCTTTTTTGATACATAACTGAAAACACCCCCCAGGTTTATTTAAATTTATAATTATTTTGTTAATTCTATTATATTCTATTAATTATTTATTCCTTTCTCTTTTACGTATAATTATAATAATTATTATTAATTATTATTATCATATTTTTATATTAATTATTATTATTATATATATTATTATTTATTATATTATGAAGATAAATTATTTTTATATCAAAATGGCATATATTATGTATATATTTTTTGCATTAAATCTTTTTATCATGCATTAATCAAGAATTTTTGCAATTAATATTATTAAAAAACACAAACCAATCTCAAACTATTTTCGCGAATAAAATAAAGCTAATCAACAGTCCTTTTTCAAATGGGTTTCAGACTAATTTTGACTTACTGCACACTCAGTCAAAATCTCCACAATCACTACTCCCAACCGAGTGCGAAGTGATTCAAAATATGTTTGCAAACCCCTAAAAGACGCCAACCCATATGAACTACGAATTGGGACTTTGATTCCTCATAAGAGGATACGTAGGCACGCGATCTAAAATCGTGGCGAGTCTTGCTAATTAAAATTTAAAACACTGTGTATCCCAAACCTAAACCTAGGGCTAATATCCTTGTGAACAAGGTAAACGAAAGGTGCCTAACACCTTCCTTTTGTCTATTTGAGTCCGAAACCTAGAATCTCTGTCCGCGAAATAGGGTTTTCTGTTAGGTTCCCTTCCTTAGGATAAAAACTAATAGTGGCGACTCTTGATTTAAAAACCGGTTGCTACAATACATATCATGGCATAAACAGGTTTTTAGGACATGCTTCTTATCTTCTTCACTGTTTATTTCAGCAATGGCTCTTGAAAAAACAGTTAGGGAGCTTCAGGCACAAAATGCCCAATTCCAAGAAATGTTCCTGAATCTGGATAAGGGACAAGAAGATTTGAAAGCTCAGATTCTCAAGGACAAGAAGAAGAAAAAGAGGCCAGTGGGTTTCTGAAAATGGGAAGAAGGTTCAAAGGACCAGTGAGGCAAGTTTCAGAGCTTGTAACTATGTCAAGAGAGAGAGACAAATAGGAAGGAGTGCCAAAAGAAGAAGACCACAGTCCAAGGGAGTCTGAAGAGGATGAAGCTGATTACACCGAGGAATAATACCCTCTGGCTGATGATAAGTACAAACAGCTGAAGGACCATCTCGACGCCATGGAAGTCCATAGGGTACCTGGCATGGATTTCTAAGAGATGGGGTTGGTTTCTGGAGTGGTTATCCCGCAAAAGTTCAAAGTGCCCACATTTGCTAAATATGATGGGGTCTCATGTCCTAAGCTGCATCTCAGATCTTATGTCAGGAAGATCCATCCGCACACTGCTGACATGAATTTGTGGGTGAATTTCTTTCAAGACAGTCTATCAGGGACTCAATTGGAATGGTTTTATCAGCTGGAGAGAACCAACATTCGTAACTGGGAAGATCTGGCTGCTGCTTTCTACAAGCAGTACCAATATAATGTTGACCTCGCTTCAACCCGTACATAACTTCAAAGTATGTATATGGGTTCTGGCGAGGGCTTTAACGATTATGCCCAGAAATGGAGAGACCTTGCAGGAAGAGTCCAGCCTCTATTGTCTGATAGGGAGCTGGTGGACATGTTCTTGAGCATATTATCCAGGCCATTCTTTAACCATCTGATTGGAAGTTCTTCTACTGCGTTTACTGAATTGATCTTGACGGGTGAACGAGTAGAGGCTGGCATTAAAAGTGGTAAGATACAGAAATATGCATCTCCAGTACTGCAAAGAAACCATTCACAGGGAAGAAGGAGGTCAGTGTTGCTTATGGCCAAAGAATTCTTAACAAAACTGAGCGTCGTCTGACGGTAGGGGCTGTTATAATTTCCAATCCTGCATTAAACCAGCAACAGAATAATCAGTCCAGAACAGACAAACCCAGAAGACAGTTTACCCAGATTAATATGACCTTGTCTCAAGTTTTGCCACATTTGTTGAATTCCAATCTGGTTACCCTGACAAAGGCTCCCAAAAACCCCAACACTATATCTCCTCGCTACAATTCAAATTCTCGGTGTACTTACCATTCTAAAAGTCCAGACCATGATACAAACGACTGTATGACTTTGAAGAACAAGGTGCAAGATTTGATTGAGGCAAAGGATATTGAATTTGACGCTCCTGAGACCCCTAATTTTATAAATGCCCCTATGCCCAAGCACGACCGTGGTGTTAATTCTATTGATGATGATGTGTTTGTTGATTCTGTTGATGAACTAGTTACTCCACTCCTGACTGTTAAAAATAATCTCTTGTAAGTTGGTTTATTTCTGGGTTGTGGTAAAGGTTTCCACTTATGTTTGTCTCTACCTAATGGTTGCCATTTATTGAAGGAAAGTGTCCAGCGCCTGATGGATGATAAATAAATTATGTTTGAGAAGACTCCAGTTACAAGTGCTCCGTGTAAAGATGTTTCTATCATTACCATTTCCGCCAATCCTCCCAAAGTCTCCTCCAAAAGACGTGTCAGGATTACATCTGTTCCAAAAGTTGCTCCATTTATAATTACTTTTCCTGGACCTATACCATATTCCTCGAATAAAGTTGTTCCTTGGAATTATGGGGCTGGCGTCTATTACCATGGCGTCAAGCAAGACCTGTTGGTTATTAAAGATAAAGATGCTAAAGACTCTGATCATAATATTAGTAACATTGTCGGGACCAGCAAGGTTACCAGAAGCAGAAGAGTTTTCTCTCCCAAGATCTCTCCTAAAACTGTTGCTACTCCTGTGATCATCCTTGTTGCTGCTCCTACTAGTACTCCTATTACTACTTCGGTGATTATTCTTGATGCTACTCTTGTCAATATTCCCATGGCTACTCCTTATGTTAGTACCACGGTTATCCCTGCTACCGGGTCGGCCAAGACTCGGGGCAAAGAGGTATTGGTCGAGCCTGTCTAAACGAAGGCACATCCAGAAGCCATTCTTGAGGCTTCTAAAAAGGAGATGGAAGAGATATTGAAAATAATCAAGAAAAGTGATTACAATGTCATAGAGAAATTGGGGAAAACCCCTTCAAAAATCTCAATGATGACCCTACTGCTGTGCTCTGAAGCCCATGCCAAGGCTTTAGTAAAATTCCTGAAGTCTACCCACGTGCCTCAAGAGACCTCCGCTGATCAATTCGAGATCTGTGTGGCTAGTTTGACAGCTGACAATGGCCTGGGATTCTCTGATGCAGACCTAACTCCCAAGGGAAGAAAACACAATGATGCCCTACATGTCTCCATTGAGTGCATGGTGTTACACCCCAAAATTTACCCTCTTGATTTAGGCTTATGTTTCATCATGAACATCATAGTGCGGTGCATTCATACATTGTGGCAGGATCAAAGTATTTTGGTGATCAAGTCTTCCTCAAGCTTTGAAGGTTGATTACATGGACAAGTTGCTCAAGAAGAATCTTACCATCTAAACCTCTTAATCTTTCAAGCTCAAAAGTTTTTGCATATCTCAAGATGCTTTATTCATCTCTTTGGACCCCCAGAAGATTGAAGTTTGTGTTTGACTACAAGAGGAATCACTCTTTGAATTCATCAGCCAAATTAGGGCTTGCTTGAGCAAGGATGTTAGCCAATGTAAAAGTCTTGATTTATGGAGCTACAACATTTCTTTGATATTTGAAAGGTCTTTGCACAAGGAATTGGTCAAGATGCCCAGAGGATTTGAAGTTTTGAAGATAATTCATCAGTCTCCTAATGTGTTGACCAAAATTAGGGTTTTGGTTTTCATCATGTTTTCTTGAGAATTTTGAAGTGAAACTTTGCATATGGCCTCTATATGTTTGAAAGATCCTATGACTAAAGTTTTGACTATCAAATTTAGAGGGAAGTGGATCAATTGATTCAGAGGGACAAAATGGTCATTTTGGTCCAAATCAGTCAAAGTCAAGGTTGACCAAGTGAATTTTTGGCCAACTATCAATTCAAGGATGCACTTTTCATATTTCAAGTCCATTTTGGTCATTGGATTAAAGAGATTGAAGTTTGGGTTGAAACTTGTTTTTGAAGAAACCCTAAAAGTTACTAATTTTGGAAAATGAAGACTTAATTTCAAAATTTCATATTTTATTCACTCTTGATCAAGAAGATGCAAATGAAATATTATTGGAAAGCTAAGAGAATGATCTTTCACCTCCTTTTGGTCTCATGTCCAAATTTTCAAGGAATAAAGAGTTATGGCCTTTTGAAGTCACAAAATTATAGATCATTTTTCAAAATTAGTGAATTTCAAGCCAGATTTTGAGGACCTCAATGAACTCAATTGCAAATACTCAAAACTAGGGGATTTTAGATCTTTTCAAGACCTTTCCAAATTGTGCTCATTTGTTCCAAAATTCAAAAGTATGAGCAAGTTGTGGATTTTGGAATTTTGAGACTTTTTCATTGAATTCATGCATGCCATGCAAAATGCAAATTATTAGTAACTTGATTTGTGGCCTTTTGTTTCACTTCAAACTTGGCCCATAACCAACATGCAATGTATCAAGGCCCATCATGCTAAGGTTTGAGCTGCACATGGGCAAATGAACAAGGAATTCGTGGTTTTGCAAAAAATGGCATGAAGTTTCCTATTCACCAACACTAGCTTAAAGCAAGGATTTAAGTCCTAATCTTGTTGATAATATCTTCCTGGGGACAAATGGATTAAAATGCACGCAAAAAGCAAGCCAACGCAGGAGGGATTTCAAGGCTGCATGTGCATACTTGATTTTTGCCAAAAGAAGATTTCTTTGATTCCAAGAGCTTTCAGCGTGAAAAACCTATCATACCCTCCTCCTGATGCTCTATATAAACAGAAGGAAGCCTCGGTGAGAAGGGTTCGTGCCTCATTTCATCAATCAAATTCAGAAACTCCATAGCTTGTTGCTCTGCATTTTTCTTCGATTCTTCTATCTCCCTTGCGCGTTTTGGCCAATTCTTCTTGCATTCTCTTCTCCAAGTGATAAGGATTGTAGATCGAGGCTTGGATTGCAACTGGAGTGAAGGAGACAGTAGATCCATTTTTTCTCAAAGAATGTTTTTGTTCATGTTCATGGCTTGATTATGGACAATGTGATTGATGATTTGATTTGATTCAAATTGCTATGGATTCCTTGCCATGCCAGCTTTGATTTGCTTTTGATTTCATAAAAAATGATGCAAAATTGAGCATGTTATGATGATCTGAAAGTGAGCCCTAATCCTGAGATATGCGCGCATTTTTTTGAATGTCCAGAGGTTGAAGATGATGTGGTGGCACATCCTGATTGGTTTGTTTGAATTGTTTGGTTCATTTGAATTTTTATTTTATAAATTGATTTCCATGATTTCATTTCTTGCTCAAAAATGATTGGAAAAATCTGAAAAATTATCATAAATTTAAAATAATATTTCTAACTTTGTATATTTTTTTGATAATTTTTTGAAATAATTTGATTGGTTTAAAACATTGTTAGGTTTAATTAATTAATTGATCAAATTTTATTTTTATTTTAATAGTTTCTATTGATCTAAAAATCCACAAAAATTATTTGAGAACCACAAAATAATATGAAAATTGATTCTGACTTTGGTTCATCATTTTCCTTATTTTTGATTAAAAATTTAATTTCAAAAGGTTATTTGTAATATTTGTTTATTTTTTTATTTTTAATACTTCTATTAATTCAAAAAAAATCCAAAAAATCATGTAATCTTGTTTTTAATCATATAATTTGATTATATTTTTACTTTGACCATTTCATGATTTTTGGTTATGGTTTGCATTTTCTTGCCCTTAAATAACAAGCTCTGGACAAGCCATTTCATAACCATAACCAAAAATGAAAGTGACCATTTCATGATTTTTGGTTATGGTTTGCAAAATTGAGCATGTTATGATGATCTGATGTATGTTTTTAGCCCTAATATTTGAATATAATTGTGGTTGGCCATTCTTCTGACTTTTTGATGTAAATATCATTTTGGTATGTGAATATTTGTTAATTACATAATTGCTTGAATATTAATTTCTTTCTTGACTTTTCCTAATTCAAAAAATATGAAAAAATATATTTTCTGACATTTAGGGTTTCTTGATATTTAGTTTAGCCTTGGTTTGATTGGTTTGAGTTTTAATCCTATTTAATTAATATTTAGGATTAAAAGTCAAAATCTAGGGTTTTGTTGCTTATGGTGCAAGTTTCATGTTCAAAACCCTTGTGCCTTGGACTTTTATTGGATTTCAAGTCTTGATCATGGTTCATGAATGTGTTGGGAATTTGAAAACCATTTTTCTTGAATTATTTGACTTAGTTTGACATTTTTCCACAAATTTGTTTGAAAACTTGTCTAGTTTGGTGGTTTTGCCAACTAGTCTTAAACTTTGCACTTCATTTGACCTCCTCCCCAATCATTCATGAACTAAGGGCTTGCATTCTGACTTCTAAACACTTCCAAGATGTTAAGATATTTTTGGTTTGAATTATGGGTCCTTGTTTGTATTTTTGATATAATTTTGAAGTGAAGGTACCCAATTATGTTTGCATGATTTGTTGCAATTTATTTGGTGGCCAATGAGCTTGAGTGAGGCCTATAATTGGTAACCTAATGATCATGTTGGTTCTGACTTGTCCATGTTAGCATCAAACTATTTTTGCTCAATGTCCCATACTTGAATGTTTTGAACCTCCTAATGTATTATGTAGGTTTCACTTCCTATTGCATTCATGAAGTTGTGTTTGAATTATTTGTGCATGATTAAAATGTGTTTGCTACTGACTTTCATGGTCTTTTTTCATATCATTCTCAAGCTCTTATGATCCTTGATTGACATTCAATTGTCAATTCAACATGGTGATAGAAAGGAGCAATATTCCCCTGCTTTTCTTGACCTAATTTGTGCATATGCTTGTTTCTTTTTGTTTATCATGTCTAAATCCATCATGTTTGTTCTCATTTTTTCACCTTATGGAATATACTAACTTGGTTGTTGAATGTGCGAGGTACTCTGAGCAAGTTTCCACTTTTGGCTTGAGGCTTTTCTGTGTTTCACTTTATTTGTGAAACACAATCTATTATACTGGCATTGTTTTGTGCTTGGCATGTTTGATGTTTTATACATGATATATATACATGTGATTGTGAATGCCATACATTTCCCCTGGGACTTCTTCATGTCTGATAGATTCCTGACTTGATTTATTTACTGATGCCAGCTTGCTTGAAGTTTCTCTGGGTTTCTTTTATTCTTGCTTGATTGCTACAGATAGATATTAGTTTGGTATTATACTACCTCCTTTCTCCCATTTTCATTTTGCATGATACTCTGATTGCATGATGGGACCTCTGTTGCTGATATATGTCAGGAGGCCCTCTGGTTTTTTATCTGATGCATGTGTTGTGTTGTTGTTGATCGATGAGTCACTCAATTTAGAAATTGAGATCACGACTTCGCTCTCATTGCATGTTCCCTATAGGATGTTTATTGCTTTTCTTCTTTAATTGTTGATCGATGAGTCACATAATTTAGAAATTGAGACCACGACTTCGCTCTCATTGCATGTTCCCTATAGGATGTTTATTGCTTTTCTTCTTTAATTGTTTATCGATGAGTCACTTAATTTAGAAATTGAGATCACGACTTCGCTCTCATTGCATGTTCCCTATAGGATAGTTTTGTTGAGTTCCCTTTAACATGTGAACATAGGATAGGATTCTTCTTTATCCTCAACCTTAGGGTCAATCATTGTATGATAACACTAGGGATAGTGCTAGGCTAGGTTCCCTTAGTTGTTTTTCTCTCTTTGTTCTTTGCATTTTGCATCTTAAAACAAAAATTTGTTTCTTGGCAAACCATAAGACATTTCTAATGAACCCAAACTCTTCTTCAAAGTAAAAGATACAAACCAATCTTACTTTGTCTGTGTTATCTTTAAGCCGATGTTTCTCCATCACACATGTTTGTTATCTTACTTTGATTCACAATATCATGGTTAGGTGTAATGTTTCATCATATGACTCTGTCAAACCAAAATTCAACCAGAGTTTTGGTAGAACTAACAAATCAGGACCCAAGAAAATGTGGGTACCTAAGGATAAAATAATACATGTGGCAGATATCTTTAGCAGCAAAGCAAAGACACCAGTCATGGTACCTGGACTCTGGCTGCTCACGACACATGACGGGAAGAAGGCATATGTTCCAAAGCCTGGAACTTAAGCCTGGAGGCCATGTAGGTTTTGGAGGCAATCAAAGGGGAAAGATCATTGGCTCTGGAACAGTAGGTAATGGAAATCTTCCCTCTATTAGTAATGTTTTATTAGTTGATGGATTAATGCATAACCTGTTATCCATAAGTCAATTAAGTGATAACGGTTATGATATAATCTTCAATCAAAATTCATGCAAAGTTGTTAGTCAGAAAGATGGGACTATCCTATTTAATGGAAAGAGGAAAAACAACATTTATAAAATCAAACTTTCTGAACTGAAAATTCAGAACGTAAAATGTCTTTTGTCTGTTAACAAAGAGCAATGGATCTGGCACAGAACATTGGGACATGTTAGTATGAGAAAAATATCTCAGATTAACAAACTCAATCTGGTTAGAGGACTTCCTAACTTGAAGTTCAATTCAGATGCTCTGTGTGAAGCATGTTAGAAAGGAAAGTTTGCAAAACCTGCTTTCAAATCCAAAAACGTTGTTTCCATCTCTAAGCCATTAGAACTTATGCACATTGACTTATTTGGTCCAGTAAAAACTGCCTCAGTCAGTGGCAAGAAGTATGGGTTAGTAATCGTAGATGACTATAGCAGATGGACATGGGTAAAGTTCTTAAGGCACAAGGACGAGTCACACTCTGTGTTTGTTACCTTCTGTAACCAAGTTCAGAATGAAAAGGATCTTAGAATCGTCAAAGTCAGAAATGATCATGGTGGAGAATTTGAAAATAAAGATTTTGAATTACTCTTTAATGAAAAAGGCATTCTGCATGACTTTTCTTGTCCTAGAACTCCCCAGCAAAATGGAGTTGTAGAACGAAAGAACAGAACATTGTAAGAAATAGCCAGAACCATGATCAACGAGACTAACGTTGCTAAGACCTTTTGGGCAGAAGCAATAAACACAACGTGTTACATTCAAAATAGAATCTCCATCAGACCTATTCTGGAAAAGACTCCATATGAATTGTGGAAGAACAGAAAACCAAACATTTCCTATTTTCACCCATTTGGATGTATATGTTTTATTTTGAATACAAAAAATTATTTGAACAAGTTTGACTCTAAGGCACAAAAATGCATTATGTTAGGATACTCTGAATGCTCAAGAGGGTACAGAGTATACAATACAGAAACACAGATTGTTGAAGAGTCAATCAGTGTTCGGTTTGATGATAAGCTTGACTCTCAAAAGTCAAAGCAGAATGAACTCCTTGCAGGTATGGAAGTTGAACTCACAGGTACTGCAAACAACTAAGAGTCTCTCAACAAAGACACTCCCTCAACATTAGAAAGAGTCACTACAAGAAACCCAGCACCTTCTGTTGATCAACTCCAGAAAAGACCATCCAGAAGCAGAATTGATCACCCAGAAGAAACAATCTTAGGAAGGAAGGAAGATCCAATCAGAACAAGATCTACCTTTAGAAACTTTGAAGAATCCCTCATGGGACTTGTTTCTCTGATTGAACCAACAACAATTGATGACGCACTTCTGGACAATGACTGGATTCTGGCAATGCAGGAGGAGCTAAATCAGTTCACAAGAAATGACGTATGGGATCTGGTTCCCAAACCAAAAGGATTCAACATCATAGGCACAAAATGGGTGTTCAGAAACAAACTGAACGAACAAGGTGAAGTCATCAGAAACAAAGCACGGCTGGTAGCACAAGGTCAGCAAGAAGGGATAGACTATACAGAAACCTTTGCTCCAGTCACCAGGTTAGAATCTATCAGACTTTTAATTTCATTTGTTGTTAATAAAGGCATCACTTTATATCAGATGGATGTCAAGAGTGCATTCTTAAATGGCTATATAGAAGAAGAGGTTTATGTGCACCAACCCCCTGGTTTTGAAAGTTCCAAAAATCTAGAATATGTTTTCAAACTAAAGAAGTCACTCTATGGTCTGAAACAAGCTCCCAGAGCTTGGTATGAAAGACTAAGTAACTTCCTGTTAGAAAAGGAATTCACCAGAGGGAAAGTGGACACAACCCTTTTCAGTAAGACAGTTAAGAATGACATCTTAGTATGTCAAATTTATGTTGATGACATTATATTTGGATCCACTAAACCCTCTCTGGGAAGAGAGTTTTCTAAATGTATGCAGGCAGAATTTGAGATGAGTCAAATGGGGGAACTAAAGTTCTTTCTGGGCATTCAGATTAATCAAACTCTAGAAGGAACCTACATTCATCAGAGAAAATATGTCAGAGAACTTCTGAAGAAATTTGATCTCTCAGAATGTAAGCCCTCAAGGATTCCAATGCATCCCACGTGCATTCTGGAAAAAGAAGAGGTAAGTAACAAAGTAGAACAGAAGGTCTATAGAGGTATGATTGGTTCTCTTCTCTATCTGACGGCCTCAAGGCCTGACATTCTATTCAGTGTTTGTATTTGTGCTAGATTCCAATCAGATCCTAGAGAATCTCACTTAACAACAGTTAAGCGAATTTTCAAGTATCTGAAAGGTACTACTAATCTGGGTTTGTTTTATAGAAAATCAAGTGATTACAGCTTAGTAGGATACTGTGATGCTGATTTTGCTAGAGACAGAGTTGAACATAAAAGCACTTCTGGAAGCTGCCAGTTTCTGGGAGAAAATCTGATCTCATGGTCCAGCAAAAGACAATCCACAATAGCTCTATCAACAGCAGAAGCTGAATACATAGCAGCAGCTGGATGTAGCACGCAAATGCTCTGGATGAAAAGTCAACTTGAGGACTTCAATATATTTGAGAGTAACATCCCTATCCTCTGTGACAATACTTTTGCTATTTGTCTAAGTAAAAATCCTATTTTGCATTCTAGGGCCAAGCATATAGAGATAAAACATCATTTTATTAGGGACTATATTCAGAAAGGGATTCTCAATTTAAAATTTACTAACACAGACCATCAATGGGCTAATGTTTTTACAAAACCTCTTTCTGAAGATAGGTTTAACTTCATTCTGAAACATCTCAGCATGAAGCTTCGCCCAGAATAAAACAGTTTTATTTCCATATCTTAAAATTCAGAATTTTTGGTTATTTTCTGTGAACTACTGATCAATCTTCCTTCAGATCTTTAGAAATACAGATTGTATCAAAATTTATCCATGAAGATCTGAGCGCTTCATTTCAAGGATAGAAATATGTTGTTCACTGAAAGAAAACAGTTGTCATCCATTCATCAGCTACTTTCTGAGGCTGAACACGCGTTCACGTTTCTGAAAGGTCAAAAGCGCTGATTGGATGCATTGGGACACATGTCATGGGTAACCGTTCCAATATCTTTCTGAATCCCCCAAAATCAACTATCATTAAATGCTCATAATCATTATAATTTATTTCTCTCTCTCTCTCTCTTGCTGTTTATGTTTTCAAAATCTTTTTCAAAATCTATTTAAACACATTTCTCACTCTTTACACTCTTTCACTTTCACTTTCATTTTCTCTACAATCTAATTGATTTCAATTTGCATCCTTTCTCAAAACCCTTTCAATTACTTCTCAAAACTTTCTGTGTGAACATGGCTTCCTCAAGCAACCCTACTTCCAGTACTCAGAGAACAGATTCATCAGAACAATATGAAGAACCCTTCAGAACACTTCTCACACCCATCAAAAATCTAGAAGTACTCTCAGAATTGATTGTGGACTTTAACAGTCTTCAAGAGAACGGGTTCAATCTCTCTGAAGAGGTAAAGGCTCAAGGCTGGAACAGGTATTTTGACCGACTGGTAGGTCCAACATTCCCAATCCTGGTGAAGGAATTTTGGATTCATGCCTCATCTTCCAATCATCAAGTTACTTCATACATAATGGGGAAGAAGATTGTCATAACTGAAGATCTTATTGCAAGATTGATAGGCTACAATGGTGGTGGTGTAAGATGCATAGACATGGATGAAAGATGTGCTGATGTCGCCCTAATTGCTAGAGAAATCTTCACTATGGGTCTTCCCTCCAGCGAGATAAGGGATCTAAAAGACCATCACAGAGTATGGGCTAAGATTATTCTGGGATGCATAAACCACAGGAAGCCAACCAGCTCTCCTGACTACATCAATATTGATCAGCAGTTTCTAATCTACTTCATCTCCCAAAAGATTAAGGTGAATCTGGCTCATCTGTTATTCAACCATATAAGGACTAGTGTTAAGGAGACCAGTAAAGAGGAGCGCACAAAAAGGGACTGGATACCCCTAGGAAGGCTCATATCAGATATTCTAACAGAGAATAAGCTGATAGATCATCTAACAGAAGCTCGGGAAATCAGCTCTTTAGAAGCTATTGTTGGTAAACAGTTGAATGCAAAGAATCTGAAGAAGATGAAGTTAATTGAGAACATCAAGAAGGAACCCAGTGTCACTTCTTTTGCAACAATCTCCAGCAGAAGAATCCCTCTAGATAACTTTCCCATGTTCTCAGAGATTGATTCTAAACCTGAGATAATAGTCAGATATCTGGATGCATGCAAAGCTGACGGTACAACACCAGATCTAAACATTCAGGATCTGCAGCAGAAGGCTCCAGAAGTTGTGCTGAAGAAAAACAAGAAAAGGAAGGTTGTAGCAGAAGGATCATCCCAGCGGACTCCTAAAAAGAGAGGTAATCCTTCTTTTGTAACTGTTTTAAATTCAGTATCTGTATCAACATCTGTACCAATCCCCACTCAATCAGAAAACCCTACTCCACAAACACTTGATGACTTTGACATTAAATTTGACCCCTCAGAAACCTTAACTCTTAGAGGATCTCACTCCCTACCTACAAATCCAAATACTGAAGTAACACAACAAGAACTTTCAAAAGTTCTATCAGATATTGAAACCTTTGACCAACATATATCTGCTCCCATACCAGCAAATCCAAACTCTGAAACCATTTCAGAAGCGCCTCAACCAAAAATTCCACTCTATCCACTACCAGAAACTCATCCACCTTCTCCACAACCTGAAACCTTACAACTAGAAGTACAAACGTCTGAGGTCCAACCCCCTGAATCCTGCGAACCAGAACTTCATCACCATCAATCCAACCAAACTATATATTCTGATCCCATTCCCATTCCTGGAATCACTGAACCTCTGAACATCAGTATACCCCTGACAATCAGTATTCCCCAAATTCCCTCTTCACTAGAATCAACTCCACCAAACACCCCAACAAGTCCAATAATCATCCCAGACTCTCCCACTTCCTCATCAAATATCAATCCAAATGACCATGCCAAAACTATCATTGACTTAACTATTTTTGAACGCCTGGCTGCCATAACCAACAAAACAGCCATACCAAAACCAAAACCATTTGAACCTACACCAGATGTTGGTACCAGTTTATTGATATTTAAAACAGAAATGTAGAAGTGGATAACTTCACTGAAGCAAGCTAGTCTTGAGCTGATTGATCCTGCTGTATCAGATTATCTTTGGACAAGTTTCAGAAAATGGGTATGTTCTGAAACTCATAAAATGCAAGAACAGAGCTACAAACAAGTTCAATAGAACTTCAGCAACCTGCTAAAAGTCTTTGAAGATCAATTTCTGAGCCAGCTACTCAAGGAATAAGTCCTCCCTCTGGACAATGCTCCCTGGTCTGGACACCGTCTAACAAACAAAGTTCAACCAGAGTCAGAAGATCTCAATCTGATTGATTCTCCAGAGCAGATGATTCCTGCTGAAGAACTGAGTCAAAAAGAGGACATTGCAGAATACTCTGAGAAGCATCCAGTTGTTGAAGATCCTCAAGCTTCCTCCTATGAAAGTCAGACTTTAGAAGACCTGAAGAGATCTGATATTTTGATGCAGGAAAGAATGGATAAACAGGATGACAAAATTTCGGAAATCAAGAAAATGTTAACCAAGCAGGAGGAAACCAACATCCAAATCAAAGGCTTGTTGGAAGCTTTGTTCACGCGTCTTGCTCCTCCCTCTTAGATTTTCCTATGTTTAAAAATTTTGTTTTTCTGTAATATTCTCTACATAGCTCCGAACTTATCATTGATTCTGTTTTAATATCAACTTATTTTGGCTCTGATTATGTGTTCTTTTTGATAACTGACAAAAAGGGGGAGAAAGAAAAAGATATTTTCAATAACGGATCACTAAGACATAAGTCTCAAACATTTTAATCTACATAAATTCTCTCTTCTAAAAAGCTTAAACAGGTACAAAACTTTGCTGAAAGATACAGTAAGATTCTGATGCTCAAAGACTCATGGAATTAAAAGGGAGCAATCAACTCAGGGGGAGTTTTTCTACTTAACTCTATACTTTTTGTTCTTTATTCTTTATTGAAAAATCTGGTTTTTGTCATCATAAAAAAGGGGGAGATTGTTAGAACATAGTTTGATTCTACAACTCTTGAGTAAAGTTTTGATGATAACAAAATACAAAGAATAAAATTATTTCTAAGGTATATACAAAGAACAATTATGCTCCTGAAAATTATGCTCTGTATATGCAGAAGCTCTGATGGAATCAGCATCAGAATGGAAGCAGCATCAGAAGATCAACAACCTATGTTACACGCTGAAACACTGAAGTTTGATGACCAGAATCTGCGCCTAATCAAATACACTCTGACTTTGATCAAAGACATCTTTTCCAAGTCATCAACACTCTGAAGCGTTATCAGCAAATACAGCTAAGAAGATTTTGAAGCGTTACTAGGCATTCAAGACTGAATTAAATGCTAACGGCTTTCTTCAGACAAAGATCTTCTACAAAAGGAAAGTACATTATTATCATTAAACCTGCTTTATGGATAACGTATCTTTGCTTGCCTATATAAACAGGACTGCTTGTGAAAAGAAGCACGTACGTATGCACTCAATTTTCCAAGCTATCCAAACCACGCATATTCAAAGCTTTAGCAAATTCCTTTTTACTCCAAGCTTAAGTTGTGTAATTATCACAGTTGTGATATATTGTTTTGTTAGAAAATGTTAACACACCCTTGTTCCATCATTTGTGAAGGATTTCCTTGAGATAAACCGGTATATGGTTGTACTCAAGAAGACTTTAACAGTTGTTAAAGTAGTTGTTGTAATCCTTTGAGAATAGTGGATTAAGACCTCGTTGGAGAGAGGCGAAATCACCTTGACGGGTGGAATGGAGTAGTTTGAGATCAAACTAACCAGGATAAAAATACTGTGTTTTCAAGCCATTTGTTTTAAGTTTTACAATTCAACCCCCCCCCCCCCCTTCTTGTGTTTTTCACATCTTCAACCGCTACTTGTCAGCCAATCTTCAAATTACTGAAGAAAGATCAAGCAGTGAAGTGGAAAGACAACTGCCATAATGATTTTGACAAAATCAAGGAATATCTTCAAGAGCCTCCAATTTTGATGCCATCAGTTGAAGGAAGACCTTTGATCACGTACTTAACAGTATTAGAGAACTCAATGGGGCGTGTGATGGGGCAGCATGACGAGTCTGGTCGAAAAGAGCATGCAATATACTACCTTAGCAAAAAGTTTACCAACTGTGAAACAAGATACTCACTGCTCGAGAAAATTTGTTGTGCTTTGGCATGGGCTTCTCGCCGACTAAGACAATATATGTTGACTCACACTACCTTGTTGATATCTAAAAAGGATCCTATCAAGTACATCTTTGAGAAGCTCGCTCTCTCCGGAAGAATAGCAAGATGGAAAATGGTCCTGACCGAATACGACATTTAATATACAACCCAGGAAGTAATTAAGGGGAGTGTACTAGTTGATCATTTGGCTCATCAGGCTGTGGACGACTACCAATCCTTGAATTTTGAGTTCCCGGACGGGAACATCATGTTAGTAACTTATTGTGAAGAACCTGAACCAGATGAAGGACCTGAAAAAGGATCCTGATGGACTATGGTTTTTAACGGGGCTTCCAACGCCCTTGGAAATGGCATCGACATTGTGATCATATCTCCTGAAGGATGTCATACTCCTTTCACTTCCAGGCTATGTTTCAACTGTACCAATAATATGGCTGAGTATGAAGCATGTATCATGGGTATCAAAGATGCAATCAATTTAAGGATCAAGTTCTTAAGTGTGTTTGGAGACTCGACTTTGGTAATTAGCCAGATCAAAGGAGAATGGGACACGAAGCATCCTAATCTCATCCCGTACAAAGAGCATGTGTTGACACTAATCCCATACTTTGAATAAATTACCTTTGAGCATTTTCCACGAGAAGAAAATCAGCTAGCGAACACGCTAGGTACGATGTCATCCATGTTCAAGCTCAGGTGGGATAATGAGGCTCCTCAGCTCACCATTGAGAAGATAGAGGAACCATCATATTGTCACGAGATTGGTACTGAAGAAGTAGTGGACAATCCTTGGTTCCATGAAGTCAAAAGATATCTCGAAGCCCAAGAATACCCTAAGGGAGCTTCAGCTAACGATAAGAAGTTCCTAAGAAGGTTCTCTGCCAAGTTCTTCCTCAGTAAAGGGATCATCTACAAGCGCAATCATGACTCTACCTTGCTTCGGTGTATAGATAAGAGTGAGGCAGAAAAGATTATGGCTGATTTGCATGAAGGTACCTTCGGCACTCATTCTAGTGAGCACTCAATGGATAAAAAGATCCTACGGGAAAGATACTACTAGTCCACCATGGAGGCAGACTATTATCAGCATTTACGGACTTGTCACAAATGGCATATCTATGCTGATAAGGTGCATGTACCTCTGGTTCCTTTAAATGTCTTGACTTCTCCTTGGTTGTTCGCAATGTGGGGCATCAATATGATTGGAGAAATCAGACCTACAGCTTCTAATGGGCACCGCTTCATCCTGGTTGTCATTGATTACTTCACAAAGTGGGTCGAGGCAACTTCATTTTCTTCTGTTACCAAGAACGTTGTAGCTCGATTTATCAGACATAACATTATCTATTGGTACAGTGTTCCAGAAAGAATCATTACAGATAATGGTACAAATCTCAATAACACTATGATCACCGAGCTCTGCACACAATTTAAAATCCAGCATCATAACTCTTCTCCTTATCGGCCAAAGATGAATGGCGTTGTTAAAGCTTCTAACAAAAACATCAAGAAAATCATACAGAAGATGACGGTGACATATAAAGATTGGTGTGATACGGTGGGAGAACTGACTTGAGGGTTTTGTGTTTGATTGCAAATGTTGCGGTTAGCAAGAGTCGCCACCGACTTTTCTTTTATCCAAAAAGGAAAGGTGAAAAAGCACAAGAAAGACCTTTGAGATTATTTCTTGAGTTCGGGGGGTAAATTATGAAAATGGAAGGTATTGGCACCATTATCATCCATGGTTTTCCATGGGCTCTTAGTTACTTGCTAGATCACTTGCTTTTTGTTTGAAATTGTGCTTTGTGTGGTTTTTGAAAGTATTTTGTAAAGAGGCCATTGTTTAGGCAATCTTTGTAATGATTCTTGTTTGTAAGAATGTATACAAAGTTGTTGATCTTTTGAAAATGTTTTCAAGTTTGTAAGATGTTTGAAAGTGTAGGTGATTGTTTTTGAAAATAGCAAGGAGGTTTTGTTTTGAAATTGAGCAAGTAATTAGGAGCATACTACCTACTCAAAAAGTCTTTCTTGTTCATTTTTCTTTTCCTTTGACATTGTTGTCTTACCATTGATTTAGTAAGCAACCCTATCTTTGGATGTAAAGTAACGGGCGTGGGTCATCGTATAACCATGATTAGAAATGTTGTAAGGTATCTTAGCATTCTTTTTTAGGGACTATGATCATTTGTAAGGCAACTTAGATAGCGTCATCGAGGCACTATGATCTTGTATTTGCTTGTTTTTGCTAAGATACCTTACATGTGTAATATGGCCATTTTGTATAAGGCAACCAAGTGGAATAACCCTAGGGGTGCTTGTGTGCAACTGTATTATTTTCATGCTTGTTTTTGTCTTGAATTAGGTTTTTCTAAGTATTGGTTTTAGTCTTTCCATTCAAACCCTAATTACTAGCATGTTATATAAAAGCGATAAATTGTGAAATTTAAAGTTACTATGCTATTACAATATTTGTGGGGAGGGGGTGTACAAATTGAATGGGGATTGCAAGAATTTAAAACCTAATTAGTCTATTACAACCATATTGAATTGATATCAATGTACAAGGAAATAAATAGATACAAAGTACAAAATGAATAAATGTATAAAAAATTTGCAAAATATAAAGAAAATGTATCTTTGTTTGATTTTCATGAAAAAGGGATTTTGTCTTAACCTAATTAAATAAAGAAAATAATTAATTAAATTTGAATTTTATTAAGAAAAGATTTTAAATAAAACCCTAGTTCTATTAATTAATCAAAAGAAAATAAGTTTAAGAAAAGTATTTTTTGGTATTTTTATCTTAAAAAATATTTATAGCATTATAAAATATTTTTGGCCTTCTTTAATATTAAAAATAATATATTTTAAATGGTATGAAAAATAAATAAATAAAAAACATAATATTAATTAAGTTTACAAGATTAGTTAATAAAATAAATAAAGTATAATAAATAAAAATATTTTTTTGTGGAAAAAATAAAAATAAATTGGGTCAGGGGCGTATAAAGGAAATAGGGGGTTAGCTAGAAAAAAAAATAAGCCAGGCCCAAAGAGGCCCAGCGCCCTGCAAACAAAAAAGTCAGAATTGTAAAACATGTAAAAAATGAAAAAGGGTACCACTGGGGCTCGAATCCAGGTCCCAAAGGTTACAGGCGCGCGCTTCTACCACTAGGGTGGCTATACATCCATTATTATAAGCAAAACAATAAATATACAAGGAAAAACATGCTCTGAAGACTTCATCTTCAACCTCCAGCCAGACCAACTGTAACTTGCTCATTACTCATCAAAAATGAAAACTGTAAATATGAAACTTGTAGCAAATTTTCTCACGATTCCATAAATGTAATGTATTAAAACTATAGATCAAAGATAAGCATGAATTTTAATGGCCCTAATCTGAACCCTAAAAATTTCAGAAATTTCAGTTTCAAAATTCTCTAAGATCAAGCAAAATTAATGGAAATTGTGGACATGGTTAGCTTCAGGGCAATGATATCTACATGTTTTGTTCACAAATAAACTATTGATGATGCATGTATGAAGAGTTCCAAGTTGAGAAAACTTACCTCAAAACCGGAAATCGTGTTTGGAGTTTGAGCTTGTTTCAAGTGACGGTGATGATCAGGTTAGCTTCCTTGAGGTCCTAGGAAGCTAATGCAATGGTTTGCTTGAGTTGAGAGTGGCTGAAATTACTTGGAGTAGTCAATGTGCAGTGCTCTATTTTTGGTTATGGAGGATATGGTAAATGATGTTACAATAATGAAACAAGGACAGAGATAGGTTACACTTGATGTAAGGAAGCTTTAGAAACTAAAAGGCCAAGAAACGCACGAGGGAAATGTGAGTTTGATGTTTAAGGTCAGAAACTGTGCAACAATGGAGTTTTTGGGCAATTTCTGATTTGAGAGAGTTTTGGTGTATTTCACGGTGCTTAAGCTCGTCCTCTAGCTCACAAATAGTGACTATATTTACAAGCAACAAGTTTGGAGTGCTCTAGTTGATCATAATTCAAATTTACATGTTTAAGTTAAACATGTGATTTTTTTTTACAAAACAAGTTTCCATGCCTTGTACTTGCTAAGATAGAGTGGTTATGCTTTAAACAAGCTTGCTTTTGACTTTGTGGATGGAGTGTGATCATAGGGAACAAGTTAGAGGCTCAAGAATGAACTTTATGCAAAAAGCTTGCTTTACAAGAATGGTAATGTTAACTTTGTGCCATTAATGGAAATGCAACTTGGATAATAGCTCAATTGCTTGGATCAAAGCCCTAACAGTTGTGTAAACATTTAATTATGGATTGAAAAACAAGTTTGAGGCCTGAAAAGCAAAGATTATGTAGCCTAGCATGGATTTGGTTCATGTGTTCATCAAAAATGACTTGTAATTCAAGTGACAAAATCCTAACTTCATCTCTTTGATTCTCCCTACTCAAGAATGATCTCAAGGAGTTCTTGGACATTTTGGAAAGATTGAAATATGCTCTACAACCCATATTTGAATTACTTTTGAATATTCCCCTTGGAACTATATGAAAAAGTGCCATGAAGTTGGGTCAAAATCCTGACCAAATTAGGGCAAAATTTCACTAAGTGTTTAGTTTCATGACCACATGTTCATAAAATTATAACTTGAGATCAAAGCATTTTTGGAAGGAGTTGTGTAAAGAAAAATTGTAGATTTCATGGATATCTACAACTTTCATGTTGGAAGTTTCTCTTGAACCATCTTGCATCATGGTGAAAATTTGGCTCAAAGTTATGAAAAAACATGAAATTTCTAACACTTAGAAAAATTTCTAAGTTTAGAAATTTTGGCTTTTCAAAATGAAATCTTGAATTTTTGATTTCTTGATGAATAAGTTTAATATTTTGACATGTTTTGATGAATTGTGATCTTTGGCACTTGAATTTGACCAAAAAGTCAAAGTTTAACTTTTCAGTATACAGTCGACTTTTGATCAGTTGACTGCAAAGTTCATCTGTCAATCCAATGGACTTGCAATATTTTGAACCATGTCCTTAGGTAAAAATGATGAAATTGGACTCTTGAGATCATTCCTTAAACCAATTGACCATTTGCTAGGTCAAAAATTATAAATTTCCCTTTCCCAGTCAAAACCCTAATTTTGACCATTTTGCCCTTTTGGAGATTTGATCAAATTTCTTGAGGGGTTGTGATCAAAACTTGATAAAATGATACATATGAGTTTAAAATATTGATATGGATAAAAAATTATGAAGTTTGACTGTAAATTGGCCATAGTTGACTTTTTCTCCAATACAGTTGATTTTTAGGTCAACTGCTCAATTGACTGATCAAAAATGTGATCCAAGACTTGAAACTTGATATGAGTAAACTAGGGGGTCCATAATGATCCATTAAAATCATATGGAGCATAGAAGGTTCAAAAATCTTTGTGCAAATTCATACCCTAGTTTTGGGTCATCAGTGCATAAGGAGGTCTCTTGAGCTGATCAAACCCTAGTGCAGTCTTGAGCCCAGGGAGATCTTGTGAGAAAATTCTTGATAAGTGAGAGGGGAAATTTTGGGGTACAACAGCTGCTCCTGTTCAATCTTCTTAAGCCTAAAGAGTTAGATTGGCAAGTTCTGCCATTCGTGACTCGAAGGTGGAAGATGATTGGACACTAGAGTGCCTAGAAATTTTTACTCCGTGATGTGATGGTAGAGGGAATGGGCTTAAAGATGCCATTTGGAGAGATGATAGACAGTTTCGGGAGATGGGCTTGTAGATGTCATCCAAAAGTGTTTGTAAATTGTAATTTGTAAGCTAAAAGAATGAGTATCAGAATGGCGTCCGTATTTGGAGCATATCTGTACTGTATCTGAAAGAGGCTCTGAATGAGTATCAGAATGGCATCTGTATCTGGAGCGTATCTGAAATCTATCTAGAAGCTGAATCTTAAATGAGTATCAGAAAGGCATTCGTGCCTGGAGCGTATCCGAACAGTATCTGAAGATCGAATCTGAATGAGTATCAGAATAGTGTATGTGTCTGGAGCGTATTTGAACTGTATCTGAAAATTCTGAACATTTATTAATGGTAGTTGTTAACCTTATCCTGAAAAGGGTAAAATGTTAGCTAATATGCAATGTTAGGTTGTATGAAATGCATAGTATAATGCATTTGTGTTATCAATGTTTATGATATATGGATGTGATGTATGCGTATGTGAGCTAATTTGCTGCACTGCTGTTGGGTTGGGGAAAATAAATCTCTGATTGCTGCTAAAGATATGGGGTGTGAGTCTTCATATTGTGAAGTTGAAGTGTTGCTGAATTTCTACTTAGAGAAATAAACTCTGTTGTAAGGGAAATGTCATGTGCTGCTTGTAAAATCTTGTTGGGGAATCCTGAGAAACTTGGTGACTTCTACTGGGGATTGATAACTGGAAGCTTTGTTCCGTTAGGGATTAAACTGCACACTACGGGGATTTTGTGGAATTAGCTTAGAGATACTTCCCTACCTTAAATCCATCAGTGATTGTTTTTCTATTTTGTTTATTTGTAAACAATAATTATGTTCAAATGCATATGTTCAAAAATAAATCACTGGACGTTTTTGTAAACAAAACAATAGAGTAAAGAAAAACAGACAGATTTGCACTTTCAAAGGGATATCTTTGTATTGACTTTGAGTAAGTATTTTTGTACAATGAGACAAACATTCTAGTAAGAGAATGTCGTCGTAAAAAATGGAAATTTTGATACAAAGAAAAGATAGCTATGTGAAATAATCCCATGGGGTTCCCATTCTGCCATAGCCTTTGTATCTCTGAGCATCTTGTTTATTTGTTGCCTTTTTCAAAGATGACTGAATTGATCAAAACCTGAGTTTGTCAGTGGAAGCCAAAGGTTGTCCGTAAATTGATCCAACGAGACATAGTCATACGCTTTAATTCCCTAACTTTTGCCTGGACCGCCCTTTCGGGTTTTCAGCTTGCCGGGTGTACAGATTTTTTGTTTTATCCCTAATTTTTGCCCGAACCTTTTTGGTTCGCCGGGATGCCCTTGTTTTGCCTAGGTGTGTCAACCTAGAGGGTCTCTCATGTGTAGTATCTTTTGACTATGTTTGCGTTCGCAGGGTGCGGCAGGTCGTCGCCATCCATGATGGTCAAGATCATCGCTCCACCATAGAATATGTTTTTTATTACAAATGATCCTTCGTATGTAGGAGTCTATTTTCCCCTGGGATCACCTTGCGGCAGTATGATGCGCTTGATCACCAGATCCCCAACTTGATATACTTGGCGTCTGACCTTTTTGTTGAAAGCCTTGATCATCCGTTTTTGATACATTTGACCATGGCAAACAACAGTAAGCCTTTTCTCATCAATTAAGTTTAGTTGATCAAGTCGAGTCTGGATCCAATCTTCTTCATTCAGCCCTGCATCCTTCATAATTCTCAGAGATGGGATCTAGACCTCAATAGGTAATACAGCTCCATGACATATATCAAAGAGTAGGGTGTTACCCCGGTTGATGTGCGCGTTGTGGTACGATACTCGTGGAGAGCGAATGGTAGCATCTCATGCCAGTCTTTGTATGTGACTGTCATTTTCTGTATGATATTTTTAATGTTCTTATTCGCGGATTCGATGGCACCATTCATCTTCGATCGGTAAGGGGAAGAATTGTGATGTTGGATCTTTAATTGCTCGCACAGGGCAGTAATCATAGTATTATTCAGGTTCGTACCATTGTCTGTAATGATCCTCTCAGGGATACCGTAACGACAGATGAGATTCGACTTGATGAACCGGGCGACAACATTCTTGGTAACGGAAGCGAAAGAAGTTGCCTCCACCCACTTTGTAAAATAATCAATGGCTATTATAATCAA
Source organism: Vicia faba (assembly GCA_948472305.1). Taxonomy (NCBI): domain Eukaryota; kingdom Viridiplantae; phylum Streptophyta; class Magnoliopsida; order Fabales; family Fabaceae; genus Vicia; species Vicia faba. Next base: position 1,026,166,255 of record OX451736.1, on the reverse strand, counting down.
ACGGTGTCCATTGGAGGCGGTTGGCTTGATTTCCCAAATCATATCAATCCCCCACATAGAAAAGGGCCAAGGAGCCGTCAAGACATTTAGAGGAACCGGGGGTACGTGCACCTTGTCAGCATAAATATGACACTTATGGAAGGTTCAAGAGTGTTGATAGCAATTTGCTTCCATGGTAGACCAATAATAGCCTGCCCGTAGGATTTTCTTTACCATCGTATGCCCACTTGAATGGGTGCCAAAAGTGCCTTCATGTAACTCAGCCATGATTCTTTCAGATTCAACCTTGTCTACGCACCGAAGTAACACAGAGTCATGGCTGCGTTTGTAAAGAATGCCATTACTAAGGAAGAATTTAGCAGAGAATCTCCTTAAGAACTTCTTATCATTGACTGAAGTTCCTTCCGGATATTCTTGGGTTTCGAGATACCTCTTGACTTCGTGAAACCAAGGCTGGTCCACTATTTCTTCAGTATTAATCTCGTGACAGTGTGCTGGTTCATCCCTTCGTTAAACGGTGATCTGGGGAGCCTCGTTATCTCATTTAAGTTTAAGCATAGATGACATTGTGACTAGTGCGTCTGCTAGCTGATATTCTTCTCGCGGGAAATGCTCGAAGGTAATCTTCTCAAAATGTGGGAGAAATTTCAAAACGTGTTCTTTGTAAGGGATAAGGTTAGGGTGTTTGGTGTCCCATTCCCCTTTGATCTAACTGATGACCAAAGCTGAATCTCCGATTACATTTAAGGATTTGATCCCCAAATCTATGGCAGCTTTAAGACCAAAGATGCACGCTTGGTATTCTGCCATGTTATTTGTACAATTGAAGCAGAGTCTTGCCATAAAGGGAGTATGACATCCTTTCGGAGATATGAGTACAGCACCGATACTGTTGCCGAGTGCGTTAGATGCCCCATCAAAAACCAGGGTCCATCGGTATCCTTGTTCAGGTCCGTCATATGGTCTGAATTCTTCATTGTTGTTTACCATTATGATGTCTTCATCTGGGAATTCGAACTTCATGGACTGGTAGTCTTCTACAGCTTGGTGAGCAAGGTGATCAGCTAGTACACTTCCCTTTATAGCTTTCTGGGTAGTATATTGTATGTCATATTCTGTCAGGATCATCTGCCATCTCGCTATTCTCCCAGAGAGAGCAGGTTTCTCGAAGATGTATTTTATTGGATCCATTTTAGATATCAACAAGGTAGTATGGGTCAGCATATATTATCTTAGATAGTGAGCATCCCATGCCAGAGCGCATAAATTTTTCTCGAGCAGTGAATATCTTGTTTCACAGTTGGTAAACTTTTTACTCAGGTAATAAATAGCGTGGTCTTTTCGGCCAGACTCGTCATGCTGCCCCAGCACACACCCCATTGAATTTTCCAAAACTGTCAGATATATGATCAATGGTCTTCCCTCAACTGGTGGCATCAACACAGGAGGCTCTTGTAGGTACTCTTTGATCTTGTCGAAAGCAGTTTATCACTCATCATTCCATTTGACTACTTGATATTTCTTCAATAGTTTGAAGATTGGTTCATAAGTAGCTGTCAGGTGAGAAATGAATCTGGAAATGTAGTTTAAACGTCCCAAGAATCCTCTGACTTCCTTCTCAGTACAAGGAGCAGGTATCTCTTATATCGCTTTCACTTTGACAGGATCTACTTCAATACCCTTATTGGTGACGATAAAACCTAGGAGCTTACCATACCTTACTCCAAACGTGCATTTATTTGGGTTTAGCCTCAACTTGTACTTCTTTAGTCTCTCAAACAGTTTCTGTAAATGATCAAGATGCTCTTCTTCTGTTTGAGATCTAGCTATCATGTCGTCCACGTGGACCTCTATTTCGTGATGTATCATGTCATGAAATATAGCTACCATGGCACGCTAATAGGTTGCCCCAGCATTCTTCAGTCCGAATGGCATAACCTTGTAGCAGAATGTGCCCCACTGTGTGACAAATGTTGTTTTCTCCATGTCCTTAGGCGCCATTTTAATTTGGTTGTAACCTGAGAAACCGTCCATGAAGGAAAACACTTTGTGTTGTGTTGTATTGTCAACTAGGATGTCAATGTGGGGAAGTGGGAAATCATCCTTAGGGCTTTCCCTATTTACATCTTTGTAGTCCATGCACATTTGTACCTTGCCGTCCTTTTTGGGCACGGGAACAACATTGGCAACCCATTGCGGATAGGAGGTGACGGCCAAGAATCCAGCATTGAATTGTTTCATGACTTCTGCTTTAATCTTCTCCGACATATCTGGTCGCATGCAATGGACCTTTCGTTTTACTGGTGGGCAATCCTCTTTTGTAGGTAGACTATGTACCACAATATCTACATCAAGTCCTGGCATGTCTTTATACGACCAGGCAAAGACCTCAACATATTCTTGTAGCAACTGAATCAGATGCTCTTTGACACTGGGTTCCATATTGGCACCCACCTTGACTTCTCTTTTGTCTTTATCGGTACCTAGGTTGATTGTATCCACGGATTCCTCGTGGGGCTGAATGGTCCTCTCTTCTTGTTGTAGTAATTTGGCAAGTTCCCCAGGTACTTCAAAATCTTCCTCACCCTCGTCTTCGGCTTGGTAGATTAGATTTTCAGAGTCACAAAAAGCCATAGCAGAACCGTTATCCATGGGATTCTGAATGGATGTAGACCTGCATTGTGAGTGTGAGTGTGTGTAAGGGTATAGCCATCTTTGAAAGAAATGAAAATGTAAAAAAGAAAAACAATGAGCACAAAGTTTGTATGCAAAACGTCCATGATTCATTGATGTCATATGGAAATGAGATAATAACCCTTACAAGCAGACCATTGTGCCTTGGGTAAGACACAAGGTTTTAAGAGTCTGAATTGTTTTAATATTACAGATCCAACAAAATGTAAAGACAAATTACTGTGGGATAAAAGTGATCGGGACAAAATCTCTAGCCTCCCAGTTGTTGAGCCCTCCACTGACAGTTCATAAGATCCAATCCTCCAAGTTACAGCCATCTTCATTATCCTCTATTGCATTGACTTCATGGTTGCTGATCTTCAGGGGTGGTCCTCCAGCACGAGTGCGGCGTACAGTCTTCTGAGCACCTGAAGTGAAACCCAGACCAAACTTGTCAGACTTGTATGGGATATCTGGGAGTTGTCCCCAAATAGTGCACCCACCTTCTTCTATCACTGCTTTTGCATCCTTTAAAGATGACATCTTGATTGGAGGCCTTGTGATCTTGGGAACATCCCTGGTCACTGCCACATCTTGCGGGACTTCTTCAAAGTGTTGGAATGGAGTTTCAATAAATTCACCATCTAATTCCACATATCTGAAGGAATTGAGATGGATGATCATATACTCTTCTTCTCCATGAATGGTGATAACCTTCCCTTAAATTGGATACTTCAGCATTTGGTGCAACGTAGAAGTAACAACGCCAGTGTTGTACCCCAAAATTTGCCCTCTCATTTTACTCAATACATGACAATTGAGGTCCCCAAGTTGCTCAAGGAAGTCCAAGAGTTGACTAGACCAACTCTCTCCTAAGGCAGTACACCTCAAATTAGGGTTTCCTTTTTCATCAAGATGTGTGAACTACAATGGACTCAAATGCTTCCCAAGGTCCTAATATGCTCCCAAGATCATCCATGCCAAGTTTCAAGCCTTGCATAAGAAGTTTGCTCAGCCAACTGCTCAGATGTTTGAGAATTGACTGTACTGGGTCTAAAGTCAAATGTGGCCCACATACAGTCAAGATATTTGGTAAACATCATCATTTTGAATTTTTATCCATCATTTGATCAATGGTTGATCATGATTCCTCAAGGAATGCTCTAAATTCATCAAAACCCAAAAGTTGTTAAATTAGGGTTTCTTAGGAAAAGTCAACCCAACTTTGACCAAGCATAACTTCTTCATAATTTATCAGAAATTTTCCATCCAAAGCTCATTTTTAAGAGGATGAAATTCCCTACAACTCATATTCATCTCACAAGTTCAAAATATGCACTCACAAAAAGATATGAATTTTGACATTATAGGTCATTTTGAAAAGTCAACAAAAGCACCTTTTGGGTCAAAGCTTCATACATGAAAATGGAAGATCCAATCGAGATGAGACTAAAAGGGTTGGTTAGGGGACATCCTAAGCTTTCTAAAAAGTCCAATAACACCTCTCTAGGATTAAAATTGGAGGAGATATGCCTTGTCAAAGTTGACCTTTTTTGCAAAATTGCCAAAAGTCAAATGTGCTTAAAAATGCATTTTTGCTAAATGGGCCTAACTTTTTATGCTTGCACCTCACTTATAATGTGGTCCACGACTCAAACATTCACCCACACATTATTTTCTTCATTTTTCAATTTATTTTAATTTTTTGTTAATTAAAAAATGAATTAAATCATATAATTGATGAATAATAGCAAAGATATGATTTGATTTGGTTTTTGGACAGGTTGGTAATCAGAATATGCTGAATTATCAAGGCTAAAACGAATCAAGCATAATTGGTACAAGAAAGGGAAGATTTGGCTTAAAATAGCAAGTTTGCATATGGTTAAAGAATCAAATCAAATTTCAAGATTTAACCCAAATTTGTTGACCTAATTCAGTCTACTATAAGGGAATAACAATTCGATATCAAAAAAAGAAGGGTTGCAGTCGTGAAAAGGCCAAAGAAAGCTCAAAATTTTTGATAAAAAAGTGAGGTTCAAATTCTGGGATAGAGGGTTATTCAAGAAGATTCAAAGCCATAAATTAATTCCTTGGCATCTCAGGAAGCATTCCCAACCATTTGCAGGCTTCAAAACATCAAGAATCCTCGCATAGAAGCATCACGGTTTGCACTAAGAACTCAAATTCGATTTCTTTGATTTACGCATTATAAATGTATTTTACCCATATATTTGTGTTCATCATCATGTTTGCAATGTTTCTGGATAGTTTGATTTAAGTTACAATGCAGGAACAAGCTTTTGCCATTGTTAGGGTTTCATGCTCCAATTTGAGGTTTTGTGATTTAAGCAAAATTAGGTCTGATAATGGGTACCATGATGATCAGAACTTGAAACCCAGTTGATTCATGGTCCCCAAATGAATTTATATTTAGTGTGCTTGATTATTGAATAATACAGGTTTATAGTTACAGCAAATATGTTGTAGGTAAAAGTCTTCTATCTAAAATAACGGACAGGGAAGAAGACAACAGCGTGTCACAACCTGACTGGCTGGTTTGAATTCTGGCGCGTTTTTGGCATAATCATTATTTTACACTTTTTGTTTTATCTTTTGATTATATGCATGAGTTAACATCCAGCACAGTTGGTCAGAGGAAGGAAGTCAGAAGCTCATGTCCTGGGTTCGATCCCAGGCGTGAGCTTTTGGTATTTTCTCCATTATTTTCACCAGATCCAGCATACCTCACCTTCTGAGGATCATCACACCCCTCTGATGTCATCCTCTAGATCCCTCTCTAAGCCAGATCCAGTACACCTCACCTTCTGAGGATCATCAAGCACCCTCTGATCTCATCCTCTGGATCCATCTCCAGCCAGATCCACCATACCTCACCTTCTGAGGATCATCAAGCACCCTCTGATCCAACGCCAGCATACGCAAGTCCACCATGAGTCCCCAAAAGATGGTATCATTGGCTCAGGCGCCAAACTCTGGGTCATCCCTCTGGGTTTCAGAAGTTCCACCCCCAGAATTGCTTAAACAAGCCCTTTTCTCATCTTTTAATTTTAATTATTTTTTAATTATTTTCTAACTATTCTTTTTTTTAAAATAACACATAAATCATTTTTTATTTATTAAATCAAAAATCACAAAAAATACCAAAAATCTTTTTTCATAAAAAATTATTTTTTCCTTGAATTAATTAATTTAATTTAATTAGGGCAATTAAATCTTATTTTTGTAACTAAAATTAAATAGAATTAGGGTTGTAATTGTACATAACTTAATTAATTCTTTTCTCAAAAAAATAACTTAAATATTTTCCAATTAGATTATTAGGGTTTTCAATTTCTTCTCGCATTTAATTCGTCGCACGTATTTTATTTATGTTTTATTATTTTTGTAACTGTTTCGAGTTTGTAATAGTTTTAATTAGGGTTTTAAATTCCGCACTTTTATTTCCCGTCAAGATAATGATGTAACTGTCAAAGCCTTGTAATAGCTAGGTTTATTTTCTCGTACTTTTAGATTCCTGCAAATATTTAACTGTCTAGATGTATACTAATAGGATTGTATGGAAAGAATGTCTGGAAATTTAAAACGGTAGATCACCTAATATGCAAAGATTAAATAACTGAAACAAATCACTCACACATATTCACCCCTAGGGTTTACCTCACTTCGATTGCCTTCGGTAAACAGTCATTAAGCATAGGAAATTTTAGTGGTCACCCTCATGTCTAAAAGATCAAGTGTCCCATTCGAATGTTGCCTCGGAAATGTTGCCTCGAAAATGTTGCCTCGAAAAGATCTTAAGACTCTAGGGTTACTACTAAAGTTTTCTAACTATTGCTTTAGTGATTGTATTCGTCCCTTTCGAGTGTCCCTTACAAACTCCAACGACGGTGTTACCTACTCCTTAATAGTGGGATAGCGTTGTCTAAAGGAAATAGAACAGAAACCATCCTTTTTCGAGTAGGTAGATGCTAGTAGGTACTTGCTCAAAATAAAACTTTTCACACAAACACTTTTTAAAAAAATAGTTTTCAAAACAACTTCGTCACACCTTTGAGGACTGATACAAGGGTATTACAAAGTAAAACATTTTTAAAGCAAGCACACACACAAGCAATTTTAAGAATATGAGCAAGTACCTAAAATCCCGTAGATAACTATGGATAGAAAGGGTGCTAACACCTTCCCTTTCTATAATCTACCCCCCGTACTCAGAATATCTCGAAAAAAGGTTTTTTCTGTTCGTTTTCCTTTTCAATGATTGGATGAAATAAAAGTTGGTGGCGACTCTTGCTTACTGCGACATTTTGCAAACAAAAAATGCAAAACGCAAACTAGTATTAAACAGTCGGTTATGCCACAGTATCACAGCCAGCACTGTGAATCCATGGTCGGCCTAGCAAGCAGGAGTATGAAGGGAGAATATCCATTACATAAAAGTTGAATCAAATATTTTGGTTCCAACCTTTATGGGGATATCCACCTCCCCATGCACCATCCTTTTTGAGTCGTCAAAAGCTCTCACTACTATGTTGCTTAGTTTCAATGTCAATCCTTCACAATCAAGCCTATCAAGAGCCTTTTTTGGCAATACATTCAGATATGAGTCAGTGTCCACAAAGACATGAGCTAAGGTTGTGCCCCTGCATTCCACTGAGAAATGCAATGCCTCATTATGCTTCCTTCCTCTTGGCGTTAAATTAGCGTCCGAGAAACCTAAACCATTATCTGCAGTCAAGCTGGCTACGCAGTCTTGGAACTGATCGGCAGATGTTTCTTGGGGTACAAGGGCAGTTTTCAGGAATTTTAGCAAGGCCTTTGCATGCACCTCGGAACATAGTAGTAAAGCCAGCATCGAAATTTTATATGGAGTTTGCCCCAGTTGTTCAACTACATCGTAGTCACTTCTTTTTATGATCTTTAGAATTTCCTCCATCTCTTTCCGGGAGGTCTCAAGGATAGCCAATGATTATGCCTTTGTACGGACAGGCTCAATCAGAATACTTTTACCTCGAGTCTCGGTTAACTTGGCAGCAGGAATGTCACTAGGAGTGATAGCAAGGATTGTAATAGCTTTGTCAGTTGGAGTATTGGTGGAGATGACTATAGGACTGGGAATAGCCTTCGGAGGAGCAACAACAATAGGAATGATTACGGGTCCAGAAACTGCTTTTGGGGGAGCAATTTCTGGAGATAATATCCTTCCGCTTCGGGTAATCTTGCTAGTCCCTGCAATATTACTGATATCAGAGTTAACTTTCTCGGAACTTGAATCTTTGGCAGCTGGCCAATCTTGCTTGATACAATGGTAGTAGACATCCCCTCCATAATTCCATGGTATGGTTTTGTATGACGAATATGGGACTGGTCCAGGCATTGTAATAATCAAATGAACTACTTTTGGAACTGATGTAATTCTAACGGGTCTTTTGGTGGAGACCCTGGAAGAATTAGCGAAAATGATGACGATGGAAACATCATTATAAGGAACAGGTGGAACAGAAGTTTTTTTAAACAAAATTTCCTTGTTGTCTATTAGGCACTGAACGTCTGCTTTCAACAAAAGACAGCTGGTTGGTGAGGACAAACAGAAATGACATCCTTCATCACATCCTGGGAAAACATTGGCATTCAATAAGTTATTTTTGATAATCAGGGGTGGGGTCATAAGTTCATCAACTAAAGTAACAAACATATCTTCCTCAATAGCGTTGGTATTATGGTCGTGTTTGGGCATAGGGGCAGAAATGACATTTGGCTTTTTGGGCGCATCGAATTCAATCTCTTTGGCTTCAATGAGGTCTTATACTTTGTTCTTTAGAGCCCAACAGTTATTAGTATCATGGTCGGGACTCTTAGAGTGGTATGCACAGCGGGCATTGGGATGATAGTGAGGAGAGGTTGTGTTAGGATTCTTTGGAGCTTCTTTCAAAGTCACTAGGTTAGATCTTAACAAATATGGCAGTACTTGAGATAGTGTCATATTAATTCGGGTGAATTGTCGGACTGGTCTTTCCATTCTTGGTTGGTTGTTTCTTTGCTGATTAGGCGCAGGTTTAGGAATCATAACAGCCCCCGCCATTGGACGGCGTTCGTCCCTATCTTGATTTCTCTGAGGATAAACAGCAACCACTTCTTTTTTCCAATAAATGGCTTCCTTACAGCAGCAGAGGATGCATCCTTTTGAATCTTTCCACTCTTTATCCCGGCTTCTACCCTCTCTCCGATCAATATTAGTTCAGTAAAACCTGCCGATGAACTCCCAATTAGGTGATTGAAGAAGGGACCAGACAAGGTGCCCAAAAACATGTCTACTATTTCTCTTTCAGATAGTGGAGGTTGATCTCTTCCATCCAAGTCTCTCCGTTTTTGCGCATAGTCCTTGAAGCCTTCACTTGAAACCGTAGCCATACTCTGGAGCTCAGTACCGGTAGGCGCAAGATCAGCGTTGTATTGGTATTGTTTGTAAAAGGCTGCAGCAAGATCTTCACAGTTATGAACATTGGCTCTTTCTAACTGATAAAACCAATCAAGTTGAGTTCCAAACAAACTGTCTTGGAAGAAGTGTACCCATAAATCTTTGTCAGCGGTATGAGGCTGGATTTTCCTCACATAGGACTGGAGATGCATTTTAGGGCATGAAACTCTGTCATATTTGGCGAACACATGTGCTTTGAATTTTGGAGGAATGACAATCCCTAACACTAAGCCCAACTCTTCAAAGTCCAACCCAGGCACCTTTTGTATTTCCATTGCACTCAACCGTTCTTCTAGATGCTTATACTTGTCGTCGGATGGAGGGTATTATTCTTCAGAATAGTCTTCTTCTTCCTCTTCCTCTTCTGACTCTGACTGGACATTTGTTTCCTCACCCTTCCCATCTTGATTTTCTTTCTCACCAGACGTTGTTGCAAAGTCTAAGGCCCTTCTTGTTTTCCCTTGGAATCTTATTCCCATGTTTAGAACTTCAGTTATCTTCTTTGTCTTCTTTTTCTTCTCCTCAGCCAGCAAGGTCTTCAACTCTTCTTGTCCTTTAGCCAGAGTTAAGAACAACTGTTGAAACTGGGCATTCTGATCTTAGAGGTCCTTCACCGTTTGCTCGAGATCCATCTTACTGAAATAAATAGTAGAGATATGAGGAGACTTGTTGCAAGAAACCTGCTTATGTTATGATGAATGGTAAATGCATATGCAGTGATTTCAAGGATTTTAAGATTCAAATTTGTTTTAGACAAAAAGGAAACACATGTTATATTAATAAGTTAAAGCTTGAGTACATCAGTGCCTCCTTGGGAAAAACAAATACAAAAACTCTAAGATAGAAAAGTAGTATGCATCCTCTTTTGTGCAATGTAGGCATTCCGAGTATGCTCCTTATGAGGTAGCCTAGTGAGTTCTAAAACCTTCTTCTCGCTAGCATAGAATTGGGTTTCGAAAGTATCTCGTTCCCCGTTGAGTTGTATCCAATCCCTTTGTAGGTCTTCAAGAGAGGTGGGCATGTCAGAATATAGGATAGTATGTGGAACATCTCCTTCTATGACAGGCTTAATAATTACCGGGAGAATGGAGGGATAAGGCATCATAAGACTCTGAGTACGAGTTCGTACCCATTTAAGGTAAGGCTCAAGAGGGATGGAATTCTTGCTCCCCAAAGTCTTTCTATCTACCTTGTTCAACATCCTCTAAGCTCGGATAAATCTCTGGCGAAGACCTTGATCGTTGTTGTCCTAGTCAAAAACCAAACCTTGACTCAGCATCTCGTGCGGGCCATCCCTTCGGGCGTAACCAAATTGTCTTAAGGCTAAGTAGGGGTTGTAGGTGATACCTCCCCTAATGCCAAGTAAAGGGACATTAGGAAATTCTCCACAACGGTCGACAATAGTAACATTCTCTATGGATCGGGAGCACCAATGAATGTCCTAATATTTGAGCATCATCAACCTTTGCGACCACCTTGAACCTTGATCATTCTTTAATATAGATTGGGGAAGATGCGAAATAAACCATATTGCCAAGAGAGGAGTGCAACATATAAGGACACCTCTTTTCCTCATAGTGCGAGTGTGAAAAGAGTGTAGGATGTCTCCTAGCAAAATAGGCATCGGGTTGCGGGATATGAAGATTTTGACGGCGTTCACATCTTTGAGTTGGTCAGGATTTGGAAACAAAACCATCCCATAGATGAGAAGAGCCACAATTTCCTCAAAGGCTTGCAAATCCAAGGAGTTCTAACAGCTTTGGGCCTTCTCAAACAAGAACTTTGCTAGGAAACCCTTGACACAACTCCTTATTTCCCAATGAGTTGTGGCATCAGATGAGTGCAAGTGTAGAGCTTGAGAAATCTCTTCTGGCTTTAGTATCTTTCCGTACCGTCGAAAGGTAGTTGATTGAGAATGGGAATCCTCAAGAGTCGAGAGATTTCTTCCAAAGTAGGCACAAGTTGATAGTCGGGAAATGTGAAGCAATGGTGTAAAGGATCAAAGAACTGAAAGAGCACCTTCACCATGTCCTCGTCTGTGTTGGAGGTAACCAAGTTAAGTAGGCGACCATGTCTCTCGGTGAATGGAGAGTTTTCAGGAATCCTTGAAGCTAGCTCCTTAAGTTATGGAGGAGTCCTTACAAGATTGACTTAATAGTTTTCCTGCGAATAGAATCCATATCCTACAAAACAAGAACAAAGATAAATCCCAAGATCCTTGAAATGGTTAGCGAATGTGTATGATGTTATGATGTTCATGATGTTATGTACAAGTATGTATATACAAACAAAGCAAACAAGTCCTTAGGTTTAGGCTTGCATAGAGTTTTATAGGTAAGTACCCTCTTGAAGTTTAGTTGTCTCAAACCTGTCTTAGTAATAGTAATCAGGTTCTAAGGAGCTCAATATCACTGGTTTATTTCCTTGGTCATTGTTTTAGCACAAGCCTCTTTAATGGTGACCAAAATATCCCAAACAATCAAACCTCAACGAGTGTAGTATCGAGTATCTACCAACTTCAGACTGCACCAAAGTCAGTCATCTCACTACATCCTAAATGGCCAAGTTGGTCAAGTAAAGGTTCTAAAAGTTCATTAGTGCTTCATGACATCACTCAATGGCCCCGTATTCTCTTTGATTAACTCAAAGGCTACCGGTACCCACAAATATGTCGTACTAACATAGTTATTGCTTAGACCATGTCGGTATACCATGCAAAGTTTCCACAATGTATTGCTACTTACCTATAATGTATCCCAAATCCGGGTAGAGGATTCAAACCCAAATAAAGAACCATAATATAAAGCATACAAGTCAAACAATGCAAGCAAGTAAATGTGATCTCCGGTACTCCTCTTAGGATCCCTTCTAAAGGTCCTATATGGATTACCGCCAATCCGAAAGCTACTTTGTTGGTCATTACAACGCCCAGGCCAATCCCGTATGCCTCAGATAAAGCAATTCCTTGGTACTACGGATTTGACGTCTATTATCATGGCGTCAAACCGGAGTTGTCCGATGAAGAAAGAGAGGAAACTAATCCCAGTATTGTCAATATCGTGGGGACCAGTAAGATTACAAGAAGTGGTAGGATTTTCTCTCCAGAAATCTCCCCACCTGCTCAGATTACAATTTATAAAACGACTGCTGGGGCTCAAGGTAAAGAGTCGGTGATAGAGCCTGCCCGAACGGAGGCGCCAAAAGAATCTCCTTTCAAAGATACTTCTGGGGAAGATTTAGAAGAGGTTTTGAAGATTATTTACCAAAGTGATTATAAAATTGTCAAACTGTTGGGGCAGACCCCATCTAAAATATCTATGTTGTCACTACTGTTGTGTTCTGAGGCCCATGCGAAGGCTTTAGTGAAATTCCTAAAGACTGCTCATGTGCCGCAGGAAATTTCGGCAGATCAATTTGGAAGTTATGTGGCCAGTCTGACAACCAAAAATGGTTTGGGTTTCTCCGATGCTGACTTGACTCCAGAGGGGAGAAATCACAATAGGGCCTTGTACGTCTCCATAGAGTGCAGGGGCACTACATTGGCCCATGTATTTATTGACACAGGATCATCTTTGAATGTTCTGCTGAAAGGCGCTCTCGACCGGTTAGATTATGAAGGGTTGGTGCTGAAGCCCAGCAATATCATAGTTTGAGCTTTCGACAGATCAAAGTGAATGGTACATGGAGAGGTAGACCTCCTGATCAAGCTGGGTTCACAAATTTTTGAGTCCACTTTCCATGTCATGGATATCCGTCATGCTTACTCTTGTTTATTGGGACGCCCCTGGATCCATGGGGCATGTGTTGTCACTTCCACCCTGCACCAGAAGCTGAAATATTCGGTGAAAGGGAAAGTTGTTACCATTTATAGAGAGGAGGAATATATGGTCAGCCACCTCAAATCATTCTGATACATGGAAATGGATGGAGAATTCATTGAAACACCCTATCAAACCTTTGAAGTTATCTCCCCTACTGTTGTTGAAGATGTTTCAGCCATCCTGAAAATCACCAAAGCTCTGCACAAGATGGCCTCCTTGAAATATGCTAAGACCATTATTGAAGAAGGTGATAATATGATTTGGGGTCAGCTTCCTGATATCCCTTATAAATCTAACAAGTTTTTCCTGGGCTTTACTGCAGAAGGTCAGAGGGCTGCTCGACGCGATCGTGCCAGAAGACCTCTACTCTGCATCAGCAACAATGGGGTTAATGCTATAGAGGATGTCGATAGTGATAGTGACTTCAACAACTAGATTTTCCATACTATTGGTGATGGGATGTATAACTGGAAGGAAGAAGACGTGTTCCCTATCTCTTTCAGCCATGAGTAATGGCTATATTACTGTTTTTATTACTTTTAAAGTTTTTGTTATGTAAAATTTGAAAAATGGCTTTAAAACCTTGTGTCTTACCCAGGGCACAAGGGTTCATTTGTTAAGGGTTGATTAATTCATAAAAAATTGCTCATTCAATAAAAACATTGGACATTTTACATACAAATTTTGTGATCCTTGTCTTTCTTTTTATCTTATTGCATTTTTTCAAAAATATATGTGTTCTTACACACATCCACACACTATATTGCAGATCCTCGTCCACTCTAGATCTCGTTGATAACAATTCTGCTATTGCCTCATATGACTTCGAAAATCCGATCTACCAAGCCGAAGGCGAAGGTGAGGAAGATTGTGAAATACCTGAAGAACTTGCCAGACTCCTGATATAAGAAGAGAAGACTATCCAACCACATGAAGAGCCAGTTGAGGTGGTGAACTTGGGTATTGAGACAGATAAGAAAGAGCTCAAGATAGGTGCTGAATTAGACAACAATGTCAAGAGCAGGTTAATCCAGATTCTACATGAATATGTTGAAATCTTCGCTTGGTCGTACGAAGACATGCCAGGGCTCGACACCAATATTATGGTTCATCGTCTGCCAATGAAAGAGGGTTGTGCTCCGATAAAACAGAAGGTTCGCCGCATGCATCCTGAAATGTCAGAAAATATCAAGGCTGAGATTATGAAACAGTTCAACGCAGGTTTCTTAGCAGTAACATCATATCCTCAATGGGTGGATAATGTTGTTCTGGTACCAAAGAAAGACGGCAAGGTACATATTTGTGTAGATTATAGGGATCTAAACACGGCAAGCCCCAAAGATGACTTCCCACTACTACATATCGATGTTTTGGTTAACAACACCACTCAACATAAGGTATTCTCCTTCATGGATGGCTTCTCAGGTTTCAACCAGATCAAAATGGCGCCTGAAGACATGGAGAAAACTACCTTCGTCACACAGTGGGGCATTTTCTGTTATAAGGTTATGCCTTTTGGGTTGAAAAACGATGGGGAAACCTATCAGCGTGCCATGGTAGCCTTTTTTCATGATATGGTTCACCATGAGATAGAGGTATACATTAACGATATGATAGCCATGTCACAAATTGAAGAAGAGCATCTCGATCATTTGCATAAACTGTTTGAAAGGCCGAGGGAGTATAAATTAAGGTTAAATCCGAAAAATGCACCTTCGGGGTGAGATCTGGTAAGCTCTTGGGCTTCGTCGTCAGTGGTGAGGATATTGAGGTTGATTCTGCAAAATTTAAAGCCACTCAAGAGATTCCAGCTCCTCGTACTGAGAAGGAAGTCAGAGGTTTCTTAGGATGGCTGAATTACATTTCTCGTTTCATTTTGCATTAGACTGCTACTTGCGAGCCAATCTTCAAGTTGCTGAAGAAAGATCAAGTAGTAAAATGGAACGAAAATGGTCAAACAGTCTTTGATAAAATTAAAGAGTACCTATAAGAACCTCCCACTTTGATGCCACTAGCCGAAGGAAGGCCACTAATCATGTACTTAATAGTGCTAGAGAACTCAATGGGGTGTGTATTGGGGCAGCATGACGAGTCTGGTCAAAAAGTGCATGCAATATCTACCTTAGCAAATAGTTTACCGACTGTGAAACAAGATATTCAATGCTTGAGAAAACTTGTTATGCTTTGGCATGGGCTGCTCGCCGACTAAGACAGTATATGTTGACCCATACTACTTTGTTGATCTCTAAGATGGACCCCATCAAGTACATATTTAAAAAGCCAACTCTCTCAAAAAGAATAGCCCGATGGCATATGGTTTTAACAGAATATTATATCCAGTACACCACTCAAAAGGCAATCAAAGGAAGCGTATTGGCCGACCATTTGGCGTATCAGGCCTAGACGACTATCAGACCATGAACTTTAAATTCCCTGACGAAAATATCATGCTAGTAACAGATTGTGAGGAACCTGGACCGTATGAAGGACCAGAACAAGGATCCCGATGGACTATGGTTTTTGATGGAGCTTTTAATGCTCTTGGAAACTGAATTGGTCATGTGATCATTTCCCCTAAAGGTTTCCATACACCTTTTAATGTCATACTGTGCTTTGACTGTACCAACAATATGGCCGAATATGAAGCTTGTATCATGGGTCTTAGGGCTGCTATTGACCTAAGAATCAAATTCTTAAGCGTGAATTAGGATTTAACTTTGGTAATCAGTCAGGTTAAGGGAGATTGGGATACGAAACACCTAAATCTCATTCCTTATAAATAGCATGTATTAACCTTGATCCCATATTTCGAGGAGATTACTTTTGAGCACATACCAAGAGAAGAGAATCAGCTGGAGTATGCTCTAGCTACCATGTCATTCATGTTCATGGTCAGATGGGACAATGAGGATCCTAGAATTACCATTGATAGATTCGACGAACATGCGCACTGCTATGGAATTGATACCGATGGAGTACAAGAAAAACTTTGGTTTCATGAAGTCAAGAAGTACCTAGAAACTCAAGATTACCCTAAAGGGGCATCTACCAATGACAAGAAATTCCTATGGAGGTTCTTGACTAAGTTCTTCTTAAGCAATGGAATTTTGTACAAGCGTAATCATGATTCAACCCTGCTTCATTGTATGGACAAGAAGGAGGCAGAAGAAATTATGCAAGATATGCATGAAGGTGTTTTCGGTACTCACTCCATTTGGCACACTATGGCTAAAAAGATCTTAAGGGCTGGTTACTATTGGTCGGCCATGGAGACCGACTGTCACCACCACTCAAGAACTTGTCATAAGTGTCAAATCTATGCCGATAAAGTTCATGCACCTCCAGTACCTCTGAACGTCATAATTGCTCCTTGGCCGTTTGCAATGTGGGGCATTGATATGATTGAAGAAATCAAGCCTAAAGCCTCTAACAGACATCGCTTTATCGTTACTATTATTTACTTTACAAATTGGGTTGAAGAAGCCTCATTTGCCTCAGTTACCAAGAATGTGGTTGCCTGGTTCATCAAACACAACTTGATCTGTCGGTATGGCATCCCTGAAAGGATCATCACAGACAACGGTACCAATCTCAACAATATAATGATCACCGAGCTCTGCACGTAGTTCAAGATTAAGCATCAAAACTCTTCTCTGTATCGACCTAAAATGAACAGTGCAATGGAAGCCGCCAATAAGAATATAAAGACAATCATACAGAAGATGGTTGTGACATATAAAGATTGGCATGAGATGTTACCGTTCGCTCTTCACGGCTACCTTACTTCAGCTAGAATATCAACTGGGGCAACCCCTTTCTCTCTGGACTATGGTATGGAAGTTTTCCTACCTGTCGAAGTTCAGATTCCTTCTCTGAGAATCATGAAAGATGAAAACTTAGATGAAGATGACTGGATTCAGACCAGATTGGATCATCTAAACCTAATTGATGAGAAAAGGCTTGTGGCTCTTTGTCACGTTCAGATGTATCAGAAACGCATGATCAATGCATTCAACAAAAAGATCAAGCATCTGGTATATTAGGCTGGTGACTTGGTAATAAAACACATCATTCTACCGCAGGGTGATCCCAGGGGCAAATGGACTCCCACTTACAAAGGCCATTTATAATCAAGAAATTATTCTATGGAGGTGCTATGATATTTACCACCATGGAAGGTGAAGATTTCCCGCACCCTGTGAATGCGAACATAGTCAAAAGATACTACGCATAAAAATGACCCTCTAGGTTGACTGGCCTAGGCAAAAATAAGGGCATCCTGGAGAACGAAAAGGGTTTGGGCAAAAATCAGGGATATATATATATATATATATATATATATATATATATATATATATATATATATATATATATATATATATATATATATATATATATATATATATATATATATATATATATATATATATATATATATATATATGAAAAGAATGTACACCCGGTAAGTCAAAAACCTGAAAAGGTGACTTGGGCAAAAAAGGGTATCCCGATGGACTGAAAACCTGAAAGGGCGGTCCAGGCAAAAATTAGGGATTAAAGCGTATGATTATGTCCTCATTGGATCACTACAACAAGCTTTATTACCAACACCTAAAGTCCAAACGGTACAAATCAGTCCAATCGCCTTCTTCCGACGGCAAGAGATGAGATGCTTGAAGACATAGGGACAATATCAGATTTGGAACTTGATGATATTATTTCCACATAGCTATATGTTTTGTTTTCACTTTGTAATCCATTTCTTCGACGACTTCATCTTACAAGGATTTCCGTATCTTTGTATAAAATCGTCTGTTTATGGGTAAAATTATCACTACAAAAAAAAACAATTTCAAAGCCAAATTATGTTTTTACTTTTTCTGTTTTTTTGCAAAATGTCCAATAACTAAAATTGAACGAGCATATGCATATGAATACAATTGATTGTTAACAGATGTATGCATAAGGAATGAACAGTTACTCAAGACTGTAGGAGTTGGGATGACGTCCAAGTCACCCATTAATCCCCACAAAGCAACTTCCATGAGACTATCTCTACATGGTGATCTTCACAAGTTCATACATTCTCTGCAATCTTCCAGCAAATCACTCTGGCAGATAAAGGAGTGAGGGCTTCCTCCCAGTAATATTGCTTATCTACAAAATTCTGATCATTACAGTTTATGGGAATTCTTCTCCCCAACTGAGTTTTTAAAGCTGTAAAAACCCATGCAGATTACTTCTCTCCAACAGAGCCCATTATCCTCAACAAAGAGCTTCCCTCAGCAGAATATCCCTCCATCAACAGGGTTTACTTCCAAGCGGATTTCATACTTTCGTCAACAGAGTTTACTTCCCTAGTAGGGTTTATTTCCCCAGTGAGGTCCAATCTCCCCAGCTTGAGTATGTTACTCAGATGATAATAAGTTGTCGGCAAAATTCCCTTCCCCAGTGAAGTAATCACTATCCCTAAAGAGTTGCTACCGAATCTAAAATCTGATCAGATGTCAGTCAACATTATCCTCCTCGGACAAGCCAGAAGGTTATCCATCATCTTCTATATCCAGTCAGGGTATACAAGAAATTATAACTCCCCAGTAGAGCAAAGAACAACCAAAGTTTTGAACTCTTCTTCCCCAAGAAGGAGTTAACACTCTCCAAAAAACTCCCTCAGAAAGCAGAAATCAAGGTTCCCTAGTGGAGTTTCCTTAAATAGCAAGAAGGAATCCCCATCAGAAACAATTCCCAGAAGATTGAAGATTACACATACTCTTCATCCCCAGAGACAGTCAGGGATTTATTTTCCCAGACAAAGACGCTGCTCAAGTTTACCAATGCACTTCAACAACATTCCACATTCATACATCATTTATAAAATATCATAGCGTATGCATACACATACAACACAGTCTCATTTATTTTGAGAACATCATTACATAATGCATTTCATACATCATGACATTGCATACGGTTAATTCTTTATCTTTTCAGGTAAATTCTACAGACAAATGAATATCATCAACTATCTACATGACCAGAAAGCATTTCCTCGAATACTGAATTTCGACAAAGCATTTCCTGGAAGATTGAATTTCGACAAAGCATTTCCTCGAAGATTGAATTTCGACAAAGCATTACCTCGAAGACTGAATTTCGACAAAGCATTTCCTCGAAGACCGAATTTCGACAAAGAATTTCCTCAGAGACTGAATTCCGACAAAGCATTTCCTCGAAGACTAAGTTTTGACAAAGCATTTCCTCGGAGACTGAATTCCAACAAAACACTTCCTCGAAGACTGAATTCCGACAGAGCATTTCCACAAAGACTAAATTTCGACAAACATTTCTTCAGAGACTAAATTCCGACCAACATTTTATCTCAGAAGTTTACTCTGAAAATCTTTTCCCTCAGATCTAACAAATATCCCTTTCAGAGACTAAACTCTAAGGGACAATTCCTTTTAAGGCTCATTCCAATACCCTTTCCAATTAAAAATGGGTAAAAGACCTCTGTTGTTTCAGTCTAAATCAACCAAAGATTTATCCTGGTACTTCTTCCAGTTGAAGTCAACAGTTATTTTGGATGGCATCTATAAGCCCATCTCTGACGACTCTCCGTCACTTCTCCAAATGGCATCTATAAGCCCGTTCCTGATGCAATCAGCCAACAACATCATTATCTTGCACAAGCGAGTGCAAATTTCTGGGCACTTAAGTGTTCAATCAACTTCTACCTTCAAGTCACGAATGGTAGATAGGCCAATCTAACTCTTCATGTTTAAGAAGATTGAACAGGGGCAGCTGTTGTACCCCAAAATTTGCCCTCACATTTTTCTCAAAGCATTCTTTCAAGGCTCTTCAAATTGTCAAGACACTCAAGGGTTGAATATTCAAGATGCTCCTCCTAAGTCAAAGGACTATAACTAGGGTTTGGAGTTTCTCAAGGAGATTTGCTTTTCAAAGGTTTCAAGTGGCTTCCATAGGTCCTCAATAAGCTTCATGTCAAGTTTAAGGCCCTATATCACAAATTTGCTCAATCAATGGCTCAAATGTTTGAAAATC
This sequence comes from Vicia faba, assembly GCA_948472305.1. NCBI lineage: Eukaryota > Viridiplantae > Streptophyta > Magnoliopsida > Fabales > Fabaceae > Vicia > Vicia faba. The sequence goes on along the minus strand of OX451736.1, from coordinate 1,026,146,200 downwards.
AATTGTATTGGTCAAAAAGTCAACTTTGGTCAAGATACACTCAAACTTCAAGATTATTGGTCAACGTATTCCCGAAGGAAAGCCCTCAAATCATCAAAAGTCAAGATGAGTCAAATTAGGGTTTCCTTAGGAGAAGTCAACTAGACTTTGACCAGGCATAACTTTCACATACTTTATAAACTTTTCCCCAAACAAAGCTCATTTTGAATAAAATTCAATTCTCTACAACTTTTCTTTTATTCTCAAGTCCAAAAAATGCTTCATTTGGAAGATATGATCTCATACATTATAGGTCATTTTCAAAAGTCAACAAAAGACACATGTTATCAAGGCAACTTACATCAATATAATGTATTCAAAAGCAAAAATGATCAACATTGAGATTCTATAGGACATCTTGGGCTTTCCAAAAAAACCAAGATCATCTTCAAAAGATGAAAATTAAGCAAGTTATGAGATGCACAAGTTGGGCAAATTTGTGAAAATGCATGGAGTCAACTTTGAGCCAAATTACATTTTTAGGTTAATAGACCTAACTTTTAGGGTTCAAATATGTTTATGACATACCCAAGGACCTATAAACCTAACCATGCACTATTTTGATTTTGATTTCTATTTATTTGAATTTTTATTCATTTAAATATGAATTAAATCACATAAAGAGAAAAAACTAATGGGCTAAGCATGCAAGGCTTATGGGCTAGAGTCTATGAAGTCCAAATTCGTGCAAAAACACATGAGAGTGTCCAGGTTCATGCAAGGGATGGATATGTCCAAGGATATCCTAAGTTAGGAAACTTTTCAAATTTTGATTTTTGTTATGAAACCATGGTTTAATGCCTTGATCTCTTGCCTTGTTTCCACCCTCACTCAATCCTATATATATATATATATATATATATATATATATATATATATATATATATATATATATAACCTTGCAAGAAATAAAGGACACACAGAAACTGTCTAGAGAAACTCTACAAAATTTCACAAAAAATATCAAAAGTTGTCAAAATTCGAAAGTCAAATTCCAGCCATATTCAATCTGTTTCAGGGATATTATCACCATCCTGAGATTCCCATGGTTTGTTTCCAGTCATCCCTCAAGTTAGATCGTGCCCATAACCCTCACCTCCAAATGCACCAATTGGTAAGATTTTCGTGAATCCAAATTCATTATTCACACAATATAAATGGATTATATATACATACATGTGTTCATACTAATGTTTGTGACTGTTTAGAATCATTACATGTGAGGTTTGGCGCGAGGATGGAGATTTACCATTGTTAGGGCAAAACTTTAGTAGAGATCTTTTGGCAATGATACAGTCCATTTCATACCAAGCCATTACCATGGTTGGATTCGTAGCATACAAATTAGAGGGGGTAGCTTGAATCTGGAACTTTGATTTTGATTGTTTTTGTAGATCTGGATTTTATGTGACTGGAGAAGATGACCGGAGGTCAACTCTGGAATCCCTTAACTCCTTTGACCCCAGTGAAGGCTGACGTGCCAAAAATCCATATTCTAATTGGTCCATTCAAATCCAATTTGGCGCGCGTTTGAAAAATAGAATACAATTATTTTTTACATTATATTATTATTGTTTCATTTTATTAACGAATGAGTTAATTGGCCCAGTGGTAACATCCAAGCGTTTAAGTCACTTCCTCACAAGGTCCTGGGTTCGATCCCAGGCTTTGCATTTGTGTTCTTTTTCTAACAATTTCTTGCAGAATCCAGCGTGTTGCATCCCAGCGTGTGTACCATGTGTATCACTCTCCGACCATCAGATTCTAATGGATACAAATCCTGCGCCTTAGGAACGCGTCCCCATCACGAACCTTCAAGGGCTACTCACACCAAATCACAAATAGCTATTGGGTTCAGCCCTTATTGGGCCTAAGGATTTTTAGAATCTTACCCCCCCTAATTGTTATTACTGCAGGCCCATTTCCTATTTTTCTTGTTTTCACTTTTTTTATTTAGCTTTTCTTTAATTATTTTTTTAAAAAAATCATAAAATCAAAATCACCAAAAATATCAGAATTAGGTTTTGTTAATTAGATTTTTTTTAATTAATTATTTTTAATCACTTTTTTAATTAATTAATTAATTAGACTTAGGTTTCATTAATTTAATTTAACTATTTTTCTAAATAAAAAAAATGCAAAAACAACAAAAAATATTTCTTTCTTTTGTCACTTAGAAATTTTTAGGGCTTTCTCTTCTTCGCGTAATAACTTATTTTATTCGTATTTTTATTTTCAAATATTATGTAATTGCATATGGATTGTAATAGCTTAAACTAGGACCTTTACATTTTTGTATCCCCCATTTTTGGTTCTTAACTCCCCCATCCCGAAGCATTGTGTGATACAGCGGCAGAACTGACTGTTTAGTACTGGTTTTGCATTTTGTATTCGCAAATGTTGCGCTAAGCAAGAGTCGCCATCGTCTTTTCTTTTATCTAACAAAGGAAAGAGTGAAAAGAACAGAAAAAGACCTTTTCAAGAATTTTCTGAGTAAGGGGGTAGATTATGGAAAGGGAAGGTGTTAGCACCCTTTCCATCTGTGGTTTTCCATAGGCTCTTAGAGGTTTGCTCATTTTAAAAAATACCTTTGTGCTTTGTGTTTGAAAATTTTTTGAAAACGCCTTAGTACGGCGAACTTTGTAATGTTTCTCGGGATAGTGGAGAAAGTATACAAAGTGTTTTGAAATTGTTTTTGAAAAGTAGTGTTTGTGTATGTGCAAAATTTTTGAGCAAACTTCTAACGGTTATCTACTTTGTTACTCGAAAAGGGTTGTTCTTTTACTCTTTTCCTTTAGACAATGCTATCCTACTATTAGTGAGTAGGTAGCTTTGTCGTTGGATGTTTGAGGGACATTCGAAGGGACGTTACAGTCACGAAGGCAACTTGGCAAGAAATTTTAGTAACTGTCCTAAAGTCTTAAGATCACTTTTAACCGAAGCAACATCGAGATCGAGGGACTAGTGATCTTTAAACTGGAGGACAACCACTAAAAATTCTCACGTTTCGAGAATTGTGACTGTTTTCCGAAGGCAACTGAAGTGGGATATCCTAGAGGTACACATGTGCAATTGTGTTTAGTTCAGTTATTTATCTTGCGTATTTAGGTTTGCTAACGTTTGTTTTCAATCTTGCCATACATGCCTAATTACTAACAGTAATATTATACAGAAAATAAAGTGCGGAAAGTGTAAATCTAAAATATTACATGGCTTTCGGGGAGGGGGATATTTACAATGTACAAAAATTGGGAGAAGTAAAATAAAGAAAGCAGATGAAATCCTATTAATTATTACATCCAGTATGCAGTTACAGGAATATAAAGATGCAAAAAATAAATAACGCGCGAAAGGTTGAAAGTTCGTCTAAAACCTAATAAGAAAAATCTTTTTTGTTGTTTTTGATTTAATAAAAATAATTAAATTAAGTATCCTAAAGTCTACTTAGAAAATTAAATTAAGAAAAATAAACTAAGCCTTTTTTGTGGTTTTTTTTTTATTATTATGAAAATAAAGTAATTAGACTTAAATTCTAATTCATTTTTAATTAAGAAAAAGGTTAAAGTTTTAATTAATTAAAATTAATTAATTATTTAATTAAAAAAATCTAAGCCTAAATTTTTTGTGAGTTTTTTATTATTATAATTAAAATGATTAAGAGATGAAATAATTAAATAAAGAAAAAAGAAAAGGAATTGGGCTTGACGACTGAAGTAGAATGGGGAGTGCAATTGAAATTTCGCTAAGTCTAGACTGTGAAGCCCAGGTCCATCCTTGTATCCAGTGTGGGCAGTACTTGATGGTACATGGTATCTCATGTTCTAGATGTCATGCATTCCATGTAATTCCCCTAACCTGCTCTAAGGATATCCATGAACTCATATACACACATTAGAACATTCAACAATTAAAAAAAATAGAGATTCAAATTTGAGATTATACCCAAATGGTGATAGCTTGGATCCAGTGATCTGGGACCTTGCAAGCTTTGAGGATGGTTGGAACAAGTCCCTGGGAACCTCAAGAGCAATGTATGATTACTAGTTCGGAACAAAAGTACCTGCAAAGTGGGTTTCAAATTTTTGCCGCTTTTGATAATTTTGAAAAAATGGTAGAGCTCTCTCAAGGTTGTGTATGCATGTTGAAATGCTTGCTATATGCTTGTTTATATAGATAGGAATGAGGACACAAGAAAACAAAGGTTTAAACAACCTTAAAGCAAACGTTTCAAAGCCATGAATGAAATTTGTAACTTTGGTCAAAAACAAGGAAACTTGTCATTTTTTGAATTTGAATGAATGTGGACACCTTTGCACGATATTTTATGGGCCTAGAATGTCCAAAACATCAACCCAAAGCTCAAAGCCCATTTCCAATTATTTTATACATTTTATTTTATATTTATTTGAAATAAATTAAAATAAATATGAATAAAATAGTTAGAAAATGCAAGGCATGGCAAGAATAATTTTAGAGGTCCTCTATAAACTTAGGAAGATGCTTGAAGTCCAAGAAATTGAGCCCTTGCCTTAAAACTTCAAATTTGCTCAATGCATAATTCTTGAAAATTCCCAAATTTTTCCAACTTGGGCAAGCCATAACTTGCTCAATTTTTATCTCATGATGTTGATCTTGGATGTTTTGGAAATCCCAAGATGTCTACTTAAATCCCTATTTTTAACAATTTTGCATTTGAAGATTTTATCTTAATGTAAAAGGTCTTGGAAAAAAGTGGCTTTTGTTGACTTTCTGAAAATGACCTATAATGTATGAGCTTGTATCTTTCAAATGGTGCATTTTTTGGACTTGAGGGCTAAAGAGAAGTTGTAGGGAATACTATTATCTTAAATATGAGCTTTGGTTGGGGAAAATGGATGAATTATGTGAAATTTATGCCTGGTCAAAGTTCAGTTGACTTTTTCTATAGAAACCCTACTTTAGCAATTTTGACTTTTGATGAATTTGGGGCATTTCTTAAGGAATCATGATCAACCATTGATCAAATGATGGATATTACTTCAAAATGTTGAAGTTGGCCAAAAACCTTGAAGTTTGACTGTATATAGGCCATAGTTGACTTTTGACCTTGTACAGTTGATTTTCAAGCATTTGAGTAATTGATTGAGCAAACTTGTAGTGCAAGGTATGAAATTTTTCATGGATAATCTTGAAGACATATTAGGACCATGAAAGACATTTGATATATTTGGAGCTCACACATCTTGGTGAAAAATGAAACCCTAGTTGGAAGGCCAATGCTTAGGAGGAGAATTTGTCTAATCAATTCTTGGTCAACCTTAAGCAATTGAGGACCTCTAGGAGTATGTCTTGTGTGAAAAATGGGAGGGCAAATTTTGGGGTAAAACATCTTCCCTTGTTCAATCTTCTTAAACCTGAGGATTTATATTGGCTTGTCTGCCTTTCGTGATCTGCAGTTGGAAGATGATTGAACACTAAAGTGTCCAGAAATTTGCACTCACATGAAGTAATATTGATGGTTGATGACGTGGGAATGGGCTTACAGATGCCATTTGGAGAAGATGACTAGAAGTCGTCGGAGATAGGCTTAAAGACGCCATCCAGAGAATATGACAGAGAGTTGTCGGAGATGGGCTTAAAGATGCCATCCAGAGTAGATGTTGACTTTATAAGAGGTCTCTTTATGGGGATTCTTGTTCTTGTTGTCTAAGGAGGAGTCTAGTGGGGATGTTGATTTTTGTTGTTTTCCTGTTTGAGGAAAACTCTATGGGGAATAGATTCTAGGAACTTCAGTTGTCCATGGCTCTAGTGAGGGGTTATCTCTGGATTGGAGAGATTCAAGTTTGTTGTTTTCTGGTTGAAATCCAGGCTTCGTAGTAATTTGCTAGGAAGAACAAAATTAACTGTTATTTGGAAATGTATCAGAAGAAACCTGTGTAGGACTGTTTCAGGATGAGTCCGGGTAATACTTAATCTGGAAGTGTATGAGAAGGAACCTGGGTAGGGCTGTTTTAGAAGATATATGAGAGGGATCCTAGGTGGGGCAGCTTCAGGATGAGTCCGGGTAAAACTACATCTGGAAATTGTAAGAAGGAACTTGGGGAGGGTTGCCTCAGGATGAGTCTGTATTCTCCTTGACTGGACTCAAGGGATACCGGTACCAACAAATGTGTCACACTAACATAGCCATCGCTTCAACCATATCGGTATTATGCCTCATAGTCCCCACGATCTATTGCTACTTACCTAATATGTCCCAGATCCGGGTATATGATCTATACAAGAATACCCAAACAACCCTTTAAAAATAAACCAGGAAAATCAAACAATGAAAGCATTTAAATGTGAATTATCTATAAGGTAACCCCACTTTTAGTGTCCCCAGCAGAGTCTCCAGTTCTGTAATACGGCGGGAGAACTGACTTTATTGATTTTGTGTTTTATCGCAAATATTGCGGTTAGCAAGAGTAGCCACCGACTTTTCTTTTATCCAACAAAGGAAAGGGTGAAAAGAATAGGAAAGACCTTTTTAAAGATTTTGAGTTTAGGGGGTAGGTTATGGAAAGGGAAGGTATTAGCACCCTTTCCATCTGTAGTTATCTATAGGCTCTTAGTTGCTAGCTCACTTTGAAAATGCTTTTTTTTTTGTGTAAGTGTATTTGAAAATATTTTGAAAAGACGCCTTAGTGGGGAGAACTTTGTAATGATTTTCGTATCACTGAGAATGCATACAAAGTGTTTTTGTCTTTGAAAATATTTAGAAAAAGAGAGTGTATGTGTGAGAAATTTTGTTTTGTTTTATGAGCAAGAAACTACGAGCTTCCGACCTACTCGAATGGTCTTTGTTCTTTTCCTATTTTCCTTTAGATAGTGTTGTCCTACCATTAGTTAGTAGGTATCCCTATAATTGGATGTTTTGGGGGACAAGTGAGGGTCACCGTACAGTCATAAAAGCAACTTGTGGGGCATTTTAGCAATTTTATCATAAGGGACTAGATCGCTTACCGAAGGCAGCATCGAAGGGGTCATCGAGGGACTACAGTCTTTTTTGTATCAGAGGGACTTTGCTAAAGTACCCCCACATTCGAGGGACATAACTATTTTTTCGAAGGCAACAAATGGAGATACCTTAGAGGTGCGCGTGTGCGAAGTGTGTTGTGTTTCTGTTATTTATCTTAGATATTTAGCTTTTCTACCATTTGCTTTTAAATCTTGTCATGAAAACCTATTAGCATACATCTAGCAGTTAAATATATACATAGGGCAGAAAATAAAATGCGGGAAGTAAACTAAACTATTACATCGCTTCGGGATGGGGGAGTACAAACTAAAATGGGGGAAAAGTATAAATGTCCTAAATTAAACTATTACATCCCTTGTACAATTACAATAATATGGAAAATGATAACGCGAAAATAAATAAATGCGCGAAGAATGAAAAGGGGGAAGACGTCTAGAAAAACCCTAAAATTCTAAGTAGAAAAACGTTTTGGTTGTTTTTAATTGAGAAAAAAATTATGATAATAAACCTAATTCCAACCATTTTTTATTAGCAAAATAAACTCAAAATGATTTAATTAATTAATTTTTATTGTAAAATAGAGTTAATTAAATTAAACCCTAAATCTAATTTTTATTTGATTTTATGATTTTTATTAAAATAAAGAATTAATTGAAATAAAAAGAAAACAAATCATTAAAGCAAAAAACAAAATGGGCCATGCTGTAAAGAAAATAGGGGTGCGCTCCAAAGAAATCTCAGGCCCATTAGCAATAGGGCCCAGGCGCCTAGAAATCTAGTGAGGATAGCTTCTGGGAGTGCACCATGAGGACGCGTCTTGGAGGTTTTGGATCTGGCGTGATGAAATCTGATGGCTAGATTTTGAAGCACACCATGTGTGTACTTTGTTCCGCTTGTACCTGATTTGTAATGAGAAATATGAAAAAATAAAATAACTCGCGCCTGGATCGAACCCAGGACCAGGTAAACAAGTATCTTATATGCATGTGCGTTGCCACTGGGGTGGCGTGATTCATCTATTAGCATAATAAAACCATAACAACATAACACTAAATGCCAGCTAGTGCCAAATCATCAAACACGCGTGTCCTAGTGGGACCCTGACTATTTGAACGAACCAATAGAAATGTTGGCTCCTTCCATGCAAGTTGTGGCCAGAGTCAACTTATCTCAGGGACGCCGGAGTCAATCTCTAGTCATCCCCTCCGGCCACACAAAAATTTTAAACCTGAAAAAACGTTTATTTCAAGGATCCAAAAGCATCATATCCTACTAAAATAAACCTTGCGAGTTCAATGGTACAATTGGTTTGGCCTGAAACTCATTGCATCATTCAGCTTGAAGCATAACAGCTTTGGAGCCCTAACAATGGCATCATATTACTCCTGCCTCCATACTTACATGTAAGATGTTAGACTCGCTCAAAACATCAATAACAATAAGAATGCATACATAAAACTGATTTAAATTACGTGGTAAGAGAGTTTGAGATTCAAAATTTTACCAAAATCTTGGGGTTGTTATAAGGATGATCTGGGATGCTTAGGGTTTGAGTCTGGACTCTAGAAGACCCCCTGAGATCTCAGGAGTGTATTAGTGGCCTTGGTTTGGATTGATAGGGACTGGAATGGAGGTTACGAATTTTACCACTTTAGAATTTTTTTGAGAATTGTGGAGTGTTTCCTTGAGAAGCTATGCGTGGTTCTTTTGGCTTGCTTTAGCTCAGTATTTATAGGGGAGAGATGAGCTGATAAACAAGGAAAGGGATAAAGACTTTATGGCCCTAATAAAACCAAAATCAAACAACTTAAAAACCTTCCTTTTGCATGTTTCCTTTATCTTTTTAGTTTGCATGAACCTGGTCGTGTTTTTAACACGCATTAACATGATGTAATGGGCTTGCAAAAGGGATGAATTCAACAAGCGCAAACCTTACTCATTATCTCCATTTTTATTGGATTTTTTTTTAAATGAATAAAATTCAAATAAAAATAATGAAAATAAAAAAAAAATGGGAATGCCTTTTATAGGTCCTCTAAGGTGTTATGAGTGTGTTTGGACATAAAAAACTAGGCCCATTGGTTCAAAATTGCAATTTTGCTCAATTTGCATTTCATGAATTTCTTCAAAATCTCCCAACTTGTGCAACTCATAACTTGCTCAATTTTCATCTTTTGAAGATGATATTGGACTTTTTGAAAAGCCTAAGATGTCCTCTACAATATCTATGTTGATAATATTTCTTTTAAAGATATTATCTTGGTGTAAGTTGTCTTGACAAAAAGTGTCTTTTGTTGACTTTTAAAAATGACCTATAATGTATTAGCTCATATCTTCCAAATGAAGCATTTTTTGGACTTGAGAATAAAATAAAACTTGTAGAGAATTGAATTTTCTTCAAAATGAGATTTGGTTTAGGAAAATTTGATGAAGCATGTGAAAGTTATGCCTGGTCAAAGTTCATTTGACTTCTCCTAAGGACACCATAATTTGGCAATTTTGGACTTTTAATGATTTGAGAGCTTTCCTTGGGGAATCATGATCAAACCTTGATCAAATGATGAATATTACTTCAGAATGTTGATGTTGACCAAAAATCTTGAAGTTTGACTGTATGTTGACCACAATGGACATTTTGATCAATATAGTTGATTTTCAATCATCTGGGCCATTGATTGAGCAAACTTGTGATGTAGGGCTTGAAACTTGGCATGGACCTTTTTGAGGACCTATGAAGAATCATAGAAGCCACTTGAGACTTTTGAAATCCAAATTTCCTTGAGAAACTCAAAACCCTAATTGTAGGACTCTTGTTTAGGAAGAGCATTGACTAGTCAACCCTTGTGTATCTTGAGTGTTTGAGAAGCTTTAAAAGAATGTCTTGAGAAAGATGGGAGGGAAAATTTTGGGGTACAACACCTATAAAGAATCTTGAGAAGATAACACCGGAAGAGGCATAATTTAGATTCAAACTGAATGAAAACCATTTGAGAGTTTTTGATTTCACGGCATATCGACATATTTTTGGCCAATTTAGAAAGAAGTTGAATGACAAAGGGGGGATAATGATACTTGTAAGGTATCACCCTACTGGAGGTTACAAGTTGTTTGATACTGAAAACAAGACATTATAATCGACTAATTAAAGCAAGTGGAACAGCTTGTAACCGGTTACAAACAGTCTCTAATCGGTTACATGAAGATGTTAATCAGTTACCAAAAACCATTAACTGATTACATGTGAGAATTTTCAAATTCTGGAGAAGCTGAAACTACAGAAGAGCCATGCATCAAAGCCAGAACTGATGGAAATATGAGAATAACAACTAGGCAAAGAGGTTATCCTCAAAGACTCAAAGATTGTGATATATTTCATGACAATGAAATCAATGATGATGGTGATTTCGTCTATTTTGCACTTATGGATGATTCTAAGTCCGTCAAGATAGAAGAAGCCTTGAGTGATCCAAAGGAAATAAGTCGATCGATGTAAGATGTGTCTATAAGGTGAAGGTAAATCCCAAAGTTTAAATAATCAAGCATAAGGCTTGATTAGTTGCAAAGGTATTTTTGTAAAGATAAGGTATAGACTTTGATGAAGTGTTTGCACCGGTTGTTAGGATTGAAACCATACGGCTAGTTATTGGTATTGCAATTAACAAAAATTGGTCTATGTATCAAATGGACGTGAAATTTGTGTTTTTGAATTGGTATGTGTTGTACCCCAAAATTTGTCCTCCCATATTCTCCAAGATTTGTCAAGTCAAGGTCACAAAATTCCCTAAGGGCTATGCAGTTCAACTGTCTCCTATACAGTCAAAACTAGGGTTTGAGTCCTGATCAAGAAAATGAAGTTTTCAAAGGCCCAATCCAGTCTCATATACTTACAAAGATGGTCAAGTATCCTCATATCAAGTTTTAAGGCATTCAGCTCAAAATTGCACAGTCAAAACCCTAGATTGCACTACAGTCAACTGTAGGGGCAAAATGGTCATTTGACAGTCAAAAGTTCAAATTTTTGGTCAATATATCATTTTGAAGCCACAAACATCATTTGATCAATGCTTGATCATGATTCTCAAAATTTGGCTCAGAAATCATCAAAGATGCAAAAGTTGCTATATTTGGACAGCTGAAAAAGTCAACTGAAATTGACTAGGGCATAACTTTCACATGGATTATCAGAAAAATTCCATCCAAAGCTCATTTTGAAGAGAAAGACATTTCCTACAATTCATCTTCATATTTCAAGTCCAAGAAATGCTCTCATAAAAAGTTATCAATTTCAACATTATAGGTCATTTTCAAAAGTCAACAAAAAGGGACTTTAAGTCAAAGGCCATAACTTGAGATTGGTAAATCAAAATGACATGGGACCAAAGGCATGGGTTAAAGGACTCAAAGACCTTTCCAAAATGTCCAAGAACATGTGAAAAGCTTAAAAATTGACCAAGTTATGCCTTGTGGAAGTTGGGAAATTTTTGGAAATTTTTGAAAGTTAACATTACTTCAAAAGGCCTAAAAATGCAAATGGGCCCATTTTTCTTCCAAGTTTCTTCATGCCAAGCCTATGCACGACCATTAGGCCCAAAGGGAAGTATTTTCTCATTTTTTAATTATTTATTTGAATTTATATTAATATTAATTCATTTAAATTAATTAAAAACATGAAAAATATCAAACTTGACCTAAAAAAATCTTTTCATGCATGTTTATTCTCAATATCACGTGCATATCCCAATTAGGCAAGTTTTGATGAGATTTGAGCATGATTGAACCAAAATACACATGGAAAAGATTTGGAAAAGATTTCATGAAATCAAATATTGAAAACAATGAATTCAAAGGATTTTGTGCAATATTTTTAACCTAATATGCTCTATACATATTCAAGATCAGAAACCTAATGCCTAAGCACTCCAAGCTGCGCAGAAAATCAATATACAAACTTGAAATTTTCCATAAAAAAGTCAATACAGAAAACTAGTCTCTAGTTCGATTCAAGCCCCAATTCTTGTTCTATCATCATCCTGAGACATCACTGAACGATTCTCAATCACTAACATCAACCAAAACGCCCTGAATTGGTATCCATATGTCAAACTGTACCTCAAAACTTCTGAAATCGTATAGCATGATTCAAGCATAGTTTTGCATTTTTATTTATGTATTCATACTCATAATGATGTTTCTAAGCTAACCATTGTGTTTGATTGCATTTTCATTGACCATACGCGAATCTACCATGTTTGGACATTAGGGTTTGCAGGTTTCAAAATTGGGGTTTTCTGCCCAAGGAAAAATTACGCTTCCAGACTAGTGCCATTAGCTTAAGCAGATTGAGACGAAGAAGATGGCACCCTCGCGCTCAATTTATGAGCGTCGAGGGGCTAGTCGCTATTTTCTTATAGGCCCTCTAAAACAACGATCAAAAAACCGTTGCCTTCGTCCTTCATGTTTCAGGAAAACGAAAGAGACGATGAGTTGTCAGCCGGTGGTTCGCTAGTTTGAATTGCGCGCGTTTTTAATTACTATGCGTTGGTTTTGCTTTTTCATTATTTGTTTACCATAATATATCAATTAACATTCAGTGGCTCAGTGGTAACACGTGATGCATATAACATCAAAGACCTGGGTTCAAGTCCCAGGTCTGGCAAAAGTTCAATGTTATTTTTCAATGTAAAATCCTATGCAGGCACGTTCTTAAGGACCACCATACGTCCTCCTCATCTATTGTCCACGCGTCCCAGGAGATCTAATCAAGGGTTCAGATTGAAGACATACCATGGATGTAAGTCAACGTGTCATACATAATCCAAAAAGTCAATGGATCCCAACGTTAATGGGCCAGAAATTCCAGGCCTGAACCTCCTAAATTGGGGCTACACCCCACCCTGGTTTGCCAATTTTAATTATGCTTCTTATCTTTTTAATTATTATTTTAATTGTTATGTTTATTTTAATCATTGTTTATCTAATTTTTAACCAAAATATAAAAACATTCAAAAATCAGAAAAGACCAAAAATAATAAATATTCATATTATAATTATTTTCATAAATAAATGCTTGTAATTATTTAGTTTTAATTTAGGTTTACTAAATATTTTTCATAATTAAAAAACACAAAAAAAATAGAACTAGGTTTAATTTTTATTCTTCTTACTGTCCTTTTTTAATAATATTTATTTTATTTATTTTCTATAATTAAATTTTATATGTAAATAAACTTAGTTTTAATTAGGTTATAATTTCATTCTTTTAACAATTAAAAATCCAAAATATAGAATTAGGTTAATTAGCAATTTTGATTCCTTTTCATATTGTACCCTTTTTTTTTCACAATAATAATTATTATTTATTTATTTTCATAAATTAAAAATTGTACATAAATTAATTTAGAGTTAAATTAGGTTAAAAGTCAATATTTTCATAATAAACTTAAAAAACAATAGAATTAGGGTTAGTCAATTATAATTAATTCCTTCTTTTTTTTCTTTTAAATCTAAAAAAAAAACACAAAATAACAAAAACATTTAATTTTAATTTCCTTATTAATTTTAATTGTTTGCAAAAGGGTCCAACGCCCTAGTTTTGTTTTAATTTCTTTATTTCGCGCATTTATTTTATAATCGTTTAAATAATTATGTACATGTCCCAAAGCCTTGTAACAACTTTATTTCTCGCATTATTATTTATTCGCGTTATTTACTTTCCGCTAAATCGGGTCCGGTTTAATTTTGGCGATGTGGACCCGCGCCATTTGTAATAGCCTTAGATTTATTTTCCGCAAATTTTATAAATACGCATGAAAGAATGTATGGACTTAATTAAAATCAAGCGTAGAACACAACAAACATGACAAGACAAATAACTGAAAACGACACACGAATCGCACACACCACCCCTAGGGTACGCCTCACTGTTGCCTTTCGAAAGGTGGTCGTCGAGTAGAGGACGTCTTAGTAAGTCCTCATGATTCGGGAACCTGGTATGAGGGTAGCTTCTAAGGTGTCTTCCCATTGCTCTGGTGATCACCACGTCCCTAAAACTCGAATTGACCCGAACACCTCCAACGGTGGTGCTACCTACCTCTCGATGGTGGGATGGCACTACTTTAAAGGACATTTACCCAGACGAATTCCTTAGGGTAGGTAGGTTCTCAAGGATACTTGCTCTAATCTCAAAACAAACTCAAAAAGACTTTTCACACTGACACTTTTCAAAAGCTTTCAAAGCAAACTTTTCAAACACTCTGACGTATGAGTCGATCTGAAATTTTTCAAAGAAACTTTTTAAACCCACATTGAAAAGCAAGCAAACATTTTGAAAACACAAATGAGCAAGTATCTAAGAGCCCATGGATAACCATGGATAGAAAGGGTGCTAACACCTTCCCTTTCTATAACCTACCTCCCGAACCGAGAGCAATCTCTATAAGGAATTTTTCTGTGCTTTTGTCCTTTCCATTTGGAGAAAATAAAAGACGGTGGAGACTCTTGCTTCCGCGACATTTCGCGAACCAGCGTTAAACAGTCAGTTCCAGATCCACCGATCACAGAACTGGCGACTCTGCTGGGGACTAAACTTATAAAGTGGGGTGTACCTTAGGGCTAGGTCATAACTATGTTTTCAATTGTATTGCTTTGTGTGCTTTAAATTGTGGGTTGCTTGGGAGTTCTATAGATCCTAACCCGGATCTGGGGGATACCTTCTTAGAAAGTAGCAACAAGGCTGTGAGGGAACTGTGCGGGGTATACCGACATGGTTGAAACAGTCTGCTACGTTGATGTGGCACTTTGGTGTGTACCGGTAACCCTTGAGTTCAGTCAAGGAGAGTACGGGGCCTCCGCGTGGTGTCGTGAAGCATCAACTGACCTTAGGAACCTTAATTGAACTATCTTGGCCTCTTTAGGGTAGTGAGATAACTGACTTTGGTGCAGTCCGAGGTTGGTTGATACTCGATACTACACTCAATTGAGGGTTGCTTTCCTGGAATATTTCGGTCGCCAGTTCAGTGGCTAAATCGAAACGATGAACAATGAAAGCAATCCCGTGATATTGGGAACCTTAGAACCCGGTTACTTTGATTAGGACAGGTTGAACCCACCAACTCAAGAGGGTACTACCCAGACCCCATGCTGGCCTTAAACCTTAAGGGCTTGTCTTGTGTGCCTTGTGTGCCTTACATGTTTGTCTTTGTAAATATCTGCGGTGTGTTTAATCATAGCATCATGACATCATCCAGCATCATATGCATTGACTAACCATTTCAGGGATTCGAATTTTCATCTTTGTTCTTGTTTTGTAGGACATGGAAACTGTTCGTAGAAAGACAATTCAGGTCAATCTTGTAAGGATCCCTCCTCAGCTTAAGGAGCTTATATCCAGGATTCCCGAGAACTCTTCATTCAGTGAAAGACATGGAAGCCTCATCAGCTTGGTCAACACCAACATTGAGGAAGATATGATTAAGGTCTTGTTCCAATTCTTTGACCCTCTGCATCACTGTTTCACCTTCTTGGACTATCAGTTGGTACCTACATTGGAGGAGTTCTCCCGGCTCCTGAAGATTCCTATCCTTGACCAGCTACCCTTCAGCGGTACAGAAAGGGAACCTAAGCTTGAAGAGATTGCTAAAGCTTTGCACCTACAGTCATCTGACCTCAAGGGACATTGGGAAGTCAGAAGTGGTATCAAAGGGTTCTTAGCCAGGTTTCTGTTTGAAAAGGCCCATGAATGTTGGAACTCCCTTGACTTGCAAGCTTTTGAAGAGGTTGTGGCCCTCCTTGTTTATGGTTTGGTGTTGTTCCCTAACCCAGATCAGCTCATTGATATTAGTGCCGTTCAGATCTTTATGTCCAGGAATCCCGTACCTACATTGCTGGGGGACATCCTTCACTCATGTTACACTCGAACCATGAGAAAAAGAGGTGTCCTTATGTGTTGCACTCCTCTCCTGGGAAGGTGGTTTATTTCGCACCTTCCGCAATCGGTCTTGAAGAACGAGCGGGGTCTGAGATGGTCACAACGATTGATGACTCTTACACATGCAGATATACATTGGTGTCCTAGATCCAGAGGGGATGTCACTATCATTGATCGTTGCGGAGAGTACCCTAATGTTCCTTTACTTGGAATCAGAGGAGGTATTACTTATAGCCCATGCCTGGCTTGGAGACAGTTTGGTTACGCTCGGAGGGACGGTCCTCATGACATGTTGATTCCTGACATAGTTTTTGACTTCGACAGTGATACCCAAGGACTTCGTCAGAGGTTTATCAGAGCCTGGAGGATGCCTAGTAGGATAGACAGCAAGACACTGGGGCACAGGAACTCCATCCCTTTGGAGCCTTATCTCAAGTGGGTACGAGCCCGCTCCCAGAAGTTAGTGATGCCTTATCCTCACATGCTCCCGGTAATCAAGGAACCAGTCTTGGAAGGGGAAGTGTCTCATGTTATTCAGCACCCTGATATGCCCACATCCTGGGAAGAGATGCAGAAGAGCTGGGTCCAGCTTAAGGAGGAAAGGAATTCTCTTGAGACTAGTCTGCATGCCAGTGAAAAGAAAGTCCTGGAGCTCACTCGCCTGTTGCATGAGGAGAGGAATCTCAACACCTACATAGCTCCGAAGAGGATGCGCAGTGTATTTTGGGATTGACTTGATTTTTGTATTTTTTTGCCCATGAGGCTTTGATGTATTAAACAATGATTTCTTTAATAACGTGTGTTCTTTTCTTGTCTACAACAAATTTGAACTTTCGAACCCTTGAATGCATTGCATACGCATTTCATACATCATGTGCATAGCAGGTTTTTCCTCTTTTCAGGTTGCTTACAGTTCTTCGCTGTTTATTTCAGCATCATGAATCCCGGATCTGAATCAACAGAGACATCAATCAAGGCTCTCCAGGCGCAGAATGCGCAGTTTCAAGAACTAATCATGGGTCTAGCTAAAGGCCAAGAAGAACTGAAGACTATGCTCCTGAAAAAGGAGAAGAAGAAGAAGAGAAGAACCGTTCTGTTCAACTCGGGCCGAAGGTTGGGTAATACTCTGCAGCATGAAGAGGCTGGTTCTTCTGTTGGCAGGAGTCCTTCTCAGGCAGAAGTAAAGGTTCCTACTCCAGTGGTCTCCGACAACGAGACAGATTTTGATGAAGAGCAGTACCCTCCTGCAGATGACAGGTACAAACAATTGGAGGACAGGTTGAAGGCAATGGAAGTTCAACAGGTACCTGGGCTGGATTTTGGAGATCTGGGTTTGTCCACCGGTGTGATTATCCCGCACAAGTTCAAAGCTCCAACCTTTTCTAAGTATGACGGGGCGTCTTGTCCTAAGCTGCACTTGAGGTCCTATGTTCGGAAAATTCAGCCGTATACTGCGGACAAGAATCTATGGATCCACTTCTTCCAGGAGAGTCTTTCAGGGACTCATCTCGAATGGTTCTATCAGCTGGATGGGACCAAGGTTCGTAACTGGGAGGAGTTGGCTACTGCTTTCTATAAGCAGTATCAGTATAATGCCGACCTTGCCCCTACACGTACTCAACTCCAGGGTATGTCGTTAGGTGCAAGTGAAGGTTTTAAAGAGTATGCGCAGAAGTGGAGAGACCTGGCTGGCAGGGTGCAGCCACCTTTGACTGATCGAGAGTTAGTGGACATGTTCTTGGGGACCCTATCTGGGCCGTTTTTTAACCATCTCATTGGGAATTCTTCTACTGGTTTCACTGATTTAATCTTGACTGGAGAGAGAATCGAGGCTGGGCTGAAATCTGGAAAGATTGCAAAGGGTGCATCATCTAGTGCAGAGAAGAAACCCTTCAAAAAGGAGTCTAGTGCCGTGTATGGCTCCAGGAAATCAGAAAGACCTGATCGCCGCCAATCTGTCAGCGCGGTAATGATCGCTAAGCCTGCTGCCGCTCCCCGTCCAAACAATCCTCAAAGGGCTGATAGACCCCGGAGAGAATTTACCCGGTTAAGCATGACCCTATCGCAAATCCTGCCACAGTTGCTATCCACCAATTTGGTGACTGTCAAGGAGGCGCCAAAGTTCTCAAACACTACCTCTCCTAAGTACAACCCGAATGCCCGTTGTGCTTACCATTCAGACAGCCCGGGGCATGCCACTGATGACTGTTGGGCGTTAAAGAATAAGGTGCAAGACCTTATCGATGCTAAAGAGATACAATTCGAAGCGCCTGCAAAGCCGAACGTAGTTACTGCCCCTATGCCTCAGCACGGGGTAAATGCTGTTGATGAAGACGATTATGCTGTTTCTGTGGATGATCTAGCCACTCCTCTAAAGATCGTTAAGAAGAACCTACTGCAGGCCGGTTTATTTCCGGGTTGTAGTGAGGGTTGCCTGTTCTGTGTTGTGTCCCCATCCGGTTGTCCCTTGCTAAAGTTAGGCATCCAAAGCTTAATGGATAGCAAGGAGATTCTATTCAAGAAGTCTGTTGTTCGTTTGGCTCCAATGGAAGAAGTTTCTGTGGTGACTATCTTCAACAATCCGATCCCGGCTCTCCAGAAGAAGCCTGTCCAAATTCTGACCGTGGCACCTATTACTATCACTGTTCCTGGGCCCCTGCCCTATGTATCTAACAAAGCTGTCCCTTGGCACTATGGGGCAGATATATATATAAATGGAGTTAAACAAGAGCTCAACGCTGGCGCCAGCATCTGTGACATCACTGGCCCGGCCAAAGTTACCCGCAGTGGCAGGCTCTTCTCACCCGACATTGCGCCACCTGCTGCCCGAAGACCGCTCTTGATAATTCCCACAAGTACACCTATTCCTGTTGCTGACCAAGTTGTTGTTCCTGCTGCTGACCCAATTGTTTCTCCTGCTGCCGAGTCATCCAGTGCTCGGGGCAAGGGAGTTGAAGCTGAGCCTGCCCAAATGGAGGCACCCATACCCATAGCTGCTGAGGCCTCCCCACAAGAGATGGAGGAGATTTTGAAGATTATAAAGAAGAGCGATTTTAATGTTGTGGAACAGCTGGGGCATACGCCCTCCAAGATCTCCATGCTCTCTTTACTGCTGTGCTCTGAGGCCCATGCAAAGGCCCTCATCTCATTCCTCAAGACAGCCCACGTGCCACATGAAACCTCTGCAGTCCAATTCACTGATTGCGTGGCAAGCCTAACGGCAGATAATGGCTTAGGTTTCTCGGATGCTGATTTGACCGCAAAGGGGAGAGACCATAATGATGCTCTGCATGTCTCAATCGAATGCAGGGGCACCACCTTGGCACATGTGTTGGTTGATACTGGGTCATCTTTGAATGTGCTACCCAAGAAGGCTCTGGATCGTCTAGATTGTGAAGGCCTGGATTTGAAACCCAGCAACATCATTGTCAGGGCCTTTGACGGTTCGAAGAGGATGGTCCACGGGGAGGTTGACATTCCGATTCGTGTGGGTTCTCAGGTGTTCGACTCCACTTTTTATGTGATGGATATCCGTCCATCTTACTCTTGTCTGCTGGGTCGACCCTGGATACATAAGGCTGGGGCAGTGACCTCTACCTTGCATCAAAAGCTGAAGTACCCCGTCAGAGGGAAGATTGTCACCGTGCAAGGAGAGGAAGAATACATGGTGAGCCACCTAAACTCGTTCAGATACATTGAGATGGATGGAGAGTTCATTGAGACCCCCTTTCAGCATTTCGAGGAGGTGTTTCCAATTGCAGCAGAAGTAACAGAAGCAAGTGGTCCTTTGAAGATGGCTTCCCTGAAGGATGCCAGGGCTGTAGTGCAGAAGGGTGAATGTGCCGACTGGGGCAGACTTCCAGACTTCACCCAGAAGACTGATAAACTTGGGCTGGGTTTCACCTCAGAAGGTCAGAGGGCTATGAGGAAAGCAAAGATCGGAAGACCTCCGGTATTTATTAAAAGCTCAGAGGTGAATGCTGTTGGGGAGGACCAGGAAGTGGATGAAGCCGAATTCAACAGCTGGATTTATCCGACGGCCAAAGACGGATTGAACAATTGGAGTGCAAAGGACCATACCCCTGTTACCTTTGTGACGCAGTAATAAATTTCTTTTCGTTATATTTTGTAATAAACAATGATAAACTCTATGGCCCGGTGTCTTACCCGAGGCACCGTGTTTCTATTTGTGAGGGCATACAAACTGTCATTTTATACATCATGAATGAAAATCTTGGACGTTTTCCGCATTGCAAATATTGTGTTCCTTTTCTGTCTTTCTTTTCCTTTACATAATTTTCAAAAACAGCTGTATTTACACACACACTCACTCATACAGGTTCCAATCCACTCTGGATCTCACTGATAACAGCTCTGCTACTGCCAATTATGACTTCGAAAATCCGATCAACTTAGCCGAAGACGAAGGTGAAGATGATTGCGAAGTGCCTGGCGAGCTTGCAAGACTGTTGCTTCAGGAAGAGAGGGCAATTCAACCCCATGAAGAGCCAGTGGAAACCATAAACCTGGGTACCAAGGCAGACAGGAAAGAAGTAAAGATTGGTGCTAACCTAGAGCTCAGCGTGAAGCAACGGTTAACCAAGATGCTGCATGACTATATGGAGATATTTGCCTGGTCCTACGAAGACATGCCTGGGTTGGATACCGATATTGTTGTCCATCATTTGCCGACTAAGGAAGACTGCCCCCCAGTTAAACAAAAGGTCCGTCGGATGCGTCCAGAGATGTCAGAGAAGATTAAAGCCGAAGTCATGAAACAGTTTGATGTCGGGTTCCTTGCAGTGACTTCTTACCCTCAGTGGGTTGCTAATGTGGTGCCAGTACCTAAAAAGGACGGCAAGGTCAGAATGTGTGTCGATTATAGGGATCTGAATAGGGCCAGCCCCAAGGATGACTTCCCCTTACCTCACATTGATGTCCTTGTCGATAACACAGCTCAGCACAAGGTATTCTCTTTCATGGATGGCTTTTCAGGCTATAATCAGATTAAGATGGCACCTGAAGACATGGAAAAGACTACATTCGTTACTCAGTGGGGCACCTTCTGTTACAAGGTCATGCCGTTCGGATTAAAGAATGCTGGGGCAACCTACCAACGTGCCATGGTTGCCTTATTTCATGATATGATCCATCATGAGATCGAAGTATATGTGGACGACATGATCGCTAGGTCCCAGACTGAGGAAGAGCATCTAGATCATCTACAGAAGTTGTTCGATCGGTTGAAATTGTACAAGCTGAGATTGAACCCGAACAAGTGCACCTTCGGGGTAAGATCTGGGAAGTTGCTAGGCTTCGTGGTCAGCGATAAAGGTATTCAAGTGGACCCTGCTAAGGTCAAAGCTATTCAAGAGATGCCAGTTCCTAAGACAGAGAAGGAAGTCAGAGGCTTTTTAGGACGCCTGAATTACATCGCTCGATTCATATCTCATCTGACTGCTACCTGTGAGCCAATCTTCAAGCTGCTGAAGAAAGATCAGGTAGTACGTTGGAACGATGAATGTCAGGCTGCTTTCGACAAAATCAAAGAGTATCTCCAAGAACCACCCATCCTTATGCCACCGGTTGAAGGGAGACCTCTGATACTATACCTGACAGTGTTAGACAACTCAATGGGGTGTGTGCTGGGGCAGCATGACGAGTCTGGCCGAAAAGAGCACGCCATTTATTACCTTAGCAAAAAGTTTACCGACTGTGAGACCCGATACTCACTGCTTGAGAAAACTTGCTGCGCTTTGGTATGGGCTGCTCGCCGGCTGAGACAGTATATGCTGACTCACACTACCTTATTGATCTCAAAAATGGATCCGATAAAATACATATTCGAAAAGCCTGCTCTGTCTGGGAGAATTGCAAGATGGCAAATGATCTTGACGGAATACGACATTCAGTACACAACCCAGAAAGCCATCAAGGGAAGTGTATTGGCAGACCACTTAGCTCATCAAGCTGTAGATGACTATCAATCAATGAACTTCGAGTTTCCGGATGAAAGCATCATGATTGTAACTGATTGTGAGGTACCTGGACCGGATGAAGGACCTGAGCCAGGATCCCGATGGTCCATGCACTTTGACGGAGCCTCCAATGCTTTGGGAAATGGTATCGGTGCCATAATCATATCTCCACAAGGTACTCATACTCCACTCACTGCCCGGCTGTGTTTCAACTGTACCAACAACATGGCGGAGTATGAGGCGTGTATCATGGGTCTTCAAGCTGCGATCGACCTAAGGATCAAATTTCTAAGCGTTTTCGGAGATTCCGCTCTCGTGATCAATCAGATCAAAGGAGAGTGGGATACGAAACATCCAAACTTGATTCCTTACAGAGAATGTGTGTTGACCCTGATTCCCCACTTCACAGAGATAACCTTTGAGCACTTTCCAAGAGAAGAGAATCAGTTAGCGGACGCGTTAGCTACAATGTCTTCAATGTTCAAGGTCAAATGGGATAATGAAGCTCCTCGGATCATCATCTGGAAACTGGACGAACCGGCATACTGTTGTGATCTCGAAACTGAATTGGTGACTGAGAAGCCTTGGTACCACGAAGTGAAGAGATATCTGGAAGCTCAGGAATACCCTGAAGGTGCATCCATCAACGATAAGAAATTCCTAAGGAGGTTCGCAGCCAAGTTCTTCCTAAGCAACGGCATCTTGTACAAGCGAAACCATGATTCAACCTTACTGCGTTGTGTGGATAAGACTGAAGCGGAAAGAATCATGGAAGAGCTACACGAAGGGACCTTTGGTACGCATTCCAGTGGACATACTATGGCTAAAAAGATCCTACGGGCAGGGTATTACTGGTCCACAATGGAAGCTGACTGTTACCAACACTCCAGGACATGCCACAAGTGCCAGATCTATGCAGATAAAGTGCATGTTCCTCCGGTTCCCCTGAATGTTCTGACTGCGCCTTGGCCGTTTGCAATGTGGGGTATAGACATGATCGGCGAGATAAAACCTACAGCATCTAATGGGCATCGCTTCATCCTAGTGGCGATTGATTATTTTACAAAGTGGGTTGAGGCAGCATCTTATGCTACAGTAACCAAGACTGTTGTGGCACGGTTCATCCGGCATAACCTGATCTGCCGGTACGGCGTCCCTGAGCGAATAATTACAGACAACGGTACCAATCTGAACAATAAGATGATTGCTGAGCTTTGCGAACAGTTCAAGATACAGCACCACAATTCTTCTCCTTACAGACCGAAGATGAATGGGGCTGTAGAAGCAGCGAATAAAAACATTAAGAAGATCGTTCAAAAGATGACAGTGACTTACAAAGATTGGCACGAGATGTTACCGTTCGCTCTGCATGGGTACCGTACCTCAGCTAGGACGTCAACCGGGGCAACTCCTTTCTCTCTGGTTTATGGTATGGAGGCAGTCTTGCCGATCGAAGTGCAAATTCCCTCTCTCCGGATAATGAAGGATGCAAATCTGAACGAAGATGATTGGATCCAGACACGACTTGATCAGCTCAACCTCATTGACGAAAAGAGACTTGCTGCTATCTGTCATGGTCAGACGTATCAGAAACGAATGATCAGGGCATTTAACAAAAAGGTCAGACCACAAGAATATCAAGTTGGGGATCTGGTAATCAAGAGAATCATCCTTCCTCAGAATGATCCAAGGGGCAAATGGACCCCTACGTACGAAGGGCCATTTGTGGTTAAGCATGTGTTCTCAGGAGGAGCAATGATATTGACCAATATGGATGGTGACGACCTTCCTCACCCCGCCAATGCAGACATAGTTAAAAAATACTACGCATAAAAAAGACCCGCTAGGCTGACACGCCTAGGCAAAAATTAGGGCTTCCCGTCGAACCAAAAGGGTTCGGGCAAAATGAAGGGATGAAAATAAAAAATCTGTACACCCGGCAAGTCGAAAACCTGAAAAGGCGGCTTGGGCAAAAATGGGTATCCCGGTGGACTGAAAACCCGAAAAGGCAGTCCAGGCAAAAATTAGGGATAAAGCGTAAAACTATGTCTCATTGATCACTTTGCATCCAGAATCCGGTATCTATAGCAAGTTCAGACGGCATCGATCAGTCAGCTTCATCTTCAACCAAGGTCATCAAGTGATGAGACACTCAGAGTTATAAAGGCAATAGCAGAGTTGAAACCCAGTGGGATCATTCATATTTCACACAGCTGTTTATTTTCTTTTGTACAAATTTGTATAAACTCTTGCTCGGCGACGTACCTCTTACTAGGGCGTCAGCCTCTTGTGTACAAAACGCCTATTTTCAGGCCATTCAAAAATCAATACAAATATGTTTTTCAGTTAAACGTGCCAAATGTTTTCTTTTTTCTGTTTTGTTTTGCGAAGAACGTCCAAGGTTCAATTTGTGATGTATGCATTGACAATAATTTGCTAACTCATAAATATTTGCATACGAAACAAAGGAATTAGTTGCAGGTGACACTAGAAACAGGGGCAATAAAGAGTTGTCTGAGCAGTCTAATTGTCCTATCCTCCAAGGTATCAAGGTGGGTTCAGCTAAAGAACACAACCAAGCACATATTAAATCCCCAGAGAGTGGTGCAACAAAACAGTACATTCCTCTTCCGCAAGCAAAATTATCAAGGAAATTGAGTATCCTCCCGTAGATCTCCATACTTCCCCGGCAGTATACATATATTCTTAACAAGCATCCCCGGCAGTCTTGGTCTAAAGATTGTTCCCCGGCGGTATATCAACATTCAAAGGGATCATCCTCCAGCATATCAAAACTCCCCATGAGAGTCCAATCCAGTTCCCCAGGAAATTTGGAGTTCATACCCCCAAGCAGTAAGCTTATCCCCAGTAGATTCTGGAAGCTTATCCTCAGAGCACGAACGCGTCATCCCGGCTTGATTTAAAGAGTTATTTCCGTAACAGGATATAACTGGGTTATCCTCAGCCAAAAGCCACGGAAAGAGCGTCCTCGGCAAAGTATCTTCCTACCCCCAGTGAAGTCTATCAACACTTCCAGCACAACAAGGATATCCCCAACGGAATTCATCAAATCTCCCGGCATAACTCATCAACGGTATCCCCAGCGGAGTTATCTTCATCAACTCAGCAA
This sequence comes from Vicia faba, assembly GCA_948472305.1. Classification (NCBI taxonomy): domain Eukaryota; kingdom Viridiplantae; phylum Streptophyta; class Magnoliopsida; order Fabales; family Fabaceae; genus Vicia; species Vicia faba. The sequence goes on along the minus strand of OX451736.1, from coordinate 1,026,121,127 downwards.
AACATCGCTATCCCCACAGAGTAGCACTCCCCAGCATGATCGCTAGAGTATCTTTTCTCCCGCAGAATTAGTTCATTTGCCAAGTTTATTCCTCAACGGAGTTATCTTCTCCTACCGGTATTCTTGCAACGATCATCCACAGCGGAAGCAAAATCTCTTCCTCAACATCAGCCCAGGATATGACTTCCCGGCACCCGTCAAGGATTTATTTTCCTAGACAAAAACATACATGAATCATCACATACATCATTATAGCATGCATGTACGCATCATATCATATAAATCGCATCCATGTTGAGAACATCATTGCTTGATCCATATCATGCATTGCATATAACTGACCTTTACCTTTCAGGAAAGATGCAGTTGAAATTCTCAAACATATTTCAAGGACTTCTCCAGTCCAGTTAAACCGACTCCAAACAGATTTTTCTGATAAAGACTCAGTAGAAGTTCTCTTATGGTCCCCTCTCCAACGGCGAGTGAGGTGGTAATTCCTTCTTCAGATGTTCCCCTCTCCGGCATGAGCGTGAGGTGATAGTCTCTTATGGTCCCCTCTCCAACGGCGAGTGAGGTGGTAATTCCTTCTTCAGATGTTCCCCTCTCCGGCATGAGCGTGAGGTGATAGTCTCTTATGGTCCCCTCTCCAACAGCGAGTGAGGTGGTAATTCCTTTTTCAGATGTTTCCCTCTCCGACGATGAGTGTGAGGTGATATTCTCCCTATGGTTCCCTCTCCAACGGCGAGTGAGGTGGTAATTCCTTCTTCAGATGTTCCCCTCTCCGGCATGAGCGTGAGGTGATAGTCTCTTATGGTCCCCTCTCCAACGGCGAGTGAGGTGGTAATTCCTTTTTCAGATGTTTCCCTCTCCGACGATGAGTGTGAGGTGATATTCTCCCTATGGTTCCCTCTCCAACGGCGAGTGAGGTGGTAATTCCTTCTTCAGATGTTCCCCTCTCCGGCATGAGCGTGAGGTGATATTCTCTTATGGTCCCCTCTCCAACGGCGAGTGAGGTGGTAATTCCTTCTTCAGATGTTCCCCTCTCCGGCATGAGCGTGAGGTGATATTCTCTTATGGTCCCCTCTCCAACGGCGAGTGAGGTGGTAATGCCTTCTTCAGATGTTCCCCTCTCCGGCATGAGCGTGAGGTGATATTCTCTTATGGTCCCCTCTCCAACGGCGAGTGAGGTGGTAATTCCCTTTCAAGATGTTTCCCTCTCCGACGGCGAGTGAGGTGATATTTCCTTTCAGATTATAATTTCCTATAGTTCCCTCTCCAACGGTGAGTGAGGTGACTCCCTTTGAGATTATAATGTCCTTTGGTTCTCTTCCTGACACTGCGAAGATGGTAATTCTCACCAAGATTTTCTCAACGAGCGTTGTTGAGGTTGAAATCATTCAGGATTCTCTTACCATTCATGCCGAGGCAATAACCATACCTGGTCCATTCATCATCTTGTGAAGCCCCAGATTCAGCTCCTGTAACCAGTCAGGACACATCCGTATCAAGCCTCTGAAAATCAGCCCCTGCAACGTGTCAGGTACTCATTTTTCTCTTGCAGGTATGCAGGTTCTCGCTAAGGAATCTCTTACGCGATCAACATCCCGATGGCATCTATAAGCCCATCATCCTATCCAAGCAACATCCAAATGGCATTTATAAGCCCATTCCCTCATCATCACTGCTACTATGTGAGCGCAAATTTCTGGGCACTCTAGTGTCCAATCATCTTCTACCCTCGGATTACGAAAGGCACGTCAGCCAATCTGCATCCTCAGGTCTAAGAAGATTGAACAGTGGCAACTGTTGTACCCCAAAATTTGCCCTCCCATATTCTCCAAGATTTGTCAAGTCAAGGTCACAAAATTCCCCAAGGGCTATGCAGTTCAACTGTCTCCTATACAGTCAAAACTAGGGTTTGAGTCCTGATCAAGAAAATGATGTTTTCAAAGGCCCAATCCAGTCTCATATACTTACAAAGATGGTCAAGTATCCTCATATCAAGTTTTAAGGCATTCAGCTCAAAATTGCACAGTCAAAACCCTAGATTGCACTACAGTCAACTGTAGGGGCAAAATGGTCATTTGACAGTCAAAAGTTCAAATTTTTGGTCAATATATCATTTTGAAGCCACAAACATCATTTTATCAATGCTTGATCATGATTCTCAAAATTTGGCTCAGAAATCATCAAAGATGCAAAAGTTGCTATATTTGGACAGCTGAAAAAGTCAACTGAAATTGACTAGGGCATAACTTTCACATGGATTATCATAAAAATTCCATCCAAAGCTCATTTTGAAGAGAAAGACATTTCCTACAATTCATCTTCATATTTCAAGTCCAAGAAATGCTCTCATAAAAAGTTATCAATTTCAACATTATAGGTCATTTTCAAAAGTCAACAAAAAGGGACTTTAAGTCAAAGGCCATAACTTGAGATTGGTAAATCAAAATGACATGGGACCAAAGGCATGGGTTAAAGGACTCAAAGACCTTTCCAAAATGTCCAAGAACATGTGAAAAGCTTAAAAATTGACCAAGTTATGCCTTGTGGAAGTTGGGAAATTTTTGGAAATTTTTGAAAGTTAACATTACTTCAAAAGGCCTAAAAATGCAAATGGGCCCATTTTTCTTCCAAGTTTCTTCATGCCAAGCCTATGCACGACCATTAGGCCCAAAGGGAAGTATTTTCTCATTTTTTAATTATTTATTTGAATTTATATTAATATTAATTCATTTAAATTAATTAAAAACATGAAAAATATCAAACTTGACCTAAAAAAATCTTTTCATGCATGTTTATTCTCAATATCACGTGCATATCCCAATTAGGCAAGTTTTGATGAGATTTGAGCATGATTGAACCAAAATACACATGGAAAAGATTTGGAAAAGATTTCATGAAATCAAATATTGAAAACAATGAATTCAAAGGATTTTGTGCAATATTTTTAACCTAATATGCTCTATACATATTCAAGATCAGAAACCTAATGCCTAAGCACTCCAAGCTGCGCAGAAAATCAATATACAAACTTGAAATTTTCCATAAAAAAGTCAATACAGAAAACTAGTCTCTAGTTCGATTCAAGCCCCAATTCTTGTTCTATCATCATCCTGAGACATCACTGAACGATTCTCAATCACTAACATCAACCAAAACGCCCTGAATTGGTATCCATATGTCAAACTGTACCTCAAAACTTCTGAAATCGTATAGCATGATTCAAGCATAGTTTTGCATTTTTATTTATGTATTCATACTCATAATGATGTTTCTAAGCTAACCATTGTGTTTGATTGCATTTTCATTGACCATACGCGAATCTACCATGTTTGGACATTAGGGTTTGCAGGTTTCAAAATTGGGGTTTTCTGCCCAAGGAAAAATTACGCTTCCAGACTAGTGCCATTAGCTTAAGCAGATTGAGACGAAGAAGATGGCACCCTCGCGCTCAATTTATGAGCGTCGAGGGGCTAGTCGCTATTTTCTTATAGGCCCTCTAAAACAACGATCAAAAAACCGTTGCCTTCGTCCTTCATGTTTCAGGAAAACGAAAGAGACGATGAGTTGTCAGCCGGTGGTTCGCTAGTTTGAATTGCGCGCGTTTTTAATTACTATGCGTTGGTTTTGCTTTTTCATTATTTGTTTACCATAATATATCAATTAACATTCAGTGGCTCAGTGGTAACACGTGATGCATATAACATCAAAGACCTGGGTTCAAGTCCCAGGTCTGGCAAAAGTTCAATGTTATTTTTCAATGTAAAATCCTATGCAGGCACGTTCTTAAGGACCACCATACGTCCTCCTCATCTATTGTCCACGCGTCCCAGGAGATCTAATCAAGGGTTCAGATTGAAGACATACCATGGATGTAAGTCAACGTGTCATACATAATCCAAAAAGTCAATGGATCCCAACGTTAATGGGCCAGAAATTCCAGGCCTGAACCTCCTAAATTGGGGCTACACCCCACCCTGGTTTGCCAATTTTAATTATGCTTCTTATCTTTTTAATTATTATTTTAATTGTTATGTTTATTTTAATCATTGTTTATCTAATTTTTAACCAAAATATAAAAACATTCAAAAATCAGAAAAGACCAAAAATAATAAATATTCATATTATAATTATTTTCATAAATAAATGCTTGTAATTATTTAGTTTTAATTTAGGTTTACTAAATATTTTTCATAATTAAAAAACACAAAAAAAATAGAACTAGGTTTAATTTTTATTCTTCTTACTGTCCTTTTTTAATAATATTTATTTTATTTATTTTCTATAATTAAATTTTATATGTAAATAAACTTAGTTTTAATTAGGTTATAATTTCATTCTTTTAACAATTAAAAATCCAAAATATAGAATTAGGTTAATTAGCAATTTTGATTCCTTTTCATATTGTACCCTTTTTTTTTCACAATAATAATTATTATTTATTTATTTTCATAAATTAAAAATTGTACATAAATTAATTTAGAGTTAAATTAGGTTAAAAGTCAATATTTTCATAATAAACTTAAAAAACAATAGAATTAGGGTTAGTCAATTATAATTAATTCCTTCTTTTTTTTCTTTTAAATCTAAAAAAAAAACACAAAATAACAAAAACATTTAATTTTAATTTCCTTATTAATTTTAATTGTTTGCAAAAGGGTCCAACGCCCTAGTTTTGTTTTAATTTCTTTATTTCGCGCATTTATTTTATAATCGTTTAAATAATTATGTACATGTCCCAAAGCCTTGTAACAACTTTATTTCTCGCATTATTATTTATTCGCGTTATTTACTTTCCGCTAAATCGGGTCCGGTTTAATTTTGGCGATGTGGACCCGCGCCATTTGTAATAGCCTTAGATTTATTTTCCGCAAATTTTATAAATACGCATGAAAGAATGTATGGACTTAATTAAAATCAAGCGTAGAACACAACAAACATGACAAGACAAATAACTGAAAACGACACACGAATCGCACACACCACCCCTAGGGTACGCCTCACTGTTGCCTTTCGAAAGGTGGTCGTCGAGTAGAGGACGTCTTAGTAAGTCCTCATGATCCGGGAACCTGGTATGAGGGTAGCTTCTAAGGTGTCTTCCCATTGCTCTGGTGATCACCACGTCCCTAAAACTCGAATTGACCCGAACACCTCCAACGGTGGTGCTACCTACCTCTCGATGGTGGGATGGCACTACTTTAAAGGACATTTACCCAGACGAATTCCTTAGGGTAGGTAGGTTCTCAAGGATACTTGCTCTAATCTCAAAACAAACTCAAAAAGACTTTTCACACTGACACTTTTCAAAAGCTTTCAAAGCAAACTTTTCAAACACTCTGACGTATGAGTCGATCTGAAATTTTTCAAAGAAACTTTTTAAACCCACATTGAAAAGCAAGCAAACATTTTGAAAACACAAATGAGCAAGTATCTAAGAGCCCATGGATAACCATGGATAGAAAGGGTGCTAACACCTTCCCTTTCTATAACCTACCTCCCGAACCGAGAGCAATCTCTATAAGGAATTTTTCTGTGCTTTTGTCCTTTCCATTTGGAGAAAATAAAAGACGGTGGCGACTCTTGCTTCCGCGACATTTCGCGAACCAGCGTTAAACAGTCAGTTCCAGATCCACCGATCACAGTATGCTTGAAGAAGAAGTGTATATAGAACAACCCTCTTGGTTTTGTTGTGAAAAACCAAGAGGAAAGATTCTACAAGTTGATAAAAGTGTTATACAAATTGAAGAGAGCTCCGAGAACTTGGAAAAAAAGGATAGACGGTTTCCTAATTAATGTTGGCTTCAAGAAATGTGTGTCCAAACATAGAGTTTATGTGAATATGGATACAAATGAAGGGATTGTCATTTTTTGTCTATACATAGAGGATTTTTTATCACGAACAGGAACGAGAAAAATATTTCTAAGTTCAAGAGTGAGCTTATGAAAGAATTTGAGATGAGCAACATAAACAAGTCCAAAATATTCCACAAGTCTACAAGTCCTTGGTATACTTCCTTGGCATAAAATTCCACCAGTCCAAAAGGGGACTGCTTATGCATCAAAGGAGATATGCCCTTGAGATATTGAAGGAGTGTGAAATGGAGCATTGTAATGATGCCATTACACTAGCTGAACCAAGGTTGTAGCTGTCTAATAATGAAGAGGATCAAAATATAGATTCAACATAATATAGAAGGTTGATTGGGTCATTATCTTACTAGTGCAATACACGATGAGATTTGGCATTTAGTGTCGGTATTGCGAGTAGATTCATGGAGAGATCGAAGATGTCTCACTTGGCAGTAGTTAACAAAATCTTGAGATACATCAAAGGATCGATCCATCAGTTGCAGCTTTCTCTTTCATGCAGCGGATACAGGCATAAAATGAAATTTACTTGGTTTTATCGATTCCAATTGGTGTAAAGATAAAGATAATTGAAAGTCTACAACTGGATACATGTTGCATTCTTTGGTGTCACATGCAAGTATACATGTAAGTTTAAATATAATAAGTTATAAAAATAAGAGTATCATTCCCACAAGGAGAGAAATTGTTACTTAGATTGATTTTGAAAATAACTATTCTTTGGGATTAAGCAGGAGCGGAGAGAGAAATAATAGTTGATTGTCACAAGTTCAGTTTTCACTTAAAACAGATCAAAAATCGTGTAAGGTGAGAATGAAAATATATCAAGAGTGAATTAGTTGTGTTAATTCTTTGTTTTGTTGTGATTGGCATTAAGTTTGGTAAAACTAACTTAGCATAAACATGTTGAAATAAGATATTTTATTAACTGGAGAAACATGTCGAATGTGATGTCCTATGCCATTTCTTTCTACATTGTGATTTTGTACAGCTGGACTATTGGATGTTTTAGTTTGTTACAGGTGCATAATATTCTGGAAATATTATGCTATCCTATGTGGCACATAATTTGAAGATTAAAAATATTCAAGCTGAATTAGAGGAGTATTCTTAGTTTCTAATTATGGAGATAATTTAGGAAACTAATGATTGATATCCTATCTTTGAGGAGATAATTTTGTAGTGCCTCTTTCATATCCAGTTGCGTTTGTATAGCCCAAATCCATTCCATCGAAGGTTATAAAAAGAAGGCTTCAACCTTAGTACAAGTGTGGAACTTACAATGTATTTTTATTATGGTTTGTGTGTTAATTGTTAGCCTCTCGATTATCATCTTGACAAAAGAGTAGGAATGTATTTTAAGTTGTAAGTTTTGTCAGTCATTCTAAAGCTTTTAAGCAGTGAATGATTGTATGTTTTTGAAGTGTGACTTTTGTTATTTTCTAAGTGTTTAAAGTTGTTCAGTCACTGTTATATAATTGGAAGAGATTTGAGAATGATCTCATACCTAGGTGAGTCTTAGGTAGAAGTTAAGCAAGGGTAGTGATTAAGTGAGAAGTTGTAAACGAGAGAGTTTAGCTTCAAATTGATATTATCTAGTTAATTTTGTGTTTGGCTTGGTAGCCCCAGAGTAGGTGTTGTTATACACCGAATTGGGTTAACAATCTTGTGTATTCTTTACTTTTTTGCACTGTGTTTATTATTTACCTTGTCATTATGTATTTGTTCAGAGATATGTGTCTCAGCATCTCTTAGGACATCTAAGATCTGAATACCATAATTTCAATTGGTATTAGAGCAGGTATCCTGCTCTAAATCGGGGTGAGATTCAAGAAAGATAGTTTTCGGTACAATGTACAAGGAAGGAAGATTTATGAATAGACCACCCATCCTTGATGGAACCAACTATAACTATTGGAAAGTTTTTATGGTGGCCATGGACAACAAGGCTTGGAAAGTTATGGTCAAGGGATAGGATCCACCAATGATTGTAGGTCTGGATGGGTAAGTTACTGATGTTGTGAAGGCTGAGGAAGACTGTGATGATAAAGATGAAAAATCATCAGAGGGGAACTCCAAAGCATTGAATGCCCTACTCAATGGAGTGTACATGAATATCTTCATGCTAATAAGTAATTGTACTATTGTCAAAGAAGCTTGGGAGATCTTGAAGACTGCTCATGAAGGAACCTCTAAGGTAAAGATGTCAAGACTTTAAATTCTTACCACTCAGTTTGAAAACTTAAGAATGAAGGAGGATAAGAGTATTTATGACTTTCACATGAATATTATTGAGATAGCCAATGTGTAACACCCCGATTTAATTAGATTTATTTTGAATTAAATAATTAGAGGATGCGGTGTATTCTTATGAATTAGTTGGAATTATTATTAAATAATTAGATGATGTGGTGTATTTGTATACATTGGTGAATATTTTGATGTGATGTTATGCATTTGTTAGTAATTAGATGTATTAGAAACTATATAAGTTGAGGTGATAGGGGTGTATGGCTAAAAGTGTAGAAACATAAGGGTGAAAGTGATAATTGACATTTTTGGGTTAAATATGAGGTTTACTATTATTTTATAATAATTAAAATAGAATTATTAGTAGAATAATAGAATTAGTATTATTTTATTAAATAATTAATTAATTAATTAATTAATTAAGAAGGTTATATTATTATTGGGATATATTAGAGAAAGAATAAACGAAAAGAGTTAGATCGTAGAAACTAGAGAAAGAGAAACGTAGAAGTGAGAAGAGGAGAAAGCACTAGGAAGCTAGGGCAGGAAGATTCACCATAGGAATCAAGAACCACGATAATCTAAGGTGTAATATGGTGGCAGAACTGACTATTTTTTAGTTACTACTGGTTTGCGTTTTTTTGTTTGCAAATGTACGGTAAGCAAGAGTCGCCACCGTCTTTTATTTTATCCAACAAAGGAAAATGGAAAAAGAACAGACAAAACCTTTTTCAATATGATTATGAGTACGGGGGTAGATTATAGAAAGGGAAGGTGTTAGCACCCTTTCTATCCGTGGTTTTCCACGAGCTCTTAGGTACTTGCTCATTTTTAAATTGCGTTTGTGTGTGTTTTGAAAATCTTTGAAAATTCCTTAGTACGGCGTTTCACTTTATGGTAACCCTTGTGTCATTCCTCAAGAGTGTGATAAAGCGTTTTTGAAAACTTTGTTTGAAAAGTGTTTGAAAGTGTAAGTGTGAAAAATTGATTGTTTTGAGAAAGTACTTAAAAGTTTCTACCTACTCGAAAAAGACTGTTCGTTTTCTTATTTCCTTTAGACAGCGTTATCATACTATTAAGGAGTAGGTAGCTTCATCGTTGGAGTTTAAGGGACAATTGAAAGGGACGATTACGGTCACTTAAGGCAACAGGGCAAGATCTCTTAGTAATTGTCCTAAAGTTCTAAGATTGCATTTTATTTTACCGAGGCAACTTTCGAAAGGGACTTGTGATCTCTGAATTAGAGGGCAGTCACTATGAATTCTCACGTTCGAGAATAATGATTGTTTTTCAGAGGAAATCGAAGTGTGGAAAAATCCTATGAGTGAGCATGTGCAAGTGTTTGTTTTTCAGTCAATTATCTTTGCACAGTTAGGGTTTTCTACTGCTTTAAATAGTGATTTATCTTTCGCATACAATCCTATTATCAATCATCTAATAGTTTAATTAATAACAGAAAATAAAGCGGAAAAGAAGATCTACGCTATTACAGGGATATGGGGAGGGGGTTACATAACCAAACTCGGGGGAAAAGTGGTAAATAAAAGCAGTAATAAACCTAAGTTAAAAGCTATTACAAACTCGAAACAGATACAATAATTGGAATAAATAAATAAATAAATGAGCGCGAGAAAAAATTAAATATCCTAAAGAATCTACTTAAATAAAGAAAATATTTATTTTGATTTTTTTATTGAGAAAACTAAATATTTGTGAAATAAACCTAATTTTTTCTAACTAACTTTATTTAATGAAAACAAATCAATTCAATATCATTAAATTAATTAATTTCCAAAAAAAAAACTAATTTTAATAAAAAAAAACTTAATTCTATATTTTTTGAGGTTTTATTGATTTTATGATTTAATATTAAAAAATTATTTTTAAAACTATAAAACAAATAACACAAAAATAATGAAATAAATAAGAAAACACAAAAATGGGCATGATGCTGGAAGTGATTTTGGGGGTGCATGGATGAATTTTGCAAAGCCCAGAATAGCTGGCCCATCTGCCTTATGCGTGATTCAGTGAGGCTCTCATCTGGGGGTTCACCATACGCTGCTTTGCTAGACATTTAGATCTTATCACGTGATGGACTTGATGGTTGAGATCAGGGGCGCATGCTGGACATTTGATGGTGAGGCACATGGGATCTGCAAGAAATAACTCAGAAAATAGGAAAATGTTGAGACCTAGGATCGAACCCAGGTCCTTCCTCTCAAAGGGTAACACCTGGACCAACTGCGCTGGAAAGTTATGTTGTACATATAATAAGTAAATAAAACATAAGCCAAACAAAACACTATGCCCAGAAAGCGCGTGTGGATTCAAACCTTCCAATGGGATGCTGCCACCTGATCTTCTTCTTCATGGGGCTGTCGTTTTTTATACAAGACCTTTACCTATGGGCAAAATTGTCACTAAAATCTATAGCGACAGTTTTTGTCCATAACTATAACCCTGCAACATCTCAAAACGCAATACAAGCAATATTAATCAGAACCAAAGGCATGAATCAATTGCTCATGACCTCCTGAATATAATACCACCCCTAATATGGTTCAATTTGGCCTGTATATGGAGTTCCCAATTTGGGACCTTAAAACCCTAGTAATGGCGCAGGCTTATTCCTGTACTAAACATCAAATTAAACCATCAAGAATCATTGCAAGAATGATAATAAACATGAATATATAGCTAAAACTTATTTATGCTGGATAAATCAATGAAATCGAATTTAAGAAAATATGCAAATTGTGATGAGGGTTGGGCGTGATTCAGTAGGTTTCAGGCTTTGGGAATGATTGAAAAGGCTTCAACGAATGTTCAGGAAAATGATTTGATCCTTGGAATGGCTTGAATCGGTCTGTAGAGGAGAATGGGCTCTACATTTTTTGGCCAAAATTTGGAATTTTTTCTTGCTGTATGAAGCAGATGTGCAACCTCTTCGTCCTTGTTAGGGTTCACAATGCTTGTGTATATGTACTGAATCAATCTAGGGTAGCATAATTGGAAAGAATCACAAGATGTAATGGTTATTACTTTTGATTCAAATCTTTCCACATTTGGAGATTTCCTCTTGTTTTCAATCTTGCACGTTTTTCCTTGGCTATTGACATCATATGAGATCTCCATTCAATGCAAAAAGCATTCTTAAAACAAATTATGTGATTTATTTGGATTTATTTGATTTTATTTGAGTTTTAAATGAATAAAAATCAAAGTAAATTAAATAAACAAATAAATAAGGCATGGAGGGTCCCATAGGTCGTGGACCATGCTAGGACTGAGATTCAATCTTGAAAAGATGGGCCCATGTGGAAAAAAATGCAATTTTGGGCATTGTTAACTTTGTGCAAATTTCTAAAAATGACCAACTTTGATAGTGCATATCTCTCTTAATTTTGACCCTAAGAGGGTGCTATTGGACATTTTAGAAATCTTAGGATGTCCTCTAAGAAACCCTTTTGGTTTCATCTCCATTGGGTCTTCCATGTTCATGTAAGAAGCTTTGATCCAAAAGCTGTTTTTGTTGACTTTTGAAAAGGACCTATAATGTCTGAGTTTATATCTTTTCATGAGTGCATTTCTTGAACTTGAGGAATGAATATGAGTTGTAGGTAATTGGATTCTCATCAAAATGAGCCTTGGATGAGAAATTTCTGATAAAGTATGAGAAAGTTATGACTGGTCAAAGTTTGGTTGGCTTTTCCTATAGAAACCCTAATTTAGCAACTTTTGAGTTTTGATGAATTAGGACCATTCCTTGAGGAATCATGATCAAACCTTGATCAAATGATAGATATCACTTCAAAATATTTATGTTGACCAAAAATCTTGAAGTTTGACTATATTTGGGCCACAGTTGACTTTTGCCCTAGTACAGTTGATTTTCAGGCATTTGAGCAGTTGACTGAGCAAACTTGTTGTGCAAGGCATGAAACTTGGCATGGATGATCTAGAGGAGATATTAGGACAATGGAGACCATTTTGGGCCCTTGAAACTCAACCATCTTGATGAGGAGTGAAACCCTAGTTTGAGGCTCATTGTCTTAGGAGGAGGATTTGTCTGGTCAATCCTTAGTCAACTTGAGCAACTGAGGACCTCTAGGAGTATGTTTTGTGTGAAAATGGGAGGGAAAATTTTGGGGTACAACATAAGGTAAGGGGGATTATAACACTATAATGGGCTTTCTAATGACGGGATATGGTAGTGTTTAGGTTCCATGAATGTATGCTCTTAATTTCTCCCTATTTGGTTGTTTTGGGATTTTCCCCAATGATGAATTCTTGATGTTTTTGGTATGTTTTGATGAAATTAGATGATATAAATTGGTTAGAATTGATAGACAACGTTGGTGAATAATTATCATGCTTAAAATAAACTTTTTTGATGGTAATATTGGAAGTTTGGATTTTTAAAAATGGAAAATTGCATTTGGAAAAGTTGCAAATTTTTTAGCTCTGCAACAGAGGTAATCGGTTACTGTTCTGGTGGTAACCGGCTACCACATGAAAAAATTAGGATAATAGGCTATTGTGCTACGCAATAACCGGTTACTATAATGCAGTAACCGGTTACCGTTGGCATATTTTGAAAAATAGAGCTATTAGCTTGTGCAGTAACCGGTTACTGGTATTGAGTAACTGACTACCATTGTGTTGGACAACATTTTTGTAAAATTGAAAACTTCATAAATTTTGACTCAGGTGTCCGTTTAATGCGCCGTTCGAACCCACGGGAAGATAAAAATATGTTCTATCCAATAAAAACAATTTGAAAATAGTATGAGATAATTTTCTGGATTCTTGTATTATTCTGGTATTTTGATGTAATGTGAAGTTGTGAATATGATGATGGAATCAATGAGATTGGTATTGTGATTGAGTATGTTGATGTTGCATTTTGATTGTGTGATATAATATGCATGATAATGATGATGATGATGGCATGTATTAGCGTGGCATTGATAGATAATAATAATCAATGTGAAATTATATTGTTGCATGTCAGTGTCGTATGCATTCATTAAAGATGGCCTGTATTGGCGAAAGATAGCATGGTGAAAGATGGCCTGTATTGGAGAAAGATGGCTTGTATTGGTGTTGTTTCCCCAAGTTAGAATTTAATAAGTTGATGGTTTTTCCCTATTGGTACCACATGCATTGAGTCAGTGTCAATTTCATTGCATTTCATAATTGTTAGTAATTGATTATTTGAGTGTTGAATGAATTTCAACTTTTGTTATGATGGATGTTTTATGTTGTTTATGCATGTAATTATGTTGATGTGTTTTGTAGTATGATGAACAAGAAAAGGTGTTAGGTAAAGATGTATAATAATGTGTACTTGAATTTCTACCTACTCATTATTATGCTTTCTCTTATATTGTTATGATAACTCACCCTTTCTGTTTGAATGTTGCCTCTACGTGGGTAACATACAGATGATTCGAAGTAGCTCGAGGTCAAGGTTAGCCAAAGAGTTACCTCACTTGCATAGATTGATTTGGTGTCCGCTCTGATACATAACACTTGGGGGTTTTGCATTTGTCTTATCATGTAGGGAGTAAACATTGTATAACTCCATTATTTTAAATTTACCTTATGATTATGCTGATTTTTGGATGATGAAAAACACCATCATGTTGAGGGTTGAGAATAACTATTTATTGATATTTTCTGCTGTGAATAAATGAAATGAAGTTTAAGACTTGAATTTTATGATTTTGCTTACGTATCGTGTTTATTGAGCATGTATGATGTATGACGATGTGACATCCTATTTGTTGATGTTATTTTAGAAATTAGTTTACTCTGATTTTTATTTAAAATTACTGACGAGAAAATAGGGTGTTACACAATGCCTCAGGTGCCTTAGGGAGAAGATGTCAGAAGCCAAGCTGGTGAGAAATATTCTCAGATCTCTTCCAAAGAAGTTTGACATGAAGGTGACTACCATTAAAGAAGCTCAAGACATAAAAAATGTGAAGGTTGATGAGCTTATGGGATCCCTACAAAATTTTGTGTTAGGGATCAGTGAAAAATCTGAAAAGAAGAAATCATAGCCTTTGTCTCCAATACTGATGATCCAAAAGATGATTGTAACTTGGATACACAAGAAGGGATGTTCCAATGCTATTGTGTTACTTGGAAAATAATTCAACAAAGTGTTGAAGAAGGTTGACTGGAAATCAAGATCAAATGTCAAGAACAAGTCATTTGATAAGTCATTCGACATCAACAAAAATCAAGATTTTGGAGGAAGAGACGGAACTAACGACAAATCTAGCCAAGGAATAAGACTTCACTGTTATGAATATGAAGGGTTTGGTCACATAAGAAGTGATTTCCCCACTTATCTCAAGAAGCATAAGAAAGGTCTGTATGTGTCATGGTCAGAGGAAGATTCTGAAAGTGATCATAAAAAGGAAGGTGCCAAACAGGTCACAACCTTGACTGAAACTTATTACTCTGATGAGGACTCAGATCGTGAAGAGTTATCTCTTGAAGAACTTGTTTCTTCTTACAAGGAGTTGTGCCTCAAAAGTAAAGAAGCGGGCCAGTTAGAAGAAAAGCAAAAGAACATTATTGCTCAACTAGAGGATGAAAAAGTGGAGCAACTGTCTATCATCTCTTGTATGGAGGCTAAAAAAGTGGAGCACCTGTTCACCATAAGTGATCTGAAGGGTGAATTTCTTTCACTCAATTCATAAATTGATAATATGACCAAGTCTGTAAGAATGCTTAACAATAGTTCTGATGTGCTTGATAAGATTATTAAGTCTGGAAGAATGTTGGAAATGTTCCAGGAGTTGTCTATGTCAATCAATGTGTGAATAACAATAGCAAAAGAGATGAAGTGAAATTTGTTTGTTCAAAGAAAGAACTGGAACAGAAGATGTCAAATAAAAGGTTCCAACGTCAGCATGGACAACAGAAAAATCACTCAGGAAATAATGACTTTACTGCTCTGGATGAAATAACTATTCTAATTAGGAAGAATGATGTAAAGATTAGGGATCTTGGTTATGATAATAAAGATGTAAAGAACAAAGGAGAAATGCCTGAAGTGAAGTGTGTACATCCAAAGAAGAAATAAGAGCAGAAGATGTTGAACCACATGACTCAACATCAGCAGAGACATCAAAAGAAGTACAATGGAGGCAGGAATCAACAATGGAGATATGATTATTATGGAAGGTTTGGGCATTTAAAATCCTTTTGCTACAAATTGTATGGTTATCCTAATCCGGTTACACAGCATAGAAGAGTACAGGATGATGTTAAAGCCAAGTCTAAAAGGCTTTCCAAGAATGACACTTATGGGCTCATAGTTCACACCGCTCTTAGAGATTCTACAAGAGAGAATTAGTATTTTGAATTTGGTTGTTCTAGAGATATGACTGGTGTCAATAAATTTCTTGTGAACATTAAACCACTTTCTTCTAGTTATGGAACCTCTGAGGATAGAAATCCCGCTGCTTACCATATTATGCTAGCAACTTCACACCGACAGAGAGAAAAGATAAGGAGGAATAGAGACCATAGGTCTCCTCTCCAGCTCAAAAATAAAGGTTCTTACTTTTATAAGAATTTACCAAAAAGAGCCAAAGCGTTCAGGTTAGCAACTCGACCTCCGCCTACTTCGGAAGGATCCAATGAAAGTTTCCCCAATTGCTTAAACATAGAACCTTTGTATCCGATAGTAGACATGTCATTAAAGAGAAAAATAATTGACTATTAGCCCAAGGATCAGGGCAATCTCTTAGATATCTCGCTTCTTGGCCACTCTTTACACTGTTCCACCATTTGGTGGTGTGCGGAGAAGATACATCCGGGGAAACACTTTGATAAGTATGATATCCTTGGTGTTAAAGGGTAACCTTTAGAGATGGGTCAAAAGATGAAATAAAGGGTGTTGGAAAGATGAGTTGCACTGGTCTGCCAGATCTTAATAAGGTGTTGTTTTTTAAGGGGCTGACTGCTAATCTGATAAGTATTAGTCAACTGTGCGTCCAAGGTCTCAAAGTTAACTTTACTGCGTCTGAATGTCTGGTAACTAATGATAAGAATGAAGTTATCATGAAGGGAGTCATATCAAAATATAATTTTTAGTTTCGGATTCCTCAAGAAACAAATTCCTCCTCCACATGCTTGATGCCAAAAGAAGTTGACCAGTTACTCCTGAAAAGTATGAAGAAAATCCAATCAAAGGAAGCAGCCATAGGTATTCTAAATCTAAACAAGGAGGAAGGCAAAATATATGGTGAATATGAAATAAGGAAGCAAACAAATATGTCACATCCAAAGTTGCATCATCAAATTACTTCCAAGAGGTTAGAAACTCTTCATATGGCGCTAATGGAACCTAAGCGGGTTGACAGTTTTGGTAGAAAGAAATATGTTGGTGTAATTCCTGATGATTTTTCAAAATATGCCTGGATGAACACTATCAAATAAAAATAAAATGATATTAGAGTTCTTAAGGAATTATAGCAATTACTGATGGGGGAGGAACGCAACAAATTATCTATCTTTCCTCCATGTTGTTGTGGTTACAACTGTCAAAGGGTGGAATAAAAAATATCTCCAAATGGCTGACTTGAAGAAGAGTTTGATGACAGGAAAGGCCAGTGATAACACTTCCAAAACTTGTGATAGAATCAAGGAGTTCAAGATGCTATTTGATATAGGCAAGAGGTAGAGGATCACCTGAATAAGATCACAACTATCTTGTTCCCTTGGCTATAGTATGCCTCTACTACTATTGTTGATGGTGATATGTGTGTGTGAATGATGTCCTACCAAATGTTATGACATCCTTTCTGATGTATGAACTTGAGAAGTTCATGTTGGTTTATTGTTTTTGGATTTTCTCTTGAGGGGGAGAAATAATCGTCAAAGAACAAGGGAGAATGGTATATCACTAATGCAAAGAAGACATCTTCTATATGTGGTTCATTGTGGCGTGTTTTGGTCATCCATGTGTGTTGGGTGTTTATAGATGGAACTCTCAGAAGTAAGTCTAGTGGGGTGATCACTATGAAATATACCAATGTGTGTTGGGTGTTTATAGATGGAACTCTCATAAGTAAGTCTAGTGGGGTGATCACTATGAAATATACCAATGTCCAACCTGGTGTTAGGACAATATCTCAGCATTTTATGTCTCCAGGAGTCATGAGGAGCTATATCTGAAAACTCTCTAGTCCTTATGTCTATTTTCATAAATCTATTTACCTTGGGGGTTGTTTCTTTGGTGAAATGTTAGAGTAACACTCTTGGCCAAGTCTGATGAAGTCAGTGCCTGTGAATAACTATTCTGCGTGGCTCCTATTTCAGTTAAAGTTATCTTTAAGACTTTGGTTAAGATTGAAGGTAGTCTCAATGTTGTTGATTCTTATAGAATGCAATGATCAACAAGTTCTCATGACATTATATTTTTGAGTGCTTAGTCTATAAATCCAAAGGATGACAGCGTGCATAGTATGATAAGAGGTGTGAAGAGCAGGAGTGCAGGCTTTTAAGGACGGTGTGTCTAAATTGTCTCTTCATCTAGGGACATGTGAAAAATGTTTTCAATGGTATGAAATATTTCACTCCCAATGTTGGAACATTTCAACAGTCAAGACTTGGAAAGAGAGAGATAGACCAGTTCATTGCCTCTCTCCTGAAATGAATGGTGCACCAAAAATAAGAATGACCTTATCTTCCTTGGAAATCGCCTGCATTGACCGATTGTTGTTTCAAAAACAAGGCATCGTTGCAATATATAGTAACCTCGTTGGTGTTTAAGTACCCCTTACTAGTCTTTTTCTCTCAGGTTGTGTTGTGTTTCTCTTTTGGTTTCCCCTCAGTTTTCTCTTTTTTTATGTTTGCTTTTTTGCTCAAACTCGACTTTTGTCAATTTTGGCTAAAAAGGGGGGGAGTAGTAGTGTGTCATTGAGTCTTGTTTATGTTGTTGAGTGTTGTTGCTCCTTGAATGCAACAATTAAGTGGGAGCATGACCTTCTGTCATAAGGGTTTTATGTCCCTTCATCTGATGAGTCTTATGTTATGGGTGTATACAGGATGTCGTTAAAGATGTTCTAACATCTTGTCTGGGCTGGTGTGTCCTTTTGCTTTTGTCACATGATCTTCTAATATGTGTTGCTTCTGTTACATGGTCTTCTTACTTGGGTTATTCAAGTTAGAATTATTTTTAGTTTCTTGAGGCTATAGGAAAATTCTCCTGAGACTCTATGTCAAGAGTAGTTTATCTTCTTACTCATGTACACAAAATGACTTCAGAACTTTCTTCCTCCATCTTGGGTGTACTTTACAGTAATGAAAGTGCTATTCTCTGAAGTGGTACTTAGCATGTTTATCAGGTTTTGTGCTCTGGACTATTGTGAAGATTTTTCAGACATGATGTCCTGACATGTTCAGAATTTCGTATTATCTTGTTTGTCGTGTTAAAGTAGCTTCCACTAGTTATTGCTATGATATTTGTTATATTGACTTATGTTGTTATGCCTATGATTATTTGTGTGTTCGAGTTTCTTTTCAAACCTGAGTTGTATTGTTGTTTATATGTGGAAGAACTACTAAGTTATTTTAGCCAAAATAAGTCAAAGGGGGGAGATTGTTAATTATTTGTTGTGTTGATATTGGCATTATGTTTGGTAGACCTAACTTAGCATAGACATGTTAAAATAAGATGTTCTATCAACTAGATCCACATGTCGAATGCAATGTCCTATGCAGTTTCTTTTGACATCGTGATTTTGTACAGCTGGACTGTTGGATGTTTTAGTTTGTCACAGGTGCAAAATATTCTGGAAATATTATGCTACCATGTGGCACACAATTTGAAGATTAAAAAGATTCAAGCTGAATTCAAGGAGTATTCTTAGTTTCTAAGTGTGGAGATAATTTAGGAAATTAATGATTGATGTCCTATCTTTGGGGAGATAATTCTATAGCGCCTCGTTCATATCCAGCTTCATTTGTGAAGCCAAAATCCATTCCATTGAAGGTTATAAAAAGAAGGCTTCAACCCTAGTATAAGTGTGGAAATTACAAAGTACTTTTATTAGGGTTTGTGTATTAAATGTGATCCTCTTGATTATTATCTTGATAAAAGAGTAGGACTGTGTTTTTAAGTTGTAAGTTCTGTCAGACACTCTAAAGATTTTAAGTAGTGAATGATTGTGTGTCTTTGAAATGTGACTTCTGTTATTTTCTAAGTATTTAGAATTTTCCAGTCATTGTTCTGTGATTGGAAGGGATTTGATAAGGGTCTCATACCTAGGTGGGTCTTAATTAGAAGTTAATAAAGAGTAGTGATTAAGTGAGAAGTTGCAAATGAGTGAGTTTAGCTTCAAATTGATACTATCTAGTTGATTTCGTTCCTGGCTTGGTAGCGTCCAGAGTAGGTGTTGTTGTACATCGAACTGGGTTAACAATCATGTGTGTTCTTTACTTTTCTGCACTGTGTTTATCGTTTACCTTGTCATTGTGTATTTGTTTAGAGATAGTTGTCTCAACATCTCTTAGGACATATGAGATCTGAATACCAGAATTTCAAGTTGAGCTATGATACATTAATATTGTATAAGTAAATATGTGTTCATGATATGTTGTGTCGTGCCAGACAAGATCAGAGTGATCTTGTGGTGTATTTGTACAACATCAAAGCATGCATAAAAGGGAAAGAGAACAAATATTTAAGTCTCACTTATAACCCTAACATACGTCCGTTGGCATTCTGAAATCCTTAATAATTGTAGTCATTTATCTCTAAGTGAACTAAGTGAGTGAATATCTTTATCCTAATCATTTCAACTACTTTTATCATGAAGTCCACTTGTTGTTGGATTTCTCACAACAACAAGTTTTATCTTTTTCTAAGTTGTTCAGGCAAAGAAGTAGATTTATAAGTAAGTTATCACATAATAAAATAAGGCATTTAAACAACACATCATTTAACATAAAAACATCTTAATATTAACTTCACATTGCTCAACTACAAACGGTTTAATTTATAATGAACTGGGTACAAACCATAAGCATGGTTCTAAAATGCAACATCCCTAACCAAATAATGAAAAAAGATATAAACCTAAGAGAATTTTGAAGACTTCTTGAGATGGATAATCTGCAAGAGATGACTCCAGCTGCGCCAGGACTCAGCAGCTGGTACAGGATTGGGTGAGTAGAAGAAAACTTTTTCTACTATCCATTATCCTCACACTAGTAACTTCTGTATTTTCTATTAGAATTGTTGAAATCCCTTTTCATTCTCATCAAGGTCATATATATAGTGTTTCACTAGAGTTTCTTGTGATGTCTTGGATCATGGGTCCAATATGAGAAAATCACATCAAGCCCGTGAAATAATCAGTTCCACTACCTAATTTATTCTGCTTAGCCAACAAGGAATCAGGTACGAGGGAACAATGATGGTGGACAAGGCATCTTATGGTAGACTGCCACAACAGGGCGCAGGCGGCGCTGCATAGTGCATGTAGTACTATTGTATTATATTTTGTCCTCTAGTGCCTTCAAGTCTTATCCACTTAATTCAAATGAATTCTTTTCTCAGCACAACAAATATTTCCTCCATTGCATCCATCCTTCCATGTTTGCCCTAGAACCCGACTGACTTCATTATTTTTCATTCTTGCTAAGCTCAGCTTTTCCTTAAGTTTGCGCTCCCAGGTACTGACCACAACAATCTTGCCTTCACTCGATATAGTTAACCTTAAATTAAGCACAAACACATCAAAACAACAAGAGAGCACTTATTGTGCTCCAAGCAAATTACTATGAAAACAACTAAAATGCAATAAAATAACTACTAACAGGAAAATTAACTATCATTAAAAGAAAGGTTAAGGTATGTATTAACTCACAAATCGTGGGTTAACAATACATCTTTATGTTCGGTGGAACACTAATCTCATGGTGTTCGAAGAAGGAACTGGTAGTTTCACTTTCTTCTTGTGAGGCCGAGTATGTTGTCGCTTCGTTATGTGTGTGCCAAGTCGTGTGGCTAATGAATCTATTGAAGTAGCTGGGCAGTAGTGAGGGTGAGGGTGTTACGCTCTTGGTTGATAATATTTTCGCTATCAATCTTGCTAAGAACCCAAATGCACATGTGAGGAGCAAACACATTGAGATGAGGTTTCACTCCTTGAGGGAGCTTGTTAGTGAAGTCAAGTTAAGATTGAGATATTGTAGAAGTGAAAAACAAGTTGTTGATTTATTGACTAAGGGGGTCACAAATGATATGTTCAAGAGGTCGAAGATAAGCATGTGCATGGAAGACTTGGAGCACTTGAATTAAGGTGGTATGTTATGAGAAAACTAAGTAATTCAAGTGATGTAATCGGTTAACACGGGGATGTGACCGGTTACAACTTGGTGAAAAACACTTCTGGAAGGAGAAAAAGCACTTTTGGAGTTGGTGCTAACCAATTACGATTTCGTGTTAATCGGTTACACCTGTTTGTATTTTTTATTTTTGTATCTGTTGTAACTGGTTAGCAACTTTGTGTTAACCGATTATATCCACGAGCATTTTCTTTTTCTAGTTTTTCAATTGTGTGTTTTGTGCCCCCAATTAGTTTGTAACACTTGTTTAAATGCCTTGGGGGCATTCTCATTATTAATAATGTAAATTATCATTCTTACCCTCAATTATTTCTCCCTTCCTAATTCTCTTCTCTCTCACCACCTCTTTCTCCACGTACTCTACAATTTACCAATTGTGTAATTGTATGTTCCAATATTTATTTAAATGGTAAGAGAAAGTGAAGAGAAATATCTTAAAAGAGATTTTATTTTCTAGTGAGCAATTGACCAATTATCAATGTTATCAAAATGTTCATTCTTTTACTAATTAATAAATATCAACTGAATTGAGTAAGAATTAATCTCTTTTGAGTCCACTAATTACTCTATTTGTCTCGACTGACAACAATTGATAATAAATAGAATATTTAAAAATTCAATTTGTCCCAACTGACAACAAAAAAGACACTTAAGAGAATATAGAATATTACATTATATTAAAAATTTGACATGAACGGTCGATTATATATGAAAAAAATGAAAACATTAAAAATAAATAGATAAATAAACATAAACTAATAAATAATTCTCTCAGTTGGTAAGGAGTATTACAACAAATTAAATATCAACTAATAATAATTTAACATAATATATTAACACAAATAAATAAATATTAAATTGCATGAATGTGGTTCACTTTGTTTTGAATTAGCTTTAAAAAATTAATTAAAAATTCAATCTGATTTAAACGATTTTCATAAAAGAGAATATAAATGCATCTAAAACATTTTTTTAATTTTAATTCATTTGACTTTTTATTTTAATATATGTTTAAGATACACATTAATAAATTATTTATAAAAATATTTTTTTGAAACACGTATATTTGATATTTTAAAATTTATTTAATTATATTTAAATTTTTTTAAGTATAATATTTTGAATCTGATCCTTATTTTAAAACCTTTATTTTTATTGGTTTGAATTCAAACACCTTAATTAGAGTTATATAAATGAAAATAATTCTTAAATCAACTTGACCACTCTTGAAGAGACAGAATAGACTAGCGTGAATAATTAATAATACTAGTCTCACCATCCTTACCTAAACCCAACAGTTCCACACATTTGCTTAAAGTTAACACTTTCCTAATATTGTCCATAAGTCAAAGACACGTATGACATGTCTGAAAGTGAAAAGTTCCCGCCAAAACTAAACAAAAAAGTGAATAAAGTTTGATAAATCAGTTCAGTTATCGAAAAATCAGTTTAATTATTGAAAGCAAACGCATCTACATGATGGACCAAAAGGTGTTACTTTAATTCACAAAAAATGTTAATTTAATTTATAGATTAGATGAGAAACTTTATAGTATAAATATAATCCAGAAAAATAAAAAATAACCAAACTAATCCACTAGTATTGTCAAAAGATGGGTGTGACCATTGTTTTACATTTTAGATTCCAAAGTGTATTGTAAGTGTTGGCAATTACATAGTGACTGGGTGGCTAAAAAAGTGGAATATATTTATTAAAACTTACGGTTGAAGGAATCTCCACAAAAAAGCATGCAAAATGGTAATGAATCCAATTCTCTCTTTTTTCTCAAGGCATGTTCATGGGGTTTACTAATTACAAACACATTCTTATGTAGCAAGTACATGCTAGCAATAGCAACTAGTTGTTGGTATAATGATATTTTTAAAAAGAATTTAATTGAAATTTACTGAATAATTGTGTAAAATTTTTAATCAATTAATCTCTTTTAAAAATAAGTAACAATATAAAAATTATTTTAAAATTAATTGTTTGTAAATACAAATAAATAAATAAAAGATTACAATCTCCTAATCAATATCACGATCATAAGAATTATTAAAAATATTGAAATTAAATAGTTTAAAGATGTTTAACTTATTTATAATTGTGGTCAATATTTAATGTCTTTTTAATTATTAATAGTAATTGAAGGAAGTATATTACAAACTTAGTTTTTTTTTCCTTCTCAAAAGTGAGACCTATGTTAAGTTGAAACCGGAGCTTACATAATCCTTGTTTTGTTTTGATGAAGATCAAACAAACAACTGAGTGAGAGGACTTAACATACTCAGTTTCAATATTTAGATAAATTAATTAATATTAAACATTAATCTTAATCTTATCTTAATATATACTCTCTCGGTCTTAAAATAAATATCTTTTTAGTTATAAAAAGTTGTCTTAAAATAATAATCTCTTTAATTTTCTAATGTAACATTAATTAAGTTTTACCAATTTTACTTATTGTTTACACCTTTTTCAAGTACGACAGTGTATTACAATCAATAGTAATAAAGAGTAATTTTGTAAAGATATTATTTTTATTGACTCAATCATTACTTTTACATGATTGCAACTCTATACACGTATTTCGTCCGTTTTAAAATGACTGTCTTGTAAAGTTTTTATACACAAATTATGAAATACAATAATATTGTCATAAAACATCACATTTTTACATGATTAAACTTATTAATATATTGGAAGTAGTGTCCAGAATAAAAAGTAAATGGTACAATTGGAAAAACGATAATCATTACTATATTGAAAAGTGAAAATAATTGTCATTTTAAAACAAATTTTAATTGTTAAATTAAACGGAAAGAATATCATCCTAATAACTTCTCTAAAATCAACTCTAAACACATGTCATCTTATTAGCTACTCTAACACTAATATTATTTCTAATTCTTTAAATTTAAAAATGGAAATTAATACTAATTATATTTCTATATTTTTTAAAATTAATCCACTAATAATAATAATAACAATAATATAATATTCACCTACTACTATTAAAAACAATATTATTTATAACAATTAAGAAATTATGTTATTTTCCTTTATCTCATGTATATCAAAATATATGTTTCATTAATATATATATATATATATATATATATATATATATATATATATATATATATATATATATATATATATATATATATATATATATATATATATATATATATATATATATATATATATATATATATATATATATATATATATATATATATATATATATATATATATATATATATATATATATATATATATATATATATATTATTTGGAAATTTCTAATATATTATTTGAGTTGATTTCGGAAGAACAAGAAAAGTATATAATTTTGAAGATTTTTCTTTTTCCTATCTTTTCTATTCTTCGTTTTTATTATAGCATATCTTATTATTATATATGTAATTTGAACAAATATCATTTTATTATTTTTTGAATTGATAAAGTCTAATGGAGATTTTCGATTTTTTTTTGTGTAATAATAAGGTATTAAATTTTTTTCCCGCAAATCACTACAAAATAAGTTGTGTTTTGTCACGTGAATCTCACGTCGCTAATACCAAAATCACGTCACAACTTCATTTTTGCCACTTTAAGAAACACGTCACTGGAGAGCGCGTGGCAATGTTGTTGCAGCGTGGAAAACATGTCACAACGTTGCCATGTGAAATTCACGCCGCAACAAACTTTATAGGGTCAAAGGAATTCAGAGCAGAGCAGAGATCAAAGCAGATTTTATATTTACTTTTATGTTTGGTGTTGCGGCGTATTTTTCATGTCACTAATTAACGACGTAGAAAACACGCCGCAACTTGTTTTTAAAAAATATATATATTTTCTGTTTTAAATATATTAATTCTGATATAATAATTAATATTATTTTTTGTTTTATTAAATTTATAAATTAAATATTATAATTTATTTATTAAATATAATATTATAAATCAAATTATCAAAAATAAAATTAAATATGTCAAAATGTATAAATTAATATACTTAATATTATAAATTTAATAAACTAAAATTTAAATTTAATATTTTTAAATATACAATATGATTATAAATTTATATTACACAAATAAAAAATTAAATAGAAAATAAAAATAAAACTAAGCAGAAGGATCATTCGAGTCGTCGAAAAAGTCGCGAAGAAAGTCATCATTATTTTGGTGGTTATTATTTTGGTCACCACTGTTGGGATTTCTACCAAATACTTGCATAAATTGTCGCATTTGCTCCTCCATATCAGTCTGCCTCTTCGTCATTGCCTCCATTTCTCTATTATGTTCACCCCTCATTGCCTCTATTTGGGCCTTCAATGCAGCCTCACGTTCTTCGGACTAGCGTCTAACCAATTGTCTTACCAGTTCTAACTGATCTGGTGTCAAATTTGTTTGACGTGACCCTCCTTCACCGTCCGCAGCTCTCTGATACAGATTTCTATCCTCACTCCTCAAGGTGCCCGCTAAATTTCCACCACCAAAAAAACACCCGTTAGACCCCTTTCCCCCAACAACTTGACTCCAAATATAGAAATTCACATCAGGATGAACCGGTTTTCCCAGAGGAGGAGTATACTGAGGATTATGGGTAAGAAATTCTACAAGCAAGGCCTGATAATCCTCCTAAACATACAATAAAAAAATCAAGTTAAATATATAAGTAAAATTAATGAAATTAAATTAAATAAAAATAATAATAAAAAACAAATAGCCACGTGATTGTAACGCCACAACTTATCAGTTGCCACTCAATTTTCACGCCACAACATCTCACTTGCTACGTGAAAATCACGTCACAAAATTGCTTAAAAAATTAAAAAAAATATAAACATAAATTTACTTACCAGGACTTTTTTTTGTACGCTCGTCAATAAATCCTCCTGATTTCTTTGTCCGAGTTTCGGTAACCAGCTCAGTCATCAATGGTTGTCTCCCCAAACGCTTAGCCTAAATAAAAAAATTAACTTAAATTAATAATATATGTTATAAATCCAAATATGACTTTAAAAAGTGGTAATAATTACCATGCGTCGAGCATGCTCAGCAGTACTAATACTTCCAACAGCATTAAGGCAACCCCCTTTTTCTGATGCCCTCATCTTCTTTGCATTTTCAGATTTAGCCTTAAATTCATCTGATTCCCAATACTTAAGAAGTTGTTCAAAAACTTTTTTGCCTATCCATTTGGGACGAATGTCCAAAAGTTGTCAATTCTCTCTAACATGTCGTAGCATGTCAGAAAATCGTCTTAAACTCCTGCCAAAATATTTTTTTTTACTTTGTTATGGTTCAGTGGATCCCAAACACATTTCGCCTGCAATGTTGTATGAAATTAAAATAAATAGTTAGATAAATTATAACAATAATGAAAAGGTCATTTAAATAAAAATAACTTAAGAAATAAATTAATTATACCTGAAATTTCTTAAACCATTCGTCTTTATCGGAAACTTCTCTAAAACTCTTCAAAATTTTTGTATAATTCTGCTGAATTATATAATTTATAACCCTAGCAGCAGTCCGACTCGGCTCGAAACTAAAACAACAATAATTGAATTATCATAATTAAGTATATAAAGTTATATTAAAAATGGAAATGTGTACTTATAAATAAAAATCAATAAATAAGAAACTTACGAGTTCCCTTCAGGCCAAATCCAAAATCTCCCATCAATGGTATGAATCTCACTCGGATCATCATCTCCTCGAAGATCTCTCCCATCTATCTGATCATCACCCACACCAAGATCGTCATATTCGATTTTGCATGATCATCGGATGCAGGTACATGTGTGGGATGTGGGGTGCGACCAGTCTGTGTGGGTCGTGAAGAGGTGGATCCTCCAGGCTGCTGGACGGATGGGGGCATCTGTGTAGGAAGTGGGGTGTTGGATCCTCCAGGCTGCTGCACGAATAAGGGTATCTGTGTGGGAAATGGAAAACTGTGCTGGAAGCATGAGGGCACCTGTGTCTGCTAGAATGGTAAACCAGGTGGAGCCCCAGATGGACTAATAAAACATGGACTCTCAGATGGGAACTGAAGAGGACTCTGAGAGGATAGTAATGGCGTAAATGGAATAGTACTGTCCATGGACATATGATGAACCTGACTCTGCGGGGGAGGACACGTGGTTGAGTGAGGTGACTGACATACTACTACCCTTGGACGCCTGGGCTTCCTACCACAATCACTAGGACCTTTACCCTTATTATCCTTGGGTGGTATTTTTACCTATTTATAGAAAATACAAGTTAACATATAATATATTTGAAAAGCACATTTCTCATGAATACATATTCATTAACTCATTCAATAGATGGTTCGTCAAGTAAAATTACAAGACACAATTCTCATGAATACATATTCATTAACTCATTCAATAGATGGTTCGTCAAGTAAAATTACAAGACACAATTCTCATGAATATAGGTTCACTATTCTAAATCGTCATGCTCGTCATCCATATCATCCTCGTCATCTGATGTGATATTGTCCTCGAATCCAGAATCTTCATGATCTTCATCCTCATCAACTTGATTCCCCTCAACCATTGTATCAGATAAACTTGTAGTGTGTTCATCTGGAATCACATCATTAACTTCAACTTCATCAACTTGGTAAGCAACATCTTCCACTAGATCGTCAGTTTCAATATGACCCAATAGTTTTGTTTTTATTACAACATAATACCGTTGTTTACGTGGCACAAATGAAGGATAAGGAACATAATAAACTTGCCTAACAATATTTGACATTATGAAAGGATCGTACTCTTTGTACCTCCGGTCCATTTGAATCTCAACAGTACCATATGTCTTATCTATTTTTGTGCCTCTAGTTGGATCATACCATTCACAATAAAACAAGACAACTTTATTTTCCGAGTCCAAGTAATTGTATACTAACTCGTAGATATGTTTAACAAAACCATATAAGTCATCTTCACCACCATCTGTAACTCCTTTCAAAAATACGCCATTGTTTATGGTTTTTTTCCCTTCAGTCCATTCATGAGTGTGAAATTTATATTCGTTCACGAAGTATGTGTGCCATTTGTTTTCACTTTGACGAGGGTCATTAGACAAGTTTCTCAAATGAAGTATTTTTGGAGTCGGTGCAACAACCCTATACAATTTCTCCTTGAACCATGTTAGAAATTGGGCATGAATGACACCAGATGTTGATTGTACACCGGTACTATCAAAATAGGCGTTGCTAAATTCCCTAAAAAGAAACACACTATAAGTTTCAAGGTAATCAATTTTATATTCACACTGTAAAGAAAATTAAAAAGTTGGATTATACTTACTCAAGATATGGTTTAACTTTAATGCAGTTGATCAAGACATGAACATGTGCAGATTGCATTTCTTGTTGGGTCAACCAATGCTCACCCTTCTTTCCAGAGGGACGACCTGGAAGCCCGAAGACTGATAAGGTGTACTAACTTCTTTCGATAACATTTACAGGGTTCCTTATGATTCTTGGAGTTAACATCAAGTGCTTGAAATAATGACTGCAAAAATGTGAAGTTTCTCGATGCAAGTAATGTGAACATATTGATCCTTCAACTTTAGCTTTATTTTTCACTGATCGCTTTGAATCACCCATGAACCTTTCAAATGGATACATCCACCTATATGGAACAGGTCCTCCTAGATAAGCCTCGTATGCAAGATGCACAGGTAGATGTTCCATGGAGTCAAAAAAACCAGGCGGAAATACTTGTTCCAACTTACAGAGAATGACTGGACTATTTTGGTCCAACTTAATGATGTCATCCACTCTTAAAGCTGACGCACAAATATCTCTAAAAAATTGACTAATTTCAGTGAGTGGATTAAGCACATGTTTGGGTAGATAATCGAACGCAATTGGTAGCAATTGTTCCATAAAAACATGGCGAACATGACTTTTCATACCATAGAACTTCCCAGTGTTAGCATCAGCACACCTTGCTAAATTTGAAGAATACCCGTCGGGAATTCTCAAACCTTTTAGCCATCCACAAATCGCTTTAGCTTCTTGGGGGGTCAGACTGAAACAAGCTTTGGGTTTAAATAATTTTCCATTTGGTTGAGGCTTCAATTCCAACTCTTTACGATTACACCAAATTTCCATGTCTTGTCTAGCCTTCACATTATCTTTTGTTCTGTCTTTAACATCCATCACTATGTTAAATACGTTATAAAAAAAATTCTTCTCAATATGCATAACATCAAGATTATGGCTCAATAAATTATCTTTCCAATACGGGAGGTCCCAAAATATACTTCTTTTTGTCCAATTATGTGTGACCCCATATCCTTCAATTCTGCATGCTTTACCAGTATCTGTAAACTTTGGAAGATCACAAACTTGGTTCCATATAGCAACTGGTGACAATCGAGGCGGAGGCAGATCTGTTACCTGTTCGTCCTTTTTAAAATTTGTCTTGTTTTTTCTAAATGGATGATTTGATGGTAGGAATCTGCGGTGACAGTCAAACCACGAGCTTTCCCCCCCTTTTTCCAATGTAAACGCCTTAGTGCATTCCATGCAATGCGGACAACCCATTCTGCCATGCGTACCCCAACCAGATAACATGTCATATGCTGGAAAGTCGTTAATGGTCCACATCAAGGCAGCTCGCATAGAAAAGTTTTGTTTACGGGATATATCATAAGTCCATTCTCCATTATTCCACAACCTCTTCAAATCATCAATTAAAGGTTGTAATTACACATCAATTCTGGTTTTTGGACTCGACGGTCTTGGAATGACGCACGTCAAAAACATGTATGGTTTTGTCATGCACATCTCAGAAGGGAGATTGTAAGGGGTTACAATAACTGGCCAACAAGAATACGCAATTCCAGACGCTTTACATATGGAGCAAAATTGTTGTACCCCAAAATTTTCCCTCTCATTTTAACAACATTTCTCATCATAAGGCTCTTGGAACTCAAGATTAAGCTAGGGTTTGCTCTGCTCAAGACACCTCATTGCACTGTTGACCTAAATTAGGGTTTGAGTTTGCACAGGGATTTTTTGACTTACAAATTCCAAAAGTGACTTTCATACTTCATGTTGGACTCATTCGTTTGTCCATACCAAGTTTCAAGCCTTGAATCAAATTTTTGCCCAGTCAATTGGATAGTTGACCTAGAAATCAACTGTATTCGGGAAAAAAAGTCAACTGTGGCCAATTTACAGTCAAACCTCATGAATTTTGACCCACATCAACATTATGAACTCATATGAACCATTTGATCAAGTTTGGACCACAACTCCACAAGAAATTTGATCAGATCACCAAAAGGGCAAAATGGTCATTTTT
Organism: Vicia faba; assembly: GCA_948472305.1. Taxonomy (NCBI): domain Eukaryota; kingdom Viridiplantae; phylum Streptophyta; class Magnoliopsida; order Fabales; family Fabaceae; genus Vicia; species Vicia faba. The sequence goes on along the minus strand of OX451736.1, from coordinate 1,026,090,273 downwards.
AGGGTTTTGACTGTACAAAGGCAATTTTTGACTGTTTGACCTAGCCAATGGCAAATTAGGCTCAAACATGGACTCAAGGACTCAATGGCATTATCTTGACCTATTCAACAAGGTCAAAATATCTCAAATGCATAGGATTGACAGATGAATTTTTCAATCAACTGATCAAAATTTGACTGTACATTGAAAAGTCAAACTTTGACTTTTTAGTCAAAATCAAGTGCCAAGGGTCATTTTTCATCAAGATATGTCAAATTATGAAACTTGATCATCAAGAAACCCAAAATTACAAATTAGGGTTTGAAATTGAAAATTTTCATAACTTAGAAATTTTCTAAGTTATGAAATTTTCTTAATTTTTCCTAACTTTGTCCCACATTTTCACCATGATGCAAATGGATTCAAACAAAACTTATAACATGAAAGATGTAGTCCTCCACAAATTATACAACTTTTATTCACAAAGTTTTCTCAAAAGAAGCTTGGATCTCAAGTTATGATTTTTGGAACAAGGGTCCCTAAAACTTTTAACTTAGAGAAATTTTGCCCTAGTTTAAGCAGGATTTTGACCCATCTTCTTGGCCATTTTTCACATACTTCCACTTGGAGTATCAAGTTGCATTTCAAAGATGGATTATATGGCATGTTGCAAGCTTTCCAAATTATCCAAGAACTCCTCGAACACATTTGTGGTTAGGGAGAATCGAATGCTTGAAGTTGGCAAAAACTCACTTTGTATCCATGGCAAATACATGTTCACTCAAGTGGCATTTTCAAACCAGCATACTTTGTACTAGTTTGCAGGCCTCTAAACCAATTCACACTCCTTAATTTAATGCAAATCCATCAGTCTAAGCATTTGTTTTGGCCATTTGGGCATTGTACACAAAACTAAGCCTTAAGTAGAAAAAGGCACATTTCCATTCTTGAAAAGTTATGCTTTATGTCAAACCATGATCTTTGAAGCATAGGGCCATATCTCAGGAGCCAAATCAAATCCACAAATTCCAGCAACCAAGAGGATTGTGTGCAGAATATTAGATGGCTTGTACAGGCCTGTAGGAAAAACTTACACATTCTTGCTTCACAAAGAAGAAAACTTGCAAAATCCTCCCAACTTGAAAACTAGCCATTGTTAGCTTAGACAAACATTGCAAACATATTTCACACAACCCTTTGAGCAAGAAACACGAGGGCTTGAGCCTCAAAACCTCTCATGGCCAGAAATCACTCTTCTTTGGCAAAACAGTGCAGGTGCTGCAACTTGAGTGCCATAGCTCATTTGGCTCGTGCGTTTTGCTCCTTTTTGCTTCAAATACCTTCCACTCAACTCACTCAAGCTATCCCAAACCTCCATTGCCAACTGTAACTCCATTTACAGTGTTCACCATTTTCATTTCAAGCTTATGCAGGTTGAGTTCTAGAGGTTGATTCAGGGACATTCAAGGAAAGCTAGCTATTGGAAAAGATCAAGTGAAGTTCAGGCAAGCTACCAAACACCTCAAAACTTGTTAGGAAGCACTGCATTTCCCTACTCGAATCCAACTGAAACAGGTTTTTTCTCACTTTCTATCTCTCTATTTAGGAACATTTAGCCTTAGGTTTGTGAATAAAAAATATAGTGTTCATTGCTAGGAAGCTGTACATATGCTCAGTTTTCATTTATATTAAGTGTGCTAGGAGAATTTTATCCATGAATATGCTGAAAAAGTTAGGTCAGATTTTGGGGCCAGAGAAATTCTCGTTGGTCTTTGAGAGTTAGAATTAATGCTTTATATGGTTAGAATCGTATTAAAATTCTCTACAAGTTTGATGTTGTGAGTTTTGGCAAAAGATCATGTTTCCAGGATATCCAAGTTTGAACCAGGCACGTGCGTGGTTGACAATTGCTGGAGGAAGAAGATGAAGTTGGCTTGGGCTGGGCCTGTCCAGTTTTGCTTCTAACACCCCTCTTTTCAGTTTCACACCCCCTGACCCAATTTCTTATATTTTTGCATTTTTGAATTTTTGTTTTCTTTTCTGACTTTGTTATTTTATTTCCAAATATAATAAATGCTCAAAAATATTTTCATAATTTTTTTAATTTATTTGGTATTTTATTCTAATTTTTTCTAACATTAAAAGTATTTAAATATTCTTTTATATTATTAAGACTTGAAAAATATTTACATTTTATACTTTTATTTTTGTTCTTTACTCTTATTTATATTAAAAATATTTTCTTGAATATATTTTATTTTGTACATATCTTATTTTATTTTTGTACATATTTAATTTGATTAATATACACATAATAAACATATATACTCTTATTTTATTAAAATACTTAGAATAAAAATACAAAAATATTATATTTTATTATTATTATTTATACTAAAAAACACCTTTTCAAAGTATATTTCATTTTTGTACATATTAATATATTTTTTATATAAATAATATATAGTATTTATTTCTTAAAGAAATTAGGGTTTCATCCCTTAAACAATTAAATAAATCTTTTATTTATTTCTTTATACTTTTTACATTAAAAATAATTTTACATGCATAAACAAACAAAAATTATTTTTTTACATAATACATTTTATTTGATATTTATTTATCTTGTTTATTTAAATATTGTGCATTTAAATATTCATGCAATGAGATTCAATTTGGATGTAATAGTAAATTAGGGTTTATATTTCTTGTCAAATACCCCCCCCCCCCCCCCTCCCAATTCAAAATTATACCCCCATCCCCATAATCATGTTGTAATAGCTTAGAACTTTAAATTCTCGCATCTTACGCTTTCAATTATGCCATGATTAGAGAATTAGGGTTGTATGCAAAATCAATCAACAAATAGTTTGACCTAATCAAAGACAAAAATGCATGAAAATTAAACACAATACACACTTGCACCCCTAGGGTTACAATCCGCTTGTTGCCTTCAAAAATGGGCCATGGTATGCATGTTAGGTACTTTGGCAAAACAAAATAAAACAAAAGATCATAGTCCCTCGATGACGCTATCTTGGTTGCCTAAACAAAAATGATCAAGTCCCTCAAGAAAAATTGCCAAAGATACTTGACACAATTGCTATCATGGTCTATACGATGACCCGCGCCTGTCCCCTTTAACATCCTAACACAACATTGCTCACCAAATGCAATGGTGAAACAACACTGTCAAAAGGGTTAAAAACATAAGAAAGATCTTTGATTAAAATAGGATAGATAACTCTTAGTTACTTGATCAAAAAGCTTGCAAAAACATCCTTACTATTTTCAAACACACTTCACAACACAATTTCAAAACATTTCCCAAATCAACTTTCAAAATATTGAAATCTTTTCAAAAGACAAAAACACCTTTGTATACATTCAAACAAGAATCATTACAAAGTTTGCCACAATGATGGCCTCTTTTCAAAACATCTTTCAAAACCACACACAAAGCACCATTTCAAACAATTGAAAAACACCATTTCAAACAATTGAAAAGCAAAGCAAGTGATCTAAACAAGTAACTAAGAGCCCATGAATAACCATGGATGAAAAGGGTGCTTGCACCTTCCCTTTTCATAATCTACTCCCCGAACCCAAGAAAACATCTCGAAGGTCTTTCCTGTGCTTTTTGACCTTTCCTTAGGATAAAATAAAAAGTCGGTGGCAACTCTTGCTAAACCAAAACATTTGCGAACACAAACGCAAAACCTCAAGTCAGTTCTCCCACCGTATCACATAACTGGCGACTCTGCTGGGGAGGAACTTTAAAAGTGGAGTAACCTTAGGGTTTAGATCACCCTTTGCATGCTTATCTTGTTTGCTTTGTTTGCTTTACATTTGGTTCTCTTGTTTGGGTTTTGAATCCTCCACCCGGATTATTGGGAAACATTCATAGGTAATTAGCAACACATTATCGAAACTGTGCGGTGTATACCGACATGGTTGAAGCAATAACTATATTAGTGCGACATATTTGTGAGTACTGGTAGCCTTTGAGTTAATCAAAGAGAATACGGGGCCGCTGGGTGATGTCATGAAGCACTAATGAACTCTTAGAACCTTACTTGACCATCTTGGCCTCTCTTAGGGGTAGTGAGATGACCGGCTTTGGTGCAGTCCGAAGTTGGTAGATACTCGATACTACACTCATTGAGGGTTGTTTTCTTGGAATATTTTGGTCTCCAGTTAAGTGGCTAAATCAAAACAATGAACATAGAAAATAATCCAGTGATATTGAGCCCCTTAGAACCCGGTTACTATTTATAGGACAGGTTGATCCAACTAACTTCAAGAGGGTACTTACCTATGAAACCTCATGCAAACCTGAAACTAGGATCTTGTGTGACTTGTTTGTACATGTGCTTGTGCATACATCATGAACATCATAAAGCATCATCTGCATCCACTAACCATTTCAAGGGTTTGGATCTTCATCTTTGTTCTTGTTTTGTAGGTCATGGAATCTCTCTGCAGGAAAACGATTCAAGTCAACCTTGTGAGAATCCCTCCTCAACTCAAGGAGCTTACTTCCAAGATCCCAGAGAACTCTCTCTTCAGTGAAAGACATGGTAGACTTCTCAACTTGGTCAACTCCAACATTGAAGAAGACATGGTGAAAGTTATCTTCCAGTTCTTTGACCCCCTACACCACTGTTTCACATTCCCTGATTATCAACTAGTACCTACTTTGGAGGAATTTTCTCAACTCCTGAGGATTCCTATTCTCCAACAACTACCCTACAACGGTACGGAAAGAGAGCCAAGGCCTGAAGATGTTGCTCAAGCATTACACTTGCAACCATCTGATATCAAAGGACATTGGGAAACCAGAAGTGGTGTCAAGGGTTTCTTGGCAAAATTTCTGTTTGAGAAGGAACAAGACTGCTGGAATTCTCTAGATCTACAAGATTTTGAAGAGATTGTTGCACTCCTCATCTATGGGTTGGTCTTGTTCCCAAACCCTGATCAGCTTATAGATGTGAATGCTGTCAAGATTTTCATATCTCGGAATCCTGTGCCTACATTGCTTGGGGACTTCCTACACTCATTTTACACACGAACAATGAGGAAAAGAGGTGTTCTCATGTGCTATACTCCTCTTCTAGCAAGGTGGTTTATTTCTCACCTTCCCCAAACAGTTTTGAAGAATGAGCAGGGTTTAAGGTGGTCACAACGGTTGATGACCCTCACACATTCTGATGTACATTGGTGTTCTCGGTCCAGAGAAAATGTCATCATCATTGATCGTTGTGGAGAATTCCCTAATGTCCCATTACTTGGCATTAGGGGAGGCATTAACTACAACCCCTGTTTAGCTTTGAGGCAATTTGGGTATGCTCGAAGGGATGGCCCTCATGATATGTTGATCCCTGACCTAGTTTTTCACTTCGACTATGATGCTCAAGGACTTCGACAAAGGTTCATCAGAGCTTGGAGGATGTCCAACAAAGTGGATAGTAAGACACTGGGGCACAAGAATTCCATCCCCCTTGAGCCTTACCTCAAGTGGGTACGAACCCGCGCCCAGAGTCTTATGATGCCATACCCTCACATTCTCCTCGTGATCAAAGAGCCTGTTATGGAAGGAGAGGTTCCATACACCCTCCTACATCCAGACATGCCAACATCATTGGAAGAATTACAAAAGAGTTGGATCCAACTCTAGGAAGAACGTAATACTTTTGAAGCCAGCTTCTATGCTAGTGAGAAGAAGTTTTTGGAGCTTACCCGCCGACTTCATGAGGAGGAAACTCTCAACACTTACATCGCGCCAAAGAGGATGCGCAATGTATTTTTACATTAAGAATTTTGTAATATTTTGCCCATGGGGAATTTATGTACTAACAAATTTCTTCTTAATATGACGTGTGTTCTTTTTGTTTGCAACAAATTTGAATTTTCTGAATCCTTGAATGCATTACATGAATAACATATCATTCATCATATGCATAAACAGGTCTTCACACCAGGTTTCCTTATCTTTCTGCTGTTTATTTCAGCAAGATGGATTTGGAGCAGACGGTTAAGGATCTGCAAGCACAGAATTTGCAATTCCAGCAACTCCTCATGACCTTAGCAAAGGGTCAAGAGGACTTAAAAGCACTGTTGGAGAAAGAGAAGGAACCAGAAAGGAAGAAAAAGAAAAGATTTGGGGTAGCCACTATGGGAAGGAGATTTAAGCATCAGGCTAGGAGAGTTCTGGAATTCCCCTCGACGTCAGATGAAGGGGTTGGTAAAGGAAAAGGTGCTGCGATGCCTTCTGAATCTGAAGTTGAAGAAGAAGAAGAGGAAGAGGACGAAGATTACTCAGAGTAGAAATATCCCCCGACGGATGATAAGTATAAAAATCTTGAGGATCGGTTAGCGGCCATGGAGTTGCAAAGGGTACCTCGTTTAGATTTCGAAGAACTAGGATTGGTTGCTGGGATCGTCATTCCTCCCAAGTTCAAAGTACCAACATTTGCTAAGTATGACGGGTTGTCCTGTCCAAAGATGCACCTGAGGTCCTATGTCAGAAAGATCCAACCTCACTCCTCAGATAAAGATCTTTGGGTCCATTTTTTCCAAGATAGTTTGTCAGGCACGTAATTGGACTGATTCTATCAAACTTGAGAGATCTGACGTTCATAACTGGGAAGATTTGGTTGCTGCTTTCTAACGACAATACCAATACAATTCAGATTTAGCGCCTACTCGTACTCAACTACAGAGTATGGGTATGGCCTCTAATGAGGGATTTAAGGAGTATGCCCAGAAGTGGCGGGATCTGGCTGGAAGGGTGCAACCACCATTGTCGTATAAAGAGCTGGTTGACATGTTTTTAGGGACTCTGTCTGGTCCGTTCTTCAATCACTTGATCGGGAGTTCATCTGCAGGATTCACCGAATTAATTCTGACCGGTGAAAGGGTCGAGGTTGGTATTAAAAATGGTAAAACTCAGAAGGATGCCTCTGCTTCCACTTCTATTAAGAAGGCCTTCCCAGCTAAGAAGGAAGTTTCTGCTATTCATACCCAGAGAAACCAAGGGAGAACAGAGCGCTGACCAATGGTGGGGGTTGTGATGATCCAAAACTCTTCAACTGACCAACCTCGAAACAATCAACCAAGAACTAATCAGCAAAGGGTAGAAAGGACACAACGATAATTCACCCGAATCAACATTACACCGGCTCAAGTCCTCCCTCATTTGTTAAAACTGAACCTTACCAACTTGAAGGAAGCACCGAAAAACCCTAATACTTCCTCTCCTTATTATCACTCCAATGCGAAATTTGCATACCACTCTGACAGTGTAGGGCATGATACCAACAACTGTTGGGCTCTTAAGAACAAGATACAAGACCTGATAGACGCCAAAGAGGTAGAATTCGATGCGCCCGAAAAGCCGAATGTGATTTCTGCCCCAATGCCCAAGCACGACCATAATGCCCATGCCATTCTGGAAGATCTTCATGTTACCACTGTTGATGACCTTTTGACTCCGTTACCTGTGATTAAAGTGAATTTGATGAAAGCCGAAATATTTCCAGGCTGTGGAAAAGACTGTTACTTTTGCTCAAACTTGCAAGCTGACTGCCCACTGTTGAAATCAGGCATCCAACGCCTGATGGATACCCAAGAGATCCTCTTTCAAAAGACTCATGTTGATACTATCACTCATGTTACTCCTGCTACCTTTGATACTACAACCAATGACATTGCCATAATAACCATCTTCGACGATCTTTCCAAGACCTATAAAAGGCCTGTTAAGATCACGCCTGATCCTAAGTTTGTGCCGTTGAAAATCACCATGCCAGGGCTTGTCCCGTATAAATCTAACAAGACGATACCATGGAACTACAGGGAGAAATATTCTACCATGGTATCAAGAAGATTGAATCAGTCCAAGAGAATTCCGATGATGAAACCCCTGATATAGGGAATATTGAGGGAACGAGCAAGATAACTCGCAGCGGAAGGATATTCTCTCCGGAGATTGCTCCTCCATGAGCAGTCTTCGGACCCTCGAGAGTTTTTGTGCCTGTTAAGCCATCTCTGCAAAGCCTGGTAATTGAAGAACTTGATGCTCCTGAATCTGGATCTTTTGATGTTGCTACCAAAGGTAAGGGGATACTAGAAGCGCCTGTCAGGACGAAGGCTCAAACTGTGGTAATCCCCGAGACCACCCAGAAAGAGATGGAAGAAATCTTAAAGATAATCAAAAAGAGCGACTACGATGTAGTAGAGCAGCTAGGGAAAACCCCTTCCAAAATCTCCATGTTGGCTCTCCTACTCCGCTCTGAGGATCATGCTAAGGCCTTAATCAAATTTCTCAAGACGGCACACGTGCCTCAAGAAACTTCCGCTAACCAGTTTCAAGAGTGCGTGGCTAGCCTTACTCCTGATAATGGTCTTGGTTTTTCCGATGCTGATTTGACCCCTAAGGGAAGAAAACACAATGACGCGCTGCATGTCTCAGTAGAGTGCAGAGGAACCACACTTGCCCATGTCCTGGTGGACTCCAATTCATCTTTAAATGTGCTACCGAAGAAGGCGTTAGACCGATTGGACTGTGAAGGTTTGACCCTAAAACCCAGTAACATCGTTGTTAGAGCCTTCGACGGTTCTAAGAGGATGGTCCATGGAGAAGTGGACATCCCAATCAAAGTGGGTACAGAAATTTTCAACTCTACTTTTTATGTGATGGACATTCGTCCTTCATATTCATGTTTGTTAGGAAGGCCGTGGATCCATAACGCTGGGGCAATCACTTCCTTTTTGCACCAAATGCTGAAGTATCCGGTTCAGGGTAAGATCATAACGGTTCACGGTGAGGAAGAGTACATGATAAGTCACCTCAACTCCTTCCTCTATGTGGAGTTGGATGGCAAGTTCATAGAAACGCCTTTCCAACATTTTGAAGAGGTTCCTCTCGAAGTCGCAGTTACAAAGACAATGGCTGATGTGCCTATCATTTCCAAGTCTGTATCTCGGATGGCATGCCTCAAGGATGCGGAGGCTGTAATTAGAGAAGGAAGGAGTACAGTGTGGGGGCAACTACCTGAGTTTTCTCACAAGACAGACAAGTTTGGACTAGGTTTTACTGCTGCTGGCCAGAAAGCTGTGCATCGCTCCCGGGCTGGAGGACCACCCGTAAAAATCACTCGCCATGGAATTAATGCCTTAGAGGATGTTGATGAAGAAGACAACTTTGAAGATTGGATCTTTCCAACCGTCGAAGGAGGTTTAAGCAATTGGGAAGCAAAAGACTTCGTTCCCATCACTTTCATCAACCAGTAATTTATCTTTGAACAATTTCCTATTTTGGTCTGTAATAATCAAACAATTCGTACACTATTTTCACCTTATGCCTTACCCGGGGCATATAGGTCCATTTGTAAGGGCTTGATTTCTTCATTATCATATGCCATTTTTAAGTGAATCATTGGATGTTTTCATCTATAAACTGTTGTGTTCATTTTCTTTCCTTTTACATTTTGTTTTGTTTAAGGATGGCTATCCCTTACACACACCCACACTCACAAAATGCAGCTACCCATCCACTCCGGATTCCATGGGTGACTTTTCTGCTTTAGCCTTCGGTGACTCTGAAGATTTGGTCAATCATGCCGAGTACGAAGGTGATGAAGACTGTGAAGTGCCTGGAGAGTTAGCCAGACTTTTGCAATAAGAAGAGAGGGCTATTCTGCCCCATGAAGAGTTGCTAGAAACCATCAATCTGGGAACAGAGGAAGACAAGAAAGAGGTTAAGGTGGGTGCCAACCTAGAGCCAAGTGTCAAAGAGCGTCTAGTTCAGCTACTAAATGAATATGTTGAGATCTTTGCCTGGTCCTATGAAGACATGTCGGGACTAGATACAGATATTGTGGTTCACCGTCTCCCTACAAGAGAAGACTGTCCACCGATCAAACAAAAGGTCCGCCGGATGAGGCCTGACATGTCTGAAAAGATCAAAGCTGAGGTGATGAAGCAATTTAATGCTGACTTTATGGCTGTTACTTCCTATCCACAATGGGTTGCTAACATTGTGCCCGTGCCTAAGAAGGACGGCAAAGTTAGAACGTGTGTGGACTACAGAGATTTAAACAGGGCTAGCCCTAAAGATGATTTTCCACTACCACACATTGACATCTTGGTTGACAACACAACTCAACACAAGGTATTTTCCTTCATGGATGGATTCTCGGGATAAAACCAGATCAAAATGGCCCCCGAAGACATGGAGAAGACTACTTTTGTTACGCAGTGGGGGACCTTCTACTACAAAGTGATGCCATTCGGACTGAAGAATGCCGGGGCAACCTATCAGCGAGCCATGATAGCTTTGTTTCATGATATGATACATCATGAGATCGAAGTCTACGTAGACAACATGATAGCCCGTTCACAGACAGAAGAAGAACACATTGATCATCTACAAAAGTTGTTTGTCAGATTGAAGGAGTATAAGCTCAGACTAAACCCTAGCAAGTGCACTTTTAGAGTCAGGTCTGGTAAACTTTTGGGATTTATCGTCAGCAACAAAGGCATTGAGGTTGATCCTGCTAAAGTCAAAGATATATAAGAAATGCCTGCCCCCCGCACTGAAAAGGAGGTTAGAGGTTTCTTGGGACGCTTAAACTATATTGCAAGGTTCATCTCTCACCTAACATCTACCTGTGAGCCAATCTTCAAGCTGTTGAAGAAAGATCAGGTGGTTGAATGGAACAATGATTGTCAAGTTGCTTTTGATAAAATCAAGGAGTATTTGCTGGAACCTCCTATCTTAATGCCGCCCGTCGAAGGAAGGCCGTTAATCATGTATCTGACTGTTTTGGATAATTCAATGGGGTGCGTACTGGGTCAACATGACGAGTTTGGCCGAAAAGAGCATTCCATTTATTACCTTAGCAAAAAGTTTACCGACTGCGAGACTCGCTACTCACTGCTCGAGAAAACTTGTTGCGCTTTGGTATGGGTTGCTCTCCGACTAAGGCAGTATATGTTGACTCATACCACTTTGCTGATTTCCAAGATGGATCCGATCAAGTACATCTTCGAGAAGCCTGCTTTATCAGGAAGAATCGCTAGATGGCAAACGATCCTGACTGAGTATGATATCTAGTACACGACCCAAAAATCTATAAAGGGGAGTGTATTAGGTGACCATCTAGCTCATCAAGCCGTCGAAGATTACCAATCTATGAGATTTGACTTCCCTGACGAGGACATCATGACATTGGACAACATTGAAGGTAAATGACCGTATGACAGACCTGAACAAGGATACCGATGGACCTTGTACTTTAATGGTGCTTCAAATGCACTTGGCAACGGTATCAGTGCGGTACTTATTTCTCCAGAAGGTTGCCATACACCTTTCACTGCCCGACTTTGCTTCAGCTGCACCAACAACATGGCCGAATATGAAGCTTGCATCTTTGGTCTCAAGGCTGCAATTGACCTAAGAATCAAATCTTTGGTCGGATTTGGAGACTCAGCTTTGGTTATCAGTCAAATCAAAGGAGAGTGGGACACTAGACATCCTAATCTTATCCCATACAAAGAACATGTCCTGACATTGTTGCCTCATTTCGAGCAGATTACCTTTGAGCACTTCCCGCGAGAAGAAAATCGGCTAGCTAATGCTCTGGCTACAATGTCTTCCATGTTTAAACTCAACTGGGATAATGAGGCTCCCCGAATCACCATCGAGCGAATGGACGAACCTGCGCACTGTCATGAGATTAATACCGAAGAAGTAGTGGAACAACCCTGGTTCCATGAAATCAAAAGGTATCTCCAGACTCGAGAATACCCTGAAGGAGCTTCCGTCAATGACAAAAAGTTCTTAAGGAGATTTGCTGCCATGTTCTTCCTGAGCAATGGTATCCTTTATAAACACAGCCATGATTGTGTCCTACTTCGTTGTGTGGACAAGGTTGAAGCAGAGTTAATCATGACCGAAATACATAGTGGCACATTTGGCACCCACTTAAGCGGACATACGATGGCTAAGAAGATTCTAAGGGCAGGCTACTACTGGTATACCATGGAAGCTGATTGTCATCAACATTCCCGTACTTGTCACAAATGCCAAGTCTATGCTGACAAGGTACATATTCCTCCAGTTCCTCTCAACGTTTTAACAGCTCCTTGGCCATTCACGATGTGGGGAATCGACATGATTAGAGAGATTAACCCCACAACATCCAATGGACATCGCTTCATCTTGGTCGCTATTGATTATTTTACCAAGTGGGTCGAAGCAGCTTCCTACGCCTCCGTTACAAAGAATGTGGTTGCCCGCTTCAACAAGCAGAATCTCATATGCCGGTATGGTATTCCCAACAGGATTATTACGGACAACGGTACAAACCTGAATAACACTGTGATCACCACTCTGTGCGAGCAGTTCAAGATTCAACATCACAATTCATCTCCCTATCGGCCAAAGATGAACGGTGCTATTGAAGTCGTGAACAAAAATATCAAGAAGATCATTCAAAAGATGACAGTCACCTACAAGGACTGGCATGAGATGTTACCGTTTGCTCTGCACGGATATCGTACCATGGTGCGTACTTCAATAGGGAAACCCTCTTTTCTTTGGTATATGGCATGGAGGCTGTTTTACCTATGGAAGTTCAGATTCCTTCCTTGAGGATTATGAAGGATATTGGTCTAAGTGAAGACGATTGGATTCAGACTCGGCTTGATCAAATTAATCTGATCGACGAGAAACGACTTACTGCTGTTTGTCATGGTCAGATGTATTAAAAACGGATGATCAAGGCTTTCAACAAGAAAGTCAGACGTCAGGTATATCAAGTCGGAGATCTTGTAATCAAGCGGATCATCTTGTCGCAAAGTGATACCAGGGACAAGTGGACTCCTACTTACGAAGGACCATTTGTGATCAAGAACATCTTTTCTGGTGGGGCAATGATTCTGACCACCATGGACGGCGACGACTTACTGCACCCTACGAACGCAGACATAGTCAAAAAATACTACGCATAAAACAACCCGACAAGTTGAAAACCCAAAAGGGCGACTTGGGCAAAAATGGGCATCCCGGTGAATCGAAAACCCCAAAGGGAGGTTCAGGAAAATATTAGGGATAAATAAAAAAATCTGTACACCCGGCAAGTTGAAAACCCGAAAGGGCGACTTGGGCAAAAAAGTGTTTCCCAGTGGATCAAAAACCCGAAAGGGCGGTCCAAGCAAAAGTTAGGGAATTAAAGCGTATGACTATGTCTCGTCGGATCACTTTAAGAACAATCTCTTCACCAACAAGCTCTAAGCTTCTGATCAATCCAATCATCCGCGGACGAAGCAACAAATGGAAAAAATACTCAGAGTTGTGAAGGCTATAGCAGAATGGGAACCCCATGGAATTGTTACACATAGCCATCTTTCTTTTGTATAAATTTTTCTCAATTTTTACGACAACATTCTCTTACTAGGATGTCTGTCTCCTTTGTACAAAAATACTTACAAAAGTTAATAAAAAAGTACTTCAAAGTGAAGAAATTTTCTTGCCTTTCTTTTCTTTTTACACTTATGTTTTATTTGAAAACGTCCAATTATTTGTTAAAAAAGCATATGCATTTGAATGTAATCACTGCTTACAATTAAAACGAAATGAGAAAAGGTAATTACTGATAGGTTGAAGGTGTAGGAAAACGTATTTAGGCTATTCCAGAAGAAATCCCCTGCAGTATGTCATTTAGATCCTCAACAAAGCTAAAACCTTGAAGTACATATCCCCAGAGTAGTTAAGCTTCAAAATTCTCATCAGAGTTAAGTCTCTAAACTCCCGATCCCCAGTGGAGCCCGAAAACCCTGAAATACATATCCCCAGCAGAGCTAGAATACTATAAACCTTCTTCCCCAATGGAGTCAAATTTCCAACTATCAATTCCCAGCGGGAACCATTCAGTTTTCCCCAATTTCCCCAACAGGTTATCCTAAAAGTATGAGAATCAATCAGATAACAGTTAACTCTTTGTCTTATCCCCAACAAAGGATCCCCAATAGGTTGGCATACAAACTAAGCTCCTGTTTTCCCCGGCAGAATAAACACTCTCCCCACAGAGTTATTTCCCAACAGAACGAAGATTCTAGTTCCTGTTTCTCCATTTGAAGCCTCCAAGGTTTTAAGTCCCCAGTAGAGGTCGTCGGATTTTTTATTATTTCCCCAGGAAGGTCATGAAGAATTCTCACATTCCCCGCAGAAGTTGTCAAAGCTCTTATTAATCCCCACGAGTCACCAAGGATTTTCAATCCCCAGCAGTGGTCCCAGGATTTCTCATCTTCAATAATCAAAGATTTTTGGAATCCCCAACATCGGTCAAGGATTTATTTTCTTAGGAAGCAGTCAAAGATTTCATTATCTCTAGTTATCAAGGATTTATTTTCCTCAGCAAGACAGTTAATCAGCTTACATGCACATCCATTACATTCATATATCATAAACATTGTTGGAACATATTTTATTGCATCATACATATCATGCAACATAACTTTGTGTTTTAGCTAATATTCTACCCTTTTCAGGATAAGATTAAAAAATCTATCTTTAATAACTATTCAGAGATTTCAGATACAGTATGGATACACCCCAGACACGGCGGTCATTCTATTACTCATTCAGAATTTCAAGTCAAGATACAGTATGGATACACCCCAGACACATCGGTCATTCTACTACTCATTCAGACTCCAGCGATCAGATACAGACCATATACGCTCCAGACACGGAAGCCATTCTATTTCTCATTCAAATTCAACTATCAACTTCAAGTTCAGATACACTCCAGACACGGAAGTCGTTCTGTCACTTGTCCAGATCCCAGTTACAGTACAAATACACTCCAGACACAGAAGTCATTCTACTACTCATACAGATCTCAACTTCAAATACAGTCCAGATAGGCTCTAGACACGGTTGCCATTCTGTCACTCATTCGGAATTTATCCCCAGCATATAGATGCTCCATACACAAATGTTTCTCTGTCACCCATTCAGAATACAGATACACTCCAAACACGGCAGTCATTCTGATATTCATTCAAGAATCGAATACAGTTATAGCTCGGATACGCTCTAGACACGGACGCCATTCCCTTGCTCATACGAATCCCATCTCCAGATACAACTCAGATACGTTCCAAATACGGATACCATTCTGACGTTCATTCTCCTGATTTTCAACAAACGATCATGGATGGCATCTTTAAGCCCATCTCCATCAAGATTCTACCGTCTCCAAATGGCATCTTTAAGCCCATTCCCTCAACCTACATTTTTGGACGAGTGCAAATTTACAGGCACTCTAGTGTCCAATCCTCTTTTACCTTCGAGTCACGAAAGGCAAACTTGCCAATCTAACTCTTCAGGTTCAAGAAGATTGAACAGGGGAAACTGTTGTACCCCAAAATTTCCCTCTCATTTTATCAACATTTCTCATCACAAGGCTCTTGGAACTCAAGATCAAGCTAGAGTTTGCTCTGCTCAAGACACCTCCTTGCACTATTGACCTAAATTAGGGTTTGAGTTTGCACATGGATTTTTTGACTTACAAATGCCCAAAGTGACTTTCATACTTCATGTTGGACTCATAAGTTTGTCCATACCAAGTTTCAATCCTTGAATCAAATTTTTGCCCAGTCAATTAGACAGTTGACCTATAAATCAGCTGTATTGGGGAAAAAGTCAACTTTGGCCAATTTACAGTCAAACCTCATGAATTTTGACCCACATAAACATTATGAACTAATATGAACCATTTGATCAAGTTTGTACCACAACTCCACAAGAAATTTGATCAGATCACCAAAAGGGCAAAATGGTCATTTTTAGGGTTTTAACTGTACAAAGGCAATTTTTGACTGTTTGACCTAGCCAATGGCAAATTAGGCTCAACCATGGACTCAAGGAATCAATGGCATTATCTTGACCTATTCAACAACGTCAAAAGATCTCAAATGCATAGGATTGATAGATGAATTTTTCAGTTAACTAATCAAAATTTGACTGTACACTGAAAAGTCAAACTTTGACTTTTTGGTCAAAATCAAGTGCCAAGGGTCATTTTTCATCAAAACATGTTAAATTATGAAACTTGTTCATCAAGAAACCCAAAATTGCAAATTAGGGTTTGAAATTGAAAAATTTCATAACTTAGAAATTTTCTAAGTTATGAAATTTTCTTAATTTTTCCTAACTTTGTCCCACATTTCACCATGATGCAAATGGATTCAAATAAAACTTATAACATGAAAGATGTTGTCCTCCACAAAGTCTACAACTTTTATTCACAAAGTTTTCTCAAAAGAAGCTTGGATCTCAAGTTATGATTTTTGGAACAAGGGTCCCTAAAACTTTTAACTTAGAGAAATTTTGCCCTAGTTTAGGCAGGATTTTGACCCATCTTCTTGGACATTTTTCACATACTTCCACTTGGAGTCTCAAGTTGCATTTCAAATATGGATTATATGGCATGTTTCAAGCTTTCCAAATTATCCAAGAACTCCTCGAACACATTTGTGGTTAGGGAGAATCGAATGCTTGAAGTTGGCAAAAACTCACTTTGTATCCATGGCAAATACATGTTCACTCAAGTGGCATTTTCAAACCAGCATGCTTTGTACTAGTTTGAAGGCCTCTAAACCAATTTACACTCCTTAATTTAATGCAAATCCATCAGTCTAAGCATTTTTTTGGCCATTTGGGCATTGTACACAAAATTAAGCCTTAAGTAGAAAAAGGCACATTTCCATTCTTGAAAAGTTATGCTTTATGTCAAACCATGATCTTTGAAGCATAGGGACATATCTCAAAAGCCAAATCAAATCCACAAATTCCAGCAACCAATAGGATTGTGTGCAGCATATTAGATGGCTTGTACAGACCTGTAGGAAAAACTTACACATTCTTGCTTCACAAAGAAGAAAACTTGAAAAATCCTCCCAACTTGAAAACTAGCCATTGTTAGCTTAGACAAACATTGCAAACATATTTCACGCAACCCTTTGAGCAAGAAACATGAGGGCTTGAGCCTCAAAACCTCCCATAGCCAGAAATCACTCTTCTTTGGCAAAACAGCGCAGGTGCTACAACTTGAGTGCCATAGCTCATTTGGCTCGTGCGTTTTGCTCCTTTTTGCTTCAAATACCTTCCACTCAACTCACTCAAGCTATCCCAAACCTCCATTGCCAACTGTAACTCCATTTACAGTGTTCACCATTTTCATTTCAAGCTTATGCAGGTTGAGTTCTAGAGGTTGATTCAGGGACATTCAAGGAAAGCTAGCTATTGGAAAAGATCAAGTGAAGTTCAGGCAAGCTACCAAACACCTCAAAACTTGTTGAGAAGCACTGCATTTCCCTACTCGAATCCAACTGAAACAGGTTTTTTCTCACTTTCTATCTCTCTATTTAGGAACATTTAGCCTTAGGTTTGTGAATAAAAAATGTAGTGTTCATTGCTAGGAAGTTGTACATATGCTCAGTTTTCATTTATATTAAGTGTGCTAGGAGAATTTCATCCATGAATATGCTGAAAAAGTTAGGTCAGATTTTGGGGCCAGAGAAATTCTCGCTGGTCTTTGAGAGTTAGGATTAATGCTTTATTTGGTTATGTGATACGGTGGGAAGAGAACTGACTGTTTTTTGGAATGCTGGTTTGCGTTTTGCGTATGTGTTCACAAAATGTCGCGGTAAGCAAGAGTCGCCACCCTCTTTTATTTTATCCAACAAGGAAAGGAAAAAAGCACAAAAAATTTCCTTTTTCGAGATGTTTCTCGGGTTCGGGGGGTAGATTATAGAAAGGGAAGGTGTTAGCACCCTTTCTATCCGTGGTTATCCACGGGCTCTTAGGTACTTGCTCAAAGTGTTTTCAAAAATTGCTTTTCTTTGTGTTTGTGGGTTTGAAAGAAGTTTTTGTTTGAAGGGTGTAAGTGCGAAAAGTTTTATTTTGTTTTGAAAGGAGCAAGTACTTAAGAACCATCTACTTACTCGAAAAAAAGAATCAAGCTGTGCTAATGTCCTTTAGATAATGCTATCCCACTATTGATGAGTAGGTAGCACCGTCGCTGGAGTTTAAGGGTCAATTCGATTAAGGGACGTGTGGTCACTAAAGCAATATTAGGACGCCTTAGCGGTAACCCTAATGTCTTAGATCATTATTCCGAGGCAACCGTTTCGAGGCAACTATGATCTTTAGACAAGAGGGCGACCTCTAAAGTGACCTATACTCAATGACCACGTTCGAAGGCAACCAAGTGAGGTGTACCCTAAGAGTGCGCATGTGCGAGTGTGTTATTAATGAGGAAAAAGTTTAATTGGTTAATTAAATAATAAATAATAAAACAAAAACAATTAAATAAATAAATTAAAAAAAGAAAGAAATAAAAATAACCCAGGGGGGTTCAGGCCCAATTTGGAGGTGAAACTAGCAATTTGAAGCCCATTTGCACGCAGGCCTGGGTTGACTTCCTGATTCCCTATGCCTTGGTTGACTTGAGAACATGATGGTCATCACATCTAGACCACCAGATTTGGCCTGGGGCCATCTGGCAGGCATCTAGTTGATGGTGTATGATGGACCATAATTGCTGAAACGCGTTGGAATATCTGCAGAAAAATAATAATATGCAATATAGTGGACCTGGGATTCGAACCCAGGTTCTGTGAGTCATTGATCAACACCCTTACCACTCAGCCAGCGCGTCTTAATTGTTAGTGGAATGGGCAGTAATCATTATATTGGGAAAACAAACAATATGCCAGAAAATTAAAAAATAAGCGCGAAATATGAATGACCCAATTGGAACAGGCCACGTCTTTGTCTTCTTCGCTGGACCTGGTTCTTTTTCCTGCGGATTTACATCCGCAGCTAAATCTATAGCTGCATCATAAAATTAGTTCTAGGCTATAAAAATACCAACCAAGACCATAGTCATGATCGTCTCTTCCTCCTGAACACGTCTATGTCCATTAATGGCCTTGATTTCACCTGTAGCAAAAATTCCCAAAAACGAATACCAAGAAACCTAGAATCGGATAGGGGTTATAGGCCATGAAAATGCAATTCAATAATGCAAAAAGCTTCTAAATGGAACGATAAGCATGAATATGTAAGGATTTTGCCAAGAAAGTGCAAGAATATGAGGATACGATTTCAAGTGCAGAGTGGTTTTTTGAAGGACTTACAGCGCGATTGAGAGGGTGTGATGACCTATTTTTGATTGCTTCTCACTCGGTGGATGTCCAGCAATTGAATAGCGTTGAGTTTTGGCCTTGCAAACACCTCTATGCTCGATTTTAGTTTCAAGCTTTTCCACCTTTTTTCAAGTTTTGATTTTTGTGATTCTGCATTTTGTAACCCCTGATTCGTGTACCTTTGGCTTGCATATGTAATGAGCATTGGATTAGGTCAAGTTTTGGGCTTTGAATCCTTATGCATTGATGTTTGAAGACGCGATTTGATTCACCATTAAAAAGCTTCCAAATTGGTCAAAAATCCAATATTTTGTTCATGATATGGCTTGATTTGGATTTGATTATGTCCATGATGATATTTAAGACCTATATCAATCAAAAAGATCCTAAATGATCAATATTTGGATTTTATTTGGATTTAAATTGATTTAAAATGAATTAATTCAATAAAAATCAAATAAAATAGAAACATTAATAAATGGACACAAGGCTGAAGCTAGGACACGTGTGTAGTGTGACAAGACCAAATCAAGTGGAAAAGAATGGGCCCATTTGACAAAATTTGAAGTTTTGGGGATAGTTGACTTTTGGCAATTTTGCAAAAATGCCCAACTTCAACAATGCATAACTTCTTCAATTTTGAACTTTTGGAGGTTTTATTGGACTTTTTAGAAACCTTGAGATGTCCTATAACCAACCCTATTGGTCTCATCCAATTTTGATATTCCATGCTCAAGTTATAAGCTTTGGAAAAAAAGGTGTTTTGTTAACTTTCAAAAATGACCTATAATGTCCAAATTTGTAACTTCTTATGAGTGCATTTCTTGATCTTGGGGTACGAAGATGGATTTTAGGAAATTGCATCCTCTTCAAAATGAGTTTGGATGGGTCATTTCTCATAAAGTATGAGAAAGTTATGCTTGGTCAAAGTTGAGTTGACTTTTCCTATAAAACCCTAATTTAGCAACTTTTGAGTCTTGATGAATTTTGAGCAATCCTTGATGAATCATGATCAACCCTTGATAAAATGATGAAATATCCTTCAAAATGAGAATGTTGACAAAAAATCTTGAAGCTTGACTGTATTTGGGTCGCAGTTGACTTTTGCCCTAGCACAGTCGATTTTTGGACTCCTTGAGCAATTGACTGACCAAACTTCCTCTTCAAGGCTTGAAATTTGACATGGATGAACTTGAGATCATATTAGGACATTGGGGAGAACTTGAGGTCATTTGGATGCAAGGACCTTGATGCAACACAAAACCCTAACTTGAGGTTGACTGCCTTAGGAGATGACTTGACTGTCCAACTCTTGAGCAATCTTGAGCAACTTGGAGATTATTCTTGCAATGTCTTGGGAAATATGGGAGGGCAAATTTTGGGGTACAACAGCTGCCCCTGTTCAATTTTCTTAAACCTGAGGATATAGATTGGCTTTCGGGTCTTTCGTGATCCGAAGGTGGAAGATGATTGAACACTAGAGTGCCTAGAAATTTGCACTCGCATGAAGTGGTATCAACAATGTGATGTCGGGAATGGGCTTAAAGGTGCCATTTGGAGGCTGTTGATAGATGGTCTGAACTTCGACTGGAATACGAATCAGGGAGATCTTATCGGCGATCTGACTGAACCAGAGGAGGTCTTGGATTAACTTTGACTGGATCGGCATCAGAAAAATCTTTAGGAATCGATTTAACTGGACCAGACAAGGTCTTGGAATAACTACAACTGGATCGGCATCAGAAAAATATTTAGGAATCGATTTAATTGGACCAGAGAAGGCCTTTGGCTGTATCGTCATCAGAAAAATCTTTAGGAATCGATTTAACTGAACCAGACAAGGTCTTGGGATAACTTCAACTGGATCGACATCAGAAAAATCTTTAGGAATAAATTTGACTGGACCAGAGAAGGACTTTGGCTGGATCGGCATCAGAAAAATCTTTAGGAATCGATTTAACTGGACCAGACAAGGTCTTGGAATAACATCAACTGGAATACGAATCAGGGAGATCTTATCGGTGATCTGACTAAACCAGAGGAGGTCTTGGATTAATTTTGACTGGATCGGCATCAGAAAAATCTTTAGGAATCGATTTAACTGGACCAGACAAGGTCTTGGAATAACTTCAACTGGATCGGCATCAGAAAAATCTTTAGGAATCGATTTAACTGGACCAGAGGAGGTCTTCCACATAGTTGAGAATTTAACTGCATCTCTCCTGAAAGGTAAAGGTCAGTCATATGCAATGCATGACATGGATCAAGCAATGATGTTCTTAACATAAATGAGATTGTATGGTATAATGCGTATATGCATGTATCATGATGTATGGAAATGTAATGTTTGTAGCTGGGGAAAATAAATCCTGGATAACTTGCTGGAGAATAGAGTTGAATTCTTCGTTTCC
Organism: Vicia faba; assembly: GCA_948472305.1. Lineage (NCBI taxonomy): Eukaryota > Viridiplantae > Streptophyta > Magnoliopsida > Fabales > Fabaceae > Vicia > Vicia faba. The sequence continues at coordinate 1,026,068,659 of OX451736.1, read as the reverse complement.
GCTGAGGATGATGAACGAAGGTGATTGCGAGAATAAACCTGCGGGAGAAGAGAACTCCATTGGGGAATAAACTGATGAGGAGATTACTCTGTGGGGTAGAGATGCTCTTCTGAGGATTCCATTGATAAACTCCGCTGGGGATGGATTACCGTTGCTGGTGATATTGAATCTATTGAGGATTGAATTCCTGTTTGTGAAAGGAAAGAACTTCGCTGGTGATGATCTTTCAGTTACGATTTGCTGGGGATAACCTGTTAGACGTTTGTGGGGATAATCCTCTGAGTTCTGCTGGAAATGATCTTTTGAACTTGGCTGGGGAGATTTATTTTTGTACTCCGCTGGGGATAAACTTCTAGAGTCTACTGGGGATGATGCTTCAACTCCGTTGGGGAAGCTTTTTCAGGCTGTGCTGGGAAATGTTGACTCCACTGGGGGTATCTTGTATTCTGCCGGGGAACATTCTTATACTCCGTTGGGGAATATTAAGATTGCCGGGGATATCAAGCCTTTTTAGGGCTAATGGTAGATAAACTCTGCTTGGGAAGAGCATTGCTGATTTGTTCATAGTTGTAAGCCTCAGCTGGGAGAGCTACCATTGCTGCCTTACTCTGCGGGGAGTTCAAGTATCTTAGCCATATTCTTCAGCTGAATTTACCATCGTACCGGGTGGACAGAGCGACTACACAACTTTGGACAATTGTATTGCCCCTGTTTCTGATATTACCAGTAATTCGTCTTTTGTTTCGCACGTAAATATTTATGAGCAGCAATTAGTGTCAAATGCATATATCAAAAATGAACATTGAACGTTCTTTGCAAAACAAAATAGATAAAGGAACAACAGTTTGAAATTTGTCTGAAAATGAATTGTATTGTATGATCGGTGGAAATATAACTGACTGTTTTTTAAGCTGGTTTCGCGAAATGTCGCGGTAAGCAAGAGTCGCCACCGTCTTTTATATTCCTCCAACATGGAAAGGACAAAAGCACAACAAAATTCCTTCTTTGAGAATGTCTCTCGGTTCGGGAGGTAGATTTATAGAAAGGGAAGATGTTAGCACCCTTTCTATCCGTGGTTATCCACGGGCTCTTAGGTACTTGCTCTTATGTTTTCAAAATTTGTTTGCTTTTCAAGTGTGTGTGGGTTTTGAAAAAAAGTTCGTTTGGAAAACTTCTAAGTAACTCTTGTATCAGTCCTCAAGAGTATATGAAAAATTTGTTTGAAAACTTTTAGAAAGTGTAAGTGTGAAAAGTTGTTTTTGTTTGTTTGAAAAGAGCAAGTACCCATGAGTCATCTACCCACCCTAAGGAATTAAGCTGTGTAAGTGTCCTTTAGATAGTGCTATCCCACCATTGAGAGGTAGGTAGCACCACCGTTGGAGGTGTTCGGGTCAATTCGATTAAGGGACATGTGTGGTCACCGAAGCAACAGTTAGGACACCTTAGAAGTAACCCTAATGTCCTAGATCCTTTTTAATCCGAGGCAACCGTTTCGAGGCAACTGTTTTCGAGGCAACTGTTTTCGAGGCAACTGTTTCGAGGCAACCAGATCTTTAGACAAAGGGTGACCTCTAAGACGTCCTATACTTGATGACCACCTTTCGAAGGCAACGAGTGAGGCGTACCCTAGAAGTGGTGTGTGCTTTGTGTGTTGTATTCAGTTAATGTTTGTCTTTGTAATTAGTGAGCTACAAGTTGTTTTTATCTACATACATTCTTTCATGCAAGTTTAGCAATTAAGGGGGTGCGGAAAGTAAATTGCGGAAACATAAATCCTACGCTATTACAAGGCGCGGGTCTATACATCGCCAAAAATACAAAGACCCGTTTTTGGTAAATAAGTACGGAAAGTTAAAATAAAGCAATAAACCTAATTAACTATTACATGTCTTAGAAGCATTTACATAATAATAAACTATAAGGAATTAAAACTAAAATGCGCGCGAAAGAAAGAATTGGGAATGTCTTAAGGGTGTTGACCCTTTTGAAAAGAAATTGATTTTTTTTGTCTTTTTGTAATTAAAATGAAATTAAAACTAACTAATGACTAATTAATTAATTTAATTAAAAGAAAATATTTTTTTTGTTTTTATGTTTTTATGAAATAAAATAAAAAGAAATGAAATTAAAAGTTAATCTAATTCTAAGTTATTTTAATTGTTAAAAGAAAAGTCGAAATTGCCTAATTAAACTATTTATTTGTTAATATTTATTTACAAAAATAATATGAGAATAATACTAATAATAATGTTAATTCTATTTTTTTGATTTTTTTATGAAAAAAGTTAGTTATGTTAATTTAATGATAGAATAATTTTTTTGGTATTTTTTGGATCAATTTTGATAATTAAAAGCAATTAAAAGTCAATTTAATGATTATTTAACAATTAATTAAAATATGCATGCAAAAATATTAATTTTAATGTCAAAAATTAAATAAACATTTTTCTGATTAAAATGCAAAAGGAAAATATTTTTTTGTGATTTTTTAAATGCATGAGAAAATTATTTAAAGATAAACTAAATTAGGATAAAAATATTAAAAAAAAAGGAAAAAAACATAGAAAGCATGTTAATTATGGAAAAGGGAAAGAAAAAAATGCCAGGACCATGATTCGAACTCGTGCCCTCTGGAGAGATCCACTAACGCGTTGCCATCTGAACCAGCTGTCTTTGGTGTCATTATTCTGCAATCAAATGGTTAAAAACGAAAACGTGGCATGTTTGAATTTTAAACACAGTCAGCACGCGTGGGACCCAGGTATAACATGGAAGCGAATCAGATTGAGCCATCATGCCACGCCAGCAACGCCTGAGTCTTTAACAGTCAACGACGCCGGAGCCCTAGCTCCGGTCGTCTTCTCCGGCGAGTGCTATGGCCGATCCTGCAAAATAGGGGAAATCAAAGAAAAAGAAGGACCTAGTCACCCTAATTCGACCCCTGCGGATTCAATGGTGCCATTATTTTGGCCTGAAAACGACTGTACAGGGAGTTTCGAAGAAGATAACCAAAACGGCCCTAGCAATGGCAGGTCCTTACTCCTGCGTTAAAACTTGCATGGTATGCGTCAAATGCATTCTAATGAGTGTCCTGAGTTCACACAAGCCATCAAAAACAGTTAATGATGCATGAAATATAAAAAAAGAATTCAAGAAATTTGACAAACCAATGAGAGCTAGAGGGCACGATCTGGGATGCTTTGGCTTCGTGTAAGGGTTGAAAATGATTACTGTTATGCCCAGGAACACGATTGGATGCCTAACACTCTTTGAAATTTTCTAGAAGAACAGATTCGAATTTGTCAACTTTGGAAAATTTTTGAAAGAACTAGGGTTGCCGCTTCAGAGGTTTCTCGGTTGTGTTTTGTGTTGGGAAAGCTTGCATATATGTTTTGTAATGTGTATCAATCAAAATAAAGGACCTTTAAGCCTTGCAATTATGTTCTTGATTTTGCCATGAACCTCCATTAAAGCAACTTACCATTCTTGTCAAAATTTTAAATTTCATGCTTGGAATAGGTCTTGCACGAATTTGGAAGGTGAATGATGGTGTATCAAAGCTATTCAACACATAATATATCCCTTAATTAATTTTCTTGATTTTTATTTGAATTTTAAAGATTTAAAATGAATTAAATCAAATAAAATTAAATAAAAATGGAAAAATTAATTTTTAATCTTGAAATAAATTGTGGGACACGTGGGAAGCATGGCCAAGCTGAATCAAGTGGAAAAAGTGGGCCCCTTTTGTCAAAAATGAAGTTTCAAGGATAGTTGACTTTGGCCATTTCACAAAAATTTCCCAACTTCTCCAATGCATATCTTGCTCAATTTTGAAGCTATGAACATGTTCTTGGACATTTTGGAAAGGTCTTGAAGTCCTCTAACCAATGTCTTTGGTCCCATGTCATTTTGATTTACCAATCTCAAGTTATGGTCTTTGACTTAAAGTCCCTTTTTGTTGACTTTTGAAAATGACCTATAATGTTGAAATTGATAACTTTTTGTGAAAGCATTTCTTGGATTTGGAGTGTGAAGATGAGTTGTAGTAAATGTCCTCCCCTTCAAAATGAGCATTGGATGGGATTTTTCTGATGAACCATGAAAAAGTTATGCCTTGGTCAAGTTACAGTTGACTTTTCAACTGTCCAAAAATAGAAACCTTTGACACCTTGATGATTTTTGAGCCATTCTTGTGGAATCATGGTCAAGACTTGACCAAATGATGATTGTGGCTTCAAAATAAGATGTTGACCAAATTTTTTGACTTTTGACTGCCAAATGACCATTTTGCCCCTACAGTTGACTGTGAAGCAATTAGGGTTTTTGATTGTGCAACTTGACCTTGTGAGCCTTGAAACTTGACATGTATGTGCTTGACAATGTATATGAGCATATGGGACTTGATTGAGCCCTTGAAAACCTCAACTTCCTTGCAGGAACCAAAACCCTAGTTTGACTGGCTTAGGAGGGTGGTTTGACTGTGCAGCCCTTGAGTAGACTTTGAACCATTTGAGGTGATGCTTGGCAAAACTTTGAAGATTATGGGAGGGAAAATTTTGGGGTACAACATATTGATTTGAAGTTTGGCCTACAAATAGGCATTTTTGTACAAGAGGCTGACGTCCTAGTAAGAGAACGCCGCCGAACAAATAGAATTTATACAATTTGTGAAAAACTAAACAAAACAGCTATGTGAATAATCCCACTGGGTTCCAACTCTGCTATTGCCTTTATGTCTTCGAGCATCTCATCACTTTGCTACTTAGTTGAAGGTAGATCAGATTGATTAGTGTCGTCCGAGCTTGATAGTCGATACCGAAGTCTGGATGCAAGATGATCCAATGAGACATAGTGTTACACTTTGATCCCTAATTTTTGCCTGGACCGCCCTTTCGGCTTTTCAGTCTACCGGGATACCCTTTTTTGCTCAAGCCGCCTTTTCAGGTTTTCGACTTGCCGGGTGTACAGATTTTTTCATTTTTATCCCTTATTTTTGCCCGAACCCTTTTGGTTCGCCGGGAAGCCCTTATTTTTGCCTAGGCCAGTCAACCTAGCGGGTCTTTGATTATGCGTAGTATCTTTTTACTATGTCTGCATTGACGGGGTGAGGAAGGTCGTCATCATCTATGGTGGTTAGAATCATAGCTCCTCTTGAGAAAATGTTCTTAACCACAAATGGCCCTTTGTAAGTAGGGGTCCATTTTCCCCTGGGATCACCTTGAGGTAATATGATGCGCTTGATAACCAGGTCCCCAACTTGATACTCTTGTTGTCTAACTTTCTTGTTAAATGCCTTGATCATCCGTTTTTGGTACGTCTGACCATGACAAATAGCAGTAAGTCTCTTTTCGTCGATTAGGTTTAGCTGATCAAGCCGAGTCTGAATCCAGTCATATTCGCTCAAACCTGCATTCTTCATGATCCAAAGAGAGGGTATCTGAACTTCAATGGGCAAGACTGCCTCCATGCCATATACCAAGGAATAAGGTGTTGCCCCTGTTGACGTCCGTGCTGAGGTACGGTACCCATGAAGAGAAAATGGTAACATCTCGTGCTAGTATTTGTATGTCACTGTCATCTTTTGCACAATCTTCTTAATGTTCTTATTAGCCGCTTCGATAACCCCATTCATCTTCGGCCGGTAGGGAGAAGAGTTATGATGCTGTATCTTTCATTGCTCGTAGAGCTCGGTGATCATCTTGTTGTTTAGATTAGTACCATTATCCGTAATGATCCTCTCCGGTACACCGTATCGACAAATCAGATTGTGCCGAATGAATCGTGCCACGACTTTCTTGGTTACTGTAGCAAAGGAAGCTGCTTCAACCCACTTTGTAAAGTAATCAATAGCTACCAGGATGAAACGATGCCCGTTGGATGCTGTAGGTCTGATCTCGCCGATCATATCAATGCCCACATTGCAAAAGGCCAAGGAGCTGTCAAGACATTCAGAGGAACTGGAGGTATGTGCACCTTATCAGCATAGACTTGGCACTTGTGACACGTCCGAGAATGCTGATAGCAATCAGCTTCCATTGTGGACCAATAATATCCTTCCCGAAGGATTTTCTTTGCCATGGTGTGTCCACTGGAATGAGTTCCGAAAGTACCTTCATGTAACTCCGCCATGATCCTTTCTGCCTCACTCTTATCCATACAACGCAGTAAGGTTGAATCATGGTTACGCTTGTAAATAATGCCATTGCTGATGAATAACTTTGCTGTGAACCTCCTCAGAAACTTCTTATCATTAACAGATGCACCCTCGAAGTACTCTTGAGTTTCAAGATACCTTTTCACCTCATGATACCAGGGCTTTTCTGGTGCCTCCTCAATCTCAAGATCACAACAATGTGCAGGTTCGTCCAATCTTTCAATGATGATCCAGGGGGCCTCATTGTCCCAATTGACTTTGAACATAGAAGACATCATAGCCAACGCGTCCGCCAAATGATTCTCCTCTCTAGGGAAGTGTTCAAAGGTTATATCCTCAAAATGGGGAAGCAACGTCAATACATACTCCTTGTACGGAATAAGATTTGGGTGTTTCGTATCCCACTCGCCTTTGATCTGACTGATCACAAGAGAGGAATCTCCGAAGACACTTAGAAACTTAATCCTTAGGTCAATTGCTGCTCGAAGACCCATGATGCACGCTTCATACTTCGCCATGTTGTTGGTGCAGTTGAAACATAATCGGGCCGTGAACGGAGTATGAGAGCCTTTATGAGATATGATCACAACGCCAATTCCATTACCCAAAGCGTTCGAAGTTCCATCAAAGTACATAGACCATCGGGATCCCTCCTCAGGTCCTTCATCCGTTCCAGGTGTCTCGCAATCAGTTACCAACATGATATTCTCGTCCGGAAATTCAAAGTTCATAGACTGGTAATCATCCACTGCCTGATGTGCCAAATGGTATGCCAACACACTTCCCTTAATTGCCTTTTGGGTCGTATACTGGATGTCATACTCAGTCAAGATCATCTGCCATCTTGCTATTCTTCCGGACAAAGCAGACTTTTCGAAGATATACTTGATTGGATCCATTTTTGATATCAATAGAGTAGTGTGAGTCAGCATATACTGTCTCAGCCGGCGAGAAGCCCATGCCAAAGCGCAACAAGTTTTCTCGAGCAGTGAGTATCGGGTCTCACAGTCGGTAAACTTTTTGCTAAGGTAATAAATAGCATGCTCTTTTCGGCCAGACTCGTCATGCTGACCCAGCACACACCCCATTGAGTTGTCGAGTACTGTCAAGTATAAGATCAAAGGTCTCCCTTCAACTGGAGGCATCCGAATGGGTGGCTCTTGGAGATACTCTTTGATCCTTTCGAAAGCGGCCTGATATTCATCGTTCTAACGCACCACTTGATCTTTCTTCAGTAGCTTGAAGATTGGCTCACAAGTAGCAGTCAGGTGCGAGATGAATCAGGCAATGTAGTTCAGACGTCCAAGAAAGCCTCTGACTTCTTTCTCTGTTCTGGGAGCTGGTATCTATTGTATGGCTTTCACTTTTGCAGGGTCCACTTGAATACCTTTGTCGCTTACGACGAAACCCAGCAGTTTACCAGACCTCACCCCGAAGGTGCACTTGTTCGGGTTTAACCTTAGCTTGTATAACTTCAACCTGTCAAACAGCTTCTGCAGATGGTCAAGGTGTTCTTCCTCAGTCTGGGACCTTGCAATCATATCGTCGACGTATACTTCAATCTCATGATGGATCATGTCATGAAACAAAGCAACCATGGCACGCTGATACGTTGCCCCAGCATTTTTCAATCCAAAACGCACGACCTTATAGCAAAAGGTACCCCACTGAGTAACAAAAGTTGTCTTCTCCATGTCTTCGGGAGCCATTTTAATCTGATTATAATCGGAGAAACCATCCATAAAGGAGAATACCTTGTGCTGAGCGGTGTTGTCAACCAGAATGTCGATATGAGGTAGAGGAAAGTCATCCTTGGGGCTTGCCTTGTTCAGATCCCTATAATCGACACACATTCGAACCTTACCATCCTTCTCCGGCACTGGAACCACATTGGCAACCCACTGAGGGTAAGAAGTAACTGCTAGAAAACCGGCGTCAAACTGTTTCATCACTTCAGCCTTGATTTTCTCAGACATCTCTGGGCGCATTCGGCGGACCTTCTGTTTCACGTGAGGACAGTCTTCCTTGGTAGGTAGGCGATGCACCACAATATCAGTATCCAAACCAGGCATATCTTCGTAAGACCAGGCAAAGATCTCAACATAGTCATTTAGCATCTGAATCAACCGTTGTTTCACACTAGCTTCCAGATTTGCACCGATCTTGACCTCTTTCTTATATGTCTCGGTACCCAGATTCACTGTTTCCACTGGCTCTTCATGTGGCTAAATGGACCTCTCTTCTTGAAGTAACAGTCTTGCAAGTTCACCAGGCACTTCACAATCATCTTCACCTTCGTCTTCGGCTAAGTTGATCGGATTTTAGAAGTCATAACTGCCAGTAGCAGAGTCGTTACCAGTGAGATCCAGAGTGGATTTAGACCTGTATATGTGAGTGTGTGCAAAATAGCTATTTTGCAATATATAATAAAGAAAAACAAGGAGCGTAAAATTTGAAATGCAAGAACGTCCAATGCTTTTATCAATGATATATGAAAATGACACACATAAAGCCCTCACAAATGAAGCCACAGTGCCCCGGGTAAGACACCGGGCCATAAAGTTTAAAACATTGTCTATTACAAATTCAAAACAAAAGTTTCATTACTGAGTGATAACAGAAACGGACATGGAATCCTTCGCTGTCCAGTTGCTTAGCCCACCATTGGCAGTCAGGTAGATCCAACTGTCAATATCAAACTCTTCATCATCGTCGTCCCCGATGGCATTCACCCCCGCATCCTGTTTAGGCTTCTCTGGTGCTCCGAACTCGATCTCTTTCGCATCAATTAAGTCCTGTATCTTATTCTTCAAATTCCAACAATCATCTGTATTATGCCCCGGGCTATCAGAGTGATAAGCACATCGGGCATTAGGGTTATACTTCGGTGAGGTTGTATTTGGATTCTTCGGGGCTTCCCTTGGAATCACTAGATTGGTCTTCAGCAACTGTGGCAGAATATGAGATAAGGTCATGTTGAGATGGGTGAATTGACTTCAAGGTCTCTCATCCTTTTGTTGATTGTTGTACTGAGGAGCACCAACAGGTTTTGAAATAACAACCGCATTAACAACTTGGCGGTGTTCAGGTCTATTCTGTCTTTTCAAACTGTAGACAGCACTGGACTCTTTCTTAAACGGCTTCTTCTTGGTGCTCGATGAGGCACCCTTTTGTATCTTACCAGCCTTAATACCAGCCTCAATCCTTTCACCGGTCAAAATTAGCTCCGTAAACCCAGACGAAGAGCTCCCAATCAGGTGGTTGAAAAATGGACCAGACAGGGTCCCCAGAAACATATCAACTAGCTCCCGATCAGCCAAGGGTGGTTGCACTCTACCGACGAGGTCCCTCCACTTCTGAGCATAATCTTTGAAACCTTCACCCATTCCCATTGACATACCCTGCAGTTGGGTACGCGTGGGAGCGAGGTCGGAGTTGTATTGATACTTCCTGTAGAATGTAGTAGCCAAATCTTCCCAACTGCAAATACTGGCTCCGTCCAACTGGTAGAACCATTCAAGCTGAGTCCCTGAGAGACTGTCTTGAAAGAAGTGGATCCATAAGTTCTTATCATCGGTGTACGGCTGAATCTTCTTTACATATGACCAGAGGTGCATCTTCGGACAAGAAACTTCGTCATATTTGGCAAAGGCTGGTGCCTTGAACTTGTGGGGAATCACTACCCCAGATGATAGACCTAGATCACCAAAGTCCAGACCAGGCACTTTCTGAACTTCCATAGCACTCAACCGGTCTTCCAGTTGCTTGTATCTATCCTCGGCAGGAGGATACTGGTCTTCATCGAAGTCTGTCTCGTTGTCGGAGACCACAGGGCTAGGAGCCCTCCTTTCTTCCTGAATATCTTTCCCTCCAGATGAGATAGTCAAATCAACTTCATTCTGAAGCCTGTTTCCAAACCTGTGACCAGTGTTGAACAGGATTGTCCTCTTCTTCTTCTTCTTCTTCTTCTCTTCCAGAATCAGGTTCTTCAGATCTTGCTGACCCTTAGCTAGATTCATGAATAACTCTTGAAATTGGGCATTCTGGGCCTGGAGGGCCTTGATGGCTTGCTCAGTTGAAGGTTCAGCAGACATGATGAGTGCTGAAATAAACAGCAAAGAAGATAAGAGACCTGTAATGGGTACCTGTTATGGAGTGCATGGGATGAAATGCGTATGACATGATTTCAAAGACAATAGGGAGATTCAAATTTGTAAACAAGAAATGAAACACACTTTATTAGATAAACTTTGGAATTCAAATTGTTCAACAAATTGCCCTTAAGGCGTTTACAAGAATGGAAATACTGAAAAGTAAATAAAACTGGAAAGGAAACAATCAACGGTCAATCATTGCTCCCATGGTCTCTTCTTATCGGTGCGGACATAGTCATTGAGAATCCGCTCGTTCTCCAACTGCCTAGTCAACCTCTGGATCTTCTGCTCTTGCTCGTTGAACTTCTCTCGGTAAGCATCCCGTTCCTCTCTCAACTGCATCCAAGACCTTTTCAGTGCCCCGATGTCAATGGGCATGTAAGGATGGAGGATGGTTGGAAGAACCCCTTCTTCATTATCAATTTCAACAATGATAGGCCGGACGGCTTCATATGGCATACCCAGCTTTTGGGCACGGATACAGACCCATCTGAGATATGGCTCCATCGAAAGTGAAGTCTTTGGACCCAGCTCGTGTGGATCAGATCTGTGAACTCTATCCCATGCCTTTATGAATCTGCGACGTTGTTCGTCGCTATCCCCTTGAAAATCAAAGATGATACTAGGCATTAACAGCTCATGAGGTTCTTCTCTTCTGGCTCTCCCAAACTGACGTAAGGCCAAACACGTATTGTAAGAAATTCCTCCATGGGTTCCTAACAGTGGAACATTGGGATACTCCCCACAGCGATCAATGATAGCCTCTTCATCCATACCCTTGAGAGTCCAGATAATGTCATTATGAGAGAGAGATATAACCCTATAAGCCCATCCTATGCCTTCTTTGTTCTTCAGCACTGACTTGGGGAGGTGCGAAATAAACCACCTCGCTAATAAAGGAGCACAACACATCAAGGTTCCCCGCTTTCGGGCCGTACAAGCATAAAGCTGATGAAGAATGTCACCCAAGAGAGTGGGTACAGGATTACGAGAGATGAAGATTTTTACCGCATTTACATCAACAAAGGAGTCAGAGTTCGGAAACAATACCAAGCCATATATCAGAAGAGCCAGAATATCCTCGAATGCCTTGAAGTCTAGACTATCCCAGAAATAATTAGCCTTACCAACCAAAAACTTAGTCAGAAATCCCTTTGCTCCACTTCTAGTTTCCCAATTAGCCATTACCTCTTCTTTGGTCAAATGAAGGGCTGCAGCAATCTCTTCGGGCCTAAGAATCTTCTCCCAACCAGTAAACGGGGTCTGCTCCAGAATAGAGATACCAAGCAGATCAGAGAACTCTTCTAAAGTGGGAACCAGCTGGTAGTCCTGGAAAGTAAAGCAATGGTACAACGGATCATAGAATTGGACCAAAACACTCATCATCTGTTCGTCCAATTTGGAGGTGACCAAACTGAGAAGATACCCATGTCTTCTGATGAATGAGGTAGTATCAGGCATCTTTGCAATCAACTCTTTAAGCACAATGGGAACCTGGAAAAATTTAATCCGGATGGTATTCCTACGCATGGGCATCATGATGACCTACAAAACAGAACAAAGATGAATCCCTCCTGTCTTTGAAATAGGTTAGTCCAATGCAAGATGTATGCAATGTTATGATGTCATGATGTCATGATAGTAAGCACATCACAAGTATCCACAAATAGCAAACATGGTAAAGGCACATAAGTCACACAGAGAGCCCTTAGATTTTAGGCTGGCAAGGAGCTTAGGTACTACCCTCTTTCAGCTCAGTTGGTTTAAACCTGTCCTAAAAATAGTAACCGGGTTCTAGAGGATCTCAATATCACTGACTACCCTCAATCGGTCATAATTCCAATTTAGCAACCTTTTCTTGCAGCTGGAATCATCACGAGAGTTTAGTCTCAATGAGTGTAGCATACTGCTACTGTTCTATGGCCAAGTTGGTCAATTTAAAGGTTCTAAGGCCAGTTGGTGCTTAATGACCCCTTAGATGACCCATATTCTCCTCGTTCTAACACAAGGGATATCGGTACAATCTAAAGTGCCACACTAATGTAGCTACTGCTTTAACCGTATCGGTCTACGCCGTACAGTTCCCTCACAGTTTATTGCTACTTACCTAAAGGGTATCCCCAGATCTGGGTTAGGATCTATAGTAACTCCGATACAAGCCCACAAATATAAATCATACAAAGCATACAATTGAAAACACAATGATCTAATCCTAAGGTACACCCCACTTATAATAGTTCCCCAGCAGAGTCTCCAGTTCTGTGATACGGTGGGAAGAGAACTGACTGTTTTTTGGAATGCTGGTTTGCGTTTTGCGTTTGTGTTTGCAAAATGTCGCGGTAAGTAAGAGTCGCCACCGTCTTTTATTTTATCCAACAAGGAAAGGAAAAAAGCACAGAAAAATTCCTTTTTCGAGATGTTTCTCGGGTTCGGGGGTAGATTATAGAAAGGGAAGGTGTTAGCACCCTTTCTATCTGTGGTTATCCACGGGCTCTTAGGTACTTGCTCAAAGTGTTTTCAAAAATTGCTTTTCTTTGTGTTTGTGGGTTTGAAAGAAGTTTTTGTTTGAAAGGTGTAAGTGCGAAAAGTTTTATTTTATTTTGAAAGGAGCAAGTACTTAAGAACCATCTACTTACTCGAAAAAAAGAATCAAGCTGTGCTAATGTCCTTTAGATAATGCTATCCCACTATTGATGAGTAGGTAGCACCGTCGCTGGAGTTTAAGGGTCAATTCGATTAAGGGACATGTGGTCACTAAAGCAATGTTAGGACGCCTTAGCGGTAACCCTAATATCTTAGATCATTATTCCGAGGCAATCGTTTCGAGGCAACTATGATCTTTGGACAAGAGGGCGACCTCTAAAGTGACCTATACTCAATGACCACGTTCGAAGGCAACCAAGTGAGGTGTACCCTAAGAGTGCACATGTGCGAGTGTGTTATTTCGGTTAATTTTGTCTTTGTACATGTCATGGGTGAGCTATGTTGATTTTAAGTTCATACATTCGATCTTGTCATGCATTCCTTATTACCAAACATCTAACAGTTTATGGATTGCGGAAATTAAAGCTAACTATTACAAGGCGTCGGGTATTTACATCGCCAAAAGCAAACCCTTGAATTTAAAATGCGGAAAATAAATAAAGCGATAAATAAATTAAATAGTCCTAATTCAACTATTACATTCCAGGAAACAATTACATCAATATAGTAAAATGGATCGCGTGCGAGAAAATTGAATCGGGCGCATTTTTTAGGGTTTTGACCCTTTTGGAAAGAAAGTGATTTTTTTGTTATTTTTGGATTAAAAGGAAATAATACTAAGTTATTTAAATAAATAAATAAATTAATTAAAAAAAGATATTTTTGGATTTTTGGATATTTAAAGACATAAAATAAATTTGATTAATGTTAATAAAACCTAATTATCTAAATTAATTTTAATTATTGCAAAAAATATTAAAGTTATTTCCTAATTAAACTAAATTAATTGAATTAATATTTATTTAAAAAATAAAAGTGCTGAATTTAATTTTAATAAATAAAAAATATTTTTTTGGGTTTTCTGATTTTATGAGGAAAAAGTTTAATTGGGTAATTAAATAATAAATAATAAAACAAAAACAATTAAATAAATAGATTAAAAAAAGAAAGAAATAAAAATAACCCAGGGGGTTTCAGGCCCAATTTGGAGGTGAAATTGGCAATTTGAAGCCCATTTGCACGCAGGCCTGGGTTGACTTCCTGATTCCCTATGCCTTGGTTGACTTGAGAACATGATGGTCATCACATCTAGACCACCAGATTTGGCCTGGGGCCATCTGGCAGGCATCTGGGTGATGGTGTATGATGGACCATAATTGCTGAAACGCGTTGGAATATCTGCAGAAAAATAATAATATACAATATGGTGGACCTGGGATTCGAACCCAGGTCCTGTGATTCATTGATCAACACCCTTACCACTCAGCCAGCGCGTCTTAATTGTTAGTGGAATGGGCAGTAATCATTATATTGGGAAAACAAACAATATGCCAGAAAATTAAAAAATAAGCGTGAAATATGAATGACCCAATTGGAACAGGTCACGTCTTTGTCTTCTTCGCTGGACCTGGTTCTTTTTCCTACGGATTTACATCCGCAGCTAAATCTATAGCTGCATCATAGAATTACTTCTAGGCTATAAAAATACCAACCAAGACCATAGTCATGATCGTCTCTTCCTCCTGAACACGTCTATGTCCATTAATGGTCTTGATTTCACATGTAGCAAAAATGCCCAAAAACAAATACCAAGAACCCTAGAATCGGCTACGGGGTTACAGGCCATGAAAATGCAATTGAATAATGCAAAAAGCTTCTAAATGGAACGATAAGCATGAATATGTAAGGATTTTGCCAAGAAAGTGCAAGAATATAAGGATACGATTTCAAGTGCAGAGTGGTTTTTTGAAGGACTTACAGCGCGATTGAGAGGGTGTGATGGCCTGTTTTTGATTGCTTCTCACTCAGTGGATGTCCAGCAATTGAATAGCGTTGAGTTTTGGCCTTGCAAACACCTCTATGCTCGATTTCAGTTTCAAGCTTTTCCACCTTTTTTCAAGTTTTAATTTTTGTGATTCTGCAGTTTGTAACCCCTGATTCGTGTACCTTTGGCTTGCATATGTAATGAGCATTGGATTAGGTCAAGTTTTGGGCTTTGAATCCTTATGCATTGATGTTTGAAGATGTGATTTGATTCACCATTAAAAAGCTTCCAAATTGGTCAAAAATCCAATATTTTGTTCATGATATGGCTTGATTCGGATTTGATTATGTCCATGATGATATTTAAGACCTATATCAATCAAAAAGATCCTAAATGATCAATATTTGGATTTTATTTGGATTTAAATTGATTTAAAATGAATTAATTCAATAAAAATCAAATAAAATAGAAAAATTAATAAATGGACACAAGGTTGAAGCTAGAACACGTGTGTAGTGTGAAAAGACCAAATCAAGTGGAAAATAATGGGCCCATTTGACAAAATTTGAAGTTTTGGGGATAGTTGACTTTTGGCAATTTTACAAAAATGCCCAACTTCGACAATGCATAACTTCTTCAATTTTGAACTTTTGGAGGTGTTCTTGGACTTTTTAGAAACCTTGAGATGTCCTATAACAAACCCTTTTGGTTTCATCTAATTTTGATATTCCATTCTCAAGTTATAAGCTTTGGCAAAAAAAGGTGTTTTTGTTGACTTTCAAAAATGACCTATAATGTCCAAATTTGTAACTTCTTGTGAGTGCATTTCTTGATCTTGGGGTACGAAGATGGATTGTAGGAAATTGCATCCCCTTCAAAATGAGCTTTGGATGGGTCATTTTTCATAAAGTATGAGAAAGTTATGCTTGGTCAAAGTTGAGTTGACTTTTCCTACAAACCCTAATTTAGCAACTTTTGAGTCTTGATGAATTTTGAGCAATCCTTGATGAATCATGATCAACCCTTGATCAAATGATGAAATATCCTTCAAAATGAGAATGTTGACAAAAAATCTTGAAGTTTGACTGTATTTGGGTCGCAGTTGACTTTTGCCCTAGCATAGTCGATTTTTGGACTCCTTGAGCAATTGACTGACCAAACTTCCTCTGCAAAGCTTGAAATTTGACATGGATGAACTTGAGAGCATATTAGGACACTGGGGAGCACTTGAGGTCATTTGGATGCAAGGACCTTGATGCAATACAAAACCCTAACTTGAGGTTGACTGCCTTAGGAGATGACTTGACTGTCCAACTCTTGAGCAATCTTGAGCAACTTGGAGATTATTCTTGCAATGTCTTGGGAAATATGGGAGGGAAATTTTTGGGGTACAACAGGTTAGAATCGTATTAAAATTCTCTACAAGTTTGATTTTGTGAGTTATGGAAAAATATCACGTTTCCAGGATATCCAAGTTTGAACCAGGCGCGCGCGCGTTTGACAATTGTTGGAGGAAGAAGATGAAGTTGGCTTGGGCTGGGCCTGACCAGTTTTGCTTCTAACACCCATCTTTTTAGTTTCACACCCTCTGGCCCAATTTCTTATATTTTTGCATTTTTGAATTTTTGTTTTCTTTTCTAACTTTGTTATTTTATTTCCAAATATAATAAATGCTCAAAAATATTTTCATAATTTTTTTAAACTTATTTGGCATTTTATTCTAATTTTTCTAACATTAAAAGTATTTAAATATTCTTTTATATTATTAAGACTTGAAAAATATTTACATTTTATACTTTTATTTTTGTTCTTTACTCTTATTTATATTAAAAATATTTTCTTGAATATATTTTATTTTGTACATATCTTATTTTTTTTTGTACATATTTAATTTGATTAATATACACATAATAAACATATATACTCTTATTTTATTAAAATACTTAGAATAAAAATACAAAAATATTATATTTTATTATTATTATTATTATTTATACTAAAAAAAACCTTTTTAAGTATATTTCATTTTTGTACATATTAATATATTTTTTATATAAATAATATATAGTATTTATTTCTTAAAGAAATTAGGGTTTCATCCCTTAAACAATTAAATAAATCTTTTATTTATTTCTTTATACTTTTTACATTAAAAATACTTTTACATACATAAACAAACAAAAATTCTTTTTTTGCATAGTACATTTTATTTGATATTTATTTATCTTGTTTATTTAAATATTGTGCATTTAAATATTCATGCAATGAGATTCAATTTGGATGTAATAGTAAATTAGGATTTATATTTCTTGTCAAATACTTCCCCCATTCAAAATTGTACCCCCGTCCCCATAATCATGTTGTAATAGCTTAGAACTTTAAATTCTCGCATCTTACGCTTTCAATTATGCCATGATTAGAGAATTAGGGTTTGTATGCAAAATCAATCAACAAATAGTTTGACCTAATCAAAGACAAAAATGCATGAAAATTAAACACAATACACACTTGCACCCCTAGGGTTACAATCCACTTGTTGCCTTCAAAAATGGGCCATGGTATACATGTTAGGTACTTTGGCAAAACAAAACAAAACAAAAGATCATAGTCCCTCGATGACGCTATCTTGGTTGCCTAAACAAAAATGATCAAGTCCCTCAAGAAAAATTGCCAAAGATACTTGACTCAATTGCTATCATGGTCTATACGATGACCCGCGCCTGTCCCGTTTAACATCCTAACACAAGGTTGCTCACCAAATCCAATGGTGAAACAACACTGTTAAAAGGGTTAAAAACATAAGAAAGATCTTTGAGTAAAATAGGATAGATAACTCTTAGTTACTTGATCAAAAAGCTTGCAAAAACATCCTTGCTATTTTCAAACACACTTCACAACACAATTTCAAAACATTTCCCAAATCAACTTTCAAAACATTGAAATCTTTTCAAAAGACAAAAACACCTTTGTATACATTCAAACAAGAATCATTACAAAGGTTTCCACAACGATGACCTCTTTTCAAAACATCTTTCAAAACCACACACAAAGCACCATTTCAAACAATTGAAAAACACCATTTCAAACAATTGAAAAGCAAAGCAAGTGATCTAAACAAGTAACTAAGATCCCATGGATAACCATGGATGAAAAGGGTGCTTGCACCTTCCCTTTTCATAATCTACTCCCCGAACCCAAGAAAACATCTCAAAGGTCTTTCTTGTGCTTTTTGACCTTTCCTTAGGATAAAATAAAAAGTCGGTGGCGACTCTTGCTAAACCGAAACATTTGCAAACACAAATGCAAAACCTCAAGTCAGTTCTCCCACCGTATCACAAAAACCATCAGAGCATAATCAAAGCCTGACATTTCTAGGTTCCGCGGCAAAATCAGGATGTACCTCATCAAAGTGCTTCCATGCATGGCCGTCAGATGGGTGTCGCATATTGCCTGGGCTTGTTTTGTTTGTATGATGCCATGTCATTTGACTTGCACTGTGCATTGAAGAAAACATTATTTTTAACCTTGGTATTATCGGAAGATAAAACATGGACTTTACTGCTACACGTTTTTGCTTACTGTTAATGGCTCTATTGAGAACTTTATATCTTGGACTCTGACAAAACTTACATTCCTCTGACGATCCATCTTGAGTACCAAACTCGTTGTCATAAAACAACATGCAACCATTAATTCAACAATCAATCTTTCTTACTCTTAAACCCAACTTCGACACCAACTTCTTTGCATCATAGAAACTCGCAGACGAGTTGTCTTTCATTGCAGTTGAGTCCAACATCATTTTTGCGAAGTTCTCCAAACACTGATCAGGAACATTCCAATTTGACTTGGCGGCCAATAATCTCACACACATTGATAGCTTTGAGTCTGACGACCCCTTAAACAACATCATATTCATCTCATTCAGCAACTGATAAAATCTCTACGCTTCCTCATTCGGAAACTCTTCCCCATTAAAATCTTCTGGTCGATCATAGGTCACGTTAACACCAAAAGCATCACCAACCATGTCACCTATCAGATTAAAGTTTTCCTCAAATTCCATATGCGGTTGCATAGCCGGTTGACTACTTGAAGCATCTGTGTTGCTAGTCTCTGGTACATTACTCGGCAGTGTTTCACCATTATACGTCCAAACCCAATAATTTTCAATGAAACCTTTTCTATGCAAATGACGTGTTATTTCCTCTGGGTCACTAATTATATATCTACATCCACATTTAAGACAAGGACACCTAACTCCTCCTTCACTTCGACAACGTTCCTGAGCAAACGTCCACGTGATAAAATCATTAACTCCATCTATAAAATTGGGTTTAAGTGCGCGTCTTCCTGAATATAGTCTATCGTACATCCAACTACGATAATACCTATAATATTCCATTTACTGCAAATTTATATAATCAAAACCTATTTAATTAGAAATATTAATTAATCAACTTAATAATAATCCTAAACATATACTATTAAACATAAATATATGCTTTTACTTTAACTACTTTTAATATATAATATTTTTTATTATATACTATTAAATATATTATATATTAATATAGTTTATTAAATATATAATAATTAATAAAAAATATGATAACCGTCAAATATGACACATTTGTCCATGGATTTTTTTATTAATAAATAATAAATATTAGTATTAATTTTACTTTATTTTCAATTACGCATAAATTTGTCTTCATTTCCATTTATTTACAATTATGTATTGATATTTAAAAAAGTTCATTAAAGAAAAAATCATATTCACTAAATATATTTGGCTTTAGCACTCATAATTTTTTTTATTTCAATTTATTATCAATTATTAACTAAAATTAATTACAATTACTTGATTTTTGAAATTTTAATCAAATATTATTAATAATTTATAATAATAAATTGAAAGCTTTTTACAAATCAATAAAATAAAAAGTCATAAAGATAAAATATTTTTTTATTTTTAACTTTCAAATAAATTAAATATATAAATTATTAATATTATTATTCCTAACTCATTTATTATACATAAACTTAATAATATTTACTTTCATAAAATATTAATATTTAAATTAATATGCACTGCAAAAAATTAAAAATAAAAATAAATTTTATTTTTTTAATTAAGAAAAAATATTGTACAATCTAACCCATAAAATTTTTAAACTTTTTTAAATTTCAAAAAACATCAAGTGGCTATTATACTTTTTCTAATTCTAACTTATTAGACTTAACAACATTCTATTAAAATAGTTCATCAAAAAAAAATATTTTCAGTTAAGACAAAAAAATTTAATTTAAACACTTAAAATTTATAAACTCCTAAAAATATTTTTTACTTTCTTTATAAATTAATAAATAAAAATTTATAAGGATAAAATCTTTTTGATTTTTAAATTACAAATGATTAAAATGATTATTGTTATTATTTTTATTATTCACTAAGTTACTACATAAATTAATAATTATAACTATTGTATTCATCACAATTTATTTATTTATTTGTGTTTTTCACTAATTACTATATTTATTATTATTTATTTTGTAACATTAATTTACTTATTACTAAATTTTTATTATATACCCCTAAGAATATAATCAACTTAAATTTTAAATGGTTATAAAGATATAAAATATAAAGTAATAACGATATAATCTTTTTTATTTTTAAATTTAAAATAAACTAAATAATAAAAATGATTAATATTATTATTCCTAACAAATTATATTTTTTATTCTGTTTTTATAAATTAAATAAAATCAGATTCAACCAAATTCAATTAAAATTACAATATTATAATTTAACCCAAATTCAACCTAAAATTTAACTAAATTTAGAAAATATACTAAATTCAAAAAAAAAAATTCAACAAATACCTCTTATCTTCTAACTCCTTCAATCTTCTTGTCCAACCTTTTTGCAATCTACTTCTATCAATCTTCTTCTATTCAAAGAAAAATTAAAAAAAATTACAATCCCATAATACAATAAATAAAAACTTGTTAACAAAATAGAGACAAAATTGAATTGAATTTACCTTAAAACAAGAATTAATGGAGATTGAAGAGATTTTATATTGGAGAAGAAGAACTTTTATGAAGAAGAAAATGGTTATGTAGGGATGGAATGAGGAGAAGAGGGTTGAAGAAGAACCGTTTTTATTCTAACATAACAATACTGTCTGTCTGTAGAGCGTGATTGAAATAAATATATAAAGCACTTAGCAACGTAAAAATCACGCCGCAACGTTGCCACGTGATTTTCACGTCGCAACCATCCCAACAGTCATATTCTCTTTCTTCACATGCCTTCAAAGCCTGAACACGCCAGTCTGTAATGATTTGATTTTTCCCTCTTAAATGTTGCGACGTGAATAACACGTCGCAACTTACTTTTTCAAAATTTCAAAATGACAACCATCTGAACGTTAGACCAATTAAATTATTTTTTATTGTATTTTTAGTAGCGACGTGAATCCCACGTTGCAACATATTTCTTTTTATTAAAAAAGTCAGACAACCATCAGGCTTCTTTATTTTATTAATAAAATATGTTGCCACGTGATTTTCACGTCGCAACTGGCTTTTTTTAGCCACATGAAAATTACGTGGCAAAATCACGTGGCTGGAGATGATATTTCTTATAGTGAATAACCATGTTTCAGAAAACCCCACAAAGGAGGAGTCAACCCAGTTGACGCATGTACCTAGGTTTTTGCCCTAGGCGCCATCTCACTTGGCGCATACACTCTATTTTAGCCAAGTGAGATGGCGCATACTCTTTAGAAGTGAGAGGAGGCGCCATCTCACTTGGCTCATAGGACAAAATGCTGTTTTTATAAATAATTCGTCCGTTTCTCCGTCGTTTCTCACATTTTCTCGCATTGTTTTATTATTTTTTACTATATTATTTGCGTCATGATATCGCCCATGATTTTTACCAGAGATGGTTACGTTATCTTCTCCGCCACGAAACCGGCGATGAAAATGAAATTCTGTCACATTCACTCCATGGAGCGTCTGAAGCGGGAGTTGATGCGATGGCTAGATAGAGACATTGTAGAGGGGGAAAAAATTCGAAGGATCCAGCGAAGACGAACAACAACCTTGCATGCGACTGGAAGACCTAATGTATGGTTTGAGGAAGTCAAAACAGACAGCGATGTAATGTTGATGATGCATGGGTCAGATGAAATTGTTTTAACAGTTGTAATTTCCTAGACGGAATATCGTGTTTTTTTTCTTGTACACGCAATATTTATTGTAGCAAATACTGTTAACGAAAAATCCTAATGTTTACAACATAATTAAGGAAAGATTTTATGTATTACAATTTTTATGTGGTTGAGGCAGACGCCCGATTCGGACAATTTTTGCGATTGTGTCCGACCTGACGGCATAAACCACACTTTCTTTCCAGCTTGTCAAGGTCGTCCATTTCGTTTGTGATGCGATTACTTTTGGGACGACCCTTCTTGTTCCTTCGCATTTGGTCATTGTGCCACACTATTTCACCGTTGTATGCAGGCCAATAATCTGGTTTTGCTACCAAAGGAAAGTTGTTGTTGTAAACGTTGAGCAACGTTTCAGATTTGTAAATGTGTGACAGAAGTTGTAGCGCGTCTTGATGGGTATAAGCACAAACGGCAATGACATGAGAGCAAGGCATACAAAAGGCTTGAAACTTGCCACAATCGCACCAATGAGAAGGTAGTATAACCCTATATTCTTGTCTTGGCAGGCCTTCGTTGTGGTTGATTGTCTCTTTCACAATGAAGTTATGGCTGTGTCGGTCAAACCGTATAACCATATGAGTGTTGGCTTTGGCACTTTCTGCCTTAATGTACTTCATGCAGCTTTCACTCCATAGTTGTCCAGATTGCAACACCGCATTCCATATTTCACCTCTTTTGGAAAACAACGAAGCCATCCTAAAATACGTAGATTTTACCAAAGCAGTGATCGGGAGGTTTCGTATGCCTTTGAATACCCCATTCATCGATTCAATAAGATTTGTTGTCATGTGCCCCCATCTTTAGCCATTGTCGTATGACCTAGTCCATTTTTCCATCGGAATATTGTTGATCCACCTACCGGCTTCCGGATTTGGCAAACGGATCTCGTTGCGGTAATATTTGAACGTGGGTTGTGTCAATGCATATCCCGCATTCTTAACCACTTTCCTTAGTGTTTTGTCCTTGATCTCCCTCATGAAATTTTGGACGATATGCCTAACGCAATAGACATGCGTAGAAGGAGGGTCATGCCAACCGTTTGCAGGATTATTGTAGGCACTTTCAATGGAGGCATGTCTGTCCGAGATCAAACAGAGATCTGGTTGAGGAGCCACATGTGTTCGCAGGTTTTTCAGAAAAAAGCTCCAAGCACCACTGGTCTCCCCCTCGACTAGGGCAAAGGCAATTGGGAAAATATTGTTGTTGCCATCTTGTGCAACTGCCATCAGTAGCGTGCCTTTGTATTTACCATACAACCAAGTCCCATCAATTTGTATAATTGGTTTGCATGATACAAACCCTGTGATGCAAGGTTGAAATACCCAAAACACTCGACTGAATATTCCGTTTCTGTTTAGTTGACTACCATCTTGGGCGTATGCTGGAACTGTTTCCAGAACGTAAACAGTACCCAGAGAATAAGTCTTGAGTGCATTCAGGTAGCGAGAAAGTTCTTGGTATGACACCTCCCAGTTTCCGTACATCTTTTTAATCGCCTTGGTCTTTGCTAACCACGCCTTACGGTAAGACGGAGTATAGTTAAAAACTGTGGTGATGTGGGAGATGATGGTTTTCACCTTCAAAGATGGGTCGTTGCTGACGAGTGGTAGGATTTCTTGACAAATGAGATCGTAATTAAGTTTTTGATGGTCCTGTGATTGGGTAGAACTGACACAAGTGTGGGTAGACATGGAACCTATGACCCAGCAATCACCTCTTAATTTGTATGATGCAGTGAGTTTGAACATACAATCAGGGTGGACACACTTGATCTTGTACCTTTCTGGGTTGACACGGTCCACCTTAAAATAGACCGAGTTGAGCATGTGGAATTTTTTTATGGCTCTGATGCATTCCTCTCTGTTATGAAGCTTGTCCTTCTCTTTTAAGTTTTCATCCAACTGCATATACGGATTGAAAAATAAATCAGAAGACGGTTCATCTCCGCCCATGTTGAAGTTTGTCATGTGCGGAGGTGGTGTGTAGATCTCATTTGCAGGAATACCAGATATCCCATCGTCTTCGGAATCATCATTCACCATTTCATCAAACTCTAACTCGTCATCTTCTTCTTCTTCATCAACTGCATCTACCTCTACTTGTTCGGTCTCCAAAGGATCAACCACTTGTGTCACCTGAGGCTCTCGCAGCATAATGTACAACTCAATAGAGTCGTACCCAGAATACACATGACTAGAAAACATATTCTGAAGATCCTCGTCATCTTGAACCTCAACCTTATATAATATTATTTGGTTGTTACCAAAAAAAACTGGATTCTGATAAAATATTTGTGTCACCGGGCCTCTTCCAAGTTTAGCCTCCAATCGTTTTTTGAAGTACGAGAAATTGGCTTTCCCGTTTAAAAGAAATCGGATGTTGTCTGTCTATCTAAACAAAAACCCAGAGGTGGGACAAATGTATGTCTCACCGTTGAAATGTGCATTGATGACATATTGGGGTGCAGAGGCCATTGCGTATGGTTGTTTGAAGGTTTGAAGATTTGAAGGTTGGAATGTTTGAAGTTTATGAGTTATTCGAAGGTTTGTATGTTTGATTGTTTGAAGGTTTGATTGTATGAAGGTTTGAAGGTTGGAAGGTTTGACAGATTAAGTGAATCAGTGTTTTGATAAATGTAAGACTAAATAGGTCATACTGAATTTGAATTAAGTAAGGCTGTAACCTCTAAGGCTGCCACCTAGCCCGCGCCTACTCTGCAACTACACTGTAACATGTAAGTCTCCTCCCATCACCTCCAATAGTGTTACATGCATGCAGGCATGGCTTCTCCAAAGCTGTCAACTAGCCTGAGCCTACTCTGCAACCCGTGCCACCTATTATTCGCCAATGGGGATGGCGACACCTTTCATTTTTGTACTCTTTGGCCAAGTCCAATGGCGCCTCCCTTAATGTCCAAACGTGTTACATGCATGCAGACATGCCTCTTCCAAGGCTGCCACCTAGCCTGCGCCTACTCTGCACCTACACTGTAACATGTAAGTCTCCTCCCATCACCTCCAATAGTGTTACATGCATGCAGGCATGGCTTCTCCAAGGCTGTCATCTAGCCCGCGCCTACTCTGCAACCCGTGCCACCTATTATTCGCCAATGGGGATGGTGACACCTTTCATTTTTGTACTCTTTCTCCAAGTCCAATGGCGCCTCCCTTAATGTCCAATCATGTTACATGCATGCAGACATGCCTCCTCCAAGGATGCCACCTAGCCTGCGCCTACTTTGCAAGATTGACACTTATCGTGCATGCATGCACCAGCTACCACCTAACTTACTCTATGAAATATTTTTGCCTATAAATTTAGAGCATAACATACTTCTCTTGCACCCACAATCGTCTCACTCTATGCTACAAAGTCTTTTATAATCTCTTACAATTTCTAAGTCTTTCATAATCTCATGCATTTTCAACAACGGCTCTTCTCACAATGGGGGATTCTCATAGAGGCACAAGGGACAACATTGCAGCATTTGTAAGTTTATTTTATAGTTATACATTTTTTATACTTCTGGTAATGCTTTGTTCATCTTACTTAATCTTACACCTTTACATTATTAACTCAGGATACCAAAAGATTTAGAATCCGGTCTCACAACTACCTGGCTCCCGACCCATTCATCGTACCGTATCTGGAATACGCAGGTTTCAGACATGTTATAAAGATCTCCAATTGCATAATAGATTCAAAGTTCATACTTGCCATGTTGGAAAGGTGGAGACCAGAGACCCATACATTTCACCTACCAATAGGTGAATGTACCGTCACGCTAGAGGATGTATACATGTTACTGGGTCTCCCTGTCGATGGTAAGGCCATTAACGGGTCGGTTCAACAACCCAATTCTCTGTGTGAAGAATTGTTGGGCAGGGATATGGTTGAAGGTGGTGGTGCGAGAAGTCAGGGTATACTACTAACTGAGCTTAAAAATCATTATGCAACTTTGGAATTAAACGAAAATTCCTCCGAGCAAGACAGGGTAATAAAAGCTAGAACTTATCTAATGATACTATTTGGAACCTTTTTATTTCCTGAAAGTACGGGAAATAATGTAAATTTTATGTATTTAAATTTACTTAGAGATTTCGAAAAAACTAGAAAGTATAGTTGGGGTTCTGCTGTTTTATCCCACCTATACAGTTCCTTGTGCAAAAATGCAATCAAGGAAAAATGTACATTTTATGGCTGTGCTTTTTTACTTCAAGCCTGGGGTTGATGGAGAATGGAGTCCCTAAACCCCGTCAACAATAACACATTCGTTTTCCCGTACGCAACAAAGTAAGTCATCTAGTTATATCATTTATTACTGTTCATCTCTTCACCAACTATATGTTAAAAATAAAATATTTTTCATTTCCTTTAGGTATTGCGTGAGGGGTATGGATTACGGCAAGAATCCAAGATTCAGTGTCGCACTATACCGCAATCTATTGGATCACCTAGGCTCGGATGATGTACGTCGTACCTTTCAAATTTCCTACTTTTAAATTATTTATGTATTACACTTTCATTAACCTGATTTAATTTTATGCGCAGTTTGTCTGGAGACCATATTTGGGCTTGGTCCATGAACCAAACCCCGAGGATGCAGCAATTTGGAGCGCCAAGACTGCAATCATACGGTTCAATGTTGTGGAGATGCACCACAACGACCGTGTGAAGATGCAGTTCGGAATGCATCAAGAGATACCCAGTGATCCGACTTGTTTGTCCCCGTGGCATCTCAAAAGGGTCGACGCCTAGTGGGGTCTTACCAACTGGAAATACTTTGCTCCAGAATGGTGTAAGATGTGGCAGAGGCGTCACCGATATGTCTTGCAATTCCCGGTTTTCCTCAATCATGGTAATATGCGACACACGGATCAATATTTATATTGGTACAGGTCGGTTAGTAACCCTGAAATGCACGTGTCTCATCCAAGGTATTTGGTTGACCCACGAACACAATGGGCACAACCCTCGTTTCCCCAACAACAAACCCAACATACATCAACCTCCCACCAACCTCCCAGACGAAACCAAACCACAAACACCCAACCACAATCGCCACCACAACACAATTACACCCAAATTCCCCACAACCAACCACAATCACCACCTCAGTACCAATAACCCCATATGCCTCACACCCAACCGCAATTCCAATCACAATACCAACACACCTGCATACCCCACACACAATTTCATTCTGTATATCCCAATATGGGCCCGTCAACATCCAGCCTTAGCCCTGATCTAGGAATGTCGGAAGATTATGAACCAACCGACCCAACTTACCATCAACCACAGTATCACCAAACCACCCAACATCCCTATGATACGGTGGGAGAACTGACTTGAGGTTTTACGTTTGTGTTTGCAAATGTTCCGATTTAGGAAGAGTCGCCACCGACTTTTTATTTTATCCTAAGGAAAGGCCAAAAAGCACAGGAAAGACCTTTGAGATGTTTTCTTGGGTTCGGGGAGTAGATTATAGAAAAGGAAGGTATTAGCACCCTTTCTATCCATGGTTATCCATGGGCTCTTAGTTACTTGTTTAGATCACTTGCTTTGCTTTTCAATTGTTTGAAATGGTGCTTTGTGTGTGATTTGGAAAGATGTTTTGAAAAGAGGCCATCGTTGTGGCAACCTTTGTAATGATTCTTGTTTGAATGTATACAAAGGTGTTTTTGTCTTTTGAAAAGTTTTCAATGTTTGAAAGTAGGGTTTTGAAATTGTGTTGTGAAGTGTGTTTGAAAATAGCAAGGATGTTTTTGCAAGCTTTTGATCAAGTAACTAAGAGCTATCTACCCTATTTTACTCAAAGATCTTTCTTATGTTTTTAACCCTTTTAATAGTGTTGTTTCACCATTGCATTTGGTGAACAACCTTGTGTTAGGATGTTAAACGGGACAGGCGCGGGTCATCGTATAGACCATGATAGCAATGGTGTCACGTATTTTTGGCAATTTTCTTTAGGGACTTGATCATTTTGTTTAGGCAACTCAGATAACGTCATCGAGGGACTATGATCTTTGTTTTGTTTCTGTTTTGCCAAAGTACTTAACATGCATATCATGGCCCATTTTTGAAGGCAACAAGTGGATTGTAACCCCAGGGGTGCAAGTGTGCATTGTGTTTGTTTTTTCATGCATTTTCGTATTTGATTAGGTCAAACTATTTGTTGGTTTTGATTTTGCATACAAACCCTAATTATCTAATCATGGCATAATTGAAAGCATTAAGTGCGTAAAAATAAATCTAAGCTATTACAACTTTGATATAGGGAGGGGGGTACAATTTTGAATAAGGGATTATTTTGCAAGAAATTAAAACCCTAAATTATTACAACCAAATTGAATTTACAATGCATAATATTTAAATGTATTAAATAAACACAATAAATAAATATTAAATAAAATGTATTTATGCATAAAGGAGTTTTTATGTATGCAAAGTATTTTTGATGTAAAAAAAGGTGTAAAGAAATAAAATAAAAAAAGAATTGATTTTATTTAATTAAGGGGTAAACCCTAATTTTTCTTAAGAAAATGATATTATTTATTATTTATATACAAAAATATGTTGATATGTACAAAAATGAAATATATTGAAGGAAATGTATTTTTTAGTATAAAAAATAAAAAGGGTAATACTTTTATATTTTTACTCTAATTATTTAATAAAATAAAGGTATATATATGTATGAATAAAAAATATATTCAAGAAAATATTTTCAGTATGAATAAAAAATAAAAAATGAAAATAAAAGTATTATTTACATTATTTTTAAATTTAAACAAATAATAAAATGGTATTAAGAATGTTTTAATGTTACAAATAATTAAAATAAATACCAAATAAATGTAAAAAATTATGAAAATATTTTTCAAGTATTTTTCATGTTTGGAAATAAAATAATAAAGTCAGAAATGAAATAAAAATGCAAAAATAATAAAAATGCAAAAATAATAAAAATACAAGAAGTTGGGCCAGGGGGTGTGAAACTGAAAAAGAAGGTGTTAGAAGCAAAAACAAGCCAGCCCAGCCCAAGTCTTCATCTTCTTCCTCCAGCACTGAAAAACGCGCGTTCTAAGTTCAAACAGCTAACTCCTGCATTTGTGATCTTTTGCCAAAACTCAAAACATGAAACTTGTAGAGCATCAAACCACGATTCTAACCATATAAAAAACTTAATCTAACTCTCAAAGACCAGAGAGAATTTCTCTGGCCCTAATTTCTAACCTAGTTTTTTCAGAAAGTTCATGGATGAAATTCTCTTAGCACATTTAATATAAATGAAAACTGAGCATATGTATGGTTTCAGGGAAATGAGTACTACATCTTTCATTCATAAACCTAAGGCTAAATGTTGCTAAATAGAGAGATATAAGTTGATGAAAAAACCTGTTTCAGTTGGATTCGAGTTGGACAACACAACAACTTTCAGTGAGGCCTGAGGTTCTTTTGAGCATGCTTGATGTTCCTTGAACCTTTCCCAATGCTTAGTTTGTTTTGAAATGGCCTGAATCAACCTCTAGAAGTCAACCTGCATAAGCTTGAAACAGAAATGGTGAACACTGTAAATGGAGTTACAGTTGGCAATGGAGGTTTGGGATAGCTTGAGTGAGTTGAATGAAAGGTGTTTGAAGTGGAAAGGAGCAAAATGCACGAGCAAAATGAGCTATGGCACTCAAGTTGCAACAACTGCCCTGTTTTGCAAGTTTTTGATGTTTTGGTGTTCAAGGGTGTTTTAGGGATGATTGGCTCGTGTTTCTGGCTTACAAGGATGTGTAAAACTTGTTTGTAATGTTGGCTTAAGTTAATTTTATCAGATATGCAAGTTATGGACTTTTGGCACAATGTCTTGGTTTTGAAGCAAAATGTGAGAGTTGACAATGCAAGGCTGTACTGGCTTGTAACCTAGCTGCACAAAGTGGTTGAGCTTTGCCTGACATTAGGGCGCCTTGTTTGCAGCAAAAGGCTTGGTGTATGGCTCAAGAAATGAAACTTGACATAAAGCATGCTTTATGTAAATGGAAGTGTTATCTTTATGCCCAAAATGGAATTGTTCATTGTATAATGCTCCCTTGATCAGAACAATGCCTCTAACAAATGTATTCGCATTCAATTTTTGAGTGTAAATTGGTTTAGAGGCCTGTAATTAAGTACAAAGCTAGTTTGGTCAGATTTTGCAAGTTGTATGAACATGTATTGGCCATGGTTACAAAGTGTGTTTTTGCCAACTTCAAGCATTCGATTCTCCCTAACCACAAATCTGTTTGAGGAGTTCTTGGACAATTTGGAAAGCTTGCAACATGTGTTATAATCCATCTTTGAAATTCAATTTAAGACTACAAGTGGAACTATGTGAAAAATTTCCAAGAAGATGGGTCAAAATCCTGCCTAAACTAGGGCAAAATTTCTCCAAGTTAAAAGTTTTAGGGAGCCTTGTTCCAAAAATCATAACTTGAGATCCAAGCTTCTTTTGAGAAAACTTTGTGAACCAAAGTTGTAGAATTTGTGGAGGAATACAAATTTCATGTTGTAAGTTTTGTTTGAATCCATTTGCATCATGGTGAAAATGTGGGGCAAAGTTAGGAAAAATTAAGAAAATTTCATAAGATAAAATTTCTAAGTTATGAAATGTTTCAATTTCAAACCCTAATTTGAAATTTTGGGTTTCTTGATGAACAAGTTTCATAATTTGACACATCTTGATTAAAAATGACCCTTGGCACTTGATTTCTATCAAAAAGTAAAAGTTTGACTTTTCAGTGTACAGTCAATTTTTGATCAGTTGACTGAAAAATTCATCTGTCAATCCTATGCTTTTGAGATCTTTTGAACTTGTTGAATAGGTCAAGATAGTTTCATTGAGTCCTTGAGTCCATGGTTGAGCTTAAATTTCCATTGGCTAGGTCAAACAGTCAAAAATTGCCTTTGTGCAGTCAAAACCCTAAAAATGACCATTTTGCCCTTTTGGTGATCTGATCAAATTTCTTGTGGAATTATGGTCCAAACTTGATAAAATGGTTCATATGAGTTAATAATGTTGATGTGGGTCAAAATTCATGAGGTTTGACTGTAAATTGGCCACAATTGACTTTTTCCCCAATACAACTGATTTCTAGGTCAACTGTCCAATTAATTAGGTAAAGATTTGGTTCAAGGCTTGAAACTTGGTATGGGCAAACTTATGAGTCCAACATGAAGTATGAAAGTCAAATTGGGCATTGAAGGTCCAAAAATCCCTGTGCAAACTCAAACCCTAATTTAGGTCAACAATGTAAGGAGATATCTTGAGCAGAGCAAACCCTAGCTTGGTCTTGAGTTCCAAGAGCTTGGTGATGGAAAATGTTGATAAAATGAGAGGGAAATTTTTTGGGTACAACAGTTGCCCCTGTTCAATCTTCTTGAACCTGAAGAGTTAGATTGGCAAGTTTGCCTTTCGTGACTCAAAGGTAAAAGAGGATTGGACACTAGAGTGCCCGTAAATTTGCACTTGTCAAAATATTATTGAGGGAATGGGCTTAAAGATGCCATTTAGAGATGGTAGAATCTTGCTGGAGATGGGCTTAAAGATGCCATCCAAGAATGTTTGTTGAACTGCAATGTTGTAGGTCAGAAGAATAAGTATCGAAATGGTATCCGTGTCTGGGATGCATTTGAACTATATCTGGAGACTGTCTGTATAAGCAAAGGTATGGCGTCCGTGTCTGGAGTGTATCTGAGTTGTAACTGTATTTGATCTTTGACTGAATATCAGAATGACTGTCGTGTCTGGAGTGTATCTGTATTCTGAATGGGTAACAGAGAAACATCTGTATATGGAGCAACTGTGTACTGGGGATAAGTTCTGAATGAGTGGGAAAATGGCAACCGTGTATGGAGCGTATCTAGACTGTATCTGAAGTTGAGATCTGTATGAGTAGCAGAATGACTTCCGTGTCTGGAGTGTATCTGAAACTGTAACTGAGATCTGAATAAGTGACAGAATGACTTCCGTGGCGACTACACTGGGGAGAATCAAACTTCTAGCGTAAGGGCCAGAATGGCATCCATGTTTGGAGCATATCTGAACTTGAAGTTGATAGTTGAATCTGAATGAGAGATAGAATGGATGCCGTATCTAGAGCGTATCTAGTCCGTATCTGATTGCTGATGTCTGAAGGAGTAATAGAACGACCACCGTGTCTGGGGTGTATCCGTACTGTATTTGACTTGAAATTCTGAATGAATAATAGAATGACCGCCGTGTCTGGGGTGTATCCATACTGTATCTGAATATTCGTTAACGATAGCCTTTTAATCTTATCCTGAACAGGGTAAAATGTTAGATAAAACACAAAGTTATGTTGCATGATATGTATGATGCAATGAACTGTGTTTCATCAATGTTTATGAATGTAATGGATGTGCATGTAAGCTGAGTAGTTATCTTGCTGAGGGAGATAAATCCTTGATAACTGGAGATAATGAAATCTTAGACTGTTGATGGAGAAAGTAAATTCTTGACCGATGCTGAGGATTTAAAAATCTTTGATTGTTGGAGGTGAGAAATCCTTTCTGACTGCTTGGGGACTAAAGATCTTTGATTGTTGAGAAATCCTGGGACCACTGTTGGGGATTGAAAATCCTTGGTGACTGGTGGGGATTTACAAGAGCTTTAACAACTTTTGTGGGGAATGAGCATTCTTCATGACTTTCTTGGGAAATAAGGAAAACTCTGAAAACCTCTACTGGGGAGTTAAAACCTGGGAGGCTTCTGCTGGAGCAATGAGACCGAGAATCTTCGATCTGCTAGGAAATAACTCCTTAGGGAGAATGTTTACTCGGCCGGTGAAATTAGGAGCTTGGGTTGTACGCCAATCTATTGGGGAAGTTGGGGAACACTGAATGGTTCTCACCGGGGATTGATAGTTGGAAATTTGACTTTGTTGGGGAAGAAGGTTTAGAACGTTCTGGCTCCGCTAGGGATATGTATTTCAGGGTTTTAGGGCTCCACTGGGGATCGGGAGTTCAAAGACTTAACTTCTGATGAGACTTCCGAAACTTAACTCCGCTGGGGGATAAATTTTAGAACACACTAGATCCTTTGGGGATCTTGAGATTTAACTCCGCTTGGGATGTATACTTCAAGGTTTTAGCTTTGTTGAGGTTCTGAACTGTAGGGGATTTCTTCTGGAATAGCACAAGGACATCTTCCTACACCTTCAACCTATCAGTAATTATCCTTTCTCAATTTTGTTTTATTTGTAAGCAATGATTATATTCAAATGCATATGCCTATTTAATAAAGCGTTGGACGTTCTCAAATAAAACATAAGTATAAAAAGAAAGGAAAGGCAAACAAATTTTTACACTTTGAAGTATCTTTGTATTAAATTTTGTAAGTATCTTTGTACAAAGGAGACATACATCCTAGTAAGAGAATGTTGTCGAAAATTTGAGAAACAATTTATACAAAAAGAAAGATGGCTATGTGTGAATCTTTGTATCTCCGACTTGATATACTTGACGCCTGACTTTCTTGTTGAAAGCCTTGATCATCCATTTTTGATACGTCTGACCATGACAAACAGCAGTAAGTCGTTTCTCATCGATCAAATCAAGTTGATCAAGCCGGGTCTGAATCCAATCGTCTTCACTCAAACCAGCATCCCTCATAATCCTCAAGGAAGGAATCTGCACCTCCATAGGTAAAACAACTTCCATGCCATATACTAAAGAAAAGGGGGTTGCCCCTATTGAAGTACGTGTCGTGGTACGATATCCATGCAGAGAAAATGGTAACATCTCATGCCAGTCCTTGTAGGTGACTGTCATCTTTTGAATGATCTTCTTGATATTTTTGTTCGCGACTTCAACAACACCGTTCATCTTCGGCCGATAGGGAGATGAATTGTGATGATAAATCTTGAACTGCTCGCACAGAGTGGTGATCATAGTGTTGTTCAAATTTGTACCGTTGTCCGTGATGATCCTGTCGGGGATACCATACCGGTATATGAGGTTCTGCTTGATGAAGCGGGCAACCACATTCTTTGTAACTGAGGCGTAAGAAGCCGCTTCGACCCATTTGGTGAAGTAATCAATAGCCACCAGGATAAAGCAATGTCCGTTGGATGCCGTAGGCTTGATCTCTCCAATCATGTCAATGTCCCATATTGCGAATGGCCAAGGAGCTGTCAGAACATTGAGAGGAACAGGAGGAATATGTACTTTGTCGGCGTAGACTTGACATTTTTGGCACGTACGAGAATGTTGATGACAATCAGCTTCCATGGTAGACCAGTAGTAGCTTGCCCTTAGAATCTTCTTAGCCATCGTATGTCCGCTCAAGTGGGTGCCAAATGTGCCACTGTGTATTTCGGTCATGATCAACTCTGCTTCAACCTTGTCCACACAACGAAGTAGAACACAATCATGGTTGCGCTTGTAAAGGATGCCATTGCTTAGAAAGAACTTGGCAGAAAATCTCCTTAAGAACTTTTTGTCATTGACGGAAGCTCCTTCAGGGTATTCTCGAGTCTGGAGATACCTTTTGATTTCATGAAACCAAGGTTGTTCCACTACTTCTTCGATATTAATCTCATGACAGTGCGCAGGTTCGTCCATTCGCTCGATGGTGATTTAGGGGGCCTCGTTATCCCAGTTGAGTTTAAACATGAAAGACATTGTAGCCAGAGCATCTGCTAGCTGATTTTCTTCTTGCGGGAAGTGCTCGAAGGTAATCTGTTCGAAATGAGGCAGCAATGTCAGGACATGTTCTTTGTATGGGATAAGGTTAAGATATTTAGTGTCCCACTCTCCTTTGACTTGACTGATAACCAAAGCTGAGTCCCCAAATACGACCAAAGATTTGATTCCCAAGTCTATAGCAGCCTTGAGACCAAAGATGCAAGCTTCATATTCGGCCATGTTGTTGGTACAACTGAAGCAAAGTCGGGAACTGAAGGGTGTATGGTAACCTTCCGGAGAAATGAGTACCGCACCGATACTGTTTCCAAGTGCATTTGAAGCACCATCAAAGTATAGGGTCCATCGGGATCCTTGTTCAGGTCTGTCATACGGTCCGTTACCTTCAGTGTTGTCAAATGTCACGATGTCCTCGTCAGGGAAGTCGAATCTCATAGATTGATAATCTTCGACGGCTTGATGAGCTAGATGGTAAGCTAATACACTCCCCTTTATAGCTTTTTGGGTAGTATACTGGATATCATACTCAGTCAGGATCATTTTCCATCTAGCGATTCTTCCAGATAAAGCAGGCTTCTCGAAGATATACTTAATCAGATCCATCTTGGAAATCAGCAAAGTGGTATGAGTCAACATATACTGCCTTAGCCGGAGAGCAGCCTATACCAAAGCGCAACAAGTTTTCTCGAGCAGTGAGTAGCGAGTCTCACAGTCGGTAAACTTTTTACTAAGGTAATAAATGGCATGCTCTTTTCAGCCAGACTCGCCATGTTGGCCCAGTACGCACCCCATTGAGTTATCCAAAACAGTCAGATACATGATTAACGGCCTTCCTTCGACGGGTGGCATCAGGATATGAGGTTCTAGTAAATACTCCTTGATCTTATCAAAATCAACTTGACAATCATTGTTCCATTCAACCACCTGATCTTTCTTCAACAGCTTGAAGATTGGCTCACAGGTAGATGTCAGGTGAGAGATGAACCTGACAATATAGTTTAAGCGTCCCAAGAATCCTCTAACCTCCTTTTCAGTGCAGGGGGAATGCATTTCTTGTATAGCCTTTACATTAGCATGATCAACCTCAATGCCTTTATTGCCGACGATAAATCCTAACAGTTTACCAGACCTAACTCCAAAAGTGCACTTGCTCGGGTTTAGTCTGAGCTTATACTCCTTCAACCTGACAAACAGCTTTTGCAGATGATCAAGGTGTTCTTCTTCTGTCTGTGAACGGGCTATCATGTCGTCTACGTAAACTTCGATCTCATGATGTATCATGTCATGAAATAAAGCTACCATGGCGCGTTGATAGGTTGCCCCGGCATTCTTCAATCCGAATGGCATCACTTTGTAGCAGGAGGTACCCCATTGCGTGACAAAAGTAGTTTTCTCCATGTCTTCGGGGGCCATTTTGATCTGGTTGTATCCCGAGAATCCATTCATGAAGGAAAATACCTTGTGCTGAGCTGTGTTGTCAAACAAGATGTCGATGTGTGGTAGTGGAAAATCATCTTTAGGGCTAGCCCTGTTCAAATCCCTGTAGTCCACACACATTCTGACTTTGCCATCCTTCTTAGGTACGGGCACAATGTTAGCAACCCATTGTGGATAGGAAGTAACATCCAGAAAGCCAGTGTTGAATTGCTTCATTACCTCAGCTTTGATCTTCTCAGACATGTCGGGCCTCATTCGGCGGATCTTTTGTTTGATCGGTGGACAGTCTTCTCTTGTAGGGAGACGGTGAACCACGATATCTGTGTCTAATCCTGGCTGTCTTTATAGGACCAGGCGAAGATCTCAACATATTCGTTCAACAACTGCATTAAGCGCTCTTTGACACTTGGTTCCAGGTTGGCACCCACCTTAACCTCTTTCTTGTCTTCCTCTGTTCCCAAGTTGATGGTTTCTAGCAACTCTTCATGAGGCAGAATAGCCCTCTCTTCTTGTTGCAAAAGTATGGCTAACTCTCCCGACACTTCACAGTCTTCGTCAACTTCGTACTCAGCATGATTGACCAAATCTTCAGAGTCACCGAAGGCTAAAGCAGAATAGTCACCCATGGAATCCGGAGTGGATGGGTACCTGCATTTTGTGAGTGTGGGTGTGTGTAAGGGATAGCCATCCTTAAACAAAACAAGATGCAAAAGGAAAGAAAATGAACACAACAGTTTATAGATGAAAACGTCCAATGATTCATTAAAACATGGCATATGATAATGAAGAAAATCAAGCCCTTACAAATGGACCTATATGCCCCGGGCAAGGCATAAGGTGAAAATAGTGTACGAATTGTTTAGTTATTACAGACCAAAATAGGAAATTGTTCAAAGATAAATTATTGGTTGACGAAAGTGATGGGAATAAAGTCCTTTGCTTCCCAGTTGCTTAATCCTCCTTTGACGGTTGAAAAGATCTAATCTTCAAAGTTGTCTTCTTCATCATCATCATCTTCTAAGGCATTAATTCCATGGTGAGTGATCTTTACGGGTGTTCCTCCAGCCTTGGAGCGACGTATAGCTTTCTAGCCAGCAACAGTAAAACCTAGTCCGAACTTGTCCGTCTTATGGGGAAAATCAGGCAGTTGCCCCCACATTGTACTCTTTCCTTCTTTGATTACAGCCTTCGTGTCCTTGAGAGATGCCATTCTAGACATATGCTTAGGAACGATAGGCACATCAACCATTGTCTTCGCAACTGCGACCTCAGAAGAAACTTCCTCAAAATGTTAGAAAGGCGTTTCTATGAATTCGCCATCCAAATCCACATAGCGGAAGGAGTTGAGGTGACTTATCATGTACTCTTCCTCGCCGTGCACCGTTATAATCTTACCCTGAACAGGATACTTTAGCATTTGGTGTAAAGAGGAGGTAACTGCCCCAGTATAGTGGATCCATGGCCTTCCCAACAAACACGAATATGAATGACGGATGTCCATCACATAAAAGGTGGAGTTGAAAACTTCTGTGCCCACTTTGATAGGAATGTCAACCTCTCCGTGAACCATTCTTTTGGACCCATCAAAGGCCCTAACCACGATATTACTGGTGTTCAGCACTAACCCTTCACAGTCCAAACGGTCTAACGCTTTTTTTAGTAGAACATTCAAGGATGAACCCGTATCAACGAGGACATGGGCAAGGGTGGTTCCCCTGCATTCTACTGAGACATGCAGCGCGTTGTTGTGTTTCCTTCCCTTGGGAGTTGAATCAGCATCGGAAAAACCAAGACCATTATCAGCAGTAAGGCTGGCCACGCACTCTTGAAACTGGTCAGTCGACGTTTCTTGAGGCACGTGTGCCGTCTTTAAAAATTTGATTAAGGCCTTAGCATGGGCCTCAGAGCAGAGTAGAAGAGCTAACATGGAGATTTTGGAAGGGGTCTGCCCTAGCTGTTCCACGACGTCGTAGTCGCTCTTTTTGATTATCTTTAAGATTTCTTCCATTTCTTTCTGGGTGGTCTCGGGGATTACCACAGTCTGAGCCTTCATCCTGACAGGCGCTTCTAGTATCCCCTTACCCTTATCGGTAGTATCAACAGAGGGTCTAACTTCAGGTACATCAATTTCTTCAATTATCGGGCCTTGCACAAATGGCTTAACAGCCACAGAAGCTTTCAAGGGTCCGAAGACTGCTCTTGGGGGAGCAATCTCCGGAGAGAAAATCCGTCCGCTGCGAGTTATCTTGCTTGTTCCCACAATGTTCCCTATATCAGGGGTTTCATCATCAGAATTCTCTTGGACTGATTCAATCTGTTTGATACCATGATAGAAGATTTCTCCTCCGTAGTTCCATGGTATCGTCTTGTTAGATTGATACGGGACAGGCCCTGACATGGTGATTTTCAATGGTACAAGTTTAAGATCAGGCATAATCTTGACAGGCCTTTTACAAGCCTTGGGAAGATTGTCGGAGATGGTTATTATTGCAATGTCATTGGTTGAAGTAGAAAAAGTAGCAGGAGTAACAGGAGTGAAGGTATCAACAGGAGTCTTTTGGAAGAGTATCTCTTGGGTATCCATCAGGCGTTGGATGCCTGATTTCAACATTGGGCAGTCAACTCGTATGTTTAAAAGTAACAGTATTTTCCACAGCCTGGGAATATTCCGACTCTCATCAAATTCACTTTAATTACTGGTAACAGAGTCAAAAGGCCAGCAACATTGGTAACATGAAGGTCTTCCATAACGGCATGAACATTATGATCGTGCTTGGGCATTGGGGCATAAATCACATTCGGATTTTCGGGCGCATCGAATTCTACCTCCTTGGCGTCGATCAGGTCTTGGATTTTGTTCTTAAGAGCCCAACAATTATTGGTATCATGCCCTACACTGTCAGAGTGGTAAGCACATTTTGCATTGGAGTGGTAATACAGAGAAGAGGTATTAGGGTTCTTTGGCGCTTCCTTCAAATTGGTAAGATTCAGCTTTAGCAAATGAGGGAGTACTTGAGCTGGTGTCGTGTTGATTCGGGTGAACTGCCGTTGTGGCCTTTCTACTCGTTACTGATTAGATCTTGGCTGATTGCTGCAAGGTTGATCATTTGAAGAGTTTTGGATCATCACAGCCCCTACAGTTGGTCGGCACTCGGTTCTTCCTTGACTTTTCTGAGAATAAATAGAAGAAGCTTCTTTCTTAGCTGGGAAGGTCTTCTTAATAGCAGTGGACGCGGAGGCATCTTTCTGAATCTTACCACTTTTAATGCTTGCCTCGACCCTTTCACCGGTCAAAATTAATTCGGTGAATCCCGCAGAGGAACTCCCAATTAAATGATTGAAGAAAGGGCCATACAGGGTCCCTAAAAACATGTCAACCAGCTCTCTATCTGACAATGGTGGCTGCACCCTTCCAGCCAGATCACTCCACTTCTGGGCATACTCTTTAAATCCCTCATTAGAAGCCATACCCATACTCTATAGTTGAGTACGAGTAAGTGCTAAATCAGCGTTGTATTGGTATTGCCGGTAGAAAGCAGCAGCTAAGTCTTCCCAGTTATGAACCTCCGATCTCTCGAGTTGATAGAACCAGTCCAATTGTATGCCTGACAAACTGTCTTGGAAAAAATGGACCCAAAGATCCTTATCAGATGAGTGGGGTTGGATCTTTCGGACGTAGGATCTCAGATGCATCTTTGGACACGACAGACCGTCATACTTGACAACTGTAGGAACTTTGAACTTGGGAGGAATAACGATCCTAGCGACCAACCCTAGTTCTTCGAAATCTAAACCAGGTACCCTTTGCAACTCCATGGCTGCCAACCGATCCTCAAGATTTTTAAATTTAACATCCGTCGGGGGATATTGCTATTCGGAGTAATCTTCGTCTTCTTCCTCTTCCTCTTCTTCTCCTTCAACTTCAGATTCAGAAGGCATCACAGTTCCTTTTCCTTTACCAGCCCCTTCATCAGACGTCGAGGGGAATTCGAGAACTTTTCTAGCATTGATTTCAAACCTTCTTCCCATGATGACTACACCAGGTCTTTTCTTCTTTTTCTCTTTATCTTTCTCCAAAAGTGCTTTAAGGTCCTCTTGACCCTTTGCTAAGGTCATGAGGAGTTGCTGGAATTGAGAATTCTGTGCTTGCAGATCCTTAACCGTCTGCTCCAAATCCATCTTGCTGAAATAAACAGCAGAAAGATAAGGAAACCTGGTGTGAAGACCTGTTTATGCATATGATGAATGGTATGTTATTCATGTAATGCATTCAAGGATTCAGAAATTCAAATTTGTTGCAAACAAAAAGAACACACGTCATATTAAGAAGAAATTTGTTAGTACATAAGTGCCCCATGGGCAAAATATTACAAAATTCTTAATGTAAAAAGACATTGCGCATCCTCTTTGGTGCGATGTAAGTGTTGATAGTTTCCTCCTCATGAAGTCGGCGGGTAAGCTCCAAAACCTTCTTCTCACTGGCATAAAAGCTGGCTTCAAAAGTATTCCGTTCCTCCTTGAGTTGGATCCAACTCTTTTGTAATTCTTCCAATGATGTTGGCATGTCAGGATGTAGGAGGGTGTATGGAACCTCTCCTTCCGTAACAGGCTCTTTGATCACGGGGAGAATGTGAGGATATGGCATCATAAGATTCTGGGTGCGGTTTCGTACCCACTTGAGATAAGGCTCAAGAGGGATGGAATTCTTGTGCTTTAGTGTCTTACTATCCACCTTGTTAGGCATTTTCCAAGCTCGGATAAACCTTTGTCGAAGTTCTTGATCGTCGTTGTCGAAGTCAAAAACCAAGTCTGGAAGCAGCATGTCATGAGGGCCATCCCTTCGGGCATACCCAAACTGTCTCAGAGCCAAGCAGGGGTTGTAGGTGATGCCTCCCCTAATGCCAAGTATAGGGATATTAGGGAATTCCACACAATGATCAATGATGATAACATTTTCTCTGGATCGAGAACACCAATGAACATCTGAATGTGTAAGAGTCATCAATCATTATGACCACCTCAAACCCTGCTCATTCTTCAAAATTGATTGGGGAAGGTGAGAAATAAACCACCTTGCTAGTAGAGGAGTACAACACATGAGAACACCTCTTTTCCTCATTGTTCGTGTGTAAAATGAGTGTAGGATGTCCCCAAGCAATGTAGGCACAGGATTCCGAGATATGAAAATCTTGACAACATTCACATCTATAAGTTGATCAGGGTTTTGGAACAAGACCAACCCATAGATGAGAAGTGCTACAATATCCTCAAAAGCTTATAGATCTAGAGAGTTATGGCAGTCTTGTGCCTTCTCAAACAGAAACTTTGCCAAGAAACCCTTGACACCACTTATGGTTTCCCAATGTCCTTTGATATCATATGGTTGCAAGTGTAATGTTTGAGCAACATCTTCAGGCTTTGGTTCTTTTTCTGTATCGTTGTAGGGTAGTTGATGAAGAATAGGAATTCTCAGGAGTTGATAAAATTCCTCCAAAGTAGGTACTAGTTGGTAATCAAGGAATGTGAAACAATGGTGTAGAGGGTCACAGAACTGGAAGAGAACTTTCACCATGTCTTCTTCAATGTTGGAGTTGACCAAGTTGAGAAGTATACCATGTCTTTCACTGAAGAGAGAATTCTCTGGAATCCTGGAAGTAAGCTCCTTGAGCTGAGGAGGGATTCTCACAAGGTTGACTTGAATTGTTTTCCTGCGAAGAGATTCCATGACCTACAAAATAAGAACAAAGATGAAGATCCAAACCCTTGAAATGGTTAGTGGATGCATATGATGCTTTATGATGTTCATGATGTATGCACAAGCACATGTACAAACAAGTCACACAAGATCCTAGTTTCAGGCTTGCATGAGGTTTCATACGTAAATACCCTCTTGAGTTTAGTTGGCTCAAACCTGTCCTATAAATAGTAACCGGGTTCTAAGGAGCTCAATATCACTGGATTGTTTTCTATGTTCATTGTTTTGGTTTGGCCACTTAACTGGCGACCAAAATATTCCAAGAAAACAACCCTCAATGAGTGTAGTATCGAGTATCTACCAACTTCGGACTGCACCAAAGCTACTCATCTCACTACCCCTAAAAAAGGCCAAGATGGTCAAGTAAGGTTCTAAGAGTTCATTAGTGCTTCATGACATCACTCAGCGGCCCCGTATTCTCTTTGATTGACTCAAAGGCTACCGATACACACAAATATGTCACACTAATATAGCTATTGCTTCAACCATGTCGGTATACCCCGCACAGTTTCCACAACGTATTGCTATTTACCTATGATTGTTTCCCAAATCCGGGTAGAGGATTTCAAGCCCAAACAAGAGAACCAAATGTAAAGCAATCAAAGCAAACAAAATAATCATGCAAAGGTGATCTAAACCCTAAGGTTACTCCACTTTTAAGAGATTCCCAAGTAGAGTCGCCAGTGCTGTGATACGGTGGGAGAACTGACTTGAGGTTTTGCGTTTGTGTTCGCAAATGTTTCGATTTATCAAGAGTCGCTACCGACTTTTTATTTTATCCTAAGGAAAGGCCAAAAAGCACAGGAAAGACCTTTGAGATGTTTTCTTGGGTTCGGGGAGTAGATTCAAGAAAGAGAAGGTATTAGCACCCTTTCTATCCATGGTTATCCATGGGCTCTTAGTTACTTGTTTAGATCACTTGCTTTTCTTTTCAATTGTTTGAAATGGTGCTTTGTGTGTGATTTGGAAAGATGTTTTGAAAAGAGGCCATCATTGTGGCAACCTTTGTAATGATTCTTGTTTGAATGTATACAAAGGTGTTTTTGTCTTTTGAAAAGTTTTCAATGTTTGAAAGTAGGGTTTTGAAATTGTGTTGTGAAGTGTGTTTGAAAATAGCAAGGATGTTTTTGCAAGCTTTTGATCAAGTAACTAAGAGCTATCTACCCTATTTTACTCAAA
This sequence comes from Vicia faba, assembly GCA_948472305.1. Taxonomy (NCBI): domain Eukaryota; kingdom Viridiplantae; phylum Streptophyta; class Magnoliopsida; order Fabales; family Fabaceae; genus Vicia; species Vicia faba. The sequence continues at coordinate 1,026,025,566 of OX451736.1, read as the reverse complement.
GATCTTTCTTATGTTTTTAACCCTTTTAACAGTGTTGTTTAACCATTGCATTTGGTGAACAACCTTGTGTTAGGATGTTAAACGGGACAGGCGCGGGTCATCGTATAGATCATGATAGCAATGGTGTCAAGTATTTTTGGCAATTTTCTTAAGGGACTTGATCATTTTGTTTAGGCAACTCATATAGCGTCATCGAGGGACTATGATCTTTGTTTTGTTTTTGTTTTGCCAAAGTACTTAAAATGCATATCATGGCCCATTTTTGAAGGCAACAAGTGGATTGTAACCCTAGGGGTGCAAGTGTGCATTGTGTTTGTTTTTTCATGCATTTTTGTCTTTGATTAGGTCAAACTATTTGTTGGTTTTGATTTTGCATACAAACCCTAATTCTCTAATCATGGAATAATTGAAAGCATTAAGTGCGTAAAAATAAATCTAAGCTATTACAACTTTGATATAGGGAGGGGGTAAAATTTTGAATAGGGGATTATTTTGCAAGAAATTAAAACCCTAAATTATTACAACCAAATTGAATTTACAATGCATAACATTTAAATGTATTAAATAAACACAATAAATAAATATTAAATAAAATGTATTTATGCAAAAAGGAGTTTTTATGTATGCAAAGTATTTTTGATGTAAAAAAAGGTGTAAAGAAATAAAATAAAAAAATAATTGATTTTATTTAATTAAGGGGTAAACCCTAATTTTTCTTAAGAAAATGATATTATTTATTATTTATATACAAAAATATGTTGATATGTACAAAAATGAAATATATTGAAGGAAATGTATTTTTTAGTATAAAATTCAAGAAAATATTTTCAGTATGAATAAAAAATAAAAAATGAAAATAAAAGTATTATTTACATTATTTTTAAATTTAAACAAATAATAAAATGGTATTAAGAATGTTTTAATGTTAGAAATAATTAAAATAAATACCAAATAAATGTAAAAAATTATGAAAATATTTTTCAAGTATTTTTCATGTTTGGAAATAAAATAATAAAGCCAGAAATGAAATAAAAATGCAAAAATAATAAAAATACAAGAAGTTGGGCCAGGGGGTGTGAAACTAAAAAAGAAGGTGTTAGAAGCAAAAACAAGCCAGCCCAGCCCAAGTCTTCATCTTCTTCCTCCAGCACTGTGAAAAACGCGCGTTCTAAGTTCAAACAGCTAACTCCTGCATTTGTGATCTTTTGCCAAAACTCAAAACATGAAACTTGTAGAGCATCAAACCACGATTCTAACCATATAAAAAACTTAATCTAACTCTCAAAGACCAGAGAGAATTTCTCTGGCCCTAATTTCTAACCTAGTTTTTTCAGAAAGTTCATGGATGAAATTCTCTTAGCACGTTTAATATAAATGAAAACTGAGCATATGTATGGTTTCAGGGTAATGAGTACTACATCTTTCATTCACAAACCTAAGGCTAAATGTTCCTAAATAGAAAGATAGAAGTTGATGAAAAAACCTGTTTCAGTTGGATTCGAGTTGGACAATGCAGCAACTTTCAGTGAGGCCTGGGGTTCTTTTGAGCATGCTTGATGTTCCTTGAACCTTTCCCAATGCTTAGTTTGTTCCAAAATTTCTCTAAGTTAAAAGTTTTAGGGAGCCTTGTTCCAAAAATCATAACTTGAGATCCAAGCTTCTTTTGAGAAAACTTTGTGAATCAAAGTTGTAGAATTTGTGGAGGAATACAACTTTCATGTTGTAAGTTTTGTTTGAATCGATTTGCATCATGGTGAAAATATGGGGCAAAGTTAGGAAAAATTAAGAAAATTTCATAATTTAGAAAATTTCTAAGTTATGAAAATTTTCAATTTCAAACCCTAATTTAAATTTTGGGTTTCTTGATGAAATAGTTTCATAATTTGACACATCTTGATGAAAAATGACCCTTGGCACTTGATTTTGATCAAAAAGTCAAAGTTTGACTTTTCAGTGTACAGTCAAATTTTGATCAGTTGACTGAAAAATTCATCTATCAATCCTATGCTTTTGAGATATTTTGAACTTGTTGAATAGGTCAAGATAGTGTCATTGAGTCCTTGAGTCCATGTTTGAGCTTAAATTTCCATTGGCTAGGTCAAACAGTCAAAAATTGCCTTTGTGCAATCAAAACCCTAAAAATAACCATTTTGCCCTTTTGGTGATCTGATCAAATTTCTTGTGGAATTGTGGTCCAAACTTGATCAAATTGTTCATATGAGTTCATAATGTTGATGTGGGTCAAAATTCAAGAGGTTTGACTGTAAATTGGCCACAGTTGACTTTTTCCCCAATATAACTGATTTCTAGGTCAACTGTCCAATTGACTGGGTAATGATTTGGTTCAAGGCTTGAAACTTGGTATGGGAAAACTTATGAGTCCAACATGAAGTATGAAAGTAAAATTGGGCATTGAAGGTCCAAAAATCTCTGTGCAAACTCAAACCCTAATTTAGGTCAACAATGCAAGGAGATGTCTTGAGGAGAGCAAACCCTAGCTTGGTCTTGAGTTCCAAGAGCTTGGTGATGGAAAATGTTGATAAAATAAGAGGGCAAATTTTTGGGTACAACAGTTGCCCCTGTTCAATCTTCTTGAACCTGAAGAGTTAGATTGGCAAGTTTGCCTTTCGTGACTCGAAGGTAAAAGAGGATTGGACACTAGAGTGCCCGTAAATTTGCACTCGTCAAAATATTATTGAGGGAATAGGCTTAAAGATGCCATTTAGAGATGGTAGAATCTTGCTGGAGATGGGCTTAAAGATGCCATCCAAGAATGTTTGTTGAACTGCAATGTTGTAGGTCAGAAGAATAAGCATCGAAATGGTATCCGTGTCTAGAATGCATTTGAACTGTATCTGGAGACTGAGTCAGTATGAGCAAAGGTACGGCGTCCGTGTCTGGAGTGTATCTGAGTTGTAATTGTATTTGATCTTTGAATGAATATCAGAATGACTGCCGTGTCTGGAGTGTATCTGTATTCTGAATGGGTAACAGAGAAACATCTGTATATGGAGCAACTGTGTGCTGGGGATAAGTTCTAAATGAGTGGCAAAATGGCAACCGTGTCTGGAGCATATTTGGACCGTATCTGAAGTTGAGATCTGTATGAGTAGCAGAATGACTTTCGTGTCTGGAGTGTATCTGAAACTGTAACTGAGATCTGAATAAGTGACAGAATGACTTCCGTGGCGACTGCACTGGGGAGAATCAAACTTCTAGTGTAAGGGCCAGAATGGCATCCGTGTTTGGAGCGTATCTGAACTTGAAGTTGATAGTTGAATCTGAATGAAAGATAGAATGGTTGCCGTGTCTGGAGCGTATCTAGTCTGTATCTGATTGCTGAAGTCTGAAGGAGTAATAGAATGACCAACGTGTCTGGGGTGTATCCGTACTGTATCTGACTTGAAATTCTGAATGAATAATAGAATGACCGCCGTGTATGGGGTGTATCCATACTGTATCTGAATAATCGTTAACGATAGCCTTTTAATCTTATCCTGAACAGGGTAAAATGTTAGATAAAACACAAAGTTATGTTGCATTATATGTATGATGCAATGAACTGTGTTTCATCAATGTTTATGAATGTAACGGATGTGCATGTAAGCTGAGTAGATGTCTTGCTGAGGGAGATAAATCCTTGATAACTGGAGATAATGAAATCTTAGACTGCTGACAGAGAAAGTAAATTCTTGACCGATGCTGAGGATTTAAAAATCTTTGATTGTTGGAGGTGAGAAATCCTTTCTGACTGCTTGGGGACTAAAGATCTTTGATTGTTGAGAAATCCTGGGACCACTGCTGGGGATTGAAAATCCTTGGTGACTGGTGGGGATTTACAAGAGCTTTAACAACTTTTATGGGGAATGAGCATTCTTCATGACTTTCCTGGGAAATAAGGAAAACTCTAAAAACCTCTACTGGGGAGTTAAAACCTGGGAGGCTTCTGCTGGAGCAATGAGACCGAGAATCTTCGATCTGCTGAGAAATAACTCCGTGGGGAGAATGTTTACTCGACCGGTGAAATCAGGAGCTTGGGTTGTACGCCAATCTATTGGGGAAGTTGGGGAACACTGAATGGTTCTCACCGGGGATTGATAGTTGGACATTTGACTTCATTGGGGAAGAAGGTTTAGAACATTCTGGCTCCACTAGGGATATGTATTTCAGGGTTTTAGGGCTCCACTGGGGATCGGGAGTTAAAAGACTTAACTTCTGATGGGAATTCCGAAACTTAACTCCGCTGGGGGATAAAGTTTAGAACATACTGGATCCTTTGGGGATCTTGAGATTTAACTCCGCTTGGGATGTATACTTAAAGGTTTTAGCTTTGTTGAGGTTCTGAACTGTAGGGGATTTCTTCTGGAATAGCACAAGGATATCTTCCTACACCTTCAACCTATCATTAATTATCCTTTCTCAATTTTGTTTTATTTGTAAGCAGTGATTATATTCAAATGCATATGCCTATTTAATAAAACATTGGATGTTCTCAAATAAAACATAAGTATAAAAAGAAAGGAAAGGCAAAAATTTTTTTGCACTTTGAAGTATCTTTGTATTAACTTTTGTAAGTATCTTTGTACAAAGGAGACAAACATCCTAGTAGGATAATGTTGTTGAAAATTTGAGAAAAAATTTATACAAAAAGAAAGATGGCTATGTGTGAAAATTCCATGGGGTTCCCATTCTGCTATAGCCTTCACAACTCTGAGTATCTTGTCCATTCGTTGCTTCGTCCTCCGATGATTGGATTGATCAGAAGCTTGGAGATTGTTGGTGAAGAGATTGTTCTTAAAGTGATCCGACGAGACATAGTCATACGCTTTAACTCCCTAACTTTTACCTGGACCGCCCTTTCGGGTTTACGATCCACCGGGAAACCCTTTTTTGCCCAAGTCGCCCTTTCGGGTTTTCAACTTGCCGGGTGTACAGATTTTTTTGTTTATCCCTAATTTTTGCCTGAACCTCCCTTTCGGGTTTTCGATTCACCGGGATGCCCATTTTTGCCCAAGTCGCCCTTTCGGGTTTTCAACTTGTCGGGTCATTTTATGCGTAGTATTTTTTGACTATGTCTGCATTCGCAGGGTGCGACAAGTCGTCGCCGTCCATGGTGGTCAAAATCATTGCCCCACCGGAAAAGATGCTCTTGATCATAAATGGTCCTTCGTAAGTAGGAGTCCACTTGCCCCTGGGATCACTTTGCGGCAAGATGATTCTCTTGATTACAAGATATCCGACTTGATATACTAGACGCATGACTTTCTTGTTGAAAGCCTTGATCATCCGTTTTTGATACGTCTGACCATGACAAACAACAGTAAGTCGTTTCTCGTCGATCAAATCAAGTTGATCAAGCCGGGTCTGAATCCAATCGTCTTCACTCAAACCGGCATCCCTCATAATCCTCAAGGAAGGAATTTGCACCTCCATAGGTAAAACAACTTCCATTACATATACTAAAGAAAAGGGGGTTACCCCTGTTGAAGTACGTGTCGTGGTATGATATCCATGCAGAGCAAACGGTAACATCTCATGCGAGTCCTTGTAGGTGACTGTCATCTTTTGAATGATCTTCTTGATATTTTTGTTCGCGGCTTCAACAGCACCGTCCATCTTCGACCGATAGGGAGATGCATTGTAATGATAAATCTTGAACTGCTCGCACATAGCGGTGATCATAGTGTTGTTCAAATTTGTACCGTTGTCCATGATGATCCTGTTGGGGATACCATACCGACATATGAGGTTCTGCTTGATGAAGCGGGCAACCACATTCTTTGTAACTGAGGCGTAAGAAGCCGCTTCGACCCATTTGGTGAAGTAATCAATAGCCACCAGGATGAAGCGATGTCCGTTGGATGTCGTAGGCTTGATCTCTCCAATCATGTCAATGCCCCATATTGCGAATGGCCAAGGAGCTGTCAGAATGTTGAGAGGAACAGGAGGAATATGTACTTTGTCGGTGTAGACTTGACATTTTTGGCACGTACGAGAATGTTGATGACAATCAGCTTCCATGGTAGACCAGTAGTAGCTTGCCCTTAGAATCTTCTTAGCCATCATATGTCTGCTCAAGTGGGTGCCAAATGTGCCACTGTGTATTTCGGTCATGATCAACTCTGCTTCAACCTTGTCCACACAACAAAGTAGAACACAATCATGGTTGCGCTTGTAAAGGATGCCATTGCTTAGAAAGAACTTGGCAGCAAATCTCCTTAAGAACTTTTTGTCATTGACGGAAGCTCCTTCAGGGTATTCTCGAGTCTGGAGATACCTTTTGATTTCATGAAACCAGGGTTGTTCCACTACTTCTTCGGTATTAATCTCATGACAGTGTGCAGGTTCGTCCATTCACTCGATGGTGATTTGGGGGGCCTCGTTATCCCAGTTGAGTTTAAACATGGAAGACATTGTAGCCAGAGCATCTGCTAGCTGATTTTCTTCTCGCGGGAAGTGCTCGAAGGTAATCTGTTCGAAATGAGGCAGCAATGTCAGGACATGTTCTTTGTATGGGATAAGATTAAGATGTTTAGTGTCCCACTCTTCTTTGACTTGACTGATAACCAAAGCCGAGTCCCCAAATACGACCAAAGATTTGATTCCCAAGTCTATAGCAGCCTTGAGACCAAAGATGCAAGCTTCATATTCGGCCATGTTGTTGGTATAGCTGAAGCAAAGTCGGGAAGTGAAGGGTGTATGGTAACCTTCCGGAGAAATGAGTACCGCACCGATACCGTTGCCAAGTGCATTTGAAGCACTATCAAAGTATAGGGTCCATCGGGATCCTTGTTCAGGTCTGTCATACGGTCCGTTACCTTCAATGTTGTCAAATGTCATGATGTCCTCATCAGGGAAGTCGAATCTCATAGATTGATAATCTTCGACGGCTTGATGAGCTAGATGTTCAGTGTGATCGGTGGAAATAGAACTGACTGTTTTGGAATGCTGGTTCGCGTTTGCGTTTGTTTTTGCAAAATGTCGCGGTAAGCAAGAGTCGCCACCGTCTATTTTATCCAACAAGGAAAGGACAAAAGCATAGAAAAATTCCTTTTCGAGATGTTTCTCGGGTTCGGGAGGTAGATTATAGAAAGGGAAGGTGTTAGCACCCTTTCTATCCGTGGTTATCCACGGGCTCTTAGGTACTTGCTCACTGTGTTTTCAAAAAGTTTTGCTTTTCTTGTGTTTGTGGGTTTTGAAAAGAGTTTTGTTTGAAAACTTCGATTTAACTCTTGTTTCTGTCCTCAAGAGGGTATGAAGTGTTGTTGAAAACTTTGTTTGAAAAGTGTAAGTGCGAAAAATTTGTTTTGTTTTGAAAGAGCAAGTACCTAAGAACCTCTACCTACTCAAAAGGAATTAAACTGTGTAAATGTCCCTTTAGACAATGCTATCCCACTATGAAGGAGTAGGTAGCATCGTCGTTGGAGTTTTCGGGTCAATTCGATTAAGGGACATGTGGTCACTAAAGCAATGTTAGGACGCCTTAGCGGTAACCCTAACGTCTTAGATCATTTTATCCGAGGCAACTGTTTCGAGGCAACTTATGATCTTTGGACAAGAGGGCGACCTCTAAAACTTCCTATACTCAATGACCACATTCGAGGCAACCAAGTGAGGCGTACCCTAGGAGTGGCATGTGCAAATGTGTCAATTTTCAGTTATGTTATCTTTGTACATGTTATGGTGAGCTACGGTTGATTTTAAGTTAAGGTAGATCTTGTCATGCATAGCCTATTATTCATACATCTAGCAGTTAATGGTTGCGGAAAATAAAACTAAGCTATTACAAGGCGTCAGGTATTTACATTGCCAAAAACAAACCCTTGAAAAATAAAATGCGGAAAAGGTAAATAAAAGCGGTAAATAATCCTAAGTTAAAGCTATTACATCCTCGGAACAATTACAATTATATGGATAAAAAAAAATCATACGCGTGAGAAAAATTGAATCGGAGAGTTTTTTAGGGTTTTGACCCTTTTTTTTAAGAAAGAAGGAGATTTTTGTTATTTTTTTTTGCATTAAATTAAACCTAAACTAATTAATTAATTAAATAAAAGAGGATATTTTTTTTTGGTTTTTGAATGTTTAAGGAAATAATAAAAAATAAAATGATTAAATATATTAAAAACCTAATTCTACATCAATTTTAATTTATTGCAAAAATATTAATGTTATGCCTAATTAAAACTAAACAAATTATGTCAATATTTATTTACAAAATAAAATAATGAAATTAAATTTAATAAATAAAAATATTATATTTTTTGTTTTCTGATTTTTTTGTTATATAAAAATAAAGGAAGTTAATTTGTTAATTGGTTAATTAAATAAAATAATAAAATAAATTAGGTAAAAGAAATATAGAAAAAAAAAGCAAACCAAAAAGGGGTCTGGGCCTAAAAAGGGGGGGGGGGGGTTCATTCATCAGAATTCCAGGCCCAAACGCAAGCAGCCTTTGTTGACTTTCTTCATTCAATGTGCGCCTTTGACTAGGGAACGTGATGGTCCCTCACTCCTAGCCACTGGATTAGATCTGAAGCTACTTGGCCACCATCTGGATGAGGGCGTATGATAGGCCCTGCTTTGAGTGTTGCATAGAATTTCCTGAAACAAAATAATATAAATGCTTTGGGGGACCTGGGATTCGAACCCAGGTCCCAATGCTCCCAGGCCAACGCGTTTACCACCCAACCAAACTGCTTCAATTGTTATAGGAACAAGAAGCAATTATTATATATGAAATAAACGAATATGCCTGCAAAAATAAAAATCAAAAGCTCGTAATTCAAATGGGCCAATGGGAGGGAGACGTCTGGTCGTCTTCTCCAAAAGCTCTGGTTATTTACTTGCGGATTTTTATCCGCAGGAAGTTTCGTGGCTCACTCCTAAAATCTTCCCTAGGCTGCAAAAATCAACTCCAAGACCATGGTTCGATTTGTCTGGGTCTCGTGAACACATTCATATCCATCTGGCTTGATTTCACCTGTAGCAAAAATACCCAAAAAACGACTTTCCAAACCCTAGGTTCGGTTCTATGATTACAGGCTACCAAAACGAAATCAAATAATGCAAAAACATTCTAGAGGGAACGATAAACATGATGGTGTCAAGATTTTGTCATAAAAACGCATGAATGAGAGGTTGTATTTTCATGTTCAGGGTCGAGTTCAAGACGACTTACAGTGAGATGTAGGTGATGAAAAGGTCTGGTTTTTATTGTGTAGCACCACTGGATGTCAAGGAAGAGAGTTGCGTTCTTCTTTTTGTCTGAAAGGGTCTCCAATATCGTTCTTGATCTCACACTTTTCCAAGGATTTTTGCAATTTGCTCTGGCCGTTTTTTGCAGTTTTTGCTCGTGAATTAGGTTTGTGTGCCTTGTGTGAATATAATAGAATGGTTTTAGGTCAAGAGTTGTGCCAATATCCATGTGTATTGAAGAATTAGGATTGCACTTTGATCACCATTAACAAGCTTTCCAAATATGGCCAAATTTGAGATTTTGTGCACAAAAAGCCAAGGAACGAATTTGATTAGGTGTCACATGATGTTTGCAAGCTGTATAAATCACAAAGATCCCTTTTCAATAATTTTTGGATTTTATTTGATTTAATATTGATTAATAATGAATTAAATCAATAAAAATGAAATAAAATAGAAAAATAAATGTTTGGTCATGAAATTAAGCATGGGACACGTGTGTGGCATGACAAGACTAAATGAAGTGGAAAAAAGTGGGCCCTTTTGTCAAAAATTGGAGTTTTGAGGATAGTTGACTTTTGGCAATTTTGGAAAAATGCCCAACTTCAACAATGCACAACTTCTTCAATTTTGAACTTTTGGAGGTGTTCTTGGACTTTTTAGAAACCTTGAGATGTCCTCTAATCAACCCTTTTTGTATTATCTCATTTCGATCTTCCATTGTCAAGTTATAAGCTTTGGAAAAGAAAGTGTTTTTGTTGACTTTCAAAAATGACCTATAATGTCCAAATTTGTAACTTCTTGTGAGTGCATTTTTTGATCTTGGGGTATGAATATGGATTGTAGGGAATTGCATCCTATTCAAAATGAGATTTGGATGGGTCATTTCTCATAAAGTATGAGAAAGTTATGCTTGGTCAAATTTGAGTTGACTTTTCCTACAAAACCCTAATTTAGCAACTTTTGAATCTTGATGAATTTTGAGCAATCCTTGATGAATCATGATCAGCCCTTGATCAAATGATGAATTATCCTTCAAAATGAGAATGTTGACAAAAAATCTTGAGGTTTGACTGTATTTAGGTCACAGTTGACTTTTGACCCAGCACAATCGATTTTTGGGCCTCTTGAGCAATTGACTGACCAAAGTTTCTCTGCAAGGCTTGAAATTTGTCATGGATGGACTTAAGAACATATTAAGACATTGGGGAGCACTTGAGGCCATTTGGATTTAAGGACCTTGATGCAACACAAAACCCTAATTTTGACTTGACTGCCTTAGGAGGTGATTTGATTGTCCAACCCTTGAGCCAACTTGAAGATTATTCTTGACATGTCTTGAGGAATATGGGAGGGAAACTTTTGGGGTACAACAGTTGCCCCTGTTCAATTTTCTTAAACCTGAGGATAGGGATTGGCTTTCGAGCCTTTCGTGATCCGAAGGTGGAAGATAATTGAACACTAGAGTGCCCAGAAATTTGCACTCGCATGGTGTAGTATCAACATTGTGATGTCGGGAATGGGCTTACAGATTCCATTTGGAGAGATGATGGATAGGAGGATGGGCTTATAGATGCCACCTGGAGATTGTTGGTAGGTAGTTTTGTCTTCGTTGACGGGTTGTCTTCATTGACGGGTTGTCTTCATTGATGGGCTGTCTTCATTGACGGGTTGTCTTTATTGACGAGTTGTCTTTATTGACGGGTTGTCTCTATTGACGGGTTGTCTTCATTGACGGGTTGTCTCTATTGACGGGTTGTCTCTATTGACGGGTTGTCTCTATTGACGGGTGAGCATCAGAAAAATCTTTAGGAATCGATTTAACTGGATTTATCTTTTTTGACTGGATTAGCATCAGAAAAATCTTTAGGAATCGATTTAACTGGATTTGTCTTCTTTGACTGGCTTCAGAAAAATCTTTAGGAATCGATTTAACTGGTTTTGTCTCCATTAATATAATTTGAGAATCTAACTGCATCTTTCCTGAAAGGTAAAGGTCAGTCATATGTAATGCATGATATGGATCGAGCAATGATGTTCTCAACATAAATGAGATTGTATGATATGATGCATATATGCATGTATCATGATGTATGAAAATGTGATGTTTTAGCTGGGGAAAATAAATCCCGGATAGCTGTTGGAGAATGATGTTGAATTCTTTGCTTCCACTGGGGACGATGAACGAAGGTGATAAACTTGTAGGAGAAGATAACTCCGTTGGGGAATTACTCTGGGGAAGAGATGCTCTGCTGAGATTTTAATGATAACTTCGCTGGGGATTCCGTTGATAAGTTCTATTGTGGATTTTGATGATGAACTCCATTGGGGATAGAAAGAACTTCGCTGGGGATGATCTTTCAGTTGCAACTTGCTGAGGATAACCCAGTTAGACTCTTGTGGGGATGACCTCTAAATTTAGCTGAGGAGAGGCATTTGTACTCTGCAGGGGATAAGCTTTCAGAATCTACTGGGGAAAATGATTCAATTCCATTGGGGAAACTTTTTTAGACCGCGTTGGGGGAATGGCTCCACTGGGGGCCTCCTGTATTCTGCCGGGGAACATTCTTATACTCTGTCGAGGAATATTAAGACTGCCAGGGATACTCCTATGCTTGTCGGGGAATATATTTATTTTATACTCCGCTGGGGAATATTAAGACCTTCTGGGAATACCGAGCCTTTTCGGGACTGACGGTAGACTGACTCTGCTTGGGGGAGAGTATTGCTGATTCATTCATGGTTGCAAGTCTCAGTGGGGAGAGCTACTGTGATACGGTGGGAGAACTGACTAGGGTTTTGCGTTTGTTTTCGCAAATGTTTCGGTTGAGCAAGAGTCGCCACCTACTTTTTATTTTATCCTAAAGGAAAGGCTAAAAAAGCACAGCAAAAACCTTTTGAGATATTTCGTGGGTTCGGGGGGTAGATTATGAAAAGGGAAGGTATTAGCACCCTTTTCATCCATGGTTATCCATGGGCTCTTAGTTACTTGGTTTTTAGATCACTTGCCTTGATTTTCGATTGCTTGAAAATGGTGTGTGTGTGTGTGTGTTTTTGAAAATGTTTTGGAAGAAGATGCCTTGTCTTAGGCAACCAATGTATTCGACTCGTGTTTGAGTGTTTTACAAAAGTGTGTATCTTTTCGAAAAGATGTTTCAAATGTTTTTGAGAGTTTGTTTGAAAGTGTGCATGAAGTGTGGTTTTTTGAAAAGAAGGCAAGTGTTTTTGCAAATTGATCTCAAGTAACTAAGAGTTTTGTCTACCCCTAATGTACTCAGAGGTTTTCTCTATGTTTTCAACCCTTTTTAACAATTTTGTTCCACCATTGAATTTGGTGGACAATCTTGCGTTTAGGATGTTTAACGGGACGGGCGCGGGTCATCGTATGGACCATGAATGCAATGGTGCCAAGTGTCTTTGGCAATTTGCTTTGAAGGGACTTGATCATTTTTTAGGCAACTTTCGAAAGCGTCGTCGAGGGACTTATGATCATTTTGAATTCGTTTTGCCAAAGAAACTCGACGTGCAAGCATGGCCCATTTTGGAAGGCAACATGTGGGATTACCCTAGAGGGTGCAAGCGTGATTGTGTATTGATTTCATGCATTTGTCTTTGTATTAGGTTATATAGCGTTTGATTTTATGTACATGCAAACCCTAGGTCTAACCATGGTATAATTTGAAAGCGGTAAATTGCAAGAATTTAAAGTCTACGCTATTACAAATAGTATCCGGGAGTGGGGGTACAAATTTACAAATGGGGATGAGACTTTAGGAATGTAGTGTCCAATAAGTTACAACCAAATCGAATTGCGATAAAAGTGGAAACAATGTATATCAATGTATAGAAATAGCAAATGTATATTGTCAAATGTCAAGTGTATTGTGTAGGTGTACGTGTACGTGTATATATGTATGTAATTTATTTACAAGTTAGAGATGTGAATTTAAATGTGTATTATTAAGCATTGTTTAACTTAAATGAAAAGAATTAAATGTTTATTTATTTAGTCTTTTGTAGTCTTGTATTTTCTTTAACATGTACAAAAAAAAAGAATATTTTAATTAAATGAAAAGAAAATGTTCTAAGTTTGAAAATTATTATTTACAATTGATATAAATTTGTATCTTCATATTTTTGTTTAATATATACAAAAGAGGTATTTTAATTAAAATAAAGAAAGAATGTTTAAAATTTAAATTATGTATATTAGAAAAATGTATTTTATTGATTATGTACAAAAAGAATATTTTAATTAAATGTTTTAAATTTTAATTAAATTATGTATATTAAAAAAAGTATTTTTTTTATGTAAATTATGTATGAAGATATTAATGTACAAATAAAAAATATTTTAAGTTAGAGGAAAAAATATATTGTGTTCAAAATTATGTTATAAAAAAGTTTGATGTAAAAAAGTTATGTTAATTTATTAACAAAAATAAAATCTGTTTTATATAAAAAAAAAGGTTAAGTTTTTGAATGGGCCTTTGGGAGGTTATGCTGGCCCATAACAAAAGAGCAACGTATGGGGGGTGCAAATTAAAACGCTTGGGCTTAGGCGCAGAAAGGGCAAGGCCCAAGTTTGACACAAAATGTTTTTAGGGTTTCTGATTGTTGTTTCACTTGGACTATGGCTTAGGCTTGACATGCAGAGGCGCCGTTTGTTCATCGTTTCACTTCGTCTTCTTCGTCTTTACCTTTGCCTGAGCTTCTCTTCCGTCTAGGGCCACCGGTGCAGCCTCCACCTCTTCTCCCTCCAACGATTGCTCCAGCGGCGTTTGTTCAAGGTAACAAAACCTTAATCGTTCGCGTTAGGGTTTCAGTTTATATCTCATGTGTTTTACTTTTTTGCTTACTGATTCGAATTAAATGCTGTTGTTTTTGTGAAAGGAGAAAGGGGATGGGTTTATACCTCTAGTCTTGAAGGTGGAGACGAGGTGGACCGGAGGTGCGTGGAGGGCCAGACGGCGAGGGAAACGTGAATGAAGCTAGCTTTGCAAGGAGATCTGGTACTCTGTATTCGTGTCTTTCTTCTTTTGTTTGGTGATGATGATGAACTGAACCTTTTGTGAAATTTCTTTTCCTCTTCTCTTAGTTGCCTCTTCTTCTTGATAGGCCTGGTATGCTTAGCTTGATGCCTTGCTTGATGCCTTGTGTTTGGTTTGCTAGCCCAATGATGAGCTCCCTGAGTTCCGAGGGCCCTGAATGTATGCTTGAATATGCTTGAGTATGCTTGATGCCTTTGTATGCTTGTTAGGGTTGCCTAGTTCATTGTTTCACTTTCTTCTTCAACTGTCTCGTTGCCTGCTTTGCCTTATTGAGTTGCCTTGTGCTGGTGGATATGTTTGGCTTTGAGTTGCCTGCCTTGTATGCTTGACTGTTGTATGATTTTGAGTATATTTGATTCTTTAGCCCTATGATGAGTATCTCTGAGGGCTTGTGGCTTGGTTACGATTCAGGTATTGAAACAAATTGATAGCTTTTTTTTTGGGGGGGGGGGGGGGGTTATGTGAACTTACAGGTTATGGCCTTGGGGGTTCTGCTTCAGGTTAGGCCTTGACAGGTTTTTAGGTTGTGGCCTGGATCATTTGACAGGTTATCTTTGGTTTACTGGTTTGAGATTTGGTGAGGCTTCAGGCAGGGTTGTTTGTGTTGTTTGAGGCTTCAACAGGTTTGTCACAGGTTACAGGTTATGCTGTTTGTTGATTTTGACAGGGTTTTGGCTGTTCCTCTATGGCCTTAACAGGTTGTAAGTTTCTTCTTATCAGGCCAAGGCTTAACAGCTTGTGATTTCAGGCTTGGTGTTTATCTGGTTTGAAGGGTTTACAGGTTGTGGCCTTTTGAACTGGTTTGACAAGTTTTTGTTGTTAAGTGTTTTGACAGGGATTAAGGTTTGAAACAGGTACTATGCTTGGTTCGTTCAGGCAGGTTGAGCTTGAGGCTAAAAGCTTTTTGCTTTGGATTGCTCCGAGTTCTCTTTTTGTTTGTCCTTTTTTCTCTACCCTGTTAGCAGTTTGTTTTTTTATATTCTTAAGCCTCAAAGCAAAACCTGTAAGCCTAAACACTTTTTCTCTCTTCTCTCTCTCCAGTACACTTCAAAAATATTAAAATATGTTTTATGTGTACTTAAAGCTGAAAGGGCAGCACTTGGGAAATGATGAAATGAATAATTTGCTTGCATAACATGCTTTCTCTGCATACTTTATCTTTTTTCTTCCAGATTTTGTGCTGCACTTGTACTTGCATCTGAACATTCTGATATCTTTGATATCTTGATATCTTGTGGACAACTTTGGTAGCCTTGTGACAATATCTTGTACTTTGGCAGAAAGTTTGAATTTGGACTTTTAGTTTGGACTTTGTAGTTTGATTTGGACTTTGCATCATGCTGTTTGAGACTTGAACTATGCAGTTTTGACAATTTTGACTTGTGCATTGTTTATATTTGTGCATTCAAAGTTTAGCAAATAAATATTCATCCCTCTTTGTGAACCGGGAGAAATCCCGTGATTTGCAGAGAGGGCTAACTGATCCCAGTCAGTTGCCCTTAATGATGACCCCTTTTTTTATCTGTCTCTTTTATTTATTTATCTGCTATTGACTTTTCTTTCTCTTATTTGTTTTTGCAGATAAAAATCCATGGAGCACTGGAGCAAGGGATTGAAGAATTGAAAATTTAGAAACATACTTAGGATAGTTTGTATTTAAATTTAAATAAATGTAAAATCATTGTTGTAAACAATTTGTAAACAAAACAATTGTACAAATAATTTAAAAATAAATAAAAAGTTTCTTTATCCAATTAATTCTTTTCTTCTTTTTTTAATTGTTCGTTTTATTATTTATAATTCTTTAATTATAATAATTGAAAATAAATTCCAATCACTTAATCTTAGAATAATAAATAATTAAATAAACAATGCTTCAGCATTTGATCAGTTAAACCCGACATTTCAAACATCCAGAGCAAAACAACAGTCAATCACAGCAATTGCCCAGACGCTTTTTCCCTTTACTGACTTTAATCAAACATTGCAAATTCAAACCCAATGCAACCTTTTACTGATTCAGTCAAACAAATGCGAATTCAATCCAAATCTCGGAATGTCTTGCAAAGCACCGTAGAATTAAATCTTTTTGAGGAACCGCGCATGAACAAACCTAATTCCTGATTAAATGCCAAAGAAGCGTTCGCCTGATCGAAATTGAGCCAAAATCAACCAAAACCCTAAGCCAACTGTTTGAAACATTCTAGAGCCCTGAAAATCAGTAAAACCCTAATTGTGTCTGACTGACGAGAAAAGTCCGTTTGGCCGATTCTTGAGCCAGTTAAAAAAATCAGGAAACGCCTGAAGTTGTGATTTCTTGAGGAAAAATGCGAGGGAAAATTTTGGGGTACAACAGTTGCCCCTGTTCAATCTTCTTGGACCTGAAGAGTTAGATTGGCAAGTTTGCCTTTCGCGACTTGAAGGTAAAAGAAGATTGGACACTAAAGTGCCCTGAAAATTTGCACTCGGCGATGTGATGGTAGAGGTGAATGGGCTTAAAGATGCCATTTGGTGATGGGCTTAAAGATGCCATCTGATGCGATAGAATCTTGTCGGGGGATGGGCCTAGAGATGCCATCTGGTGATGGGCTTAAAGATTCCATCTGAGAATGGGCTTAAAGATTCCATCTGGAAATGGGCTTAAAGATGCCATTTGGAAATGTTGAACTGTATGTCAATGGTGAGTGGACGAGTATCAGAAAGGCATCCATGTTTTGGAACATCTCTGAACTGGGGGTCTGAACAAGCAATAGATTGACATCCGTATCTGGAGGCATCCGTAAACTGTTTTCAAAAGTTGCGTCTGAACAAGCGATAGATTAAGATCCGTTGTTGGGAGGAATCTGTAAACTGTTTTCAGAAGTCTTGAGAAGAATATGAACAAGCGATAGGTTAACATCCGTTACTGAAGAACCCGTGAACTGTTTTCAGAAGTCTTGAAGTTGAATAAGCAATAGAGCAGCATCCGTTGTTGGGAAGCGTCCGTAAACTGTTTTCAAAAGTTGCATCTGAACAAGCGATAGATTAACATCCGTTGTTGGGAAGAATCCGTAAACTGTTTTCAGAAATCTTGAAGTTGAATAAGCAATAGAGCAGCATCCGTTGTTGGGAAGCGTCCGTAAACTGTTTTCAAAAGTTGCATCTAAACAAGCGATAGATTAACATCCGTTGTTGGGAAGAATCCGTAAACTGTTTTCAGAAATTGAGAAGAATCTGAACAAGCGATAGGTTAACATCCGTTACTGGAGAACCCGTGAACTGTTTTCAGAAGTCTTGAAGTTGAGGAGGATTCGGTGTAGGGTTTCCTGATGATGCGTCTGTGCAAAACTGCATCTGAGTGAATCTGGAATAAGTATCAGAATGTCGCCGTGTCCGGGTCACTTCTGAACTATTTCTGGATGAATCTCGGAAGATGATCTTTGTCTGTCGACTGATCTTACCTGAAAAGGTAAAGGGTTAGTTGTATGCAATGTTATGGTGCATGATGCAATGTATGTGACATCAATGTTTATGACATGAATGTGATGAATGCACATGTAAGCTGATGAGCTATCTTGCTGAGGATAAATGAATCCTGGATGGCTGAAGATAAAAGAATCTTGACTGCTGCCGGGGAGAATAATTCTTTGGCTGCTGTTGTACCCCAAAATTTGCCCTCCCATATTCTTCAAGAAATTGCCAAGTCATGCTTCAAAATTCCCCAAGGGTTGCACAGTTCAAGAGCCTCCTGAACAGTCAAAATTAGGGTTTTGGTTCTGATCAAGAAAATGAAGTTTCCAAGGGTCCAATCAAGTCCCACATGCCTATAAATATGGTCAAGCATCCTCATACCAAGTTTCAAGACTTTCAGCACAGAATTGCACAGTCAAAACCCTAATTGCACTACAGTCAACTGCAGGGGCAAAATGGTCATTTGGCAGTCAAAAGTTCAAGTTTTTTGGTCAACATCTCATTTTGAAGCCACAAACATCATTTGATCAATTCTTGATCATGATTCTCAAAGCTTGGCTCAAAAATCATCAAGATGCAAAAGTTTCCTTATTTGGACAGTTGAAAAAGTCAACTGTAAATTGACCAGGGCATAACTTTCACATGGATTATCAGAAAAATTCCATCCAAAGCTCATTTTGAAGAGAAAGACATTTCCTACAACTCCTCTTCATACTTCTAGTCCAAGAAATGCTCTCACAAAAAGTTATCAATTTCAATATTATAGGTCATTTTCAAAAGTCAACAAAAAGGGACTTTAAGTCAAAAGCCATAACTTGAGATTGGTAAATAAAAATGACATGGGACCAAAGTCATTGGTTAGAGGACTCAAAGACCTTTCCAAAATGTACAAAAACATGAGCAAAGCTTAATAATTGAGCAAGTTATGCCTTGTGGAAGTTGGGAAATTTTTGGATATTTTGAAAAGTCAACATTGATTCAAATGACCTAAAATTGCTAATGGGCCTCTTTTTCTTCCACAATTCATTATCCAAGGCATGTGCACGACCATTTGGCCCAAAGGGAAGTTTTTCTTCATTATTTATTTATTTATTTGGATTTTTATTATTAATAATTCATTTAAATTAATTAAAATACATGAAAAATATAAAACCTAATGTTTCAAATCTTTTTATGCATATAATATCTCTAATATTTCGTGCAAATCAGATTAGGGAAGAATTAGGATGATTGGATATGATTGAGAGCTAAAAAGCATGAAAAAGGATTGAAAAATAATGGCTTGAAAATCAAATATTGCATAATCAATTCCTTGATTCTTTTGATCAGATTCTTGACCTAAATCATCCTCCTATACATACACAATCAAGACCTAATGCTCATTACCTAAAAGCTGCGCATAAACTCCATTATCAAACTCATACTTTTGGCCTAAAAAATTCAAAACTGAAAACAAGGTTAGAGGACGATTCAAGGCAAAAGACTTGTGCCATCACCTTCCTGAAGCTTCAAGGAAGGATTTCCAATCAAAATCATTCATCCTAACATCAAGAATTGGTAAAAACGAACGTGCCCTGTACAGAAAATTTCGTGCATTCGTACATCATGAATCATGCGTTTTTGGCACTTTTTAATGTTTAATTCATATTCATTGTTTGATTCTAATACTAACCAAATAGTTTAATTGTGTTTTCGTGCGTTATTAGAGATTTCACCATTGTTGGGCATTAGGGTTTTCCAAATTGTGAATTGGGGGTTTTCGTTTAAGGAACAATTGGCATACAAGACCCAGACCATCAAGATCAGGACCTTCATACAAATTCAGTGATGGGGTCGCGCTCAATTTATGAGCCACCCTGAGCTAATCGTTATTTTTTATAATAGTGTCTGAGGGAACGGTTCAAAACCGTTGCCAATGTTTCTTTGTGTTTCAGGAAATCAACAAGCCATGGAGAAGACGATGCAGTGGCAAGCGTTGATTGGCTCGTTCAAAAATTCGCGCTAAAAAAATCATTAACGCGTGGTTTTGTTTCATAATGATTGTTTATTAATTAATATACAAAACGCGTGCTTGGTTCAATTGGCAAAGTTGGTTAGTGGTAATCCTCATGACCTGGGTTCGAGCCCCAGGTCCTCTTACCTTTCATATTATTTTTCCTCTAATCATTATCCCATGCAGATTCAGTACAAGGCGCCTACCATATACGCTTCCATCTAACGCGCCACTTGGTCAATCTCATTCATCCAAGAGCTCAGATCTAAAGAACATGGTGGATCCTAGTCAAAGAGGCTACACGCTATCCTGAAAAGTCAGCCAGGCCTGAAGCTTATTGGGCTCAAATTGCCAAAGATTTACCTCCCAATTTGGGGGCAGACCCCCCCTAGGTTTGCAAATTTTTTTACATTCTTTATTTTTTTTTCATTATTTTTACATTCTTTTAATTATTGTTTTTAATTAATTTAATATTTTCATAATATATAAAAAACACCAAAAAATCAGAAAAAGATAAAAAAATAATAAATATTTTTATTTTAGTATTTTTTGTAAATAAATTGCATTAATTAATTTTAGTTATTAAATTAGGTTTAATTGTAATATTTTCCTTAATAAAAATCTAAAATTGGTAGAACTAGGATTTATAATAATTTTTATCCTTTTTTTCTTTTCTTTCATAATAATTAAATATTTCTTATTATTTATTTTTATAATTAAATGGCATGTAAATAATTAGGTTAAATATTAGGTTAAAATTTAATCTTTTCTTAATAAACTCAAAACAACTAGAATTAGGGTTAGCATTTTATTTTAATTAATTCTTTTTCATTAAAATCATAAAATACAAAAATACCAAAAAAAAAACAAATTCCTTTTCCTTTTAATTTTATTAGTTTAATAATCGTTTAATTTAATTTAGTTAAAAAGGGTCCAACGCCCTCGTTTCAACTTTAATTCCAATTCGCATATTTATTTTTTATTCTTTATAATATTTATGTATCTCTCCCAAGGCCATGTAACATTTTTATCTGTCGCACTTTTACTTCTTTATTTTCTGTTAAATCGGGTCCTGGAAATTTTGGCGATGTGGACCCGCGCCTTTTGTAATAGTTTAGAATTTTACCTTTCCGCGCTTTCTTAAACTGTTAATAATTGCATGCAAGAATGAATGTCTAAATAAAAACAAACGCATAGATCACCTTGACATGACAAGACAAAAATATCTGAAAACGACACACGAATCACACACCACCCCTAGGGTACGCCTCACTGTTGCCTTACCTCGAAAGGTGATCGTCGAGTAGAGGATGTCTTAGTAAGTCCTCATGATCCGGGAACCTGGCATGAGGGTAGCTTCTAAGGTGTCTTCCCATTGCTCTGGTGATCACCATGTCCCGAACCTCGAATTGACCCGAACACCTCCAATGGTGGTGCTACCTACCTCTCAATGGTGGGATGGCACTACTTTAAAGGACATTTACATAGACGAATTCCTTAGGGTAGGTAGACGACTCTAGATACTTGCTCTAAATTTCAAAACAAAACAAAATACTTTTCACACCGACACCATTTTCAAAAGCTTTCGAAAGCAATTTTTCAAACACTCTTGAGGACCGATACAAGAGTCGAACAGAAATTTTCAAAGAAACTTTTTAAAACCCACAATTGAAAAGCAAACAAACCATTTTTGAAAACACAAATGAGCAAGTATCTAAGAGCCCATGGATAACCATGGATAGAAAGGGTTCTAACACCTTCCCTTTCTATAATCTACCTCCCAAACCGAGAGCAATCTCTTTAAGGAATTTTTCTGTGCTTTTGTCCTTTCCATTTGGAGAAAATAAAAGACGGTGGCGACTCTTGCTTCCGCGACATTTCGCGAACCAGCGTTAAACAGTCAGTTCCAGATCCACCGATCACAGCTGCTGCTGTGGAGGGCAAGAATCTCTTGATTGTTGAAAAATGAGAAGTCTTGGGACCACTGTTGGGGGAATCAAAAGCTTAGGTTGTATGCCAAACTACTGGGGACTTCCTGTTTTGAGGAGATCTGTGTAGGATTTCCTGATGATGAGTCCGTGTAAAACTACATTGGGGGTTGAAAGGGAACCGGTGTAGGGTTTCCTGACGATGAGTCCGTGTAAAACTGCATCGGGTTTTTGAACACTTTTGACATTCGAATGCCCCAAGTGGTGATGTAGATAATTTCCTGGCTTGTTACAGGTGTTGATCTGGAATTAGTCGTTAATAGATATGCCCTGACTGGATACAAGAATCGAATCTTTAAACTCTTCAGACGTGCCCTGGCTAGATACAGGAATCGAGTCTGGAAATAGTCGTCAACAGATATGCCCTGGCTGGATACAGGAATCAGATCCAGAAATAGTCGTCAATAGATATGCCCTGGCTGGATAAAGGAATCGAATCTTCAAACTCTTCAGATGTGCCCTGGCTAGATACAGGAATCGAGTCTGGAAATAGTCGTCAATAGATATGCCCTGGCTGGATACAGGAATCGAATATGGAATTGTGATAGTTGATTTGTTGGCGGTTGTAACTTCCAACATGTGGTGAAGGAATGATTGAACACTTTTGACATTCGAATGCCCCAAGTGATGATGAAAGAATCTTGAATCAGATTATTCTGCGGATTGAGAGATTTCTTGAAATCTTGACTGGACTGCCCCAGGTTAATTGAATTTTGAAAGATCTGTTGAAACCTTGACTGGACTGCCCCAGGTTGACTGGACTTTGAAAGATCTGTTGGACCTTGACTGGACTGCCCCAGGTTAACTGGATGGTGCTATGTCATGCCCCTTGTTGATAGGAGATTTTGTAATGGAAGTGTCGTCCTTTTGAAGTGATTTTGCTCACTGAGAGAGTTTTCGTTCCTCCGAACATTCGCTGTATGAATTTCTTCGTTGTCAAACAAAAAGCCAAATGCAGACAGTGATATTCAAGCAATGCAAAGTTTATGTTTGTATCGAAGTTTTGCAAAATGTGTTTTTAGCAGAAAACTTTTTATAAGACAGATTAACACAAGTTTTAGAGCAAAGCCTTACAGGAGTCAGGATACCTTTTGTAACAGTATGCTTTCGAATTAACCCATGCTTCAATTAGGACTTTTGAAGGGTTGTAACGTGGCTTGGTTCACGGTTTAAGAAACAAAGGATAAAGGCTCAAAGTGTATTTGTACCCACCCGCTCTTCGTGATGTTCTCCAACCCTAAGCTCAGTTAATTGTGCGTCGCACTCTGTTTTTGAGTTTGGAACGACGTTAGGGCGATGGTTCACCAGTTGAATTTGGGGAGACAGTCATCATCTCCTTTTTCTTTTTCCACATTTTTCATGTTGTTGAGGATTTTGTAATGACCTCACTATTTTGATTTTGATTTATTATCCCTAACTTTTGCCTGACTGTTCCCATTTTTCGAGATTACAGTCAGCGGGATGCCCCAGCTTTCTTAAGCCTCCTTTACAGGTTTTGGCTTGGTGGGCTTTTCTCTTTTGAGAGATTGACTGTCTATGTGATAGGGAACCACCATTGTCTTTTGATTCCAAAGGAATTCTTTTCTTTTTCTTTGACGTCGTTCGTTGTATTACGAACTGAGAGTTTGCGACTTCAACGCGCGTTTCTCTTGAATTAACTGAGATACTACCCTGCCCCGGGTTTATATCAAAGGTTTTGATTGTTTAAAACAGAAAACTCCTACTTCTTTGGCTCGAAGGGGTTGACTAGGGATTAACTTCCTTATAACTCCAATGTTTGGGAATTGAAAGAAATGCCTGTACATCATCAGCAAGGTCTGTTCAAAAGCATACTGTATAAGATTATGGTATTGTTTCGTCATCCTCCCTCTAAAGGCTTACAGCTTTTTATCAAGAGTCAAATATCATAAAGAAAAGCATAAGAGTAGTGAAATGAATGGATGAATTCAAGACAAACATATGCAATGCGTTAATGAAAACAGATTTTAACATCAACAGATAATTGTTTGACAACAAAAGAAATTACAACTTTGAAAATTCAAAAAGAAGCAAAAGTCTTTCAGCTTGAGCTTCGTCACTTCAGGTGGAGAACCCTTTAACGGAAGATTTTCATCTCTCCGTCTGGCATGAATTCCAGCACTCCAATGTCAATCAAATCTTGAATCTTATTCTTCAAGGCCCAACAGTCGTTGGTGTTGTGTCCCGGGCTGTAGGAGTGGTAAACACAAAATGCATCGGGACGATAGTTAGGAGAGGAGGTATTGAGCTTATGAGGAGGATCCCTTAGGGTAAGCAGGTTGACCTCCAACAAGCGCTTCAGTATGAAAAATGATGGTATCTCAGTCTCCGTGAACTGTCTTCCCGACGTTTCTTGCTTATGCCGATTACCCCGTTGACGCTGGCGAGGTTGTTGATGGGCTTGTGACCCTGAAGCAAGCGAAGGAGCCTTCCCCTTGTCTTCTTGAGTGGATGGAGGCTGGGCGGTGACTTGCTCTTCAACCTCAGATGTTTGCCCCAGTTGGTTGTTTGGAAGCAGTTGGCGGACAAGAACTCTGAGTTCCTCTTGTCTTTGAGATAGGTCTTGGATGAGAGCCATCTGGCCCACCAACTGTCCCATCACTTGGGTCCTCAATGTTGCCAGATCAAACTGCAGATCCGCAAGCTGATCACTCCTGGCATTGTTTGAATTCTCCAAGCCCTTTGTGAGGAGAGCCTTCATTTCTTCTTGCCCCAGAGACAAGTTCAGGAACATTTCCTGCAGCTGAGCAGTCTGGTCTTGGATGTCTTTGACAGACCTTTCTAGAGCCATCCCTTACTGAAATAAACAGCAGGAGAGTAAGGAAACCTGAAAAAGGAAAGATCGTTAAGATGCAATGCATGATATGTGGATGCATGCTTTCAAAGATCTCTTGGGGTAAACACAAGAAAATGTTAGAGGTTGAACTTTGCTCTTGGATTAGAGAACTTTGCACCGGTGGATGTCTTTCCACGAGAATCAAGCTCACCATGTCGAGTGGGTCATAGCCATTGATTCAAGTTGTTGTACTTGATCTTTGTTTGGAGAACTTTGTATCGGTGGATGTCTTTCCACGAGAATCAAGCTCACCATGTCAAGTGGGTCATAGCCCCTGATTCAAGTTGTTGTACTTGAACTTTGTTTGGAGAACTTTGTATCGGTGGATGTCTTTCCACGAGAATCAAGCTCACCATGTCAAGTGGGTCATAGCCCCTGATTCAAGTTGTTGTACTTGAACTTTGATTGGAGAACTTTGTGCCGGTGGATGTCTTTCCACGAGAATCAAGCTCACCATATCGAGTGGGTCATAGCCACTGATTCAAGTTGTTGTACTTGATCTTTGATGGCATTTGTTTAGAGGAGAAACCCCTTGCCCCTTGGTAGACGTCTGGTTCAACGTAACCCTGCATTAAAAGAACCCTCGAGATCCTTGAGATGGTTATTTGAAAATGCTATGGTATGATGTCATGATGTTATGTACATGTATGCACAAGCAAGTAAGTGTAAATACAGACAAACATATTCACACAAATCAAATAAGTCCTTAGGTTTAGGCTTGCATGGGGTTTAGGTAAGTACCCTCTTGAAGTTAGTTGGCTCATCCTGTCCTAAAATAGAAACCGGGTTCTAAGGAGCTCAATATCATTGGATCGTTTTTTGTGTTCATCGTTTCGGTTTAGCCACTTACTGGCGACCAAAATATCCCAAGAAAACAACCCTCAAATGAGTGTAGTATCGAGTATCTACCAACTTCAGACTGCACCAAAGTCGGTCATCTCACTACCCCTAAAAAGGCTAAGATGGTCAATTAAGGTTCTAAGAGTTCGTTAGTGCTTCACGACATCACTCAGCGGCCCCGTACTCTCCTTGACTGAACTCAAGGGTTACCGGTACCCACAAATATGTCACACTAACATAGCTTACTGCTTCAACCATGTCGGTATACCCCGCACAGTTCCCTCACAGTTTTTTGCTATTTACCTAAAAAGGTGCCCCAAATCCGGGTGTAGGATTTACAACAAACCCAAACAAGAACCCAAAAGATAAAGCAATCAAGTCAATCAAGGCAAGAAAGTAAAGGTGAACTAAACCCTAAGGTAACCCCACTTTTAAACAATTCTCCCCATCAGAGTCGCCAGTTCTGTGATACGGTGGGAGAACTGACTAGGGTTTTGCGTTTGTTTTCGCAAATGTTTCGGTTGAGCAAGAGTCGCCACCGACTTTTTATTTTATCCTAAAGGAAAGGCTAAAAAAGCACAGCAAAAACCTTTTGAGATATTTCGTGGGTTCGGGGGGTAGATTATGAAAAGGGAAGGTATTAGCACCCTTTTCATCCATGGTTATCCATGGGCTCTTAGTTACTTGGTTTTTAGATCACTTGCCTTGATTTTCGATTGCTTGAAAATGGTGTGTGTGTGTGTGTGTGTGTGTGTTTGAAAATGTTTTGGAAGAAGATGCCTTGTCTTAGGCATTCAATGTATTCGACTCGTGTTTGAGTGTTTTACAAAAGTGTGTATCTTTTCGAAAAGATGTTTCAAATGTTTTTGAGAGTTTGTTTGAAAGTGTGCATGAAATGTGGTTTTTTGAAAAGAAGGCAAGTGTTTTTGCAAATTGATCTCAAGTAACTAAGAGTTTTGTCTACCCCTAATGTACTCAAAGGTTTTCTCTATGTTTTCAACCCTTTTTAACAATTTTGTTCCACCATTGAATTTGGTGGACAATCTTGCGTTTAGGATGTTTAACGGGACGGGCGCGGGTCATCGTATGGACCATGAATGCAATGGTGCCAAGTGTCTTTGGCAATTTGCTTTGAAGGGACTTGATCATTTTTTAGGCAACTTTCAAAAGCGTCGTCGAGGGACTTATGATCATTTTGAATTCGTTTTGCCAAAGAAACTCGACGTGCAAGCATGGCCCATTTTGGAAGGCAACATGTGGGATTACCCTAGAGGGTGCAAGCGTGATTGTGTATTGATTTCATGCATTTGTCTTTGTATTAGGTTATATAGCGTTTGATTTTATGTACATGCAAACCCTAGGTCTAACCATGGTATAATTTGAAAGCGGTAAATTGCAAGAATTTAAAGTCTACGCTATTACAAATAGTATCCGGGAGTGGGGGTACAAATTTACAAATGGGGATGAGACTTTAGGAATGTAGTATCCAATAAGTTACAACCAAATCGAATTGCGATAAAAGTGGAAACAATGTATATCAATGTATAGAAATAGCAAATGTATATTGTCAAATGTCAAGTGTATTGTGTAGGTGTACGTGTACGTGTATATATGTATGTAATTTATTTACAAGTTAGAGATGTGAATTTAAATGTGTATTATTAAGCATTGTTTAACTTAAATGAAAAGAATTAAATGTTTATTTATTTAGTCTTTTGTAGTCTTGTATTTTCTTTAACATGTACAAAAAAAAAGAATATTTTAATTAAATGAAAAGAAAATGTTCTAAGTTTGAAAATTATTATTTACAATTGATATAAATTTGTATCTTCATATTTTTGTTTAATATATACAAAAGAGGTATTTTAATTAAAATAAAGAAAGAATGTTTAAAATTTAAATTATGTATATTAGAAAAATGTATTTTATTGATTATGTACAAAAAGAATATTTTAATTAAATGTTTTAAATTTTAATTAAATTATGTATATTAAAAAAAGTATTTTTTTATGTATTTTATGTATTAAGATATTAATGTACAAATAAAAAATATTTTAAGTTAGAGGAAAAAATATATTGTGTTCAAAATTATGTTATAAAAAAGTTTGATGTAAAAAAGTTATGTTAATTTATACAAATAAAATCTGTTTTATATAAAAAAAAAGGTTAAGTTTTTGAATGGGCCTTTGGGAGGTTATGTTGGCCCATAACAAAAGAGCAACGTATGGGGGGTGCAAATTAAAACGCTTGGGCTTAGGCGCAGAAAGGGCAAGGCCCAAGTTTGACACAAAATGTTTTTAGGGTTTCTGATTGTTGTTTCACTTGGACTATTGCTTAGGCTTGACATGCAGAGGCGCCGTTTGTTCATCGTTTCACTTCGTCTTCTTCGTCTTTGCCTTTGCCTGAGCTTCTCTTCCGTCTAGGGCCACCGGTGCAGCCTCCACCTCTTCTCCCTCCAACGATTGCTCCAGCGGCGTTTGTTCAAGGTAACAAAACCTTAATCGTTCGCGTTAGGGTTTCAGTTTATATCTCATGTGTTTTACTTTTTTGCTTACTGATTCGAATTAAATGCTGTTGTTTTTGTGAAAGGAGAAAGGGGATGGGTTTATACCTCTAGTCTTGAAGGTGGAGACGAGGTGGACCGGAGGTGCGTGGAGGGCCGGACGGCGAGGGAAACGTGAATGAAGCTAGCTTTGCAAGGAGATCTGGTACTCTGTATTCGTGTCTTTCTTCTTTTGTTTGGTGATAATGATGAACTGAACCTTTTGTGCAATTTCTTTTCCTCTTCTCTTAGTTGCCTCTTCTTCTTGATAGGCCTGGTATGCTTAGCTTGATGCCTTGCTTGATGCCTTGTGTTTGGTTTGCTAGCCCAATGATGAGCTCCCTGAGTTCCGAGGGCCCTGAATGTATGCTTGAATATGCTTGAGTATGCTTGATGCCTTTGTATGCTTGTTAGGGTTGCCTAGTTCATTGTTTCACTTTCTTCTTCAACTGTCTCGTTGCCTGCTTTGCCTTATTGAGTTGCCTTGTGCTGGTGGATATGTTTGGCTTTGAGTTGCCTGCCTTGTATGCTTGACTGTTGTATGATTTTGAGTATATTTGATTCTTTAGCCCTATGATGAGTATCTCTGAGGGCTTGTGGCTTGGTTACGATTCAGGTATTGAAACAAATTGATAGCTTTTTTGAGGGGGGGGGTTTATGTGAACTTACAGGTTATGGCCTTGGGGGTTCTGCTTCAGGTTAGGCCTTGACAGGTTTTTAGGTTGTGGCCTGGATCATTTGACAGGTTATCTTTGGTTTACTGGTTTGAGCTTTGGTGAGGCTTCAGGCAGGGTTGTTTGTGTTGTTTGAGGCTTCAACAGGTTTGTCACAGGTTACAGGTTATGCTGTTTGTTGATTTTGACAGGGTTTTGGCTGTTCCTCTATGGCCTTAACAGGTTGTAAGTTTCTTCTTATCAGGCCAAGGCTTAACAGCTTGTGATTTCAGGCTTGGTGTTTATCTGGTTTGAAGGGTTTACAGGTTGTGGCCTTTTGAACTGGTTTGACAAGTTTTTGTTGTTAAGTGTTTTGACAGGGATTAAGGTTTGAAACAGGTACTATGCTTGGTTCGTTCAGGCAGGTTGAGCTTGAGGCTAAAAGCTTTTTTCTTTGGATTGCTCTGAGTTCTCTTTTTGTTTGTCCTTTTTTCTCTACCCTGTTAGCAGTTTGTTTTTTATATTCTTAAGCCTCAAAGCAAAACCTGTAAGCCTAAACACTTTTTCTCTCTTCTCTCTCTCCAGTACACTTCAAAAATATTAAAATATGTTTTATGTGTACTTAAAGCTGAAAGGGCAGCACTTGGGAAATGATGAAATGAATAATTTGCTTGCATAACATGCTTTCTCTGCATACTTTATCTTTTTTCTTCCAGATTTTGTGCTGCACTTGTACTTGCATCTGAACATTCTGATATCTTTGATATCTTGTGGACAGCTTTGGTAGCCTTGTGACAGTATCTTGTACTTTGGCAGAAAGTTTGAATTTGGACTTTTAGTTTGGACTTTGTAGTTTGATTTGGACTTTGCATCATGCTGTTTGAGACTTGAACTATGCAGTTTTGACAATTTTGACTTGTGCATTCTTTATATTTGTGCATTCAAAGTTTAGCAAATAAATATTCATCCCTCTTTGTGAACCGGGAGAAATCTCGTGATTTGCAGAGAGGGCTAACTGATCCCAGTCAGTTGCCCTTAATGATGACCCCTTTTTTTATCTGTCTCTTTTATTTATTTATCTGCTATTGACTTTTCTTTCTCTTATTTGTTTTTGCAGATAAAAATCCATGGAGCACTGGAGCAAGGGATTGAAGAATTGAAGATTTAGAAACATACTTAGGATAGTTTGTATTTAAATTTAAATAAATGTAAAATCATTGTTGTAAACAATTTGTAAACAAAACAATTGTACAAATAATTTAAAAATAAATAAAAAGTTTCTTTATCCAATTAATTCTTTTCTTCTTTTTTTAATTGTTCGTTTTATTATTTATAATTCTTTAATTATAATAATTGAAAATAAATTCCAATCATTTAATCTTAGAATAATAAATAATTAAATAAACAATGCTTCAGCATTTGATCAGTTAAACCTGGCGTTTCAAACATCCAGAGCAAAACAACAGTCAATCACAGCAATTGCCCAGACGCTTTTTCCCTTTACTGACTTTAATCAAACATTGCAAATTCAAACCCAATGCAACCTTTTACTGATTCAGTCAAACAAATGCGAATTCAATCCAAATCTCGGAATGTCTTGCAAAGCACCGTAGAATTAAATTTTTCTGAGGAACCGCGCATGAACAAACCTAATTCCTGATTAAATGCCAAAGAAGCGTTCGCCTGATCGAAATTGAGCCAAAATCAACCAAAACCCTAAGCCAACTGTTTGAAACATTTTAGAGCCCTGAAAATCAGTAAAACCCTAATTGTGTCTGACTGACGAGAAAAGTCCGTTTGGCCGATTCTTGAGCCAGTTAAAAAAAATCAGGAAACGCCTGAAGCTGTGATTTCTTGAGGAAAAATGCGAGGGCAAATTTTGGGGTACAACAGCTACCATTATTGTCTTACTCTGCGGGTAGTGACGATATCTTGGTCATATTCTTCATCTGAACCTACCTTGGTACCTTGGTAGACAGAGCAACTAGACCTCTCAGACAATTCTTATTGCCCCTACTTCTGATATCACCCGTAATTAGTCCTTTGTTTCGCATGCAAATATTTATGAGCAGCAATTAATGTCAAATGCATATATAAAAAATGAACATTGGGCGTTCTTTGCAAAAGAAACAGATAAAGAAAAAACAATTTGCAATTTGTCTGAAAAATGAACTTGTATTGATTTTGAAGTTTGCCTGAAAATATGCGTTTTTATACAAGAGGCTGACGTCCTAGTAAGAGAACGCCGCCGAGCAAATAGAATTTATACAATTTGTGAAAAGAAAACAAAACAGCTATGTGAATAGTCCCACTGGGTTCCAACTCTGCTATTGCCCTTATATCTTCAAGCATCTCATCACTTTGCAGCGTAGTTGAAGATGAATCTGATTGACTAGTGTCGTCTGAGCCTGATAGTCGATAGCGAAGTCCGGATGCAAGGTGATCCAATGAGACATAGTGTTACGCCTTAATCCCTAGCTTTTGCCTGGACCACCCTTTCGGGTTTTCAGTCCATCGGGATACCCATTTTTGCCCAAGCCGCCTTTTCAGGTTTCCGACTTGCCGGGTGTACAGACTTTTTTTATTTTATTTTCATCCCTTATTTTTGCCCGAACCCTTTTGGTTCGCCGGGAAGCCCTTATTTTTGCCTAGGTCAGTCAACCTAGCGGGTCTTTAATTATGCGTAGTATCTTTTTACTATGTCTGCATTGACGGGGTGAGGAAGGTCGTCACCATCCATGGTGGTTAGAATCATCGCTCCTCCTGAGAAGATGTTCTTAACCACAAATGGCCCTTCATATGTAGGGGTCCATTTGCCCCTGGGATCACCTTGAGGTAGAATGATGCACTTGATTACCAGGTCCCCGACTTGATGTTCTTGTCTTCTGACTTTCTTGTTAAATGCCTTGATCATCCGTTTTTGGTACGTCTGACCATGACAAATAACAGTGAGTCTCTTTTTATCGATTAGGTTCAGTTGATCAAGTCGGGCCTGGATCCAATCGTCTTCACTTAAACCCGCATCCTTCATGATCCGGAGAGAGGGTATCTGAACTTCAATGGGCAGGACTGCCTCCATGCCATATACCAAGGAATAGGGTGTTGCCCCTGTTGACGTCCGTGCTGAGGTACGGTACCCATGAAGAGAAAATGGTAACATCTCGTGCCAATCTTTGTAGGTCATTGTCATCTTCTGCACAATCTTCTTAATGTTCTTATTAGCTGCTTCTACAGCCCCATTCATCTTCGGCCGGTAGGGAGAAGAATTATGATGTTGTATCTTGAATTGCTCGCAGAGCTCAGTGATCATCTTGTTGTTAAGATTGGTACCATTATCCGTAATGATCCTCTCTGGTACACCGTATCGACAGATCAGGTTGTGCCGAATGAATCATGCCACGACGTTCTTGGTTACGGTGGCAAAGGAAGCTGCTTCAACCCACTTTGTAAAGTAATCAATCACTACCAGTATGAAGCGATGCCCGTTGGATGCCGTAGGTATGATCTCGCCGATCATATCAATGCTCCACATTGCAAAAGGCCAAGGTGCTGTCAAGACGTTCAACGGAATTGGAGGAATGTGCACCTTATCAGCATAGACCTGGCACTTATGACATGTCAGAGAATGCTGATAACAGTCGGCTTCCATTGTGGACCAGTAATATCATGCCCGAAGGATTTTCTTTGCCATGGTATATCCACTGGAATGCATTCTGAAGGTACCTTCATGCAGCTCTGCCATGATCCTTTCTACTTCAATTTTATCCACGCAACGCAGTAAGGTTGAATCATGGTTACGTTTGTAAAGAATGTCATTGCTGATGAAGAACTTTGCCGCGAACCTTCTCAGAAACTTCTTGTCATTAACAGACGCGCCCTCGGGGTATTCTTGAGCTTCAAGGTACCTCTTTACTTCATGATACCAAGGTTTTTCTGTTACCTCTTCGATCTCAAGATCAAAGCAATGTGCAGGTTCATCCAATTTCCAAATAATGATCCGGGGAGCCTCGTTGTCCCACTTGACTTTGAACATAGAAGACATCGTAGCTAGCGCGTCCGCCAACTGATTCTCTTCTCTTGGGAAATGTTCAAAGGTTATCTCCTCAAAATGGGGAAGCAACGTCAACACATACTCCTTGTAAGGAATAAGATTTGGGTGTTTCGTATCCCATTCTCCTTTGATCTGACTGATCACGAGAGCAAAATCTCCGAGGACACTCAGAAACTTAATCCTTAGGTCAATTGCAGCTCGGAGACCCATAATGCAGGCTTCATACTCCGCCATGTTGTTGGTGCAGTTGAAACATAGTCGGGCGGTAAACGGAGTATGATAGCCTTTAGGAGATATGATCACAGCACCAATGCCATTACCCAAAGCGTTTGAGGCTCCATCAAAGTACATAGACCATCGGGAACCTTCCTCAGGTCCTTCATCCGGTCCAGGTATCTCGCAATCAGTTACTACCATGATATTCTCGTCTAGAAATTCAAAGTTCATAGACTGGTAATCATCCACTGCCTGATGTGCCAAATGGTCTGCCAACACACTTCCCTTGATTGCTTTTTGAGTCGTGTACTGGATGTCATATTCAGTCAAGATCATCTGCCATCTTGCTATTCTTCTGGACAAGGAAGGCTTTTCGAAGATATACTTGATTAGATCCATCTTTGAAATCAACAGAGTAGTGTGAGTCAACATATACTGTCTCAGCCGGCGAGCGGCCCATGCCAAAGTGCAACAAGTTTTCTCAAGCAGTGAGTATCGGGTCTCACAGTCGGTAAACTTTTTGCTAAGGTAATAAATAGCATGCTCTTTTCGGCCAGACTCGTCATGCTGCCCCATCACACACCCAATTGAATTGTCAAGTACTGTCAAGTATAAGATTACAGGTCTCCCTTCAACCGGGGGCATAAGGATGAGTGACTCTTGGAGATACTCTTTGATTCTTTCGAAAGCGGCCTGACATTCATCGTTCCAACGTACTACTTGATCTTTCTTCAGTAGCTTGAAGACTGGTTCACAAGTAGCAGTTAGGTGCGAGATGAATCGGGCAATGTAGTTCAGTCGTCCTAGAAAGCCTCTGACTTCTTTCTCTGTCTTGGTAGCTGGCATCTCTTGTATGGCTTTCGCTTTGGCAGGGTCCACTTGAATACCTTTGTCGCTTACAACGAAACCTAGTAGTTTGCCAGATCTCACTCCGAAGGTGCACTTGTTCGGGTTCAATCTCAGCTTGTACAACTTCAACCGGTCAAATAACTTCTGTAGATGGTCAAGGTGTTCCTCCTCAGTTTGGGACCTTGCAATCATATCGCCGACGTATACTTCAATCTCATGATGGATCATATCATGAAACAAGGCAACCATGGCACGCTGATACGTTGCCCCAACATTTTTCAACCCAAAAGGCATGACCTTGTAGCAAAAGGTACCCCACTGAGTAACAAAAGTGGTCTTCTCCATGTCTTCGGGAGCCATCTTTATCTGATTATAACCGGAGAAACCATCCATGAAGGAGAATACCTTATGCTGAGCAGTGTTGTCAACCAGAACATCGATGTGAGGCAGAGGGAAGTCGTCCTTAGGGCTCGCCCTGTTCAGATCCCTGTAGTCAACACACATTCGGACCTTACCATCTTTCTTCGGTACCGGAACCACATTGGCAACCCACTGAGGGTAAGAAGTCACTGCTAGAAAACCGGCATCAAACTGTTTCATAACTTCGGCTTTGATTTTCTCAAACATCTCTGGACGCATACGGCGAACCTTCTGTTTTACCGGAGGGTAGTCTTCCTTGGTAGGCAGACGATGAACCACGATGTCAGTATCCAACCCAGGCATATCTTCGTAGGACCAGGCAAAGATCTCGACATAGTCATGCAGCATCTGAATCAACCGCTGTTTCACACTAAGTTCCAGATTTGCACCGATCTTGACTTCCTTCTTGTCTGTCTCAGTACCCAGATTTACCGTTTCCACTGGCTCTTCATGTGGCTGAATGGCCCTCTCTTCCTGAAGTAGCAGTCTTGCAAGCTCACCAGGCACTTCGCAATCATCTTCACCTTCGTCTTCGGCTAAGTTGATTGGATCTTCGAAGTCATAACTGGCAGTAGCAGAGTCGTTACCAGTGAGATCCAGA
Organism: Vicia faba; assembly: GCA_948472305.1. Classification (NCBI taxonomy): domain Eukaryota; kingdom Viridiplantae; phylum Streptophyta; class Magnoliopsida; order Fabales; family Fabaceae; genus Vicia; species Vicia faba. The sequence goes on along the minus strand of OX451736.1, from coordinate 1,025,990,860 downwards.
GTGGATTGGGACCTGTATATGTGAGTGTGTGTAAATAGCTGTTTTGCAATATATAATAAAGAAAGACAAGGAGCGCAAAATTTGAAATGCAAGAAACGTCCGATGCTTTTATTAATGATATATGAAAGTGGCACACAAAAGCCCTCACAAATGAAGCCACGGCGCCCCAGGTAAGACACCGGGCCATAAAGTTTCAAAACATTGTTTGTTACAAATTCAAAACAAAAGAGTTCATTACTGAGTAACAAAAGTAATAGGGACGAAGTCCTTTGCCGTCCAGTTGTTTGGTCCACCGTTGGTCGTAGGGTAGATCCAGCTGTCGAATTCAGATTCCTCCACGTCATCTTCGATGGCATTTACTCCCGAGTTACTGATGAACACAGGAGGTCTTCCAATCCTTGTACTACGAACAACCCTCTGAGCTTCTGCAGTGAAACCCAAACCAAACTTGTTAGTCTTCTGAGTGAAATCAGGAAGTCAGCCCCAGTTTGCACACTCACCCTTCTCAATAACAGCCCGGGCATCCCTTAAGGAAGCCATCTTCATAGGAGAACCTTCAATCACAGTCTCAGCTGATGCCAATGTCTGAGGGACCTCTTCGAAGTGTTGGAATGGGGTCTCAATGAATTCCCCATCCATCTCCACGTACCGGAACGAGTTGAGGTGGCTGACCATGTATTCCTCCTCCCCTTGAACTGTCACAATCTTCCCTTTGACCGGGTACTTCAACTTTTGATGGAGTGTTGAAGTCACAGCTCTAGCTTTATGGATCCATGGATGACCCAGCAAACAAGAATAGGATGGTCGAATGTCCATCACGTAGAATTTAGAATTGAATACCTGGGAACCAACCTTGATTGGAATATCAACCTCACCATGCACCATCCTTTTAGACCCATCAAAGGCCCGGACAACAATGTTACTTGGCTTTAGCTCCAAACCTTCGCAATCCAACCTGTCTAGAGCTTTCTTGGGCAAGACGTTCAACGAGGATCCCGTGTCAACCAACACATGTGCCAGAGTAGTGCCCCTGCATTCAATGGAGACATGCAAGGCATTGTTATGGTTCTTCCCTTTAGCAGTCAGATCAACGTCGGAGAAACCCAAACCGTTATCAGCAGTTAAATTGGCCACACAATCGGTAAAATGATCAGTTGATGTCTCTTGTGGCACGTGGGCCGTCTTCAGGAAGGTAATCAGAGCCTTGGCATGGGCCTCTAAACACAACAACAGTGATAACAAAGAAATCTTGGATGGGGTTTGCCCCAGCTGCTCAACTACATTATAATCACTCTTCTTAATGATCTTCAGAATCTCTTCCATCTCCTGTTTAGAAGCTTCAACATTGATGGTCTTTGGTGCCTCCGTCTGGGCAGGCATATCAGTGGCGATCCCTTTGCCCCGAGCGTCAGATGACTCAGTGACAGGGGTAGGAATAGGAATTTGATCAGTAATGGAAGTAGGTACACTTGAAGGTGAAATGACAACAGGTTCGGGCAGCTGGTGGAGCAATATCAGGTGAGAAAAGTCTACCGCTGCGGGTGACTTTGGCAGGCCCAGTAATGTTGCTGACGTTGGTATCAACATCAAACTCTTTCTTAACTCCAAGAACATAAACATCTGCCCCATAGTGCCAAGGGGCAGCTTTGTCAGATGTATAGGGAATAGGCCCCAGAACAGTGATGATTATGGGTGCAATCTTCTGAACAGGCGTAATTCTGACAGGCTTCCTCGAGGGAGCCTTGGTAGAATTGTTGAAAATGGTAATAATGGAAACTTCTTCAGTAGGGGTGGCAGGAACAACAATCTTCTCAAACAGGATCTCCTTGCTATCCATCAGGTTTTGGATGCCTGACTTCAGAGATGGGCAACCAGTAGGTAAAACAGAACATATATAGCAACCTTCACCACAACCCGAAAATAAACTGGCTAGCAACAGGTTCTTCTTGACAGTCAACAGAGGGGTAACGATATCATCCACAGAAACTACAAACAAGTCTTCCTCTACAGCATTCACCCCATGCTTGGGCATGGGAGCAGTCACAACGTTAGGCCTCTCGGGCGCCTCAAACTCAATCTCTTTTGCATCAATCAAGTCTTGGACCTTATTCTTCAGAGTCCAACAATCATCCGTATTATGCCCCGGGCTCTCAGAGTGATAAGCGCAGCGGGCGTTGGGGTTATACTTTGATGATGTAGTATTTGGATTCTTTGGGGCTTCCCTTAGAGTCACCAAATTGGTCTTCAGCAACTGCGGCAATATCTGGGACAAGGTCATGCTGAGACGAGTGAATTGCCTTCTAGGTCTCTCTTCCCTTTGTTGGTTGTGATGTTGAGGAGCACCAACAGGTTTTGAAATAACAACCGCGTTGACCGCTTGGCGGTGTTCCGATCTATTATGTCTTCTTGAGCTGTAGACCGTACAAGACTCTTTCTTAAATGGTTTTTTCTCGGTGCTCGATGAGGCACCCTTCTGTATCTTCCCAGCCTTGATACCAGCTTCAATCCTCTCACCAGTCAAGATAAGGTCTGTAAACCCGGCTGAAGAGTTTCCAATCAAATGGTTAAAGAATGGACCAGACAGGGTCCCCAAAAACATATCAACAAGTTCACGATCAGTTAAAGGTGGTTGCACCCTTCCGGCAAGGTCTCTCCATTTTTGAGCATATTCCTTAAATCCTTCACCCGTCCCCATTGACATACCCTGGAGTTGGGTACGCGTAGGAGCAAGGTCGGAGTTGTACTGGTACTGCCAGTAGAACGCAGTAGCCAAATCTTCCCAGTTACGGATACCGGCTCCATCCAGCTGATAGAACCACTCAAGCTGAGTCCCTGAAAGACTGTCTTGAAAGAAATGGATCCATAAATTCTTATCAGCGGTGTAAGGCTGGATCTTCCTTACATATGACCGGAGGTGCAACTTTGGACAGGAAGCTCCGTCATACTTGACAAAGGCGGGTGCCTTGAATTTATGGGGAATTACCACCCCAGAGGATAGACCTAGGTCTCCGAAGTCCAGCCCGGGCACATTCTGTATCTCCGTGGCGCTCAAGCGGTCCTCCAACTGTTTGTACCTATCCTCAGCAGGAGGATACTATTCTTCATCATAATCCGTCTCATTGTCGGAGACTATGGGGCTAGGAACCCTTCTCTCTTGTGGATTGTCTTTCCCTCCAGATGAGGTGGTTAGCTGAACTTCATTTTGCAGCCCGTTTCCAAACCTGCATCCGTTGTTGAACAGGACAGTCCTCTTCTTCTTCTTCTTCCTCTCTTTCAGAATCAGGGTCTTCAAGTCCTGTTGACCCTTAGCTAGCCTCATAACCAACTCTTGAAACTGGGCATTCTGGGCCTGGAGGGCCTTGATAGCTTGCTCAGTGGAAGGTTCAGTAGACATGATGATTGAGTGAGATAAACAGCGAAGAAGATAAGTGACCTGTAAAAAGGGTACCTGTTATGCATATGATGAATGGTATGCTATTTATGTAATGCATTCAAGGGTTCAAAAATTCAAATTCGTTGCAGACAAAAAAAGAACACACGTCATATTAAGAAGAAATTTGTTTAGTACATAAGTGCCTCATGGGAGAAATATTACAAAATACTTAATGTAAAAAGACATTGCGCATCCTTTTTGGAGCGATGTAAGTGTTGAGGGTCTCTTCCTCGTGAAGTCGGCGGGTGAGCTCCAGAGCCTTCTTCTCACTGGCATGTAAGCTGGCTTCAAAAGCATTCCGTTCTTCCTTGAGTTGGATCCAACTCTTTTGCATTTCTTCCCATGATGTTGGCATGTCAGGATGTAGAATGGTGTATGGAACCTCTCCTTCCATAGTAGGCTCTTTGATCACGGGGAGAATGTGAGGATATGGCATCATAAGATTCTGGGAGCGGGTTCGTACCCACTTGAGGTAAGGCTCAAGGGGGATGGAATTCTTGTGCCCCAGTGTCTTACTATCCACCTTGTTAGGCATCCTCCAAGCTCTGATGAACTTTTGTCGAAGTCCTTGCGCATCGTTGTCGAAGTCAAAAACTATGTCAGGAATCAGCATGTCATGAGGGCCATCCCTCCGAGCATATCCAAATTGTCTCAAAGCTAGACAGGGGTTGTAGGTAATGCCTCCCCTAATTCCAAGTAAAGGAACATTAGGAAATTCTCCACAACGATCAATGATAGTGACATTTTCTCTGGACCGAGAACACCAATGTACATCAGAATGTGTGAGGGTCATCAATCGTTGTGACCACCTTAAACCCTGCTCATTCTTCAAAAATGATTGTGGAAGGTGAGAAATAAACCACCTTGCCAGGAGAGGAGTACAGCACATGAGAACACCTCTTTTCCTCATTGTTCGTGTGTAAAATGAGTGGAGGATGTCCTCAAGAATATAGGTATGGGATTCCTGGACATGAAAATCTTGACAGCATTCACATCTATAAGTTGATCAGGATTCGGGAACAACACCAACCCGTAGATAAGGAGTGCCACAACCTCTTCAAAGGCTTGTAGATCAAGAGAATTCCAACATTCTTGTGCCTTCTCAAACAGAAACTTTGCCAAGAATCCCTTGATACCACTTCTGATTTCCCAATGCCCCTTGATGTCAGATGGTTGCAAACGTAATACTTGAGCAACATCTTCAAGTTTTGGTTCCTTTTCCGTACCTTTGTAGAGTAGTTGACTAAGAATAGGAATTCTTAGAAGTTGAGAAAATTCCTCCAAAGTAGGCACCAATTGATAATCAGGGAATGTAAAACAGTGGTGTAGGGGGTCAAAGAACTGGAAGAGAACTTTCATCATGTCTTCTTCAATGTTGGTGTTGACCAAGCTGAGGAGTCTACCATGTCTTTCACTGAAGAGACAGTTCTCGGGAATCCTGGATGTAAGCTCCTTGAGTTTAGGAGGGATCCTTACAAGGTTGACTTGAATTGTTTTCCTGCGGAGAGACTCCATGTCCTACAAAACAAGAACAAAGATGAAGATCCAAACCCTTGAAATGGTTAGCAGATGCATATGATGCTTTATGATGTTATGTACATGTATGCAAAAGTAAGCAAGTGTATATACAGGCAGTCATATTCACACAAAGCAAACAAGTCCTTAGGTTTAGGCTTGCATGGGGTTCGTAGGTAAGTACGCCCTTGAAGTTAGTTGGCTCAAAACCTGTCCTATAAATAGTAACCGGGTTCTAAGGAGCTCAATATCATTGGATTGTTTTCTATGTTCATTGTTTTGATTTAGCCACTTAACTGGCGACCAAAATATTCCAAGAAAACAACCCTCAATGAGTGTAGTATTGAGTATCTACCAACTTCGGACTGCACCAAACTCGGTCATCTCACTACCCCTAAAAAGGCCAGGATGGTCAAGTAAGGTTCTAAGGTCAGTTGATGCTTCGCGACACCACGCGGCGGCTCTGTACTCTCCTTGACTTGACTCAAGGGTTACCGGTACTCACCAAAGTTCCACATCAACGTAGCTACTGCTTCAACCATGTCGGTATACCCCACACAATTCCCTCATAGTTTGTTGCTACTTCTAAAGGGTATCCCCAGATCCGGGTTAGGATCTATAGAACTCCGATACAAACCCACAAGATTTAAAGCATACAAAGCATACAATTGAAAACACAAGTGATCTAATCCTAAGGTACACCTCACTTATTTAGATAGAATTCCCCAACAGAGTCACCAGTTCTGTGATCGGTGGAAATATAATTGACTGTTTTGGAATACTGGTTCGCGTTTGCGTTTGTTTTTGCAAAATGTCGCGGTAAGCAAGAGTCGCCACCGTCTTTTATTTTATCCAACAAGGAAAGGACAAAAGCACAGAAAAATTCCTTTTCGAGATGTATCTCGGGTTCGGCAGGTAGATTATAGAAAGGGAAGGTGTTAACACCCTTTCTATCCGTGGTTATCCACGGGCTCTTAGGTACTTTCTCACTGTGTTTTCAAAAAGTTTTTCTTTTCTTGTGTTTTTGGGTTTTGAAAAGAGTTTTGTTTGAAAACTTCGATTTAACTCTTGTTTTTATCCTCAAGAGTGTATGAAGTGTTGTTGAAAACTTTGTTTGAAAAGTGTAAGTGCGAAAAAATTGTTTTGTTTTGAAAGAGCAAGTACCTAAGAACCTCTACCTACTCAAAAGGAATTAAACTGTGTAAATGTCCCTTTAGACAATGCTATCCCACTATGAAGGAGTAGGTAGCATCGCCGTTGGAGTTTTCGGGTCAATTCGATTAAGGGACATGTGGTCACTAAAGCAATGTTAGGACGCCTTAGCGGTAACCCTAACGTCTTAGATCATTTTATCTGAGGCAACTGTTTCGAGGCAACTTATGATCTTTGGACAAGATGGCGACCTCTAAAACTTCCTATACTCAATGACCACGTTCGAGGCAACCAAGTGAGGCGTACCCTAGGAGTGGCATGTGCAAATGTTTCAATTTTCAGTTATGTTATCTTTGTACATGTTATGGTGAGCTACGGTTGATTTTAAGTTAAGGTAGATCTTGTCATGCATAGCCTATTATTCATACATCTAGCAGTTAATGGTTGCGGAAAATAAAACTAAGCTATTACAAGGCGTCGGGTATTTACATCGCCAAAAACAAACCCTTGAAAAATAAAATGCAGAAAAGGTAAATAAAAGCGGTAAATAATCCTAAGTTAAAGCTATTACATCCTCGGAACAATTACAATTATATGGATAAAAAAAATCATACGCGCGAAAAAAATTGAATCAGAGAGTTTTTTAGGGTTTTGACCCTTTTTTTTAAGAAAGAAGGAGATTTTTGTTATTTTTTTTTTGCATTAAATTAAACCTAAACTAATTAATTAATTAAATAAAATAGGATATTTTTTTTTGGTTTTTGAATGTTTAAGGAAATAATAAAAAATAAAATGATTAAATATATTAAAAACCTAATTCTACATCAATTTTAATTTATTGCAAAAATATTAATATTATGCCTAATTAAAACTAAACAAATTATGTCAATATTTATTTACAAAATAAAATAATGAAATTAAATTTTATAAATAAAAATATTATATTTTTTGTTTTCTGATTTTTTTGTTATATAAAAAAAAAGGAAGTTAATTTGTTAATTGGTTAATTAAATAAAAAAATAAAATAAATTAGGTAAAAGAAATATAGAAAAAAAAGCAAACCAAAAAGGGGTCTGGGCCTAAAAAGGGGGGTTCATTCATCAGAATTCCAGGCCCAAACGCAAGCAGCCTTTGTTGACTTTCTTCATTCAATGTGCGCCTTTGACTAGGGAACGTGATGGTCCTTCACTCCTAGCCACTGGATTAGATCTGAAGCTACTTGGCCACCATCTGGATGAGGGCGTATGATAGGCCCTGCTTTGAGTGTTGCATAGAATTTCCTGAAACAAAATAATATAAATGCTTTGGGGGACCTGGGATTCGAACCCAGGTCCCAATGCTCCCAGGCCAACGCGTTTACCACCCAACCAAGCTGCTTCAATTGTTATAGGAACAAGAAGCAATTATTATATATGAAATAAACGAATATGCCTGCAAAAATAAAAATCAAAAGCGCGTAATTCAAATGGGCCAATGGGAGGGCGACGTCTGGTCGTCTTCTCCAAAAGCTCTGGTTATTTACCTGCGGATTTTTATCCGTAGGAAGTTTCGTGGCTCACTCCTAAAATCTTCCCTAGGCTGCAAAAATCAACTCCAAGACCATGGTTCGATTTGTCTGGGTCTCGTGAACACATCCATATCCATCAATTGGCTTGATTTCACCTGTAGCAAAAATACCCAAAAAACGACTTTCCAAACCCTAGGTTCGGTTCTATGATTACAGGCTACCAAAATGAAATCAAATAATGCAAAAACGTTCTAGAGGGAACGATAAACATGATGGTGTCAAGATTTTGTCATAAAAACGCATGAATGAGAGGTTGTATTTTCATATTCAGGGTCGAGTTCAAGACGACTTACAGTGAGATGTAGGTGATGAAAAGGCCTGGTTTTTATTGTTGTAGCACCACTGGATGTCAAGGAAGAGAGCTGCGTTCTTCTTTTTGTCTGAAAGGGTCTCCAATATCGTTCTTGATCTCACACTTTTCCAAGGATTTTTGCAATTTGCTCTGGCCGTTTTTTGCAGTTTTTGCTCGTTAATTAGGTTTGTGTGCCTTGTGTGAATATAATAGAATGGTTTTAGGTCAAGAGTTGGGCCAATATCCATGTGTATTGAAGAATTAGGATTGCACTTTGATCACCATTAACAAGCTTTCCAAATATGGCCAAATCTGAGATTTTGTGCACAAAAAGACAAGGCACGAATTTGATTAGGTGTCACATGATGTTTGCAAGCTGAATAAATCACAAAGATCCCTTTTCAATAATTTTTGGATTTTATTTGATTTAACATTGATTAATAATGAATTAAATCAATAAAAATGAAATAAAATAGAAAAATAAATGTTTGCTCATGAAATTAATCATGGGACACGTGTGTGGCATGACAAGACTAAATCAAGTGGAAAAAAGTGGGCCCTTTTGTCAAAAATTGGAGTTTTGAGGATAGTTGACTTTTGGCAATTTTGGAAAAATGCCCAACTTCAACAATGCATAACTTCTTCAATTTTGAACTTTTGGAGGTGTTCTTGGGCTTTTTAGAAACCTTAAGATGTCCTATAATCAACCCTTTTGTTATTATCTCACTTTGATCTTCCATTCTCAAGTTATACGCTTTGGGAAAAAGTGTTTTTGTTGACTTTCAAAAATGACCTATAATGTCCAAATTTGTAACTTCTTGTGAGTGCATTTTATGATCTTGGGGTATGAAGATGGATTGTAGGGAATTTCATCCTCTTCAAAATGAGCTTTGGATGGGTCATCTCTCATAAAGTATGAGAAAGTTATGCTTGGTCAAAGTTGAGTTGACATTTCCTGCAAAACCTTAATTTAGCAACTTTTGAATCTTGATGAATTTTGAGCAATCCTTGATGAATCATGATAAACCCTTGATAAAATGATGAATTATCCTTCAAAATGAGAATGTTGACAAAAAATCTTGAGGTTTGACTGTATTTAGGTCACAGTTGACTTTTGACCCAGCACAGTCGATTTTTGGGCCTCTTGAGCAATTGACTGACCAAAGTTTCTCCGCAAGGCTTGAAATTTGTCATGGATGGACTTAAGAAAATATTAAGACATTGGTGAGCACTTGAGGCCATTTGAATGTAAGGACCTTGATGCAACACAAAACCCTAATTTTGACTTGACTGCCTTAGGAGGTGATTTGACTGTCCAACCCTTGAGCAAACTTGAGCAACTTGAAGATTATTCTTGACATGTCTTGAGGAATATGGGAGGGAAAATTTTGGGGTACAACAGTCAGCTAGTACACTCCCCTTTATAGCTTTTTTGGTAGTATACTGGATATCATACTCAGTCAGGATCATTTTCCATCTAGCGATTCTTCCAGATAAAGCAGGCTTCTCGAATATATACTTAATCGGATCCATCTTGGAAATCAGCAAAGTGGTATGAGTCAACATATACTGCCTTAGCCGGAGAGCAGCCCATACCAAAGCGCGACAAGTTTTCTCGAGCAGTGAGTAGCGAGTCTCACAGTCGGTAAACTTTTTGCTAAGGTAATAAATGGCATGCTCTTTTCGGCCAGACTCGTCATGTTGGCCCAGTACGCACCCCATTGAGTTATCCAAAACAGTCAGATACATGATTAACGGCCTTCCTTCGACGGGTGGCATCAGGATATGAGGTTCTAGTAAATACTCCTTGATCTTATCAAAATCAACTTGACAATCGTTGTTCCATTCAACCACCTGATCTTTCTTCAACAGCTTGAAGATTGGCTCACAAGTAGATGTCAGGTGAGAGATGAACCTGACAATATAGTTTAAGCGTCCCAAGAATCCTCTAACCTCCTTTTCAGTGCGGGGGACAGGCATTTCTTGTATATCCTTTACTTTAGCAGGATCAACCTCAATGCCTTTGTTGCTGACGATAAATCCTAACAGTTTACCAGACCTAACTCCAAAAGTGCACTTGCTCGAGTTTAGTCTGAGCTTATACTCCTTCAACCTGACAAACAGCTTTTGCAGATGATCAAGGTGTTCTTCTCCTGTTTGTGAACGGGCTATCATGTCGTCTACGTAAACTTCGATCTCATGATGTATCATGTCATGAAATAAAGCTACCATGGCGCGTTGATAGGTTGCCCCGACATTCTTCAATCCGAATGGCATCACTTTGTAGCAGAAGGTACCCCATTGCGTGACAAAAGTAGTTTTCTCCATGTCTTCGGGGGCCATTTTGATCTGGTTGTATCCCGAGAATCCATCCATGAAGGAAAATACTTTGTGCTGAGCTGTGTTGTCAACCAAGATGTTGATGTGTGGTAGTGAAAAATCATCTTTAGGGCTAGCCCTGTTCAAATCCCTGTAGTCCACACACATTCTGACTTTGCCGTCCTTCTTAGGTACGAGCACAATGTTAGCAACCCATTATGGATATGAAGTAATAGCCAGAAAGCCAACGTTGAATTGCTTCATTACCTCAGCTTTGATCTTCTCAGACATGTCGGGCCTCATTCGGCGGACCTTTTGTTTGATCGATGGACAATCTTCTCTTGTAGGGAGACGGTGAACCACGATATCTGTGTCTAATCCCGGCATGTCTTCATAGGACCAGGCGAAGATCTCAACATATTCGTTCAACAACTTCACTAAGCGCTCTTTGACACTTGGTTCCAGGTTGGCACCCACCTTAACCTCTTTCTTGTCTTCCTCTGTTCCCAAGTTGATGGTTTCTAGCAACTCTTCATGAGGCAGAATAGCCCTCTCTTCTTGTTGCAAAAGTATGGCTAACTCTCCCGGCACTTCACAGTCTTCGTCAACTTCGTACTCAGCATGATTAACCAAATCTTCAGATTCTCCGAAGGCTAAAGCAGAATAGTCACCCATGGAATCCGGAGTGGATGGGTACCTGCATTTTGTGAGTGTGGGTGTGTGTAAGGGATAGCCATCCTTAAACAAAACAAGATGCAAAAGGAAAGAAAATGAACACAACCGTTTATAGATGAAAACATCTAATGATTCATTAAAACATGGCATATGATAATGAAGAAAATCAAGCCCTTACAAATGGACCTATATGCCCCGGGCAAGGCATAAGGTGAAAATAGTGTACAAATTGTTTAGTTATTACAGACCAAAATAGGAAATTGTTCAAAGATAAATTACTGGTTAACGAAAGTGATGGGAATAAAGTCCTTTGCTTCCCAGTTGCTTAATCCTCCTTTGACTGTTGGAAAGATCCAATCTTCAAAGTTGTCTTCTTCATCATCATCTTCTAAGGCATTAATTCCATGGTGAGTGATCTTTACGGGTGGTCCTCCAGTCTTGGAGCGACGTATAGCTTTCTGGCCAGCAGCAGTAAAACCTAGTCCGAACTTGTCCGTCTTATGGGGAAAATCAGGCAGTTGCCCCCACACTGTACTCTTTCCTTCTTTGATTACAGCCTCTGCGTCCTTGAGAGATGCCATCCTAGACACATGCTTGGGAATGATAGGCACATCAACCATTGTCTTCACAACTGCGACCTCAGGAGAAACTTCCTCAAAATGTTGGAAAGGCGTTTCTATGAATTCGGTATCCAAATCCACATAGCGGAATGACTTGAGGTGACTTATAATGTACTCTTCCTCGCCGTGCACCATTATAATCTTACCCTGAACAGGATACTTTAGCATTTGGTGTAAAGAGGAGGTAACTGCCCTAGTATAATGGATCCACGACCTTCCCAACAAACACGAATATGAAGGACGGATGTCCATCACATAAAAGGTGGAGTTGAAAACTTCTGTGCCCACTTTGATAGGAATGTCAACCTCTCCGTGAACCATTCTTTTGGACCCATCAAAGGCCCTAACCACGATATTACTTGGCTTCAGCACTAACCCTTCACAGTCCAAATGGTCTAACGCTTTCTTCGGTAGCACATTCAAGGATGAACCAGTATCAACGAGGACATGGGAAAGGGTGGTTCCCCTTCATTCTACTGAGACATGCAGTGTGTCGTTGTGTTTCCTTCCCTTGGGAGTTAAATCAGCATCGGAAAAACCAAGACCATTATCAGCAGTAAGGATGGCCACACACTCTTGAAACTGGTCAGCCGACGTTTCTTGAGGCACGTGTGCCGTCTTTAAAAATTTTATTAAGGCCTTAGCATGGGCCTCAGAGCAGAGTAGAAGAGCCAACATGGAGATTTTGGAAGGGTTCTTCCCTAGCTGTTCCACGACGTCGTAGTCGCTCTTTTTTATTATCTTTAAGATTTCTTCCATTTCTTTCTGGGTGGTCTCGGGGATTACCACAGTCTGAGCCTTCAACCTGACAGGCGCTTCTAGTATCCCCTTACCCTTATCGGTAGTATCAACAGAGGGTCTAACTTCAGGTACATCAATTTCTTCAATTATCGGGCCTTGCACAGATGGCTTAACAGGCACAGAAGCTTTCGAGGGTCCGAAGACTGCTCTGGGGGGAGAAATCTCCAGAGAGAAAATCCGTCCGTTGTGAGTTATCTTGCTTGTTCCCACAATGTTCACTATATCAGGGGTTTCATCATCAGAATTCTCTTAGACTGATTCAATCTGTTTGATACCATGATAGAAGATTTCTCCTCTGTAGTTCCATGGCATCGTCTTGTTAGATTTATACGGGACAGGCCCCGGCATAGTGATTTTCAATGGTACAAGTTTAGGATCAGGCGTAATCTTGACAGGCCTTTTACAAGCCTTGGGAAGATTGTCGGAGATGGTTATTATTGCAATGTCATTGGTTGAAGTAGCAAAAGTAGCAGGAGTAACAGGAGTGAAGGTATCAACAGGAGTCTTTTGGAAGAGTATCTCTTGGGTATCCATCAGGCGTTGGATGCCTGATTTCAACATTGGGCAGTCAGCTCGTATGTTTGAAAGTAACAGTGTTTTCCACAGCCTGGGAATATCCCGACTCTCATCAAATTCACTTTAATTACTGGTAACGAAGTCAAAAGGTCAGCAACATTGGTAACATGAAGGTCTTCCATAACAGCATTAACATTATGACCGTGCTTGGGCATTGGGGCAGAAATCACATTCGGCTTTTCGGGCGCATCAAATTCTACCTCCTTTGCATCGATCAGGTCTTGAATTTTATTCTTAAGAGCCCAACAATTATTGGTATCATGCCCTACACTGTCAGAGTGGTAAGCACATTTTGCATTGGAGTGGTAATACGGAGAAGAGGTATTAAGGTTCTTTGGCGCTTCCTTCAAATTGGTAAGATTCAGCTTTAGCAAATGAGGGAGTACTTGAGCTGGTGTCATGTTGATTCAGGTGAACTGCCGTTGTGGCCTTTCTACCCGTTGCTGATTAGATCTTGGCTGATTGCTGCGAGGTTGATCATTTGAAGAGTTTTGGATCATCACATCCCCTACAGTTGGTCGGCACTCGGTTCTTCCTTGACTTTTTTCTGAGAATAAACAGCAGAAGCTTCTTTCTTAGCTGGGAAGGTCTTCTTAATAGCAGTGGACACGGAGGCATCTTTCTGAATCTTACCACTTTTAATGCTGGCCTCGACCCTTTCACCGGTCAAAATTAATTCGGTGAATCCCGCGGAGGAACTCCCAATTAAATGATTGAAGAAAGGGCCAGACAGGGTCCCTAAAAACATATCAACCAGCTCTCTATCCGACAATGGTGGCTGCACCCTTCCAGCCAGATCACGCCACTTTTGGGCATACTCTTTAAATCCCTCATTAGAAGCCATACCCATAATCTGTAGTTGAGTAAGAGTAGGTGCTAAATCAGCGTTGTATTGGTATTGCCGGTAGAAAGCAGCAGCTAAGTCTTCCCAGTTATGAACCTCCAATCTCTCGAGTTGATAGAACCAGTCCAATTGTGTGCCTGGCAAATTGTCTTAGAAAAAATGGACCCAAAGATCCTTATCAGATGAGTGGGGTTGGATCTTTCGGACGTAGGATCTCAGATGCATCTTTGGACACGACAGACCGTCATACTTGGCAAATGTAGGAACTTTGAACTTGGGAGGAATAACGATCCCAACGACCAACCCTAGTTCTTCGAAATCTAAACCAGGTACCCTTTGCAACTCCATGGCTGCCAACCGATCCTAAATATTTTTAAATTTAACATCTGCCGGGGGATATTGTTGTTCAGAGTAATCTTCGTCTTCTTCCTCTTCCTCTTCTTCTCCTTCAACTTCAGATTCAGAAGGCATCACAGTTCCTTTTCCTTTACCATCCCTTTCATCAGACGTCGAGGGGAATTCGAGAACTTTTCTAGCATTGCTTTCAAACCTTCTTCCCATGATGACTACACCAGGTCTTTTCTTCTTTTTCTCTTTATCTTTCTCCAACAGTGCTTTAAGGTCCTCTTGACCCTTTGCTAAGGTCATGAGGAGTTGCTGGAATTGAGAATTCTGTGCTTGCAGATCCTTCACCGTCTGCTCTAAATCCATCTTGCTGAAATAAACAGCAGAAAGATAAGGAAACCTGGTGTGAAGACTTGTTTATGCATATGATGAATGTTATGTTATTCATGTAATGCATTCAAGGATTCAGAAATTCAAATTTGTTGCAAACAAAAAGAACACACATCATATTAAGAAGAAATTTGTTAGTACATAAGTGCCCCATGGGCAAAATATTACAAAATTCTTAATGTAAAAAGACATTGCACATCCTCTTTGGTGAGATGTAAGTGTTGAGAGTTTCCTCCTCATAAAGTCGGCGGGTAAGCTCCAAAACCTTCTTCTCACTGGCATAGAAGTTGGCTTCAAAAGTATTTCGTTCCTCCTTGAGTTGGATCCAACTCTTTTGTAATTCTTCCAATGATGTTGGCATGTCATGATGTATGAGGTTGTATGGAACCTCTCCTTCCGTAACAGGATCTTTGATCACGGGGAGAATGTGAGGATATGGAATCATAAGATTTTGGGCGCGAGTTCGTACCCACTTGAGATAAGGATCAAGAGGGATGGAATTCTTGTGCCCCAGTGTCTTACTATCCACCTTGTTGGGCATTCTCCAACCTCGGATAAACGTTTGTCGAAGTTCTTGATCGTCGTTGTCAAAGTCAAAAACCAAGTCTGGGAGCAGCATGTCATGAGGGTCATCCCTTCGGGCATACCCAAACTGTCTCAGAGCCAAGCAGGGGTTGTAGGTGATTCCTCCCATAATTCCAAATAGAGGGATATTAGGTAATTCCCCATAATGATCAATGATGATAACATTTTCTCTTGATCGAGAACACCAATGAACATTTGAATGTGTAAGAGTCATCAATCATTGTGACCACCTCAAACCCTGCTCATTCTTCAAAACTGATTGGGGAAGGTGAGAAATAAACCACCTTTCCAGGAGAGGAGTACATCACATGAGAACACCTCTTTTCCTCATTGTTCGTGTGTAAAATGAGTGGAGGATGTCCCCAAGCAATGTAGGTATGGGATTCCTGGACATGAAAATCTTGACAGCATTCACATCTATAAGTTGATCAGGATTCGGGAACAAGACCAACCCATAGATGAGAAGTGCTACAATCTCCTCAAAAGCTTGTATATCTAGAGAGTTCCAGCAGTCTTGTGCCTTCTCAAAAAGAAACTTTTCCAAGAAACCCTTGACACCACTTATGGTTTCCCAATTTCCTTTGATATCAGATGGTTGCAAGTGTAATGTTTGAGCAATATCTTCAGGCTTTGGTTCTTTTTCCGTACCGTTGTAGGGTAGTTGATGAAGAAAAGGAATTCTCAGGAGTTGATAAAATTCCTCCAAAGTAGGTACTAGTTGGTAATCAAGGAATGTGAAACAATGGTGTAGGGGGTCAAAGAACTGGAAGAGAACTTTCACCATGTCTTCTTCAATGTTGGAGTTGACCAAGTTGAGAAGTCTACCATGTCTTTCACTGAAGAGAGAATTCTCTGGAATCCTGGAAGTAAGCTCCTTGAGCTGAGGAGGGATTCTCACAAGGTTGACTTGAATTGTTTTCCTGCGAAGAGATTCCATGACCTACAAAATAAGAACAAAGATGAAGATCCAAACCCTTGAAATGGTTAGTGGATGCATATGATGCTTTATGATGTTCATGATGTTTGCACAAGCACATGTACAAACAAGTCACACAAGATCCTAGTTTCAGGCTTCCATGAGGTTTCATAGGTAAATACCCTCTTGAGTTTAGTTGGCTCAAACCTATCCGATAAATAGTAATCGGGTTCTAAGGAGCTCAATATCACTGGATTGTTTTCTATGTTCATTGTTTTGGTTTGGCCACTTAACTGGCGACCAAAATATTCCAATAAAACAACCCTCAATGAGTGTAGTATCGAGTATCTACCAACTTCGGACAGCACCTAAGCCGGTCATCTCACTACCCCTAAAAAAGGCCAAGATGGTCAAGTAAGGTTCTAAGAGTTCATTAGTGCTTTATGACATCACTCAGCGGCCCCGTATTCTCTTTGATTGACTCAAAGGCTACCGGTACTCACAAATATGTCGCACTAATATAGCTATTGCTTCAACCATGTCGGTATACCCCGCACAGTTTCCATAATGTATTTCTATTTACCTATGAATGTTTCCCAAATCCAGGTAGAGGATTTCAAGCCCAAACAAGAGAACCAAATGTAAAGCAATCAAAGCAAACAAAATAATCATGAAAAGGTGATCTAAACCCTAAGGTTACTCCACTTTTAAGAGATTCCCAAGCAGAGTCACCAGTTCTGTGATACGGTGGGAGAACTGACTTGAGGTTTTGCGTTTGTGTTCGCAAATGTTTCGGTTTAGCAAGAGTCGATACCGACTTTTTATTTTATCTTAAGGAAAGGCCAAAAAGCATAGGAAAGACCTTTGAGATGTTTTCTTGGGTTCGGGGAGTAGATTCAAGAAAGAGAAGGTATTAGCACCCTTTCTATCCATGGTTATCCATGGGCTCTTAGTTACTTGTTTAGATCACTTGCTTTTCTTTTCAATTGTTTGAAATGGTGCTTTGTGTGTGGTTTGGAAAGATGTTTTGAAAAGAGGCCATCATTGTGGCAACCTTTGTAATGATTCTTGTTTGAATGTATACAAAGGTTTTTTTGTCTTTTGAAAAGTTTTCAATGTTTGAAAGTAGGGTTTTGAAATTGTGTTGTGAAGTGTGTTTGAAAATAGCAAGGATGTTTTTGTAAGCTTTTGATCAAGTAACTAAGAGCTATCTACCCTATTTTACTCAAAGATCTTTCTTATGTTTTTAACCCTTTTAACAGTGTTGTTTCACCATGCATTTGGTGAACAACCTTGTGTTAGGATGTTAAACTGGACAGGGGCGGGTCATCGTATAGACCATGATAGCAATGGTGTCAAGTATTTTTGACAATTTTCTTAAGGGACTTCATCATTTTGTTTAGGCAACTCAGATAGCGTCATCGAGGGACTATGATCTTTGTTTTGTTTTTGTTTTGCCAAAGTACTTAACATGCATATCATGGCCCATTTTTGAAGGCAACAAGAGGATTGTAACCCTAGGAGTACAAGTGTGCATTGTGTTTGTTTTTTCATGCATTTTTGTCTTTGATTAGGTCAAACTATTTATTGATTTTGATTTTGCATACAAACCCTAATTCTCTAATCATGGCATAATTGAAAGCATTAAGTGCGTAAAAATAAATCTAAGCTATTACAACTTTGATATAGGGAGGGGGTACAATTTTGAATAGGGGATTATTTTGCAAGAAATTAAAACCCTAAATTATTACAACCAAATTGAATTTACAATGCATAATATTTAAATGTATTAAATAAACACAATAAATAAATATTAAATAAAATGTATTTATGCAAAAAGGAGTTTTTATGTATGCAAAGTATTTTTGATATAAAAAAAGGTGTAAAGAAATAAAATAAAAAAAGAATTGATTTTATTTAATTAAGGGGTAAACCCTAATTTTTCTTAAGAAAATGATATTATTTATTATTTATATACACAAATATGTTGATATGTACAAAAATGAAATATATTGAAGGTAATGTATTTTTTAGTATAAAAAATAAAAAGGGTAATATTTTTATATTTTGACTTTGATTATTTAATAAAATAAAGGTATATATATATATATATATATACATATATATATATATATATATATATATATATATATATATATATATATATATATATATATATATATATATATATATATATATATATATATATATATATATATATATATATATATATATATATATAATATATTAAATATGTATAAAATAAAATAAAATATTTACAAAAATAAAATATATTCAAGAAAATATTTTCAGTATGAATAAAAAATAAAAAATGAAAATAAAAGTATTATTTACATTATTTTTAAATTTAAACAAATAATAAAATGGTATTAAGAATGTTTTAATGTTAGAAATAATTAAAATAAATACCAAATAAATGTAAAAAGTTATGAAAATATTTTTCAAGTATTTTCATGTTTGAAAATGAAATAATAAAGCCAAAAATGAAATAAAAATGCAAAAATAATAAAAATACAAGACGTTGGGCCAGGGGGTGTGAAACTGAAAAAGAAGGTGTTAGAAGCAAAAACAAGCCAGCCCAGCCCAAGTCTTCATCTTCTTCCTCCAGCACTGTGAAAAACGCGCGTTCTAAGTTCAAACAGCTAACTCCTGCATTTGTGATCTTTTGCCAAAACTCAAAACATGAAACTTGTAGAGCATCAAACCACGATTCTAACCATATAAAAAACTTAATCTAACTCTCAAAGACCAGAGAGAATTTCTCTGGCCCTAATTTCTAACCTAGTTTTTTCAGAAAGTTCATGGATGAAATTCTCTTAGCACGTTTAATATAAATGAAAACTGAGCATATGTATGGTTTCAGGGCAATGAGTACTACATCTTTCATTCATAAACCTAAGGCTAAATGTTCCTAAATAGAGAGATTGAAGTTGATGAAAAAACCTGTTTCAGTTGGATTCGAGTTGGACAATGCAGCAACTTTCAGTGAGGCCTGAGGTTCTTTTGAGCTTGCTTGATGTTCCTTGAACCTTTCCCAATGCTTAGTTTGTTTTGAAATGGCCTGAATCAACCTCTAGAAGTCAACCTGCATAAGCTTGAAACAGAAATGGTGAACACTGTAAATGGAGTTACAATTGGCAATGGAGGTTTGGGATAGCTTGAGTGAGTTGAACGGAAGGTTTTGAAGTGGAAAGGAGCAAAACGCACGAGCAAAATGAGCAATGGCACTCAAGTTGCAGAAACTGCCCTATTTTGCAAGTTTTTGGTGTTTTGGTGTTCAAGGGTGTTTTAGGGATGATTGGCTCGTGTTTCTGGCTTACAAGGATGTGTAAAACTTGTTTGGAATGTTGTCTTAAGTTGATTTTATCAGATATGCAAGTTATGGACTTTTGGCATAATTCCTTGGTTTTGAAGCAAAACGTGAGAGTTGACAATGCAAGGCTGTACTGGCTTGTAACCTAGCTGCACAAAGTGGTTGAGCTTTTCCTGACATTAGGGAGCCTTGTTTGCAGCAAAAGGTTTGGTGTATGGCTCAAGAAATGAAACTTGACATAAAGCATGCTTTATGTAAATGGAAGTGTTATCTTTATGCCCAAAATGGAATTGTTCATTGTATAATGCTCCTTTGATCAGAACAATGCCTCTAAACAATGTATTTGCATTCAATTTTTGAGTGTAAGAGGCCTGTAATTAAGTACAAAGCTAGTTTTGTCAGATTTTACAAGTTGTATGAACATGTATTGGCCATGGTTACAAAGTGAGTTTTTGCCAACTTCAAGCATTCGATTCTCCCTAACCACAAATCTGTTTGAGGAGTTCTTGGACAATTTGGAAAGCTTGCAACATATACTATAATCCATCTTTGAAATGAAACTTGATACTCCAAGTGGAACTATGTGAAAAATTGCCAAGAAGATGGGTCAAAATCCTGCCTAAACTAGGGCAAAATTTCTCTAAGTTAAAAGTTTTAGGGACCCTTGTTCCAAAAATCATAACTTGAGATCCAAGCTTCTTTTGAGAAAACTTTGTGAACCAAAGTGGTAGACTTTGTGGAGTACTATAACTTTCATGTTGTAAGTTTTGTTTGAATCCATTTGCATCATGGTGAAAATGTGGGGCAAAGTTAGGAAAAATTAAGAAAATTTCATAACTTAGAAAATTTCTAAGTTATGAAATTTTTCAATTTCAAACCCTAATTTTCAATTTTGGGTTTCTTGATGAACAAGTTTCATAATTTGACACATCTTGATGAAAAATGACCCTTGGCACTTGATTTTGACCAAAAAGTCAAAGTTTGACTTTTCAGTGTACAGTCAAATTTTGATCAGTTGATTGAAAAATTCATCTGTCAATCCTATGCTTTTGAGATCTTTTGAACTTGTTGAATAGGTCAAGATAGTTTCATTGAGTCATTGATTCCATGTTTGAGCTTAAATTGCCATTGGCTAGGTCAAATAGTCAAAAATTGCCTTTGTGCAATCAAAACCCTAAAAATGACCATTTTGCCCTTTTGGTGATCTGATTAAATTTATTGTGGAATTGTGGTCCAAACTTGATCAAATGGTTCATATGAGTTCATAATGTTGATGTGGGTCAAAATTCACGAGGTTTGACTGTAAATTGGCCACAATTGACTTTTTCCCCAATACAACTGATTTCTAGGTCAACTGTCCAATTGACTGGGTAAAGATTTGGTTCAAGGCTTGAAACTTGGTATGGGAAAACTTATGAGTCCAACATGAAGTATGAAAGTCAAATTGGGCATTGAAGGTCCAAAAATCCCTGTGCAAACTCAAACCCTAATTTAGGTCAACAGTGCAAGGAGTTGTCTTGAGCAGAGCAAACCCTAGCTTGGTCTTGAGTTCCAAGAGCTTGGTGATGGAAAATGTTGATAAAATGAGAGGGAAAATTTTTGGGTACAACAGTTGCCCCTGTTAAATCTTCTTGAACCTGAAGAGTTAGATTGGAAAGTTTGCCTTTCGTGACTCGAAGGTAAAAGAGGATTGGACACTAGAGTGCCCGTAAATTTGCACTCGTCAAAATATTGTTGAGGGAATGGGCTTAAATATGCCATTTAGAGATGGTAGAATCTTTCTGGAGATGGGCTTAAAGATGCCATCCAGGAATTTTTGTTGAACTGCAATGTTGTAGGTCAGAAGAATAAGCATCGAAATGGTATCCGTGTCTGGAATGCATTTGAACTGTATCTGGAGACTGAGTCTGTATGAGCAAAGGTATGGCGTCCGTGTCTAGAGTGTATCTGAGTTGTAACTGTATTTGATCTTTGACTGAATATTAGAATGACTGCCGTGTCTGGAGTGTATCTATATTTTGAATGGGTAACAGAGAAACATCTGTATATGGAGCAACTGTGTGCTGGGGATAAGTTCTGAATGAGTGGCAAAATGGCAATCGTGTCTAGAGAGTATCTGGACTATATCTGAAGTTGAGATCTGTATGAGTAGCAGAATGACTTCCGTGTCTGGACTGTATCTAAAACTGTAACTGAGATATGAATAAGTGACAGAATGTCTTTTGTGGCGACTGCACTAGGGAGAATCAAACTTCTAGTGTAAGGGCCAGAATGGCATCCGTGTTTGGAGCGTATCTGAACTTGAAGTTGATAGTTGAATCTGAATGAGAGATAGAATGGCTGCCATGTCTGGAGCGTATCTAGTCTGTATCTGATTGCTGAAGTCTGAAGGAGTAATAGAATGACCACCGTGTCTGGGGTGTATCCGTACTGTATCTGACTTGAAATTCCGAATGAATAATAGAATGACCACCGTGTCTGGGGTGTATCCATACTGTATCTGAATAATTATTAATGATAGCCTTTTAATCTTATCCTGAACAGGGTAAAATGTTAGATAAAACACAAAGTTATGTTTCATGATATGTATGATGCAATGAACTGTGTTTCATCAATGTTTATGAATGTAATGGATGTGCATGTAAGCTGAGTAGCTGTCTTGCTGAGGGAGATAAATCCTTGATAACTGGAGATAATGAAATCTTAGACTGCTGACGGAGAAAGTAAATTCTTGACCGATGATGAGGATTTAAAAATCTTTGATTGTTGGAGGTGAAAAATCCTTTATGACTGCTTGGGGACTAAAGATCTTTGATTGTTGAGAAATCCTGGGACCACTGCTGGGGATTGAAAATCCTTGGTGACTGGTGGGGATTTACAAGAGCTTTAACAACTTTTGTGGGGAATGAGCATTCTTCATGACTTTCCTGGGAAATAAGGAAAACCCTGAAAACCTCTATTGGGGAGTTAAAACCTGGGAGGCTTCTGCTGGAGCAATGAGACCGAGAATCTTCGATCTGCTGGGAAATAACTCTGTGGGGAGAATGTTTACTCGGCTGGTGAAATCAAGATCTTGGGTTGTACGCCAATCTACTAGGGAAGTTGGGGAACACTGAATGGTTCTCACCGGGGATTGATAGTTGGAAATTTGACTTTGTTGGGGAAGAAGGTTTAGAACATTCTGGCTCCTCTAGGGATATATATTTCAGGGTTTTAGGGCGCCACTGGGGATCAGGAGTTCAAAGACTTAACTTCTGATGGGAATTCTGAAACTTAACTCCCCTGGGGGATAAAGTTTAGAACACACTGGATCCTTTGGGGATCTTGAGATATAACTCCGCTTGGGATGTATACTTCAAGGTTTTAGCTTTGTTGAGGTTCTGAACTGTAGGGGATTTCTTCTGGAATAGCACAAGGATATCTTCCTACACCTTCAACCTATCAGTAATTATCCTTTCTCAATTTTGTTTTATTTGTAAGCAGTGATTATATTCAAATGCATATGCCTATTTAATAAAACATTGGACGTTCTCAAATAAAACATAAGTATAAAAAGAAAGGAAAGGCAAACAAATTTTTTCACTTTGAAGTATCTTTGTATTAACTTTTGTAAGTATCTTTGTACAAAGGAGACAAACATCCTAGTAAGAGAATGTTGTCGAAAATTTGAGAAAAAATTTATACAAAAAGAAAGATGGCTATGTGTGAAAATTCCATGGGGTTCCCATTCTGCTATAGCCTTCACAACTCTGAGTATCTTGTCCATTCGCTGCTTCGTCCGTCGATGATTGGATTGATCGGAATCTTGGAGCTTGTTGGTGAAGAGATTGTTCTTAAAGTGATCCGACGAGACATAGTCATACGCTTTAACTCCCTAACTTTTGCCTGGACCGCCCTTTCGGGTTTTCGATCCACCGGGAAACCCTTTTTTGCCCAAGTTGCCCTTTCAAGTTTTTAACTTGCCGGGTGTACAAATTTTTTTGTTTATCCCTAATTTTTGCCTGAACCTCCCTTTCGGGTTTTCGATTCACCGGGATGCCCATTTTTGCCCAAGTCGCCCTTTCGGGTTTTCAACTTGTCGGGTCATTTTATGCGTAGTATTTTTTTACTATGTCTGCGTTCGCAGGGTGCGGCAAGTCGTCGCCGTCCATGGTGGTCCGAATCATTGCCCCACCGGAAAAGATGCTCTTGATCATAAATGGTCCTTCGTAAGTAGGAGTCCACTTGCCCCTGGGATAACTTTGCGGCAAGATGATCCGCTTGATTACAAGATCTCCGACTTGATATACTTGACGCCTGACTTTCTTGTTGAAAGCCTTGATCATCCATTTTTGATACGTCTGACCATGACAAATAGCAGTAAGTCGTTTCTCGTCGATCAAATCAAGTTGATCAAGCCGGGTCTGAATCCAATCGTCTTCACTCAAACTGGCATCCCTCATAATCCTCAAGGAAGGAATCTGCACCTCCATAGGTAAAACAGCTTCCATGCCATATACTAAATAAAAGGGGGTTGCCCCTGTTGAAGTACGTGTCGTGGTACGATATCCATGCAGAGCAAACGGTAACATCTCATGCCAGTCCTTGTAGGTGATTGTCATCTTTTGAATGATCTTCTTGATATTTTTGTTCGCGGCTTCAACAGCACCGTTCATCTTCGGCCGATAGGGAGATGAATTGTGATGATAAATCTTGAACTGCTCGCACAGAGCGGTGATCATAGTGTTGTTCAAATTTGTACCGTTGTCCGTGATGATCCTGTCGGGGATACCATACCAGCATATGAGGTTCTGCTTGATGAAGCGGGCAACCACATTCTTTGTAACTGAGGCGTAAGAAGCCGCTTCGACCCATTTGGTGAAGTAATCAATAGCCACCAGGATGAAGCGATGTCCGTTGGATGCCGTAGGCTTGATCTCTCCAATCATGTCATTGCCTCACTTTGTGAATGGCGAGGGAGCTGTCAGAATGTTGAGAGGAACAAGAGGAATATGTACTTTGTCGGTGTAGACTTGATATTTTTGGCACGTACGAGAATGTTGATGATAATCAGCTTCCATGGTAGACCAGTAGTAGCTTGCCCTTAGAATCTTCTTAGCCATCGTATGTCCGCTCAAGTGGGTGCCAAATGTGCCACTGTATATTTTGGTCATGATCAACTCTGCTTCAACCTTGTCCACACAATGAAGTAGAACATAATCATGGTTGCGCTTGTAAAGGATGCCATTGCTTAGAAAGAACTTGGCAGCAAATCTCCTTAAGAACTTTTTGTCATTGACGGAAGCTCCTTCAGGGTATTCTCAAGTCTGGAGATACCTTTTGATTTCATGAAACCAGGATTGTTCCACTACTTCTTCGGTATTAATCTCATGACAGTGCGCAGGTTCATCCATTCGCTCGATGGTGATTTGGGGGGCCTCGTTATCCCAGTTGAGTTTAAACATGGAAGACATTGTAGCCAGAGCATCTGCTAGCTGATTTTCTTCTCGCGGGAAGTGCTCGAAGGTAATCTGTTCGAAATGAGGCAGCAATGTCAGGACATGTTCTTTGTATGGGATATGATTAAGATGTTTAGTGTTCCACTCTCCTTTGACTTGACTGATAACCAAAGCCGAGTCCCCAAATATGACCAAAGATTTGATTCCCAAGTCTATAGCAGCCTTGAGACCAAATATGCAAGCTTCATATTCGGCCATGTTGTTGGTACAGCTGAAGCAAAGTCGGGCAGTGAAGGGTGTATGGTAACCTTCCGGAGAAATGAGTACCGCACCGATACCGTTGCCAAGTGCATTTGAAGCACCATCAAAGTATAGGGTCCATCGGGATCCTTGTTCAGGTCCGTCATACGGTCCGTTACCTTCAATGTTGTCAAATGTCATGATGTCCTCGTCAGGGAAGTCGAATCTCATAGATTGATAATCTTCGACGGCTTGATGAGCTAGATGGTCATCTAGTACACTCCCCTTTATAGCTTTTTGGGTAGTATACTCGATATCATACTAAGTCAGGATCATTTGCCATCTAGCAATTCTTCCAGATAAAGCAGGCTTCTCGAAGATATACTTAATCGGATCCATCTTGGAAATCAACAAAGTGGTATGAGTCAACATATACTGCCTTAGCCAGCGAGCAGCCCATACCAAAGCGCAACAAGTTTTCTCGAGCAGTGAGTAGCGAGTCTCACAGTCGGTAAAATTTTTGCTAAGGTAATAAATGGCATGCTCTTTTCGGCCATACTCGTCATGTTGGCCCAGTACGCACCCTATTGAGTTATCCAAAATAGTCAGATACATGATTAACGGCCTTCCTTCGAAGGGTGGCATCAGGATAGGAGGTTCTAGTAAATACTCCTTGATCTTATCAAAATCAACTTGATAATCTTTGTTCCATTCAACCACCTGATCTTTCTTCAACAGCTTGAAGATTGGCTCACAGGTAGATGTCAGGTGAGAGATGAACCTGACAATATAGTTTAAGCGTCCCAAGAATCCTCTAACCTCCTTTTCAGTGTGGGGGGAAGGCATTTCTTGTATAGCCTTTACTTTAGCAGGATCAACCTCAATGCCTTTGTTGCTGACGATAAAACCTAACAGTTTACCAGACCTAACTCCAAAAGTGCACTTGCTCGGGTTTAGTCTGAGCTTATACTCCTTCAACCTGACAAACAGCTTTTGCAGATGATCAAGGTGTTCTTCTTTTGTCTGTGAACGGGATATCATGTCGTCTACGTAAACATCGATCTCATGATGTATCATGTCATGAAATAAAGCTACCATGGCGCGTTGATAGGTTGCCCCCGACATTCTTCAATCCGAATGGCATCACTTTGTAGCAGAAGGTACCCCATTGCGTGACAAAAGTAGTTTTCTCCATGTCTTCGGGGGCCATTTTGATCTGGTTGTATCACGAGAATCCATCCATGAAGGAAAATACCTTGTGCTGAGCTGTGTTGTCAACCAAGATGTCGATGTGTGGTCATGGAAAATCATCTTTAGGGCTAGCCCTGTTCAAATCCCTGTAGTCAACACACATTCTGACTTTGCCATCCTTCTTAGGTACGGGCACAATGTTAGCAACCCATTATGGATAGGAAGTAACAGCCAGAAAGCCAGCGTTGAATTGCTTCATTACTTCACCTTTGATCTTCTCAGACATGTTGGGCCTCATTCGACGAACCTTTTGTTTGATCGGTGGACAGTCTTCTCTTGTAGGGAGACGGTGAACCACGATATCTGTGTCTAATCCCGGCATGTCTTCATAGGACCAGGCGAAGATCTCAACATATTCGTTCAACAACTGCACTAAGCGCTCTTTGACACTTGGTTCCAGGTTGGCACCCACATTAACCTCTTTCTTGTCTTCCTCTGTTCCCAAGTTGATGGGCTCTAGCAACTCTTCATGAGGCAGAATAACCCTCTCTTCTTGTTGCAAAAGTATGGCTAACTCTCCTGGTACTTCACAGTCTTCGTCAACTTCGTACTCATCATGATTGACCAAATCTTCAGAGTCACTGAAGGCTAAAGAAGAATAGTCACCCATGGAATCCGGAGTGGATGGGTACCTGCATTTTGTGAGTGTGGGTTTGTGTAAGGGATAACCATCCTTAAACAAAACAAGATGCAAAAGGAAAGAAAAAGAACACAACAGTTTATAGATGAAAACGTCCAATGATTCATTAAAACATGGCATATGATAATGAAGAAAACCAAGCCCTTACAAATGGACCTATATGCCCCGGGCAAGGCATAAGGTGAAAATAGTGTACGAATTTTTTAGTTATTATAGACCAAAATAGGAAATTTTTCAAAGATAAATTACTGGTTAATGAAAGTGATGGGAATAAAGTCCTTTGCTTCCCAGTTGCTTAATCCTCCTTTGACGGTTGGAAAGATCCAATCTTCAAAGTTGTCTTCTTCATCATCATCTTCTAAGGCATTAATTCCATGGTGAGTGATCTTTACGGGTGGTCCTCCAGCCTTGGAGCGACGTATAGCTTTCTGGCCAGCAGCAGTAAAACCTAGTCCGAACTTGTCCGTCTTATGGGGAAAATCAGGCAGTTGCCCCCACACTGTACTCTTTCCTTCTTTGAATACAGCCTCTGCGTCCTTGAGAGATGCCATCCTAGACACATGCTTGGGAATGATAGGCACATCAACCATTGTCTTCGCAACTGCGACCTCAGGAGAAACTACCTCAAAATGTTGGAAAGGCATTTCTATGAATTCTCCATCCAAATCCACATAGCGGGAGGAGTTGAGGTGACTTATCATGTACTCTTCCTTTCCGTGCACCGTTATAATCTTACCCTAAACAGGATACTTTAGCATTTGGTGTAAAGAGGAGGTAACTGCCCCAGTATAGTGGATCCATGGCCTTCCCAACAAACACGAATATGAAGGACGGATGTCCATCACATAAAAGGTGGAGTTGAAAACTTCTGTGCCCACTTTGATAGGAATGTCAACCTCTCCGTGAACCATTCTTTTGGACCCATCAAAGGCCCTAACCACGATATTACTTGGCTTCAGCACTAACCCTTCACAGTCCAAACGGTCTAACGCTTTCTTCGGTAGCACATTTAAGGATGAACCAGTATCAACGAGAAAATGGGCAAGGGTGGTTCCCCTGCATTCTACTGAGACATGCAGCGTGTCGTTGTGTTTCCTTCCCTTGGGGTGTAAATCAGCATCGGAAAAACTAAGACCATTATCAGCAGTAAGGCTGGCCACGCACTCTTGAAACTGGTCAGCCGACGTTTCTTGAGGCACGTGTGCCGTCTTTAAAAATTTGATTAAGGCCTTAGCATGGGCCTCAGAGCAGAGTAGAAGAGCCAACATGGAGATTTTGGAAGGGGTCTGCCCTAGCTGTTCCACGACGTCGTAGTCGCTCTTTTTGATTATCTTTAAGATTTCTTCCATTTCTTTCTGGGTGGTCTCGGGGATTACCACAGTCTGAGCCTTCATCCTGACAGGCGCTTCTAGTATCCCCTTACCTTTATCGGTAGTATCAACAGAGGGTCTAACTTCAGGTACATCAATTTCTTCAATTATCGGGCCTTGCACATATGGCTTAATAGGCATAGAAGCTTTCGAGGGTCCGAAGACTGCTCTGGGGGGAGCAATCTCCGGAGAGAAAATCCGTCTGCTGCGAGTTATCTTGCTTGTTCCCGCAATGTTCCCTATATCAGGGGTTTCATCATCAGAATTATCTTGGACTGATTCAATCTGTTTGATACCATGATAGAAGATTTCTCCTCCGTAGTTCCATGGTATCGTCTTGTTAGATTGATACGGGACAGGCCCCGACATGGTGATTTTCAATGGTACAAGTTTAGGATCAGGCGTAATCTTGATAGGCCTTTTACAAGCCTTGGGAAGATTGCCAGAGATGGTTATTATTGCAATGTCATTGGTTGAAGTAGCAAAAGTAGCAGGAGTAACAGGAGTGAAGGTATCAACATGAGTCTTTTGGAAGAGTATCTCTTGGGTATCCATCAGGCGTTGGATGCCTGATTTCAACATTGGGCAGTCAGCTCGTATGTTTAAAAGTAACAGTCTTTTCCACAGCCTGGGAATATCCCGGCTCTCATCAAATTCACTTTAATTACTAGTAACGGAGTCAAAAGGTCAGCAACATTGGTAACATGAAGGTTTTCCATAACGGCATGAACATTATGACTGTGCTTGGGCATTGGGGCAGAAATCACATTCGGCTTTTTGGGCGACTCGAATTATACCTCCTTGGTGTCGATCAGGTCTTGGATTTTGTTCTTAAGAGCCCAACAATTATTGGTATCATGCCCTACACTGTCAGAGTGGTAAGCACATTTTGCATTGGAGTGGTAATACGGAGAAGAGGTATTAGGGTTCTTTGGCGCTTCCTTCAAATTGGTAAGATTCAGCTTTAGCAAATGGTGGAGTACTTGAGCTGGTGTCATGTTGATTCGGGTGAACTGCCGTTGTGGCCTTTCTACCCGTTTTTGATTAGATCTTGGCTGATTGCTGCGAGGTTGATCATTTGAAGAGTTTTGGATCATCACAGCCCCTACAGTTGGTCGGCACTCGGTTCTTCCTTGAATTTTCTGAGAATAAATAGCAGAAGCTTCTTTCTTAGCTGGGAAGGTCTTCTTAATAGCAGTGGATGCGGAGGCATCTTTCTGAATCTTACCACTTTTAATGCTGGCCTCGACCCTTTCACCGGTCAAAATTAATTCGGTGAATCCCGCGGAGGAACTCCCAATTAAATGATTGAAGAAAGGGCCAGACAGGCTCCCTAAAAACATGTCAACCAGCTCTCTATCCGACAATGGTGGCTGCACCCTTCGAGCCAGATCACGCCACTTCTAGGCATACTCTTTAAATCCCTCATTAGAAGCCATACCCATACTCTGTAGTTGAGTACGAGTAGGTGCTAAATCAGCGTTGTATTGGTATTTCCGGTAGAAAGCAGCAACTAAGTCTTCCCAGTTATGAACCTCTGATCTCTCGAGTTGATAGAACCAGTCCAATTGTGTGCCTGATAAACTGTCTTGGAAAAAATGGACCCAAAGATCCTTATCAGATGAGTGGGGTTGGATCTTTCGGACGTAGGATCTCAGATGCATCTTTGGACACGACAGACCGTCATACATGGAAAATGTAGGAACTTGGAACTTTGGAGGAATAACGATCCCAGCGACCAACCCTAGTTCTTCGAAATCTAAACCAGGTACCCTTTGTAACTCCATGGCTGCCAATCGATCCTCAAGATTTTTAAATTTAACATCCGCCGGGGGATATTGTTGTTCGGAGTAATCTTCGTCTTCTTCCTCTTCCTCTTATTCTCCTTCAACTTCAGATTGAGAAGGCATCACAGTTCCTTTTCCTTTACCAGCCCCTTCATCAGACGTCGAGGGGAATTCGAGAACTTTTCTAGCATTGCTTTCAAACCTTCTTCCCATGATGACTACACCAGGTCTTTTCTTCTTTTTCTCTTTGTCTTTCTCCAACAGTTCTTTAAGGTCCTCTTGATCCTTTTCTAAGGTCATGAGGAGTTGCTGGAATTGAGAATTCTGTGCTTGCAGATCCTTAACCGTCTGCTCCAAATCCATCTTGCTGAAATAAACAACAGAAAGATAAGGAAACCTGGTGTGAAGACCTGTTTATGCATATGATGAATGGTATGTTATTCATGTAATGCATTCAAGGATTCAGAAATTCAAATTTGTTGCAAACAAAAAGAACACACGTCATATTAAGAAGAAATTTGTTAGTACATAAGTGCCCCATGGGCAAAATATTACAAAATTCTTAATGTAAAAAGACATTGCGCATCCTCTTTGGTGCGATGTAAGTGTTGAGAGTTTCCTCCTCATGAAGTCGGCGGGTAAGCTCCAAAACCTTCTTCTCACTGGCATAGAAGCTAGCTTCCAAAGTATTACGTTCCTCCTTGAGTTGGATCCAACTCTTTTGTAATTCTTCCAATGATGTTGGCATGTCAGGATGTAGGAGGGTGTATGGAACCTCTCATTCCGTAATAGGCTCTTTGATCACGGGGAGAATGTGAGGATATGGCATCATAAGATTCTGGGCGCGGGTTCGTACCCACTTGAGATAAGGCTCAAGAGGGATGTAATTCTTTTGCCCCAGTGTCTTACGATCCACCTTGTTGGGCATTCTCCAAGCTCGGATAAACCTTTGTCGAAGTTCTTGATCGTCGTTGTCGAAGTTAAAAACCAAGTCTGAAAGCAGCATGTCATGAGGGTCATCCCTTCGGGCATACCCAAACTGTCTCAGAGCCAAGCAGGGGTTATAGGTGATGCCTCCCCTAATTCCAAGTAGAGGGATATTAGGGAATTCCCCACAATGATCAATGATGATAACATTTTCTATGGATCGAGAACACCAATGAACATCTGAATGTGTAAGAGTCATCAATCATTGTGACCACCTCAAACCCTGCTCATTCTTCAAAACTGATTGGGGAAGGTGAGAAATAAATCACCTTGCTAGTAGAGGAGTACAGCACATGAGAACACCTCTTTTCCTCATTGTTCGTGTGTAAAATGAGTGTAGGATGTCCCCAAGCAATGTAGGAACAGGATTCCGAGATA
This sequence comes from Vicia faba, assembly GCA_948472305.1. NCBI lineage: Eukaryota > Viridiplantae > Streptophyta > Magnoliopsida > Fabales > Fabaceae > Vicia > Vicia faba. The sequence continues at coordinate 1,025,959,405 of OX451736.1, read as the reverse complement.
TGAAAATCTTGACAGCATTCACATCTATAAGTTGATCAGGGTTTGGGAACAAGACCAACCCATAGATGATAAGTGCTACAATCTCCTCAAAAGCTTGTAGATCTAGAGAGTTCCAGCAGTCTTGTGCCTTCTCAAACAGAAACTTTGCCAAGAAACCCTTGACACCACTTATGGTTTCCCAATGTCCTTTGATATCAGATGGTTGCAAGTGTAATGTTTGAGCAACATCTTCAGGCTTTGGTTCTTTTTCCGTACCGTTGTAGGGTAGTTGATGAAGAATAGGAATTCTTAGGAGTTGATAAAATTCCTCCAAAGTAGGTACCAAGTTGGTAATCAAGGAATGTGAAACAATGGTGTAGGGGGTCAAAGAACTGAAAGAGAACTTTCACCATGTCTTCTTCAATGTTGGAGTTGACCAAGTTGAGAAGTCTACCATGTCTTTCACTGAAGAGAGAATACTCTGGAATCCTGGAAGTAAGCTCCTTGAGCTGAGGAGGGATTCTCACAAGGTTGACTTGAATTGTTTTCCTGCGAAGAGATTCCATGACCTACAAAATAAGAACAAAGATGAAGATCCAAACCCTTGAAATGGTTAGTGGATGCATATGATGCTTTATGATGTTCATGATGTATGCACAAGCACATGTACAAACAAGTCACACAAGATCCTAGTTTCAGGCTTGCATGAGGTTTCATAGGTAAATACCCTCTTGAGTTTAGTTGGCTCAAACCTGTCCTATAAATAGTAATCGGGTTCTAAGGAGCTCAATATCACTGGATTGTTTTCTATGTTCATTGTTTGGTTTGGCCACTTAATTGGCGACCAAAATATTCCAAGAAAACAACCCTCAATGATTGTAGTATCGAGTATCTACCAACTTCGGACTGCACCAAAGCCGGTCATCTCACTACCCCTAAAAAAGGCCAAGATGGTCAAGTAAGGTTCTAAGAGTTCATTAGTGCTTCATGACATCACTCAGCGGCCCCGTATTCTCTTTGATTGACTCAAAGGCTACCGGTACTTACAAATATGTCGCACTAATATAGCTATTGCTTCAACCATGTCGGTATACCCCGCACAGTTTCCACAATGTATTGCTATTTACCTATGATTGTTTCCCAAATCCAGGTAGAGGATTTCAAGCCCAAACAAGAGAACCAAATGTAAAGCAATCAAAGCAAACAAAATAATCATGCAAAGGTGATCTAAACCCTAAGGTTACTCCACTTTTAAGAGATTCCCAAGCAGAGTCGCCAGTTCTGTGATACGGTGGGAGAACTGACTTGAGGTTTTGCGTTTGTGTTCGCAAATGTTTCGGTTTAGCAAGAGTCGCCACCGAATTTTTATTTTATCCTAAGGAAAGGCCAAAAAGCACAGGAAAGACCTTTGAGATGTTTTCTTGGGTTCGGGGAGTAGATTAAAGAAAGAAAAGGTATTAGCACCCTTTCTATCCATGGTTATCCATGGGCTCTTAGTTACTTGTTTAGATCACTTGCTTTTCTTTTCAATTGTTTGAAATGGTGTTTTGTGTGTGATTTGGAAAGATGTTTTGAAAAGAGGCCATCGTTGTGGCAACCTTTGTAATGATTCTTGTTTGAATGTATACAAAGGTGTTTTTTTCTTTTGAAAAGTTTTCAATGTTTGAAAGTAGGGTTTTGAAATTGTGTTGTGAAGTGTGTTTGAAAATAGCAAGGATGTTTTTGCAAGCTTTTGATCAAGTAACTAAGAGTTATCTACCCTATTTTACTCAAGGATCTTTCTTATGTTTTTAACCCTTTTAACAGTGTTGTTTCACCATTGCATTTGGTGAACAACCTTGTGTTAGGATGTTAAACTGGACAGGCGCGGGTCATCGTATAGACCATGATAGCAATGGTGTCAAGTATTTTTGGCAATTTTCTTAAGGGACTTGATCATTTTGTTTAGGCAACTCAGATAGCGTCATCGAGGGACTATGATCTTTGTTTTGTTTTTGTTTTACCAAAGTACTTTACATGCATATCATGGCCCATTTTTGAAGGCAACAAGTGGATTGTAACCCTAGGGGTGCAAGTGTGCATTGTGTTTGTTTTTTCATGCATTTTTGTCTTTGATTAGGTCAAACTATTTGTTGGTTTTGATTTTGCATACAAACCCTAATTCTCTAATCATGGCATAATTGAAAGCATTAAGTGCGTAAAAATAAATCTAAACGCTTACAACTTTGATATAGGGAGGGGGGTACAATTTTGAATAGGGGATTATTTTGCAAGAAATTAAAACCCTAAATTATTACAAACAAATTGAATTTACAATGCATAATATTTAAATATATTAAATAAACACAATAAATAAATATTAAATAAAATGTATTTATGCAAAAAGGAGTTTTTATGTATGCAAAGTATTTTTGATGTAAAAAAAGGTGTAAAGAAATAAAATAAAATAAAAATTGATTTTATTTAATTAAGGGGTAAACCCTAATTTTTTTTAAGAAAATGATATTATTTATTATTTATATACAAAAATATGTTGATATGTACAAAAATGAAATATATTGAAGGAAATTTATTTTTTAGTATAAAAAATAAAAAGGGTAATATTTTTATATTTTTACTCTAATTATTTAATAAAATAAAGGTATATATATATATATATATATATATATATATATATATATATATATATATATATATATATATATATATATATATATATATATAATATATATAATATTAAATATGTATAAAATAAAATAAAATATTTACAAAATTAAAATATATTCAAGAAAATATTTTTAGTATGAATAAAAAATAAAAAATAAAAATAAAAGTATTATTTACATTATTTTTAAATTTAAACAAATAATAAAATGGTATTAAGAATGTTTTAATGTTACAAATAATTAAAATAAATACCAAATAAATATAAAAAATTATGAAAATATTTTTCAAGTATTTTTCATGTTTGGAAATAAAATAATAAAGCCAGAAATGAAATAAAAATGCAAAAATAATAAAAATACAAGAAGTTGGGCCAGGGGGTGTGAAACTGAAAAAGAAGGTGTTAGAAGCAAAAACAAGGCAGCCCAACCCAAGTCTTCATCTTCTTCCTCCAGCACTGTGAAAAACGCGCGTTCTAAGTTCAAACAGCTAACTCCTGCATTTGTGATCTTTCGCCAAAACTCAAAACATGAAACTTGTAGAGCATCAAACCACGATTCTAACCATATAAAAAACTTAATCTAACTCTCAAAGACCAGAGAGAATTTCTCTGGCCCTAATTTCTAACCTAGTTTTTTCAGAAAGTTCATGGATGAAATTCTCTTAGCACGTTTAATATAAATGAAAACTGAGCATATGTATGGTTTCAGGGCAATGAGTACTACATCTTTCATTCACAAACCTAAGGTTAAATGTTCCTAAATAGAGAGATAGAAGTTGATGAAAAAACCTGTTTCAGTTGGATTCGAGTTGGATAATGCAGCAACTTTCAGTGAGGCATGAGGTTCTTTTGAGCTTGCTTGATGTTCCTTGAACCTTTCCCAATGATTAGTTTGTTTTGAAATGGCCTGAATCAACCTCTAGAAGTCAACCTGCATAAGCTTGAAACAGAAATGGTGAACACTGTAAATGGAGTTACAATTGGCAATGGAGGTTTGGGATAGCTTGAGTGAGTTGAACGGAAGGTTTTGAAGTGGAAAGGAGCAAAATGCACGAGCAAAATGAGCAATGGCACTCAAGTTGCAGAAACTGCCCTATTTTGCAAGTTTTTGGTGTTTTGGTGTTCAAGGGTGTTTTAGGGATGATTGGCTCGTGTTTCTGGCTTACAAGGATGTGTAAAACTTGTTTGGAATGTTGTCTTAAGTTGATTTTATCAGATATGCAAGTTATGGACTTTTGGCATAATGCCTTGGTTTTGAAGCAAAACGTGAGAGTTGACAATGCAAGGCTGTATTGGCTTGTAACCTAGCTGCACAAAGTGGTTGAGCTTTTCCTGACATTAGGGAGCCTTGTTTGCAGCAAAAGGCTTGGTGTATGGCTCAAGAAATGAAACTTGACATAAAACATGCTTTATGTAAATGAAAGTGTTATCTTTATGCCCAAAATGGAATTATTCATTGTATAATGCTCCCTTGATCAGAACAATGCCTCCAACCAATGTATTTGCATTCTATTTTTGAGTGTAAATTGGTTTAGAGGCCTGTAATTAAGTACAAAGCTAGTTTGGTCAGATTTTGCAAGTTGTATGAACATGTATTGGCCATGGTTACAAAGTGAGTTTTTGTCAACTTCAAGCATTCGATTCTCCCTAACCACAAATGTGTTTGAGGAGTTCTTAGACAATTTGGAAATCTTGAAACATGTACTATAATCCATCTTTGAAATGAAACTTTAAAATACAAGTGTAACTATGTGAAAAATGGCCAAGAAGATGGGTCAAAATCCTGCCTAAACTAGGGCAAAATTTCTCTAAGTTAAAAGTTTTAGAGACCCTTGTTCCAAAAATCATAACTTGAGATCCAAGCTTCTTTTGAGAAAACTTTGTGAATCAAAGTTGTATACTTTGTGGAGGACTACAACTTTCATGTTGTAAGTTTTGTTTTAATCCATTTGCATCATGGTGAAAATGTGGGGCAAAGTTAGGAAAAATTAAGAAAATTTCATTACTTAGAAAATTTCTAAGTTATGAAATTTTTTAATTTCAAACCCTAATTTGCAATTTTGGGTTTCTTGATGAACAAGTTTCATAATTTGACACATATTAATGAAAAATGACCCTTGACACTTGATTTTGACCAAAAAATCAAAGTTTGACTTTTCAGTGTACAGTTAAATTTTGATTAGTTGATTGAAAAATTCATCTGTCAATCCTATGCTTTTGAGATCTTTTGAACTTGTTGAATAGGTAAAGATAGTGTCATTGAGTCCTTGAGTCCATGGTTGAGCTTAAATTTCCATTGGCTAGGTCAAACAGTCAAAAATTGCCTTTGTGCAGTCAAAACCCTAAAAATGACCATTTTGCCCTTTTGGTGATCTGATCAAATTTCTTGTGGTATTGTGGTCCAAACTTGATCAAATGGTTCATATGAGTTCATAATGTTGATGTGGGTCAAAATTCATGAGGTTTGACTGTAAATTGGTCACAGTTGACTTTTTTCCCAATACAGCTGATTTCTAGGTCAACTGTCTAATTGACTGGGTAAAGATTTGGTTCAAGGCTTGAAACTTGGTATGGGAAAACTTATGAGTCTAACATGAATTATGAAAGTCAAATTGGGCATTGAAGGTCCAAAAATCCCTGTGCAAACTCAAACCCTAATTTAGGTCAACAATGCAAGGAGATGTCTTGAGTAGAGCAAACCCTAGCTTGGTCTTGAGTTCCAAGAGCTTGGTGATGGAAAATGTTGAGAAAATGAGAGGGCAAATTTTGGGGTACAATAATCCCCAATAACAAACACCCCAGGATTCATTTCCTTTCTACCCCCCGTACTTAGAAGATCAGTGCTACAGACCCACTATGGAACCCCACCCACCGCCAACACGACCAAACTTTGAGGGTATGGATAACCGACTGTACCAAAGCGGATCTTCTAGATATGGAGATCTGACTGATTTCGTGGATCCGGAACACATTTACTTCGCTGGGCCATCGACCCTGCCACAGTAGGAAACACGACGACACCCAGCACGGGAAAGGCGAGGACGGGGATGCAGAACCAGGGGTCATTACCGGGTTTCGGGAGACCACTGATAATCTGTTTTTTTTTTAATCTGTATTTTTTTATGTAATTCTTATGGGTGTAATCATCTTTTGTAAATAAAAAGTCAATTTTGTTGATCCTATATCGAATACGCAACGCACCGGATTGAAAAAAAAATGTGAAAATTGCCCTAGAAATGCACTTAGGCGCCATCTCACTTGACTTAGGGCAAGCCCTAAGCACCTAGGCGCCAAGTGAGATGGCACTTCCCCTTAAATAATAGGTGTATGCGCCAAGTGAGATGGCTCCTCCTTTGGGGAGTCATCTGAAACATGGTTATTTGCGTAATTTTTTTCGAAACATGGTTATTTACGATTTTTTTTAATACCTGGTTATTGCAAAAAAAATTCTAAAAGTTGTGTAAAATTATTCATAAATTAAAGTGTATTGAAAACTTAAAAAATTTAACGAATTGATTGAGAGTACAATATATTCCTTTTAGACTTTAATATGGTGAAATAGTAAATGAAAAAATTGTTGATTTTAAATGACATAATACCTTTTAAAACAACATTTAAAATATTGAATACATTTTTACAACGGTTTAAACCCGGAAAAAAAAAACAATATTTTTTAATTACTGATTTAAATATTTTTTTATAAATAATACTAAAATAACAATATTTATATAAAAGAATAGTTATATTATTAATTTAAACATTTTATATATTAAAAAATTATATAAACTGATTTATTATCTTTTTTAAAAATAATAAACTATTTTGGTTAGAAATAATTAATAAATTATTTAATTTTTTATTTCATCACAATGACGTATTTCTTCAAATTTGTAAATAACTTACGACAATTTAACATACCACGCCAGTACCTGTGCGAACACAGGGGTACTGATATGGTACGCATAAAATATTTTTTAATTATTATACTACTAATATTTTATTATGAAGTTACTAATCGAAATATTTAATATTAATGGAAACATGAACTTACTGGTTAAATATTGAATATTAACGGAAATATTAAATTACTGATCAAAATATTGAATATTAACTAAAACATAAAGTTACTGATCAAAATATTGAATATTAACGGGAACATAAAGTTACTTATTAGAATATTGAATATTAACGGGAACATGAAGTTACTAATCAAAATATTTAATATTAACGACAAACATGAACTTACTGATCAAAATATTGAATATTAACAGAAATATTTAATTACCAATCAAAATATTTAATATTAACATGAACATGAACTTACTGATCAAAATATTAAATATTAACAAAAATATTAAATTATCAATCAAAATATTGAATATTAACTTAAACATAAAATTACTGATCAAAATATTGAGTATTAACGGAAACACGAAGTTACTGATGAAAATATTGAATAATAACGGAAACATGAAATTACTGATCAAAATATTGAATAATAACGGAACATAGAGTTAGTGATCAAAATATTGAATAATAACGAGAACATGGAGTTACTGATTATATATATATATATATATATATATATATATATATATATATATATATATATATATATATATATATATATATATATATATATATATTATTGATTCAAATATTTTAATATATTGAAACAATTATAGGTACCGATTTATTATCTCTTTTAAAAATATTCATTTTTTTAAATAATATTTTGGGAACATATACGCGTACCATACTGGTATCCGTGCAAACACACAAATACTGATATGGTATGGGTACAATATTTTTTAATTGTTATGTTACTAATATTTTTATTTTGAAGTTACTAACCGAAATATTTAATATTAATGGAAACATGAACTTACTGATCAATATATTGAATATTAATGAAAATATTAAATTACTGATCAAAATATTGAATATTAACTAAAACATAAAATTACTGATTAAAATATTGAATATTAACGGGAACATGAAGTTATTGATAAAAATATTAAATATTAACAGAAACATGAAGTTACTAATCAAAATATTTAATATTAACGGGAACATGAATTTACTGGTCAAAATATTGAACATTACCAAAAATATTAATTTATCGATCAAAATATTTAATATTAATGGGAACATGAACTTACTGATCAAAATATTGAATATTAACAGAAATATTAAATTACCGATCAAAATATTGAATATTAACTTAAACACAAAATTAATGATCAATTTTGAATATTAACGGGAACATTAAGTTACTGATAAAAAATTTAATATTTAAGGAAACATGAAATTACTTATCAAACTATTAAAATATTAACAGGAATATGAAGTTACCAATCAAAATTTTGAATATTAACGGGAACATGAAGTTACTGATCAAAATATTGAATATTAACGGGAACATGAAGTTACTGATCAATATTAACAGGGACACAAAGCTATTGATAAAAATATTGAATATCAACGGGAACACAAAGTTATTGATCAATATATTGAGTATTAACGGGAATACAAAGTTATTGATCAAAATTTTGAATATTAACGGGAACATTAAGTTAGTGATAATTTTTTTAAATATTAACGGAAACATGAAGTTATTGATTAAAATATGAAATATTAACGGGAATATGAAGTTATTGATTAAAAATATTGAATATTAACGGGAATATGAAGTTACTGATATATTTTATTTGTTAAATAATTATCTTTATTTTATTTCATTTTTATTATATCTTAAATTACTAATCAAAATATTGAATAATAGCGAAAATATAAAATTATTGATCAACATATTGAATATTTATGAGAATATGAAGTTGCTGATGAAAATATTGAATAATAATAGAACAACTTTAATGTTGAATTAAATATTTTTGACAATAATTCAAAACAAAAATAATATATATATAAAATAAATATATATTATTGATTCAAATATTTTTATATATTAAAAGAATTATAGTCATCGACTAATTATGTCTTTGAAAAAAAAAATATTTTATTTTAATTATATTTTGGAAACAAATGCGCATACCATACCGGTATTCGTGCGAACGCACGTATAACACCCCACATATCATTGCGTAGGATAATATGCGAATAACATTATAAAATGGTATATAAAACATTCATATATAAGCAGTGGAACATAGATAAGTAATAGTATAATATACAAAAGCCGAACATGTCGTGGCCAAAAGATACAATCCCATAATTACTAATACAAATCCAGAATACATAGCAGAAAGATCTAAAAAGGGAATGAAACATCGCCACGAAACAACGTCGGCAAGTCAAGTCATCTCACCCTTGCCACGATCCTGCCTCGAACTACCTGAAAAAAAATAATAATTAGAATGGGGTGAGATTACTAAATCTCAGTGAGTCTCTCTATCTTAAGGGTTCGCTCAGTTCTACAAGATGCATGCAGCCAAAACGGATTCACCACGAATCTGGGTTGCCTCACGGTTAGGTGCAAGTACACAACAAGATAACACCACCATTAGAAGTTCCATAACAACTAATGAGGTAGCAACATAACAAATCTGGCACAAGGCTACAAACAATATGCAAAGTTGTACTCATATACGAGGAATCCAAAAGTACGTTACTACCCTACTTAGGCTACACTATCACACCCTCGATGAGTTCTCTCGTGCATCACATCAAGAGACTTGTACCAGCATACAAATGATGAAATCAGATGAGTTCCAGGTGCTCTAACGCCTACTTGGTTACACCATCTCATTTGTGACGAGTTACCATAGTGACAATTGCCTATGTGGCTTCACTACCCCATCAATCATCCAATACACACGTGTGAGGGATACCCAGTCTCACACAGTACAAAAACACCATCTTGACAACACGATCCCACCGGGTGAAAGCATAGAGGTGTAGTCCACGTGGCACCACTAAAGCTGAGTTAAAATCAAGGAATACCTATGTGGCAATTTTCCTCCCCACCATACCAAGCACACAAATGAGTTGCTAAGTGAGAAAAGCTATAAAGACCCTCACTTGCTTCCATTGCAATGGTATATCAAGTGTGTACAACATAACGAGAACGTCGATGCTATGAACGGCTGGTGGAAACACCCTTTTACATTTGGCTTACACAAATACATCGTAATAGTATATTTTCCATCATAAGTGGTTTACCGGCTAATAGTTAGTCTATTTCGATTCAAGCATATATCACACACATTGAGATCACACAACACGATGCACATAACCACACAATCACACAATCACACATATCCGAATGTTCAACTCAAAACAAAGGAAAACCACAAGTGATCATATTATGACATTCCAAACATAATGCATTTTTAACACATTCATACATATTCATGTCAAAGCACTTAATCATTCATTCATGGTATTTATAACCCATAATTCCCTTAGAAAAAAAGATGGATTAAATAAGGGAGGCATTCGGTTCCAATCCCGGAACGACACTAGACTCGGGGAATTAATTAATACAATTCTATTCAAGAGGGCGCGCTAAGCGCAACCTCCCATGCTAAGCGCGATCTGTAAAATAATTAAATTTCAAGTCTCAGGAGGGCATGCTAAGTGGAATCCTTGCGTTAAGCGCAGTCTGTGAAATTCCCAATTTCCAGTCCCTGGAGGGTGCGCTAAGCACAGTACGCGATTTGCAGAAAAACCAAAACTAAAACAATTATGTCTTGGGTCCCAAAAACCCCAATTTCACACCTTAAATCAAGTATCCATAACAAATAAGTATGAATTTCAGTTGATATACATGCTAATCATCAATCAATATCAACATGCATCAACAATCTCTCACCTAAACCCTTAATCTCAATTCGTATAATTTCTCCCCTAAACCCCAAAGTCACTGTCTAAGAGACTCACCTTAGATTAGAAGTAGAAGAAGCTGTCAAAAACCAGATTTGATGATGAGAAATCAAGATGATGGTATTGGTTCTTGAAGCATGCAAGAGAATTTCTTCTTTCTTCTCCTCCCTCTCTTTCTCACGCTTCATCTTTCTCTCTATTCCTCCCAAAAATCCAATTTTGTCCAAATAATAAAAAGAGACACTATGGCAAACATACCTAATATCCACTTATGAGGCAAAAGACCATAACACCCTTATCTCTCATTTAGTTTATGTTAATTTTCCAAATTTATGTATATAAATACTAAATGATATGATCATTATATGTTTATTTTCTAATGACCATCACTGATAAAATTAGTAATGTCATCAAAAATAAAATATAATATTGGGTATTACAGTACTGGTATCCCACTAGTTAGAAATATAAGAATAAATATAGTTAAAATAAAAGAGCCAAAAAATATAAGAAATTATTTAAAATTAATTGTTTAATTAAATAAATTAAGTTATAAATTAAACAATATATTAATATGAATGATTTTAAAATTTATTTATGACTGGCTAATTTGATAATTATCTATTTTATTAAAAAAATAATTGCACTTCAATGATAATCACTACAAGAAAGATGGTCCCCAGCGACATATATTAGCGACGTGGTTATCACGTGAGTAATAAATGCAGTTGCGACGTGATAACCACGTCGCAAACATATTTTAATGATACATAACGCAAGTCAGAGAAGTTTGTATAGTAAAAAAATCAGCGACGTGTCTTACACGTCGCTACAGAAGGGGGAAATTTGAAATTTGGTAGCGACGTGATAGCCACGTCGCTACATTAAAGGGGGGAAAATAAAGTTGGTTGATGACAGGGTTGCAGAGTGGGAAAGAGAATAATATTTTTGTTTAGTGTGTAGCGACGTGAGTATCACGTGGCAATGTTGCGACGTGACAGTCACGTCACTACTTGACGTTTACATCTCCAAAATTCTCATCCGTTACAGCAGCGTTGTCTTCCTTTCCTCTTCCTTTCTTCTTCCTCTCAAACCCATTCTTCTTCCTCTCAAACCCAAATTCCCAAATCAAATTTCCTCCATCCCAAATTGTTGAAGAAAAATAAGGTATTCATATTTTGATAAATTTTTATTTCATTTGTTCATTATTTATTATACTGGTAATAAATATTAAAAAGGGTATTTGTTCATTTGTTCATTATTTGTAGAGAAATTTGAAGAAGAACACCAAGAGCTACACAAGAAGAAGCAAATTAAGTGAAGAAATTATATAGAGGTATTTATGCATTTTTTTTATATTTTATATGTATTATATAGATTAGTAGTATATGTATTTTGTGGTTAGGGAGTATATGTATTTTGTTAGTAGTATATGTACTGGTAATAAAAATTTTTAGAAAACATAAAATTAAAAGTCTTATTTTTTATAGATGTATATATATATGTTAACACATAAATTTAATAACATATTTAAAAACAAAAATGTATATTATATTTATTATAATAGTTTTATTTTTTTATTTATATGTTAAAGATATGAAAAAAAAATTATATATTAAAATAAGAATTTATAAAAAACATAATTAAAAAAAGAGTATATATATTATATTATTATTTTAATATTATTGTTATATATATAATAAAAAGTATATATGTTACATTATTTGTTTTCTAATATTATTGTTGTATATATAATAAAAAGTAAATATGTTATATTATTGTTTTTTGATATTATTGTTATATAATAAAAAATTATATATTTTACATTTGAATATTTATTTATATGTTAGTATATATATAAAAAAGCAAAATTTATATTTTTAAGAATAGTATTAAATAGTTTAAGAATAATATTATTAAGTTGATTAATATTTCTAATGAAAAAGACAATGATTGTATAAATGTGCAGTATGGAATATTATCGGTATTATCGCAGTTGGATGTACGATAGAACATATCCAGGAAGAAGTGGACTTAAACCCAATTTTATAGTAGGAGTTGATGGGTTTATTAAGTGGGTGTTTGCTCAGGATTGTTGTCGAAGCGAAGGAGGGGTTAGGTGTCCCTGTCTTAAATGTGAATGTAGACCAATAATTAGTGACCCAGAGGAAGTAACACGTCATCTGCATAGAAGGGGATTTATTGAAAATTATTGGGTTTGGACGTATAATGGTGAAGAACTACCGGTTAATGTACCAGAGACTAGCAACACGCATGCTTCAAGTAGTCGACCGGTTATGGAGTATGAGGAGAACTTTAATTTGATCGGTGACATGGTTGAGGATGCTTTTGGTGTGAACGTGACATATGATGAACCTGGAGATTTTGACGGGGAAGAGTTGCCGAATGAGGAAGCGCAAAGATTTTATCAATTATTGAACGAGATGAATACGCCGTTGTTTGAGGGGTCGTCAGACTCGAAGCTATCATTGTGTGTGAGATTATTGGCCGCCAAGTCAAATTGGAATGTTTGCTTCAATGCACAGTGCAAGTCAAATGACATGGCATCATACAAACCAAATAAGTTCTGGCACTATGCGACATCCATCTGATGGTGAGGCATGGAAGCACTTTGATCAGACACATCCAGATTTTGCTGCAGAACCTAGAAATGTCAGGCTTGGATTATGCTCTGATGGATTTGCCCCATACGTGCAAGCGTCAGGAAGTGCGTATTCTTGTTGGCCAGTTATTGTAACACCTTACAACCTCCCTCCTGAGATGTGCATGACAAAACCATACATGTTTTTGACGTGTGTTATTCCAGGCCCGCACAGTCCAAAAGCCGGAATTGATGTGTACTTACAACCTTTAATTGATGATTTGAAGAAGATGTGGATTGGAGAATGGACTTATGATATATCCCGTAAACAGAACTTCACATTACGAGTTGCCTTGATGTGGACCATTAATGACTTTCCAGCATATGGCATGTTGTCTGGTTGGGGTACGCATGGAAAAATGGGTTGTCCGCATTGCATGGGATACACCAAAGCATTTACGTTGGATAAAGGTGGGAAAAGCTCATGGTTTGACTGTCACCGCAGATTCCTACCAGCAAATCATCCATATAGAAGAAACAAGACAAATTTTAAAAAAGATGTACGAGAGAAAGATTTGCCTCCGCCTCGATTGCCACCAGGGGTTATATGAAACCAAGTATGTGAACTACCAAACAGATGTCTTCATCCTTCTAGCAGGCGGGAGGGTCCAGCACCCCACACTCCACACACATTGGAGGACCCGGCAGTCCACGTCCGACACAGGCTGGACGATCCCCCAGTCCCCGTCCCACACAGGCTGGAGGAACCCGCGCCCCACGTCCTAGACGGACCGGAGGATCACGCACCCCACATCCCACACAGGCTGCAGGATCCAGCACCCCACGTCCTACACAGGATGACGGTGATGCAGATGTGGTAGCTGATGATATAGATGGAGCTGATCTTCGTGAGAGAGATGATCCGAGTGAGATTCATGTCATTGACGGGAGGTTTTGGATTTGGCCCGAAGGAAGCAAGTAAGTTTCTTATATAAACTTTTATTTAAGTACATATTCATTTTAATATTTTGTATAAATTTATAATTAATATTGTTTATTCAAAATCTTGTTGTTTAGTTTTGCGCCGAGTCGGAGGGCTGCCAATGTTATTAATTATATAATCCAGCAGATGTATAAATCATCTTGGAGGAACTTTGGCGAGGTTACAAATAAAGATGAATGGTTTAAAAAATTTAAGGTATTGTTATTTATTTAAGTTGTAAATTTAATATATTTTTTTAGTATTGTTATTTAAGTCACATTTTAATGATAATTACTTAACTTTTTATTTTAATGTCATACAACATTGCAGGAAAAATGTGTGTGGGATCCGTTGAATGAGAAAATTATGGAAAAAATCTATTATAGCAGAACTTCTAGAAGATTTTCTGATATAATGCGGCGGGTTAGGGAGAATTATGAGCTGCATGGTATCCGTCCTAATTGGATAGGCGTAGAGGTTTTTGGCGAACTTCGTACATATTGGGGTTCGCCAGAATTCAAGGCCAAATCCGAAAATTTTAAGAAGATGAGGGCATCCGAAAAGGGGGGACGTGTCAATACTGTTGGAAGTATTAGCACTGCAGAGCATGTCCGGCGGATGGTAAATATTACTAATTTTTTAAGTTATATATATTTTTATTCATAATATTTTTTACTAATTATTTTTAACTTTATTGTTTAGACTAAGGAGATGGGGAGACCACCATTGATCATTGAGTTGATTACGAGGACTCGGACAAAGAAATCGGGAGGTTTTGTCGACGAGCGCACAAAGAGAGCTTTTGTAAGTAATTTAATTTATGTTTCTTTTTTAAGTTAATAACAAAAATAGTGACGTTATTTTCACGTGGCAATCTATAAGTTGTGGCGTGATTATCATGTGGCAACTGATAAATTGCCACGTGACTGATTTTCATGTGGCAACTGATACATTGCCACGGGAATATCACGTGGCAATTCATAAGTTGATTTGTGAAAATCACGTGACAAATTTTTAATATATTTGTATTTAGTATAATTTAATATATAAATGTTTTAATTTAGCATAAATTTAATATATATATATATATATATATATATATATATATATATATATATATATATATGTAATTTTTTTTAATTTTATTATTTAATGTATGTGTAGGATGATTATCAGACATTGCTAGCACGTTTTCTGGAACACAATCCTCAATATAGGCCAGCAGAAGGGGAGCCGCTTAATGGTGATGTTGATTTCTATATTTGGAATGAGGTTGTTAATGGAAAAGGGCCTAATGGTTGCTTTTTTGCGGGAGGAAATTTGGCTGCCGGCTTGAGAGTTGGTGATTGTAATCTGTTTCAACGACTTAAAGATGGAGAGGAAGGGTCACGTCAACCGAATCTGACACAGGTTCAACTTGAAACAGTAAGACAATTCGCGGCAAGTGAAGTGAGACGCGAAATGGAGGCCCAAATGACGACAATGAGGCAAGAGCAGGAGCAGCAGTTAGAGATCATGCAGAAGAGGCAATCTGATATGGAGGAGCAGATGAGACGGTTTATGCAAGGTGGTGGAAATCAAAATGTTCCTGATACACAGCCGGATGATGACGAAATTGATGATTTTGATCTTGATAATTATTCGGGTGAAGATGCCCCGTGAAAACATTTTATTTATTTCGTTTTTATATTTGCATTTATGTAAGATATTTATTTTTATCATTTTAAATTATTAAATTATATAACATTTTATTATATGACTTTATTTTATAAAATTCTATTATTCGAATATATAATAAAATACTATTATTCTAATATATAAATTTTATTATATAAATTTTATTATATAAATTTTATTATTTAAATTTTATTATATAAATTTTATTATTTAAATTCTATTACATAAATTAATTAATATAAAAAATAATTACTAAACAATTTTAAAAAAAATAAAAACGTCACTTGTAGCGACGTGGGAATCATGTCACAAATTAGTGAAATGATTCTCACGTCGCAACTAAAGCTGCTATGTCAGATTTTATATTCCCTAAAACAAAGCTGTTGCGACGTGAATACCACGTCACAACTTTATGACATGGGAATCACGTCGCTACTGGCTTGCCACTGGCTCCCCAGCGACATAAGTCTCCACGTCGCTATTTTTGTTTTGCCACGTGATTTTGATGTTTGCCACGTGATTTTCACGTGGCAAATAAGCTTCTTTTTTATAGTGAATTTTTTTTAAGTTTCAATATTTTATTATGACCGTTTTTATTTGATTTAGATTTATAATGGTATACTTAATCTATGTTATTTAAGGTAGAATTTACTCAATATTATATTTTCATTTTAATTCATATTTATAGTTGTATTTTTATTGACTTATTATGCTATTTAAGAGAGATTTAAGAGATATATAGTGACTCCCCAACTTTTATTTGTTTATATGCTTATTTTGTATCACTAAAATTCTATTTTACTTATATTTTATTTTTCATGATCATTTATTTTCTAAAATATTATTTGCAAGTTTTGAAGATATATTTGAGAATTTAATTGAAAGATCTATTCTTATGTGGTAAAATTATTATTGTCTTTATGTTATATATTTTATATTCATTTTCTTATTATCTTCGACATCATAATTTGACTTACTCTTTTACAATGAGTTATGTTGTAGAAAATAGTTGGATGATTCTAACCTTATGTATGAACAATATCATTATAAATCTTCTTCATAGAGGTATGTATGGTTTTTCATTTACCTTTATATGATTTTTAATGTATAAATTATAAAATTAATAGTTTTATAGTTTTCATATGTGTTGTTTAAGGTAATATTCTAAAATATTACATTCTAACTATCAATAAAAGTCAAGGTAATCACTCAAACATGTTGGAGTATATTAATCAAAGTCAATTTTCTCTCATTGACAACTATATATTACATTTAGAAAAGGGTTGAAGATATTTGTGACTAATGAAAAATGTGAAGATATAGATACAACATCAAATGTAGTTTAAAAATAAGTATTTAATAATATTTTTTAGTTAATTAATATTTCTTTCTTTAAATTTATACATTTTAAAATATCACAGTAAATTTCTTTTTAATATATTGTATTTCACATTAAAAAATCAATAGTATAATTACAAATATAATCTAAATGGCCCACAAGATAATTTTATATGCAAATACAAAATTAAAGATCAAATATTATAAAAAAAATGTAGTTTTATTTCTAATATACATGTGCGAAGCACGGGTAGGCGATCTAGTATTACAAAAATAGTATAAAGTTTATTCTTTAACAAATAATTAAGTTTTAGCGAAATTGTCTTCTGATATTTTGGCACAGTTTAGAGTTTCAAATAGGTATATTAACTATAATTTTTTTTGTTAAGTAGTTGATTAAATTCACCTTTTAAATGTGAATAAAGTTAAATGTCGTGAGTTCGTATATCTAATGTCTTACACTACTATCAACTGAGCTGATTTAACGGATCATAACTATATACTCTTAGTTTTTTTATATAGAAAAATACTCCCTATTTCCAAAATAAGTGTCTTTTCAGCTCAAAAAATTATCTCAAAATAATAGTCTCTTTACTTTTCCAATACAATATTAACTAATTTTTACCAACTTTACCCCTAATATATATTGTCTACACTTTTTTCAAGTTATGACATTGTATAAAAATCAATAGTAATCAAGGGTAATTAAGGGTAATATTGGATCTGAGCATGAGGTCGCAGTTGGTTCGCATGATGGGATCAATGACCTACAATGTTGTAGTTGAAGTATGTCCAAGTATGCAGTAGTTGAAATGTTAGGATTGTTAGCATGTCGAATTGGACCTGTTTGTTATGCCAAATTGTTTAAGTTAGTTTGTTCCCTAAGTTAGTTTGTAGGTGGTTTGTGAGTAAAAGCCCATTAGTTTAGTGTGTTAGTTTTCTTATAAATAGTATATTAGTCTCTCATCATTGTAACGCTACAAATCCTAATTAGGGTGAGATATGGTTATTTATTATTCTGTAACACTTGTAATCTTGTTTTAAAGAGAAAGTAAAGATTATCAGTTTATAACCAATTTCATTGTGTTCTTCTTCATTCCCTTTTTCCTACCCTTGTGGGTTTCTTGCCAACAAAGAAACATGTTACACTTTGTTCTTGGTATCATTTTCACAACAAATTAGTGCAGTGAGTATGAAAAAGATATTGTCAACAAGGTATGAGATTGAAAAGTTCACCGAAGTGAACAATTTCGGTATGTGGCACTTGAAGATGAAAGTCCTATTGGTTCAATAGAGTTGTTTAGAAGCGTTGAAGGGAGTTGCAGCCATGGACGTTGCATTAAAGAATAAAGAAAAAATGGCTATGGTAGAGAAATCCCACAATGCCATCTTATTGAGCATTAATGATAAGGTTCTTCGATAGGTTTATAAGGATATGATGGGGGTCGGGTCTATAAGAGAAACTCGAAAGTTTATACATGACCAAATCGTTGGTCAATTGCCTCTACTTGAACCAAGCTATATATTCATTCAAGATGAGTGAAGGTCAAGTCCTGTCTGAGCATTTGGATATGTGTACCAAGCTGATTCTTGATCTAAAAAATATTGATGTCAAAATCGATGATGAAGATCAAGTGTTGTTGTTGTGTGCTTTGCCCAAAACACATGCTCACTTCAAATAAACTCTCTTGTATGGAATATAGTCGATGACCTTTGAAGAAGTTCAATCAACCTTGTACTCTAAGGATTTGAATGAATGAAAGGAACACAAGCCATCTTTGAATGGCGAAGGTCTGTTGGTTAAGGAGAAATTCACAAAGAGAGATGGCAAGTTTGACAAGAAGAAGGGTAAAAGTCAGCAAAAGTCTTATAGTGGTGATAAATCTGGTATTTGATGGTATCACTGTAAGAAGGAGGGCCATACAAGAAATGTGTGCCACGAATGCATGAAAGATCATGGAGGTAAAGATAATGGCAATGCAACCATTGTTCAAGATGATTTTGACTTATATGATGTTCTTGTGGTCTTAAGCGACGACTCAAGTAAAGAGTGGATTATGGATTAAGTTTTCACTTGGCACATGACTCCAAACAAAGACTTGTTCAAGGAACTGTGTGATTAAGATGGTAGGTCTGTATTATTGGCAAACAACAAAGCTTGTAAGATTTTAGGTGTTAGATCTGTGAGATTCAAGCTTCATGATGAGTCAATAAGGTTGTTAGATGAAGTCAGGTGTGTACCTGATTTTAAGAAAAATTTGATTTCTCTAGATGAATTCGACAAGAAAGGATATGTTTTCCATGGAGAGAAAAGTATCCTAAGAGTCGTGAAGGGATCAAAGGAAGTCTTGAAAGGCGTGAAGAAACAAGGCTTGTATACCCTTGAGGCTGAAGTTGTAATGGTTTTTCAAATGTTTCATCCAAGAAACCCTTGTCGAAGATAAAAATTTGGCACATGAGATTAGGCCTTGTCAATGAAAGGGGTCTGGTCGAATTGGGGAAATAAAATCTGCTTGGTGGAGACAAAGTCAAAAAGCTTAAGTTTTGTGAACCTTGTGTACTTGGAAAATCTTGCAGAGTGAAGTTCTATAAAGGTAAACAAAGAACACAGGGATCCCTTGATTACATTCATGTTGATCTTTGGGGGCCTGCAAGGTTTCCATCACATTCAGGAGTAAGGTAATTAATATCCATAGTTGATGATTATTCCAAAAAGTTATGGGTATTCATCCAGAAGACTAAGGATGAAACTTTTGAGAATTGAAAAAGTTGGAAGACTCTGGTCGAAAATCAGACTGGCAAAAAGGTCAAGAGGTTGAGAACCGATAATGGCCTTGAATTTTGAAATGAGGAGTTCGAAAGTTTTTGTGCAACCTTTGGTATTGCAAGGCACAAAACTACTGCAGGTGCTCCCCAAAAAAATGTCCTGGTTGAAAGGTTTAATCAAACCATTCTAGAAATATTTAGATGCATGTTGACTAGTGCTGGATTAAAGGAGGTATTTTGGACAGAGGTTGTTTCGACATCAACATATCTTATAATCATATGTCCTTTTATTGCGTTAGATATGAAGTCACCTGAAGAAGTTTGGTCGGGACATCTACCATATCTCGAAAAACTTAGAGTATTTGGCTGCATATCATATGCTCACATTAGGCAAGACAAGGTCGAACCTAGAGCTCTGAGATGCATGTTCATGGGATACCCTGAAGGAGTCAACACTTATAGGTTATGGTTCCTAGAGCTAGGTCACAGAAGGTGTATCACCAGTTGAGATGTAGTTTTCAATGAAGTTGAGATGACTTTCAAGAAAACTGATGAGGTTGGTCAAAGTGAAGAGATATCTAATGAAGAGATGGAACATGAAGAGATTCCTACTGAGGTGGAGCATGTTAATATTGAATTGTGAATCCCAGATCAAGTCAAAGAAGAAGCACAAGATGATGAAGATACCGAGGAAGTTGAGGAAACTATCGATGACTACTTGTTGGCAAGAGATAGGTCGAGAAGAGTCATCAACCCACCTTAGAGACTTGGGTATGTTGATCTCATATATTATTCCTTAATCTTTGCAAATGAAGTTCTAGATGAAGAATCTAGAGACTATAAGGAAGTTATGAGGAGTTGAAATAAGACTAGATAACTGAAGACCATGGATGATGAGATGAAATCTCTTCATGATAACCACACTTGGGAACTGATCAAGAAACCTGCTGGAGCCAGGTTAGTCAGATGTAAGTGGATTTTCAAAGTTAAGGAAGGAATCAAAGGAGTGACGTCGAAAAGATACAAGGTAAGATTGGTCGCAAGGGGTTCACTCAAAAAGAATATTTCGACTTCAAATCCTATTGAATTCTCAAGAGGAATATGAATTGAAGATTCTCGACAAGCTAGGTATGTCAAATTCAAATCCTATTGTGACTCCGACAAACCCTCAATTCAAACTGATTATAGATCAGTGTCCCAGTACAGAGGTCAAAAGAGCTTATATGAATAACATCACATATGCTAACATAATAAGTTCTTTGATTTATGTTATGGTCTGTACTAAAACCGACATAACATATATAATAAGTCTTGTAAGCAGGTACATGGCAAATTTTGGAAAGGCTCACTGGCATGCATTGAAGTGGATTCTAAGGTACATAAACAGGTCTTTGAACAAAGTCCTAATTTATGGTGGAGCATGTGATGAAGATAGTAAAGAAGTATTCGAAGGGTATGTCGACTCTAATTATGCAGGTTGTATTGATTCTAGGAAATCTATTTCTGAATATGTGTTGACTATTGTTGGCACAATAATTAGTTGGAAAATGACACTTCAGAAGGTTGTTTCCTTATCAACCACTGAAGCGGAATATATCGCCCTCATTGAATATGTGAAAGAAGCATTATGGCTTGAAGGTTTTGCTAAGAAGCTGAAATTTCAAGCTCGAGTTACCACTGTTAAATGTGATAGTCAAAGTGAAATACACCTGTCAAAGAATTTAGCCTATCATCAGCAAACCAAGCACATCGATGTGAGGCTGCATTTTGTTAGAGGGGTAATCGAGCACAGAGAAGTCCAAGTACTGAAGGTTTTGACAGATCCCAATGTTGTTGATATGATCATTAAGACTTTGCCAAGTTGCAAGTATTTTAACTGTATGCAGTTGATAAAGCTGCATGGAGAAAGCTAGTTTATTCCCTTGATATTATAGAGTTTATTCCAGGGTGGAGATTTTTGAAATATTATATCAAACTCTAGTATGGTCGAAGGGTAGATTCTTGGTTCCAATTCGACGGGATCTAAGCATGAGATCGATGCTGGTTCGCATGCTGGGGTCGAAGACCCACAATGTTTTAGTCGAAGTATGTTCAAGTATGCAGTAGCCGAAATGTTAGGATTGTTAGTATGTCGAATTGGGCCTGTTTGTTATGCTCAATTATTTAAGTTAGTTTGTTCCCTAAGTTAGTTTCTAATTGGTCTGTGAGTAAAAGCCCATTAGTTTAGTGTGTTAGTTTTCTTATAAATAGCATACCAGTCCCTCATCATTGTAACACTGCAAATCCTAATTAGGGTGAGAGAGGGTTTTTTGTTATTCTGTAACACTTGTAATCTTGTTTTAAAGAGAAAGTAAAGAATAGCAGTTTATAACTAATTTTATTGTGTTCTTCTTGCCTCCCTCTTTCCTACCCTTGTGGGTTTCTTGCCAACAAAGAAACTTATTATACTCTATTCATGGTATCGTTTTCACAACAAATATTATCTTTATTGACCCAATCATTACTTTTTTTAATATGTTCTTAAACGATTTTTATTTTGAGGCGAAGAGAGTATACTCTTATTAGTTGACTTTGACATATTTTCAGTCCTACCTACCCTACATGTGTGACTTCATTCCGGGACTGATAATGTGATATGATCATTATTATATGACTTACCAACCACATATAACGTTTAAGTCATTTCGTTTGACTTTGAAATGATTGAGGAGCACATGTAATGCCAGTTTTCATGGATTTTTCCCCTCCCTACCACACTATTCAAACTTTAATCCCAAAATGCCATACTTTGGAATTAATTGTCGAGGATGCCAATTTTTGTGTAAGGGTTCGTCCATTGGTTGGACGAACGAGTGAAGAGATTTTTTCAATGCATTGGGTCGTCCATGGGTTGGACAAACCCATGAAGGGATGAATATTTTTTTATTATTTAAATGTTTTAATTATATATTAATGAATATAATATATTAAAATTAGTTTTTGAAGTTAAAAAAATATTAATATTATTATAAAAATATTTTATTAAAATTTTAATATAATAAAATATTTTAAATAATATTTTTTAGTGTTATTGTTTATAAATTTAAAATCATATTATTTTGTTATTTCTACCCAGATGTTTGGAAAAACTAAAATACGAAAATGCCACACATTGAAAAAAGTGTTTCAGGTTAGTCCATCCAATGGGCGAGCATAATAATATTTTTATTAATTTTTAGTTTGCTATAAATAGGATTGTTTTCTCATTTGTTACTCACACCAGTTACCACCAATATTTTTAACTAATTCTAAATTATGTATGCATTCTTAAATAAAAACTCTTCTCCATTTGAATTGGATGAATCGTTTCCAACGTTTCCATTTATGAAAAGAGATGTTGAACTTATTTTTTCAACAACAAAGCCTCTGATGAAGATACTACTCTGGAACACCAAACCTTCGAGTATTTGCAGAGGGACTTGAACTGGTGGTTAGAATGAAACATTCATGACGGTGAGAAGATCAGGAAAATTAAGAGGTAACTTATGGTGTCTGGCCTAAATGGAGTAACTCGTTCTTGGAGAATTATGGAAAATGACATTCGTGTCCTTGTGATCATGCTAACATAAGCCGATATTTAGTTGATGGTTGTAATCTCCTATATATGTTGATGTCTTGAGTCATTTTATTTGTTTATCGTGTTGTTATTTTCCGATTGTTATGTGTGCTTATGAAGTTGTTGTTTGCTATTGTTGTTCTACCCGAATGTTGTTTTTTAAAATTGAAATGAAAATTGAATTATAAAGACATGATATTACATTGTTAAAATATTTATGAAAACACTATGGTGTATTAGACGTGCCTGCTTTATTTGGACATTTTCTATGTATATGGCCTATTTCGCGACAGATCCGACACATCCTCTTTTGTTTTTCAACATCGTCCATTTCAGTTCTAATTCGAGTACTATTTAGGTGACCTTTCTTCTTCCTTCGCATAGTCTCGTCATGTCAAAGTGTTAATCCTTCATATTGTAGCCATTTTTCCTGATGGGGAAGTCCAAGGAAGCTTTCCTAGTAGACTTTAAAAACATTAAGAATGGTGAACACTTTTGGTATATGAATGATATGGTCTTGTCGCATACTAGAACATGTAACGATAACATGGGAGCAAGGCAAATGAAAAGCTTGAAAGTTTCCACAATCGCACAACCGCTTCCTCAGATCAACACTGAAAGTACCCAATGGTCAGCCATCATTTTGGTTAATTCTTTTGGCCACCATGAAATAGAACCTCTCACGGTTGAGTTGCATGACATTATGACTAATAACTTTACTCACTTCATGTGTCAATCCCTTGTTCCGGCTTTCTGTGAAAGTTTGACCAGATGCCAACAACGTTTTCCACTCATGACCTTTTTTACCAAACATCGACCCCAATCGATAGTATGTAGTCTTAACCAAATCAGTGATTGGAAGGTTATGGGTAGTCTTCAGTACCAATTTCATTGCTTCCGCAAGATTAGTTATCATGTGTCCCCATTATTGTCCTCCGTCACATGCCCTTGCCCATTTCTCCTAGGAAATGTTGTCTACCCACCTCACAACCTCTCTATTTTCTCTTTAAATTTCGCCTCGATAGTAATTAAATGTCACATTGTAAATGCATATCCTATAATAAAAATGTTCAGAAAAATATACAAATATCTTGAACTATATGTAGTAAGTATAAATGTAGATTCTTACCCATGTTGACAAGTTCTTTTCATAGTTCCTTGTATTTAATCTCACGTATAAAATTTTGAGCTATGTGTCTTATGCAATATACATGTGAAGATGGGGGGATGTTTCCATCCATTTTCAAGATCATCATATGCACTTTTAATAGATGCATGTCTGTCAGATATTAGACACAAGTTGACTTGCAATGTGACGTGCTTTCTCAAATTCCTCAGGAAGAAACTCCAACCATCCTTTGTCTCACCTTCAACTAATGAAAAAGCTATTGGGAAAATGTTATCGTTCCCATCCTGTGCCATAACCATCAACAAAGTCCCTCTACACTTTCCATACAACCATGTTCTATCAACCTAAACAATAGGCTTGCAATAAGCAAAACCGAGAATACACGATTAAAATGCTCAAAAGAGACGATGGAAAATCCTCCCGTCACCCAATTGTGTTCCTTCATTGGCAAATGCAGACAATGTTTGCAAATCTATAATGGTATCTGGAAGATAGGCTTTCATAATCAACAACCACTATGGAAGGTCATTGTAGGACGTCTCCCAGTTTCTACAGTAATTTTATGGCCTTCATCTTTGTAATCCACGTTTTCGTGTACGATATTATATACCCTTATTTTCAATAATATGGGTGATGATTACCTTTACTTTAAGTGAAGCGTCACTGTTAACAAGATCACTGATGCTTTGACTTACAACTTCTGAAGACAATTTTCTATGGTCTTGTGTCATAGAAGATATTATACAAGTGTGTGGTCTGTGTAGCTAACCAAACACCCATTTGTGTTATTCTTACACAACGATGCTCTACATTGGAATGAGCATTATGGATTCCTACACTTGATTATACATCTTGCACCATCATATTTGTACACCCAATAGTCAAGACTATTGGTTATATGCCAGTGTTGCAAGGCAGCAACACCCACTTCCTTGTTTTGAAACTCCATTTCTACCTCTAAGTCGTCAACAATGTGGTTTGGATTGTCGTTGCCATAAACATAAATCGGTTGAGCCTCCAAAAATACATCTGTCATGTGAACATGTGGATTGTACAAATTCATCGGTTGCACATTTATTGTGTGGGAAGGCATGGCCTCATCATCACCATCATCATCCGATTCACCAAACATATCTTAGGCCTAGAGGATTTCACTAAAAATCTCAAGAACATTTTGTTTGGTTCATAGCAAATACAAAATACAACAAAAGCAGCCTGATAAGTAAGAAAAGTATAAACAAGTATAGAAAACTGTAAAAGCAAAAGCAGCAGTCAATCAACCAAAGGACAACCACTTGAGTTGTTAAAACATAGAAAGTACAAAGCCAGCAAAAGTCAGCATCCACCATAAATGAATAACACAGCCAACAAGCAAAGTCAACTGGCAATTTGATTTATCAGAAAAAAAAGGTACAAGCAGCAAAAGCCAGTATTTTTATCCATCACTAAATCAATATAAAACAGGGCAACAATACTAAGCAGAGAAAGAAGTTTTAGGCCAACAAGGAGAAAACACAGAAAGAAAAAGTCTAGCCATTGTTCTCATCTTTCAAAGCATACTGTCAACAATTCACAACATACCAAAACACATCAAAGAAAGGTAATTTCCTAAAACTGTTTCAATATGCAAATATTCTGAAAAATTTTCTTGCACCAAATATACAACTTAGGGCCAATCAGAAACCAAAGTAGGAGAAGGTAAACAAATCCAAAACCCTAAGTCAGATCATCATCACCAAAACAGAAACAAAGCCAAAAAACCTAAGTAAGATCATCATCACCAAAACAGAAACAAAGCCAAAAACCCTAAGCAAGATCATCATCACTAAAACAGAAGCAAAGCCAAAACCCTAAGTGAACCATTATCAAGTTTCACCAAACCCTTTATCAAAGAGAAGAGAAAACATTCAAATAGAAACATTCAAATAGAAACACACAAACAGAAGCATGCAAACATAAGTACAAACCCTAAACCCTTTTTATCATCATCTTCAAGGTAAACCTAACCCCTCATAACTAGCGAAGAGATAAGAAAGGAAATATCTCACCAAATCATGTAGAAGAAGAAAATCAGAACCCCTAGGGTTCTGGTCGTCCCCTTTTAGATCTAGGCCGAATCTTGTGTTTTCTGCAAAATTAAACGCTAAATTAGTAATTAGGAGGAAGAGAGGAAGAGATTGATGTAACAAAAATGAGGTTTTGAACCCAGCCGCCGCCATCACCGCCGCGAGGCGATTTCTGGCGCGGCCTCTATTTCTTCTCCGGTGGAGGAACCTCAGAGAATGAGCGAGAGAATCAGAGAAGTGAGAGAGAGAAACAAATCAGCCAAATGGACCACGTCCCTTGAACCTGGTTGTTTTGTTTAAAACAATCAGGCCCTCTCATATATGGCCCAAAACAATGAAACTGAGCCCAATCCCCCTTTAGATTCGCTACACCCCCCATCCCTTCATAAAAATCTGATTTTTTTTCGCCATGAGTTTTGTGGGCTGAAAGTCCAACAGTTTTTTTTATTATTTCTTTCTCCAAACAACCTTTTTAATTGTTAACCCCCTGGCTTATTTTATATATTTTATTTTTCTTTACTTTCTTTTAATTACTATTATTAATATTATAACAATATTTATTTTTATAAATAAAAATCTCAAAAATATTATTTATGCATACATATTAAATATATTCATATTTGTTTAATAGACTAAAACATTTTCTTGTTAAAATTCATTTTTTTTTCAAAAAATTAATTAAATAATTAGATTAGGTATATGATTATTATTTATTTAGAAATTTGTTTCTTTAAACTAGTTTCTTTTGCTAACTTAATTCTAATATTCTTTTTTTAGTTAATTATTTTTTCTTCTAAGTTAATTAAAGTCAAAACAAAATCCTTGGCCTTATTCATTCATACTTGTACATTATATTCATTTCACTTCTTATACATTATATTTACATTTGTTTCTTTGTACATTTGATAAATTCGATATGGTTGTAATAGATAATTAGGTTTTTTACTTTCTTGCAAATCCCTATTCATAAATTGTATACCCTCCCACAAAGTGTTGTAATAGCGTAGTAATTTTTAAATTCCGCAATTTATCGCTTTTATATAATATGCTAGTAATAAGGGTTTGTATGGCAAGATAAAACAAATCAAATAGAAAACCCTAATTCAATACAAAATCAAGCATGAAAATGACACACTTGCACACAAACACCCCTAGGGTTACTCCACTTGGTTTCCTTTTACAAAATGGCCATATTACGCATGTAAGGTATCTTAGCAAAACAAACAAAAACAAGATCATAGTCCCTCGATGACGTTATTCAAAGTTGCCTTACAAAAATGATAGTCCCTCAAAAAATGCTAAGATACTTTACAACTGTAAGTGCCCTGGCTGGAGAATTGGCTTCATTTGTAAAACAAATAAGAAAGCAAGTTTACCCATATTCCCTCTGTTGTTTTAATATGTTGGGTTGAAGAAGTTCAACATCTGGACCAACATGTTATGTAAGATGTCACAACATCAGCATATGACATCGCGCCTGAAATTAAGTTAATATTAGTTAACTATGTTATATGTTGAATGTTTGTAACAGCTGTGACTTGTAACCTAACTATTTTAAGTGATCTAAATTATGAAAGAGGTTATTTGTTGTGTTGAAGAAGTTCAACATCTAGGACAACATGTTAGATGTAATGTCATGACACCTGACTTGACATCACGCTAACGGAATTGGTAATTCAGTTACAGTTCTGGTACTTAAATACTCTGAGAATATATGTGGCGTTTCTTATGGAGAATCTGAAGATCAATCAAGAATCAATCAGAATATTTGAAGAAAATATTGTTTCTAAATATGGAGATATTTTAGGAACTAGAAGATTGAAGACCTTGATTATAGCAGAAGTTTGTTGCTGAGTTGTAACAGCAAGGAGAAAAGCTTGCTGAGATTTTGAAGGCCCAAATCCAGTTGGGTAATAGGTTATAAATAGCAGATTGTAACCTAGGGTTTGTAGGCCTCACATAATGTAACATTGGGGGTGTTCTGTTAGGTAAACATGTCGGTCTGTGGCAAGGTTACCATGTGTGTAACTCGATACCTGTAGGTAAGAGTTTGAGTGTTCTTGGACGAAGCTATGAAGCAAGTCTAAGTATTTCTGCATTACTTCATATTCATTGTAATGTAGGAAACCAAGTGGGAGGGCACTACTTCTTGAGTAGGAGTAAGACTTCTGTTGTTGTGGCAATAGGAATGGAAACTGGTAGGTTTCTATCTAGGAGTTCCTAGGTATAGGTTGCACTGGGTAAATGATTAAGTGAGGGATAGGAACTTGTGAAGTTTAGTCCTGAATTAGTATTGCTGATAGTGGATCTTCTTCCTGGCTTGGTATGCCCCCAGAGTAGGTGTGTTTCACCGAACTGGGTCAACAACTGATTTGTGTTTTTACCTTCAACACTTTATAATTCTGTCTGTTATATATCAAGGTAAAACTGTAATGTTGTAACAGATGATGTCTCAGAACATGTTAAGACATCATGCTGATATCTGTGCAGGAGAAACAGAACTGTGAAGGTTGTTTGCTCTCTGCCGATCATGTGCAACAGATGAACAGAACTAGGTACATCGTTGTTCTATCCTCTGCACCTTCAAAGTATATCTGGCACAGCTTGGATAAACTGTGCTTCTGTTATTCTTTAGTACTGAATCACAAAAAATTGGGTATCTACCTTGCAGTGTATTTATTATGTCATATCAGATGTCTAGACATTGAGTATAACATCTGAAGACTGGCATACACCAGAATTTCAGCAACATTGCTAATCATGGCTATACGATGACCCACGCCCGTCCCGTTTACATCCAAAGATAGGGTTGCTTACCAAATCTATGGTAAGACAACAATATCAAAGGAAAAAAAATGAACAAGAAAGACATTTGAGTAGGTAGATTACTTTTAGTTACTTGCTCCACTTCAAACAAATATCCTTGCTATTTTCAAAACAAACACACATATTTCAAAACATCTCACAAACTTGAAAACATTTTCAAAAAGACAAACATCTTTGTATACATTCTTACGAACGAGAATCATTACAAAGATTTCCTAAACAATGGCCTCTTTTACAAAATACCTTCAAAACCACACAAAACACAATTTCAAACAAAAGCAAGTGATCTAGAAAGTAACTAAGAGCCCATGGAAAACCATAGATGAAAAGGATTCTAATACCTTCCCTTTTCATAATCTACCCCCCGAACTCAAGAAATAATCTCAAAGGTCTTTCCTGTGCTTTTTCACCTTTCCTTTTGGATAAAAGAAAAGTCGGTGGCGACTCTTGCTAAACCGCAACATTTGCGATAAAGCGCAAAACAATCAAGTCAGTTCTCCCACCATATCACAGTGAGCATACAGAGAGTGTAGAATATCCCCAAGTAATGTACGAACCAGATTATGAGACAGAAAAACCTTAATCATATTCACATCTACGAGTTGGTCCGTATTAGGGAATAGTACCATCCCGTAGATGAGGAGTTCCAATACCTCTTCAAAATCTTGTTAATCTAGGGTATCCCAAAAATAGTAAGCCTTCTCGAATAGAAATTTAACCAGGTTTCCTTGGATACTTCACATAGTTTCCTAATTTGTCATTACATCAGACCGTTGCAAGGACAAAGCTCGTGCAATATCTTCAGGCTTTGGATGTTCTTCCGTACCATTGAAAGGTAAATTATCAAGAATAGGCACCTCTAACAACCGAGAAAATTCCTCTATAGTAGGCACTAGCTGGTAATATGGGAAGATGAAGTAGTGGTGCAAAGGATCAAAGAACTAAAATATCACTTTTAACAATATTTTATCAGGTTTTGAAGTGACCAAGTTGAGAAACCGACCATGTTTTTCAGTGAAGGGAGAGCTTTCAAGGATCCTTAATGCCAAATCCTTTAGTTGGAGAGGCACTTTCACAAGGTTAATCTGGATAGTGTTCCTGCGGGCAGATGCCATGTCCTACAAAACAAAGCAAAGATGAGCCCAAGAAAATCCTTGAAATGGTTAGTATGATATGCCATGCTTATGATGTCATGATTATGCTAAAATAATCACATGTATAGCAAGAAACAAACAAGTCACACCAAGTCCTTAGGTTTAAGGTCTGCATGAGTTTTAAGGTCATACCCTCTTGAAGCTGGATTGGTTCAACCTGTCTTATAAACAGTAACTGGGTTCTGAGGGATCTCAATATCACTGATCTTTCCCCCAAGCTTCGTTCAATATGCGATTGACTCGCAACCAAA
The DNA here is from genome assembly GCA_948472305.1 of Vicia faba. Taxonomy (NCBI): domain Eukaryota; kingdom Viridiplantae; phylum Streptophyta; class Magnoliopsida; order Fabales; family Fabaceae; genus Vicia; species Vicia faba. Next base: position 1,025,928,530 of record OX451736.1, on the reverse strand, counting down.
CAAAACTCAAGAGTCAAACCTCAATGGATGTAGCATCAAATATCTGTCGACCTTGGGAATACACCAAAGTCAGCCATCTCGCTACGTCCTATTGGCCAAGTTGTGAAATTAAAGGTTCTAAGGTCAGTTGATGCTTTATGACACCACGCAGCGGCCCCATACTCTCCTTAATTGACTCAAGGGTTACCGGTACCAACCAAAGTGTCACATCAATGTAGCTACTGCTTCAACCGCGTCGATATACCCTGCACAGTTCCCTCACAGTTTATTGCTACTTACCTAAAACGTGTCCCCAGATCTGGATGTAGGATCTATATAACCCCAACAAAACCCTTGAATATAAAGCAGGCAAAGAAAAACAAGAAAGCAATTTTAGAAATGACCTAGATCCTAAGGTATACCCTACTTATTAAGTTCCCAGCAGAGTCGCCAGTTATGTGATACGGTGGCAGAACCGACTGTTAATACTGGTTTGCGTTTTTTGTTTGCAAATGATGCGGTAAGCAAAAGTCGCCACCAACTTTTATTTCATCCAATCAAAGGAAAAGGAAAAAGAACAAAAAAAACCTTTTTTCGAGATGTTTCCGAATACGAGGGGTAGATTATAGAAAGGTAAGGTGTTAGCACCCTTTCTATCTGTGGTTTTCCACGGGCTCTTAGGTACTTGCTCATTTTGAAATTGCTTGTGTGTGTTTGAAAAGTTTTTGTTTAACTTCGTGGTAACCCTTGTATCTGTCCTCAAGAGTGTGACGAAGTCATTTTTGAAAACTGTTTTGAAAAGTGTTTGTGAAAAAGTTTTGTTGTTTTGAGCAAGTACTTAAGATTTTCTACCTACTTGAAAAAAGATTGTTCGTTCTTGTTTCATTTAGACAATGCTATCCTACTATTAAGGAGTAGGTAGCCCCATCGTTGGAGTTTTAAGGGACATTCGAAGGGACAAAATAGTCACTGAAGGCAACATGTAAGGATACCTTAGCATTTCGAAGGGACTATCATCATAAGATCATTTCTCATAGGCAACTCGAGGGACAGTAAGGGACTATGATCTTTATGACGACTTTGAATCGTGGGTCTTTGCTAAGATATCCCTACCTTTGAGAGACATGACCATTGTTTCTGAGGCAACCAAGTGAGGCAAACCCTAGGAGTGAGCATGTGCATGTGTGTTTTTTTTCCAGTTAATTATCTTTGCACAATTAGGGTTATCTCCATTTTAATCGTTGATTTATCTTTTGCATACAATCCCAATATCCATACATCTAGGTAGTTTTATAGTTGCAGAAATTAAAGAGTGCGAGAAATTAAAGTCCTAAGCATTACAAGGCTTTTGGGCAGATACATAAATATTTGACTGAAAATAAAGATGCGGAAATTAAAATCCTAATTAATCTATTACAAACTTGAAACAGTTACAATAATTTGAATTAAAAGAAAGTAAAGGCACGCGTGGCGAATTAAATACGAGAATAAATTAGAAGCCTAAAAAATCTAATTAATTAAAGAAATATTTTTGTGTATTTTTTAATGAGAAAAACAATTTAATTTCAAATTAAACCTAATTTCAAGTTATTTTTAATTAATATAAAAAATCAGGTTAATCTAATTAAACTAATTTATTTTCAATAATAATTCATTTAAATAAAAAACCTAATTCTATATTTTTTGTTATTTTTTTGATTTAATAAAAAATGATTTTTGTTGTTTTTTATAAAAAGATATAATTAACAAATAATTAAAAGATAAAAGAAATAAAGGAAAGAAATAATTTTGGGCCTGTGATGAAAGCAGATTAGGGGGTGCATTAATTATTTTCGTTGAGCCCAAATCATTTGGCCCAATCAATTATATGGATCTAGTGAGGGCCACGCCTGAGGGTGCATCATGGACCTTGCCTGCATGAGACATTGGATCTGGGAGGAGATTGATCCAATGGTGTGGATGTTGTGGTGCATGATAGGCACTTGGTTGCATGGAGTATGGAATCCTGCAACACTTGTTAGGAAAATAATAAAATGTTTGGACCTGGGATCGAACCCAGGTCCTTCCCCTTACACGCTTGCTTGCTTTACCGTCTGGGCTGGATGGCTCATTTGTTAGCATAATCAAACAAATACAATATAAAATAAATAAAGTTTTATGCCTCAGGAAGCGCGCCAAAATTCAAACCGACCAGTGGGAGTCAGCCACGTGATCACCTTCTTCCTCAGAACTGTTGTTTTAGGTATCAGCCTTTTACCTACGGACAAAACCGTCACTAAAGGCTATAGTGATTGTTTTTGTCCGTAGCTACATCCCTGCAAGATTCAAAACTAAAATACCAGCAAGATAAATCAAGACCAAAGGCGTAGATCAATTGAAAATCATGCCATGAGTTCATTGGTACCCACGATTTGGTCTAATTTTTCCTCTACAAAGAATCCCTAATTTGAAGCTTTCAAACCCTAGCAATGGCGTAAGTCTGTTCCTGCGCTAAAACTCAAATCCAAGCATTCAAACAGATTCTAAGCATGATTATAAACACATTTATGCAAACGAATTTGATTTAAAACATGTAAAACCAAGAAAACAAATTGAAAGCAAAAGGGGGTAAACCGGGATCTGTATCTTAAGATTCTGGAGGCTTTATAACTTGAGAGCAATTGGAATAGCTTCACTACATGCCCAAGAATAGATTGTTGGCTTTGAATCAGCTTGAGTTGCCCTCTAACTCAAAATTCGAACCACACTTTTTGTTAAAAAATTTGAGTTTTGTTCTTCTTATTGAGGCAGTCTTTTCGTGTCCTCTAGGTCTGGCCTCCTTGTGTATATGTATTAGAATGTATTAGGTCAACAAAAACAGATTGAATCTTGAACAATCATGGAGATAAGATCTTATTTAATCCTTGCATTATTTGTTTCCAAAACAAGCCAAATCATGCCATTCTTATTCCAATCATCCTTTACACGATTTGATCTTGATATGCCAGCATATATCATCTTCATTCAATGCCAAAATCATTCCAAAAGTAACTTATATGATTTATTTTGATTTTATTTGATTTTATTTGAATTTTAAATGAATAAAATCACAATAAATTAAATAAATAAGTTAATGAGGCATGGAGTGGTTCATGGGTCGTGGACCATGTTAGGAACAAGCTCCAAACTTGAAAAGATAGGCCCGTGTGGAGAAATACCATTTTGGGTATTGTTGACTTTGTGCAAATTTCCAAAAATGGCCAACTTTGACAATGCACATCTCTCTCAATTTTGACCCTAAGAAGGTGTTCTTGGACTTTTTAGAAAGCTTAGGATGTCCTCTAAGCAACCTCTTTAGTTTCATCTCAATTGGATCTTCCATATTCATGTAAGAAGCTTTGACCCAAAAGGTGTTTTTGTTGACTTTGAAAAGGACCTATAATGCCTGAATTTATATCTTTCCATGAATGCATTTCTTGAATTTTAGGGATGAATAATAGTTGTAGGGAATTGCATCCTCTTCAAAATAAGCATTGGATGAGAAATTTCTGATAAAGTATGAGAAAGTTATAACTGGTCAAAGTTTGGTTGACTTTTCCTATAGAAACCCTAATTTAGCAACTTTGAGTTTTGATGAATTTGGGGCATTCCTTGAGGAATCATGATCAACCCTTGATCAAATGATGGATGTTACTTCAAAATGTTGATGTTGACCAAAAATCTTGAAGTTTGACTGTATGAGGGTCACAGTTGACTTTTGACCTAGCACAATTGATTTTCAGGCATTTGAGCAGTTGACTGAGCAAACTCCTTCTGCAAGGCATGAAACTTGACATGGATGATCTTGAGAACATATTAAGACCATGGGAAATATTTGAGACCTTTGGAGTTCACCCGTCTTGATGAAAATGGGAACCCTAGTTTGAGGTTCATTGTCTTAGGAGAGCATTTGTCTGATCAATCCTTGGGCATCCTTGAGCAAGTTGAGGATTTCAATGAGCATATGTTGAGTAAAATGAGAGAGTAAATTTTCAGGTACAACACTCACCATGCACCATTCTCTTCAAACCATCAAAATCTCTCACCACAATGTCATTGGGTTTTAGCGTGATCCCCTTGCAGTCAAGTTTGTCTAAAGCAGCTTTCGGCAATATGTTCAATAAGGAACCTGTGCCCACCAACACATGAGATAAGGTAGTGCCCCTACACTTAATAGAGACATCCAGGGAATTATGATTCCTTCCTACGGGATTTAAGTCTGCGTCGGAAAATCCTAACCCGTTATCAGTTGTCAGGTTAGCAACACAATTTTCAAATTAATCAAAAGAGATTTCCTGCGGTACATGAGCAGATTTCAAAAATTTTACCAAAGCCTGATCATAGGCTTCAGAGCATAACAACAAGGATAACATAGATATCTTGGAGGGTTTCTTCCCGAACTGTTCAACAATCTTGTAGTCACTCTTTCAAATAATTTTCAATATTTCCTCCATCTCTTGTTTGGAGTGTCTTCAACAGTGACCCCTTTTGGTGGCTCAGTCTGGGCAGGCTCAGTCATATATTATTTACCTTAGAGTTCAGTAGTTGATTCAGTAGCAGTGATATGAACTGGTGCAGTAACAGCCTTCAGAGAGATCTATGGAGAGAAAACCCTTCCACTTTTGATAAGCTTACTAGTCCTAGCAATATTGCCAACATTGAGATCGATAACTTCAGCATTTTCATCTTCAACAATTAGTGGTTCTTGCTTGACGCCATGGTAATAGACACCAGCTCCGTAATTCCAAGGGATAGCCTTATCATAGGAATATGGAATTGGTTCAGGTGTAGTAATGATTAGAGGAGCAACTCTAGGTTCGACAATAATCTTCACAGGACCCTTAGCAATGATCCTTATAGGAGTACCAGAAATTGTAGACACGTCTTCAAGCTTCGTAATCTCCACAAAAGGAGTCTTCTCAAAAGTAATCTTCTCAAATAGAATCACACAGTCATCCATCAAAAACTAAATACCTTCTTTCAACAATGCACAACCATTAGATTAGGATGCATAGTAGTAGCAATTTTTAGCACAACCTAGAAATAAACTGGCTCGCAACAGCTTCTCCTTGACAATCATCATAGAAGTAGTCAAATCATTCACAGTAGAAACATAAGAAACATCTTCAATATCATTGAAGCCCTTGTCATGATTAGGCATAGGTGCAGTAATCACATTAGGAGTCTTAGGAGGGTCAAATTCAATTTCCTTAGCGTCAATCAAGTCTGGGATTTTATTCTTCAGATCCCAATAGTTGCTAGTATCATGTCCGAGACTATCAGAGTGGTATGCACACCTTGCATTAGGATTATAATGGAGAGAGGAAGTGTTGGGATTCTGAGGAGGTTCTCTCAATGTAACCAGCCCGACCTTCAACACGTGTTGCAATGCATGAGCCAATGGCATGTTGATTTTTGTGAACTGTCTCTTGGGTGCATCCTGCCTACGCTGGTTATTTTGTTGTTGTTATTGCATTGGCACATGATTAGAGATTAGTATTGCCCCCACAGATTGGTTGCAATCACTCTTGTTATGACCCTTCTGGACGTACACAACATTGGAATCTCTTTTACCATTATAAGTCGTCTTCACAGTATTTGAAGATGTATCCACCTAAATCTTATCGCTTCTGATTCCATTTTCAACATGTTACCTGTCAAAATTAGTTCGATGAAACCAACTGAAGAACTTCCAAGTAGATAATTATAGAAAGGACTGATTAGCATGCTCATAAACATGTCAAACAATTCTCTGTCTGCTAAGGAGGTTGAACTCTGCCTGCAAGATCTCTCCACTTCTAGACGTACTCTTTGAAACCTTCCTCAGAACCCATGGACATACTTTGTAGTTGCATGCGGGTTGGTGCCAAATCAGAATTGTATTGATTATGTTTATAGAAAGCTGCAGCCAAATCTTCCCAGGTATGAATATTGGTACCTTCCAGTTGTGTCCCTGGCAGACTCTCTTGAAAGAAATGCAACCATAATTTTTTGTTAGAAATGTGTGGTTAAATTTTCTGAACATATCATCTCAAGTGCAGCTTCAGGCAGGAAACACCATCATACTTGGAAAAGGTAGGAGTTTTAAATTTAGGAGGAATGACAACTCCTGAAACCAAACTCAAATCATCAAAGTCCAATACAAGCACCTTCTGGATCTCCATATCTCTCAGACGCTCTTCCAGCAACTTATACTTCTCATCAGCGGGGGGATATTGTTCAACCAAATAATCATCTTCCTATTCATTAGTAAATTTTTCAAAACCAAGAATGCTTCTTTTAGTTTTCACACTCTTTCCATCTTCATCTTGTTTGTTATCTTTATCGGATGGGATATCAAGATCCCGAGCTTGCATGACTGGACCTCTGACCCTTCTCTATATTTTAAGGACGCCAATTGGTTTCTTGTTATTCTTATTTTTCTCACTAGTGACAAGTGCTTTCAATTCTTCCTACCTCTTGGCTAAGTTTAGGAACATCTGTTGGAACTGGGCATTCTGAGCTTGGAGATCTTTGACTGTCTGTTCAAGATCCATTTTTATGCTGAAATAAATAGCAAGAAGATGAGAAAACATGTCTTGATAATACTTGTTATGTAATGATATGAATGATATATAGATGCATATGCAATGTTTTCAAGGATCTCGCGGGATTGAAATATTGGAAAAAGAATCTGGTTGCAGCTTTGTCTTGAAGAACTTTGAGTTTTCATCTTTGAATATCCTTCTATCATAATTAAGCTCACCATATCAAGTGGGTCCTAGCCACTGAATCAAGAGAATGTACTTTGATTTTGATGGCATCTGGTTAGAGGAAAATAAATCCTCTTTCCCCTTGCTAGAAATTGGGCTCATGATAATCCTGCACCAAGATCCCTAAGATCCTTGAAATGGTTAGTAAAAATGTCATGTCATGATGATATGATGTTATTATGTCATGTTTAAATAATCAAATACAAACAAGTCACATAAGAGCCCTAGGTTTAAAGGCTTGCATGAAGTCCATAGGTAAGTACCCTTCCCTATTAGAGTTAAGTTGGCTCGACCTGTTCTAAAAATAATAACCGGGTTCTAGGAATCTCATATCACCGATCTTTATCACATGCTTTATTTTAGAATGAAAACTGGCTTGCCATCAAAACATTCCGAGAGTCGAATCTCAATTAGCATAGCATCGAGTATCAACCAACCTTTGACTGCACCAAAGTCGGCCATCTCACTACCTTCTAATGGCCAATATGGGTCAATTAAGGTTCTAAAAGTAAGTTAGTGCTAATGACATCACACATAAGCCTAATTTTATCCTTGACAGACTCAAGGAACATTAATACAACCCAAAGTGTCACACTTACCATAGCCATCACTTCAACCATATATGTATATGTCGTATATTTTTTATGATCTATTGCTACTTACATAAGGCATCCCTAGATCCGGGTGTAGGATCTTACAAGCAAAAATAAACCCAAGCAACCCTTAAATTTAAAGAAAACAAAGCAAACAAAAAAAGCAGGTAAAATGATCTAAACTCTAGGTAACCCCTCTTTTGAAGTACTCCCCAACAGAGTTGCCAATTCTGTAATACAGTGGGAGAACTGACTTTTTAGCGTTTTATTGCAAATTTTGCGGTTAGCAAGAGTTGCCCCCAACTTTTCTTTTATCCAACAAGGAAAGGTGAAAAGAACATGAAAAACCTTTGATAGATTTTGTGTTCGGGGTAAGTTATAAAAAGGGAAGGTGTTAGCACCATTTTCATCCGTGGTTATCTATGGGATCTTAATTTCTAGCTCACTTTTTGAAATTTGCTTTGCATGTGTGATTTGTTTGAAAATATTTTGAAAATCTAACTTTGTAATGATTCTTGTATCAGTCCTCAAGAATGCGTACAAAATGTTTGAAAATATTTTTTGAAAAGTGTGATGTGTAAAAGTGTTTTGTTTGTGAAAAAGGATGTGAGCAAACGATTAAAAGTTACTTACCCACTAAAGTCTTTCTTATTATTTTCCTTCTCCTTTAGAGACACTATTATCCATACCATTAGTTGGTAGGTAGCCCTATCTATTGGATGTGAAGAGACAAGCGAAAGGTCATCGAATGGTCATTGAAGGCAACATGTAGAGATACTTTAGCAATTGTATTGGAGGGACTAGATCATTTTTGTAGGCAACATCGAAGGGTCATCGATGGACTATGATCTTTATTCAAGGGTATTTTGCTAAAGTATCCCTATTTTCGAGGGACATGACCGATATTTCTGAAGGCAACGGAGAGAGGTTACCCTAGAGGTGTGAGTGTGAAAAGTGTGTTCAGTTCAATTATATTTATCTTGAGAATTAGGTTTTTCTATTGTTTGATTATTGGTCTTGCCATATAATCCTAATTACTAGCAGTTATAAAGTACAAAAAAAAGTAAAGGTGCAGAAAGTAAACTCTATGCTATTACAAGGCTCTGGGGCAGTTACATAAGTATAAAAGAATGCGAGAAATAAACTTATACTATTACAAAAAAAACCATGCGACCTATACAATTGTTTCTAGGAATTTAAATGCAAAAGAAAATAAAAAATGTTAGGAAAAAATGTCAAATGCCCTAAAATTCTAAGTGTTAGGAAAAATATCTTGGTGTTTTTGCTTAGAAAATCATTTAGGTGTTAATAAGTAATTAAACCTAATTCTAATTAATTTTAAGAAAATTAAGTTAATAAAAACCCTAATGTCTAATTGATTTTAATTAATAAAAAAACCTAAAGTCTAATTGATTTTAATATTTAATAAAAAAGTTGGTTAATTAATTAATTAAAACTAAACCTAATTTGTTAGGGTTTTGAAAAAAGATTAAGGTTTGTTAGAAGTTAATTAAGAAATAAATAAGGGTTCGTGAAATAAAGGAAAAATAATGTTTGGGGTGGGTGTTGAACCCACCACCTTTGCCTCAAACATGATTGTTCTTTCCACTTCCCCAAGAATTGCTTGCGTTATGAAATAAGGATCAATCCTTATAATGTAAACTTGTGTGTTATCCCGAAAAATAAAAGAAGTTTGACAAAAGGGGGGATTGAACCGACACCCTTAAGGTTAACAAGAGTATCACTTACCACCAGGCCATTCAGTGTTGCGCATTTATACAATCACATATAATACATATAATATATATTGAATTAGAAAAAAATAGATTTAACAAAAGCTGAAATGCGCGCATTGAGGATGGGGTCAGAAAATTTAAATGGACCAATAGGGAGAGGCCGTTTGGCCACACAACCCTTCACTAGAGTCAGCGCCACCACCAACGGTGGCGCCCTCCGTCTTCTCCGGTTGCCTCAAACATCAAACTCTCAAAAACGATGGATTCATGACAAATAATTAAACCTACCCACCCTAAATTGACCCCTGCGAATTGATTGGTGGCATTATTTTTTCCTTAAACGGTCGAGAAAGGCTGATACAAAGATACTTAAATTGTTTTCCCTAGCCATGGAAAAACACGATACTCACATTATAGATTCGTTTTTTGATTTGGACCTGTTCTAAACAACAACAGAAACTCATCTGAGCAATAAATAAATATTAACAACGCATGAAATTGATTATATAAATGTTTGAAAAAAAAGCAAATCGGAGAAGATGAGTGTGATTATTTCAACCATATTTAACCATCAATAATGATCCATACTTACTCTATAGTACCTCAGGAGTTGATTTGTGTGCTTAGTTTTGATTGAGAGTGGCTGCAAATAAGGTTTCACACTTTCCCTAGTTCTTGAGATTGTGATTCTTGGAGCTTTCTTGGAGGCAACCAATCTTGGTCCTGAGCATCTGAATACGTTGTGCTTATATAGAGGATGGAATTAGGTCAACAAAAGTGAAAGGAATCCATGTGATCATGAGGTGAAGATTTGTTTGAAAAATCATCTTAAATCTTTCTAATTTTGGTCAAGATTTTCTTCAAAAATACTCCACGCAGTTTCTATTAGTTGTCACAATCTTTTTGGACTTCAATTCTTATCAAAACAAATATCCATGCGCCTATTACAATTTATCTTTTATTTTATTTTATTTATTTTGTATTTAATTGAATAAAAACAAAAATAAATAAAAATAAAAATTATGGTAAAGTATGAATGGACTTGGAGGTCCTCTAATGTGTTATGAACATGTTTGAACCTAAAAACTTTGGCCCATTAGCCCAAAAATTCAACTTTTCTCAAAGTGGACTTCATGCATTTCTCAAAAATTGCTTAACTTGCATAAATCATATCTCACTCAATTTTCATCATATGAAGGTGATCTTGGACTTTTTGGAAACCTCAAGATATCCCCTACATTCTTAATTTTGGTCATTTTCTCATTTGAGAATTTTAACTTGATGTAAATTGCTTTGACAAAAAGTGTCTTTTTGTTGACTTTTAAAATGACCTATAATGTTTTGGCCCATATCTCTCAAATGAAGCATTTTTTGCCTTGAGCTTAGAGAGTCCAAGATGTATAGAATTTAATTTACATCAAAATGGACTTTGGTTGAGAATTTTTTAATGAAGCGTGTGGAAGTTATGCTTGGTCAAAGTTCAGTTGACTTCTCCTAAAGAAAACCCTAATTTATCAACTTTTGACTTTTGATGAATCTTGAGTTTTCTTAATTAATAATGATCAACCCTTGATTAAATGATGAATGTGAGTTTAAAATGTGGATGTTGACCAAAAATCTTGAAGGTTAACTGTATGTTGACAACAATTGACTTTTTGTCCAATATAGTTGATTTTCACTCATCTGAGCAATTGACTGAGAAAATTTGTGATGTAAGGCTTGAAACTTGACATGGGGATTCTTTGAAGCATATGAGGAACCATGAAACTCACTTGAGGTATTATAAGCTCAATTTTCTTTAAATAAAGCAAAGCCCTAGTTGTAGGTCAACTGCTTAGGAGGAGGGTTTGTCTGACCAATTCCTGGAGTAGTCTTGAGTAATTAATAATCCTAGGAGCATGAGGAGATCTTGAAACAATATTGTCTTGAAAAATGGGAGGGAAAATTTTGGATTAAAACACAGCGTTTACAAGAAATAATCGTAGTATTTGGCAAACAAGTCGAAAAAAGAAACACACTTGAAACAAAATTGAAAGATAAATTATTTTATTAATGATAATGCCTTTAAATAGGCGAAAGTAAGAGATGAAATTTCTAAAAAGAGGTAATTACAAAAAAATTTAACAAAATTGAAAATGGAAATGAAAATGATAATTGATACTGCTAATTCTCCAACATCCTTTGATAACTCCAATCTCCTTTGCTTCTGAGTCGGATGATTTAGATTAATCTTTCCCCTTAGTCATAGTTGTAGTAATGAATTATCGAGCCACAGTCTACTTGTTTATTTTTTGAATAAAATCCCTAACTTTTTCCTAGATCGCCTTTTCGGGTTTTCAATCCACCGGGATGATGGTTTTGCCTATATGTCCCTAATTTTTGCCTGGATCTCCCTTTAGGGTTTTCAATCCACCATGATGCCCCTTTTTGCCTAATCTTCTATTTAGGGTTTGGACTTAGCGGGCCTTTTATACATAGTGTTTTTTGACTGCACCGAAGTTCAACGGGTGTGGTAGTTCTTCCCCATCCATTGTTGTAAAGATAAAAGCTCATCCAAGGAATATTATTTTAACCACATATGCACTTTCGTAGTTAGGTGTCCATTTACCACGTGAATCTAAATGAGGTATCAAAATCTTCTTGAGAACCAGATCTCCTTCTTTGAACACTCAAGGATGGACATTTTTATCAAATGCCTTCTTCATCCACTTTTGGTACAACTGGCTGTGGCACAAAGCTGTTAAGCATTTTTCTTCAATGAGGTTGAGCTGATCAAGTCGTGTTTGAACGCATTCTGATTCTTCAAGCTTGGTTTCCATTAAGACTCGTAGTGATGGAATCTCTACTTTAACAGGGAGTATAACCTTCATGCCATATACAAGAGAGAAAGGAGTTTCACCTGTTGAAGTATGAGTGTATCTGCTTCATGTTTCTCCATGCAACTGAGTAACACCATATCATAGTTTCTTTTGTATAATACATCCCCATTTAAGAAGAGCTTTGCAGCTAGCTTTCAAAGATTTCGCTTGTCTATAATTGAGGCACCTTATGTATACTCCTATTTTTCTAGATACCTCTTTATGTCGTAGAACCAAGGTTTATTATCTGGTCTTATTCAAATGTGAGACAATGTGCAGGTTCTTCAAAATGTATGATCGTGATGTGTGGTTCGTGATTAGGCCAAGTTACTTTGAACATGACTGACAAAGTTGCCAAGCCATCTGCCATCTGATTTACTTCTCCGGGAATGTGAGTGAAAGTGATTTCTGTAAATTCTATAGCTAGCTCCAAAACATAATCCTGATATAGAATTAATTTGGGATGCTGAGTATCCCATTCGCTGTTGACTTGGTATAAGACTAACACTGAGTCTCCATGTACTTTGAGGTATTTGATTCTTAGATTAATAGCAGCTTCTAGACCCCATATACAAGATTCGTATTCAACAACATTGTTAGTGTAGTCAAAACATAACCTTGTGAGAATTCTTCAGAGAAGTCAACACAACCCCAATACCATGTCCTAGTGCATTTGAAGCACCGTCAAACATGAATTTCCATCGTGCCCCTGGTTCAGGTCCTTTGTTGGGTCCTGGTATCTCATAGTCACCTATAACCATGATTTCTTCATTTGGAAAATCAAATTTCATTGGTTGATATTCTGCCAATGGTTGATGAGTTAGGTGATCAGTTAGTACACAACCTCTGGTAGCCTTTTGAGTAACATATTGGATTTCATATTTGGATAACAACATCTGCCATCGAGAAAGTCTTCTTGTAATAGTTAGCTTTTCGAACACATACTTTAGATGATCCATCCTTGCTATTAACCACGGGGTGTAACTTAACATATATTATCTTAGTCGTTTAGTAGCCCAATCTAGAGCATAACAATTTTTCTCAAGGAGTGAGTACCGGGTTTTATAGTCAGCGAATTTCTTGCTTGGGTAGTAGATGGCGTGCTCTTTTCTACCTGTTTCGTCGTGTTGCCCCGATACACATCCCATAGATCCTTCAAGTATTGTTAAGTACATGATAAGTGGTCTTATAGGAACTGGTGGCATCAAGATTGGTGGCTCTTGTAAATACTATTTTATTATTTCAAAGGCTATTTGACAATCTTCATTCCACTCCATTAATTTATCTTTTCTTAGTAGTTTGAATATAGGCTTGCACGTAGCAGTTAGGTGCGATATGAACCTTGAGATGTAGTTCAATCATCCCAAGAAACCATAAACCTCTTTTTCCTTTCTTGGATATGGAATTTCTTGTATGGATTTCACCTTGTAGGGATATACCTCAATACCTCATTGACTTACAATAAAACCCAACAGTTTTCCTGACGTGACACACAATGTACATTTGTTTGGATTCAACCTCAGTCTGAATTTTCGTAGACGTTCAAATAATTTCTGCAAGTGAATGATTTGATCCTCCACTGTGTGAGATTTGGCAATCATACCATCCACGTATACCTCAACTTCTTTATGGATCATGTCATTAAATAACGTGACGGTTGCTCATTGATAAGTTGCTCTTGCATTCTTTAGACCGAAAGGCATTACTTTGTAACAGAAAGTTCCTCAAGGAGTCATGAAAGTAGTTTTTCCATATCCTCGGGTGCCATCTTAATCTGATTATATCCTGAGAAACCATCTATGAAAGAGAATACTGAAGCTTGAGTTGTATTGTCTACTAAAACATCTATGTAAGGTAATGGGAAATCATCTTTAGGACTTATTTTGTTTAGATCCCGATAATCTACATACATGCGTACTTTTTTGTATTTCTTGGGAACTCGCATGATGTTAGCTATCCAAGGTGGATAATCTACCATGGCTTGGAACCCTGCATCAAATTGTTTAAGGACATCTTCTCGAATTTTGTTAGACATGTCTGGAAGATTTCTTTTGAGCTTCTGTCTAACCTGAGAACAACCTTCTTTGAGAGGTAGTTTATACACCTCGATATTTGTATCCAAACTTGGCATATCTCGGTAAGATCAGGAAAATATATCAATGTATTCATGTAGGAGCTTGATCAACCTTTCTTTAACACATTCCTCCAAGGTTGCAACTATCTTGATCTTCTTTGGGTCCTTTTCTGTCCTAAAATTGATGGTCTCAATAGATTCCTGGTACGGTTATATATTATCTATCTTTTGCTCTAGTAACCTCGCCAATTCTTCGAAGAGTTCAAGATCTTCCTTATCGTCTTCTTCAGCTTGGTTAATCGGCACATTAAAATCATATTGTATTGGATCAATATCATTATCAGTGAGTTTAGATGAGGATCTGCATATTTTGTCATGTTTTTTGTGCTTTTTCGAATGCGATTTTGGAAAGTGCGTATGAAGAAAAAAGTTTTTCCATTTTTAAAAATGGAAGGGAAATGCAAGGGCAAGACAACGATCTTAATTGAATGCAAACACAACTTTTATTAATTGAAAACATTGTTTAAAAATAAGTGGGGGCCCTTACAAGTTACCCCTTTGCCTCGGGCAAGACATAGGTTCTTCAAAAAAATAGAAAAAATACTTTAGAAAGAAAAAGATCTCTGGAATCTCCACAGCTGTCCAATTTTTGAGCTCTCCGTCTAGAGCACATTCTCGGATGAAGTTAGATGCTCCTTTGTTGTCGCCTTTGTTGGATAATATTGACACTTTTCCACCATGCTCTACTCCTTTGTTGACGAAGGTTTCCTTGATTGGAGGAAATTTCCCTTTACCTTATTTAGTAGTATTTGGTGGTTGATAACCCAAACCAAGGCGATGTTTCTTCTTAGGTATCTTCACAAGCTTGCCCTAACCTTTAGATTTTCGATCCTCCATAACTGTTTATAAATCTCTCCATGATTCCATAGGGCTTCCAAGTTTTAAGACTTTCTCTACCGGGAGTGTAACCACTGTAGCCACTTCCAAGACTTGGAATGACGTCTCCACACAATCTTCTTCAACACTGATATATCTGTAGGATTCCAAATGACTTATGAAGATGTCTTCTTCTCCGTCAATTATCACCAATTTTCCTTAGATGGGGAACTTCAGTTTTTGACGCAGGGTTTAGGTGACAGCTCCTGCAGCGTGAATCCAAGGTCGCCCGAACAGGCAAGTATATGTCGGTTCTATATCCATTACATGGACAGTGATGTAGAATATATGCGGGCCAATCTTTATTGGGAGATCCACCTCCCCAAACATAGTGCTTTGAGAACTATCAAAAGCTTTGACCACCATAGAACTTGGTTTTATAACAATGTCGTCCATTAGTTTTATCAAGCTAGCCTTTGGTAGCACGTTGAGGGAAGAAACAGTACCAGTTAGTACTCTAGATAGGCTAGTTGTTCCTATCTGGATTGAAATGTGCAACAGCTTGTTGTGAGCTCTACCTTGTGGGGGTAACTCACTATCATTGAATCTTAGGCGTGTTCTTGACGTTAGATTAGCCACGACTCTATCAAATTAGTTTACTGTGATCTCCTTTATAACGTGCGCAAAGCTTATAATTTTCATTAGGGATTCTTGGTGTGCCTCTGAATTTATTAATAATGAGAGTATTGAAATCTTGGTCCAGGTTTGGTGTAGTTGATCCACCACCCTATATTCACTCTTCTTGAATATTTTCAAGAATTTGTCAGCCTCTTGATCAGTGAATGTCTTGCTCGGAGGTTCTTGGCCCTAATTAGTTTCATCCACAACCTCTCCTTTATCCTTGGTCAAGGTATCATCCTTCTTGTGTTGATCTGGGATAAATATGCGACCACTGCAAGTAATGCTTCTTGTTCCTGCTATATTTGTAATTCCAGGTCCTTGGCATATTAATGGTTCACATTCTTTCTTTTGTCTATTGACATAGACAGTAGTTTCATAACCCCATGGCATAACTTTATAACTTTTGTAGGGAATGGGAGACGGGACCCTGATCACCATGGTACTCTTTAGAAGCACTAGTATTATTACTGGTATTTGTTTTTTGAGATTGGCTCTCCACATGGGATGACAAGTGGTTTCTTCGCAGAACTTAAACCTTGGAAAGGAATCACCAATTGTATTCTTATATTCCCATTGATTGCAGCTAAATATACTTCCTCAGGGTAATGCCCGAATTGGACTATCCCTTGATCCACTAATTTCTTGAAAGTACTTTTGAAGGCATCATTGTGTTCCAAGAGAAAACCTTATTCCAACAAATATTCTTTCAGGATATCTATCAGATTTTTTACTCGTTTAGTCTTTCCAATATTATTGACTATCTCAATTGCGTTCGCAGTTGGACCACCATGTTGAGGCATGGGGTTCATCTTGGTATTTGTTTTATCAAAAGTGATATCTTGGGAATCCAACAAATCTTGAACTTTGTGTCTGAAAGCCTAACATTTCTCTATGATATGCGCTGGAGAATTCGTGTGATACTTGCACCTTGTATTTGCATCATATTTTGGTGGGAGTGCTCCACTTAGAGGAGCAAGTGGCTTCAAATATACCAACTATTCCTTGAGTAAGTGTTGTAGTAATTGACTGTGTGGCATAGGGAGAGGATCAAATCTTCTCGGAGGTCTTTCGAACCTGTTTTACTATTGCTGCTCTTGTTGGATTACCAATGGTTGTTATGACTTTTGGTAGGCAGAAACATCATTAGTTTCTCCTTCCTTCTTTTTCGAGAAGTTTGGATCATGCTTTTATCTTGTTACTTTTCATACCAGCTTCGATTCGTTCGCCATTTGTCACCAAATCAAAAAATTGGAGGAGACACTGCCTACCATTTTATCATAATACAGACCTTGTAGAGTACCCATGAACATGTCTACCAACTCCTTTTCAAGGAGTGATGGTTGTACTTGTTCTGCCATTTCTCTCTATCATTGATCATATTCTTTGAAAGATTCATCCTTCTTTTGGGACAAATTCTAAAGTTGCATGTGATTAGAAGCCATGTCTAAGTTATACTTGTTATGTTTTAAGAAAGCGTTTATAAGGTCTACCCATTATCGGACACGCGCTCGCTCCAACTACATATACCAATCTAGGGATGCCCCACTAAGGCTATCTTGAAAGTAGTGGATCATTAGGTTATAATCATGAGCATAAGCATGCATCTTCTTACAGTACATGTGTAAATGTTTCCTTGGGCATGTGAGTCCCTTATATTTTCCAAAGTTGGATACTTTCAATTTGGGAGGAATCACAACATCTGGAACTAGACCCATTTTAAGAGCATCGATGTTGAAAGTGTCATAACTCTCTACAACCTTCAGTCTTTCTTCAAGGGCTTTATATTAGTTTACTGCCACATGATATTTAACAAGCTTTGGTTGGGGCACTTGAGTATCGCTTTCCAAAACATGGTCTCCATATTGCAGATCTATGTGGTTATCCACGTCGTTGAGTGGAATTTTCAAAGTATGGGATGCCCCCACCTTTGGAAGAGCTGGAACGAAACCTTTAGTCATGATGGTCTCTTGTTGGGCGACAGTTGACTTTGCAGAATTGAATTCTAGTTTGTGTCTTGGTAGGTGACTAATGGTTTGAGCTATTTCTTCAAAATCTACCTTGGAAACCTGATCTTGTCTTTCTATGATGTTCTTCAAGGAGAGAAGAACTTGACTCATATTATGCTTCACAGAATCAATTATTCCTTTTACCTGTTCCAAGTCTTCTTGAAAAGCAACTTGATTTTGTTCGATTTTCTCCATCGCTTTCTTTTGATAAGCTCTTGTTTGATGTGGTGGTCAGGAAGGGAGTTTGGTTTTCCCAAGGATTTAACTGGATATGATATGAAAACAATGAGTTTTTTGTATGAAATATGAAATGTGATGCTTGTAGTTTGGATGAATGCGTATGAATATGCTAAGAATTTTTTCTGAATGTCTTATTCACGTAGGATTTCCTTTTATGATTCATTATTTTTCAGGTTTTACTTTTAATTGGTGAGTATCCCAAAATAAATACACAAATGAAATATTGAAACAAAAGTACTTTTATTGAATAATAACCATCATCTTTGAAAAGAGGGAATACAATTCAAAATAGCAAAACAAATATTGAAAGAGACTTAAAGGAAGTACTGACTCAAAAACAAGTGTCCAATACAGAACGAAGTAACCAAAGGGAAACTAAAATCTCCTAATCACGCTTGCTCACTTCTACCCTAAAACCATTAACCATCTCCCTACAAAGTTTGAGGAAGTCTTCACTGTCCTTCGGAAGAGGGACCATCACGGCTTCTGCATCTCTCAAGCTTCTAGGAATGTCACCTATGAGATTTTTTGCTAAGAAGGTGAGCTTTGCATGCTTGTCTTTATACCTCAAATACTCCTTGTAAAGTGTAGGGATTATGACCATGTTATCTTCTCCCGCTTGAGCTATCTTTGTATACTGATCTTCCCAATATCTCTTTTCAGCTCTCATCTCCTTATAGAGCTCCCTTTGTATAATGAAATCTTTTCCGAGTCCTTCTAATTCTTGACAGACTCGTTCATATTCCTCCACCTTTTGAGAGAGAGCTTCTTCTGCTCTTATTTTCCTAAGGTGTTCTCTCACCTTTTCTTCTTGGCTTTCTTGGAGACTTGTTAGAAGGATTTCAATTTGGTCTGCTTGATCTTGAGCACCTTCTTGCAACCCTTGAATTTGGATTCTCATAAACTCTTCCAATTCTCGTTTGTCTTGTAATGCTTTATTATACCATTTATTTAGCCTTGCAATTTCTCTTGCAGCATTGTCCAACCATTGATTATGGGAATCCAGATTGAAAGTAGCACTTAGCAACCCCTCGGATGAGAGCTTTCTCTTAGACTTTTATTTTTTGACCAATTCACGGTCATTTTGAATCTGTTAATCTTTTAGCACAAGTTCTTGTTGTAGTGGTAGAAATGTTGAGACTAAGCCATTGGATTGACTTGAATCGCACATATCAAATAAAAATCACCATCGCTCTTTATTGTTTCCAAAGGAATGGGAAAAGAGAGAATAACCCAAAAAAGAGGGGGAGAAAATCTAGGTACGAGGGTTGGTTATACAAATAGAAGGTATTAGCACCCTAAACATCTATGGTAATCCGCAGGGACCTCTTTGAAAATTTGTGTATTTTGGATATAAGTGTTGTATAAAAAATATATGGTGGAGATGAGAAAAGAAGTATTTTTTACAATTTTTGTACCTGCCACGGTTGCGAACCTTTAGTGCCTACGTACCACCTTTCATGCAATAGGGGATCAGAGTACTCGTAGTTCACCTTTCAAAATTTAAAACACATATGTGTTGGTTAATTTTAAGAGACGAGACATCATCGTCACATCCGAGTGGAAGAACATACTTACTACCCACAAATTATGAGAAAGGAGAATTTTCATCATCTCAAAGTGGAGGATATATCTTGGATTTTAAAATCAATAAAGCCTCGCTCAACACCCAAGTGGAAAATATCTCACTTCACTATGTATCATAGAAGTATAGTAGCTCACATCACTACAAGGATTGACAAGAGTCTAATCTTTTGAAAAGAAATCTTAAAGTAAAAAGCCAAAGTGGAAAAATGGTTTGAATGGGATTGATTGACTTTTAGTCTTCTCACAAAAATGTCAAAGTATTATTAAGTTGGTTAAAGTTTTATTAAGAAAATATTTTTGAAAATCCATGGGCCTAAGTCCAAGTTTATTATGAAAGTAGTTCCAGTTAGAAAACCAGAAAAGTTTTGAAAATGAGGGAGAAGATTTTTGAAATTAAAGAATATGGGAGGAGATGGAGGGAATATCCTAAAGCATAATGTAAAATCAAGGGAAAAGAACCGTCTAACCAACAAGAGTTCAACACTTGACACAATGAAGTCAATTTAGAAGTCTCATCCTTTGGATTGAAACCAAACAAGCAAAGATATTAAGTCTCTTAAGAATACCAAGCTTTAGATGCATTAAGTCTTCTAAGAAAAATTGGATAGAGTAACAGATGTATACAGAGGAATTCCCAATCACAGATAAAACATATAACCAGAATAACCTGCACACAAAGAAAATCAACCCAATGTATTGGGGTAAACCCTAAGAACTCAAGACAAAATAACAACAGAAGTCACAAAGTCCCAAAGGTAGTCAAGGTTTCTAATCCTAAGTCCGAGAAGTCCATAATCCCCACAATGCCAAGGATAGTAACTAAATAGTCCAAGTAGAATTAAGTATTTTATTGTTCAAGTTGGATATTAAGTATCTTAAAAAATAAAATTAAATGCTCAAGGGAGCAAAACTATAAAAAAAAGACATAAAGATAAATGCTCAAGTGAGCAAAAATGAAAATAGCATGAAATGTAAATGCTAAAGTAAATGGTGCATAAAAATAAAGACATAAGATAAAGGGAATAAAGTAAGAATACATAATAAAAGTCAATTAATAATAAGTTAGGAATTAGATGTTAGTTGAATGACCATCTTGAAACTTGCATTTGAAAACTCATTAGAAGATTGATAAAATCAAAGCTTCTCAACAACAAGTTTCATTTGCTTTTTGTCAAGTATATCATTCATTTTAAGTTCTTGAGGCAACAACAAATGATCAACGATATATAAATGATTCACTTAGACCAAATTTTATGATGGTTCATTAGAGGATTGATAAAATCAAAGCCTCCTAACAATGAACCCCAAGGTTATTGTATCAAAGTTTTCAAATTAACATACTTGGACTTGCAAACATAAGTTTGGGCCACGAATGATCATTTCTCGTATAGGGACAAAATTTAACGATATGTTAAGCAATCATAAGTGGACTTATATAGAAGTCACACCTATTTTGAGGTCGGTCAATAACAATCTATGTGCCATATGTTTAGAGAAATGTTATGTAAATCATCCTCTAATAACATATAGCACAAGTAAGAAAGGGATAAGATGGAGAGGGAGGGTAAATATTTGAACCAAAGATTTTAATCAAACTATCATTAAAATAATTCATCTATTTTGGTGGAGATAAACTCAACACTCAAGATCCAATGATGTTAATGAAGCTCGTGATTAAAAGTCACATAGTTCAAATCAGCCAGCATAAATCCAAAATAAAATTGTATTTAATAGGCAAGATTGAATGAAAAAATGATTTTTAAATCATTATTATTAAGTGAAAACAAAAGGCAAAAATGAAAAACTATATTCAAAGTATCAAACAAAAATTAAAGGAAAATATAGAAATAGCTGAACTGATCTCAAGTATTTATGCAAAAAAATTTGGTAATTTTTTAAAACAGAAAAGTATTTTTTAGAATTATTTAAAATCACTTAAGCAAGTACAAATAAGATAAGAAATAATAAAAATTAGAATAAAACTCTAAAAAAGTTTTCAAAAAGTCAGAAATAAAGAAAATGATTTTTATAAATTTTTTCAGAATTTAAAAGTATCAAAAAGTATTTTAAACAATAAAAAAAAACAAGTCAAAACAAAAGAAAAATCATAAAAAATATCAAATCTAAAAATAAAATTGTGGAAAAATAAAAATCAGAAAGAGAATATTTGAAAATATTTTTGTGAATGTTTTCAAAAATTTTGGGTCAGAAATGAATCTTCTATGATTTTTTTTTACGTTCAAAACAAATAAATATAAAAATCAGAAAATAAAAATAGAAATAAAAAAATATAGACCATTGTATGAGAGTCAAAACGCGTTAGTAAACTGATTCAATGGACCTGGCACGCTGTGCATATCATAGTCTTTTTTGAAAATCACTCCAAGTCATTTTTTAATAATTAAAAGTAACTTAAAATCTGGCGTGATGGATGGAATCTCACTAATGAAAGTAATCAGATCCAAGGGTTCTTAAGACGCGCGTATGGTAAGACAAGTGCACTGGATAAGATTCAAGAAAATCACATGTCACGCTATCATTGGCTGAAGCACGGCCGTAGGTCGTCTTCAACCTCCAGACGCCCTAAATTAGAGTTTCATAAACTGTAAAATTAGAGAACCAGACTGGTACCATTAGATTTGTCTCTTCAAGATGATTCTAATGGTACCCTCACACCAAATTTATATAAGTTGAGCAAGGCTGGATTTGGAAAAAACCAGAAAAAATAGCGAGCACGAGATTTCCAAGTATCTCTCTCAATTCTCAATGAAAATGAAAACCGTAAGAAGTATGAGAATCAGAAGGATGAATAGAGTAGAATATGGATTTATTTGGTTCAATTTGGTTGAGAATTCTACCTGAACGAAGTAGTAGAAAATTGCTCTGAAACTGGACTTGGCTAGCATGATTTAGGATACTTCAAGACTTGGTTCTTCTTCTGTTAGCTTCAGTGAAGTTCAAGGATAAATAATTAGCAGAAAAATTTGATTGAAAAGTGGAGAAAAGATGAATTCGAAAACTCAGAAAAGTGAATTATGAAAAGAGTTTGGCATGGTGATTTTGGATGTCCAAGATTGAGGAAATGAGGGGAGTGAGGTCCTCTATTTTTAGGGAAGTGAATGGTGCAAAGAATTGAGAGGAAAGTTGAAGTTTGGAGGGAAATTGGATGAAGCTCGAAAGAGGAAAATGTGTGACTCCATGTGCATCAAAACTCAGTCAATTTGTGTATTTTGATTCTTAATTTAACTTTGGGAACTTTGTTAAACATGTTTAAATCAAAAACGCGTGCTAATTTGGTGTTTAGAAGCTGGATTATGGATTTCAAAATCTAACTTGGAAGAAAAATTCAATTTCAAGTAGCTAACTTTGAACTCATGGTGTGCACGATTTAGGGAACCTTATGACTTGATTCTTGATGTATTGGAAATATGAGGTAAAATTCTTTATAATGTTCCAAGAAAGAGATCATTTGAATGCTTGATCTAGAAGTTGTGCTTGGTCAAAATCAGGAAAAATGTGTTGACATTTATACTTAAAAAAATTCTAAGTTTTTTCTTCAAAAATAACCTATAATGTTTTGATTACAAACAAGGTCTTCCTTCAAAATTAAGCTTTGGTCATCAATTCGAGATTGAAGTGGGCTACTTAAAGAGTATTGTGAAACTTATATCACTAAAAAATTCCAAATATTGAACAAGTTATGATCTTTTGAATTTGATGAAAATCCATGAGGAGACCTATAATCTTTTGAACTCAAAAAGCCTATTGCAATCATTACAAGCTTAGCACCAAAAAGACAATTAAATTTAACATTCTTAAGATCATTTTTAAAAATTAATGAGCTCAAGATAATAAAAATTGACCAAGTTATGATCCTTTGAAGTCGCATAAGGAAATTTGATGGCCTATCCAGAGGACTTATGATTTTTCTCAATCATTAGTGATCTTCCATACAAAATTTGTTTGAAACCTTTAAAGTGATTTGTTGATAACCCTTTAAAGAGAAGAATATCTATGGAATCACTCAAAAATCTCAAGAGATGGACAAGATATATCCCTTAGAAGTCCAAAACCCCAACTCCTAGAGCATCAAAATGACTTAGGAACCCCCTTTCAATTTTGACAATCTTTCTTGTATACATACTTTTTGCTATATGAAGAGAAATTGTTGTGGATGATGATAAGAACCTATAGAAACAATAAACACTTCCAAATGTTGATAATTGAGGTAGTTATGCACTTGTGGTTAAGGAATCAAGAACTTGTCCAATTAGGTCAAACTTCTTTAATCAATTCTTGCATCTTTTGACTTCATTTGGAAAATTGAAGCATGATGAATAATAGTAGATCTTGTCATGACGTTACTTTAAAGCACTATCAATGATGAAGCTTAGGTTTTAGTGAAGCTTTGTTGAAGAAGGCATGAAAATAAACTCATGAACCTATAAATCATCCTGATGAAATGTGTTGTGTCTTCATCTATAGTATCATCATTTATAGAGAAAACATTCATTATATTTGTTAGTTAAAAGTTAATCAACACAAGACATGTATGATCACATTATACTAATCAAAGTGCTTGGTGATCCCTCATGAGCAAACCTAGAGATAGGGATACGAACCAAACCCTCGTGTGTGATCTTGATATAATTGGGTTGATATGAGATGATAAAGGGATCTTAGGGAAAAATTGAGGTATAACAGCTACCCTTATTTAAGTTTCTTCTATCTGAAGATACGAAGGTTAAAATCTTCGTGTCGACGCGATTGAAGATACTTAAATATAAAACAAGCTCTATTTTTGGTCCTAAGATGCCATGCAATGCTTATGATTGTGCATGAAAACAAACAAATCCAAAGGTGACACAGGACACCACTAGGGATGTAGGAAACAAAATAAAGGATCAAAAGAAAGCCCGACCAGGAAAATAAATCATTGGTGAACAAAAGACTCAACTCTAATGGGGTAAAGCCCAAGGAGGAGATAAAGCATCATGAACTTAAATATTGAGGAAACATGTAATGGATGACAAAGATCGTCAGATAACTGCGAACTACCCACTCACGGAGAAGATAGCAAAAAAGTAATGTCGATCCACAAGGAATAGAAATGGTAAGATAATACCGGTAAATACCAATATTGGGGTAAGCAACAAGTGATTGGCATAAGTACTTATGACTAGAAACATATGAATTTCTTTAGAGCAAGGTGAATCTAAATAATGAACTATCTCTCATAATGACGAGACTACCATTCATCGGAGTAATGAATCTCAACAACAAACTATCTCCCATAATGACAAGACTACCATTCACCGGAGTAACAAATCTCAATAACGAAATATCTCCCATAATGACGAGACTACCATTCATCGGAGTAACAAATATCAACAACAAACTATCTCCCAAAATGACGAGACTACCATTCATCAGAGTAACAAATCTGAACAAAAAATGTCTCCTATAATGATGAGACTACCATTCATCGAAGTAACAAAATATCAACAATGAACTATCTCCCATAATGATAAGACTACCATTCATCGGAGTAACAAATCTCAAAAGTGAACTATCTTCCATAATGACGAGACTACCATTCATATGAGTAACAAAATCTTAACAACAAACTATCTCCCATAATGACGAGACTACCATTCATCGGAGTAAAAAAATCTCAACAACGAACTATCTCCCATAATGACGAGACTACCATTCATCGGAGTAACAAATCTCAACAACGAACTATCTCCCATAGTGACGAGACTACCATTCATTGGAGTAACAAAATCTCAACAACGAACTATCTCCCATAATAATGAGACTACCATTCATCGAAGTAACAAATCTCAACAAAGAACTATCTCCCATAATTATGAGACTACCATTCATCGGAGTACCAAATCTCAACAACGAACTATCTTCCATAATGAAGAGACTACCATTCATCGGATTAACAAATCTCAACAACAAACTATCTACCATAATGAAGAGACTACCATTCATCAGAGTAACAAATTGAATCTTCTCTGGGAACTAATAGACTTACTGGGGAAGGACAAGTTGTTCAAATAAAGAGACCACCACTTGCTGTTATGAGAAGGAAATGCAATAATGTTGCTGGGAAATGAATCTTGGCTTCTCTAGGGAAATGCCAATATACTCCTGCTGAGGAGATAAAATATTCTTGTGCAAAATAAATTCACACTCTCAAACCAGGGCTTAAAGTCTACAGAAATCAGAATAATAATGTTGTCAGGGACCACAAATCCAAACCAGAAATAAACCAGAGTGAAACAGTCAACCAAGACAGCACCTAATGAGAAATAAAATCAAAAGGGGACCACTAATCTAACCAGATAATGAGCTGAATAGGAAGGCTGAAACAAAATTCTTCCACGAGGGATAACTCAGTGGGGAAATTGAAAGAATATACACTTTCTGCTTAAGATTGACACTCGGAGAGAGGATAACATAATTCTACAAAATAGGATAATATACCAACAAAAACATCAATGAATGAAAATGAGCAATGGATTTTAATTTAGCTACGCATGATGTATATATGAATGTATGAATTTTATCATGTATATGCTTACAAAACAGACGTATGGTACTGGGAATAGGCAGACAAAACCAGCTATGATGAAGATTCTAAAAGAGAGTAAGCACCAATTGAGGAAACAAATTCCTACTTCACGGCTTAACTCCACTGGGAAGAAAAATGGCTTGAAAATAATCACAACATAAATTGGTAACAAAAGACCAATACAAGATGCAAGGATATAACATCCTCCTCCAGATTTCACCGGGGAATATCACACAGACTTCAACAGGGAAAACAACGCTTCATCTTCTAGACTTCTATTGGAGATTATAATACTGACTTCACTAGGGAAGCTGAAAACCACATCGTCGAGACTTCAACTGGGGATTTCGTGCTGACTTCATTGGGGAGTACAACACCATATCATCTTGAGGATCCGAAATACATTCTTCAATATCAAGAGTAATGGTTACACAAACTTCTCCGGGGAGGAATTATAAAACTTCATGGGGATCACAACTTTCAGAGAGAAGCATCATCTCAGCTTCATTTGGAGGTCTAAGAAGTTTAGCAATACAACAAGAAACAAAATTATGGGGATTTTAAATCAAACCCAAAACTTGGCGAGATAAAACCCAAAAAGTTGACAACTGTCTCAACACTTCTTAGAAAGGATATTACCCTTGTCTAGTTGCTCAGCTGGGGAAAATCTGCGTCAAATCCTGACTGGAGAATCAGGAATAGAGGCATAAAACTGTGTGATCCCAAAACCAAAATAATCAACCTGGAGAATAATATAACCCAAGACTTGACTGAGGGAAATGGGATTACAAACCTAACATCACTCCGTATATCAATTAGCATGAATTCCAACCATTCGGGGGAAGAAGCACAAGAGGATTGCACATATATCAGCAAGAGTAACCTATGAAATATTTTTGGGGGAATATCTTTTCAAAACTTCAGAGTTGGTCCATCCTTGGAATCACTACTTTTGTTCTACTTGAATCACAAAATCTAAAGTAAAAATTAATTTTTAAATTCTTTTCAAAAACATTTTTATCATTAAATCTATTTGTTTTGAAAATTACTATAAATAATAAATGGAATATTTGCAAATAGAATAAAATAAGAACTACAAGGAATTGGATAAATGCTCAAACTTTATTAATAGAATGGTAGTCTACGAATGCCGAGACTCCATGGATGATTACAAAGTTTAGAAAATGGTAATATATGAAGATACATTGAAATAAAAGGACCACTATTCTCCCTAATAACTTTGAACTCCTGAACAGCGACTTTTGTTAAAGTGTGATGAGGATCCAAGAAGATTGTTGCTTCAATGATCAAGTCTTGTCTGACGTAGTTACTTGCCAAGAAATCCCTAAATTTTTCCTAGGTTGCCCTTGCGGGTATTTTAACCTAGCGGGAAAATTTATTCTGTTTGTGTCTCTTATTTTTTCCTAGACCGCCCTTTCGGGTTTTCATCCTACCGAGACGCTCTTTTTTGCTTAAGCCTCCCTTTTGGGTTTTCGACTTAGCAAGTTATTCTTTTATTTCTTTAGGCAAAGTATTTCTTGACTGTGTTAGCATTCATAGGACGTGGGAACTCCTCTCCATCCATAGTTTCAAGAATTAATGCACCACCAGAGAAGTCTTTCTTGACAACATACGAGCCTTCAAAATTAGGAGTCCACTTTCCCCTAGAATCAGTGTTAAAAGACAAGACCTTTCTGAGCACGAGGTCGCCTTCTATGAATTCACGAGGCTTGACCTTCTTATCAAAAGCTTTCTTCATTCTCTTATGATAAAATTGACCATGGCACAAAGATGCCATTCTCTTTTCTTTAATCAAATTCAATTGGTCAAACCTGTTCTGGACCCATTCAACCTCTGACAACTTGGTTTCCATTATTACACGCAAAGAGGGAATCTCAACCTAAACGAGGAGCACTGTTTCCATACCATACACAAGAGAGAACGGGGTTTCCCATGTTGATGTGTGGACGCATGTACGATACTCATGCAAAGCAAAAGGGAGCATCTCATGCTAATCTTTATAGGTAACAAACATCTTCTGGATGATCTTCTTAATGTTTTTTTAGCAGCTTCAACATCCTCATTCATCTTTGGCCGATAAGGAGATGAATTGTGATGGACAATCTTAAATTCTTCACAAAGTTCTGTCATCATCTTGTTATTCAGATTCGATCCATTGTCAATGATAATCCTGCTTGGCACATGATACCGACATATAAGATTATTCTTGTTAAAATGTACTACCACCTGTTTAGTGACATTAGCATAGGAAGCTGCTTCCACCCATTTGGTGAAGTAGACTATTGCTACCAAGATAAAGTGATTTCCATTTGACGCCTTGGGTTCAATCATTCTAATCATTTCAATACCCCATATAGAGAAAGGCCATAGGAAAGAAATAACATTGAGAAGCGTCAGAGGCACATGAATTTTGTCAGCATAAA
The DNA here is from genome assembly GCA_948472305.1 of Vicia faba. NCBI lineage: Eukaryota > Viridiplantae > Streptophyta > Magnoliopsida > Fabales > Fabaceae > Vicia > Vicia faba. Next base: position 1,025,900,100 of record OX451736.1, on the reverse strand, counting down.
TCTGGAATTTATGGCACTTCTTTACAAATTTGTAACAATCAGATTCCATTGTAAGCCAATAGTAATTTGCCCTAAGCATCTTCTTTTCCATGGAATGTCCGTTGGCATGGGTACCAAAGGAACCTTCATGGATCGCATGCATCAACATGTATTCTTCGTATCTATCGACGCATCTGAGCAAGACCATGTCATAATTTCTTTTTTATAGCACATCTTCATTGAGGAAAAATTTGTCTTCCAACTTTCTTAATGTCTTTCTATATTTGTTCAATGCACCAACCGGGTATTCCTGAGTCTGGAGAAAATGCTTGATATCGTAATACCAAGGTTTTTCGTCTGATGTTCCCTCCGTTGCAAACACATGAGCTGGCCTATACAAACGTCAAACTGTGATACAAGGTACATCGTTCCAAGTATTTACCTGGTACATAAAAGCCAAAGTTGCTAAAGCATCTGCCATATGATTCTCATCTCTGGGAAAGGTTTTGAAAGTGTTGGTGTTTGTTTTGAAAATAAGCAAGAGTGTTTGATTTGAAAATGAGCAAGCAACTAGGAACAATCTACCTACTCAAAAGTCTTAGTTCATTTCTTCCTTTCCTTTGATATTTCTATATTACCATTGATTTGGTAAGAAGCCTTATCTTTGGATGTAAAGGGAAGGGCGTGGGTCATCGTATAATCATGATAGTAATATTGTAAGATATCTTAGCATTTATTTTTGAGGGACTAAGATCATTTTGAAAGGCAACTTTGATAGCGTCATCGAGGGACTATGATCTTGTATTTTTGATTGCTTTTTTGCTAAGATATCCCACATGCATAACATAGCCATTTTTGTAAGGCAACAAAGTGTAATTACCCTAAGGGTGCAAGTGTACAATTGTGTTTGATTTATATGTTTGTTTATCTTGAATTAGGCTTTGCTATTTGTTGATTTTATTCTTTCCATGCAAACCCTAATTACTAGCATTTATATAAAGCGATAAACTGCGGAAAGTAAAATTACTAAGATATTACATCATTAGGGGAGGGGTGTACAAATTTACAAATGGAGATTTTGCAAGAAAATTAAACTTAATTATCTATTACAACCATATTGAATAATATACAAGAATTGAAAAATATAATGTACAAGAATGTAAATGGAAAAGAAATTATTTTTGTTTGGTTTTCATGAAAGGGTTTGGTCTTGACCTAATGAAGAAAATGATTAGTTAAAAATAAAAAAAAATATATTTAAACTAATTAAGAAAGAAATAAGTTAAAAATGATTTTTAGGGTTTTTATGAAAAAGGTTTTAAGTTAATAAAAATAAAATGAAAATTTAAAAGATACCTAAGTTCTAAATTAATTTTAAATAGAAATAGAAAAATAATAATTAAACCTAAATCTAAATATTTATTTCTTTAAGAAAAAATAAATTAATTTGTTTAAGAAAATGTTTTTTGGTCTTTTTTTTTTTATAAAGAAAATAAAATAAATAAGTGTAAATAATAAATAAAAATAATAATAATAATAATAATAATAATAATAATAATAATAATAATAATAATAATAATAATAATAATAATAATAATAATAATAATAATAATAATAATAATAATAAAAATATAATAAAGAAAAAGAAATAAAATAAAATACGAAAAAGAAAATAATAAAAGAAATTGGGCCAGGGATGCAAATGTAAGGCAGGGGGTTAGAAGCAGCAAAACAGACCAAGCCCAATGATCTAGGGCCCATGCGCTGCTGTGTGACAAAAAAGAGAGAAAATGTGAAAAATAAGGAAAAGTGGCAGCGCTGAGGCTTGAATCCACGCCCTTAGCACGAAACGTGCGATGCCTTACCACTAGGGTGGCTATACATCCGTTAACTTAAATGAAATAATAAATACATAACATAAGTCATGTCCTGAATACAACTTCATCTTCAATCTCCAGCCAGAACATCTGCAACTTCACCATTTCTCAACAAAAATGAAATATGCAAACATGAAAGTTTCTCCATTTTTCCATACAAATCCAACCATGTAAATATCATAAGCTATAAATCAAAGATTAATGAGAATTTTTGAAATTACCAAATTCTGACCTAATTATTTTCAGAGATTCAAACCTAAAATTCTCTAAGCTCAAGAAATATAAATGAAATTTATGGACATGTACAGCTTCAGGGCAATGATGTCTATATTTTATCTTCACAAATGCAAGCCTAACATTGCGTAAATGAAAAGATAGAAGTTTAGAAAATGTACCTCAAAAATGGAAATCGTGAAATGTGTTTGAGCTTGATTCAAGGTGCTGTAATGATCAGGTTAGCTTCCCCAAGTTCCCAGGAAGCTAATGCAATGATTAGCTTGAGTAATGGATGGCTGGAATGGCTTGGAGAAGTCAATGTGCAATGCTCTGTTTTTGGTTATGGAGGTTATGGTAAATAGTGTTACAGAGATGAAATAGGGACAGGGATAGGTTATACTTGATGTGTAAGAGCTTTAGGAACTAAAAGGCCAATAAACGCATGAGGGAAATGGGAGTTACAAGTTCAAAGTCATAAACTGTGCAACAATGGAGTTTTTAGGCTGTTTCTGATTTGAGGGAGTTTGGGAGTGTTTCAGGGTGTTAATGCTCGTGTGTTAGCTCACAAATAGTGACTATATTTATAAGCAACAAGTTTGGAGACTTGTTGTTGATCATAATTCAAAAACAAATGTCTAAACTCAACATGTGATTTTTGAGAAATCCAAGTTTCAATTCCTTGTGTACTTACTAATGTAGAGTGGTTATACTTTAAACAACTTTACTTATGACTTTGTAGATGGAGTGTGATCAGAGGGAACAAGTTAGAGGCTCAAGAATTGACTTTGTGCATAAAGCTTGCTTTTCAAGAATGGCATTCTTCATTTTCTTCCTAAAATGGAAATGTGAATTGGATAAGGCTTAGACCACTTAGATTATAGCTCAAAAGTTTGTGTAATTCATTAATGATGGATAGATACACAAGTTAGAAGGCCTTCAAAGCAGGATTATGCAGCCTAACATTGAAATTGAAATATGTGTTCATTAAGAAATGACTTGTAATTCAAGAATGAAACCCTAACTTCTTGCCTTCGATTCTCCTTGCTCAAGTATAATCTCAATGAGTTCTTGGATATTTTGGAAATCTTGTAACATCCTATACAACCTATATGTTGGATATTTTTTAATATTCATCTTGGAACTATGTGAAAAATTGCCATGAAGTTAGGTCAAAATCCTGCCTAAACTAGGACAAAATTTCACTAAGTTTCCAAGTTTCATGAACATGTCTTCTTAAAATCATAACTTGAAATCCATGCATTTCTGGAAAAAGTTGTGTTCTACAATGTTTTATATCTCATTGAGATATAAAACTTTAATTTTGGAAGTTTCCTTTGAATCATCTTGCATCATAGTTAAAATTTGGCTCAAAGTTATGAAAAAATATGAATTTTCCAACACTTAGAAAAATTTCTAAGTTTAGAAATTTTGACTTTTCAAAATGAAATCTTGACTTTTTGATTTCTTGATGAACAAGTTTCATATTTTGACATGTTTTGATAAATTGTGATCTTTGATACTTGATTTTGACCAAAAAGTCAAAGTTTGACTTTTCAGTGTACAATTGACTTTTCATCAGTTGACTGAAATTCATCTGTCAATCGATGGATTTTGAGGAATGTTTTGAGCCATGTTATTAGGTCAAAATTATGAATTTGAATCCTTGAGATCATATCTCAAACCAACAAATCATTTGCTAGGTCAAAAATCTGAAATTGCACATTCTCAATCAAAACCCTAATTTTGACCATTTTGCCCTTTTGATGATCTGGTCAAATTTCTTGAGGAATTATGATCCAAACTTAATCAAATGACATATATGAGCTAATAATGTTGATATGGACCAAAACTTATGAAGTTTGACTGTAAATTGACCATATTTGACTTTTCCCCAATACAACTAATTTTAAGTCAACTGTTCAATTGACTGAGCAAAAATATGATCCAAGACTTGAAACTTGACATGGGAAATATTGAGGCTCCAAAATGATACATGAAAGTCATATGGGGAATTAAAAGTCCATTTGTCCTTGTGCAAACTCAAACCCTAATTTTCAGTCATCAGTGTTAGTCTTGAACCAAATGAGATATTGTGAGAGATTACTTGATAAATGAGAGGGAAAATTTTGGGGTACAACATATTCCCCTGTTCAATATTCTTAAACCTTAAGAGTTAGATTGGCGGATCCGCCATTCGTGACTTGAAGGTGGAAGATGATTGAACACTAGAGTGCCCAGAAATTTGCACTCAAAGATGGATTGGGAATGGGCTTATAGATTCCATTTGGAGGATTGCTGGTAAATACTGGAGGAAATATCAGCACAAATATTTGGTCGATTTATACTAAAACTCGATTTTTTACCTGTGGGAAAAAGGGTTAGTAAAATGCAGATGTATGCAGGATGTTCACAAGGTGAATGAGATCATGCTAAATGCATTTTCTATGTATATGTTGTTAGAACATAGTTTTATTCTACAACCCTTGAGTAAAGTTTTGATGATAACAAAATACAAAGGATAAAATTATTTCTAAGGTATATACAAAGAACAATTATGCTCCTGAAAATTATGCTATGTATATGCAGAAGCTCTGATGGAATCCACATCAGAATAAAAGCAGCATCAGAAGATCAGCAATCTATGTTACACGCTGAAACATTGGAGTCTGATGACCAAAATCTGCGCCTAATCAAATACACTCTGACTCTGATCTAAGACATCTTTTCCAAGTCATCTACACTCTGAAGCGTTATCAGCAGATACATCAAAGAAGATTCTGAAGCGTTACTAGGCATTCAAGACTGAATTAAATGCTAATGACTTTCTTCAGACAAAGATCTTCTACAAAAGGAAAGTGCATTATTATCATTAAACCTGCTTTATAGACAATGTATCCTTGCGTGCCTATATAAACAGGGTTGCTTGTGAAAAGAAGCACGTATGTACGCACTCAATTTTCTAAGCTATTCAAACCACGCTCATTCAAAGCTTTAGCAAAAGTCTTTCTATTCCAATCTTAGTTTGTGTAATTATCACAGTTGTGATATACAGTTTTGTAAGAAAACAACATACACACTAGTTCAATTCATTTGTAAAAGATTTCCTTGAGATAAACCGGTCTGTGGTTGTACTCAAGAAGACTTTAACAGTTGTTAAAGTAGCTATTGTAATCCTTTGAATATAGTGGATTAAGACCTCGTTGGAGAGAGGCGAAATCACCTTGACGGGTGGACTGGAGTAGTTTGAGATCAAACGAACCATGATAAAATTACTGTGTTGTCAAGCAATCTGTTTTAAGTTTTACAATTCAACCCCCCTTCTTGTGTTTTTCACATCTTCAATTAGCATAAGTGCGCCTGGTTCTGAGCTTTAAAACTTAACCGTGTCAGTACAAGATCCAGTGTCAGAAAAACACAATGGCAGGACCAAGTCAAAACATCAGCAATGACAACAATGAAGAAAGGGACAAATTCAGTGGCAAACCTCCAGTATTTTATGGAGAAAACTTTGACTACTGGAAAGACAACATTGAGAGTTTCTTTCTGGCCCATGATGCTGATCTGTGGGACATGGTGACTGATGGATACACGCACCCAGTGGATGGACGTGGTCAGAAGATTGACAGGAAAATGATGTCTGATCAACAAAAGCGTGAGTTCAGAAATCATCACAAGGCCAGAACAATTCTTCTCAGCGCTATATCATATTCAGAGTATGAGAAAATATCAAACAGAGAAACTGCTAAGAATATGTTTAATTCTCTGAGAATGACGCATGAAGGCAACATTAAAGTCAAAGAAACAAAAGCCCTTGCGCTCATTTAGAAGTATGAAGCATTCAAGATGGAAGACAGTGAATCCATAGAAGCTATGTTTTCAAGATTTCAAATTCTTGTTGCTGGTCTAAAAGTTCTTGACAAAGGATATTCCACTGCTGATCATGTCAAGAAGATCATCATAAGCTTGCCAAAACAATGGAGGCCAATGGTCACATCGCTTAAACTAGCCAAGGATCTCAACAAAATCTCTCTGGAGGAACTTATCAGCTCCCTCAAAAGTCACGAGATTGAGCTAGAAGCAGATGAACCTCAAAAGCAAGGTAAGCCATTAGCTTTAAAATCTAACAGAAAATATGACTCCAAAGTTTTGCAGGCTGTGGAAGAAACCTATGATGGATCCTCATCAGAAGAAGATGAATTGTCTCTTCTCTCCAGAAGGGTGAACCAACTGTGGAAGCAGAGGCAAAGGAAGTTCAGGAATCCCAGAAGATCAGATAATTAGAATGAATCTTCCTCCAGATACAGAAGGTCAAAATCCTCCTCTAGAAACAAAAGATCTGAAGGCTCCTCAGGATACAAAAAGCCAAACTATAAACACATCATCTGCTATGAGTGTAACGAGCAAGGGCACTACAAAATTGATTACCCAAAGCTTCAGAAGGAGAAGCCTAAAAAGAAGTTTGGCAAAGAAAAGAAGAAGAGTCTCATGGCTACATGGGGTGATTCTGATACATCTGAAGCTGACTCAGAATCAGATGATGAAAGAGAAAACATAGCTCTCATGGCAAACGTATCTGAAGACAATGAAGCTTCTGAGTCAGACTCTAAATCAGACACAGAAGAGGTATTCCCTGACTTTAATATTAATTTTACCAAGGCTGAATTAGCAGAAAGCCTTAATGAAATTCTGGAAAGGTATCAGCAAATCAGAGTCAAATTCAGAAACCTGAAAAGGAATCTTGCTTCTGACTCTGATAAGAATGAGAGTCTCAAATTGGAGAATTCTGAGTTAAAAGATAAAATTTAAAATTTAGAAAATCAAATGCATAACTCTCAGAAGGAAACAATCCCTGAAACTACCAGCAATGCTGATGAGATCATCAAAGAGTATGATCACAACTTTCAGACGTTTCTAGCTAAAAACATAGACAAAAGCAAAATGGCTTCAATAATCTATGGGGTTAGCAGAAACGGAAGAAAAGGGATAGGATATCAAGGTAAGGTTCCTACACCAAAAAATGCCATGGATTTAGTTATAAAGCATACTCCACTTGACTCACACTTTACATATGGACACACACATGACATAAAATACACAAGTAGTGATTACTCTGTCAAACCAAAATTCAACCAGAGTTTTGGTAGAACTAACAAATCAGGACCTAAGAAAATATGGGTACCTAAGGATAAAATAATACATGTGGAAGATATCTTTAGCAGCAAAGCAATAACACCAATCATGGTACCTGGACTCTGGCTGCTCATGACACATGACGGGAAGAAGGCATATGTTCCAAAGCCTGGAACTTAAGCCTAGAGGCCACGTAGGTTTTTGAGGCAATTAGAGGGGAAAGATCATTGGCTCTATAAAAGTAGGTAATGGAAATCTTCCCTCTATTAGTAATGTTTTATTAGTTGATGGATTAATGCATAACCTGCTATCCATAAGTCAATTAAGTGATAACGATTATGATATAATTTTCAATCAAAATTCATGCAAAGTTGTTAGTCAGAAAGATGGGACTATCCTATTTAATGGAAAGAGGAAAAACAACATTTATAAAATCAAACTTTCTGAACTAAAAAGTTAGAACATAAAATGTCTTCTGTCTGTTAACAACGAGCAATGGATCTGGCACAGAAGATTGGGTTATGTTAGTATGAGAAGAATATCTCAGATTAACAAACTCAATCTGGTGAGAGGACTTCCTAACTTGAAGTTCAATTCAGATGCTCTGTGTGAAGCATGTCAGAAAGGCAAATTTGCAAAACCTGCTTTCAAATCCAAAAACATTCTTTCCACCTCTAAGCCATTAGAACTTCTGCATATTGACTTATTTGGTCCAGTAAAGACCGCCTCAGTCAGTGGCAAGAAGTATGGGTTAGTAATCGTAGATGAATATAGGAGATGGACATGGGTAAAGTTCTTAAGTTACAAGGACGAGTGACATCCTGTGTTTGTTACCTTCTGCAACCAAGTTCAAAACGAAAAGAATCTTAGAATAGTCAAAGTTAGAAGTGATCATGGTGGAGAATTTGAAAATAAAGATTTTGAATTATTCTTTAATGAAAAAGGCATTCTGTATGACTTTTCTTGTCCTAGAACTCCCCAACAAAATGGAGTTGTAGAACGAAAGAACAGAACATTGCAAGAAATGGCCAGAACCATGATCAACGAGACTAACGTTGCTAAGATCTTTTGGGCAGAAGCAATAAACACAGCGTGTTACATTCAGAATAGAATCTCCATCAGACCTATTTTGGAAAAAACTCCATATGAATTGTGGAAGAACAGAAAACCCAACATTTCCTATTTTCACCCATTTGGATGTATATGTTTTATTTTGAATACAAAAAATTATTTGAACAAGTTTGACTCTAAAGCACAAAAGTGTATTATGTTAGGATACTCTGAACGCTCAAGAGGGTACAGAGTATACAATAAAGAAACACAGATGGTTGAAGAGTCAATCAGTGTTTGGTTTGATGATAAGCCCGACTCTCAAAAGTCAAAGCAGAATGAACTCCTTGCATGTATGGAAGTTGAACTCATAGGTACTGCAGACAACTCAGAGTCTCTCAATAGAGACACTCCTCAACATCAGAAAGAGTCACGACAAGCAACCCAGAACCTTCTGTTAATCAACTCCAAAAAAGACCATCCAGAAGCAGAATTGATCACCCAGAAGAAAAAATCTTAGGAAGGAAGGAAGATCCAATCAGAACAAGATCTACCTTCAGAAACTCTAAAGAATCCCTCATGGGACTTGTTTCTCTGATTGAACCAACAACAATTGATGAAGCACTTCTGGACAATGACTGGATTCTGGCAATGCAGGAGGAGCTGAATCAGTTCACACGAAATGACGTATGGGATCTGGTTCCCAAACCAAAAGGATTCAACGTCATAGGCACAAAATGGGTGTTCAGAAACAAATTGAACGAACAAGGAGAAGTCATCAGAAACAAAGCACGGCTGGTAGCACAAGGTTATAGTCAGCAAGAAGGGATAAACTATACATAAACCTTTGCTCCAGTCGCCAGGTTAGAATCTAACAGACTTTTAATTTCATTTGCTGTCAATAAAGGCATTACTCTGTATCAGATGGATGTCAAGAGTGCATTCTTAAATGGCTATATCGAAGAAGAGGTTTATGTGCACCAACCCCCTGGTTTTGAAAGTTCCAAAAATCCAGAATATGTTTTCAAACTAAAGAAGTCACTCTATGGTCTGAAACAAGCTCCCAGAGCTTGGTATGAAAGACTAAGTAACTTCCTGTTAGAAAAGGAATTCACCAGAGGGAAAGTGGACACAACCCTGTTCAGTAAGACAGTTAAGAATGACATCTTAGTATGTCAAATTTATGTTGATGACATTATATTTGGAACCACTAAACCCTCTATGGGAAGAGAGTTTGCTAAATGTATGCAGGCAGAATTTGAGATGAGCCTGATGGGGGAACTAAAGTTCTTTCCGGGAAATCAAATTAATCAAACCCCAGAAGGAACCTACATTCATCAGAGCAAATATGTCAGAGAATTTCTGAAGAAATTTGATCTCTCAGAATGTAAGCCCTCAAGAATTCCAATGCATCCCACGTGCATTCTGGAAAAAGAAGAGGTAAGTAGCAAAGTATAACAGAAGGTCTACAGAGGTATGATTGGCTCTCTTCTCTATCTGACGACCTCAAGGCCTGACATTCTATTCAGTGTTTGCATTTGTGCTAGATTCCAATCAGATCCTAGAGAATCTCACTTAACAGTAGTTAAGCGAATTTTCAAGTATCTGAAAGGTACTACTAATATGGGTTTGTGTTATAGAAAATCAAATGATTACAGCTTAGTAGGATACTGTGATGCTCATTTTGCTGGAGACAGAGTAGAAAGGAAAAGCACTTCTGGAAGCTGCCAGTTTCTGGGAGAAAATCTAATCTCATGGTCCAGCAAAAGACAATCCATAATAGCTCTATCAACAGCATAAGCTGAATACATAGCAGCAGCTGGATGTAGCACGTAAATGCTCTAGATGAAAAGTCAACTTGAGGACTTCAATATATTTGAGAGTAACATCCCTATCCTCTGTGACAATACTTCTGCTATTTGTCTAAGTAGAAATCCTATTTTGCATTCTAAGGCTAAGCATATTGTGATACGGTGGGAGAACTGACTTGGGTTTTGCGTTTGTTTTTGCAAATGTTTCGGTTGAGCAAGAGTCACCACCGACTTTTTATTTTATCCTAAGGAAAGGTTAAAAAGCACAGCAAAAACCTTTGAGATGTTTTCTTGGGTTCGGGGAGTAGATTATAGAAAGGGAAGGTATTAACACCCTTTCTATCCATGGTTATCCATGGGCTCTTAGTTACTTGCTTAGATCAACTTGCCTTAATTTTCAATCGTTTGAAATGGTGCTTTGTGTGTGGGTTTGAAAATGTTTTGAAAAGAGGCCAATGTGGTGGCAACCTTTGTAATGATCCATGTTGGGATGTATACAAAGGTGTATGTCTTTTGAAAAGATTTTCAATGTTTTTGAAAGTTATTTTGAAAGTGTAGTGATGTGTGTTTTTTTGGAAAATAGGCAAGTGTTTTTGTTTTGCAAGTTGGCAAGTAACCAAGAGTTTGTCTACTCTAAATTTCTCAAAGATCTTTGCTATGTTTTAAACCTTTTAACAATTTTGTTCCACCATTGTATTTGGTGGATAATCTTGTGTTAGGATGTGAACGGGACGGGCGCGGGTCATCGTTTTAGACCATGATTGCAATGGTGCCAAGTATCTTTAGGCAATTTTTCCTTTAAGGGACTTGATCATTTTTTAGGAAACTTTTGAAAGCGTCATCGAGGGACTATGATCATTTGATTGTTTTTGTTTTTGCCAAAGATACCTAACATGCAATATGGCCCATTATTTGAAGGCAATAAGTGGAGTACCCTAGGGGTGCAAGTGTGATTAGTGTTGTCCATTTTCATGCTTGTTTATCTTGAACTTAGGTCAAACTATTTGTTGTTTTTTATTTGCATACAAAACCCTAATTCTAACATGGCATAATTAGAAAGCTTTTAAATGCGAGAAATAAAAGGTCCTAAGTTATTACAACACAATTTATGGGATGAGGGGTACAAATGTTCAAATGGGGATATTTTAGCAAGAAATTAAACCTAAACTATTACATCCAAATTGAAATTTTACAAGGTATTTAATTGCACAATAATTAAATAAAATAAAATAAATATGCAAGATGCAAAAATGATTTTTATATGTATTAAAAAAAGTATTTTTCAGGTATCAAATAAACAAAAATAAAATGAATTAATTTTTGGTATTTTTATGTATTTAAGGCAAAACCCTAATTTGCTAAATAAATGTATTAATTATTTAATATATGTAATATTTATTAATTATGTACAAAAAATAAATAAAAAGGAAGTATATTGTCAGAAAGTGATTTTTTAAGTTAAATATTAATAAAAATAAAAAATGTATTATTTTTGTGTTTTTAACCTAAATATACTAATAAATATATAAGTATTTACATTATTTATTAAATATATTAAATATGTACAAAAAATAAAATATTTAATATTTACAAAAAAAGTATATTTTTTTCATGAAATGTTTTCAAAGTTAAAATAAAATAAAAATCAGAAATAAAAGTGTTTGTATTATTTTTAGTTATTTTAAATAAAAGTATATTTATGTTTATTTATGTACAAAACTAAATAAAACCAAATAAATATCAAATAAAAATGCAAAAAAAATGTGGAAAAATAATTTTAATATTTTTTCATGCTTAAATAAAAATATAGAAACAAAATCAAAAGGAAAAAATAAAAAATGACAAATATAACTCAAAATGGGCCAGGGGGGTGCATGTGAAAAATGAAAGTGCAAAAAGGAAAAGTATCTCAGGCCCAGCCCAAGAGAGGTTGTCTTCAACCTCTGAACAACAATGTCAAAAACGCGCGCCCTTTCCTCATGGTTCAAACGTCCTGATTCCTGGACTTTTAGCACAAACTTATAACATGAAAGATGTCAAGCATCAAGCCACGATTCCATACATATAAAAAACTTAACTTAACTCTCAGAAATGAGAGAGAATTTCTCCATCCCTAATTCTTGACCTAAGTTTTTGTCAATGTTCAGGTCTTAAATTCTCTCAGCATATGCAATATAAATGGAAAGTGAGGATATGTATAGCTTCAGGGACATGAATATGACATTTTTCATTCACAAACTTAAAGCTAACTCTTCCTAGATTGAGAGATAGAAGTCCATGAACTTACCTGTTCAGCTTGGATTGTGTCTGGCAATGGAGGCACTTTCAAGGCAAGGTGAGGATTGGTACAACTTGCTTGAAGTCCAGGGATGTTATTCCAACCTTTAGCTTGCTTTGAAACCAAGTGAATCAAGCTATGGCAATCAACCTACAAAACAGAAAAAGTGAAAATGGTGAAGTTGGTTAGAGGTGTTACAGGTCGTGTCCAATGCTTGGGATAGCTTGTATATGTGGTATGGAGTGTGTATGAACTGGTTTTAGCAACAATGCACGAGTGGATTGAGTTATGGAAGTCCAACTGCAGAGGTGACTCTGTTTTCTGCAGTGGGATAATGTTTTGATGAATGATGAGGTTTGGAAGGTGTTTTGGTCGTGCCTTAGCTCAGTTATGTTGTTTGGAATGTGTCTAACAAGTTTATCTAAGCTTATCTTGGCAGAAATGAGAGTTGTTATGAGTTATGCCAAGTTTCTTCACACTTAAGCAAAAAATGTCAACTTGGTTTCTAGACTTGTGCAGGCCCCTCAAATGTGCTGCACACTTGAGTCTTGATCAGTGTGTTATGTCCCTGAACTTGTGCCAAAAGGATTTGCATTGTACTTCAAAGATTGCAATCTTGACATAAAGTTCCACTTTTCAAAAATGGATATATTGCTTTTTCTATTTAAGGACTAATCCTTCATGTAATGACCAAACTCAAAGAATAACATCTTGACACAAAGGTTTAGCATTTAATTTTGGAGTGTAAATGAGATTAGAGGCCTGTAATGTAGCTTGCACATGCTGAGTTTGAAAATGCACAAGTTATGAACATGGAAATGACTCATGAACAAAGTGAGTTTTGCCTATATTGCCAAATTCGATTCTCCATAACCACAAGGTTGTTTGATGAGTTCTTGGACATTTTGGAAAGCTTGGAATGTGTACTACAATCCATCTTTGTAATGCAAATTGAAATTCCAAGTGGAAGCATGTGAAAAGTGGCCATGAAGTTAGGCAAAAATCCTGCCTAGAATAGGTCAAATTTTTTTCTAAGTTAAGAATGTTTTGCACCCTTGTTCCAAAAATCATAACTTGAGCTACAAGCTTCTTTTGAGGAAACTTTGTGAATCAAAGTTGTAGATTTTGTAATGGACTAGAACTTTCATGTTTTGAGTTTTCCTTGAATCCAAATGCATCTTGATGAAAAAATGGGACAAAGTTAGGAAATAATTAGGGATTTTCATAACTTAGAAAAATTCTAAGTTATGAAAATTCTTCATTTCAAACCCTAATTTGTGATTTTTGATTTCTTGATGAACAAGTTTCATGTTTTGCATGTTTTGATGGAAAATGAATCTTGACACTTGATTTTTGAAATTCTGGCTGCAGATACTCAATGTCACGTTCAATGTTATGACACCGTATCTGACTTTCTATAAGACAGTAAATACAAAAACAGTAAAGAACACAGTCAATTGTTTACCCAGTTCAGTGTGCAACAACACCTACTCTGGGGGCTACCAAGCCAGGGAGGAAATCCACTATAAGAGATATTAATTCAGGAATAAACCAACCAGTTTATCTCCTTCACTTAAGACCTACCCAATGCAACTTCAATCTAAGTACAACTTAAACCTGAGTTCCTACTCACTCCCCCTCAATCACAGCAGTGATACTTAAAACAATTGACTAATGAATTAATGAAGACACTCTTCAAAACATACAGTTGATTATACTTCACAGCTTTTTAATCAAGCAACACAGACACTCTTGCTTCACAGCTTTGAGTGGTACATAAACCTAACTTGACTTTGCTTCAAAGCTTTAGTCAAGAGACACAAAACACTCTTGCTTCAAAGCTTTGAGTGGTAAAAAACCCCTTACAAACAAAACCTATTCCAAGTCACTTATCACAATGATAATTGCTTGGATTACAGTAGTTAAAACTATACAGTTCCTAATAGATCTTCAGTCAAAAGGATAAATTCCAAACAGCAGCCCTGTTGAATATATAGCAGCTGCTTCTTCAGTTAGGGTTTCCACAAAAAGCTAGGGTTAATTCCGATTGACCTTAAGACTTGGTCACAAGACTTTATCAACCAGGTTAGGTTTGAGCTAGGTTAAATCCAAAGTCCACGAGAGATTCTGTTCTGGAAAGACTGAGTCATCTTCCTGAAAAATCTCAGAATTAACCAAACTGCATAACTGATAGATTAGAACAGGATGTCTTAACATTTGTTATGACATCTGAATTCCTGTTTACTAGTTTTGGTAAATGTGATCATTTTGCAAAATGCTCAGATACACACTCATAAACATCAGTACCTGTATGCCACTATTTTTCTGCAAAGGTACCTAATAAACCAGTACCTAATAAATCAGAATGTTATGACATCATTCATGACATTCACACACCTGGTTTTACCAAAAATACATGCCAATAACTAAACACCTACAAACTCCCCCTTTGGCAGATTTTTGGCTAAAGCCCCTAAGCAATCAGAGATAGAAGCATAATAAATGTGACTGCAGAAAAATATAGTGTTTATCAAGTAATTAGCCACATAATATCTCCCCCTCTTTAGCCACAAATGGGCCAAAGATACATGTTCTTAAAAGTTATACAGTCATCCCAAACAAAGTAGTAAAAACAACAACTAAAGTCTAAACACACTTGCAAACTCCACTAGGAACCAGCATCAACTCCACCAACCTTTAAGCACTGTCATCAGACTCAGAAGGTTCGGGCTTCTTCCTTTTCTTGTGAGCAATATCAGCATTCTTCTCTTTGTCTGATGTCTCAACATCCTTAGAGACATCTGGATTTGTTTCAGCATTTGAACTTTCTTGATTTAAAGGAACAGAAATGCCAGGAACTAAGTGGTTCTCATTCAGAATTCTTGTAACAATTTTAGCTATTGCTTGACGTACATAGGCTGACCCTTCCCTATTTGCAATTTCAGAGGGAACAAAAGAAGAAGGATGAGAGGGATTACCAGAGGCAGTAGCTTGGGACCTTCCTGCATGCCTTGTTCTCAGCTCTTTTACCTTGGTGGGGTTAGTTTCCACTTCTCTAAGAGGAGCGATCTCCAGGACTTCAGAATCCAGGCAAGATGAGATTGCCCTAGAATCTTGATCAGAGGAAGAGGATGAAATAGTCGTATTGGATGATGATGGTGTTTGAGACATTTTGATAGTCTTAGAAGACCAATAGCAACTGGAGAGAAAATTCTGATTGAGAGACTGGGTTTTGATGCGGAGACGAGAGGGGAAGGAGGAAAAAGGGTGTCTATTCAACTTCTTAAAAAATTTGAAGGAAATGGGAAAATATAAGTTTAACCCAATCAGAACAGACTTAACAAGCATAACTCCTTCAACCCTTGTTTTAAGCAAAATTAATTGCTACAATTCCTCATGTTGGCAAATACCCAACTTACCCCTCAAGTTTTCAAATTGATTTGCATCAAGTGCCTTGGTAAAAATGTCAGCCAGCTGTAGCTCAGTGGCAACATGTTCCAGTTTAATTGTCTTCTCTTCTACAAGGTCTCTAATAAAGTGATGTCTTATGTCAATATGTTTGGTCCTACTATGCTGAATGGGATTCTTGGAAATGTTGATTGTACTCAGATTGTCACAGTACAATGTCATAACATCTTGTGTGACATTATACTTAGTAAGCATCTGTTTCATCCAGATCATTTGAGAACAACTACTACCAGCTGCAATGTATTCAGCTTCAGCAGTAGAGAGAGACACACAATTCTGTTTCTTGCTGAACCAGGAAACCAGATTATTTCCCAAGAAGAAACATCCTCCAGAGGTGCTTTTTCTATCATCAGCACTACCAGCCCAATCAGCATCACAATAACCAGTCAGAGTTGGTTCACAGCCATGAGAATATAGCAAACCATAGTTGTAAGTTCCACTCACATACTTCAAAATTCTCTTCACTTGGTTGATATGACTGACTTTAGGATCAGCTTGGTATCTTGCACAAACTCCAACAGCAAAAGCAATGTCAGGTCTGCTGGTTGTTAAGTACAGCAAACTTCCTATCATGCTTCTGTACAGACTTTGATCCACCTTAACCCCACTTGAATCTTTGGAAAGCTTTAAATGAGTTGGAGCAGGAGTCCTTTTGTGACTGGCATTCTCCATACCAAACTTCTTTACAATGTTCTTTGTATACTTGCTTTGAGATAAAAAGATTGAGTCCTCCATCTGTGAGACTTGCAGTCCAAGAAAATAAGTCAGTTCTCCCATGAGACTCATTTCGAATTCAGCCTGCATCTGGTCAGCAAAATGTTTAACCATAGGTTCTGACATTCCTCTAAACACTATGTCATCAACATATATTTGGGCTACCATCAACTTCCCTCCTTCAATTTTGACAAAGAGGGTTTTGTCCAAGCCTCCTTTTCTGTACCCTTTGTCTGAGAGAAATTTTGTTAACCTGTCATACCATGCTCTAGGAGCTTGTTTCAGGCCATATAGAGCTTTTCTCAATTTGTAGACATGATCAGGGTGGTTTGGATCCACAAAGCCTTTAGGCTGTTCCACATAAGCTTCCTCATTCAAGTACCCATTTAGAAAGGCACTTTTCACATCCATCTGAAATAACTTGAACTTCAGAAGACAAGCAATTGACAATAGGAGTCTGATTGATTCCAGCCTGGCTGCAGGTGCAAAGGTTTCATCAAAATCAACCCCTTCAACCTGAGTGTATCCTTGAGCAACAAGTCGTGCCTTATTCCTGGTGAGAACTCCTTCAACATCTGATTTGTTCTTGAAAATCCATTTTGTGCCAATGATGTTAGTTCCTTCAGGTCTAGGAATTAGTTCCCAAACTTCATGTTGCTTGAATTGGTTCAATTCATCTTGCATTGCTCCAATCCAGTATTCATCAGTTAAAGCTTACTTGACATTTCTTGGTTCAATTTTAGACACAAAACAAGAGTTTGAGATGATTTCTCTAGATCTTGTAATGACTCCACTGTTGGGATCTCCTATGATGAGCTCTTTTGGATGATCCTTCTGAATTCTGATGGAAGGGATCTTGCTAGCTTCCTTTGATTCAGATTCTGCTGTGGTGGTGTTGGGTAGATCATTCTGTTAAGTTGAAGTCTCAAAGAATGTCTCAACATTACAAGGGACATCTATTTCCTCATGATAATCATCAATTATGACATTTATTGATTCCATCATGGCTTTGGTCCTGGAATTGAATACCCTATAAGCTCTGCTGTTTGAGGAGTATCCTAGAAATATGCCTTCATCACTTTTAGGGTCCAATTTTCTTCTTTGTTCACGATCTACCAGAATATAGCATTTGCTACCAAACACATGCAAGTACTTCACAATTGGTTTTCTTCCTTTCTAGAGTTCATATATGGTGGATGAGGTTCCCTTTCTCAAGGTGACCCTGTTATGGACATAGCAGGCTGTATTCATAGCTTCAGCCCAAAAATACATAGGAAGTCTTTTGGCATGTATCATTGCTCTGGAAGATTCCTGTATGGTCCTGTTTTTTCTTTCCACAACTCCATTTTGCTGAGGAGTTATAGGAGAAGAAAATTCATGACTAATTCCTTCTGAGGAACAGAATTCATCAAACTTGTTGTTTTCAAATTCCTTGCCATGATCACTTCTGATTCTGACAATACACCCTTCTTTTTCTCTTTGAATTCTTTTGCACAATTCTTTAAAAACTTCAAATACATCAGATTTTTCCCTAATGAAGTTAATCCAGGTGAATCTGGAAAAATCATCCACAACAACATAGGCATATCTTTTTCCACCAAGACTCTCCACCTGCATTGGTCCCATCAGATCCATATGAAGAAGTTCTAGAACCTTAGAGGTGGTCAGATGTCTTGACTTTGGATGTGACATCCTAGTCTGCTTACCAACCTGACATTCACCACAAACTCTCCCTTCATCAATTTGCAGTCTTGGAATCCCTCTGAATGCCTCCATGGAGATAATCCTTTTCATTCCTCTTAGATGAAGATGGCCAAGTTTCTGGTGCCACAGTTTCACCTCTTTTTCTTCTTTGGCAATGGAACACACAGTGGAGAAATTAGTGTTCTCAGGCTCCCACAAGTAACAGTTGTCTTTAGATCTTACTCCTTTCATTACAACTTCTTGTTTTTCATTAATTACAAGACATTCATATTTTGAGAAATTGACCTTGAATCCTAGATCACACAATTGACTGATACTAATGAGATTAGCAGTCAGGCCTTTTACCAGTAGTACTTCATTCAGGTTTGGAACTCCAGGGCAGTCCAAATTACCAACTCCTTTGATTTCACCTTTAGCACCATCTCCAAAGGTCACAAAATTAGTGGTGTGAGGTTTAACATTATTGAGGAGGTTCTTGATTCCAGTCATGTGCCTATAACACCCACTGTCAAAGTACCAGTCTTCCTTTGCAGAGACCCTCAGGGAAGTGTGGGCTATCAGGGCAGTAGCCTTTTTCTTCCATTTAGGAGTATGTGGTACCTTTTTAGACTTAGGTTTGACACCTGAGTTCTGATTAGGGTATCCATGCAATCTGAAGCAGAAAGGCTTTATGTGGCCATACCTCCCACAATGATGACATCTCCATCTTTGGTACCTTTTCTTCATACGTCTCTGTTCCTGATGTTGAGAGTTATGTTGAGACATCTGCTTTGACATTTGTTTATTAGACCTGATCTTCTTGTCTGAACCTGATTCCTTTGCTGCCACAAATCCTAGACCAGACTTGTTTCCCACAGTTTGTCCAACCTGAAGGATTTCTTCCAATTTGTCTGTTCCATTTGTCAGCATCTTGACAGATTTGGTCATCTGGTTTAGTTTTGAGTTCATCATTTGAACTTCCCCTTCTAGATGACTTATAGTTTCAAGGTCTGCCCTTTTTTCAGCCTCCAGCTTTATGATGAGTTTTGATTGTTTCTCATTTTGCACACAGACTTCAGTACTTCTGATACACAATTTCTTGTAAGTATCAGCCAGTTCTTCAAATGTTACTTCCTCATCACTAGTGTCACTTTCAGAGGTACAAACACCAGTTAGTGCAATAACTAGTTTGGCAGATTCTTCTTCAGAATTACTTTCTGAATCACAGTCAGACCAGGTAACAGTCATTCCTTTCTTTTGTTTCTTAAGAAAGGTAGTACCTTCAGCTCGAATATGCCCATATCCTTCACAACCATGGCATTGAATTCCTCTGCCTTGATTTCCCTTCTCTTCTGACCTTAGTCTTCTGCTGGAACTGTCAATGTCAGAGGGGATGTTATGAACATTAGACCTTGACTTTGGATCTATTCTTTTGATAAGTTTGTTGAATTGTCTTCCAAGCATGGCTATAGCTTCTGAGATATTTTCTACTTCATCCTCCTTGTTTTCAACATCAGTGTTGGATACAAGTGATATGCTCTTGTTCTTCTTGTCACCATTTTCAGTGATCCCCATCTCAAAAGTATAAAGAGACCCAATGAGTTCATCCACTTTCAACTTGCTGATATCCTGGGCTTCTTCTATAGCAGTTACCTTCATTGCAAATCTTTTAGGCAAGGATCTGAGAATCTTTCTCACCAGTTTTTCTTCTGACATCTTTTCTCCCAATGCTCCTGAGGTGTTGGCAATCTCCAAGATGTTCATGTGAAACTCATGAATGGTTTCATCTTCCATCATTTTTAGATTCTCAAACATGGTAGTCAGCATCTGAAGCCTTAACATTTTTACTTTGGAAGTGCCCTCATGGGTAGTTTTGAGAGTGTCCCAAACTTCCTTGGCCAGTTCATATTGATGTACTAGTCTGAATATGTTTCTATCAATTCCATTGAACAAGGCATTTAAAGCTTTGGAATTACCCAGGGCTAACTCATCTTCTTCTTTACTCCATTCTTCCTCAGGCTTCAGACTGATTGTCCCATCTTTCTCAGTTATGGTGGGATGGTTCCATCCTTTGTCAGCAGCTCTCCAAGCCTTTTTGTCCAGAGATTTTAAGAAGGCAATCATACGAGGTTTCCAGTAGTCATAATTTGTTCCATCCAGAATGGGTGGTCTATTTCCAAAAACTCCTTCTTTGTCCATAGTGCCAGAAAGTGATATCCCTAGATCTCACCCAGTAATACAGGAAGGGTGCCTGCTCTGATACCAATTGAAATTCTGGCTGCAGATACTCAATGTCACGTTCAATGTTATGACACCGTATCTGACTTTCTATAAGACAGTAAATACAGAAACAATAAAGAACACAGTCAATTGTTTACCCAGTTCAGTGTGCAACAACACCTACTCTGGGGGCTACCAAGCCAGGGAGGAAATCCACTATAAGAGATATTAATTCAGGAATAAACCAACCAGTTTATCTCCTTCACTTAAGACCTACCCAATGCAACTTCAATCTAAGTACAACTTAAACCTGAGTTCCTACTCACTCCCCCTCAATCACAGCAGTGATACTTAAAACAATTGACTAATGAATTAATGAAGACACTCTTCAACACATACACTTGATTATACTTCACAGCTTTTTAATCAAGCAACACAAACACTCTTGCTTCACAGCTTTGAGTGGTACATAAACCTAACTTGACTTTGCTTCAAAGCTTTAGTCAAGAGACACAAAAAACTCTTGCTTCAAAGCTTTGAGTGGTACAAAAACCCTTACAAACAAAACCTATTCCAAGTCACTTATCACAATGATAATTGCTTGGATTACAGTAGTTAAAACTATACAGTTCCTAATAGATCTTCAGTCAAAAGGATAAATTCCAAACAGCAGCCCTGTTGAATATATAGCAGCTGCTTCTTCAGTTAGGGTTTCCATAAAAAGCTAGGGTTAATTCCGATTGACCTTAAGACTTGGTCACAAGACTTTATCAACCAGGTTAGGGTTGAGCTAGGTTAAATCCAAAGTCCACGAGAGATTCTGTTCTGGAAAGACTGAGTCATCTTCCTGAAAAATCTCAGAATTAACCAAACTGCATAACTGATAGATCAGAACAGGATGTCTTAACATTTGTTATGACATCTGAATTCCTGTTTACTGATTTTTCTAAATGTGATCATTTTGCAAAATGCTCAGATACACACTCATAAACATCAGTACTTGTATGCCACTATTTTTCTGCAAAGGTACCTAATAAACCAGTACCTAATAAATCAGAATGTTATGACATCAGTCATGACATTCACACACCTGGTTTTACCAAAAATACATGCCAATAACTAAACACCTACAATTTTGACCAAAAAGTCAAAGTCTGACTTTTCAGTATACAGTCAAAAATTGATCAATTGACTGGAAAATTCATCTGTCAATCTTGTGCAATTGGGATCTTTTGAACTTATTGAACATGTCAAGACAATCCCATGGGTTCCTTGAGTCCATATGTGAGCTTGGTTTGCCATTGGCTAGGTCAAACAGTCAAAAATTGCCTTTGTGCAGTCAAAACCCTAAAAATGACCATTTTGCCCTTTTGGTGATCTGATCAAATTTCTTGTGGAATTGTGATCCAAACTTGACCAAATGGTTTATATGAGTTCAATATGTTGATGTGGGTCAAAAATCATGAGGTTTGACTGTCAATTAGCCACAGTTGACTTTTTCCCCAATACAGCTGATTTCTAGGTCAACTGTCCAATTGACTAGGCAAAGATTAAAATCAAGGCTTGAAACTTGGTATGGATAAACTTGGGAGTCCAATATGAAGCATGAAAGTCATCTTAGGCATTTTAGGTCAAAACATCTTTGTGCAAACTCAAACCCTAATTTGGGTCAATAGTGCAAGGAGAGGTCTCGAGCAGAGGAAACCCTAACTGGATCTTGAGTTCCAAGGGTCTTGTGGTGAGAAAATGTTGAGGAAATGGGAGGGAAAATTTTGGGGTACAACAGTTGCCCCTGTTCAATCTTCTTGAACCTGAAGAGTTAGATTGGCAAGTTTGCCTTTCGCGGCTCGAAGGTAAAAGGAGATTGGACACTAGAGTGCCCGGAAATTTGCACTCGCATGCTGGAGTACCAGCAATGTGATGGCAGGAATAGGCTTATAGATGCCATTTGGAGAGATGGTGGATAGGAGGATGGGCTTATAGATGCCATCTGGAGACGTGACAGAACCTTGTCGGGAATGGGCTTATATATGCCATTTGGAGGTGTTGATCGCGTAAGAGATTCCTTAGCGAGAACTTACGTACTTTGAGAAGGGAAGATGTTTCCTGGCTTGTTACAGGTGTTGATCTTCAAACTCTTCATGCAGATATGCCCTGGCTAGATACAGGAGTCGAATCAGGAACTGTTGTCGACAGATATGCCCTGGCTGGATACAGGAATCAAATCTGGAATTGTCGTCTACAGATATGCCCTGGCTGGATACATGAATCGAATTTGGAATTAGTTGCTCACAGATGTGCCCTGGCTGGATACAGGAATCGAATCTGGAATTAGTTGCTCACAGATGTGCCCTGGCCGGATATAGGTATCGAATCTGGAATTGCAAAAGGTTGGTATAGATAGCTTTCCTGGCTGGATACAGGTGTAGACCTCTGACCTGAGAATGAAAGATAATGTTCTGGCCTGTTACAAGGGTTGATCTTCAAAATCTTCATGCAGATATGCCCTGGCTAGATGCAGGTATCGAATCTACAATCAATCACTCACAGATGTGCCCTGGCTAGATACAGGAATCGAATCTGGAATTGCGACAGTTGATAGTAATCATCCTTGGATTGACTTTTCCTGAAAAGGCAAAACATTAGTTGTATGCAATGTCATGATGTATGAAATGCATGATGTCATGATACTCAAAATGAGATAGTGTTGTATGCACTCTGTCATGTATGTAAGCAGGATGTATGAAATGCGAAATGTCTATGAATGTATTTTCGTCTAGGAAAGTAAATCCTTGACGACTGGTTGGGGAATCAAATCCGGGGCTGATATTGAAGAGTAGAGTTCTTTGCTTCCGCTGGGGATAATGGTTGCAAGAATAAACCGGTAGGAGAAGATGACTCCGTTGGGGAATAAACTTGTTGGGGAAATTACTCTGAGGGGAATTACTCTGTGGGAAGAGATACTTCGCTGAGGTTTTGATGAGAGCTGCACTGGGGATTTCAACGATAGACTCCGCCGGGGATTTCAATGATAAACTCCGCTGGGGAACTTGATGAACTCCGCTGGGGATAGGAAGAATTTCGCCGAGGACGGACTTTCCGTGGTAATCAGCTGAGGATAACCCAGTTATAAGCTCTTGTGAGGAATAACTTTGAATAAAGTCTGGGAGGGACGTCCGTACTCTATAGGGGATAAGCTTCCAGAATCTATTGGGGATAAGCTCCAAGACCTGCTGGGGATATGGATTCCACTCTCCTGGGGAAACTTTTCAGATAGACTGGGGGATAGTATTCCGCCGGGGAACAACCTTATATTAAGACTGCCGGGGATGCTTGCTGAGGAATGCCTATAATCTGCTGGGGAATGTTGAGATCTTCTGGGGATGCTCAACTTCCTTAAGGCTGACAGTGGATTATCTCTGCTTGGGGAGAGTATTGCTGACTTGCTGGGACTACTCTGTGGGGAATTGAGGTAACCTGGTTTCATTCTTCAGCTGAACTTACCTTGGTACCTTGGTGGACAGAGCAACTAGACTGCTTGGACAATTCAAAATTGCCCCTGTTTCTGATGTCACCTGTAATTAATCCTTTGTTTCGCATGTGAATATTTATGATCTAGCAATTTAATGTCAAATGCATATAACAAAAATGAACATTGGACGTTCTTCGCAAAATAAAACAGAAAAAGGAAAAACAATGGATAATTTGTCTGAGAAATTGAATTTGTATTGATTTTGAAATTTGCCCGAAAATAGGCGTTTTCGTACAAGAGGCTGACGTCCTAGTATGAGAACGCCGCCGAACAACATAGAGTTTATACAAATTTGAAAAGGAAACAAAACAGCTATGTGAAGAATAATCCCACTGGGTTTCAACTCTACTATCGCCTTTATGTCTTCAAGCGTCTCATCACTTTGTTGCTTAGTCGAAGATGAAGCTGATTGATCGATGCCGAAGTCCGAGCCCTGATAGTTGATAATTGATGCCGAATTCTGGATGCAAGGTGATCCAATGAGACATAATGTTACGCTTTATCCCTAACTTTTGTCTGGACCGCCCTTTCGGGTTTTCAGTCCACCGGGATACCCATTTTTGCCCAAGCCGCCTTTTCAGGTTTTCGACTTGCCGGGTGTACAGATTTTTCATTTCATACCTTATTTTTGCTCGAACCCTTTTGGTTCGCCGGGAAGCCCTTATTTTTGCCTAGGTGTGTCAACCTAGCGGGTCCTTAGTTCACGCGTAGTATCTTTTTACTATGTTTGCATTGGCGGGGTGAGGAAGGTCGTCACCATCCATGGTGGTTAGAATCATAGCTCCTCCTAAGAAGATATGTTTAACCACAAATGGCCCTTCGTACGTAGGGGTCCATTTGCCCCGGGGATCACTTTGAGGAAGAATGATGCGCTTGATTACCAGGTCTCCGACTTGATACTCTTGTCGTCTGACCTTCTTGTTAAATGCCCTGATCATCCGTTTTTGGTACGTCTGACCATGACAAATAGCAGTGAGTCTCTTTTCGTCAATTAGGTTTAATTGATCAAGTCGAGTCTGGATCCAGTCATCTTCGCTCAAGTCTGCATCCTTCATTATCCGGAGAGAGGGTATCTGGACTTCAATAGGCAAGACTGCCTCCATGCCATAGACCAAAGAAAAGGGAGTTGCCCCTGTTGACGTCCGTGCTGAGGTACGGTACCCATGAAGAGCAAACGGTAACATTTCGTGCCAATCTTTATAGGTCACTGTCATCTTCTGCACAATCTTTTTGATGTTCTTATTTGCTGCTTCTACAGCCCCATTCATCTTCGGCCGGTAAGGTGAAGAGTTGTGGTGTTGTATCTTGAATTGCTCGCAGAGCTCAGTGATCATCTTGTTGTTAAGATTGGTACCATTATCCGTAATGATCCTTTCAGGTATACCGTATCGACAGATCAGGTTGTGCCGAATGAAACGTGCCACGACGCTCTTGGTCACGGTGGCGTAGGAAGTTGCTTCAACCCATTTTGTGAAGTAATCAATCGCTACCAGGATGAAGCGATGCCCGTTGGATGCCGTCGGTCTGATTTCGCCGATCATATCAATGCCCCACATTGCAAAAGGCCAAGGTGCCGTCAAGATGTTCAGAGGAACCGAAGGAATGTGCACCTTATCAGCATAGATCTGGCATTTGTGACACGTCCGAGAATGTTGATAACAGTCGACTTCCATTGTGGACCAGAAATATCCTGCCCGAAGGATTTTCTTTGCCATGGTATGCCCACTGGAATGTGTTCCGAACGTACCTTCATGAAGCTCTGCCATGATCTTTTCTGCTTCAGTCTTATCCACACAACACAGTAAGGTTGAATCATGGTTTCGTTTGTACAGAATGCCGTTGCTGAGGAAGAACTTTGCCGCGAATCTTCTCAGGAACTTCTTGTCATTAACAGATGCACCTTCGGGGTATTCTTGAGCTTCCAAGTACCTCTTCACTTCGTGATACTAGGGTTTCTCTGTTACCTCTTCGGCCTCAAGATCACAGCAATATGCAGGTTCATCCAATTTCCAGATAATGATCCGGGGCGCCTTGTTGTCCCATTTAACTTTGAGAATAGAAGACATTGTAGCCAACGCGTCCGCTAACTGATTCTCCTCTCTTGGGAAGTGTTCAAAAGTTATCTCTTCGAAGTGGGGAAGCAATGTCAACACATACTCCTTGTAAGGAATAAGATTTGGGTGTTTCGTATCCCACTCGCCTTTGACCTGATTGATCACGAGAGCGGAATCTCCGAAGACACTCAGAAACTTGATCCTTAAATCGATTGCAGCTTGAAGACCCATGATACATGCCTCATACTCCGCCATGTTGTTGGTGCAGTTGAAACATAACCGGGCAGTAAGTGGGGTATGAGTGCCTTTAGGGGATATGATCACGGCACCGATACCATTACCCAAAGCGTTTGAGGCTCTGTCAAAGTGCATAGACCATCGGGATCCTTCCTCAGGCCCTTCATCCGGTCCAGGTACTTCACAATCAGTTACTACCATGATATCTTCGTTTGGAAATTCAAAGTTCAACGACTGGTAATCGTCCACTAGTTGGTGTGCCAAATGGTCTGCCAATACACTTCCCTTGATTGCTTTTTGAGTCGTGTACTGGATTTCATATTCCGTCAAGATCATTTGCCATCTTGTTATTCTTCCAGACAGAGCAGGCTTTTCGAATATGTACTTGATTGGATCCATTTTTAAAATCAACAGAGTAGTGTGAGTCAACATATACTGTCTCAGCCGGCGAGCAGCCCATACCAGAGCGCAACAAGTTTTCTCGAGCAGTGAGTACCGAGTCTCACAGTCGGTAAACTTTTTGCTCAGGTAATAAATAACGTGCTCTTTTCGGCCAGACTCGTCATGCTGCCCCAGCACACCCCCCATTGAGTTGTCCAGTACTGTCAAGTATAGTATCAGAGGTCTCCCTTCAACCGGTGGCATAAGAATGGGTGGTTCTTGGAGATACTCTTTGATCTTTTCGAAAGCGGCCTGACATTCATCGTTCCAACGTACTACTTGATCTTTCTTCAGCAGCTTGAAGATTGGTTCACAGGTAGCAGTTAGATGTGAGATGAATCGGGCAATGTAGTTCAATCGTCCTAGAAAGCCTCTGACTTCTTTCTCTGTCTTGGGAGTTGGAATCTCTTGTATGGATTTCACTTTGGCAGGGTCCACTTGAATACCTTTGTCGCTCACAATGAAGCCTAGCAATTTTCCAGATCTCACCCCAAAGGTGCATTTGTTTGGGTTCAACCTTAGCTTGTACAACTTCAGACGGTCAAACAGCTTCCGTAGATGGTCAAGGTGTTCCTCCTCAGTTTGGGACCTTGCAATCATATCGTCGACGTATACTTCTATCTCGTGATGGATCATATCATGAAATAAAGCAACCATGGCACGTTGGTAGGTTGCCCCAGCATTTTTCAACCCAAAAGGCATGACCTTGTAGCAAAAAGCGCCCCACTGGGTAACAAAAGTGGTCTTCTCCATGTCTTCAGGAGCAATTTTGATCTGATTATAACCAGAGAAGCCGTCCATGAAGGAGAAAACTTTATGCTGAGCAGTATTGTCAACCAGAACGTCGATATGAGGCAGAGGGAAATCATCCTTGGGGCTGGCCCTGTTCAAATCCCTGTAATCAACACACATCCGAACCTTACCATCTTTCTTTGGCACCGGAACCACGTTGGCAATCCACTGAGGGTAAGAAGTCACTGCTAGAAACCCGGCATCAAATTGTTTCATAACCTCAGCTTTGATTTTCTCGGACATCTCTGGACGCATACGACAGACCTTCTGTTTTACCGGAGGGCAGTCTTCCTTGGTAGGCAGGTGATGAACCACAATTTCGGCATCCAAACCAGGCATGTCTTTGTAAGACCAAGCAAAGATTTCCATGTAGTCATGCAGCATCTGAATCAACCGCTGTTTCACACTGAGCTCTAGGTTAGCACCAATCTTGACTTCCTTTCTGTCTGTCTCAGTACCCAGATTTACCGTTTCCACTGGCTCTTCATGTGGCTGAATGGCCCTCTCTTCCTGGAGTAGCAGTCTTGCAAGTTCGCCAGGCACTTCACAATCATCTTCACCTTCGTCTTCGGCTAAGTTGATCGGATTTTCGAAGTCATAACTGGCAGTAGCAGAGTCGTTACCAGTGAGATCCAGAGTGGATTGGAACCTGTATAAGTGAGTGTGTGTAAATATAGCTGTTTTGCAATATATGATAAAGAAAGAAAAGGAGCACAAGATTTGAAATGCAACAAACGTCCAATGTTTTGATTAATGATATATGAAAATGTCATACAAA
The DNA here is from genome assembly GCA_948472305.1 of Vicia faba. NCBI lineage: Eukaryota > Viridiplantae > Streptophyta > Magnoliopsida > Fabales > Fabaceae > Vicia > Vicia faba. The sequence goes on along the minus strand of OX451736.1, from coordinate 1,025,871,840 downwards.
AAGCCCTCACAAATGGAGCCATAGTGCCCCGGGTAGGACACCGAGCCATAAAAGTTTCAACATATTGTTTGTTACAAATTGAAAACAAAAGAGTTCATTACTGAGTGACAAAAGTAATAGGTGTGAAGTCTTTGGCAGTCCAGTTTCTTGGTCCACTGTCGGTTGTTGGGTAGATCCAGCTGTCAAATTCTGATTCCTTCACGTCGTCTTCAATAACATTCACTCCTGGGTTGGTGATGAACACAGGAGGTCTTCCAATCCTTGCTTTGCGAACAGCCCTCTGAGCCTCTACAGTGAAGCCTAAGCCAAACTTGTCAGTTTTTGGAGTGAAGTCAAGAAGTCGGCCCCAGTTTGTGCACTCACCTTTCTCAATCAAGCCCGGGCATCCTTTAAGGAAGCCATCTTCAAAGGAGGGTTTTCAATCACAGTTTCAGCTGATGCCAATGTCTGAGGCACCTCTTAAAAGTGTTGAAAGGGGGTTTCAATGAATTCCCCGTCCATTTCTATGTACCGGAACGAATTAAGGTGGCTGACCATATACTCTTCTTCTCCCTGAACTGTAACAATCTTTCCTCTGACTGGGTACTTAAGCTTCTGATGCAGTGTGGAGGTCACAGCTCCAGCCTTGTGGATCCACGGACGGCCCAGCAAACAAGAGTATGATGGACGGATGTCCATCACATAGAAAGTAGAATCAAGAACTTGAGAACCAACCCTGATTGGGATGTCAACTTCACCATGTACCATCCTTTTCGAACCGTCAAAGGCTCAGACAACAATGTTACTGGGCTTGAGCTCCAGACCCTCACAATCCAATCTGTCTAGGGCCTTCTTGGGAAAGACATTCAATGAATAACCGGTGTCTACCAACACATGGGCAAGAGTAGTGCCCCTGCATTCAATAGAGACATGCAGGACGTCATTATGGTTCTTTCCTTTTGCAGTCAGATCGGCGTCAATGAAGCCCAAACCATTATCAGCAGTCAAGTTAGCCACACAATCAGTAAATTGATCAGCAGACGTTTCTTGTGGCACATGGGCCGTCTTCAGGAAGGAGATCAGGGCCTTGGCACGGGCCTCTGAACACAACAAAAGTGATAGCATAGAAATCTTTGATGGGGTGTGCCCCAACTGCTCAACTACGTTGAAATCACTTTTCTTGATAATCTTGAGGATCTCCTCCATCTCTTGCTGGGAGGCTTCAACAGTGGTTGTCTTCGGCGCCTCCTTCAGGGCAGGAAAATCAATAGCAATCCCTTTGCCCCGAGCGTTAGAGGACTCGGCAGCAGGGGTAGAAACATGAACTTGATTAGGAAGTGGAACATGCACACTTGCAGGTGTGATGATAAGGGGTTTCTGAATAGCTGGTGGCGCAATATATGGTGAGAACAACCTACCACTGCGAGTAATTTTGGCAGGCCCAGTGATGTTACTGATACCGGTACTTGTATCAAACTATTGCTTCACTCCAAGAACATAAACGTCTGCCCCATAGTGCCACGGGACAGCTTTGTCGGACGTATATGGGAGGGGCCCCGAAACAGTAATAATGATAGGAGCAATCTTCTGAGTGGACATGATTTTGACGGGCTTCTTTGAAGGAGCCTTAGGAGGTTTGTTGAAGATAGTGACGATAGAAACTTCTTTGGCAGGGGCAGCAGGAACGGCAATCTTCTCGAACAAGATTTCTTTGCTATCCATCAGGCTTTGGATACCTGATTTCAGCAAAGGACAACCAAAAGGCGAAACAACACATAGAAGGCAATCTTCACCACATCCCAGAAATAAACCGGCTAGCAACAAATTCCTTTTAACAGTTGATAACGGAGTAACAATCTCTTCCACGGAGGCTACATATCGGTCTTCTTCCACGGCACTCACTCCATGCTGGGGCATGGGAGCGGTCACAACATTGGGTCTTTCGAGCGCCTCAAACTGTATTTCTTTAGCATCAATAAGGTCTTGAACCTTATTCCTCAGAGCCCAGCAATCGTCCGTAGTATGCCCGGGGCTATCAGAGTGATAAACGCAACGGGCGTTGGGGTTATACTTTGGAGAAGCTGTGTTTACTACCTTCAGAGCTTCTTTGACAGTTACCAGGTTGGTTGACAGTAGTTGCGGCAAAATCTGAGACAGGGTCATACTGAGCCGAGTGTATTGTCTTTTGGGCCTCTCACCCCTTGGCTGGTTGAACTGTTGAGGAGCAGCAACAGGCTTTGAAATTACCAATGCATTGATAGCTTGGCGGCGTTCCGGCTTAACTTGTCTTCTAGGACCATAAACAGCACTAGCTTCCTTTTTGAAAGGCTTCTTTTCAGTACTAGCAGCGGCACCTTTCTGTATCTTCCCCGACTTGATACCAACTTCTATCCTCTCACCAGTCAAGATCAAATCTGTAAACCCAGCAGAAGAATTACCAATCAGATGGTTAAAGAATGGACCAGACAAGGTCCCTAAGAACATGTCAACAAGTTTACGGCCAGTCAACGGTGGCTGCACCCTGCCAGCCAAGTCTCTCCACTTTTGCACATACTCCTTGAATCCTTCGCCCGTCCCCAGTGACATACCCTGAAGTTGAGTACGCGTAGGAGCGAGGTCAGAATTGTACTGATATTGTTTATAAAATGCGGTGGCCAAGTCTTCCCAGTTTTGGATACTGGCTCCATCCAGCTGATAGAACCACTCGAGTTGAGCCCCAGAAAGGCTATCCTGAAAGAAATGGATCCAAAGGTTCTTGTCTGCAGTGTAAGGTTGGATCTTCCTTACATATGATCTGAGATGCATCTTCGGGCAGGATAGCCCGTCATACCTTGCAAAAATTGGCACTTTGAACTTCGGGGGGATCAGAATTCCAGCAACTAATCCCAAATCTTTGAAATCTAATCCAGGAACTCTCTGCAGCTCCATAGCTGCCAACCTGTCTTCTAAGCCTTTGTACTTATCATCGGCGGGCGGGTATTGTTGATCAGAGTAGTCTTCGTCCTCTTCAGCCTCCTCTTCTTCAACTTCGGATTCGGAAGGTACCGCAACCGCATTCCCTTTACTGGTTCCCTCTTCAGATGTAGGGGGAAATTCAAGCACTCTTATGGCTTCACTCTCAAACCTTCTTCCTAGGGTAGCCACCCCGATTCTCTTCTTCTTCTTTTTCACTTGCTCTTTGTTCCCCAGTGTTGTACCCCAAAATTTTCCCTCACATTTTTCCCCAAGAAATCTCAGCTTCAGACATTTCCTGATTTTTCAAACTGGCTCAAGAATCGGACAAACGGACTTTTCTTGACAGTCAAGCAAAATTAGGGTTTTTACTGATTTTCAGAGCTCTGGATTGTTTCATACAGTTGGATTAGGGTTTGGGATGATTTTTGGTTCAATTGTGATCAGGCGAGCATTATTTGGCATTTAATCAGGAGTTAAGGTTTTATGGGCATATTCTCAGAAGAATTTAAATTCCACAGCACTTCGCAGTTTATTCCGAGATTCGGGTTAAATTCGCATTGTTTTGATTTAATCAGTAAAAGAGACAGTGGTTTGAATTCATGTGGTTTTCTTTGAGCCAGTCAAATACAGTATGCAGTATTGGATTCACAGTGTTTATGACAAATCAGTGAAGAAGGAATGCGTTTGATCAGTCCATTTGGGTTAACTGCTGCTTTGCTTTGGATATTGGAAGAGACAGGTTTAATTGATCAATATTGTTTTTATTTAAGTTATTTATTATTCTAAAATTGAATGATTGAAATTTATTTTTCAATTGTTTTAATTCAAAGAATTTTAAATAAATAAATAAACAATAAAGAAAGAAATTTAGAATTAATTGGATAATTTAGATTTTTATTGATATTTGAATTATTTGTACAAATTGTTGTTTATAATTTAAATTACAAACAATAATATACATTAATTTAAATATTAAATAAAATAAAAAAAGCTATCCTATTTTCTAATATTCTTCATTCTTCACTCCGCTCCGGTGCTCCATTTTTTATCTGCAAAAAGAAAAGAAGAAAAGTCAGAAAGCAGTTAATTAAAGACAGTTAAAATTTGCTCATCATTAGAGGTCACTGACTGGGATCAGTTGACCCTCTCTGCAAATCACGGGATTTCTCCCGGTTCACAGAGAGGGAAGATTTTTATTCATGAATGCAAATGTCAAATGCATAATTTCTAAAAGTTCAAACTGCAAACTTCCAATTCAAACTAAACTGAAAAGTCCAATTCCCACTTAAAATGCCAAAGATATCAAAGAAAATCAAGGAAGTACAATTTGCTGTCACAAGTACTCAAAAGCTGTCAAAGAAGATTTTGGAAAAGATATCAATAAAAGCATACAAGCTGTCAAAAGAGATAAAGAGGATGCAGTCAAGAAATGTGTTATGCAAGCTAAAATCTTAAATCATCACTTCCCATCATAGCCCCTTCAGAAAAGTACAGGGAAAGCATAGTTTAATATTAAAAACTGTACTGAGAGAAATCAAAAGAAGAGAGATAAAGGCAGCAAGGCAGGTTTTCAGGCAAAGCAGGATAAGGAGGAGAAAAATATACAAAACTCCAAAAAAACTGATAAGTAAAAGGAGAGAAGAGATGCACACAAGATAACTTGTCAAGGCCCCATACTGTCAAAGCCCATCAACCTGCAGTCCATAAACTGAACAACCAAACACAGTACCTACAAAACTGATGCCTCAAACCCATCCAAAAAACCAGAATAAACACAACACAGTTCAAGAAGGATAGAAAAGAGAAAGATATACAAAACTCAGAGCCTGCATCATATTTGAAAGCACACAACCTCAAGCTTCAAACTGATAACCTGCTAGGCCATCAAACAAGTTTCAAAAACTACCCAAAACCTGCTAATGCCCTGAACCTGCCCAACCACATAACCTGATAAACCAAGTGCAGAACCAATACAAAAGCACATAACTCACCACCTGCCTACAACCCTGTTAAGGCCACAAAACCCACCATAACTTGCAACCTGTCATAACCTCACAAAAACCTGAACCTGTGGAACATACAAACACACAAATTGAACTACCAAGATCCTTGTCAAACCACTACTGTCAAGCCTGAACCCCTAAAGCATAAATATACAAACCCAAAATCTGCATCGGTAAAAACCAACCAAAAACCTCATGCCAGCACCATGCCTATCAAACTCAAGGCCATAGCATCTCAAGCCTAAGCCCTCAGTAAAACATCACTGGGCAACACAAACAAGCATACAGCCACACGAGAGAAGAAGAAGAAAGAAGCGTCAAGGACATACTCAGAAGCAAACAACATCATAGGCAAAGCAACGATTCGAAGCAAGTTTTAGGCAATCCAGAAAGAAGCTAATCAAAACAATACAGTTGTTTCAACCATAGCACATCCAGCAACAAAAATTCAAAAGCATCAAGGGCCTCAGAAGCAAGCTTCATCATAGGCAAGGCAGCAAATGTTCCAAAACATTCAAAAATCATTCAGAACATCATCATTAAAATCATAGCATCCAACATAAGCAACAAGCACGCAACTATAGAGAGAGCAAAGAGAAGAGATAAAGTATTGAAAGGGTTTTCAGGGAAAAGGTCTATCATCATCAAACCCTAGAAAAACGGCGAAAAGATAAAAGTACCAAACTTTCCCAAGCTAACTTCCAGAATCGTCACATTTCTCTCCGCCGTTCCGGCCTCCTAAAGCGTCACTCCTCCTTCTCCAAGGTCAGGTAACGAGCTTTCTACCTCTTCTCCTTCACCTCATAATAACGAAAGATCAAGTAAGAACTCAAATCAAAAACATGCAATTCGTAAAAAAGGAAAAGAGATAAGAACATAAAACGTTGGAACGAACCCTAAATCAAGAGAACGCTGAATTCACGCCATGGAGGGAAGAGAGGTATGGGGTTGACACTGGTGGCCGGAGAGGTGAGTTGCTCAGGAAGATGAAGATGGAGAAGACGAAACTCAACAAACGGTGCGTCCCAAACCCTATGCGTTACCAATTGAACAAACAAACGTGAAACCCTAATTTTGCTTTTGGATCAACTTGGGCCTTGCCCATTCTGCGTCCCTCCTAAGCCCATAAGATTTTCACTTCTAACCTAACATTATTTCACAAACACCATGTTAATACTAATACTTAAAAATACAAATATATTTTATCTAATTAAAGCTTTCTTTTCTATACTTAATTTAACTAATTTTAAAACACTAACCTCTTTTCTTTATAATTATATAAACACTCTTTTTTTTTATTACAAAACCATACAAATACTCATTTTTTATCATATATTAAAATTGAAAATACTTGTTTCCTCTTATTTATTTACTCTTTTATTTAAAATATATTTTGTACATATTATACATTTTTTATCATATATAGTTCAAATATCTTTTTAAGTATATATTTGCATAACAATAATATTATACATTTTATCATATAATTAAAATTGAACACTTTTTAATTAACATACATATTTGTACATAACAATTTAAATACATTTTTCTCTAATATTAAAATTCACAAATATTTGATTAAAATACTTTCTTTTTTATACATAATACAATTTAATTAAAATTTGAACATACCATTTAATTAAAACATTTTCTTTTGTACATAATTAAACATATAAATCAAAGATTCATTTAAAACATTTCTCTAGGTCAAAAAACCCTAATACGTTTCAATTCCACAATTCGCACTTGTACATAATCACACAATTCATATACATATACACTTGTACACTTACACAAATACATTCACATTGCCCTATACACATTTTTATCTTATATCTGTATATTCGATATTTACATTTGATCGCACATTCGATTTGGTTGTAACTTATTGGATACTATAAGTCTCATCCCCATTCATACATTTGTACCCCCACTCCCGGATACTACTTTGTAATAGCGTAGATTTTACATTCCGCAATTTACAGTTTTCCAATTATACCATGGTTAGACCTAGGGTTTGTATGTACATAAAATCAAACGCTAGATAACCTAATACAAGACAAATACATGTAATCAATACACAATCACACTTGCACCCCCTAGGGTAATCCCACATGTTGCCTTCCAAAATGGGCCATGCTTGCACGTCGAGTATCTTTGGCAAAACAAAATCAAATGATCATAAGTCTCAAAGTGTTGCCTAAACGGAATGATCATAGTCCCTTCAAAGCGAATTGCCAAAGACACTTGGCATCATTGCATTCATGGTCCATACGATGACCCGCGCCCGTCCCGAATAAACTTCCTAAATGCAAGATTGCCTACCAATTTCAATGGTAGAACAAAATTGTTAAAAGGGGTTAAAACATGACAAAAACCTTTGAGTACAATAGGGTAGACAAAACTCTTAGTTACTTGAGATCAAACTTGCAAAAACACTTGCCTTCTTTTCAAAAACCACAATCCACAACACTTTCAAACAAACTCTCAAAAACATTTGAAACATCTTTTCGAAAAGATTCACACTTTTGTAAAACACTCAAACACGAGTCAAATACATTAGTTGCCTAAAACAAGGCATCTTTTTTCCAAGACATTTTCAAAACCCACACACACACACACCATTTTTAAAGCAATCGAAAAACAAGGCAAGTGATCTAAAAAACCAAGTAACTAAGAGCCCATGGATAACCATGGATGAAAAGGGTGCTAATACCTTCCCTTTTCATAATCTACCCCCCGAACCCACGAAATATCTCAAAAGGTTTTTGCTGTGCTTTTTTAACCTTTCCTTTAGGATAAAATAAAAAGTCGGTGGCGACTCTTGCTCAACCGCACAAGTGCGAATACGAATGCAAAATACTAGTCAGTTCTCCCACCGTATCACAGAACTGGCGACTCTGCTGGGGACAATTTTTAAAGTGGGGTTACCTTAGGGTTTAGATCACTTTTGTTTTCAATTGATTGTATTGTTTGCTTTTACATTTGTGGGCCTTGTATCGGAGTTTTATAGATCCTAACCCGGATCTGGGGATACCTTCTTAGAAAGTAGCAACAAGGCTGTGAGGGAACTGTGCGGGGTATACCGACATGGTTGAAGCAGTCTGCTACGTTGATGTGGCACTTTGGTGTGTACCAGTAACCCTTGAGTTCAGTCAAGGAGAGTACGGGGCCGCCGCGTGGTGTCGCGAAGCATCAACTGACCTTAGGAACCTTAATCGAACCATCTTGGCCTTTTTAGGGTAGTGAGATAACTGACTTTGGTGCAGTCCGAGGTTGGTTGATACTCGATGCTACACTCGATTGAGGGTTGCTTTCCTGGAATATTTCGGTCGCCAGTTCAGTGGCTAAATCGAAACGATGAACAATGAAAGTAATCCAGTGATATTGGGACCTCTAGAACCCGGTTACTTTTGGTAGGACAGGTTTTAACCAACAAACTGAAAGAGGGTAGTGCCTGAACCTCATGCAGGCCTAAACCTAAGGCCTTGTTTGCTTTGTGTGAATACTGTTTGCCTGTATATACGCTTACTTGCTTCTCGCATACATGGACATAACATCATAACATCATACCATAGCATTTTGGCATTTTCAATAACCATTTCAAGGATCTCGAGGGTTCTGTTGATACAGGATCACGTCGAACCAGACGTCTATCAAGGGGCAAGAGGTCTCTCCTCTAACCAATCCAGTCAAAGATCAAGTACAACAACTTGAATCAGTGGCTATGACCCACTCGACATGGTGAGCTTGATTCTCGTGGAAGGACGTCCACCGGTACAGAGATCTCCAATCCAAGAGCAGAGTTCAACCTCTAACATTTTCTTGTGTTTACCCCAAGAGATCCTTGAAGGCATGCATCCACGTATCATGCATTGCATTTTGACAATCTTTCCTTTTTCAGGTTTCCTTACTCTCCTGCTGTTTATTTCAGCAAGAGATGGCTCTAGAAAGGTCTGTCAAAGACATCCAAGACCAGACTGCTCAGCTGCAGGAGATGTTCCTGAACTTGTCTCTGGGGCAAGAAGAGATGAAAGCTCTCCTCACCAAGGGCTTGGGGAATTCCAACAACGCCAGGAGTGATCAGATTGCGGAGCTGCAGTTTGATCTGACAACACTGAGGACTCAAATGATGGGACAGTTGGTGGGCCAGATGGCTCTCATCCAAGACCTATCTCAAAGACAAGAGGAACTCAGAGTTCTTGTCCGCCAACTGCTTCCAAACAACCAACTGGGGCAAACATCTGAGGTCGAAGAGCGAGTCACCGCTCAGCCTCCATCCACTCAAGAAGACAAGGGGAAAGCTCCTTTGCTAGCTTCAGGGTCACAATCTCATCAACAACCTCGCCAGCGTCAACGGGGCAATCAGCGTAAACAAGAAAAGTCGGGAAGACAGTTTACGGAGACTGAAATACCATCATTCTTCATACTGAAGCGCCTGTTGGAGGTCAATTTGCTTACTGTAAAGGACCCTCCTCAGAAGCTCAATATCTCCTCTCCTCACTTTAACCCCGACGCATTCTGTGTTTACCACTCCTACAGCCCGAGACACAGCACCAACGACTGTTGGGCCTTGAAGAATAAGATTCAAGATCTGATCGACATTGGGGTGCTGGAATTCATGCCAGACGGAGAGATGAAAATCTTCCGTTAAAGGGTTCTCCGCTTGAAGTGACGAAGCTCGAAGCTGAAAGACTTTTGCTTCTTTTTGAATTTTCAAAGTTGTAATTTCTTTTGCTGTCAAACAATTATCTGTTGATGTTAAACTCTGTTTTCATTAATGCATTGCATATGTTTGTCTTGAATTCATCCATTCGTTTCACTACTCTTATGCTTTTCTTTATGATATTTGACTCTTGATAAAAAGCTGCAAGCCTTTAGAGGGAGGATGATGAAACAATACCATGATCTTATACAGTATGCTTTTGAACGGACCGTGCTGATGATGTACAGGCATTTCTTTCAATTCCCAAACACTGGAGTTATAAGGAAGTTAATCCCTAGTCAACCCCTTCGAGCCAAAGAAGTAGGAGTTTCCTGTTCTAAACAATTGAAACCTTTGATATAAACCCGGGGCAGGGTAGTATCTCAGTTAATTCAAAAGAAAATGCGCATTGAAGTCGCCAACTCTCAGTTCGTAACACAACGAACAACATCGAAAAATAAAGCGTTCCTTTGGAATCAAAAGACAAGGGTGGTTCCCTATCACATAGACAGTCAATCTCTCAAAAAAGCGAAAAGCCCACTAAGCCAAAACCTATAAAGGAGGCTTAAGAAAGCTGGGGCATCCCGCTGACAGTAATCCCGAAAACGGTAACAATCAGGCAAAAGTTAGGGATAACAAATCAAAATCAAAATAGTAAGGTCATTACAAATCCTCAACAACATGAAAAGTGTTGGAAAAGAAAAAGGAGATGATGACTGTCTCCTCAAATTCAAACTGGTGAACCATCGCCCAAAAGTCGTTCCGAACTCAAAACAGAGTGCGACGCACAATTAACTGAGCTTAGGTTGAAGAACATCACGAAGAGCAGGTGGGTACAAATATACTTTGAGCCTTTATCCTTTGTTTCTTAAACCGTGAACCAGGCCACGTTACAACCCTCCAAAAGTCCTAATTGAAGCATGGGTTAGTTCGAAAGCATACTGTTACAAAAGGTATCCTGACTCCTGTAGGGCTTTGCTCTAAATCTTGTGTTAACTTGTCTTATGAAAAGTTTTCTGCTAAAAAACGCATTTTTCAAAACGAAAAAAAAACTTCGAGACAAACATAAACTTTGCATTATTCGAATATCACTGTCTGCATTTGACCCCTTTTGTTTGACAGCGAAGAAGTTCATACAGCGAATGTTTGGAGGAACGAAAACTCTCTCAGTAAGTCAAAATCACTTCAAGAGGATAACACTTCCATCAAATCCCTTATCAACAAAGGGGCATGACATGTCACAATCTAATTAACCTGGGGCAGTCCAGTCAAGGTCCAACAGATCTTTCGAAGTACAGTTAACCTGGGGCAGTCCAGTCAAGATTTCAAGAAATCTCTCAATATGCAGAGTAATCTGATTTAAGACTCCTTCTTCACCACTCGGGGCATTCGAATGTCAAAAGTGTTCAACAAATCAACTACATCATTTCCAGACTCGATACCTGTATCTAGCCAGGGCACGTCTGAAGAGTTTGAAGATTCGATTCCTGTATCCAGCCAGGGCACATCTATCAACTACAACATCTCCAGATTCGATTCCTATATCCAGCCAGGGCATATCTGTTAACCACATTTCCAGACTCGATTCCTGTATCTAGCCAGGGCACATCTGAAGAGTTTGAAGATTCGATTCCTGTATCCAGCCAGGGCATATCTACCAACTATTACATTTCCAGACTCGATTCTTGTATCCAGCCAGGGCATGTCTGAAGAATTCCAGATCAACACCTGCAACAACCCAGGAAACATCTGTGAACGACCGATTGTAGACCAACACCTGTAATAAGCCATGAATTTATCTACATCACCACTTGGGGCATTCGAATGTCAAAAGTGTTCAAAACAGATGCAGTTTTACACAAGCTCATCATCAGGGAGCCCTACACCGGTTCCTCTTCAAGACTTCTGAAACAAGTTTACGGATTCTTCCCAACAACGGATGTCAATCTACCGATTTGTTCAGACTCTTCACAATTTCTGAAACAAGTTTACGGATTCTTCCCAACAACGAAAGTCAATCTACCAACTTGTTCAGACTCTTCTCAACCTTTGAAATTAGTTTACGGACGCCTCCCAACAACGGATGCGGCTCTATTGCTGATTCAACTTCAAGATTTCTGAAAACAGTTCACGGGTTCTCCAAGTAAACGGATGTTAACCTATCACTTGTTCAGATTCTTCTCAAGACTTCTGAAAACAGTTTATGGATTCTTCCCAAGTAACGGATGTTAATCTATCAGCTTGTTCAGATGCAACCTTTGAAATTAGTTTACGGACGCTTCCCAACAACGGATGCGGCTCTATTGCTGATTCAACTTCAAGATTTCTGAAAATAGTTCACGGATTCTCCAAGTAAACGGATGTTAACCTATCGCTTGTTCAGATTAATCTCAAGCTAACCACCACGGAAGATCACGCTCGCCAAAATTCTCCCTATCCCCAGCGGAGTTCATCAAAATCCCCAGCCGAAGAATCCTCCGGAATTCAATTCCCCTCAGAGTATAAGCTTCAGCATCCCCAGCGGAGCCAGACCATTGAACCTTCTCCCCACAGAGTTTTGGGAGAACAAATCTTGAGTTCCCCAGTGAAGTCGCCAGGGTTACTTCCCATCAAGCCGAAGATTCTCAATCTGGCCTCCCCAGCATGAGTCTACTGGTTTGGAGCTCCCCGGTAGAGGTCATCAGGAATTCTCTTCCCCAGCGACAGCCAAAGATCTATTTTCCCCGGCAGCAATCAAGATGCTTTTTTATCTTCAGCCATCTCGGATTCATTTATCCTCGGCAAGATTAGCTCATCAGCTTACATGCGCATTCATTACATTCATATCATAAATATTGATGTCACGTACATTGCATCATGCATCATAACATTGCATACAATTAACCCTTTGCCTTTTTAGGTAAGATCAGTCGACAGACACAGATCATCTCCCGAGATTCATCCAGAAATAGTTCAGATGTGACCCAGACACAGTGGCATTCTGATACTTATTCCAGATTCATTCAGACGCATCATCAAGAAACCCTACGCCGGTTCCTCTTCAACTTCAAGACTTCTGAAATTAGTTTACGGATTCTTCCCTACAACGGATGTCAATCTACCAAATGATTCAGACTCTTCTCAACTTTTGAAGACAGTTTACAGATTCTTCCCTACAACGGACGTCAATCTACCAACAGATTCAGACTCTTCTCAATTTTTGAAAATAGTTTGCGGACGCTTCCCAACAAAGGATGTTGCTTTATTGCTTATTCAATCTCAGATAGTTTACAGATTCTCCCAACATGGACGTCAATCTGTTGCTTGTTCAGACCCCCAATTCAGAGATGTCCCAAAACATGGAGGCCCCTCTGATACTTGTCCACTCACCATTGACCTACAGTTCAACGTGTCCAGATGGTATCTATAAGCCCATCCTCCTACCAGCAGTCGACGAATGGCATCTGTAAGCCCATTCTCAGATGGCATCTCTAAGCCCATCCCCCGACAAAATTTCTCTCGCACCAGATGGCATCTTTAAGCCCATCACCAAATGGCATCTTTAAGCCCATTTACATCTACCATCACACCGCCGAGTGCAAATTTTCTGGGCACATTAGTGTCCAATCTCCTTTTACCTTCAAGTCGCGAAAGGCAAACTTGCCAATCTAACTCTTCAGGTCAAAGAAGATTGAACAGGGGCAACTGTTGTACCCCAAAATTTGCCCTCGCATTTTTCCCCAAGAAATCTCAGCTTCAGACATTTCCTGATTTTTCAAACTGGCTCAAGAATCGGACAAACGGACTTTTCTTGACAGTCAAGCAAAATTAGGGTTTTTACTGATTTTCAGAGCTCTGGATTGTTTCATACAGTTGGCTTAGGGTTTGGGATGATTTTTGGTTCAATTGTGATCAGGCGAGCGTTATTTGGCATTTAATCAGGAGTTAAGGTTTTATGGGCATATTCTCAGAAGAATTTAAATTCCACAGCACTTCGCAGTTTATTCTGAGATTCGGGTTAAATTCGCATTGTTTTGATTTAATCAGTAAAAGAGACAGTGGTTTGAATTCATGTGGTTTTCTTTGAGCCAGTCAAATACAGTATGCAGTATTGGATTCACAGTGTTTATGACAAATCAGTGAAGAAGGAATGCGTTTGATTAGTCCATTTGGGTTAACTGCTGCTTTGCTTTGGATATTGGAAGAGACAGGTTTAATTGATCAATATTGTTTTTATTTAAGTTATTTATTATTCTAAAATTGAATGATTGAAATTTATTTTTCAATTGTTTTAATTCAAAGAATTTTAAATAAATAAATAAACAATAAAGAAAGAAATTTAGAATTAATTGGATAATTTAGATTTTTATTGATATTTGAATTATTTGTACAAATTATTGTTTATAATTTAAATTACAAACAATAATATACATTAATTTAAATATTAAATAAAATAAAAAAAGCTATCCTATTTTCTAATATTCTTCATTCTTCACTCCGCTCCGGTGCTCCATTTTTTATCTGCAAAAAGAAAAGAAGAAAAGTCAGAAAGCAGTTAATTAAAGACAGTTAAAATTTGCTCATCATTAGAGGCCACTGACTGGGATCAGTTGACCCTCTCTGCAAATCACGGGATTTCTCCCGGTTCACAGAGAGGGAAGATTTTTATTCATGAATGCAAATGTCAAATGCATAATTTCTAAAAGTTCAAACTGCAAACTTCCAATTCAAACTAAACTGAAAAGTCCAATTCCCACTTAAAATGCCAAAGATATCAAAGAAAATCAAGGAAGTACAATTTGCTGTCACAAGTACTCAAAAGCTGTCAAAGAAGATTTTGGAAAAGATATCAATAAAAGCATACAAGCTGTCAAAAGAGATAAAGAGGATGCAGTCAAGAAATGTGTTATGCAAGCTAAAATCTTAAATCATCACTTCCCATCATAGCCCCTTCAGAAAAGTACAGGGAAAACATAGTTTAATATTAAAAACTGTACTGAGAGAAATCAAAAGAAGAGAGATAAAGGCAGCAAGGCAGGTTTTCAGGCAAAGCAGGATAAGGAGGAGAAAAATATACAAAACTCCAAAAAAACTGATAAGTAAAAGGAGAGAAGAGATGCACACAAGATAACTTGTCAAGGCCCCATACTGTCAAAGCCCGTCAACCTGCAGTCCATAAACTGAACAACCAAACACAGTACCTACAAAACTGATGCCTCAAACCCATCCAAAAAACCAGAATAAACACAACACAGTTCAAGAAGGATAGAAAAGAGAAAGATATACAAAACTCAGAGCCTGCATCATCTTTGAAAGCACACAACCTCAAGCTTCAAACTGATAACCTGCTAGGCCATCAAACAAGTTTCAAAAACTACCCAAAACCTGCTAATGCCCTGAACCTGCCCAACCACATAACCTGATAAACCAAATGCAGAACCAATACAAAAGCACATAACTCACCACCTGCCTACAACCCTGTTAAGGCCACAAAACCCACCATAACTTGCAACCTATCATAACCTCACAAAAACCTGAACCTGTGGAACATACAAACACACAAATTGAACTACCAAGATCCTTGTCAAACCACTACTGTCAAGCCTGAACCCCTAAAGCATAAATATACAAACCCAAAATCTGCATCAGTAAAAACCAACCAAAAACCTCATGCCAGCACCATGCCTATCAAACTCAAGGCCATAGCATCTCAAGCCTAAGCCCTCAGTAAAACATCACTGGGCAACACAAACAAGCATACATCCACACGAGAGAAGAAGAAGAAAGAAGCGTTAAGGACATACTCAGAAGCAAACAACATCATAGGCAAAGCAACGATTCGAAGCAAGTTTTAGGCAATCCAGAAAGAAGCTAATCAAAACAATACAGTTGTTTCAACCATAGCACATCCAGCAACAACAATTCAAAAGCATCAAGGGCCTCAGAAGCAAGCTTCATCATAGGCAAGGCAGCAAATGTTCCAAAACATTCAAAAATCATTCAGAACATCATCATTAAAATCATAGCATCCAACATAAGCAACAAGCACGCAACTATAGAGAGAGCAAAGAGAAGAGATAAAGTATTGAAAGGGTTTTCAGGGCAAAGGTCTATCATCATCAAACCCTAGAAAAACGGCGAAAAGATAAAAGTACCAAACTTTCCCAAGCTAACTTCCAGAATCGTCACATTTCTCTCCGCCGTTCCGGCCTCCTAAAGCGTCACTCCTCCTCTCTCCTCCTTCTCCAAGGTCAGGTAACGAGCTTTCTACCTCTTCTCCTTCACCTCATAATAACGAAAGATCAAGTAAGAACTCAAATCAAAAACATGCAATTCGTAAAAAAGGAAAAGAGATAAGAACATAAAACGTTGGAACGAACCCTAAATCAAGAGAACGCTGAATTCACGCCATGGAGGGAAGAGAGGTATGGGGTTGACACTGGTGACCGGAGAGGTGAGTTGCTCAGGAAGATGAAGATGGAGAAGACGAAACTCAACAAACGGCGCGTCCCAAACCCTATGCGTTACCAATTGAACAAACAAACGTGAAACCCTAATTTTGCTTTTGGATCAACTTGGGCCTTGCCCATTCTGCGTCCCTCCTAAGCCCATAAGATTTTCACTTCTAACCTAACATTATTTCACAAACACCATGTTAATACTAATACTTAAAAATACAAATATATTTTATCTAATTAAAGCTTTCTTTTCTATACTTAATTTAACTAATTTTAAAACACTAACCTCTTTTCTTTATAATTATATAAACACTCTTTTTTTTTATTACAAAACCATACAAATACTCATTTTTTATCATATATTAAAATTGAAAATACTTGTTTCCTCTTATTTATTTACTCTTTTATTTAAAATATATTTTGTACATATTATACATTTTTTATCATATATAGTTCAAATATCTTTTTAAGTATATATTTGCATAACAATAATATTATACATTTTATCATATAATTAAAATTGAACACTTTTTAATTAACATACATATTTGTACATAACAATTTAAATACATTTTTCTCTAATATTAAAATTCACAAATATTTGATTAAAATACTTTCTTTTTTATACATAATACAATTTAATTAAAATTTGAACATACCATTTAATTAAAACATTTTCTTTTGTACATAATTAAACATATAAATCAAAGATTCATTTAAAACATTTCTCTAGGTCAAAAAACCCTAATACGTTTCAATTCCACAATTCGCACTTGTACATAATCACACAATTCATATACATATACACTTGTACACTTACACAAATACATTCACATTGCCCTATACACATTTTTATCTTATATCTGTATATTCGATATTTACATTTGATCGCACATTCGATTTGGTTGTAACTTATTGGATACTATAAGTCTCATCCCCATTCATACATTTGTACCCCCACTCCCGGATACTACTTTGTAATAGCGTAGATTTTACATTCCGCAATTTACAGTTTTCCAATTATACCATGGTTAGACCTAGGGTTTGTATGTACATAAAATCAAACGCTAGATAACCTAATACAAGACAAATACATGTAATCAATACACAATCACACTTGCACCCCCTAGGGTAATCCCACATGTTGCCTTCCAAAATGGGCCATGCTTGCACGTCGAGTATCTTTGGCAAAACAAAATCAAATGATCATAAGTCTCAAAGTGTCGCCTAAACGGAATGATCATAGTCCCTTCAAAGCGAATTGCCAAAGACACTTGGCATCATTGCATTCATGGTCCATACGATGACCCGCGCCTGTCCCGAATAAACTTCCTAAATGCAAGATTGCCTACCAATTTCAATGGTAGAACAAAATTGTTAAAAGGGGTTAAAACATGACAAAAACCTTTGAGTACAATAGGGTAGACAAAACTCTTAGTTACTTGAGATCAAACTTGCAAAAACACTTGCCTTATTTTCAAAAACCACAATCCACAACACTTTCAAACAAACTCTCAAAAACATTTGAAACATCTTTTCGAAAAGATTCACACTTTTGTAAAACACTCAAACACGAGTCAAATACATTAGTTGCCTAAAACAAGGCATCTTTTTTCCAAGACATTTTCAAAACCCACACACACACACACCATTTTTAAAGCAATCAAAAAACAAGGCAAGTGATCTAAAAAACCAAGTAACTAAGAGCCCATGGATAACCATGGATGAAAAGGGTGCTAATACCTTCCCTTTTCATAATCTACCCCCCGAACCCACGAAATATCTCAAAAGGTTTTTGCTGTGCTTTTTTAACCTTTCCTTTAGGATAAAATAAAAAGTCGGTGGCGACTCTTGCTCAACCGCACAAGTGCGAATATGAACGCAAAATACTAGTCAGTTCTCCCACCGTATCACACCCAGCAAGGCCTTTTGATCCTCCTGACCCTTAGCCAAGGTCATCAGGAGTTGTTGAAATTGTGAATTCTGAGACTGCAAGTCCTTGACCGTCTGTTCGAGATCCATCTTACTGAAATAAACAGCAGAAAGATAAGGAAACCTGGTGTGGAGACCTGCTTATGCGCATGATGAATGATATGCTTATGTATGCAATGCATTCAAGGATTTAGAACATTCAAAATTGTTGCAAACAAAAAGAACACACGTCATATTAATAAGAAAAAATTTGTCAGTACATAAATGCCCCATGGGCCAAATATTACAAAAAACTTCTCAAGGTAAAAAGGCATTGCGCATCCTCTTTGGTGCGATGTAGGTGTTGAGGGTCTCTTCCTCGTGGAGTCGGCGGGTAACCTCCAAAACCTTCTTCTCACTGGCGTAGAAGCTGGCTTCAAAAGTGTTCCGTTCCTCCTTGAGTTGGATCCAACTCTTCTGCATCTCCTCCCACGATGTAGGCATGTCAGGATATAGGACGGCGTAGGGAACCTCTCCTTCCTTAACGGGCTCTTTAATCACAGGGAGAAAATGAGGATAAGGCATCATTAGACTCTGGGCTCGAGTTCGTACCCACTTAAGATAAGGCTCAAGAGGGATGGAATTCTTGTGCCCCAGGGTCTTGCTGTCAACCTTGTTAGGCATCCTCCAAGCTCTGATGAATCTTTGGAGAAGTCCTTGCGCATCGTTGTCGAAGTCAAAAACTAGGTCAGGAATCAACATGTTGTGAGGGCCATCCCTCAGTGCGTATCCAAATTGTCTCAAGGCTAGACAAGGGTTGAAGGTGATGCCTCCCCTAATGCCAAGTAATGGAACATTAGGGAACTCTCTACAACGATCGATGATGATGACATTTTCTCTGGACCGAGAACACCAATGTACATCAGAGTGAGTGAGGGTCATCAACCGTTGTGACCACCTTAATCCTTGGTCATTCTTCAAGACAGATTGTGGAAGGTGCGAAATAAACCACCTTGCAAGGAGAGGAGTACAACACATGAGAACACCCCTCTTTCTCATTGTTCGTGTGTAAAATGAGTGAAGAATGTCCCCAAGCAATGTTGGTATTGGATTTCTGGATAAGAAGATCTTGACGGCGTTGACGTCTACAAGCTGGTCAGGATTTGGGAACAAGACCAACCCATAAATTAGGAGTGCCACAATTTCTTCAAAGGCTTGTAGGTCCAATGAATTCCAACACTCTTGTGCCTTCTCAAACAAGAATTTTGCCAAGAAGCCTTTGACACCGCTTCTAGTTTCCCAATGCCCCTTGATGTCAGATGGTCGCAAGTGTAGTGCTTGAGCAACATCTTCACGCTTTGGTTCCTTTTCCGTACCGTTGAAAGGTATTTGATTAAGGATAGGAATTCTCAGGAGTTGAGAAAATTCCTCCAAAGTGGGCACCAATTGGTAGTCGGGGAAAGTGAAACAGTGGTGAAGAGGGTCAAAGAACTGGAATAGCACCTTCATCATGTCCTCTTCAATGTTGGTGTTGACTAGGCTGAGCAATCTACCATGTCTTTCACTGAAGAGAGAGCTTTCCGGAATTCTTGATGTGAGCTCCTTGAGTTGAGGAGGGATTCTCACAAGGTTGACTTGGATGGTTTTCCTGCGAGGAATTTCCATGACCTGTAAAATAAGAACAAAGATGAAGATCTAAACCCTTGAAATGGTTAGTGAATGCATATGATGTTTTATGATGTTCATGATGTATGCACAAAACATATGTACAAGCAATTCACACCAAACCCTAGTTTCAGGCTTGCATGGGGTTTCATAGGTAAGTACCCTCTTGAGTGTAGTTGGCATAAAAACCTGTCCTATAAATAGTAATCGGGTTCTAAGGAGCTCAATATCATTGAATTGTTTTCCATGTTCATTGTTTTGGTTTAGCCACTTAACTAGCGACCAAAATATTCCAAGAAAACAACCCTCAATGAGTGTAGTATCGAGTATCTACCAACTTCGGACTGCACCAAAGCCGGTCATCTCACTACCCCTAATGAAAGGCCTAGATGGTCAAGTAAGGTTCTAGGTCATTAGTGCTTAGTGACATCACTCAGCGGCCCCGTACTCTCCTTGATTGAACTCAAGGGTTATCGGTACTCACAAATATGTCGCACTAATATAGCTATTGCTTCAACAGTGTCGGTATACCCTGCACAGTTTCCACAACGTATTGCTATCTATGAATGTTTCCCCAAATCCGGGTGTAGGATTGCAAACCCAAACAAGAGAGACAAGATGTAAAGCAAACAAAGCAAACAATTAGTCATGCAAGAGGGTGATCTAAGCCCTAAGGTTACTCCACTTTAAAAGTTATCCCCAGCAGAGTCGCCAGTTCTGTGATACGGTGGGAGAACTGACTTGGGTTTTGCGTTTGTTTTTGCAAATGTTTTGGTTGAGCAAGAGTCGCCACCGACTTTTTATTTTATCCTAAGGAAAGGTTAAAAAGCACAGCAAAAACCTTTGAGATGTTTTCTTGGGTTCGGGGAGTAGATTATAGAAAGGGAAGGTATTAGCACCCTTTCTATCCATGGTTATCCATGGGCTCTTAGTTACTTGCTTAGATCAACTTGCCTTGATTTTCAATCGTTTGAAATGGTGCTTTGTGTGTGGGTTTGAAAAATGTTTTGAAAAGAGGCCAATGTGGTGGCAACCTTTGTAATGATCCATGTTGGGATGTATACAAAGGTGTATGTCTTTTGAAAAGATTTTCAATGTTTTTGAAAGTTGTTTTGAAAGTGTAGTGATGTGTGTTTTTTTGGAAAATAGGCAAGTGTTTTTGTTTTGAAAGTTGGCAAGTAACCAAGAGTTTGTCTACTCTAAATTTCTCAAAGATCTTTGCTATGTTTTAAACCTTTTAACAATTTTGTTCCACCATTGTATTTGGTGGACAATCTTGTGTTAGGATGTGAACGGGACGGGTGCGAGTCATCGTTTTAGACCATGATTGCAATGGTGCCAAGTATCTTTGGGCAATTTTTCCTTTAAGGGACTTGATCATTTTTTAGGAAACTTTTGAAAGCGTCATCGAGGGACTATGATCATTTGATTGTTTTGTTTTTGCCAAAGATACCTAACATGCAATATGGCCCATTATTTGAAGGCAACAAGTGGAGTACCCTAGGGATGCAAGTGTGATTAGTGTTGTACATTTTCATGCTTGTTTATCTTGAATTTAGGTCAAACTATTTGTTGTTTTTGATTTGCATACAAAACCCTAATTCTAACATGGCATAATTAGAAAGCTTTTAAATGCGAGAAATAAAAGGTCCTAAGTTATTACAACACAATTTATGGGATGGGGGGTACAAATGTTCAAATGGGGATATTTTAGCAAGAAATTAAACCTAAACTATTACATCCAAATTGAAATTTTACAAGGTATTTAATTGCACAATAATAAAATAAAATAAAATAAATATGCAAGATGCAAAAATGATTTTTATATGTATTAAAAAAAGTAATTTTCATGTATCAAATAAACAAAAATAAAATGAATTAATTTTTGGTATTTTTATGTATTTAAGGCAAAACCCTAATTTGCTAAATAAATGTATTAATTATTTAATATATGTAATATTTATTAATTATGTACCAAAAATAAATAAAAAGGAAGTATATTGTCAGAAAGTGATTTTTTAAGTTAAATATTAATAAAAATAAAAAATGTATTATTTTTGTGTTTTAAACCTAAATATACTAATAAATATATAAGTATTTACATTATTTATTAAATATATTAAATATGTACAAAAAATAAAATATTTAATATTTACAAAAAAAGTATATTTTTTTCATGAAATGTTTTCAAAGTTAAAATAAAATAAAAATCAGAAATAAAAGTGTTTGTATTATTTTTAGTTATTTTAAATAAAAGTATATTTATGTTTATTTATGTACAAAACTAAATAAAACCAAATAAATATCAAATAAAAATGCAAAAAAAATGTGGAAAAATAATTTTAATATTTTTTCATGCTTAAATAAAAATATAGAAACAAAATCAAAAGGAAAAAATAAAAAATGACAAATATAACTCAAAATGGGCCAGGGGGGTGCATGTGAAAAATGAAAGTGCAAAAAGGAAAAGTATCTCAGGCCCAACCCAAGAGAGGTTGTCTTCAACCTCTGAACAACAATGTCAAAAACGCGCGCCCTTTCCTCCTGGTTCAAACATCCTGATTCCTGGACTTTTAGCACAAACTTATAACATGAAAGATGTCAAGCATCAAGCCACGATTCCATACATATAAAAACTTAACTTAACTCTCAGAAATGAGAGAGAATTTCTCCATCCCTAATTCTTGACCTAAGTTTTTGTCAATGTTCAGGTCTTAAATTCTCTCAGCAATGCAATATAAATGGAAAGTGAGGATATGTATAGCTTCAGGGACATGAATATGACATTTTTCATTCACAAACTTAAAGCTAACTCTTCCTAGATTGAGAGATAGAAGTCCATGAACTTACCTGTTCAGCTTGGATCGTGTCTGGCAATGGAGGCACTTTCAAGGCAAGGTGAGGATTGGTACAGCTTGCTTGAAGTCTAGGGATGCTATTCCAACCTTTAGCTTGCTTTGAAACCAAGTGAATCAAGCTATGGCAATCAACCTGCAAAACAGAAAAAGTGAAAATGGTGAAGTTGGTTAGAGGTGTTACAGGTCGTGTCCGATGCTTGGGATAGCTTGTATATGTGGTATGGAGTGTGTATGAACTGGTTTTAGCAACAATGCACGAGTGGATTGAGTTATGGAAGTCCAACTGCAGAGGTGACTCTATTTTCTGCAGTGGGATGATGTTTTGATGAATGATGAGGTTTGGAAGGTGTTTTGGTCGTGCCTTAGCTCAGTTATGTTGTTTGGAATGTGTCTAACAAGTTTATCTAAGCTTATCTTGGCAGAAATGAGAGTTGTTATGAGTTATGCTAAGTTTCTTCACACTTAAGCAAAATATGTCAACTTGGTTTCTAGACTTGTGCAGGCCCCTCAAATGTGCTGCACACTTGAGTCTTGATCAGTGTGTTATGTCCCTGAACTACTGCCAAAAAGATTTGCATTGTACTTCAAAGATTGCAATCTTGACATAAAGTTCCACTTTTCAAAAATGGATATATTGCTTTTTCTAATTAAGGACTAATCCTTCATGTAATGACCAAACTCAAAGAATAACATCTTGACACAAAGGTTTAGCATTTAATTTTGGAGTGTAAATGAGATTAGAGGCCTGTAATGTAGCTTGCACATGCTGAGTTTGAAAATGCACAAGTTATGAACATGGAAATGGCTCATGAACAAAGTGAGTTTTTCCTATATTGCCAAATTCGATTCTCCCTAACCACAAGGTTGTTTGATGAGTTCTTGGATATTTTGGAAAGCTTGGAATGTGTACTACAATCCATCTTTGTAATGAAAATTGAAATTCCAAGTGGAAGCATGTGAAAAGTGGACATGAAGTTACGCAAAAATCCTGCCTAGAATAGGTCAAATTTTTTTCTAAGTTAAGAATGTTTTGCACCCTTGTTCCAAAAATCATAACTTGAGCTACAAGATTCTTTTGAGGAAACTTTGTGAATCAAAGTTGTAGATTTTGTAATGGACTAGAACTTTCATGTTTTGAGTTTTCCTTGAATCCAAATTCATCTTGATTAAAAAATGGGACAAAGTTAGGAAAAAATTAGGGATTTTCATAACTTAGAAAAATTCTAAGTTATGAAAATTCTTCATTTCAAACCCTAATTTGTGATTTTTGATTTCTTGATGAACAAGTTTCATGTTTTGACATGTTTTGATGGAAAATGAATCTTGACACTTGATTTTGACCAAAAAGTCAAAGTTTGACTTTTCAGTATACAGTCAAAAATTGATCAATTGACTGGAAAATTCATCTGTCAATCTTGTGCAATTGGGATCTTTTGAACTTATTGAACATGTCAATACAATTCCATGGGTTCCTTGAGTCCATATGTGAGCTTGGTTTGCCATTGGATAGGTCAAACAGTCAAAAATTGCCTTTGTGCAGTCAAAACCCTAAAAATGACCATTTTGCCCTTTTGGTGATCTGATCAAATTTCTTGTGGAATTGTGATCCAAACTTGACCAAATGGTTTATATGAGTTCAATATGTTGATGTGGGTCAAAAATCATGAGGTTTGACTGTCAATTGGCCACAATTGACTTTTTCCCCAATACAGCTGATTTCTAGGTCAACTGTCCAATTGACTGGGCAAAGATTAAAATCAAGGCTTGAAACTTGGTATGGATAAACTTGGGAGTCCAATATGAAGCATGAAAGTCATCTTAGGCATTTTAGGTCAAAACATCTTTGTGCAAACTCAAACCCTAATTTGGGTCAACAGTGCAAGGAGAGGTCTCGAGCAGAGGAAACCCTAACTGGATCTTGAGTTCCAAGGGTCTTGTGGTGAGAAAATGTTGAGGAAATGGGAGGGAAAATTTTGGGGTACAACACATATAGAGATAAAACATAATTTTATTAGGGACTATATTCAGAAAGGGATTCTAAATTTAAAATTTATTAACACATACCATCAATGGGCTGATATCTTTACAAAACCTCTTTCTGAAGATAGGTTCAACTTCATTCTGAAACATCTCAGCGTGAAGCTCTGCCCAAAATAAAACTGTTTTACTTCCATATCTTAACCTTCAGAACTTTGTTTATTTTTTCTGTGAATTACTGATCAATCTTCCTTCAGATCTTTAGAAGTACAAATTGTATCAGAATCTATCCATAAAGATCTGAGCGCTTCATTTCAAGGATAGAAATGTGCTGTTCACTCAAGCAAACAGGTGTCATCCAGTCATCAGCTACTTTCTGAGGCTGAACATGCGTTCACATTTCTGAAAGGTCAAAAGCGCTGATTGGATGCATTGGGACACATGTCATGGGTAACCGTTCCAATATCTTTCTGAATCCCCCAAAATCAGCTGTCATTAAATGCTCATAATCATTATAATTTATTTCTCTCTCTTACCGTTTATGTTTTCAAAATATTTTTTAAAATCTATTTAAACACATCTCTCACTCTTTACACTCTTCCACTTTCACTTTCATCTTCTCTACAAACTAATTGATTTATGTTTGCATCCTTTCTCAAAATCCTTTCAAATTCCTCTCAAAACCTCTGTGTGAACATGGCTTACTCAAGCAACCCTACTTCCAGTACTCAGAGAACAGATTCCTACGAACAATATGAAGAACCCTTCAGAACTCTTCTCACACCCATCAAAAATCTAGAAGTACTCTCAGAATTGATTGTGGACTTTAACAATCTTCAAGAGAACGGGTTCAATCTCTCTGAAGAGGTAAAGGCTCAAAGCTGGAACAAATATTTTGACCGACTGGTAGGTCCAACATTCCCAATCCTTGTGAAGGAATTTTGGATTCATGCTTCATCTTCCAACCATCAAGTTACTTCATACATAATGGGAAAGAAGATAGTCATAACTGAGGACCTTATTGCAAGATTAATAGGCTACAATGGTGGTGGTGTACGATGTATAGACATGGCTGAAAGATATGCTGATGTCGCCCTAATTGCTAGAGAAATCTTCACTCTGGGTCTTCCCTCCAGCAAGATAAGGGATCTTAAAGACCATCACAGAATATGGGCCAAGATTATTATGGGATGCATAAACCACAAGAAGCCAACCAGCTCTCCTGACTACATCAATATTGATCAGCAATTTTTGATCTACTTCATCTCCCAGAAGATTAAGGTGAATTTGGCTCATCTGCTGTTCAACCACCTAAGGGCTAGTGTTAAGGAAACCAGAGAAGAGGAGCGCACAAAAAGGGACTGGATACCCCTAGGAAGGCTTATATCAGATATTCTAACAGAGAATAAGCTGATTGATCACCTAATAGAAGCTCAGGAAATCAGCTCTTTGGAAGCTACTGTTGGTAAACAGTTGAATGCAAAGAATCTGAAGAAGATGAAGTTAATTGAGAACATCAAGAAGGAACCCAGTGTCACTTCTTTTGCAACAATCTCCAGTAGAAGAATCCCTCTGGATAACTTTCCCATGTTCTCAGAGATTGATTCTAAACCTGAGATAATAGTCAGATATCTGGATGCATGCAAGGCGGATGGTACAGCACCAGATTTGAACATTCAGGATCTGCAGCAGAAGGCTCCAGAAGTTGTGCTGAAGAAAACCAAGAAAAGGAAGGTTGTAGTAGAAGGATCATCCCAGCGGACTCCTAAAAAGAGAGGTAATCCTTCTTCTGTAACTGTTTTAAATTCAATATATGTATCAACATCTGTACCAATCCCCACTCAATCAGAAAACCCCACACCACAAACACTTGATGACGTTGACATTAAATTTGACCCCTCAGAAACCTTAAATCTTAGAGGATCTCACTCCCTACCTCCAAATCCAAATATTGAAGTAACCCAAATAGAACTTGCAAAAGTTCTATCAGATATAGAAACCTTTGACCAACATATATCTGCTCCCGTACCAGTAAATCTAAACTCTGAAACCATTTCAGAAGCACCTCAACCAAAAATTCCACTCTCTCCACTACCAGAAACTCATCCACCTTCTCCACAACCTGAAACCTTACAACCAGAAGTACAAACTTCTGAGGTTCAACCCTCTGAATCCTACGAACCAGAACCTCATCACCATCAATCCAACCAAACACTTGATTTTGATCCCATTCCCATTCCTGGAATCACTGAACCTCTAAACATCAGTATTCCCCAAATTCCCTCTTCACGAGAATCCACTCCACCAAAGACCCCAAATAGTCCAATAATCATTCTAGACTCTCCCACTTCCTCACCAAATATCAATCCAAATGACCATACCAAAACTATCATTGACTTAACTTCTTTTGAACGCCTGGCTGCCATAACCAACAAAACAGCCATCCCAAAACCAAAACCATCTGAACCCACACCAGATGTTGGTACCAGTTTATTGATATTTGAAACAGAAGCGGAGACGTGGATCACTTCTCTGAAGCAAGCTAGTCTTGAGCTGATTGATCCTGCTGCTTCAGACTACCTTTGGACAAGGTTCAGAAGATGGGTATGTTCTGAAACCCATAAAATGCAAGAACAGAGCTACGAACTAGTTTAACAGAACTTCAGAAACTTGCTAAAAGTTTTTGAAGATCAAGTTCTGAGCCAGCTGCTTAAGGAAGACGCTCTTCCTCTAGACAATGCTCCCTGGTCTGAACATCGTCCAGCAGACAGAGTTCAACCAGAGTCAGAAGATCTCAATCTGACTGACACTCTAGAACAGATAATTCCTGCTGAACAACTGGGTCAAAAAGAGGACATTGCAGAATGCTCTGAGAAGCATCCAGTTGCTGAAGATCCTCAAGCTTCCTCCTATGAAAGACAGACTCTAGAACACCTGAAGATATCTGATACTTTGATGAAGGAAAGAATGGATAAACAGGATGACAAAATATTGGAAATCAAGAACATGCTAACCAAGCAAGAGGAAACCAACATCCAAATCAAGGGCTTGTTGGAAGCTTTGTTCACGCGTCTTCCTCCTTCCTCTTAGATTTTCCTGTTTAAAATTTTTGTTTTTCTGTAATATTCTCTACATAGCCCTGAACTTATCATTGATTCTATTTTAATATAAACTTATTTTGGCTCTGATTATGTGTTCTTTTTGATAACTGACAAAAAGGGGGAGAAAGAAAAAGATATTTTCAATAGCGGATTACTGAGACATAAGTCTCAAACATTCTAATCTATTCTAAAAAGCTTGAACAAGTACAAAACTTTACTGAAAGATATAGTAAGATTCTGATGCTCAAATATTCATGGAGTTAAAAGGAAGTAATCAACTCAGGGGGAGTTTTTCTACTTAACTCTATACTTTTTGTTCCTTATTCTTTATTGAAAAATCTGTTTTTGTCATCATCAAAAAGGGGCAGATTGTTAGAACATAGTTTGATTCTACAACCCTTGAGTAAAGTTTTAATGATAACAAAATACAAAGGATAAAATTATTTCTAAGGTATATACAAAGAACAATTATGCTCCTGAAAATTATGCTATGTATATGCAGAAGCTCTGATGGAATCAGCATCAGAATAGAAGCAGCATCAAAAAATCAGCAATCTATGTTACACGCTGAAACATTGAATTCTGATGACCAGAATATGCGCCTAATCAAATACACTCTGACTCTGATCTAAGACATCTTTTCCAAGTCATCTACACTCTGAAGAATTATCAGAAGATACAACAAAGAAGATTCTGAAGCGTTACTAGGCATTCAAGACTGAATTAAATGCTAACGGCTTTCTTCAGACAAAGATCTTCTACAAAAGGAAAGTGCATTATTATCATTAAACCTGCTTTATGGACAACGTATCCTTGCGTGCCTATATAAACAGGACTGATTGTGAAAAGAAGCACGTACGTACGCACTCAATTTGCTAAGCTATTCAAACCACGCTCATTCAAAGCTTTAGCAAAAGTCTTTCTATTCCAATCTTAGTTTGTGTAATTATCACAGTTGTGATATACAGTTTTGTAAGAAAACAACATACACACTAGTTCAACTCATTTGTAAAAGATTTCCTTGAGATAAACCGGTCTGTGGTTGTACTCAAGAAGACTTTAACAGTTTTTAAAGTAGCTATTGTAATCCTTTGAATATAGTGGATTAAGACCTCGTTGGAGAGAGGCGAAATCACCTTGACGGGTGGACTGGAGTAGTTTGAGATCAAACGAACCAGGATAAAATTACTGTGTTGTCAAGCAATTTGTTTTAAGTTTTACAATTCAACCCCCCCTTCTTGTGTTTTTCACATCTTCATATGCTATAATGTATGAATGTGAGATGTATGTTTGTCCGGGAAAATAAATCCCTGACTGCTGTTAAGGAAAATTGGGAAGTTGAATTCAGGATCGCGGTTAGGGATGAAGAGTATACATATTTTCAAACTTTGTTGGTAGAATGCTTCCGCTGGGGAATATCTCTTGAATGTCAGTTGTTATCTGGTCGGATCCAGGCTTCACAATTTGCTGAGGATGAGGAAGTCAACTGCTATCTGGTCAGGTTCTACGCTTCACAGTTACTTACTGGGGGAGAATAAATTAACTGATATCTGGTCGGATTCCAGGCTTTGTAGAAAATTTCTTGGGGATAATAAATTTAAGCTGTTATTTGGTTGGACTCCCGGCTTCACAAAAACTTGCTAGAGATACGGAAGTTAACTGTTATCTGGTCGGATTCCAGGCTTTGCAGTAACTTGCTAGGAAGGATGAAGTTAAAATAATATCTGGTCGGGTTCAGGTTTCTTAGTAACTCGAAGTGGTAATTACTATCTGGTCGGGTCCAGGCTTTATAGTTTTTGAAGAGTTATACTATTATCTGGTCGGGTCCAGGCTTCATAGTGTGTTGATGACATTGTAGCTAGTTGTTATTTGGTCGGGCCCAGGATTCACAATAGCTTTCTTGAATAGATGAAGTTGAACTCTATTTTGGTCGGATCCAGGATTTACAGTAACTTAATAATATTAAACCGCTATCTGGTTGGATTCTAGGCTTTGCAGATTTCTGAGTTGGATGAAGTCAATTACTATCTGGTCGGGTCCAGGCTGCACAATAAACTTGTTTGAAAAGATAGAGTTGAACTAATATCTGGTCGAATCCAGGCTTTACAGTAACTTGCTTGGAAATTAGTTGTTATCTGGTCGAATTCCAGGTTTCACAACAAACTTCTGAGGGGAATTGCTATCTGGTCGGATCCAGGCTTCACAATAACTTTCTTGAAAAGATGAAGTTAAAAACTGATATCTGGTCGGATCCAGGCTTCACAGTAACTTATTAGGGTAGAGGCAAACTCTACTGGGGAAAAGAAGCTAAACCTTGATCTGGTTGAGTCCAGGTGCTTCTATATCTTTGAAGTGTTAAACTATTATCTGGTCGGGTCCAGGTTTCATAGTATTTGAAAGGTTTTCACTATTATCTGGTCGGGTCCAAGCTCTATAGTGACTTGAGAAGTTCACTATTATCTGGTCAGGTCCAGTCTTCACAGTAGTTTGAAATTTGTACTAATATCTGGTCGGGTCCAGGCTTCATAAAATCTTTTGAAGATAATAAAGGCTTTGTTGACGTCTTTACTGGGGATTAGGGGTTGTGCCCCTTTGATTTGTAATAGTCTTAAAGGAAAAATCAAGCTGGAGAGTGTAGACTCAGTCGGGGAAAACAAACTCAGCTTGGGGAGGATACACTCAGCTAGGGAGGGTATACTCA
The DNA here is from genome assembly GCA_948472305.1 of Vicia faba. Lineage (NCBI taxonomy): Eukaryota > Viridiplantae > Streptophyta > Magnoliopsida > Fabales > Fabaceae > Vicia > Vicia faba. The sequence goes on along the minus strand of OX451736.1, from coordinate 1,025,841,548 downwards.
GCTGGGGATAACAGGCTCAGCTGGTGAAGATAGACTATGTCCGGGGAATACAAACTCGGTTGGGGGGTTATGCACTCGTTGTTTATTGGGGAAATAAACCCTTTTGGGGAAATAAACCATGTTGATAAATACTTGATAAACGACTGATGAGGCGAGTTCTTTGATGAAGAGATCCACAAGGCTTCTACTTGTAGGATCGACTTAGCTGGGGAGAGAGCTTCCAAGAGATTGAGACTCTGGCTGAAGATTAACCTGTGCAAAGAGACTTTGTGGGTAACTTTATTGAGGAATGGTTTATTGTAACCGTCATGTGGGGATAATGCTAATGAAATAACTCTGTGAGGATATTCCATATACATTAAAGAGATGCTTGCTGTTGCTTAGCAGGTCACATGTTCCAAATAGTTTTAATTATGTTCATATGCATATATTCGTTCAATTTTAGTCATTAGACAACTTTGCATTCAAAACAAAAACATAAAGTTTTCACTTCAAAGTATATTTGTATTGATATTTTTCCCATGAATAGGCGTTTTTGTACAAAGAGACGGAGATCCTAGTAAGAGGAAATCGTCGAAAGGAAAACAAAATTGAAAACAAAATAAATAGCCATGTGAAATGATCTCATTGCCTTCCAACTCTACTATTTCCCCAATGCTTCGAATTCCCCTTGTCGTTGACAGAAGTTAATTGGATTAATATTGGACCGTTTGAACTCGGACCTTGGTGATAAAGTTGACTGTGGTGATTCCATGAGACATAGTCATACGCTTTCAATCCTTAACTTTTTCCTGGACCACCCTTTCGGGTTTTCAGCCCACCAGGATACCCATTTTTGCCCAAGTTGCCTTTTCGGGTTTTCAACTTGCTGGGTGTACAATCTTTTGCATATATCCCTAATTTTTGCCTAAACCTTTTGGTTTGCCGGGATGCCCTTATTTTTCCTAGGTGTGTCAACCTAGCGGGTCTCTTATGCGTAGTATTTTTTAACTATGTCTGCGTTTATAGGATGTGGGAGTCTTCACCATCCATGGTAGTCCGCATCATGGCACCGCCAGAGAATACTCTCTTGACAACAAATGGCCCTTCGTAGGTGGGAGTCCATTTGCCTCTGGGGTCGCCTTGTGGCAGAATGATGCTTTTTATCACCAAGTCACCATCTTGATATACTCGAGGCTTGATTTTTTTGTTGAAAGCCTTGATCATGCATTTTTGGTACATCTGACCATGACAAATAGCAGCCAGTCGCTTTTCATCGATCAAGTTCAACTGATCCAATCTTGTCTAAATCCACTCGTCTCCGCCTAGGCCTGCTTCATTCATAATCCTTAGTGAGGGAATTTGAACTTCCACTGGAAAAACAACTTCCATGCCATAGACTAAAGAAAAGGGAGTTTCCCCAGTTGTTGTTCTAGATAAAGTGTGGTAGCCATGAAGGGAAAATGATAACATCTCATGCCAGTCCTTATAGGTTACTACCATTTTCTGCATAATCTTCTTAATGTTTTTGTTGGCCGCTTCGACTACGCCATTCATTTTAGGTCTATATGGAGAAGAATTGTGATGCTTGATCTTGAACTGAGTGCAACTCTCGGTAATCATAGTATTGTTGAGGTTAGTCCCATTGTAGGTGATGCTCCTTTCAGGGATACCATAACGGTAGATAAGGTTATGTTTGATGAATCTGGCTACCACGTCCTCTGTGACCGAGGCAAAAGAGGCGACTTTGACCCATTTGGTGAAATAATCAATAGCGACAAGAATGAAGCGATGTCCGTTGGAAGCGATGGGCTTGATTTCTCCAATCATGTCAATTCCCCACATTGCAAATGGCCACGGAGCGGTCATGACATTCAGAGGGATAGAAGGCACATGGACCTTGTCAGCATAGATTTGGCATTTGTGACAAGTTCTTGAATGTTGATGGTAATTAGTCTCCATTGTTGACCAATAGTAGCCAGCTCTTAGGATTTTCTTTTCCATCGTATGTCTGCTTGAGTGAGTGCCAAAGAGACCATAGTTCATGTCTTCTATAATTTCCTCTGCCTCCTTCTTGTCCACACATCGGAGTAGAGTAGAGTCATGGTTGCGCTTGTACAATATCTCGTTACTTAGGAAGAATTTAGCTGAAAATCTTCGTAAGAACTTTCTGTAATTGATGGATTCTCCTTCTGGATACTCTTGTGCTTCAAGATATATCTTCACCTCATGGTACCATGGCTTTTCTGTATCAGTGTCAAGCTCACAACAGTATGAAGGTTCGTCGAATCTCTCAATTGTAATCATATGAGCTTCGTTGTCCCATTTGACTTTGAACAATGAAGACATGGTTTCCAAGGCGTCAGCTAATTGATTTTCTTCCCTAGAGAAGTGCTCAAAGGTGATCTCTTCAAAGTAAGGAACCAAGGATAGCACAAGTTCCTTGTAAGGGATGAAATTAGGGTGTTTACTGTCCTAATCTCCTTTTACTTGGCTGATCACTAGAGAGGAATCCCCAAATGCATTCAAATGCTTCATCCTCAAGTCAATGGCAGCTTTCAAACCCAAAATGCACGCTTCATACTCAACCATATTGTTCGTGCAATCGAAGCATACTCTGGCAGTGAAAGGAGTGTCACAACCTTCAGGAGAGATGATCACAACACCAATTCCGTTACCCAAAGCGTTGGAAGCCCCATTAAAGACCATAATCCATCGGGATCCTTGTTCAGGTCTGTCATACGGTCCAGGTTTCGTGCAGTCGATCACTAACATGATGTTCTCATCCGGGAAATCAAAACTCATAGACTGATAATGATCGATAACTTTATGGGCTAAATGATATGCTAGTATGCTTCCCTTGATGGCTTTTTGCATTGTGTATTGAATGTCGTACTCGGTCAAAATCATTTTCCACCTAGCTATCCGTCCGGAAAGAGCAGGTTTCTCGAAGATGTACTTGATTGGGTCCATCTTAGAAATCAACAAAGTGGTATGAGTCAACATATACTGTCTTAGCCAGCGAGCAGCCCATGCCAGAGCACAACAAGTTTTCTCGAGAAGTGAATATCTGGTTTCACATTCGGTAAACTTTTTGCTCAGGTAATAAACAACATGCTCTTTTAGGCCAGACTCGTCACGTTGGCCCAAAACACACCCCATAGAGTTCTCTAGTACCGTCAAATACATGATCAAGGGTCTTCCTTCAACTGGAGGCATGAGAATAGGAGGTTCTTGTAGATATTCTTTGATTTTGTCGAAGGCAGCTTGGCATTCTTCATTCCATCTGACTACTTGATCTTTCTTCAAGAGTTTGAAGGTTGGTTCACAAATAGCAGTCAAATGAGATATGAAGCGGGCGATGTAATTGAGATGACCCAAGAATCCTCTAACTTCCTTTTCAGAATGAGGGACTGGCATTTCTTGGGTGGCCTTTACTTTGGCAGGATCAACTTCAATGCCTTTATTGTTGACAGCAAAACCTAGAAGCTTTCCAGATCGTACTCCAAATGTGCACTTGTTAGGGTTTAACCTCAACTTGTACTTTTTCAACCTTTCGAATAGTTTGTACAGGTGATCGAGATGTTCCTCTTCAGTTTGTTATTTGGCAATCATATCATCCACATATACCTCTATTTCATGACGGATCATATCATGAAACAAAGCTACCATGGCCCTTTGATATGTTGCCCCTGCATTCTTCAACCCGAACGACATGACCTTGTAACAAAAGGTGCCCCATTGCGTAACGAAAGTAGTCTTCTCCGTGTCTTTGGGAGCCATCCTTATCTGATTATAGCTAGAGAAGCCATCCATGAAAGAGAAGACTTTATGCTGAGTAGTATTATCGACCAAGACGTTAATGTGTTGTAGAGGGAAGTCATCCTTGGGGCTTGCCCTATTCAGATCCCTATAGTCTACGCACATGCGAACTTTTATGTCTTTCTTTGGCACTGGAACCACATTGGCAACCCATTGGGGGTAAGATATCACAGCTAGGAATCCTGCATCAAATTGTTTCATCACTTCAGCTTTTATCTTTTCAGGCATATTAGGCCTCATGCGACAAACCTTTTGTTTGACAGGAGGACAATCTTCCTTTGTTGGCAGACGATAAACTACAATGTCAGTATCCAACCCTGGAATTTCTTCATAAGACCAAGCAAATACCTCCACATAGTCATGCAACATTTGAACCAACCTGCTCTTGACACTACTTTCTAAGTTAGCGCCGATCTTGATTTCCTTCTTGTCTATCTCAGTACCCAGATTGATGACTTCAATTGACTCTTTATGCGGCTGAATAGCTTTTTCCTCTTGTAATAAAAGTCTGGCTAGTTCTCTCGGTATATCACAATCTTCCTCGCCTTCGTCTTTAGCTTGGTTAATTAGACATTCGAAGTCATAGTTGGCAATAATAGATTCATTGGCAAAAATATCCAGAGTGGATGAGGACCTGCAAGAGTGTGTGTGCACATGTAAGATACATGGCTATTTTGAAAAATGTATTTGAAGAAAATAAAGACAATAAACACAGAGATTTGAATGCAAAAGAGTCCAATGGTTTGTATTGAATGATCATAAATAAAACCCTTGAGAAATGGACCAAAGTGCCTCGGGCCAAGCATATGGCTTAAAAGTCATTGTTAAATATTACAGACAAAATTTTCTTGAATTAATAAGAAAGCAAAAAAAACAAGTGATTACTCCTCAATGAAGGAGATGGGCACAAAGTCCTTTGCATGCCAATTTTTCAGCTCTATTGTAGCAGGATACACCCAATCCTTAAATGTAGCGTCATCATCTGAATCACTCACATCGTTAACTTCATGGCTTCCAATGCGGAGAGGTGGCTTTCCTGCACGAGCGCACCTCATTTCCTTCTGAGCCTTGACAGTGAAACCCAAACCAAAATTGTCCGCTTTGAATGGGATATCTAGGAGTTGTCCCCGATTATCACAACTTCCTTCTTCAATTGCAGCACGAGCATCTTTGACTGAAACCATCTTCGACATGACCCTAACAACTTTGGACTCATCAGAGGAACATTTGGTAGCAGCAACCATCAGTGGTACAACTTCAAAGGCTTGACACGGGGTCTCAATGAATTCTCCATCCATCTCTACATATTTGAACGAGTTGAGGTGGCTTACCATAAACTCTTCCTCCCCATAGACGGTGACAATTCTTCCCTTGACTGGGTACTTGAGTTTCTGATGGAGAGTTAAGGTTACTGCCCCAACTTTATGGATTCAAGGGAGACCCAAAAAACAAGAATAGGCAGGACGGATATCCATGATGTAGAAGGTGGATTTGAAAATTTTGGATCCCACCTTGATTGGAAGATCTACCTCCCCGTGAACTGTCCTTTTTGATCCATCGAAGGCCCTCACAATGATATCACTTGGCTTCAAGATTAAACCTTCACAGTCTAGACGGTCTAACGTCCCCTTGGGTAGCACGTTTAGAGAAGAACCAGTGTGTTTTATCCCAAAATTTTCCCTCTCATTTTATCAATATTTTCCCCACAAGACCTCTTTGGACTCAAGACCATATTAGGGTTTGCTCAGCTCAAGACATTTCCTTGCACTATTGACCTGAAATTAGGGTTTGAGTTTGCACAGGTATTTTTGGACTTCCAATGCCTCATATGACTTTCATGCTTCATGTTGGACTTATAAGATTTCCCATACCAAGTTTCAAGCCTTGAATCAGATTTTTGCCCAATCAATTGGACAGTTGACTTAGAAATCAGTTGTATTGGGGAAAAAGTCAACTGTGACCAATTTACAGTCAAACCTCATAATTTTTGATCCACATCAACATTATAGACTCATATGAACCATTTTATCAAGTTTGGACCACAACTCCTCAAGAAATTTGATCAGATCATCAAAAGGGCAAAATGGTTATTTTTAGGGTTTTGACTGCAAAAGGGCAATTTCTGATTTTTCACCTAGCCAATGGAAAATTGGGTTCAAGAATGGTTTCAAGGACTCAATGGAATCATCTTGACCTAATCACAAGGTTCAAAATATCTCAAAAGCATTGGATTGACAGATGAATTTTCCAGTCAACTGATCAAAAATCAATTGTACACTGAAAAGTCAAACTTTGACTTTTTGGTCAAAATCAAGTGCCAAGGGTCATTTTTCAACAAGATGTGTCAAAACATGAAACTTGTTCACCAAGAAACCTAATTTTCAAAATTATGGTTTAAAATGGAATATTTTCATAACATAGAATTTTTCTAAGTAATGAAAATTTCTTATTTTTTCCTAACTTTGTCCAACTTTTTCACCATGATGCCATTGGATTCAAAGAAAACTTCCAACATGAAATTTGTAGTCCTCCAAAAATCTACAACTTTGATTCACAAAGTTTTCCCAAAAGATGCTTGGATCTCAAGTTATGATTTTGTGAACAAGGGTCCATGAAACTTTTAACTTAGTGAAATTTTGCCCTAGTTTAGGCAGGATTTTGACCTATCTTCATGGCAACTTTTCACATAGTTCCAAGTGGAATCTCAAAATTCATTTCAAATATGGATTGTAGAGCATGTTACAAGCTTTCCAAAATGTCCAAGAACTCTCCAAGATCATTTGTGGTTAGGGAGAATCGAAGGTTTGAAAATGGCATTTTCTCACTTTTGGCCAAGGCATTTTACACCATGCTACAAGTTGCAAAATCTGTCCAAACCTTGCTTGTACTTGTTTTACAAGCCTTAAACCCTTCCACACTCAAAAATTGAATGCAAACACATTGGATTAAGGCTTTATTCTGAGCTTTAGAGCATTATACAAAGAATTAATCCATTTTTGGCAAAAAGTTAACAATGCCATTTACATAAAGCAAGCTTTATGTCAAATTGTATTCCTTGAGCCATGGACCAAAGTTCTTGCAGCAAACAAAGTTCACAAAGATCAGAAAAGGTTTACCAACTATGTGCAGGCCAGGAGCTAGCCTGTACAGGCCTTGCCTTTGTCACTTCCCACCTTTTCTTCAAAGACAAGTCAACTTGCAAAATCACCACAACTTGGTAATCTGATATAACCAAGTGTTGTATTCATTTCAAACAAGTTTTACACATTGCCTAAGGTCAGAAACACGAGCCCTAAGCCTCTCAAACACCCTCTAACATCAAAACACCAAGTTCTTATCAAAACAGGGCAGGTTCTGCAGATTGACTTCCAAAACAAAATCCACTCGTGCGTTTTGCTTGCAACCAGTTCCAACACACTCCATACAACATACCTAAACTAACCCAACCATTCCCAAGCCATTGTAACTCCATTTACACACTTTACCATTTTCAAATTCTGAGTTTGCAGGTTGAGTTCTACAAGAAGTTTCAGACCATTTCAAAGCAAGCCAAGCATTGGGAAAGTTCAAGGGAACATCAAGCAAGCTCAAAAGAACCTCAGGCCTCACTGAAAGTTGTTGCATTGCCATATTCGAACTTGACTGAAAGAAGTATTTCTCAAACTTCTATCTCCTTATTTAGGAATCATCAGGCTTAGGTTTGTGAAGCAAAAATGTAGTCCTCATTGTCCTTGAGCTGTACATATGCATAGAATTCATTTATGTTAACTGAGATAGGAGTATTTGATAGTTGAACTTTTTGAAAAAACTAGGTCAAGATTTAGGGCCAATGAAATTATCTCTGGTCTTTGAGAGTTAGATTAAGTTTTTTACATGGTTAGAATCGTGTGATCAAGAGCTATAACTTTCATGTTGCAAGTTTTTATTTTTGAGCATGTATGCAGGAGTTCCAGATTTGAACATGGCGCGTGTTTGCTTCTGTCTCAAGGACAGAGATGAAGACAACTTGGGCTGGGCTTGGATTATTCTGACTATTTGCACCCCTTAGCTTGCTTTCTGCACCCCCTTGGCCCATTTGATTTATTTTTGTATATTTTTTATTTCTTTTACATTTTCTGACTTTTATTTATTTTTCTAAACATTAAAAATTACCAAAAATATTTTCTTAAATTTTCACATTTTATTTTATTTTTTTAATTTTATTTTTGGCATAATATTTAATTTATTAGGTTTAATATGTTTATTTTCTTAAATAAAAACTTATAATTAATACAAAAAATATTATTTATACATATAAAATAATAATGTCATACATATTTTATTTTTTAACATTTTTGTGTATATTTTATTTTCTTGTACATAAATGAATAAATAATTAATATAATGTATTTTCTTTTAAAACCAAAATTATGGCATTAAACCCAAAATTAGGGCACTAAAATAATCTTCCCTATTCTTAGGACATTAAATAATTTATTTTACATACATAAAATAAAATACAAAAACATTTTTTTTGCATATTTATAATATATTGCATATTTAAATAATTGTCAATTTATTATTTGTACAATGAATTCAATTTGGTTGTAATAGTTGAATTAGGGTTTTATTTTCTTGTAAATACCCTCCTATTCAAACTTGTATCCCCCTCCCCATATCAATGTTGTAATAGTTGTAGATTTACTTTTACGCACTTTATTGCTTTCAAATATGCATGATAGTAAGATTAGGGTTTGTATGATAACCAGAAATCAAAACAAATAACATGACTAATACAAGACAAAAATGCATGAAAAATGACAATACAATGCATACAAACACCCCTAGGGTTTCATCCATTTGTTGCCTTAAAAATGGCCATGGTATGCATGCTAGGTATCTTGGCAAAACAAAATCAAAACAAAAAGATCATAGTCCCTCGACGACGCTATCTTGGTTGCCTATACAAAATGATCTAGTCCCTCAGAAAACTTGCTAAGATACTTGGCAATATTGTTATCATGGCCATACGATGACCCACGCCCGTCCCGTTTAACATCCAAACACAAGGTTGTTTACCAAATACAATGGTAAAAAAACAATGTAAAAGGGTTAAAAATGTGTAGGAAAGATCTTTGAGTAGGGTAGACAACTCCTAGTTACTTGATCGAACTTGCAAACCATCCTTGCTATTTTCAAACATTCACACAACTTCAAAACATTTCCCAAAACAAACTTTCAAACATTGAAACATTTTTTCAAAAGATAAACACCTTTGTATACATTCAAACAATAATCATTACAAAGGTTGCCTAGACAAAGGCCTCTTTTCAAAATATTTTCAAAACCACACACAAAAGCACCATTTCAAACAATTGAAAAGCAAAAGCAATTGATCTAAACAAGTAACTAAGAGCCCATGGATAACCATGGATGAAAAGGGTGCTAGCACCTTCCCTTTTCATAATCTACCCCCCGAACCCAAGAAAACTTCTCAAAGGTCTTTCCTGTGCTTTTTGACCTTTCCTTTGGATAAAATAAAAAGTCGGTGGCGACTCTTGCTAAACCGAAACATTTGCGAACACAAACGCAAAAGCTCAAGTCAGTTCTCCCACCGTATCACAGAACTGCCGACTCTGCTGGGGAAAATCTAAAAGTGGGGTTACCTTAGGGTTTTAGATCACCTTTACATGCTTACCTTGTTTGCTTTAATTGCTTTCCATTTGGTTCTATTGTTTGGGTTTGAATCCTCTACCCGGATTTGGGAAACATTCATAGGTAAATAACAATATGTTGTGGAAATTGTGTGGGGTATACCGATATGGTTGAAGCAATACTATATTAGTGTGACATATTTGTGGGTACCGGTAACCTTTAAGTTAATCAAAGAGAATACAGGGCCGCTGAGTGATGTCATGAAGCACTAATGGACTTTTAGAACCTTTACTTGACTAACTTAGCCTTTTTTAGGGGTAGTGAGATGACAGGCTTTGGTGCAATCCGAAGTTGGTAGATACTCGATACTACACTCATTGAGGGTTGTTTTCTTGGAATATTTCGGTCGCCAGTAAAGTGGCTAAACTGAAACAATGAACACATAAAATAATCCAGTGATATTGAGCTCCATAGAACCCGGTTACTATTTATAGGACAGGTTGAGCCAACTAAACTTCAAGAGGGTACTTACCTATGAAACCCCATGCAAGCCTGAAACTAGGATCTTGTGTGATTTGCTTGTACATATACTTGTGCATAACATCATGGACATCATGAAGCATCATATGCATCCACTAACCATTTCAAGGGTTTGTATCTTCATCTTTGTTCCTGTTTTGTAGGTAATGGATTCACTCCGCAGGAAAACTATTCAGGTCAACCTTGTGAGAATCCCTCCTCAACTCAGTGAGAATTCTCTATTCACTGAAAGACATGGTCTACTTCTCAACCTGGTCAACTCCAACATAGAGGAAGACATGGTGAAAGTTCTCTTCCAGTTCTTTGACCCCCTACACCACTGCTTCACATTTCCTGACTACCAACTAGTGCCTACTTTGGAGGAATTTTCTCAACTCCTGAGGATTCCTATTCTCCATCAACTACCCTACAACGGTACATAAAGAGATCCAAAGCCTGAAGATGTTGCTCAAGCCCTACACTTGCAACCATCTGATATCATAGGTCATTGGGAAACTAGAAGTGGTGTCAAGGGTTTCTTGTCAAAGTTTCTGTTTAAGAAGGCCCAAAGCTGCTGGAATTCATTGGACTTACAAGCTTTTGAGGAGATTGTAGCACTTCTCATTTATGGGTTGGTCTTGTTCCCAAACCCTGACCAGATTATAGATGTCAATGCTGTCAAGATCTTCATATCTCGGAATCCTGTGCCTACATTGCTTGGGGATATCCTCCACTCATTTCACACTCGAACAATGAGGAAAATGGGTGTTCTCATGTGCTGTACTCCTCTACTGGCAAGGTGGTTTATTTCTCACCTTCCCCAATCAGTTTTTAAGAATGAGCAAGGTTTGAGGTGGTCACAACGGTTGATGACTCTTACACATTCAGATGTTCATTGGTGTTCTCAATCCAGAGAAAATGTTATCATCATTGATCATTGTGGGGAATTCCATAATGTCCCTTTACTTGGCATTAGGGGAGGCATTACCTACAACCATTGCTTGGTTCTGAGACAGTTTGGGTATGCCCGAAGGGATGGCCCACATGACATGCTGATTCCATACTTGGTTTTTGACTTTGACAACGACATTCAAGGACTTCGACAAAGGTTTATCCGAGCTTGGAGGATGCCCAACAAGGTGGACAGTAAGACCTTGGGACACAAGAATTCCATCTCCCTTGAGCCTTACCTCAAGTGGGTACGAACCCGCGCCCAAAGTCTTATGATGCCTTACCCCTACATTCTCCCGGTGATCAAAGAGCCTGTTATGGAAGGAGAGGTTCCATACACCCTCCTACACCCTGACATGCCAACATCACTAGAAGATTTACAAAGGAGTTGGATACAGCTCAAAGGAGAACGCGATAAGTTTGAAGCCCAATTCTACGCCAATGAGAAGAAGGTTCTAGAACTTACTCGTCAACTTCACGAAGAGCAGACTCTTAACACCTACATTGCACCAAAGAGGATGTGCAACGTCTTTTTACATTAGAATTTTGTATTATTTTTCCCATGGGGCATTGATGTACTAACAAATTCTATCTTATTAATATGACGTGTGTTCCTTTTTGTTTACAACAAATTTGAATTTCTGAATCCTTGAATGCATTACATGAATACATATCATTCATCATATGCATAAACAGGTCTTCACACCAGGTTTCCTTATCTCTCTGCTGTTTATTTCAGCAAGATAGATATTGAGCAGACAATCAAAGATTTGCAAGCGCAAAATTCACAGTTCCAACAACTACTCATGACCTTGGCAAAGGGTCAGGAGGATCTTAAGGCTCTACTGGAAAAGGAAAAAGAGAAAAAGAAAAAGAAGAGAGTTGGTGTGGCTACTTTGGGTAGAAGATTTGAAGGTCAAACCAGAAGGGTCCTGTATTTCCCCTCAACATCTGATGAAGGGGTAGGAAAAGGAAAGGGATTTGCAATGCCATCTGAGTCTGAGGCTGAAGAAGAAGAAGAAGAGGATGAAGACTATTCTGAACAGCAGTATCCTCCTGTAGATAAAAAATACAAGAACTTGGAAGAACGTCTGGCAGCCATGGAGATTCAGAGAGTGCCTGGGCTGGATTTTGAAGAGCTAGGGTTGGTTTCTGAGATTGTCATTCCCCCCAAATTTAAAGTACCGTTGTTCGCTAAGTACGATGGGTTGCCTTGCCCAAAGATGCACCTGCGGTCTTATGTCAGGAAAATACAACCACATTCTTCTGACAAGGATCTGTGGGTCCATTTCTTCCAGGACAATCTTTCGGGGACGCAGTTAGATTGGTTCTACCAGCTAGAGAGGTCCGACGTACATAATTGGGAGGATTTGGCTGCTACCTTCTACAGACAATATCAATATAATACGGACTTAGCACCAACCCGTACTCAATTACAAAGTATGGGCATGGTCTCAAATGAAGGTTTCAAAGAGTATGCCCAGAAATGGAGAGACTTGGCGGGACAAGTGCAACCAACTCTATCTGAGAGGGAACCAGTTGATATGTTCTTGGGGACTCTGTCAGGTCCATTCTTCAATCACCTGATTAGAAGTTCATCTGCAGGGTTCACCTAGTTAATTCTGACTGGTGAAAGAGTTAAAGCTGGAATCAAGAGCGGGAAAATTCAAAAGGATGCATCTGCTTCCACTTCCATCAAAAAGACCTTTCCAGCAAAGAAAGAAGTATCAGCTGTCTACTCCCAAAGGGGTCAAGGAAGAGTTGAGCACCGGCCAACGGTGGGGGCCGTAATGATTCAGAAGTCTGCAGCTGATCAGCCCAGAAACAATCAACCCAGAACCAATCAACAAAGGGTAGAAAGGCCTTCTAGGCAATTCAACAAAATAAACGTGACACCTGCTCAGATTCTCCCCCATCTCCTGAAGTTAAACCTTACCAGTTTGAGAGAGGCTTCGCAAAATCCGAATACATCTTCTCCTTTTTACCATGTGAACGCTAAATGTGCTTATCATTCAGACAGCCTGGGGCACGACACCAACAATTGTTGGCCCCTCAAAAATAAGATTCAGGATTTAATAGATGCTAAAGAAGTGGAATTCGACGCCCCTGAAAAGCCGAATGTGATCTCTGCTCCAATGCCAAAGCATGGCCACAATGCCCATGCTATTGAAGAGGATCTTTTTCTTGCTACTGTTGATGATTTGATGACTCCGTTACTGATAATCAAGCTGAATTTGTTGAAGGCTGGGATTTTCCCAGGTTGTTAAGAAGATTGCTGCCTTTGTTCATCCTTACCATCCGACTGTCCGTTGTTAAAGTTAGGCATCCAACGCCTAATGGATAATCAAGAAATCCTTTTTGAGAAGACCCCTGTTATACCGACTCCGTTCAATGATATTTCAATAATTACCATATCCACCAATATTTCCAAGGTCTCCAAAAGACCTGTTAAGATTACATCCGATCCGAAGATTGCACCTTTGAAGATAACTATGTCGGGGCCTATCCCGTACAAGTCCAACAAATCAATACCGTGGAACTATGAGGGAGAGATCTTCTACCACGGTATTAAACAAATTGAGTCAACTGAAGAAATTTATGATGAAGAGACTTTCGACATTGGAAACATTACTGGAACGAGTAAAATCACCCGCAGTGGAAGAATTTTCTCTCCGGAGATTGTCCCTCTAAAGGCAATCTTAGGACCCTCAGCTGCCCCTAAAGTTACCCCTGTACCGATCAACATATCTGCGAGAACTCCAATTATTGAAGAAGTTGTAACTCCTGTGGTTGTACCTTCTGCTACTGCTGATGGTAGAGGGAAAGGGATCCAAGAAGAGCACGTCAGGATGAGGGCTCAGCCGTTGATCATCCCTGAAACCACTCAGAAAGAAATGGAAGATATTTTGAAAATAATCCAGAAAAGCGATTATAATGTTGTGGAACAACTGGGGCAAACCCCCTCAAAGATCTCAATGTTGGCCCTGCTGCTTTGTTCGGAAGCTCATGCTAAAGCTCTGATCAGATTTTTGAAGACGGCCCACGTGCCACAGGAAACTTCCGCGGATCAGTTCCAGGAATGTGTAGCTAGTCTAACAGCAGATAATGGTCTTGGATTCTCCGACGTTGATTTAACATCTAAAGGGAGAAAACATAATGACGCTCTGCATGTCTCGGTGGAATGCAGAGGGACTACTCTAGCACACGTTCTGGTTGATATTGGGTCGTCTTTAAATGTCTTTCCGAAGAAGGCCTTGGATAGGTTGGATTGTGAAGGCCTAACTTTGAAGCCCAGCAACATCATTGTCAGAGCCTTTGATGGTTCTAAAAGGATGGTCCACAGAGAGGTGGACATCCCGATTAAAGTGGGAACTGAAACTTTCAACTCCACATTCTATGTCATGGACATCTGTCCTTCCTATTCTTGCTTGTTGGGAAGACCCTGGATTCATCATGCTGGAGCCGTCACTGCAACTCTGCATCAAAAGCTCAAGTACCCTGTCCAGGGGAAAATTGCAACTGTGCACGGCGAAGAGGAATATATGATAAGCCATCTTAATTCTTTCCGCTATGTGGAATTGGATGGCGAATTCATAGAAACCCCTTTTCAACACTTCGAGGAAGTTTCTAAAGAGATTGCAGCAACCAAGACAATGTCTTCTGTACCCATGGTTACCAGACCTCCGCCTCGGATGTCGTCTCTCAAAGATGCAAAGGCTGTGATTGAAGAAGGAAGAAGCACAATCTGGGGGCAACTTCCCGATTTTCCTTTCAAATCTGATAAGTTCGGCTTGGGTTTCACTTCGGCTAGTCAGAAGGTTGTGTGCCGCTCCCACGCCGGAGGGCCACCAGTGAAGATCACCCATCATGGAGTCAATACTTTGGAGGATACTGAAGAGGAGAGAAATCTGGAAGACTGGATTTTCCCTACTGCTGAAGGAGGACTATGCAACTGGGAGGCAAAGGACTTTGTTCCGATTACTTTCATAAATAAGTAATTTATCTTTCAAACATTTCTGTTGGTTTATAATAATTCTTGAACAATTCATACACTTTTAACCTTATGCCTTACCCGAGGTACATAGGTCCATTTGTAAGGGTTTGATTTTTCATCTTCATATGCCATTTTAATGAATCATAGATGTTTTCACATATAAACTTTTGTGTTCATTTTCTTTCCTTTTACATTTTATTTGTTTAAAGGTGGTTATCCCTTACACACACCCACACTCACAAATGCAGGTACCCTTCCATTATGGATTCCATGGGTAACAATTCTGCTATGGCCTTCAGTGACTCTGAAGATCTGGTCTACCATGCCGAATACGAAGGTGATGAAGACTGTGAATTGCCGGGAGAGTTGGATAGACTTCTACAACAGGAAGAAAGGGCTATTCTACCACACGAGGAGTTGTTAGAGACAATCAACTTGGGTACTAAGGAAGACAGAAAAGAAATTAGAGTGGGTGCCAACCTAGAACCAAGTATCAAAGAGCGCCTAGTTCAGTTGTTAAATGAATATGTTGAGATCTTCGCCTGGTCCTATGAAGACATGTCGGGACTTGATACAGATATTGTGGTTCACCGTCTCCCTACAAGAGAAGACTGTCCACCAATTAAACAGAAAGTCCGCCGAATGAGGCCCGATATGTCTGAAAAGATCAAAGCTGAAGTGATGAAGCAGTTCAATGCTGGCTTTCTTGCTGTTACTTCCTATCCACAATGGGTCGCTAACATTGTGCCCGTGCTTAAGAAAGACGGCAAAGTGAGAATGTGCATGGATTACTGAGACTTAAACAAGGCCAGCCCTAAAGATGACTTTCCACTACCGCACATTGACATCTTGGTTGACAATCACAAGGTATTTTCTTTCATGGATGGATTTTCAGGGTACAACCAGATCAAAATGGCACCTGAAGACATGGAGAAAACTACTTTTGTTACACAGTGGGGTACGTTCTGCTATAAAGTGATGCCATTCGGACTGAAGAATTTCGGGGAAACCTATCAACGCGCCATGGTGGCTTTGTTTCATGACATGATACATCATGAGATTGAAGTTTACGTAGACGACGTGATAGCCCATTCACAAACAGAAGAAGAACACCTCGACCATCTGCAAAAGTTGTTTTTTAGGTTGAAGGAGTACAAGCTCAGATTAAACCCTAACAAGTGCACTTCCGGAGTCAGGTCCGGTAAACTCTTGGGTTTCATTGTCAGCAATAAAGGCATCGAGGTTGATCCTGCCAAAGTCAAGGCTATACAAGAAATGCCTGCCCCTCGCACTGAGAAGGAGGTTAGAGGTTTCTTGAGACGCCTAAACTACATTGCAATGTTCATCTCTCACCTAGCATCTACCTGCGAGCCAATTTTCAAGATGTTGAAGAAAGATCAGGTGGTTAAATGGAATAATGACTATCAAATTGCTTTTGATAAAATCAAGGAGTATTTTCTATAACCTCCTATCTTGATGCCTCCCGTCGAAGGAAGACCACTAATCATGTATTTGACTGTCCTAGAGAATTCAATGGGGTGCGTACTGAGCCAACATGATGACTTTGGCCGAAAAGAGAATGCCATTTATTACCTTAGCAAAAAGTTTACTGACTGTGAGACCCGATACTCATTGCTCGAGAAAACTTGCTGCGCTTTGGTATGGGCTGCTCGCCGGCTAAGGCAGTATATGTTGACTCATACCACTTTGTTGATATCTAAGATGGATCCGATCAAGTACATCTTTGAGAAGCCTGCTTTATCTGGAAGAATCACTAGGTGGCAGATGATTCTGACCGAATACGATATCCAGTACACGACCCAAAAAGCTATAAAGGGGAGTGTACTAGTTGACCATCTAGCTCATCAAGCTGTCGAAGATTACCAATCCATGAGGTTCGAATTCCCCGACGAGGATATCATGACTTTGGACAACATTGAAGATAACAGACCGCATGATGGACCTGAACAAGGATCCCGATGGACCCTGTACTTTGATGGCGCCTCCAATGCACTTGGCAACAATATCGGCGCGATACTCATCTCTCCAGAAGGTTACCATACACCTTTCACCGCTAGACTCTGCTTCAGCTGCACCAACAACATGGCCGAGTATGAAGCTTGTATCTTTGGTCTCAAGGCAGCAATAGACTTTGGAATCAAATCTTTGGTTGTGTTTGGAGACTCAGCTTTGGTCATCAGTCAGATCAAAGGAGAGTGGGACACTAAACATCCCAACCTTATCCCTTACAAAGAACATGTCTTGACATTGCTCCCTCATTTCGAGCAGATTACCTTCGAGCACTTCCCGCGAGAAGAAAATCAGCTAGCAGATGCTCTAGATACAATGTCATCCATGTTTAAACTTAACTGGGATAAGGAGGCTCCCCAGATCACCATTGAGCGGATGGACGAACCTGCACATTGTCACGAGATTAATACCGAAGAAGTAGTGGACCGACCTTGGTTTCATGAAGTCAAAAGGTATCTCGAGGCGCAAGAATACCCTGAAGGAGCTTCAGTCAATGATAAAAAGTTCTTAAGGAGATTCTCTGCCAAGTTCTTCCTGAGCAATGGTATCTTATACAAGTGCAATCATGATTGCATTATGCTCCGTTTATGGACAAGATTGAAGCTGAACAGATCATGGCTGAACTGTACAATGGTACCTTTGGCACTCGCTCTAGCGGATATACGATGGCTAATAAGATTCTAAGGGCAGGCTACTACTGGTCTACCATGGAAGCTGACTGCCATCAACATTCCCGCACTTGTCACAGATGCCAAATCTATGCGGACAAGGTACATATACCTCCAGTTCCTCTCAATGTCTTAACAGCTCCTTGGCCATTCGCTATGTGGGGAATCAACATGATTGGAGAGATCAAGCCTACAACATCCAATGGACACTGTTTCATTCTGGTGGCCATTGATTACTTTACCAAGTGGGTCGAAGCAGCTTCCTTCGCATCCGTTACAAAGAATGTTGTTGCCCGCTTCATCAAACAGAACCTCATTTTCCGGTACGTCATTCCCGACAGGATCATCAATGATAACGGTACAAACCTGAACAACACTATGATCACCGCTTTGTGCGAGTAGTTCAAGATTCAAAATCACAATTCATCTCCCTATCGGCCAAAGATGAACGCTGATGTCGAAGCTGCGAACAAAAATATCAAGAAGATCATACAAAAGATGACAGTCACCGACAAGGACTGACATGAGATGTTACCGTTTTCTCTTCACGGGTACCGTACCACGGCGCGTACATCAACAGGGGAAACACCCTATTCTTTGGTATACGGCATGGAAGCTGTTTTACCTATTGAGGTCCAGATTCCCTCCTTGAGAATCATGAAGGATGCTGGTTTGAGTGAAGACGGCTGGATTCAGACCCGACTTGATTAACTTAACTTGATTGACGAAAAGCGACTTGTTGCTGTTTGCCATGGTCAGACGTATCAAAAACGGATGATCAAGGATTTCAACAAGAAAGTCAGACGACAAGTGTATCAAGTTGGAGATCTTGTAATCAAGCGGATCATCTTGCCGCAAAGTGATCCCAGGGGCAAATGGACTCCTACTTACGAAGGACCATTTGTGATCAAAAACATCTTTTATGGTGGGGCAATGATATTAACCACCATGGACGGCGACGACTTGCCGCACCCTGTGAACGCAGACATAGTCAACAGATACTACGCATAAATGACCCGACATTGAAAACCCGAAAGGGCGACTTGGGAAAAAAAGGGCATCCCGGTGAATCGAAAACCAGAAAGGAAGGTTCAGGAAAAAGTTAGGGATAAATAAAAAAATCTGTACACCCGGCAAGTTGAAAACCCGAAAGGGCGACTTGGGCAAAAAGGGTTTCCCGGTGGATGAAAAACCCGAAAGGGTGGTCCAGGCAAAAGTTAGGGATTTAAAGCGTATGATATGTCTCGTCGGATCACTTTAAGGACAATCTCTTCACAGACAAGCTCCAGGCTTCTGATCAATTCAACCATCTTCGGACGAAGCAACGAATAGACAAGATATTCAGAGTTACGAAGGCTATAGCAGAATGGGAACCCCATGGAATTTTTTTAACACATAGCCATCTTTCTTTGTATAAATTTTTCTAATTTTTATGACAACATTCTCTAACTAGGATGTCTGTCTCCTTTGTACGAAATACTTACACAAAGTTAATACAAAGATACTTCAAAGTGCAGAAAACTATTTGCCTTTTCTTCTTTTATACTTGTGTTTTATTTGAAAACGTCCAATGATTTATTAAATGAGCATATGAATTTGAATATAATCACTGTTTACAAATAAACGAAATGGGAAAGAATAATTATTGACAGGTTGAAAGTATAGGGAAACGTCTTTAGGCTATTCCAAGAGAAATCCCCTGCAATGTATCATCTAGATCCCCCAGCGGAGCTAAAACCTTGAAATACATATCCCCAGCGGAGTCAAATTTCGAAATCCCCACCAGAGCTAAGTTTTCAAGCTCCCAATCCCCAGCGGAGCGAAAAACTTTGAACTACAGATCCTCAACAAAGATGAAACTTTCTTCCCCAACGGAGTCCAAAACTTCAACCTTTAAACCCCGGTGGAAAACCCTCAAGTTTCCTCCAAATCCCCAGAGAATTGTCTTAAAACCAGATAATTTCCCTGCAAGTTATCTGATAAGTTCCCAGCAAGTTGCTTTGGAGCCTGACAGCTAACCAGACGATAGCTTCAGATAATTCCCTAGTAGATTGTCATACAACCCAAACTCTTGAACTCTCTCCATAACAAGAATGAGTTGTTCCCCACAGAGTTTTTACTACTCTCCAACAGAATAAACTTTCTCCCCGCAGAGTTATTCTTATTTCCTAACAAGATTGAAGATTATCAATCTCCACCCACAGTCATCAAGGTTCTCGGGACTCCACAAGCAGGTTCCTCAAGAAGCACTTGGAATTTTTCTCAACAGAATATCTATCATCTTCCAACTTCAAAGGAAGTGAAGATTCTTATCCCCAGGAAAGTCGTGAAGGATTCTCACATCCACGGAAGTTGTCAAAGGTTTTTAATCTCCAGTAGAAATTATGGATTTATTTTCCCCGGCAGCAGTCAAAGATTTTATTATCTCCAGCTATCAAGGATTTATTTTCCTTAGCAAGACAACTAATCATCTTACATGCGCTTACATTACATTCATATATCATAAACATTGATAAAAAACATTTATTGCATCATATATTTCATGCAACATAAATTTGTGTTTCAGCTAACATTTTATCCTTTTCAGGATAAAGTTAACAACTATCTTTAACACATATTCAAAGCTCAAATACAGCTTAGAGATGCTCCAGACACGGATTCTATTCTATTGCTTATTCAAATCAATGCTCAAATTCCTGTTGCAGTTCAAGTTATGAAGCCCGAATTCGACTGGATAATATCTTGATTTTTCCTCCATCATACTATGAAGCCCGGAGATCGACCAGAAAATAGTTGAGTCCCCAGCAAATTACTGTGAAGCCTGGAATCGACCAAATAGCAGTATAAAGCACCATGAAGCCTGGAATCGAACAGATTGCGGTTCACCTTAAATTCAAGCTATGAAGCTCGGGTTCGACCAGATAGTATCTTGATCTCTACAAAACAATGTGAAGCCTGGATTTTGACCAGATAATAGTGAGGTACACTGTGAAACTTGAATTTCGACCAAAAAAGCAGTTTACTCGGCCAATTACTTTGAATCCCAGATTCAACCGGATATTAGTAGGCCCCAAAATAAAAGGGAAGCCCAGAGGTGACCAGATAACCATTTGATTTTCTTCTGAAGCCTGGATTTTGACCAGATAGGAAGTAAGGTATCGTGAAGCCTGGATTTCGACCAGATAGCAATACAAGACTGTGAAACCTGGATTTTGACCAGATAACAGTAAGGTATATTGTGAAACTTGGATTTCGACCAAAAAAGAAGTTTACTTGGCTAATTACTAAGAATCCCGAAATCGACCGGATATTAGTGTGCCTTAAATTCAAGTTAAAGCCCGAATGCAATCGGATAACAACTTAATTCCTTCTAAAGCCTGGAGTACGACCAGATAAGAACTGAGAAATTGTGAAGCCTGAAGAATGACCAGATAGCAAGTTTAATCTCATCCCCCCAGTAAGTCACTGTAAAGCCTGGAGCACGACCAGATAGCAGTTCATTTTCACCTCTTCAACCAAGAGATGATTCCCCAGTAGAATAACAGACGACTGAAGCTCCTAAAATTCTATTTCTACTACGACAGAGACCAGCATTCTCCGGCGTAGTCCTCCTCAACAACGGGTATATGGGCTCTCGCAAAGGAATCTCTTATGCGATCAACATTCTTGGATGGAATCTTTAAGACCATCTCCAACAAGATTCTATCAACCTCTCCAAATGGCATCTTTAAGCCCATTTCCTCAATTACATTTTGACGAGTGCAAATTTACAGGCACTCTAGTGTCCAATCATCTTTTACCTTCGAGTCACGAACGACAAACTCGCAAATCTAACTCTTCAGGTTCAAGAAGATTGAACAGGGGCAGCTGTTGTACCCCAAAATTTTCCCTCTCATTTTATCAAGATTTTCCCCACAAGACCTCTTTGGACTCAAGACCAGATTAGGGTTTGCTCAGCTCAAGACATCTCCTTGCACTGTTGACCTGTAATTAGGGTTTGAGTTTGCACAGTGATTTTTGGACTTCCAATGCCTCATATGACTTTCATGCTTCATGTTGGACTTATAATATTTCCCATACCAAGTTTCAAGCCTTGAATCAGATTTTTGCCCAGTCAATTGGACAGTTGACTTAGAAATCAGCTATATTGGGGAAAAAGTCAACTGTGACCAATTTACAGTCAAACCTCATAAGTTTTGATCCAAATAAACATTATAGACTCATATGAACCATTTGATCAAGTTTGGACCATAACTCCTCAAGAAATTTGATCAGATCATCAAAAGGGCAAAATGGTCATTTTTAGGGTTTTGACTGTAGAAGGGCAATTTCTGATTTTTCACCTAGCCAATCGCAAATTGGGTTCAAGCATGGTTTCAAGGACTCAATGGCATCATCTTGACCTAATCACAAGGTCCAAAATATCTTAAAAGCATTGGATTGACAGATGAATTTTCCAGTCAACTAATCAAAAATCAACTGTACACTGAAAAGTCAAACTTTGACTTTTATGTCAAAATCAAGTGCCAAGGGTCATTTTTCATCAAGATGTGTCAAAAAATGAAACTTTTTCACCAATAAACCTAATTTTCAAAATTAGGGTTTAAAATGGAAAATTTTCATAACTTAGAATTTTTCTAAATTATGAAAATTTCTTATTTTTTCCTAACTTTGCCCAACTTTTTCACCATGATGCAATTGGATTCAAAGAAAACTTCCAACATGAAAGTTGTAGTAATCCACAAAATCTACAACTTTGATTCAAAAAGTTTTCCAAAAATATGCTTGGATCTCAAGTTATTATTTTGTGAACAAAGGTCCATGAAACTTTTAACTTTGAAATTTTGCCCTAGTTTAGGCAGGATTTTGACCTGTCTTCATGGAAACTTTTCACATAGTTCCAAGTGGAATATCAAAATTAATTTCAAAGATGGATTGTATAGTATGTTACAAGCTTTCCAAAATATCCAAGAACTCTCCAAGATCATTTGTGGTTAGGGAGAATCGAAGGTTTGAAAATGGCATTTTCTCACTTTTGGCCAAGGCATTTTACACCATGCTACAAGTTGCAAAATCTGTCCAAACCTTGCTTGTACTGGTTTTACAGGCCTTAAACCCTTCCACACTCAAAAATTTAATGCAAACACATTGGATTAAGGCTTTATTCTGAGCTTTAGAGCATTGTACAAAGAATTAATCCATTTTTGGCAAAAAGTTAACAATGCCATTTACATAAAGCATGCTTTATGTCAAATTGTATTCCTTGAGCCATGGACCAAAGTTCTCGCAGAAAACAAAGTTCACAAAGATCAGAAAAGGTTTACCAACTATGTGCAGGCCTGGAGCTAGCCTGTACAGGCCTTGCCTTTGTCACTTCCCACCTTTTCTTCAAAGACAAGTCAACTTGCAAAATCACCACAACTTGGTAATTTGATATAACCAAGTGTTGTATTCATTTCAAACAAGTTTTACACATTGCCTAAGGTCAGAAACACGAGCCCTAAGCCTCTCAAACACCCTCTAACATCAAAACACCAAGTTCTTGTCAAAACAGGGTAGGTTCTGTAGATTGACTTCCAAAACAAAATCCACTTGTGCGTTTTGCTTGCAACCAGTTCCAACACACTCCATACAACATACCTAAACTAACCCAACCATTCCCAAGCCACTGTAACTCCATTTACACACTTCAACATTTTCAAATTCTGAGTTTGCAGGTTGAGTTCTACAAGAAGTTTCAGACCATTTCAAAGCAAGCCAAGCATTGGGAAAGTTCAAGGGAACATCAAGCAAGCTCAAAAGAACCTCAGGCCTCACTGAAAGTTGTTGCATTGCCATATTCGAACTTGACTGAAACAGGTATTTCTCAAACTTCTATCTCCTTATTTAGGAATCATTAGGCTTAGGTTTGCGAAGCAAAAATGTAGTCCTCATTGCCCTTGAGTTGTACATATGCATAGAATTCATTTATGTTAACTGAGCTAGGAGTATTTGATAGTTGAACTTTTTGAAAAAACTAGGTCAAGATTTAGGGCCAATGAAATTCTCTCTGGTCTTTGAGAGTTAGATTAAGTTTTTTACATGGTTAGAATCAAGTGATCAAAAGCTATAACTTTCATGTTGCAAGTTTTTGTTTTTGAGCACGTATGCAGGAGTTCCAGATTTGAACACGGCGCGTGTTTGCTTCTATCTCAAGGACAGGGATGAAGACAACTTGGGGTGGGCTTGGATTATTCTGACTATTTGCACCTCTTAGCTTGCTTTCTGCACCCCCTTGGCCCATTTGATTTTATTTTTGTATATTTTTTTTATTTCTTTTACATTTTCTGACTTTTATTTATTTTTGTAAACATTAAAAATTACCAAAAATATTTTCTTAAATTTTCACATTTTATTTTATTTTTTTATTTTATTTTTGGCATAATATTTAATTTCTTAGGTTTAATATATTTATTTTCTTAAATAAAAACTTATAATTAATACAAAAAATATTATTTATTTTTATTTTTATTTATTTATACATATAAAATAATATTGTCATACATATTTTATTTTTTAACATTTTTGTATATATTTTATTTTCTTGTACATAAATGAATAAATAATTAATATAATGTATTTTCTTTTAAAACCAAAATTAAGGTTTTTCACCCTTTCCAAAAATAATCTTCCCTATTCTTAGGACATTAAATAATTTATTTTACATACATAAAATAAAATACAAAAACATATTTTTGCATATTTATAATATATTGCATATTTAAATAATTGTCAATTTATTATTTGTACAATGAATTCAATTTGGTTGTAATAGTTGAATTAGGGTTTTATTTTCTTGCAAATACCCCCTATTCAAACTTGTATCCCCCTCCCCATATCAATGTTGTAATAGTTGTAGATTTACTTTTACGCACTTTATTGCTTTCAAATATGCATGATAGTAAGATTAGGGTTTGTATGATAACCAGAAATCAAAACAAATAGAATGACTAATACAAGACAAAAATGCATGAAAAATGACAACACAATGCATACAAACACCCCTAGGGTTTCATCCACTTGTTGCCTTAAAAATGGCCATGGTATGCATGCTAGGTATCTTGGCAAAACAAAATCAAAACAAAAAGATCACAGTCCCTCGATGGCGCTATCTTGGTTGCCTATACAAAATGATCTAGTCCCTCAAAAAACTTGTTAAGATACTTGGCAATATTGTTATCATGGCCATACGATGACCCACGTCTGTGCCGTTTAACATCCAAACACAAGGTTGTTTACCAAATACAATGGTAAAACAACAATGTAAAAGGGTTAAAAATGTGTAGGAAAGATCTTTGAGTAGGGTAGACAACTCCTAGTTACTTGATCGAACTTGCAAACCATCCTTTCTATTTTCAAACATTCACACAACTTCAAAACATTTCCCAAAACAAACTTTCAAACATTGAAACATTTTTCAAAAGATAAACACCTTTGTATACATTCAAACAATAATCATTACGAACGTTGCCTAGACAAAGGACTCTTTTCAAAATATTTTCAAAACCACATACAAAATCACCATTTCAAACAATTGAAAAGCAAAAGCAAGTGATCTAAACAAGTAACTAAGAGCCCATGGATAAACATGGATGAAAAGGGTGCTAGCACCTTACCTTTTCATAATCTACCCCCTGAACCTAAGAAAACATCTCAAAGGTCTTTCTTATGCTTTTTGACCTTTCCTTTGGATAAAATAAAAAGTCGGTGGCGACTCTTGCTAAACCGAAACATTTGCGAACACAAACGCAAAACCTCAAGTCAGTTCTCCCACCATATCACAGTGTCAACTAGAACATGTGCTAGGGTGGTCCCCTTGCACTCGACAGAAACATGTAGAGCTTTATTGTGGTTCTTCCTAAGCGGTGTTAGATCGACACCTGAGAATCCCAAGTCATTATCAGCCGTCAAGCTCGCCACGCAATTCTCAAACTGGTCCGTTGTGGTCTCATCAGAGACATGAGCTTTTTCATGAATTTGATTAATGTTCGAGCATGGGCGTCGGAACAGAGTAGCAATGACAACATATAAATCTTAAAAGGGGTTTGCCCCCAACTATTCCATAATTTATAAGTCGCTCCTTTTTATTATCTTCAAGATCTCGTCCATCTCACAAGCGGAGGGTTCTCCATTAGTAACGTCCTTTGTGGGTATTTCTGTCATGACCGACTCAACAACTTTCTCCTTCCCTCTTGTATCAGTACTTGGCTTAGAGGCAGTGATGCGGATAGGTGCCTTTGTAACAACTGGTGGTGAAATATTGGGTGAAAATATTCTCCCAGTTCGGGTTACCTTACTTGAGCCAGTTATGTTACCAACATTATCAGCATCGTCTTCTTCGATCCAAGCGTCTTGTTTGATCCCGTGGTAGAACACCTCAGCACCATAGTTCCATGGCACCGCCTTGTTTGAAGAGTAGGTAATTGGTCCGGGATTGGTAATTATTAAGGGAGCAAAAGTTGGTTCATTTGAAATCCTAATAGGACCTTTGGAGGAGATCCTAAGAGGCTTGTTTGAGATGGTTATTATGGAGAGATCTTCACATTTATTAGTCAAACTATTGGCAAGCGGAGTCTTCTCAAATAGGATTTTATGGCTATCCATCAGGCGTTGAATGCTTTCCTTCAGCCATTCGCATCCATTGAGTTGTTGGGTACATCAAACACAGTCTTTTACACATCCAGGGAAAATCCCGGCTTTCAACAGGTTCTTTTTTATGATATTCAGCAGAGTAGTCAAGTCTTCAACAGAGGCAACAAAAATTGTATCTTCAACAACATTAAAACCCTTTCCATCATTTGGCATAGGCGCGGTGATTACGTTCGGAGTTGGAGGAGGATCAAATTCAATAGTCTTCTTATCGATCAAATTCTGGATTTTATTCTTCAAGGCCCAGCATTGGTCAGCCTCATGCCCGGGGCTACTTGAGTGGTAAGCACATTTGGAGTTTGGATTATACTTTGGCAAAAAGGTATCTGGGTTGGCAGGAGGATCGCGCAATGTCACCAAATTAGCCTTGAGTAAGTGTTTTAAGGCTTGAGACAATGACATGCCTAACCTCGTAAATTGTCTTCTCGGAGTTTCGAAACATTGATGATTAGCAGATGGTCTTGGAGTAGGAGTTAGATTGGAGATTCAGACAGCGTTAACAGATGGATGGTCATTCTTCTTAGTACGTGCCCTTGCCCCGTACAGAACATTGATTTCATTCTTTGCAGCAAAAGGTTTCTTTACAAGATTGGAAGTGGAGGCAGATGCCATGGGAATCTTCCCACTTTTTATGTTTCTTTCAACTCTTTCACCAATTAAGATTAACTCAGTGAATCCGAAAGAAGAACAACCAACCAACAAGTTAAAGAATGGACCAGATAAAGTACCCATAAACATGTCAATGTGCTCCCTATCAGTCAAAGGCAGTTGAACCCTACTTGCAATGTCTCTCCTCTTTTGTGCATATTCTTTAAATCCTTCATTCTTTCCCATTGTCATATCTTGCAACTGAACTCTTGTCGGCGCCAAGTCGGCATTATACTGGTACTGATGGTAGAAGGTGGTAGCTAAGTCTTTCAAGTATTGATATGAGAACCATCCAACTGGTAGAACCATTCGAGTTACGTTCCTGTCAAGCTCTCTTGAAAAAAGTGAACCCAGAGTTTCTTATCAGCAGTGTGCGGCTCTATCTTGTGCACATAAGATTTCAGGTGAAGTTTTGGACAGGAAACTCCATCGTACTTTTCAAAGACTGGTATTTTGAATTTGTGGGGAATAACAACCCCAGAGATCAAACCAAAATCATCAAAATCTAAACCGGGGACGGCTTGGATCTCGACGGCCTTCAATCTGTCTTCTAACTACTTATACTTGACATCGGTGGGTGGATATTGCTCATCAAAATAATCATAATCAGACGCTTGATCATTAATACAGTCAGCCCGGGTACTCCTGATTTCACCAATCTAATTCTCATCTTCTTCCCATGAGTCTTCCACCATCGGGATCTATCGAACCGACTCTTTAAACCTTTTACCCATGTTGGCCAGGGCTTTCTTCTTGGGTTTCTTCTTAACTTCCAGCAATGCCATCATATCTTGCTGCCCCTTGGCTAAGGCTAGTAGAGTCTCTTGGAATTGAGATTTTTGTGTCTGAAGATCCTTCACAGTTTTCTCTAGATCCATCTTGCTGAAATAAACAGTAGAAAGATAAGGAAACATGTTTATATGAAAACATGTCATGTTATGATGCATGGAAGATGTATATGCAAATGATTTCAAGGATTTATGAAATTTAAATTTGTATAGACAAAATAATGAACAAACGTCAATTTTCATTAATTAGTTCAAAATGAATACATCATGCCTCTTGGGCTTACAAGATAAATTTCTAAGATAAAAAGACTGAACGCATCCTCTTCGGTGCAAGGTAGGCGTTCACACTTTTCTCTTCTTGTAGCTGCTTTGTAAGTTCCAAGACCCTCTTCTCGCTAGCGTAGAATTGAGCTTTGAAAGTATATCGTTCTTCCTTTATCTGAATCCAACCTTTTTGCAAGTCTTCAAGAGAAGTTGGCATGTCTGGATGGAGGATAGTGTAGCAAACATCTCCTTCAACCACAGGTTCCATGATAACTGGTAAGATGGAGGGATAAGGAATCATAAGTTTCTGAGCACGAGCTCGTACCCACTTAAGGTAAGGCTCAAGGGGAATGGAATTCTTGTGTCCCAACGTCTTACTATCCACTTTGCTTACTATCCTCCATGCTCGGATAAACCTCTTGCGGTAGCTTTAATCATCGCTCTTGTAGTCGAATACCACTCCTTGGATGAGCATCTCATGTGGACCATCTCTTCGGGCGTAACCAAACTTTCGTAAAGCTAGGCAAGGGTTGTAAGTGAGTGATACCTCCCCTAATGCCAAGAAAAGGGACATTAAGGAATTCCCCACAACGGTCGATGATAGTAACGTTCTCCAAGGATCGAGAACACCAATGGGTATCTGAATGTCTGAGCATCATCAACCTATGAGACCACCTCAAACCTTGCTTGTTCTTCAACCCAGATCAGGGAAGATGCGAAATAAACCATCTGGCCAAGAGAGCAGTGCAACACATGAGGGCTCCTCTCTTCCTCATAGTGTGAGTGTGGAGAGAATGTAGGATATATCCCAACAAAGTAGGCACCGGATTGCGAGATATAAAGATTTTGACAGTATTGACATCTATGACTTGATCAGGGTTTGGGACCAAAACCATCCCATGGACGAGAAGGGCCAAGATTTCCTCAAAAGGTTATAAGTTCAAAGAGTTCCAACAATCTTGAGCTTTCTCAAACAATAACTTGGCTAAGAAACCTTTGACACAACTCCTTGTTTCCTAATTAGTTATGATATCAGATTGTTGCAAGTGTAGTGCTCGGGCAATCTCTTCAGGTCTTGGATCTCTTTTTGTACCATTGAAAGGTAGTTGATATAGAATAGGAACCCACAAGAGTTAAGATAATTACTCTATGATACAGTGGGAAGAACTTACTTTTTTGGAATGCTGGTTTGCGTTTTGCGTTTGTTTTTGCAAAATGTCGCGGTAAGCAAGAGTCGCCACCGACTTTTATTTTATCCAACAAGGAAAGGAAAAAAGCACAGAAAAATTCCTTTCTTGAGATTTTCTGAGTACGGGGGGTAGATTATAGAAAGGGAAGGTATTAGCACCCTTTCTATCCGTAGTTATCTACGGGCTCTTAGGTACTTGCTCATTGTTTTCAAAATTGTTTTCTTTGTGTTTGTGGGTTTTGAAAAGTTTTTGTTTTAACTTCGATTTAACTCTTGCTTCTGTCTTCAAGAGTATAATGAAGTGTTTTTTGAAAACTTGTTCGTAAAAAGAGTGTAAGTGTGAAAAAGTTGTTTGGAATGAGCAAGTATCTAAGAACTAATCTACCTACTCGAAAAAGGAATCATTCTATGCTAATTTCCTTTAGACAATGCTATCCCACTATTAATAATTAGGTAGCATCGTCGTTGGATTTTTAAGGGTCAATTCTAAAGAGGGACATACGGTCATTAAAGCAACGTTAGGACGTCTTAGCGGTAACCCTAATGTCTTAGATCATTTGTTTGAGGCAAAAATATCTGAGGCAACCATTTCGAGGCGACTATGATCTTTTAGACAAGAGGACGACCTCTGAAACAACCTATACTCAATGACCGTGTACGAAGGCAACCAAGTGGGGTATACCCTAAGAGTGCGCATGTGTGAGTGTGTTGATTTCAGTTATTTTTATCTTTGCACATGTTTAGGGTGATCTAATCGTTTTTAAAATTAGGCATTCATTCTTGTCATGCAAACCCTATTACCAAACATCTAGCAGTTGAATATTTGCATAAATTAAAGGTGCAGAAATTAAACTAAATTATTACAAGGCGTCGGGTATTTACATCCCCAAAGACAAACCCTTTTGAAAATAAAATAAAAGCGGAAAAATAAATAAATGTCCTAATTAATTATTACAAGTCGTAAGCAGATACATTAATTGGATAAAGAAAAATAAAGCGCGCGAGAAATTAAATCGAATGCGGAACTAGGGTTTTGACCCTTTTAATTAAAGAAAATGTTTTTTATTTTGTTTTTATTTTTAAGAAAAGGAATTAAAACCTAAAATTAAATGCTAAATTAAATATTAAATAAATAAATTAATGAAAAAATAATTAATGACATATTTTTTGGAGTTTTTGCTAATTTAGGAAAGAAAACAAAATAAATAAATTAGGGTTAAAACCTATTAAATTCTAATTGATTTTAAATATTTACCAAATCACTTAAAGTTATCTAGAATTAATAACCTAATTAATTAGTTAATTAATATTTATTAAATAAAAATAAAATTCTGAAATTTAATTGGATAAAAAGTATTTTTGTGATTTTTTTGTTAAAAAGAAAATATTCTATTGGTTAATAATTAATTAAACAAAATTAAACGAAAATAAATAAATATAGAAAGTTAGAGGAATGGGCCTGATTTAGGGGTGCAGAAAGCAAGGATATTGGCCCAAAACAAGCTGATCTGTTGGACTTTTTCTGATCCAGTGTATGCGCGTTGACTTGCCTATGGTGCACCTTTAATTCTTGGCCACCAGATCTGGCCATCTGGCCATCTGGAACATGGATGAGGGATGAGCATGGTGGACCTCAGGCTTGAATACACACTAGATTTCCTGAAATAATTGAGAAAAATGACAAATGTTGGAGTCAGGGATCGAACCCCTGATCTCCAGCCCCACATGCCTTGGAATCCTACATGGAAACCACTAGGCTGCGTTGTTCTTTTTGTTATCATAATGCAAAACAATCATAATATGAAGAAAATGAAATATAGTGGACAAAAATAAAAAAAGGCGCGCTGGTTTGAATGGACAAATGGGGGAGTGCCAACGCATCATCCCTGTCCTCCCTCCGTAGCTAAAACTTTGTAACACTTATAGCTACGGACGCTAGCCATTTCTACAAGTCGTGCTTATTCAAAAATCTCCTATCGGCCATGAAAATGATTTCTAAGACCATGGTCGAACTCGTCATCTTCTTCTGATCACGACCATAGCCATTATTAGGGCTAATTGTTCTTGAAACGAAAAACCCCAAAAACAAAAACGAAACCCTAACAATGGTGGATCTCGTTACAGGTCATATAAATGAAATTGAGTAATACCAAAAGCTTGCAAATGATTTGTAGATTCAGAATATGCCATCAATTCATGCTAATTATGCCTAAATTTCAAAATACGAAATCAGAAACAGGGTGAGTTCGTGAGTGACTTACAGTGCATTGGGAGGTCTGAAAACGCGTGGTTTTGCTTGCTCTCGCTTGTGGAGATTTCCAGGAAGAGATTGAGACCAACACCAAGCCTTGAAACTGCCTCTAGACTTGATTTCGATCTCACACTTTTTTGGTGTTTTTGCAAAAAAAAATCTTGCTCTCCAATTGATCTCCAACCCTTATTTTGGTCTGCACACGACCCTTATGTATTGTACAATGCATTAGGTTTGAATACCCTGTCCAAATCTGTCTTTCAATGCTTGGATATTTGATTTGATTCTCTTTTACAACCTTCCAAATTTGGCTTTATTTGAATCTTTTTGTACACAACTTGCCTTGATTCGAGTTTCAATACCTTGCTAGCTGTGATTAAAGCCTGAAACAATCAAAAGATCCATTGTTATCAATTCTTTGGATTTTATTTGATTTTATTTGATTTTATTTGATTTAAATCAAATAAATTCAAATAAAAATCAAAATAATTAATAAAAATATGATATGGACACATGGCCAAGGCTAGAGCACGTGGGCTATAATGTCAACCCAAAAAAAGTGAAAAATAATGGGCCCATTTGGCAAAATTTGAAGTTTTGTGGATAGTTGACTTTTGGCAATTTTGCAAAAAAGTCCAACTTCAACAATGCATAACTTCTTCAATTTTGAACCTTTGGAGGTGTTCTAGGACTTTTTAGAAAGCTTAAGGTATCCTCTAACCAACCCTTTTGGTCTCACCGAATTTGGATATTCCATGATCAAGTTAGAAGCTTTGACAAAAAAGGTGTTGTTGTTGACTTTTCAAAATGACCTATAATGTCCAAATTCATAACTTCTTGTAAGTGCATTTTTTGAACTTGGGAGCTGAAGATGGATTGTAGGAAATTGCATCCTATTCAAAATGAGCTTTGGATGGGTCATTTCTCATAAAGTATGAGAAAGTTATGCTTGGTCAAAGTTGAGTTTACTTTTCCGGCAAAACCCTAATTTAGCAACTTTTAAATCTTGATGAATTTTGAGCAATCCTTGATGAATCATGATCAAACCTTGATCAAATGATGAAATATACTTCAAAATGAGGATGTTGACAAAAAATATTGAAGTTTGACTGTATGTGGGTCACAGTTGACTTTTGCCCTAACACAATTGATTTTTGGACCTTTGAGCAATTGACTGAGCAAAATTCCTCTGCAAGGCTTGAAACTTGACATGGATGATCTTGAGAACATAGTGATCCCTTGGGGTCACTTGGACTCAAGGATCTTGATGCAACACAAAACCCTAATTTGGGGTAGACTTTCTTAGGAGAGAGCTTGTCTGACCAACTCTTGGACTACTTTGAGCAACCTGGAGATTTTTCCTGCAATGTTTTTAAGAAATATGGGAGGACTAATTTTGGGGTACAACATACTCCATAGTAGGCAAAAGTTAATAGTCAAGAAAGGTGAAGCAATGGTGTAGAGGATCAAAGAACTGGAAAAGCACCTTCATCATATCTTCATTTGTGCTAGAGGTAACCAAGTTTAGGAGGCAACCATGTTTTTCGGTGAATAAATAATTCTCAGGGACCCTTGATGCAAGATCTTTGAGTTGAGAAGGAATTATTACGAGATTTACTTGAATGTTTTTCCTGTGAATATAAGTCATGTCCTACAAAACAGAACAAAGATAAATCCCAAAAATCCTTAAAATTGTTAGTGAGAATGAGTATGATGTTATGATGTTTATGATTTTATGCACAAGTAAGCATATACAAACAAGACAAACAAGTCCTTAGGTTTAGGCTTGCATGGAGTCTTATAGGTAAGTACCCTCTTGAAGTTTAGTTGGCTTAAACCTGTCCTAGAAATAGTAACCGGGTTATAAGGGGTCTCAATATCACTGATCTTTCTTGTTAGGCATGGTTTCAACGCAAGCCTCTTTCACGGTGACTGAAATATCCCAAGAAGTCTGATCTCAATGAGTGTAGTATCGAGTATCAACCAACTTCGGACTGCACCAAAGCCGGTTAACTCACTACTTCCTAATGGCCAAAGTTGGTCATGTAAGGGTTCTAAAGTCAGTTAGTGCTTCATGACACCACACAGCGGCCCCGTATTCTCCTTGACTATTCAAGGGCTACTGGTACCCACAAATGTGTCACACTAATGTAGCTATTGCTTAGACCATGTTGGTATACCCCACACAGTTTCCACAATATATTGCTACTTACCTATAAGGTATCCCAAATCCGGGTAGAGGATTAGAACAAGCCCAAATAAGGAACCAAAATGTAAAGCAAACAAATCAAACAATGAAAGCAAGTAAAGATGATCTAGCCCTAAGGTAACCCCACTTTTAAGATAACTCCCCAGAAGATTCTCTAGTTCTGTGATACAGTGGGAGAACTGACTTGGTGTTTTGTGTTTTATCGCAAATGGTGCGGTTAGCAAGAGTCGCCACCGACTTTTCTTTTATCCAAAAGGAAAGACTGAAAAGAAAGGAAAGACCTTTGAGATTATTTTTTAAGTTCGGGGGGTAGATTATGAAAAGGGAAGGTGTCAGCACCCTTTTCATCCATAGTTATCTATGGGCTCTTAGTTGTTTGCTAGATCACTTGCTTTGTTTGAAAAATGTGCTTTGTGTGGTTTTTGAAAGTATTTTGAAAAGGCGCCTTCGTTTAGGCAAAATTTGTAATAGTTCTCATTCATAAGAACATATAGAAAAGTGTTGAGCTTTTGAAAATATTTCATGTTTGGAAAAGGTTTTGAAAGTGTTTTGAAAGTGTTGGTGTTTGTTTTAAAAATAAGCACGAGTGTTTGATTTGAAAATGAGCAAGCAACTAGGAACAATCTACCTACTCAAAAGTCTTAGTTCATTTCTTCCTTTCCTTTGATATTGCTATCTTACCATTGATTTGGTAAGAAGCCTTATCTTTGGATGTAAAGGGACGGGCGTGGGTCATCGTATAGTCATGATAGCAATATTGTAAGATATCTTAGCATTTATTTTTAAGGGACTAAGATCATTTTGAAAGGCAACTTTGATAGCGTCACCTAGGGACTATGATCTTGTATTTTTTATTGCTTTTTTGATAAGATATCCCACATGCATAACATGTCCATTTATGTAAGGCAATAAAGTAGAATTACCCTAAGGGTGCAAGTGTGCAATTGTGTTTGATTTACATGTTTGTTTATCTTAAATTAGGGTTTGCTATTTGTTGATTTTATTCTTGCCATACAAACCCTAATTACTAGCATTTATATAAAGCGATAAATTGCGGAAAGTAAAATTACTAAGCTATTACATCATTAGGGAAGGGGGTGTACAAATTTACAAATGAGGATTTTGCAAGAAAATTAAACCTAATTATCTATTACAACCATATTGAATAATATACAAGAATTGAAAAATATAATGTACAAGAATGTAAATGGAAAAAGAAATGATTTTTGTTTGATTTTCATGAAAGGGCTTGGTCTTGACCTAATAAAGAAAATGATTAGTTAAAAATAAATAAAATTAAATTTAAACTAATTAAGAAAGAAATAAGTTAAAAATGATTTTTAGGGTTTTTATGAAAAAGGTTTTAAGTTAATAAAAATAAAATGAAAATTTAAAAGAAACCTAAGTTCTAAATTAATTCTAAATAGAAATAGAAAAATAATAATTAAACCTAAATCTAAATATTTATTTATTTAAGAAAAAAGAAATTAATTTGTTTAAGAAAATGTTTTTTGGTCTTTTTGTTTTTATAAAAAGAAAATAAAATAAATAAGTGTAAATAATAAATAAAAATATTTTTATATTTTTCATTAATTAAAATAATAACAATAATAATAGTGATAAAAATATAATAAAGAAAAAGAAATAAAATAAAGTAAGAAAAGAAAATAATAAAATAAATTGGACCAGGGGTGCAAAAGTAAGGCAGGGGGTTAGAAGCAGCAAAAAAGACCAAGCCCAATGATCTAGGGCCCATGGGCTGCTGTATGACAAACAAAGAGAGAAAATGTGAAAAATAAGGAAAAGTGGCAGTGTTGGGGCTTGAACCCATGCCCTTAGCATGAAACACATGTTGCCTTACCACTGAGGTGGATATACATCTGTTAACTTAAACGAAATAATAAATACATAACATAAGTCATGTCCTGAATACAACTTCATCTTCAACCTCCAGCCAGAACATCTACAACTTCACCATTTCTCAACAAAAATGAAATATGAAAACATGAAAGTTGCTCCATTTTTCCATACAAATCCAACCATGTAAATATCATAAGCTATAAATCAAAGATAAATAAGAATTTTTGAAAGTACCAAATTCTGACCTAATTATTTTCAGAGATTCAAACCTAAAATTCTCTAAGCTCAAGCAATATAAATGAAATTTATAGACATGTACAACTTCAGGGTAATGATGTCTACATTTTATCTTCATAAATGCAAGCCTAACAATGCCTAAATGAAAAGATAGAAGTTCAAAAAATGTACCTCAAAAATGGAAATTATGAAATGAGTTTGAGCTTGATTCAAAGTGCTGCAGTGATCAGGTTAGCTTCCTTAAGTTTCCAGGAAGCTAATGCAATGATTAGCTTGAGCAATGGATGGCTGGAATGGCTTAGAGAAGTCAATGTGCAATGCTATGTTTTTGGTTATGGAGGTTATGGTAAATGGTGTTACAGTGATGAAACAGGGACAGGGATAAGTTATACTTGATGTGTAAGAGCTTTAGGAACTAAAAGGCCAAGAAACGCACGACGGAAATGGGAGTTACAAGTTCAAAGTCAGAAACTGTGCAACAATGAAGTTTTTGGGAAATTTATGATTTGAGGGAGTTTGGGAGTGTTTCAGGGTGTTAATGCTCGTGTGTTAACTCACAGATAGTGACTCTATTTATAAGCAACAAGTTTGGATACTTGTTGATCAGAATTCAAAAACAAATGTTTAAACTCAACATGTGATTTTTGAAAAATCCAAGTTTCAATGCCTTGTGTACTTGCTAATGTAGAGTGGTTATGTTTTAAACAAGTTTTCTTATGACTTTGTAGATGGAGTGTGATCAGAGGGAACAAGTTAGAGGCTCAAGAATTGACTTTGTGCATAAAGCTTGCTTTTCAAGAATGGCATTCTTCACATTCTTCCTAAAATTGCAATGTGAATTGGATAAAGCTTAAATCACTTGGATTATAGCTCAAAAGATAATGTAATCCATTAATGATGGATAGATACACAAGTTAGAAGGCCTGCAAAGCAAGATTATGCATCCTAACATTGAAATTGAATTATGTGTTCAACAAGAAATGACTTGTAATTCAAGAATGGAACCCTAACTTCTTGCCTTCGATTCTCCTTGCTTAAGTATGATCTCAATGATTTCTTGGACATTTTGTAAAGCTTGTAACATCCTCTAAAACCTCTATGTTGGACATTTTTTAATATTCATCTTGGAACTATGTAAAAAATTTCTATGAAGTTAGGTCAAAATCCTGCCTAAATTAGGGCAAAATTTCACTAAGTTTCCAAGTTTCATGAACATGTCTTCTTAAAATCATAACTTGAAATCCATGCATTTATGGAAAAAGTTTTGTTCTACAATGTTTTAGATCTCATTTAAATATAAAACTTTAATGTTGGAAGTTTCCTTTGAATCATCTTGCATCATGGTGAAAATTTGGCTCAATGAATTTTCCAACACTTAGAAAAATTTTCTAAGTTTAGAAATTTTGACTTTTCAAAATGAAATCTTGACCTTTTGATTTCGTGATGAACAAGTTTCATATTTTGACATGTCTTGATAAATTGTGATCTTTGATACTTGATTTTGACCAAAAAGTCAAAGTTTGACTTTTCATTGTATAGTTGACTTTTCATCAGTTGACTGAAATTCATCTGTCAATCAATGGAATTTGAGGAATGTTTTGAGCCATGTCATTAGGTCAAAATGATGCATTTGAATCCTTGAGATCATGTCTCAAACCAACAAGTCATTTGCTAGGTCAAAAATCAGAAATTGCACCTTCTCAGTCAAAACCCTAATTTTGACCATTTTGCCCTTTTGATGATCTGATCAAATTTCTTGAGGAATTGTGATCCAAACTTGATCAAATGACATATATGAGTTCATAATGTTGATGTGGACCAAAAATCATGAAGTTTGACTATAAATTGACCTAGTTGACTTTTTCTCCAATACAGTTGATTTTTGGTCAACTGATCAATTGACTGAGCAAAAATGTGAACCAATACTTGAAAATTGACATGAGAAATCTTGAGGGTCCAAAGTGATCCATGAAATTAATATGGGGAATTAAAAGTACATTTGTCCTTGTGCAAACTCAAACCCTAATTTTTAGTCATCAGTGCTAGAGGAGGTGTCTTGAGCTGATCAATCCTTGTGCAGTCTTGAACCAAAGGAGATCTTGTGAGAGATTACTTGATAAATGAGAGGGAAATTTTTAGGGTACAACAGCAGCCTTCGGGAGATATGATCACAGCGCCGATGTCATTGCCAAGAGCGTTGGAAGCTCCATCAAAAACCATAGTCCATCAGGATCCTTTTTCAGACCCTTCATCTGGACCAGGTTCTTCACAATCCGTTACTAACATGATGTTCTCATTAGGGAACTCAAAATTCATGGATTAGTAGTCATCCACAGCCTAATGAGCCAAATGATCAGCTAATACACTTCCCTTAATTGCTTTCTGGGTTCTATAGAGAATATCATACTCGGTCAGGATCATTTGCCATCTAGCTATTCTTCTAGAGAGAGCGGGCTTCTCAAAGATGTATTTGATAAGATCCATTTTAGATATCAGCAAGGTAGTGTGAGTCAACATATAATGTCTTAGTCGGCGAGCATCCCATGCCAAAGCGCATCAAGTTTTCTCGAGCAGTGAGTATCTTGTTTCACAGTCGGTAAAATTTTTGCTAAGGTAGTATACTGCATGCTCTTTTTGACCCGACTCGTCATGCTGCCCCAGCACACACCCCATTGAGTTCTCTAACATTGTTAAGTACATGATCAGAGGTCTTCCTTCAACTGGAGGCATCAAAATTGGAGGCTCTTGAAGTTATTCTTTGATTTTATCGAAGGTTTTCTGGAAATTGTTATTCCACTTCACTGCTTGATCTTTCTTCAGTAATTTGAAGATTGGCTCACAAGTAGCGGTTAGGTGGGAAATGAATCTGGCAATGTAATTCAGACGCCCCAAGAATCCCCTAAATTCCTTCTCAGTGCGAGGAGTTCGCATTTCTTGTATAAATTTAACCTTCGCAGGGTCCCCTTCAATGCCTTTGCCGCTGACAACGAAACCTAAGAGCTTACTGGATCTTACTCCAAAGGTGCACTTATTCGGGTTTAACCTTAGCTTGTATTTCTTCAGCCTTTCAAATAGTTTATGCAAGTGATCAAGGTGTGCCTCTTCAGTCTGAGACCTGGATATCATATCGTCAACGTAGACCTCTATCTCGTGATGGATCATATCATGAAACAAAGCTACCATGGCATATTGATAGGTTGCCTTGGTGTTCTTTAGCCCAAATTGTATAACTTTGTAACAGAAAGTGCCCCACTGTGTGACGAATGTCGTTTTCTCCCTATCTTCAGGTGCCATTTTGATCTGATTATACCCGGAGAAACCATCCATGAAGGAGAATACCTTATGTTGTGCGGTTTTGTCAACCAGAACATCAATATGGGGAAGTGGAAAGTCATCCTTGGGGCTTGCCCTATTCAGGTCTCTGTAATCCACACACATATGTACCTTACCGTCCTTCTTAGGTACTAGAACAACATTGGTAACCCATTATGGATAAGAGGTGATAGTTAAGAAACCGACATTGAATTTTTTCATGATTTCAGCCTTGATCTCTTTTGACATCTCTGGCCGCATACGAAGAACCTTCTGTTTCATGGGAGGCCAGTCCTATTTTATTGATAGGCAATGAACCACAATATCAGTGTCAAGTCCCGACATGTCTTTGTATGACCAGGCAAAAAACTTAACATAATCATGTAGCATCTGAATTAACCGCTCCTTGACACTATGCTCCAGATCGAAACCTATCTTGACTTCTTTCTTGTTCTCTTCAGTACCCAAGTTAATTGTCTCAACCGGCTCTTCATGAGGTTGTATTGCCCTTTCTTCTTGTTGTAATAGTCTGGCGAGTTCTCCTGGTACCTCACAATCTTCCTCACCTTCGTCCTCGGCTTGGTAGATTGGATATTCAAAGTCATAATTGGAAATAGCATAACTGTTATCAATGGGATCGAGAGTGGATGTGGATTTGCAGTTTGATATGTGGGTGTGTGTAAGAGCATAGTTGTATTTTTTGATAAAGTAAAAGTAGAAAAAGAAAAATATAGAGCGTAAAATTTGCATGCAAAACGTCCAATGTTTTATTGATGACATATGAAAATGAAGAAATAACCCTCACAAAATATACCATTGTGCCTCGGGTAAGACACAAGGCTTTAAAGTTTCAATTGTTCAAATATTACATATCCAAAAAAAAACAAAAAGATAAATACTCTTGAACAAAAGTAATATGCATAAAATATTTGGCCTCCCAATTGCTGAGTCCATAACTGATGGTTGGGAAGATCCACTTTTCCAGGTCATAATCACTATCACTGTCTTCCAGAGCATTAACTCCATGGTTGTTGATCTGTAATGGTGGTCCCCCGGTGCGAGCACGACGGACAGCTTTTTGGGCCCCTGAAGTAAAACCCAAACCAAATTTGTCATATTTGTAGGGAATGTCTTGAAGTTGGCCCCAAATGGTACACCAACCTTCTTCAACTACTGCTTTGGCATCCCTTAGAGAAGCCATCTTCAACGGAGGTCTAGTAGTCTTTGGAACACTGGCAGTGGTCTTGGTCACGGAAATTGTCTGTGGAACCTCCTCAAAGTTTTGACAGGGGGTCTCGATGAAATCGTCGTCCATTTCAACATACATGAAAGAGTTCAGGTGGCTCACCATGTACTCCTCCTCCCCATGGATTGTGATAATCTTTCCATTGACTGGGTATTTCAGCATCTGATGTCGGGTAGAAGTAACAGCACCAGCCCCATGGATCCAGGGTCGACCCAATAAACAGGAATAAGATGGACGAATGTCCATCACATAGAAGGTTGAGTCAAAAGTATGAGTACCAACTTTGATAGGGATATCCACCTCCCCATGCACCATTCTTTTAGAACAATCGAAGGCCCTCACCACAATGTTATTGGGCTTCAATGTGAGTCCTTCGCAATCCAACTTGTCCAAAGCATTCTTGGGTAATACATTCAGAGATGAACCTATATTCACCAGAACATGGGCTAGGGTGGTGCCCCTGCACTCAATGGAGACATGCAGGGCATCTTTGTACTTCCTTCCCTTGGGAGTTAAATCAGCATCATAAAAACCCAGTCCATTATCAACAGTCAGGCTGGCTACGTAATTCTCGAATTGATCAACGGAAGTCTCTTGAGGCACATGGGCAGACTTCAGGAATTTTACTAAAGCCTTAGCATGGGCTTCAGAGCACAAAATTAAGGCCAATATTGAGATTTTTGAAGGGGTCTGCCCCAATTGCTCCACGACATTATAATCACTTTTCTTGATTATCTTCAGTATCTCTTCCATTTCCTTTTTAGAAGCCTCATGGATGACTTCTTTGTGTGCCTTCGTCTGGACAGGTTCAACCAATACCTATTTGCCCTGAGTCTCGGTTGACTCAGTAGCAGGGATAACAGTAGGGATAATAGTAGGATTATCACTGGGAGTACTACTAGGAGTAGCAGCTGGAGTGATCACAGGAGTAGCAACAGTCTTTGGAGAGATCTCGGGAGAGAAAACTCTTCCGCTTCTCGTAATTTTACTGGTCCCGACGATGTTGTCGATGTCAGGATCAGTATCTTTAGCAGCTTTATCTTTGACAGCCAATAGGTCTTGCTTGACGCCATGGTAATAGACGTTAGCCCCATAATTCCAGGGGACACCTTTATCCGAGGAATGTGATATTGGCCCAGGTAGGGTGATGATCAAGGGAGCAAATTTGGGAACAGATGTAATCCTGACGGATCTTTTGGTGGAGACCCTGGGAGGATTGTCGGAAATGGTAATTATCAAAACATCTTCACAAAAATTTCTTACAAAGGGAGCTTTCTCGAACAAGATTTCTTTGTTAACCATCAGGCGCTGGACACCCATTTTCAACAACAAGCAACCATCTGGTAGAGACATACATAAGTGGAAACCTTCACCACAACCCAGAAATAAACCGGCTCGCAACAGATTCTCTTTAACAGTTGGAAGAGCAGTAGCTAACTCATCCATGAAGGAAACAAACTGATCATCATCAACAACATTGACGCATTGGCCATGTTTGGCCATTGGTGTAGTTATTACATTAGGTGTCTATAGAAGGTCAAACTCAATCTCCTTCACCTTAATGAGATCATGTACCTTATTCTTTAAATCCCAACAGTCGTTTGTATCATGTCCCAGAGTTTCAGAGTGCTAGGCATATCGGGCATTTGGGTTGTAGCGGGGAGATGCAGTATTGGGACTCTTAGGAGCCTCCTTTAGGGTCACCAAATTGGACTTCAGCAGATGTTGAAAAACCTGGGATAATGTCATGTTGATCCGGGTGAACTTTCTTTTGGGCGCATCAGGTCTGCGCTGATTGTGTCATTGCTGGTTTGATGCAGGATTGGAAATCATAACAGCCTCTACTGTCGAACGATGTTCAGTTTTGTTGTGATTCCTCTGGCCATAAATAACACTGACCTCCTTCTTTCCAGTGAAAGGTTTCTTTGCAGTACTGGAGGATATGTCTCTCTGGATTTTACCACTTTTGATGTCAGCTTCCACCCGTTCACCAGTCAAGATCAATTCAGTAAACCCAACAGACGAGCTTCCAATCAGATGATTAAAGAATGGACCAGATAACATGCCCAAGAACATGTCCACCAGCTCTCTATTAGACAACGGAGGCTGGACTCTTCCCGCAAGGACTCTCCAATTTTGGGCATAATCTTTAAATCCTTCGCCGAAACCCATAGACATATTTTGCAATTGTGTACGAGTTGGGGCGAGGTCAGCGTTATATTGGTATTGCTTGTAGAAAGCAGCAGCCAGATCTTCCCAATTACGAATGTTAGTTCTTTCCAACTGTTAGAACCAATCCAGTTGAGTCCCTTCCAAACTTTCCTGGAAGAAATGGACTCGCAGATTCCTAATAGTAGTGTGGGGTTGAATCTTCCTGACATACGACCTTAAATGCAGCTTAGGACAGGAGACATTGTTGTACTTAGGAAATGTAGGTACCTTGAATTTTTACGGGATGACCACCCCTGAGATCAGTCCTAGCTCTTCAAAATCCAGTCCGAGCACCCTCTAGATCTCCATAGCATTGAGTCGATCCTCCAACTGTTTGTATTTATCATCAGCAGGAGGATACTACTCTTCACAATAGTCAGCTTCATCTTCCTCAAACCCTGGATTGTTGTTTTCTTCTGTTGGCTTCTATTCTTGATTATCCCCCTCATTTTACGGGGTTGCGAAATCTAGAGCTTGCTTATCCAGTCCTCTAAATCTTCTACCCCAATTTAAGACACCAGCTGGTTTCTTTGCCTTATTAGTATTCTCTTTGGTGATTAGAGATTTCAGATCTTCTTGCCCCTTTTCCAGAGCTATGAACATTTGTTGAAACCGAGCGTTTTAAGCTTGGAGGTCCTTCACTGTCTGTTCAAGAGCCATTTCTTTTGCTGAAAAAAATAGCGAAAAGATAAGAAACTTGTCTTGAAATACCTGCTTATGCAATGAAATGTATGATATGCTTATGCGATATTTTCAAGGACATTGGGAAATTTAAATTTGCGAGCCAAAATGAAACAAAGATTTTATTAGTAGGATTCAAATTACAATTGCCTCTTAGGCTTACAGTTGAAAATTAATAATTCTTAAAATCTAAACATCAGGTTTCCAATGGGAGCTTCCTCTTCGTGCCGAGGTAGACATTAAGACTTTCCTCTTTGTGAAGTTGCTTTTCAAGATCAGTGGGCATATCAGGATGGAGAACTTTATAAGGAACATCTTATTCAGCGACCGGTTCCACAATCACTGGTAAGATGGTTGTATATGGCATCATATGGTTTTTGGCATGAGCTCGTACCAATTTGAGATAAGGCTCCATATGAATGGAACTCTTGTGCCCCAACATCTTGCTATCCACCTTATTTACCATGCCCCAAGCTCATATGAACCTTTGACGATTTCCTTGAACATCATCCTCGTAGTTGAACATAATGCCTTGGATAAGCATATCATGGGGACCATCTCTCCGAGCATAACTGAGCTGTCGTAGAGCTAGGGAAGGATTA
The DNA here is from genome assembly GCA_948472305.1 of Vicia faba. Lineage (NCBI taxonomy): Eukaryota > Viridiplantae > Streptophyta > Magnoliopsida > Fabales > Fabaceae > Vicia > Vicia faba. Next base: position 1,025,797,764 of record OX451736.1, on the reverse strand, counting down.
CAAGTGATACCTCCCCTAATGCCAAGGAGTGGGACATTAGGGAATTCACCATAACGGTCAATGATAGAAATATCTCCCAAAGATCTGGAATACCAAAGAATATCTGAATGATAAAGTGACATTACCCTTTGCGACCAACCCAAACCTTGTTCATTCTTCAATATTGATTGAGGAATGTGCGAAATAAACCACTTAGACAGAAAAGGCATACAACACATAAGAACCCCTCTTCTCTTCATAGTACGAGTGTGGAGGGAATGCAAGATATCTCCGAGCAAAGTAGGCACAGGATTACGGGAGAGAAAAATCTTAACAACACTCACATCCATGAGCAAGTCCGGATTAGGGAACAATACTAACCCATAGATTAGAAGAGCCATGACTTCTTAGAAGGCTTGGAAATCCAAATCATCCCAAAACAACTGAGCCTTCTCAAAAAGGAACTTGACTAGGAAACCCTTGACTCTACTTCTTGTTTCCCAGTTGGATATGATGCCAGACCATTTCAGATGTAAGGCAGCTACAATGACCTCTGGTTTTGGAGCTTCCTCTAAACCGGTGAAAGGAATTTGATTAAGAATGGGTACAACCAATAGTTGAGAGAACTCTTCCATGGTTGTACCAATTGATAATCGGGAAATATGAAGCAATGGTGCTTGGGGTCAAAGAACTGAAAGAGTACCCCCATTATCTTCTCATCACAACTTGTAGTAACTAGGTTGAGAAGTCAACCATATTTCTTGGTAAATGAGGAAGTCTCGGGAACCCTTGATACTAGCTCTTTGAATTGGAGAGGTATTCTCACAAAGCTGATTCAGATGGTGTTTCTACGATCGGAAGCCATGATCTGCAAAACAAAACAAAGGTAAATTCCCCTAGTCCTTGAAATGGTTAGTGAAATGAAATATGGATGTCATGATGCATGATGTTATGTTTGAACAGTTTAATCACACACAAGAAAAACACACAAGACCTTAGGCTTAGGCTTTCATGGGGTTTATAGGAAAATACCCTCTTGAAGTTTAGTTGGTTTAACCTGTCTTCGAAAAGTAACTGGGTTCTAAGGAATATCAAGATTACTGATCTTTCTTTATCATGCATTATTTCAGCTAAAGCGATCTTTTCTCGCGACCGAAATATCCTGAAAGTTTGATCTCAATGAGTGTAGCATCGAGTATAAACCAATCCTCAGCTTTATACTGAGGTCGGCTATCTCACTACTTTTCTAATGGCCAAGTTTGTTCAACTAAGGTTCTAAGGTCCGTTAGTTCTCTATGACACCACGCAGCGACCCCGTACTCTCCTAGATTTAACACAAGGGATACCGGTACCAACCAAAGTGTCACACCAACACAACTATCGCTTCAACCATATCAGTTTATATCGTATAGTCTCCACGATCTATTGCTGTTTACCTAAAAGTGTGCCCCAGATCCGGGTGTAGGATCTTTATAAGAATACCCAACAAAACCATCAAATATAAAGCAATCAAAGCATACGAGTAATTTAAAATGATGAACTAAACTCTAAGGTAACCCCACTTTTTTAAATCCCCAGCAGAGTCGCCAGTTCTTTGATATGATGGCAGAACTGACTATTATACTGGTATTGCATTTGTGTTCGCAAATGTTGCGGTAAGTAAGAGTTACCATCGACTTTTCTTTTATCCAACAAAGGAAAGGGTGAAAAGAACAGAAAAAGACCTTTCGAGATTATTTCTGAGTAAGGGGGGTAGATTATGGAAAGGGAAGGTGTTAGCACCCTTTACATCCGTAGTTATCTACGGGCTCTTAGATGCTTAGCTCATTTGAAAAATACCTTGTGCTTTTTATGTGTTTTTTGAAAAGTATTTTGAAATTGCCTTAGTGCGACGATTTGCTTTATATAACTCTTGTATCAGTCCTCGAGAGTGTTGATAAAGCATTTTTGGAAAGTGTTTTTTGAAATATTTTATGTAAGTGTAAAAAGTTTGTTTTGAGCAAGCATCTAAGAACTATCTACTTATACTCGAAAGATGTGTTCTTTTCCTCCTATCCTTTAGACAGTTCTATCCTACTATTAGTGAGTAGGTAGCCCTATAGTTGGATGTTTGAGGGACAATGGAAGGGACGTACAATCATAAAGGCAACATATAGAGACGCTTTAGCAATTTTGTTTAAGGGACTAGATCGTTTACTGAAAGGCAACACTGTAGGGTCATCGAGGGACTATGATCTTTTGATTTAAGGGTCTTTGCTAAAGCGTCCCCATTTTCGAGGGACATGACTTTTTTATTTTCCGAAAGGCAACCAAAGTGGGCTTACCCTAGAGTTGTATATATGCAAGTGTGTTATGTTCAGTTATTTTAGTCATAGATGTTAGGTTTGCTAACGTTTGATTATTAATCTTGTCATACAATCCTATTAGTCTAGCAGTAATATATACAGTAATTTAAAGTGCAGGAATTTAAATCTACGTTATTACAATGCTTTGGGGTGGGGGATATTTACATGTCCAAAAAAATGGGGGGAAAATAAAGAAAGCGGTAAAGTAACGTCCTAATTAATTTTATTACATTCCATCATCAGATACATTAATATATAAAAAATGCTAAAATAAACAACGCGCGCGAAATGGAAAGAAACGTCTAAAAACCTAAAAAAACTTCTAAGTAAAATAAGAAAATCTTTTTGGTTTTTCTGATTAAGAAAATAATTAAACTACCTTAAATTTAATTTAAAAAGGATAATTATTAAATGAAATTGAGCCTAATTCTAATATTTTTGTATTTTTATTAAGAAAATATTTGAATTAAATAACTTATTTCTAATTGATTTTAAATTGATAAAATAAAGTCAAGATAATTAATCTAATTAATTTACAAAATTAAAATTAATTTTAGAAAAAATCCTAAGTCTAATTATTAATATTTTTTTTATTTTTTTAATAATCATTAATAAAAATGGTTTAAAAAAAAACAAAAAACAATTAAACAAATAAATAAAGAAAAAAGTAAATGGGCTTGACACAAAGCAGAAAGGGGGTGCAATCTGGAAAATGTGAGGCCCATGTTAAGTTGGCCCTGAGTCCTGTATATGATTCAGTGGTATTGTCCCCTCGAAGGTCTATAATGAGCGCATGGATCTGGAACGTTTGACATGATGTTGTGATGCTTTGACGGTGGTGATTTGAGGATAGAGGTTGGGCGCACTAGAGGTTGAAATGTTGGATCTACAACATAAACGTTAGAAAAATAAATGTGCAAGAGGAAGGGTTCGAACCCCTGCCCTTACACATAACAAAGCCTTAAACACGCTGCCTTTGCCATTGGGACGATGATACTTCCATTAGCCTAAACGCATCCATAAATATATATTATAAACAAATGCAATTATTTTAAATTAAAAAACAATTAAACGCTGGTGGGACCCTGGTGTTTGGGTGGACCAATCAGGAGTGGAGGGAGAGAACTAATATTTTGAATCAACCAATGGTATGAAAGCATAAGGCCACGCCAACTTTTGACCTCAGCTCTGACCAGTCCAACCACCGGAGCCGGTGGTTTCCACCGTCTTCTCCTGTGAGACCCCCTACAAACATGATCAAACACAAAAACAAACAATACAGACTAACTTAAAAAAGTCTACTGATCATGAATATGACCTCTAAAATTGCTAAAGCCTCGTGTATCACTAGATTTGAACATGAAACCCTAACGACGGTCAAGCATGGCACTATGTGTTTTTGATGTCCAAAATGGCATGTGATCATCCAAACATGCCCTAAACTACATTACTAGTATACATGTACCATCAAAAGAGGTTAAGTATTCATGCAATTAAAGATTCGAAAAGAGGAAAAATCTTACCACCGGTGTAATAGAATACAATGATCTAGGATGTTTCAGATCTTGTGACGGGCACGGATGAGTCCGAGAGGGCTCAAGGACTCGTCATGATACTTGCTTTTGACTGAGGATGCCTACAAAAGGTGTTTTGATCTTAACAACTTTGTTGAATATTTTTGCAATTTTGGAGTGTTCTCTAGGCTGTTTTTAACCGTGTGAGATACTTGAAAGGATGACCCTTATATAGAGGAGATGGAGGGAGCAAGGTTACATGGAAAGAATCAAACCCATAAAGGCTAAGATAAAGCCATGCTACTTATTTTGAAAATTTTCCAAAAATGAAGATTCCATGCCATGTTGGGATTTGGATGTATATGGTCGTACTTGCACGAATTTATGGGCTTTTAGGCAAGACAAAACATCAACCCAAATGCCAAAGCCCATCTCTATTTATTTTGTACAATTTATTTTAAATTTATTTGAAATAAATAAAAATAAATCAAAATAAATAAAGAATAAATAAATAAAAATTATAAGGAAATGTAAAAATGAGATTAGAGGTCCCCTATAAGGTTAGGAAGATTTTTTAAGTCCAATAAATTAAGTCACTGACCTAAAAGTTTAAGTTTTCTCAATGCACCATCTTTGAATTTTCTCAAATTTTCCCAACTTGGACAAGCCATAACTTGCTCAATTTTTGTCTCATGATGATGATCTTGGAATTTTTGGAAAGCCCAAGATGTCTACTTAAATCCCTCTTTTGATAAATTTTACATTTGAAGATTTTATCTTGATGTAAATGGTCTTTACAAAAAGTATCTTTTGTTGACTTTCTGAAAATGACATGTAATGTATGAGCTTGTATCTTTCAAATGGTGCATTTCTTGGACTTGAAGGAAAAAGAGAAGTTTTATGGAATTGGCTTCTATTCACAATAAGCTTTGGTTGGGGAAAAATGGATGATGTATGTGAAAGTTAGTTCTGCTCAAAGTTCAGTTGACTTTTCCTATAGACACCCTAATATAGCAATTCTTTACTTTTGATAGATTAGGAGCATTTCTTGAGGAATCATGATCAACTCTTGATCCAATGATGGATACCACTTAAATATGTTGATGTTGACCAAAAATCATGAAGTTTGACTGTATTTGGGCCACAGTTGACTTTTGACCTAGTACAGTTGATTTTCAAACATTTGAGCAATTGACTGAGCAACCTTGTAGTGGAAGGCATGAAACTTGGCATGGAAAATCTTGAAGACATATTAGGACCATGGAAAATATTTTATACCTTTGGATCTCACCCATCTTGATGATAAGTGAAACCCTAATTGGAGGTTCAATGCTTAGGAGGAGAATTTGTCTGGTCAATTCTTGGTCAACCTTGAGCAATTGAGGATCTCTAGGAGCATGTCTTGAGTAAAAATAGGAGGGAAAATTTTGGGGTACAACACTACCTTTTCCAAGTATGATGGTGTGTCTTTCCCTAAGCTTCATATGATATCTTATGTTCGGAAGATTCAACCTCATACTGCTGACAGAAAGTTATGGGTTCACTTTTTTCAGGAAAGTTTGTCTGGTACACAACTCGAGTGGTTCTATCAACTGGAGGGAACCAACATTCGCACTTGGGAGGATTTGGCTCCTGATTTTTACAAATAGTATCAATACAATGTTGACCTTGCACCAACTCGTGTGCAATTACAAAATATGACTATGGGCTCAAATGAAGGGTTCAAAGAGTATGCCCAAAAGTGGAGAGATCTGGCTGGACGAGTTCAACCTCCACTGTCTGATAGGGAGTTGGTTGATATGTTCATGGGAACTTTGACTGGGAAATTCTTTAACCATCTGATTAGAAGTTCCTCATCTAGTTTCACTATGCTGATTCTAACTGGAGAACATGTCGAAAGTGGTATCAAGAGCGGAAAAATTCCAGTGGTTGCGTCTTTAAGTACTGTGAAGAAGACATTCATTGGTAAGAAGGAGACCAATGCTTTTAATGGCCATAAGGGTCGTGTTAAAAGTGATCGCAACCAATCTTTAGGAGTTGTACTAATCTCTAATATTGTGTATGTTCAACAACAACAGGGCAATCAACATAAGTCAGATGCTCCGAGAAGACAGTTTATGAAGATCAGTATGCCATTATCTCAGGCATTACAACATTTACTGAAAGCGGATCTGGTAACTTTAAGGACCCTTCACAAAATCCGAACACCTCCTCTCCTCGCTACAATCCAAATGTGAAGTATGCCTACCATTCCAACATTCCTAGGCATGACACCAATAACTGTTGGGCCTTGAAAAATAAGATTCAGGATATGATTGACAACAAATAAATTGAGTTTTATCCTTCGGAGACCCTGAATTTGATTACTGCACCTATGTCGAAGCATGACAAATGCATAAGTGCTATTGATGATGTTCTTTATGTTGCTACTATAGGTGAATTGGTTACTCCCCTCCCAATTATCAAAAAGAATCTATTACAGACTGGTTTATTTCCAGGTTGTATTGAAAGATGTTACTGTTGTGCAGCCTAACCCAATGGCTGTAAGTTATTGAAGGAATGCGTTTAACTCCTTATGGACAATCATATAATTCTGGTTGAGAAGATTCTGTCTAGTGAGAATCTGTTTTTAAGACTTATCTATAATTTCTGGCACTCCCATCAGGATCACTTCCAAAGGTCCTGTAAGGATTACTGCCAATCCAAAAGCTACTCCTTTAATCATAACCTCACATGGACCCATTCCATATTCCTCGGATAAGGCTATTCCTTGGAACTACGGATCCGATGTCTACTACTACATCGTCAAGCAAGAGTTACTGACTACTGAAGATGAAGTTACCAAAGTTGTTGATACCGACATTGGTAATATTGCTGGGACCAGTAAGGTTACTAGAAGCGAAAGGGTTTTCTCCACAGAAATCTCTCCAAAGATTGTTGCTACACCTATTAAAGTTACAGCTACCAAGTCAACTGCTGAGACTCGGGGAAAAGAGTAGATAACGAAGCATGTCCAGACGGAGGTTCCTAAAGAAGTTGTAGTTGAAAACACCTCTAGACAAGAGTTGGAGGAGGTTTTGAAGATTATCCGTAAAAGCGATTACAAGATTGTCGAACAGTTGGGACAGACCCCATCCAAGATCTCTATGTTGTCCCTATTATTGTGTTCTAAAGCCCATGCACAGGCTTTAGTGAAATTTTTGAAGACTGCCCACGTGCCACAAGAGATTTCCACCGATCAATTTGGAAGTTATGTTGCTATCCTAACTACTGACAACGGGTTAAGCTTTTCTGATGCCGACTTGACTCCTGAGGGAAGAAACCACAAAAAGGCCTTGTATGTCTCCATTAAATGCATGGGGCACTACTTTAGATCATGTTTTGGTTGATATTGGTTCCTCGTCAAATGTGATACCGAAGGGAGCTCTTTACAGACTTGATTGTGAGGGGTTTGTGCTGAAACCCAGCGGTATTATAGTTCAAGCCTTTAATGGATCAAAGAGGATGGTAAATGGAGAAGTGGATCTTATGATCAAGGTAGGTTCACAGGTATTTTAATCTACCTTCTATGTAATGGATATTCAACCAACTTATTCTTGCTTACTAGGGCGCCCCTGGATCTATGGGGTAGGCGTTGTTACCTCAACCCTACACCAGAAGTTAAAATATCCTGTGAATGGAAAGGTTATTACTGTCTGCGGTAAAGATGAGTATATGGTTAGCCACTTGAACTCTTTCGGTATGTAGAGATATACGGTGAATTCATCTAGACTCCCTGTTATACTTTTGAAGTTATCCCTCCTTCCTCAACTGAAGATGTCTCTGCCATTCCCAAAGTTACTAGGGTTCCGCCTAGAATGGCTTCACTGAAATATGCTAAAGTTGTTGTAGAAGAAGGTGGTTGTACTACTTGGGGTCAGCTTCCTGACATTCCATATAAAATTGATAAATTTGGTTTGGGTTTCACTGCAGAGGGTCAAAAGGTTGTTCGTCGCGCTCATGCTGGAATACCACCATTCTGTGTCAGCAACAACAGAGTCAATGCTATAGAAGATGCAGACATTGATTATGATCTTGACAGTTGGATCTTTCTGCAACTGGAAGACTCAAGACATTATCTCTATCTCCTTCAGTCAAGAGTAATTGCTACTTTCTTTTTTTATTAATTTCAAGTTTTGGTTATGTATTTCTTTAAACAAAGACTTTAAGCCTTGTGTCTTATCTGGGGCACAACGGTTCATTTGTTAAGGGTTATCATTTCATAAACATATTTTCATTTAATAAAGCATTGGACGTTTTGCCTTCAAATTTTGCGCTCTCTTTCTTTATTTTACTTTTCATCACTAGCTATATGTTCTTACACACACCCACACGATAAATTGCACATCAACACCCACTCTGGTTCCCAGTGATAACGATTATGCTATTGCCACTTATGACTTTGAAAATCCGATCTACCAAGCCGAGGACGAAGTTGAGGAAGATTGTGAAATACCTGGAGAACTTGCCAGACTGTTAATACAAGAGGAAAAGGCTATACAACCACATGAAGAGCCAGTCGAGGTTGTAAACTTGGGTTCTGAAACAGATAAAAAAAAGTCAAGATAGGCACCAACTTAGAGGGAAATGTCAAGAACAAGTTAATCCAGATGTTGCACGACTATGTTGACATATTTGCTTGGTCGTACGAAGATATGCCAGGGCTCGATATTAATATTTTGGTTCACTGTCTGCCGATGAAAGAGGGTTGTTCTCCAATAAAGTAGAAAGTTCGTCGCATGCGTCCCGAGATGTCAGAAAAGATCAAGCCGAGGTAATGAAACAATTCAATTTGGGCTTCTTGGTGGTTACCTCATATCCTCAATGGGTTGCAAACGTTGTTCCGGTACCAAAGAAAGATGACAAGGTACGTATGTGTGTAGACTATAGGGATCTGAACAGGGAAAGCCCCAAAGATGACTTCCCATTGCCACATATAGATGTTTTGGTCGAAAACACCGCACAACACAAGGTATTTTCCTTCATGGACGGCTTCTCGGGTTATAATCAGATCAAGATGGAATCTGAGTACATGGAGAAAACAACCTTCGGCACATAGTGGGGCACTTTCTGCTACAAGGTTATGCCTTTTGGGTTGAAGAACGCTGGTGCAACATATCAACGTGTCATGGTAGTATTATTCCATGATATGATCCATCACGAGATAGAAGTCTACATTGATGATATGATAGCCAGATTACAAACTGAAGAAGAGCATCTTGGCCACCTACACAAGCTGTTTGAAAGGTTGAAAAAGTACAAGCTGAGGTTGAATCCGAACAAGTTCACTTTTGGGGTGAGATCCGGTAAGCTCATGGGTTTTGTTGTCAGTGGTAAAGGTATCAAAATTGATCCCTCTAAGGTCAATGATATTCAATAAATGCCTTTTCCCCGTACCGAGAAGGAATTCAAAGGTTTCTTGGGACGACTGAATTACATTGCTCGATTCATTTCTCATTTGATTGCTACTTATGAGCCAATCTTCAAGTTGTTAAAGAAAGATCGGGTGGTAAAATGGAACGACGATTGTCAGACAGCCAAGATCAGAGAGTACTTACAAAAACATCCAATCCTGATGCCACCAGTTGAAGAAAGACCTATGATTATGTACTTAACAGTAGTGGAGAACTCAATGGGGTATGTACTACGTGCAACATGACGAGTCTGGTCAAAAAGAGCATGCAATATACTACCTTAGCAAAAACTTTACCGACTATGAAACAAGATACTCACTTCTCGAGAAAACTTGATTCGCTTTGCATGGGCTGCTCGCCGACTAAAACAGTATATGCTTGAAGAAGTGAAAAACACAAGAAGGGGGGTTGAATTGAAACTTAAAAATCAAAAGCAATAGACACGATATTTTTATCCTGGTTCACTTGATCTCAAACTACTCCAGTCCACCCGCCAAGGTGATTTCGCCTCTCTCCAACAAGGACTTAATTCGCTAATCAAACTGATTACAATTCTACTTTGACAACTGCCAAAGTCTTCTTGAGTACAACCACAAACTGGTTTATCTCAAGGAAAATTAATTAATCAAAAGAAAAGGTTTATTGTGTACTATTTGTTTTTCGTTACAAAAACTATATCACTACTGTGATGTATTACACAAATTGAGTATAGTATGAATATGACTTTTTGCATCTTTTTGAGATTGTATGGAGCAGTTGTATGAAATCATGAACGATTTACGCTTTGAACTTGTTTATATAGGCCTGCAAATTTTTTCTAAATGGAAACAAGATAATGGGCACTTAATTCACTTTCCATACTGAGAAGATCCTTGTCTGAATGTAGCCGTTGCACATGATACTGCCTTAATGGAAAAGTAACGTGTGATACGGTGGGAGAACTGATTTGAGGTTTTGCATTTGTGTTTGCAAATGTTTTGGTTTAGCAAGAATCGCCACCGACTTTTATTTTATCCAAAAGGAAAGGTCAAAAAGCACAGGAAAGACCTTTGAGATATTTTCTTGAGTTCGGGGGGTAGATTATGAAAAGGGAGGGTGCTAGCACCCTTTTCATCCATGGTTATCCATGGGCTCTTAGTTACTTGTTTAGATCACTTGCTTTGCTTTTCTAATTGTTTGAAATGGTGCTTTGTGTGGTTTTGAAAGTATTTTGAAAAGAGGCCATCGTTTAGGAAATCTTTGTAATGATTCTCGTTCGTAAGAATGTATACAAAGATGTTTGTCTTTTGAAAAATGTTTCAATGTTTGAAAGTTGTTTGGAAATTGTTTTGAAATGTGTGTGTTTGTTTTTGAAAATAGCAAGGATTATTTTTGAAATGATCAAGTAACTAGAAGCATTCTACCTACTCAAGAGTCTTTCTTGTACATTTTTATTCCTTTGATGTTGTTGATTTACCATTGTTTTGGTAGACAACCCTATCTTTGGATGTTAAAAGGGATGGGCGTGGGTCATCGTATGACCATGATAACAATGGTGCCAAGTATCTTAGCAAATTTTAGGGACTAAGATCATTTGTTTTTAGGCAACCTTGTCTAGCGTCATCGAGGGACTATGATCTTTTGTTTTGTTTGATTTTGCCAAGATACCTAGCATGCATATCATGGCCATTTTATTAGGCAACCAAGTGGGTGAAACCCTAGAGGTGCTTGTGTGCAATGTGTTGTCATTTTTCATGCATTTTTGTCTTGGATTAGGTCATATCTATTTGTTTGATTTTTTGTCTTATCATACAAAACCCTAGTTTTTACTAAACATGGATATAATGCGATAAATTGCGTAAAGTAAATTTAAACTATTACAACAATATTATGGTAAGGGGGATACAAGTTTTGAATGGGGGATATTGCTCAAAATAAAACCCTAGTTTACTATTACAAACCAATTGAATTTATTGTACAATAAATAAATAAACAAATATTTAAATATGCAATAAAAATGTAAATATGCAAAAATGTTTTGTAATTGTTTTATGTATGAGAAAATAACATTATCTAATTCCTAAAAACAAGAAAAAAAATTATATTATTATTTTTGGAAGGGTGAAAAACCCTAGTTTTAATTTAAAAGAAAATTAGGTTTTATATTATTCATTTTATCCATTTTTGTTCAAGAAAAATAATAATAATATTATGTACAATTATTTAAAAAAATTAAATATGTATGAAAAATAAATATTTAATGTATGAAATAATCAAAATAAAAATGTATTGTATTTTTATTATTTACAAATTATTTTAAGAAAATGATTTCTACTTATTAAAATAAAAACTATTTTATATGCAAAAAATAAGATAAAAAATAAAACAAAAATGCAAACAATTAAGAAAATATTTTTGGGATTTTTTAATGTTTAGGAAAAAAAAATAAAGTCAGAAATATTTATGCAAGAAAATACAAAAAATATAAAAATATGCAAAGGGGGTGCAGAAGTAAAATGGGGGGTGTGGAAAGTGAAAGACCCAAGGAGCCAGGCCTAGAACACCAACTTCATCCTTGTCCTTGCTTCGCGCGCGCACCCTGTGTTCAAACCTGCAACTCTCTATTCTTTACACAAAAACAAAATCTTGCAACATGAAACTTGTAGCATTTTTTATCACGATTCCAATGATATAAGATTTGAAACCTAACTCTAAGAAACCAGGGAGAATTTTAATGGCCCTAATTTCTGACCTAGTTTTTTCAGCATGTTCAACAACCAAATACTCTTAGCTCAGTTAATATAAATGGAAAGTATGCATATGTACAGCTGAAGCAAGTTACGGACTACATTTTTGCTTCACAAATCAAAGCTTAAGGATGCCTAAATAAGGAGATAGAACTTTGAAAAATACCTTGTTCAGCTGAGTTTGGATATGGAAATGTGGGAACTTTGAGTGAGGCCTGAAGATCGTGTGAGCTTCCTTGAAGTTCCCTCAAGCTTTTCCAATGCTCAGCTTGCCTTGTAGATGCTTGAATCTCCTTGCAGAAGTCAACCTGCAAACCTTCAAAATGAAAATGGTGATCCTTGAAACAGGGGTTACAGTTGCAAGACAAGGGTCTGGAGAGTTCATATAGGATGTATGTAATGTGTTTGAAGTGTTACAAAGCAAAACGCACGAGCAAATTTCAAGTTGGCAAGTGATTTGCAGAGGTTGCCCTGTTTGGGAAGAAATTGGTGTTTTTTTTGTGTTTGAGGGTGTTTGGGATGCTATGTATTCGTGCTTAGGCTTGTTACAAAGTTATGAAGTTGTTTAGAATGAAGCCAAGCCTTGCCTTTATTAGATACACAAGTTGTCTTGACTTTTGCAAGTTTGCTTGCTTTTGAAGAAAGTTGGAAGTGACAATGACAAAGGCCTGTACAGGCTAGTTCTAGGGCTGAAAGGAGTTGGTATGCTTTTCCTGATGTTTGTGGATCTTGCTTGCAACAAAATATCAGGTCCATGGCTCAAGATTTGCAAAGTTGCAAAAAGCATGCTTTATCAAAATGGTATTGTGAACTTTATGCCATTTTTGGATTAATTCATTGTACAATGCTCCAAAGATCAAAATAAAGCCATTTTCCACTGAATTAGCATTCAATTATGGAGTGTAGAAGGGATTAGGACCTGTAATACCAAGTACAAGCATGCTAGGACAGATTTGCAACTTGAACCATTGTGAAAATGCCTTGAACAAAAGTGATAAATTGCCATTTTCTCTTCTTCGATTCTCCTTAACCATAAATGATCTTGGAGAGTTCTTGGACATTTTGGAAAGATTGTAACATGCTATACAATCCATATTTGAAATGAATTTTGATATACATCTTGGAACTAGGTGAAAAATTTCCACGAAGTTAGGTCAAATAACCTGCCTAAACTAGGGCAAAATTTCACTAAGTTAAAAAGTTTATGGACCCCTATTCACAAAATCATAACTTGAGATCCAAGCATATTTTGGGAAAACTTTGTGAACAAAATTTGTATATTTCATGGAGTACTACAACTTTCATGTTGGAAGTTTCTTTGAATCCAATTGCATCATGGTGAAAAAGTTGGACAAAGTTGGGAAAAAATAAGAAATTTTTCATACTTAGAAAAATTCGAAGTTATGAAAAATTTCAAATTAAAACCCTAATTTGTATTTTTTGGTTTCTTGGTCAACAAGTTTCACATTTTGACATATCTTGATGAATTATGACCCTTGGCACTTGATTTTGACCAACAAGTCAAAGTTTGACTTTTCAATGTACAGTTGACTTTTGATTAGTTGACTACAAAATTCATCTGTCAATCCTATGCATTTGAGATATTTTGAACCTTGTGATTAGGTCAAGATGATGCTATTGAGTCCTTGAAATCATGCTTGAACCCAATTGGTCACTGACTAGGTCAAAAATCAGAAATTGCCCTTTCTCAGTCAAAACCCTAATTTTGACCATTTTGCCCTTTTGATGATCTGATCAAATTTCTTGAGGAGTTGTGGTCCAAACTTGATCAAATGGTACATAGGAGCCTAGAATGTTTTTGTGGATCAAAAATTATGAATTTTGACTGTAAATTGGCCATGGTTGACTTTTTCCCCAATACAGCTTATTTTTAGGTCAACTGTCCAATTGACTGGGCAAAAATGTGATTCAAGGCTTGAAACTTGTCATGGGCAATCTTAGGGGTCCAAGATGGTGTATGAAAGTCACATGAAGCATTGATGGTCCAAAAATCCTTGTGCAAACTCAAACCCTAATTTCAGGCCATCAGTGCAAGGTGGGGTCTTGAGCTGAGCAAACCCTAATCCTGTCTAGAGTCCAAGGAGTCTTGTGAGGAAAATATTGATAAATGAGAGGGCAAATTTTGGGGTACAACAGCTTCCCCTGTTCAATCTTCTTTAACCTGAAGAGTTAGATTGGCGAGTTTTGCCGTTCGTGACTCGAAGGTAAAAGATGATTTGACACTAGAGTGCCCGTAAATTTGCACTCGTCAAAGTGTAGCTGAGGAAATGGGATTAAAAGATGCCATTTAGAGATGTGATAGAATCTTGTTGGAGATGGGCTTAAAGATGCCATCCAAGAATGTTTGCTGAATTGTGAGTTGTAAGTCAGAAGAATGAGTATTCAGAATGGTGTCCGCGTCTGGAACGTATTTGAGCTGTATCTGGAGACTGAATCTGAATGAGCAATAGAATAGCATCCGTGTCCAGAGCGTATCAAAGTTGTATCTGAATGTTGAATCTGAATAAGCAATATAATAGCATCTGTGTCTAGAGCATCTTTGAGCTGGGGAAAATCAGAATAAGTGACAGAATGGCAACAGTGTATGGAGCGTATCTGGACTGTATCTGAAGTTGAGATCTGAATGAGTAGCAAAATGACTTCCGTATATGGAGTGTATCTGAACTATATCTAGGATCTGAATAAGTGACAGAATGACTTCCGTGTCTAGAGTGTATCTGAACTTGAAATTGGTAGTTGAATCTGAATGAGAAATAGAATAGCTTCCGTGTCTAGAGCGTATCTAATCTGTATCTGATAGTTGAAGTCTGAATAAGTATCAGGATGGCATCCGTATCTGGAGCGTATCTGAACTGTATCTGAAATCTGAATCTGAATGAGCAACAGAATGACTTCTGCATCTGGAGTGTATCTGTATTGTATCATGATTGTATACTGTTAATGGTAGCTTGTTAATCTTATCATGAAAAGGATAAAATGTTAGCTGAAACACAAAGTTATGTTGCATGAAATGTATGATGCAATAAATGTGTTTTATCAATGATTATGATATATGAATGTAATGTATGCGCATGTAAGCTGATTTGTTGTATTGCTGAGGAAAATAAATCCTTAATAGTTGGGGGTAATAAAACCCTTGACTGCTGTCGGGGAAAATAAATCCTTGACCGTTGCTGGAGATTCAAAATCTTTGATTGCTGATGAGAAATCCTTGGTGACTGTTGGGGATTAAAGATCCTTGACAACTTTTGTGGGGATGTGAGGATCCTTTATGTCTTGAAGTTGGAGTATTGACAAAAATTCTGTTGTGAGAGTAATGCCAAACTGCCTGAGAAATCTGTTTGGAGAATCCAGAGAATTTTAATGACCTCTACTGGGGGTTACCCAATGGGAATCCTTATCCTGCTGGGGAATATAGGAAATTCTGATGACTTCTGCGGGGAATTAAGAATGAGAATCTTCATTTTGTTGAGAGAGTAATGAAAACTTTGATGACTTCACTGGGGGATTAAGAATGAGAATCTTCATTCTGTTGAGAGAGTAATGAAAACTCTGTGGGGAAGAAGGCTTACTGTTGGAGAGTAAGTTCGGGAGTTTTCGGTTGTTTGCCACTCTACTGGGAAGTTATCCTAGGTCGCGGAGAGACAAAAAGTTAACTGTTATCTAATTGATCTCCCGGCTTCAAGACAATTTGCTGGGGAGTTTGGAGAAACTGAATGGTTTCGCTGGGGATTGATAGTTAGAAGTTTTGACTCGACTGTGGAAGAAGTTTTCAGCTCTGCTGGGGATCTGTAACTCAAAGTTTTGGCTCCGCTGGGGATTGGGAGTTTGAAAACTTAACTCTGACAGGAATTAAGTGTTTGAAATTATAACTCTGTTGGGGATATGTATTTCAAGGTTTTAGCTCCGCTGGGGATCTAGATGATGTATTGTAGGGATTGCCCCAAGAATAGCCTAAAGACATTTTCTTATCCTTTCAGTCTGCCAGTAATTGTTCTTTTCCATCCTGTTTATTTGTAAACAGTAATTATATTCAAATGCATATGTTCATCAATGAATCATTTGACGTTTTTTCAAATAAAAACACAAGTGTAAAAGAAAAAGGCAAATAGTTTTCTGTACTTTGAAAGAGACATCTTTGTATTTACTTTGAATAAGTGTTTTTTACAAAGGAGACAAGCATCCTAGTAAGAGGATGGTGTCACAAAAGTAAGAAAAATTTATACAAAGAAAAGATAGCTATGTGTAAAAAACCCCATGGGGTTCCCATTCTGCTATAGCCTTCGTATCTTCGAATATCTTGTCCATCCGTTGCTTCGTCCGAAGATGGTTAGATTGATCAGAAGCTCAGAGTTTTTCTGTGAAGAGATTATCCTTAAATTGATCCAACGAGACATAGTCATATGCTTTAATTCCCTAACTTTTGCCTGGACCGCCCTTTCGGGTTTTCTATACACCGGGAAACCCTTTTTTGCCCAAGTCGCCCTTTCGGGTTTTCAACTTTCCGGGTGCACAGATTTTTTTAATTTATCCCTAATTTTTGCCTGAATCGCCCTTTCGGGTTTTCGATTCAACGGGATGCCCTTGTTTTGCCTAGGTGTGTCAACCTAGCGGGTCCTTTATGCGTAGTATCTTTTGACTATGTCTGCGTTTGCAGGGTGCGGCAGGTCGTCACCGTCCATGGTGGTTAAAATCATTGCCCCACCAAAAAAGATGTTCTTGATCACAAATGGTCCTTCGTAGGTAGGAGTCCATTTGCCCCTGGGATCATTTTGCGGCAAAATGATGCGCTTGATCACTAGATCTCCGACTTGATATGTCTGGTGTCTGAACTTCTTGTTGAAAGCTTTGATCATCCGATTTTGATACATCTGACTGGGGCAAACAACAGTAACTCTTTTCTCGTCAATTAAGTTCAATTGATTAAGCCGAGTCTGAATCCAATCATCTTCACTCAAACCAACATCTTTCATGATTCTCAGAGAGGGAATCTGAACCTCGATAGGTAAAACAGCCTCCATGCCATATACCAAGGAATAGGGTGTTGCCTCAATTGACGCGCGTGCCGTGGTACGGTACCCGTGAAGAGCAAACGGTAACATTTCATGCCAGTCCTTGTAGGTGACTGTCATCTTTTGTATGATCTTCTTGATATTTTTGTTCGCAGCTTCGACTGCACCATTCATCTTTGGCCGGTAGGGAGATGAATTATGATGTTGAATCTTGAACTGTTTGCACAAGGCAATGATCATAGTATTGTTAAGGTTTGTACCGTTATCAGTGATGATCCTTTCGGGGATACCATACCGGAAAATAAGGTTCTGCTTGATGAAGCGGGAAACAACATTCTTAGTAACGGATGCAAAGGAAGCTGCTTCGACCCACTTGGTGAAATAATCAATGGCCACCAGAATCAAGCGGTGTCCATTGGATGTTGTAGGCTTGATCTCTCCAATCATGTTGATTCCCCACATAGCGAATGGCCAAGGAGCTGTTAAGACATTTAGGGGAACATGAGGCACATGCACCTTGTCTGCATAGATTTGACATTTGTGACAAGTGTGGGAGTGTTGAAAGCAGTCCGCTTCCATGGTAGACCAGTAATAGCCTGCCCTAAGAATCTTCTTAGCCATCGTATGACCGCTAGAGTGAGTGCCGAAGGTACCTTCATGCAATTCAGCAATGATCTTTTCAGCTTCAGCTTTGTCCATATAACGGAACAGAATAGAATCATGATTGCACTTGTATAGGATGCCATTGCTTAGGAAGAACTTTACCGAGAATCTCCTTAAGAACTTTTTGTCATTGATTGAAGCTCCTTCAGGGTATTCCTGAGTCTCGAGATACCTTTTGACTTCATGAAACCATGGTTGGTCCACTACTTCTTCGGTATTAATCTCGTGACAATGTGCAGGTTCGTCCATCCGTTCAATGTTGATCGGGGGAGCCTCATTATCCCAGTTAAGTTTAAACATGGATGACATTGTAGCTAGAGCATCCGCTAGCTGATTCTCTTCTCGCGGGAAATGCTCGAAGGTAATCTGCTCGAAATGTGGTAACAATGTCAAGACATGTTCTTTGTAAGGGATGAGGTTTGGATGTTTAGTATCCCATTCTCCTTTGATCTGACTGATGACCAAAGTTGAGTCCCCAAACACAATCAAAGATTTAATTCCCAAGTCTATGGCAGCCTTGACTCCAAAGATGCAAGCTTCATACTCTGCCATATTGTTCGTACAGTTGAAGTAAAGTCTGGATGTAAAAGGAGTATGGCAACCTTCCGGGGAAACGAGTACCGCGCCGATACCGTTGCCAAGTGCATTAGAGGCCCCATCAAAGTACAGGGTCCATCGGAATCCTTGTTCAGGTCCGTCATATGGTATGAAATATTTAATGTTGTCCAATGTCATGATGTCTTCGTTAGGGAAGTTAAACTTCATGGATTGATAATCTTCAGCAGCTTGATGAGCCAGATGGTCAGCTAGCACACTCCCCTTTATAGCTTTTTGGGTCGTGTACTGTATGTCGTACTCTGTTAGGATCATCTGCCATCTAGCTATTCTTCCAGACAAAGCAGGCTTCTCAAAGATGTACTTGATCGGATCCATCTTAGATATCAGCAAAGTAGTATGAGTCAACATATACTGCCTTAGCCGGCGAGTAGCCCATACCAAAGCGCAACAAGTTTTCTCGAGCAGTGAGTATCGGGTCTCACAATCGGTAAACTTTTTGCTAAGGTAATAAATGGCATGCTCTTTTCGGTCATACTCGTCATGCTGCCCCAGTACGCACCCCATTGAATTCTCTAGGACGGTCAAATACATGATTAGCGGTCTTCCTTCGACGGGTGGTATCAAGATAGGAGGTTCTAGCAAATACTCCTTAATTTTATCGAGAGCAACTTGACATTCACCATTCCATCGAACTACCTGATCTTTCTTCAACAGCTTGAAGATTGGTTCACAAGTAGATGTTAGGTGAGAAATAAACCTAGCAATGTAGTTTAGGCGTCCCAAGAAACCTCTGGCCTCCTTCTCAGTGCGAGGAGCAGGAATTTCTTGTATAGCTTTGACTTTGGCAAGATCAACCTCGATGCCTTTGTTGCTGACAATGAAACCTAAGAGTTTACCGGACCGGACTCCGAATGTGCACTTGTTTGGGTTCAATCTGAGCTTGTACTCCTTCAACCTGATAAATAGCTTTTGCATGTGATCAAGGTGTTCTTCTTCCGTTTGTGATCGGGCTATCATGTCATCTACGTAGACCTCTATCTCATGATGTATCATATCATGAAACAAAGCTACTATGGCTCGTTGATAGGTTACCCCGGCATTCTTCAGTCCGAATGGCATCACTTTGTAGCAGAACGTACCCCATTGTGTGGCAAAAGTAGTTTTCTCCATGTCCTCAGGTGCCATTTTGATCTGGTTATAGCCTGAGAATCCGTCCATGAAAGAAAATACCTTGTGTTGAGCTGTGTTGTCAACCAGGATGTCGATGTGCGAAAGTAGAAAGTCATTTTTAGGGCTGGCCCTATTTAAATCTCTGTAATCCACGCACATTCTCACTCTGCCGTCCTTCTTAGGCACGGGCACAATGTTAGCAACCCATTGTGGATACGAAGTAACAGCCAAAAATCCAGCATTGAACTGCTTCATAACTTCTACTTTGATCTTCTCAAACATGTCAGGTCTCATGCGGCAGACCTTTTGTTTAACCGGTGGACAGTCTTCTCTTGTAGGGAGAAGGTGTATCACAATGTTTGTATCAAGTCCCGGCATGTCTTCGTATGACCAGGAAAAGATCTTAACATATTCATGCAACAGCTGAATTAGGCGCTCTTTGACACTCGGCCCTAAGTTGGCATCCACTCTGATTTCCTTCTTGTCTTCATCAGTGCCCAAATTGATTGTGTCTAACAACTCTTCATGAGGCAAAATTGCTCTTTCTTCTTGTTGAAGTAATCTAGCCAATTCCCCCGGCACCTCATAATCTTCCTCACCTTCGTATTCAGCTTGGTAGATCAGATCTTCAGAGTCACTGAAGGCTATAGCAGTATCGTTACCCATGGGTTCCGGAATGGAAGGGTACCTGCATTTGTGAGTGTGGGTGTGTGTAAGGGATAGCCATCTTAAAACAACAAAATGTAAAAGAAAGACAATGAGCACAAAAGGTTTAAATATGAAAAGCGTCCATGATTCATTAAAATGACATATGAAATGAAGATAAAGACCCTTACAAATGGACCGTTGTGCCTCAGGTAAGACACATGGTTGAAAAAGTATGAATTGTTTGTGAATTATTACAGTCCAACAGAAATGGAAAAGATAAATTACTGATTTATGAAAGTAATCGGAACAAAGTCTTTTGCTTCCCAGTTGCACAGTCCTCCGCCAACAGTAGGAAAAATCCAGTCTTCCAAGTTGCCCTCTTCTTCACTATCCTCTAGTGCATTAACCATTCGGTGGCTGATCTTCACAGGTGGCCCTCCAGCACGAGAGCAGCAAACAGCCTTCTGACCAGTCGAAGTAAACCCTAAGCCGAATTTGTCTGATTTGAAAGGAAAGTCGGGAAGCTGCCCCCAGATAGTGGATCCGCCTTCTTCCACTACTGCCCTAGCATCCTTGAGAGATGACATCCGAGGTACGGGTCTTGTGATCACAGGAGTTGAAGATACTGCTTTAGTCGCCGCTATTTCTTCAGAAACCTCTTCAAAGTGTTGGAAAGGGGTCTCTATGAATTCTCCATCTAACTCCACATAACAGAAGGAATTCAGATGACTAATCATATATTCCTCTTCACCATGAACAATTATAATTTTCCCTTGAACAGGGTACTTGAGCATTTGATGCAGAGTAGAAGTGACAGCTCCAACATTGTGAGTCCAGGGACGTCCCAACAGGCAAGAATAGGAAGGACGGATGTCCATCACGTAGAATGTTGAATTGAATGTCTGGGTACCCAACTTGATCGGGATGTCCACCTCCCCATGGACCATCCTTTTGGAGCCATCAAAGGCTCTGACAATTATATTGCTGGGTTTCAGGGTTAGGCCTTCACAATCCAATCTATCCAAGGCTTTCTTTGGAAAGACATTTAGAGATGATCCAGTATCAACCAAAACATGGGCTAAGGTGGTTCCCCTACACTCCACTGAGACATGTAGGGCATCATTAAGTTTTCTCCCTTTCAAAGTTAAATCTGCATCGGAGAATCCTAGACCATTGTCAGCTGTTAAACTAGCCACACATTCCTGGAACTAATCAACGGAGGTTTCTTACGGCACGTGGGCCATCTTCAAAAATTTGACCAAAGCTTTAGCATGTGCCTCAGAGCACAGCAACAAGGCTAACATAGAGATTTTGGAGGGGGTCTGCCCCAGTTGTTCAACAACATCGTAATCACTTTTCTTAATGATCCTCAGAATCTCTTCCATCTCTTTCTGGGATGTTTCAGGAATAACAAGTGATTGAGCCTTTGTCAAGACAGGCTCCTCTTGAACATTCTTTCCTTTTTTCTCAGCAGCAGAAACAGGGATGGGAATTATATTGTTATTGTCAGTGGGTACACTTGCAGGTACAATCACAGGGGTAATCTTCGGAGTGGCCACAGGTCCAAAGACTGCTTTTTAGAGGAGCAATCTCTGGAGAAAAGATTCTTCCACTACGAGTAACTTTGCTTGTCCCGGCAATGTTACTGATGTCGGGAGTATCCTCTTCAGAGCTTTCTTCTTCAATGGTCTGTTCAATCTGTTTGACACCATGGTAGTAGATTTCTCCACCATAGTTCCATGGTACCATTATATCAGATTTTTATGGGGCTGGCCCGGGCATTGTTATCTTCAACGGAGTAGTCATAGGAGCAGATGTAATCCTAACGGGTTTTTTAGGAACCCTGGAAGGATTGGCGTATATTATTATTATTGAAACTTCTGGAACATGAGCTTTCTCAAACAAAATTTCCTTGTTATCAATCAATTGCTGGATTCCTTTCTTCAACAAAGGACAGTCAAATGGGGAGGACAGACAAGTATGGCAATCTTGGTCACAACCTGGGAACACCCCAGCTTTCAATAAATTTAACTTGATGGTTAGGAGAGGAGTTATCAGTTCATCCATAGTAGAAACAAACAAATCTTCTTCCACAACACTGGTATTGTGTCCATGCCTAGGCATTGGAGTGGAGATAGCATTCGGCTTTTCAGGAGCTTCAAATTTAACTTCCTTTGCATCAATCAGATCTTGAATCTTGTTCTTCAGGGCCCAACAGTTGTTGGTGTCGTTCCCTAGACTTTCTGAGTGGTACGCGCATCTGGCGTTGGGATGGTAGTGTGGAGAAGTAGTGTTAAGATTTTTAGGGGCCTCTTTTAGCATGGCCAGGTTCAACTTCAAGAGATGGGGTAGGAATTGAGCAGGAGTCATGTTTATCTTGGTGAATTGCCTTACAGGCCTTTCCACCCTTTGCTGGTTATTTCTCGGCTGATCATTTCTCGGCTGATTGTTTCTCGGCTGGTCTGACGCAGGCTTCTGAATCATAACGGCCCCCATAGTTGGTGATCTTTCAGTTCTTCCGTGATTCCTCTGTGCATAGACTGCAGACACTTCCTTCTTTCCCGTGAAGGGCTTTTTTGCAACAGCAGAGGCAGATGCATCTTTCTGAATTTT
This sequence comes from Vicia faba, assembly GCA_948472305.1. NCBI lineage: Eukaryota > Viridiplantae > Streptophyta > Magnoliopsida > Fabales > Fabaceae > Vicia > Vicia faba. The sequence goes on along the minus strand of OX451736.1, from coordinate 1,025,775,062 downwards.
TCCGCTTCTAATACCAGCTTCCACCCTCTCGCTAGTTAGAATCAACTCAGTGAAACCTACAGAGGAGCTTCCAATCAGGTGATTAAAGAAAGGACCTGACAGAGTCCCCAAGAACATGTCTACTAGCTCTCTTTCAAATAAAGGTGGTTGCACCCTTCCGGCTAAATCCCTCCATTTTTTGGCGTAGTCTTTGAAGCCCTCATTGGTAGCCTTAGCCATACTCTGTAGTTGAGTACGGGTTGGCGCCAAGTCAGCATTGTATTGATACTGTTTATAGAATGCGGCTTCCAAATCCTCCCAATTATGGACATCAGACCTCTCCAACTGGTAGAACCAATCAAGCTGCGTTCCCGAAAGACTGTCTTGGAAAAAATGGACCCAGAGGTCCTTGTCAGAAGAATGTGGTTGAATTTTCCTAACATAAGATCGTAGGTGCATCTTTGGGCAAGACACCCCATCGTACTTAGCAAACAGTTGCACTTTGAATTTAGGAGGGATTACAATTCCAAAAACCAACCCTAACTCTTCAAAGTCCAGCCCAGGAACTCTCTGTATCTCCATGGCAGCTAGACGCTCTTCCAAGTTCTTGTATTTGTCATCGGCCGGAGGATACTGGTGTTTAGAGTAGTCCTCATCCTCTTCCTCTTAAGCTTCAGACTCAGATGGCACTGTAGTTCCTTTACCTTTTCCTTCCCCCTCTTCAGATGTTGATAGAAATTCCAAAGTCCGTCTGGCTTGTCCTTCAAACCTTCTGCCCATAAAAACCACCCCAGCTCGCTTCTTCTTCTTTTTCTCTTTTTCCTTTTCTAACAGAGTCTTGAGCTCCTCCTGCCCCTTGGCCAAGGTCAGAAGTAGCTGTTGAAATTGTGAATTCTGGGCTTACAAATATTTGACCGTTCGTTAAATATCCATCTTGCTGAAATAAACAGCAGAGAGATGAGGAAACTTGGTGTGAAGACCTGTTTGTGCATATGATGAATGATATGTATTCATGTAATGCTTTCAAGGATTCAGAAATTCAAATTAGTTTCAAACAAAAAAGAAACACACGTCATATTAATAAGATAGAATTGTTAGTACATCATTGCCCCTTGGGCAAAATAATACAAAATTCTAAGGTAAAAAGACATTGCGCATCCTTTTTGGTGCAATGTAGGTGTTGAGAGTCTGCTCTTCGTGAAGTTGACGAGTGAGTTCCAAAACCTTCTTCTCGTTGCGTAGAATTGGGCTTCAAAAGTATAGCGTTCTCCCTTGAGCTGTATCTAACTCCTTTGCAGATCTTCGAGTGATGTTGGCATGTCAGGATGTAGGAGGGTGTATGGAACCTCTCCTTCTATAACAGGATCTATAATCACTGGGAGAACAGAGGGGTAAGGCATCATAAGACTTTGGGCGCGGGTTCGTACCCACTTGAGGTAAGGCTCAAGGGGAATGGAATTCTTGTGTCCCAAGGTCTTACTGTCCACCTTGTTTGGCATCCTCCAAGCTCGGATAAACCTTTGTCGAAGTCCTTGATCGTTGTTGTCGAAGTTAAAAACCAAGTCTAGAATCAGCATGTCATGTGGGCCATCCCTTCGGGCATAACCAAACTATCTTAGAGCCAAGCAGGGGTTATAGGTAATGCCTCCCCTAATGCCATATAGAGGGACATTAGGGAATTCCCCACAATGGTCGATGATGATAACATTCTCTTTTGATCGAGAACACCAATGAATATCTGAATGTGTAAGAGTCATCAACCATTGTGACCACCTCAATCGTTGCTCATTCTTCAAAACTGATTGGGGAAGATGAGAAATAAACCATCTTTCCAGTAGAGGAGTGCAACACATGAGAACACCTCTTTTCCTTATTGTACGAGTGTGAAAAGAGTGCAAGATATCTCCAAGAAATATAGGCACTGGGTTGCGAGCCATGAAGATTTTGACAGCACTCACATCTATGAGTTGATCAGGGTTAGGGAACAAGACCATCCCATAGATGATAAGATCTACAATATCCTCAAAAGCTTGTAGGTCCAAAGAATTCCAGTAGCTTTGGGCCTTCTCAAACAGAAACTTTGACAAGAAGCCTTTGACACCACTTCTAGTTTCCCAATGTGTTGTGACATCAGAGGAGTGAAAGTGTAAGGCTTGAGCAATCTCTTCTGGCTTTCGATCTCTTTCCGTACCGTTGAAGGGTAGTTGATTGAGAATAGGAATCCTCAGGAATTGAGAAAATTCCTCTAAAGTAGGCACAAGTTGGTAGTCAGGAAATGTAAAGCAATGATGCAAAGGGTCAAAGAACTGGAAGAGAACTTTCAGCATATCCTCCTCAGTGTTGGTGTTGACCAAGTTGAGTAGACGACCATGTCTCTCGGTGAATGGAGAATTCTTAGGAATCCTTGAAGCTAGCTCCTTGAGTTGTGGAGGAATTCTTACAAGGTTGACTTGGATGGTTTTCCTGCGAAGTGAATCCATAATCTACAAAACAGGAACAAAGATGAAAATCCAAAATCCTTGAAATGGTTAGTGGATGCATATGATGCTTCATGATGTCCATGATGTTATGCACAAGTATATATGTACAAACAAATCACACAAGTTCTTAGTTTAGGCTTGCATGGGATTTCATAGGTAAGTACCCTCTTGAAGTTTAGTTGGCTCAACCTGTCCTAGAAATAGTAACCGGGTTCTAAGGAGCTCAATATCACTGGATTATTTCCTTGTTCATTGTTTCAATTCAGCCTCTTTACTGGCGATTGAAATATTCCAAGGAACCAACCCTCAATGACTGTAGTATCGAGTATCTACCAACTTCGGACTGCACCAAAGTCGGTCATCTCACTACATCCTAAAAGGCCAAGTTTGTCAAGTAAAGGTTCTAAAAGTCCATTAGTGCTTCATGACATCACTCAGCGGCCCCGTATTCTCTTTGATTGACTCAAAGGCTACCGGTACCCACAAATATGTCTCACTAACATAGCTATTGCTTAGACCATATCGGTATACCCCACACAGTTTCCACAACGTATTGCTATTTACCTATGAATGTTTCCCAAATCCGGGTAGAGGATTCAAACCCAAACAATAGAACCGAAGTGTAAAGCATACAAGTCAAACAAGATAAGCATGTAAAGGTAATCTAAAACCCTAAGGTAACCCCACTTTTATATTACTCCCCAGCAGAGTCGCCAGTTCTGTGATACGGTGGGAGAACTGACTTGAGGTTTTGCGTTTGTGTTCGCAAATGTTTCGATTTAGCAAGAGTCGCCACCGACTTTTATTTTATCCAAAAGGAAAGGTCAAAAAGCACAGGAAATACCTTTGAGATGTTTTCTTGAGTTCGGGAGGTAGATTATGAAAAGGGAAGGTGCTAGCACCCTTTTCATCCATGGGCTCTTAGTTACTTGTTTAGATCACTTGATTTGCTTTTCCAATTGTTTGAAATGGTGCTTTGTGTGGTTTTGAAAGTATTTTGAAAAGAGGCCATCGTTTAGGAAATCTTTGTAATGATTCTCGTTCGTAAGAATGTATACAAAGATGTTTGTCTTTTGAAAAATGTTTCAATGTTTGAAAGTTGTTTAGAAATTGTTTTGAAATGTGTGTGTTTGTTTTTGAAAATAGCAAGGATTGTTTTTGAAATGATCAAGTAACTAGAAGCATTCTACCTACTCAAGAGTCTTTCTTGTACATTTTTATTCCTTTGATGTTGTTGATTTACCATTGTTTTGGTAGACAACCCTATCTTTGGATGTTAAACGGGATGGGCGTGGGTCATCGTATGACCATGATAACAATGGTGCCAAGTATCTTAGAAAATTTTAGGGACTAAGATCATTTGTTTTTAGGCAACCTTGTCTAGCGTCATCGAGGGACTATGATCTTTTGTTCTGTTTGATTTTGCCAAGATACCTAGCATGCATATCATGGCCATTTTATTAGGCAACCAAGTGGGTGAAACCCTAGAGGTGCTTGTGTGCAATGTGTTGTCATTTTTCATGCATTTTTGTCTTGGATTAGGTCATGTCTATTTGTTTGATTTTTTGTCTTATCATACAAAACCCTAGTTTTTACTAAACATGGATATAATGCGATAAATTGCGTAAAGTAAATTTAAACTATTACAACAATATTATAGTAAGGGGGATACAAGTTTTGAATGGGGGATATTGCTCAAAATAAAACCCTAGTTTACTATTACAAACCAATTGAATTTATTGTACAATAAATAAATAAACAAATATTTAAATATGCAATAAAAATGTAAATATGCAAAAATGTTTTGTAATTGTTTTATGTATGAGAAAATAACATTATCTAATTCCTAAAAATAAGAAAAAAATTATATTATTATTTTTGGAAGGGTGAAAAACCCTAGTTTTAATTTAAAAGAAAATTAGGTTTTATATTATTCATTTTATCCATTTTTGTTCAAGAAAAATAATAATAATATTATGTACAATTATTTAAAAAAATTAAATATGTATGAAAAATAAATATTTAATGTATGAAATAATCAAAATAAAAATGTATTGTATTTTTATTATTTACAAATTATTTTAAGAAAATGATTTCTACTTATTAAAATAAAAACTATTTTATATGCAAAAAATAAGATAAAAAATAAAACAAAAATGCAAAAAATTAAGAAAATATTTTTGGGATTTTTTAATGTTCAGAAAAAAAAATAATGTCAGAAATATAAAATATGCAAGAAAATACAAAAAATATAAAAATATGCAAAGGGGGGTGCATAAGTAAAATGAGGGGTGTGGAAAGTGAAAGGCCCAAGGCGCCAGGCCTAGAACACCAACTTCATCCCTGTCCTTGCTTCGCGTGCGCACCCTGTGTTCAAACCTGCAACTCTCTATTCTTTGTACAAAAACAAAATCTTGCAACATGAAACTTGTAGCATTTTTTATCACGATTCCAATTATATAAGATTTGAAACCTAACTCTAAGAAACCAGGGAGAATTTTAATGGCCCTAATTTTTGACCTTGTTTTTTCAGCATGTTCAACAACCAAATACTCTTAGCTCAGTTAATATAAATGGAAAGTATGCATATGTACAGCTTAAGCAAGTTAAGGACTACATTTTTGCTTCATAAATCAAAGCTTAAGGATGCCTAAATAAGGAGATAGAACTTTGAAAAATACCTTGTTCAGCTGAGTTTGGATATGGCAATGTGGGAACTTCTAGTGAGGCCTGAAGATCGTGTGAGCTTCCTTGAAGTTCCCTCAAGCTTTTCCAATGCTCAGCTTGCCTTGTAGATGCTTGAATCTCCTTGTAGAAGTCAACCTGCAAGCTTTCAAAATGAAAATGGTGATCCTTGAAACAGGGGTTACAGTTGCAAGACAAGGGCCTGGATAGTTCAAATAGGATGTATGTAATGTGTTTGAAGTGTTACAAAGCAAAACGCACGAGCAAATTTCAAGTTGGCAAGTGATTTATAGAGGTTGCCCTGTTTGGGCAGAAATTGGTGTTTTTTGTGTTTGAGGGTGTTTGGGATGCTATGGATTCGTGCTTAGGCTTGTTACAAAGTTCTGAAGTTGTTTAGAATGAAGCCAAGCCTTGCCTTTATCAGATACACAAGTTGTCTTGACTTTTGCAAGTTTGCTTGCTTTTGAAGAAAGTTGGAAGTGACAATGCCAAAGGCCTGTACAGGCTAGTTCTAGGGCTGCAAGGAGTTGGTATGCTTTGTCTGATGTTTGTGGATCTTGCTTTCAACAAAAGATCAGGTCCATGGCTCAAGATTTGCAAAGTTGCAAAAAGCATGCTTTATCAAAATGGTATTGTGAACTTTATGCCATTTTTGGATTAAATCATTGTACAATGCTCCAAAGATCAAAATAAAGCCATTGTCCACTGAATTAGAATTCAATTATGGAGTGTAGAAGGGATTAGGACATGTGATACCAAGTACAAGCATGCTAGGACAGATTTGCAACTTGAACCATTGTGAAAATGCCTTGAACAAAAGTGATAAATTTCCATTTTCCCTTCTTCGATTCTCCCTAACCATAAATGATCTTGGATAGTTCTTGGACATTTTGGAAAGCTTGTAACATGCTCTACAATCCATATTTGAAATGAATTTTGAGACACCTCTGGGAACTAGGTGAAACATTTCCATGAAGTTAGGTCAAAAACCTGCCTAAACTAAGGCAAAATTTCACTAAGTTAAAAAGTTTATGGATCCCTATTCACAAAATCATAACTTGAGATCCAAGCATCTTTTGGGAAAACTTTGTGAATTAAAGTTGTAGATTTCATGGAGGACTAAAACTTTCATGTTGGAAGATTTCTTTGAATCCAATTGCATCATGGTGAAAAAGTTGGACAAAGTTGGGAAAAAATAAGAAATTTTTCATACTTAGAAAAATTCTAAGTAATGAAAAATTTCAAATTAAAACCCTAATTTGTATTTTTTGGTTTCTTGGTCAAAAAGTTTCACATTTTGACATATCTTGATGAATAATGACCCTTGGCACTTGATTTTGACCAAAAAGTCAAAGTTTGACTTTTTAGTGTACAGTTGACTGCAAAATTCATCTGTCAATCCTATGCATTTGGGATCTTTTGAACCTTGTGATTAGGTCAAGATGATTCTATTGAGTCCTTGAAATCTTTCTTGAACGCAATTGGTCATTGGCTAGGTCAAAAATCAGAAATTGCCCTTTCTCAGTCAAAACCCTAATTTTGACCATTTTGCCCTTTTGATGATCTGATCAAATTTCTTGAGAAGTTGTGATCCAAACTTGATCAAATGGTAAATAGGAGCCTAGAATGTTGTTGTGGATCAAAAAGTATGAAGTTTGACTGTAAATTGGCCATGGTTGACTTTTCCCCAATACAACTGATTTTTAGGTAAACTGTCCAATTGACTGGGCAAAAATGTGATTCAAGGCTTGAAACTTGTCATGGGCAATCTTAGGGGTCCAAGATGGTGTATTAAAGTCACATGAAATATTGATGGTCCAAAAATCCTTCTGCAAACTCAAACCCTAATTTCATGCCATCAGTGCAAGGTGGGGTCTTGAGCTGAGCAAACCCTAATTCTGTCTGGAGTCCAAGGAGTCTTGTGAGGAAAATCTTGATAAATGAGAGGGCAAATTTTGGGGTACAACATAATGCTTCAGATATTAGGAATCTTGCATGCTTCTTTACTTCAGAACTTCAAAAGCATAAGGTTATGTTAGCGTGTTGGACTTCCATTCAGAATCAGAATATCTCTCTCTTTAGCGCAGATTCTGATCATCATGCTTCAGAATATTCTGATTACTCAGCTTGAGTGCTTCTGCGGATTAACTTCTGATGCCGTTTCAGTCAGAACTTCTGTACAACATAGAACATAAATTTAGAGTGCATATTTGTTCTTTTTGTTTGTTATCATCAAAACTCTTATGAGGCTTATATAATCAAACTATATTCTAACAATGCTGACTCATACCACCTTGTTGGTCTCTAATATGGATCCAATAAAATACATATTAAAGAAGCCCGCTTTATCTAGAAGAATAACAAGATAGCAAATGGTCTTAACAGAATACGACATTCGGTACACCACTCAGAAAGTAATCAAAGGAAGTGCACTGGCAGATCATTTGATTCATCAAGCTGTAGATGACTATCAATCTAAGAATTTTGAGTTCCCAGATGAGAATATTATGCTAATTACTGATTATGGAGAAGTTGGACCGTATGGAGGACCTGCGCCAGGATCCTGATGGACTATGGATTTTTATGGAGCTTCTAACGCACTTGGCAACAGAATTGGTGCTGTAATTATCTCTCCCCAGGGTTACCATACACCCTTTACCGCCAGACATTGCTTTGACTGTACCAACCATATGGTCGAATACGAAGCGCGCATCATGTGCATCAGAGCTTCTATTAACTTGAGGATTAAGTTCTTAAATGTATATGGGGACTCAGTCCTAGTAATCAGTCAAATCAAGGGAGAATGGGATACTAAGCACCCGAATCTCATTCCTTATAGAGAACATGTGCTTACCTTAATCTCGTACTTCGAGGAAATCACTTTTGAGCATATCCCGCGAGAAGAGAATCAGTTGGCAGACGCATTAGCAACCATGTCGTCTATGTTTAAAGTCAGATGGGACAACGAGGCTCCCAGAATTACCATTGAAAGATTAGACGAACCGACACACTGCTACAAAGTTGATAGTGGTGGGGCAGAAGAGAAGCCTTGGTTTCATGAAGTGAAAAGATGCCTTGAGGCTCAAGAGTACCCTGAAGGAGCTTCTATCAATGACAAGAAATTCCTACAGATATTTTCTATCAAGTTCTTCCTGAGCAACAAAATCCTTTACAAGCGCAATCACAATTCAACTCTGCTTCGTTGTATGGACAAGAAAGAAGCTAAGAAAATAATTGAAGATATGCACGAAGGTATCTTTGGTACTCACTCCAGTGGGCATACGGTGGCTAAAAATATTTTGAGAGAGGGTTACTATTGGTCAACTATGGAAACTGATTTCCATCGCCATTCAAGAACTTGTCATAAATGCCAGATCTATGCTGACAAAGTACATGTGCCTACGGTTCCTCTGAATGTCTTGACTTCTCCTTGACCATTTGCAATATGGGGCATTGGTATGATTTGATAAATCAAGCCTATTGCTTCCAATGGACATCATTTCATCCTCGTCGCCATTGATTATTTCACGAAGTGGGTTGAAACGACCTCATTTGCTTCCGTTACCAAGAATGTCGTTGCCCGGTTCATTAAGCACAACCTTATCTGTCAGTATGGCATCCCCAAAAGGATTATCATGGAAAATGGTACTAATCTTAACAATACTATGATCACGGAACTTTGCACGCAGTTCAAGATCAAGCACCACAACTCTTCTCCGTATCGACTAAAGATGAATGGCACAGTGGAAGCCGACAATAAGAACATTAAGAAGATTGTACAGAAGATGACGGTGACGTATAAATATTGGCATGAGATGTTTCCATTTTCTCTTCATGGCTATCGCACTTCAGCATAAACATCAACTAGGGCAACCTCATTCTCTCTAGTCTATAGTATGGAAGTTATCCTACCTGTCGAAATTCAGATTCCTTCCTTGAGAATTATGAAAGATACGAATTTAGCCAAAGACGAATGGATTCATACTCTGTTGGACCAGTTGAATTTGATTGATGAGAAAAGGTTAGCGGTTGTCTGTCACGGTCAGATGTATCAAAAGCGTATGATCAAAGCTTTCAACAAGAAGGTCAAGCATCAGGAGTATCAGGTTGGCGACTTGGTAATAAAGTGCATCATCCTACCGTAAGGTGATACAAGGGGAAAATGGACTCCCACCTACGAAGGTCCATTTTTAATCAAAAAGATATTTTCGGGAGGCGCTATGATACTTACCACCATGGACAGTGAATATTTTCCGCACTCTATGAACGCGGGCATAGTCAAAAGATACTATGCATAAAAATGATCCACTAGGTTGACTGGCCTAGGAAAAAATAAGGGCATACCGACGAACCAAAAGAGTTCAGGCAAAAATTAGGGATATATATATATATATATATATATATATATATATATATATATATATATATATATATATATATATATATATATATATATATATATATATATATATATATATATATATATATATATATATATATATATATATATATATATATATATATATATATATATATATATATATATATATATATATATATATATATATATATATATATATATATTTATATAAAGATTGTACACCCGGCAAGTTGAAAACCTGAAAAGGCGGCTTGGGAAAAAAAGGGTATCTCGGTGGACTGAAAACCTGAAAGGGAGGTTCAGGCAAAAATTAGGGATTAAAGCATATGACTATGTCCCGTTGGATCACTTACAACCAGTTTTATTACCAACGTCAAGTTCAAACGGTACAGATCAATTCAATTAGCTTCTTCCGACAGCGAGGGAGGAGATACTCAAAGACATAAAGGCAATAGCAGAGTTAAAACCTGATGAGATTGTTTCCATATAGTTGTTTTTCTTTCACTGTACTTTATACTTTTCCTCATTTTTACGAAAATGTCCTCTTACTAATATTTTTGTCTCTTTCTACAAAAACCGCATATTTAGAGGCAAAATATCAATACAAATACTAGTTCAAATTTCAAATTTTGTTTTATTTTCTCTATTTTGTTTGCAAAAACATCCAATGGATAAATTGAATGAACATATGCATATGAATATGATTAGTATTAACAAATATATGCATAAAAACAAGAATAAGCATTTACTAAAGACTTTAGGAGTTGGAATGATGTTAAAGTTACCCACAAATCCCCATAGAGCAATCTCCAAGGGATTATCCCTGCAGAGTCATCTTCACAAGCTCATCTTCATCAGAGATACATTCCTTCACAAGTATAAAATGCTTCCAAGACAGAAACTGGGGCATTTTCCAGCAATTAACCTGATCATACTCCCCAACAGACCCCCTAGCAGATAAAGGAGTATAATCTTTCCCCCGACAATGTCACCAACCTACGTAATTCTAATCCCCATCAAAGTATGCTTTCTTAGCACAGTCCATAGGAATTGAATTCCCCAGCTGAGTTTATTTCTTCAACACTGCAGAATCCCCTGTAGAATTCTCTTCTCCAGCAGGGCTCATTTCCTCAGCAAAGTATTTCTTCAACATAGTAAATTTTTTCAGCAGGGTTTATTTCCCCAACAGAATACAATATCCTCAGCTTGAGTCTATTTCTCTGACTACTACAAATCACCAACAAAATTCACTTCTCCAGCAAAGGGAAGTCCATACTATCCTCAGGGAGTTGCTACAGAATCTGAAATCGAACCAGATATCATTTAAACTTACCTTTCCTAGATGAGTCAACATCCATATCGGAAACTTGGTCAGACAACACCTCGGAAGGTTATCCATCTCTTTTATCCCTAGTCAGGATATATAAGAATTAAATTCCTCAGCAGAGCGATGGATGACCAATGCTCCCAAACTCTTCTATTCCACAAGCAGAAATCAAATTCCCCAACGGAGTATCCTCAAACAAAAAGCAAGAATTCCAAGCAGATTCATTCTAAACAATATTGAAGATTACACATATTCTTCATCCCAGCAACACTCATGGATTTATTTCCATGGTCAAATATACTATACGGAGTTACCAATACACTTCAACAATATCTCACACCCATACATCACTTACAAGTGTCATAGCATATGCATACGAAACGCATATGACACTCTCATTTACTTTGAGAACATCATTACACAGTGCATTACATACATCATGACATTGCATGCAGCTAACTTTTTCTATTTTCAAGTAAAGTCTACAAACAGACAAATATCATCAATTATTCTCAAATAGGTAACATATTAATTCCTGAAACAAGACGGGGCAACTATCTATCAACAGTTACTTTGGATGGAATCTATAATCCTATCTCCAACAACATTATGTCACCCCTTTGAATGTCATCTTTAAGCCCATTCAAGCAATATTATTAACCAAGTGTTACTTCTTGCATAGGCGAGTGCAAATTTCCGAGCATTTGAGTGTTCAATCCTCTTCTACCTTCAGATCACGAATGGCGGACATGTCAAACTAACTCTTCAGGTTTAATAAGATTGAACAGGATCAACTATTGTACCCTAAAACTTTACCTCTATTTTCTTCAAGACATTCTCATAGGGTTCTCAAATGCTAAAGGTTGCTCAAGAATTGATCAGACAAATTCTCCTCGTAAGCAAGGGGTCCACAACTAAGGTTTCATCTTTCACAAGGAAATTTTGGTTTCTAAGGTCTAAAATGGAACTCATGGTCTCTTATATGACTTCCAGAATTCTCATACCAAGTTTCATGCCTTGCATCACAAGTTTGCTCAATCAATGGCTCAGGTGACTGAAAATCAACTGTATTGGATAAAAAGTCAATTATGGTCAACATACAGTCAAACTTCAATATTTTTTGTCAACATAAACATTTTGAAGTCATATTCATCATTTGATCAAGGTTTGATCATGATTCCTTATTAAAAGCCCTTAATTCATCAATTCATCAAAAGTTGCCAAATTAGGGTTTTCTTAGGAGAAGTCAACTGAACTTTGACCAAGCATAACTTTCACATGCTTCATCAGTTTTTCCTCAACCAAATATAATTGGGAATTAAATTCAATTCTCTACAACTTTTTCTCTCTAAGCTCAAGTCTAAAAAATGCTTCATTTGAGAGATATGAGCCAATACATTACAGGTCATTTCAAAAATAAACAAAAAGATAATTTTTGTCAAGGCAACTTACATCAAGATAAGTTCTTCAAGTACAAAAATGGAAAAAAAAAATAGAGGTTGTATAGGACATCTCGATCTTTTCAAAAAGTCCAATATCACCTTCAAAAGATGAAAATTGAGAGAGTTACGACCAGTTCAAGTTGGGAAATTTTGAGTAAATGCATGAAGTTCAAATTGGGCAAACTTGATATTTTGGGTTATTGGGTCATTGTTTCAGAGTCCAAACATGCTTTATACTCCTTATACACCTCAAATATTATTCATGCACCCCTTGACCTATTTTTATATTAATTATTTTGATTTATTCATTAATATTTTAAAAATAAATAAGATAAAATATAGGCCTTTCTTGCATAAAGACCAAGCCCATATCTTTGACCTGATTTGTCCTATATATTCCCATTCATTCTCATACAAACAAACACGAAATCCTTGCCTCAAAAACTTGTCAAAAATATCAAATTTTTTCAAAGAACCCTAAAGAACTTCAAACCCTTATCGCAACCTTTTCACTACAAACAAGCCATCTCATTCACTTCTAGGAACTCATAAGGGTAAGGCTGGATCGATCTCCATGATCAAAAGGGTGTAAAAGCATACAAATACATGCCATATAGGTTTTGAAACTACATAAATTCCATGTATTTGTTTTCCTTGTGTTTCATTGTATACTAACTTTTTGAACATGTTCATAAGGTTCAACAATGCAGGAATGACCCATTAGGAGAGTCCCATGCTGGCCAAATCGCAACACGCAATATCTACACCGATCAATGCATTTTTAACCATAACTCAAAATCCCTTGCAATTTAGTCCAAGATAATAATCTCATTGAAATCGCAGCCCTCGATCTAGGGGGGTAGGGTCCCCCTGGATTATTAATATTGTATGTTTTACAGGTCTGGAAGAAAGGGGCAACTGGAGAAAACGACCAGAGCTAGGGCTCTGACGCCTCTCCGGTTCAAGCAATTTATTTATATTATATATGTATCATTTGATATGAATGGATGAATGTATTACCTCCCAAGCGGTTGAAGCATGCACATTAAGGAATTTGTATCAAAGGGCATGGGTTTGATCCAGCCTTTTGCCATTTATTTTCCTTATATTTTCATGTTTTGCAGGATTTAGTACAAAATGTGCTGAAGTTGTTTGCTATCACCAAGGCACGCTTGGCCCAGTGGTGAAGGTGTATGTTGAGCGTTCCCCGGGCATGGGTTCAACATCCACCATTACCATTTGGTTTATTTTCTTTCAATTATCTCTTCTTCTTACTCTTTCCTTTTCCTATTTTTTTTTAAAAAAAAACCTTTTTTCAAAACCCTAACATTTTCACAAACCCTAATAATTTTTAGGTTTTTATTTAATCAATTTTTTTAATTAATAAATTAATTAGTTTTTTAGGTTTTTAATTAATTAAAATCAATTTAGGGTTTGATTAACTTAATTGATTGATTTCTTTCTTTTAACTAATTAAATCAATTAGGTCATTAGGTTAATCATCAAACTTTTCTATCAAACAATCACAAGACGTTTTCCTTTTCCTTTTACTTTTCCGTTTACTTTTGTGTATTTTATTACTTTCACGTTTGTTCCTGTAATACGGTGGGAGAACCGACTTTGGTGTTTTGCGTTTTATCACAATTATTGTGGTTAGCAAGAATCTCCATCGACTTTTCTTTTATCCAATAAAAGGAAAGGGTGAAAAGAACAGTAAAAACCTTTTCAGAATTTTCTTGAGTTCAGGGGGTAGGTTATAAAAAGGAAAGGTGTTAACACCCTTTTCATCCGTAGTTATCTACGAGCTCTTAGTTGATAGCTCACTGTTGAAAATGCTTTGTAAATGTGTTTGTGTTTGTTTGACAGTATTTTTGAAAAGTGCCTTTGTTTAGGCAAACTTTTTAATGATTCTCGTCTCTATAAGAATCTATACAAAGTGTTGACTTTTGAAAATATTTCATGAAAGTGTTGGTGTGTTTGAAAGATATTTTGTTTTGAAATGTTTGTGAGCAAGCAACTACGAGCGTTCTACCTACTCAAAAAGTCTTTGTTATTTTCCTCCTCCTTTAGATAGTGTTATCTTACCATTAGTTCGTAAGAAACCTTATCATTGGATGTGAAGGGACAGAAGTAGGTCATCGTATAGTCAAAGAAGGAAACATTGTAGTATAATTTAGCAATTTGTCATAAGGAACTAAGATCGTTTACCGAAGGCAACATTGAAGGGTCATCGAGGGACTACGATCTTGTAATCGAAGGTCTTTGCTAAAGTATCCCACGTTCGTGGGACATGACTATTTTTAATCTGAGGCAACAAGTATGGGTTAACCCTAGAGGTGCATGTGTGCAAAGTGTATTGTTTTCATTTAATTTGTCTTGAATTAGGGTTATCTAGTATTGATTTTAAGTCTTTCCATACAAACCCTAATTACTAGCAATAATATGGAAAGTGATATATTGCAGGAATTAAAAGTCCTACACTATTACATCATTTTAGGGGATGGGAGTACAAATTACAAATGGGGATAAAAGCAATTAAAGCCTAATTACTATTACAACCAAATTGAATAAGGAAAAATAAAATATACAAGAATATAAAGATAATTTAAAAGAAGAGACAATTATTTTTATGGTTTTTTGTATGAAAAAGGTTTTGACCTAATTAATTAAACTGAAAAGAAATTAATAATAATTGTAATGTCTATATTAATTTAATTAAGAGAAAGTTAAAACCTAAGTCTAAATTAATTAAGAAAATAAAATTAATTTATTAAGAAAATATTTTTTGGTCCTTTTTTATATTTAAAGGAAATAAAATTAAAGTGAAAATAAAAAAAAATTACAATTTTTAGTCTAAATATTTAATAAAAAATATATTTTTGTATTTTGATTAGAAATAATAATAAGAAAATAAAATAAGAAAATAAAGTAAAATAAAATAAAATATAAATTTAGGAGTCATGGGGTTAGAAGAGAAATTAGGAGGTTAGAAAGTAAAATAGTTTTTTTGTTTAGGGCCCAAAATTGTTTTTGAAATCAGAAACAAAAAACAAATAATGGGATGTGTGTTGTTTAGGAAGCAGAGGGTGATAATATGTAAAAAGAATCAAGGCCCAAAGCTGGAAAGCCCAGGTGCGCGTCCAAACAAAAAAGAAACAAGGAAAATGTTAGAAAAATAACAAAAGGTCTCGTTGGGGCTCGAACCCTGAACATTCCATAGTAATGCCTTTAGCGCGCACTTCCTGCCACTTGGGTGGCTGTTTTATCCGATATTATGACAAGTTACACTAAATTTAAAATAAACCAAGTCCTGATGATAACTTCATCTTCTTCCCCGTGCCAGTCTGTTCTTCAATATTTTCAAATTTCGTATCTTGCTCATTTCTCAACCATTCTCAAAAGTGTAAACATCAAACTTGTTAGAAATTTCACCATGATTCTAAAATGTAAATAACTTAAACAATGGATCAAAGATAAGTACAAATTTATGTTGGTACCAAATTTGACCTAATTTTTTCAGGAAGTTCAAACTTAAAATTCACACTACTCAAGCAATATAAACGAATTCTAAGGACATGGTTAGTTTAGTGGCTATGATGTTTACATTTTATCTTTGAAAATCAAAGCCAAATAACACTTGTATGAAGAGATAGAAGTTCAGAAAACTCACCTTGTAGATGGAGGTCGTGTTTTAAGTTTGAGCAATCCCCAAGATGTTGCAATGATCTGGTTAGCTTCCTTGAACCTTTAGGAAGCTAATGCAATGCTTAGCTTGAGTTGAGGGTGCCTTGAATGTTCTGGAGAAGTCAAGTTGCAAAACTCTATTTTTGATTATGGAGGATGATGAAGGAGATGCTACAGTTGTGTAACAGGGTCCTGGGTCACTTCTGGATTATGTAAGGATGCTTTGTGATTTATTTTGAGGAAGAACGCACGAGTGGAAAGTGAGTTTGGACTTTCAAGTCAGAAATGGCACAAAAATGAAGTTTGAGAGAAATTATGAGTTTGAGGGAATTTGAGGGTACTTGAGGGATTTCAAAATCGTGTGTTAGGTTGCAAATGACTCGTATATTTATAGGCAAAAGGTTTGGAAACTTGATGGGATCAGAAACAAGAGATCACATGTTATGGACTTTTGCCTTGTTTTTGAAGCAACTTGATAAACATAGTTCCAAGGCATTGTACAAGGACTTGTAGAGTGGTTGATCAATTTAAACATGCTCCTTATGATCTTGTAGGTTTAATGTGTGTTGAAGAAACAAGTTAGAGGCTCAACACGATGACTTTTGCAATAAAGCTTGCTTTTCCAAAATGGAAGTGTTACCTTTGTGCCATAAATGGAAATGCAACTTGGATAATGGCTCAAATGCTTGGATCAAATATCTAATAGTTATGTAATCAATTAATTATGGATTGAAACACAAGTTAGAAGCCTGCAAAGTAAGATTATGCAGCATAGGCTAGGGTTTTGGTCAACTGTTCATCACAAAAATGACTTGTAATTCAAGAATGGATGCCTAACTTCTTGTCTTCAATTATCTTAGCTCAAGCATGATATCTTCAAGTTCTTAGACATTTTGGAAAGCTTGAAACATTGTCTACAACCTTCATGTTGACCATTTTGACAAAATCAAATTGGAACTAGGTGAAAATTGGCCAAGAAGTTAGGTCAAAAATTTGCCTAAACTTGTTAAAATTTTCACTAAGTGTTTTATGAAAATGTCATGACTTCATGGACTTATATCTTCAAATATAAGCATTTTTTGGACATAAACCCTATAATACAAAGTTGACGAATTCATCAAGATCTATAACTTTCATGTTAAAAGTTTTCTTTGAATCAACTTGCATCTTGGTGAAAAAAGGTCACGAAGTAGTGAAATTATCAAGATTTAAAACACTTAAAAAAATTTCTATGTCTTAAAAAGTTTGACTTTTTATATTTAATTTTCAATTTATTGATTCCTTGATGATCAAGCTTCATATTTTTGAATGTCTTGATGAATCTTGACGTTTGAAACTCAATTTTGACCAAAAAGTCAAAGTTTGACTTTTGCGTATCAATTGATTTTTCATCAGTTGATCAAATTTCAACTATCAATCAATTGATTTTGAGAAAATATTTGAGCCATGAAATTAGGTCAACATGTTGTGTTTTAACCCTTGATATCGTGCTTCAAGTCATTAGGTCATGTACTAGGTTAAAAGTCATTGATCAGTCATTCTCAGTCAAAACCCTAATTTTGACAATTTTGCCCCTTTAATGATTTGAACACTTTTCTTGAGGAATTATGATCCAAACTTAATCAATTGATGAATATGACTTCAAATTTTTGATATTGGTCAAAAATCTTGAATTTTGACTGCAAGTTGGCCATAGTTGAGTTTAACCAATACAACTGATTTTCAGTCATCTGAGCAATTGATTGAGCAATTTTGAGATGCAAGACTTGAAACTTGGTATGAGAAATATTGGAGGTATATAATAAACCATGAAATTCATTGGAAGCATCATAAGTCCAATTGTCCTTGTGAAAATCAAAACCCTAATTTGGGGTCTCAGTGCTTAGGAGTTGGTTTGACCTAGTCAACACTTGTGCAAGCTTGAGCCATTGAGGATCTTTGTGAGAGGTGTATTGAGAAAAGGGAGGGTAAATTTTGGGGTACAAAAGCTTCCCCTGTTCAATCTTCTTAAACCTGAAGAGTTAGATTGGTATGTTCGTCATTCGCAACTTGAAGGTGGAAGATGATTGAACACTAAAGTGTCCCGAAATTTGCACTCACCGGTGCACGAAGTAATAGAGTTGGTTGATTATATCGGGAATGGGCTTAGATATTCCATTTGGAAAGGTGAAGGAGATGGGCTTGCAAATGCCATCCAGAGGTATTTATTGATAGGAGTATCAGAATGAGTTTATACTCGACTGAATCTAAGGGGTGATTTCCAAGATGATCCTCTAGGAAAGGTGTTTGAGAAGCTGCTTATCATATAGATAGTCGCCCTGTCCTGTTTTTGGGAATTGATCTATGATCAGTTTGTTGGTAAACACGTCCTGTTTCGGGAGTTCATACCACTTGGTGATAAAGATAGTCGCCCCATCTTGTTTCGAGAATTAATCTTTATCTTACCAAAGAGAAAGAAAGATAGGTTCCCCGTCCTGCTTCAGGAGTTAATATTAAATATTCTCATGTAGATAATTGTCTTGTCTTGTTTCATGTATTAATCTACAATTGGTTTTGTTGGTAAATATGTCCTGTTTCGGGAGTTCACACCACTTGGTGATAAAGATAGTCGCCTCGTCCTATTTCAGGAACTGATCTTTATCTGACCAAAGAGAAAGAAAGATAGTTTACATGTCCAGTTTCGGGAGTTAATCTTCAATCTGCTCATGTAGATAGTTGTCCTGTCTTGTTTTAGGTATTAATTTATAGTCGGTTTGTTCACAGATAGTTGTCCTGTCTTGTTTTAGGTATTAATTTATGTCTGGTCATACAGATAGTTGCCCTATCTTGTTTTAGGAATTAATCTGTGACCTGTTTTGAAAATTGTTGATGATATTTGTCTGTTTGTAAACTTTACCTGAAAAGATAAAGAGTTAGTTGTATGCAATGTATAATGTATGAAATGCATTGCGTAATGATGTTCTCAAAATAAATGAGATTGTATTATATATGTTTCGTATGCATATGGTATGACATATGAATGTGAAATGTTTGTCTAGGAAAAATAAATCCTTGATTGTTGTTGTAAATGAAGAGTATGTGTATCATCAATTTTGTCTAGAATGCTTCCACCGGGGATTTCTTCTTACTTGTTTGAGAAAATCCTGCTGGGGATGTTGATTTCTATTTGGGGAATAGATTATAGGAACCTTGGTTTTCTGTTTCTCTACTGGGGAATTTAACTCTCATATATCCTGGTTGGGGATAAAAGAGGTGATTAACTGGTATCTGGTCGGATTCCAGGCTTGGAAGCAACTTTCTGGGGATAGTAGCAACTCTACTGGGAAAGAGGAGTTTTGTTAGTGATTTATAGTAGTCTGAGGAATGGACTAAGCTGGGGGAGATTGTAATCCATTGGGGAAATAAACTCTGTTGAAGAAAGTATTTTGGCAACCTTACTGGGGAAATGAATTCTTTTGGGGAAGAACTTCGCAAGGTTTCTCCTTCAGTTTTGGAAGACCAAACTCGGTTGGGGAAGAAAAATTTCTGAAAGGAAATTGTATCAATTTAACTCTGGGGATTTATGGGCATCATGAGTGTTATCCTGCCTCCTAGAGCAAGTATTTATATTTATTAACAGTTAATCATGTTCACATGCATATGTTCATTCAATTTTAGTCATTGGACGTTTTTGCAATCAAAATAGAAAAAACAAAAAGTTTGCACTTCAAAGTATATTTGTATTGATAATTTGCCTATAAACTGGCGTTTTTGTACAAAGAGACAGAAATCTTAGTAAGAGGAGGTCGTCATGAAATGAAAGGAATACAAAGTGAAAACAAATATATATAGCCATCTGGAATCGATCTCATTGGGTTCCAACTCTTCTATTGCCCCTATATCTTCAAACATCATCCCTTGATGTTGATTGAATTGATCTTGTACCATTTGAACTTTTGATCTTGGTAATAAAGTTGGTTGTAAGTGATCCGACGAGACATAGTCGTACGCTTTGATCCTTAACTTTTTCCTGGACCGCCCTTCCGGGTTTTTAGTCCACCAGGATACCCTTTTTTGCCCAAGCCTCCCTCTCAGGTTTTCGACTTGTCGGGTGTACAATCTTTTATATATATATATATATATATATATATATATATATATATATATATATATATATATATATATATATATATATCCCTAGTTTTTGCCTAAACCTTTATGGTTTGTCGGGATGCGTTTACTTTTGCCCAGGTATGTCACCCTAGCGAGTCGTTCTTATGCGTAGTATTTTTTTACTATGTTTGCATTCACCGGGTGTGAGAAATCCTCACCGTCCATAATGGTTAACATCATAGAACTGCAAAAGAATACTTTCTTGACAATAAATGGACCTTCGTATGTGGGATTCCATTTTCCCATGGGGTCGCCTTGTGGTAGAATGATGCACTTTATTACCAAGTCGCCAGTCTGATATACTCTAGGCTTGATCTTCTTGTTGAATGCTTTGATCATATGCTTTTGATACATTTGACCATGACAGACATCAGCCAATCTCTTTTCATCAATCAAATTCAACTGATCCAATCTAGTCTGAATCCATCCATCTTCTCCTAAGTCTGGTTCTTTCATAATACTTAAAGAAGGACTTCCATGCCATAAACTAAAGAGAATGGGTTTCCCCCTGTTAATGTTCACGCCTAGGTACGGTAGCCATGAAGAGAAAACTGTAACATCTCATGCCAGTCTTTATAGGTCACCACTATCTTTTGCATAATCTTCTTTTTATTTTTGTTGACGGCTTCCACTACGCCATTCATCTTGGGCATGTATGGAGAAGAGTTGTGATGCTTAATCTTGAATTGTGTACAGAGTTCAGTGATCATGGAATTATTGAGGTTGGTACCATTGTAAGTGATAATCCTTTCAGGGATACCGTACCGATAAATGAGGTTGTGCTTGATAAACCAGGATACAACATTCTTGGTAACTGAGGCAAACGAAGCTGCCTCGACCCACTTTGTGAAGTAGTCGATGGCGACAAGGATGAAACGGTGTCCATTAGAAGCAATGGGCTCGATTTCTCCGATCATGTCAATGCCCCCACATTGCAAATAGCCACGTAGCAGTCATGACATTTAAAGGTATTGGAGGCACATGGACCTTATCAGCATAAATATGGAATTTATGACAAGTCCTTGAGTGGTGGTGGCAATCAGTTTCCATAGTCGACCAATAGTAACCAGCCCTCAAAATCTTCTTGGCCATAGTATGTCCACTAGAGTGGGTCCCAAAGATATTGTAATGCATGTCCTCCATTATCTTCTCTGCTTCCTTCTTATTCATACAACGGAGCAGAGTTGAATCATGGTTGCATTTGTAAAAAATCCCATTGCTCAGGAAGAACTTGGCTGAGAACCTCCGCAGGAATTTTTTGTCATTGGTTGAAGGTTCCTTAGGATACTCTTGTGCTTCAAGGTACCTTTTTAACTCATGGAACCAAGGCTTCTCCTCATCAGTGTCAATCTCACAATAGTGCGTCGGCTCATCAAATCTTTCGATAGTAATTTTGGGAGCTTTGTTGTCCCAATTAACCTTGAACATAGATGACATAGTTGCTAAGGCATTTGCCAACTAATTTTCTTCCCTTGGAATATGTTCAAAGGTGACCTCCTCAAAGTAAGGGATCAAGGTGAGCATAAGTTCTTTGTAAGGGATCAGATTTGGATGTTTGGTATCCCACTCTCCTTTAACTTGACAGATTACCATAGCTGAGTCTTCGTACACGCTTAAGAGTTTGATTATTTGGTCAATAGCAGCCTTAAGACCTAAGATGAATGCCTCATACTCGTCCATGTTGTTTGTACAGTCGAAGCAAAGTTTGGCAGTGAAAGGTGTATGTCAACCTTTGGGAGAGATGATCACAACACCAATTTCGTTACCCAATGTGTTGGAAGCTCCATCAAAGACCATAGTCCATCAGGATCCTTGTTCAGGTCCTTCATACGGTCCAGGCTTTTCTCAGTCGATTATCAGTATGATATTCTCGTCCAGGCATTCAAAGTTCATGGTTCGTTAATCATCAACAGCTTGATGCGCCAAATGATACGCTAACACACTTCCTTTGATTGTTTTTGTGTAGTGTATTGGATGTAATATTCAGTCAAGATCATTTTCCATCTGGCTATTCGTCCAGAGAGGGTTGGCTTCTCGAAGATATACTTGATGGGATCCATCTTAGAGATCAAGAGAGTAGTATGAGTCTGTTGTACCCCAAAATTTTCCCTCCCGTTTTTCACAGAAATCACAACCTTAGGGTTTCTCAGAAATTCAATTGATTTTCACATATTTTCATGCTCTTTCAAATTTACTGGAAAAAAGGCAGTGTTTGTTTGATCCAGGTTAACCAGATAATTTGCATCTTTCAAAACATTTGCTCGTTTAGGGAATAAACGTTTGCTTGTTTATTGGAATGCACAAGTGCGTGTTTTGATTGGAGTACAGTTGCAAGGTTACAAGATTACAGAGTTATTGGATTACTTGGAGTTTAAGTTATCTGGATTGGAATTATTGGAATGCAGTTTCAGTTTTTAATCAGGAATCTTAAAGGATCAGTGAAGACACAAAGAGAGAATTACAAGTTACTAACAGTAATGGATTATTTTGGATATCAGATTATCTCAGAAAAGACTTTCTTCATTTATTTCAGATGTTATTACAAAAACAATTTATTATTCATATGTTTAGGTTTTACAACTTATCGTACTTGAAAAATAAATTAATACAAGTGATTGAAAATATCTCTAAGTTACAAAGAAAAATCTAAGCCTAAGCTTCCATGCTTGCTACAAAGTCTCTTGCTTTCTCTGCTTTGCCATCATCTAGTTTGCGCTCACATGAAAGAAAGACAGGAAATAAAGATTAGCACAGTTGATTGAGCATAAGCAAGAATTTTCAAAAAAATAAAAAAGAAAAATGTTCATCATTAAAGTTTGCCGTTTGGAATCAGAGGGCTATTTTCATTTCATTATGTTTTTATTTTTCTATTTGCAAATCACAAGAAGATTGCTCTTCTTGGTTCACAAAAATAAAAATAAAAATGCAAGTTGTCCAAGTAAAAGAGAATGCAAAACAAATGGTCCAACTGCAGCATGTTGTCCAAACAATGCAACAAGGCAAACTAAACAAAGTCAAACTAAATTGGACAAAGTACAAGGCAACTAAACAATGCAACATAGCAGTAAGGATGCAGCAGTGCAACCATTACAAAGTACAAGGCAACTAAACAATGCAGCATAGCAGTAAGGAAGTAGCATACAAATAACTGAACAAAGTACAAATGCAGACAGTAGCATAGTAGGCAAAGAAGAAAGCAGTATGGTAAACCAAACAACAAGCAAAGCTTGTTGCAAAAACTTTTCATCATTTTCCAAAGTTTGACAAACTTTTCAGAAAAAGGGGAAAAAACCATTTCTGCTTTATCATTGAGAGAGGAGAGAGAGGAGAGATATCACCTAAATTATGGGAAAGGTACAGATTGGCCATCCTACCCACAAGCTGTAAAAAGAAAAAAAGCAACTAGGATATAATAGTAGAGAAACTGTAAGAAGAAAAAGAGGACAGTTTGTCAAACAAAAAAATAAAAATTGCATTGCAAAAACAAAGCTCTCAAGCATGCCAAACCAGTTTTTAAATAACTTGTGCCTCAGTTTCCAAATCCTGTAGCTCAACTCAAACAATCCAACTTCTCAATAAGTTCAAAAGAACCAAAACTTGTTAACAGTTCTCACAAAACTCTCAACAAAAAATCCAAACCTGCAAAAACCACAACTGTAACCAGAACAAAAACAAAAACTTTCAAATCCCAAAACTGCAGAAAGTTCAAAGCCTGCATAGCCATTTACAAACCTCCAAAACCTGTTAACAGTTCTCAAAAACCTCCAAACCTGTGAACCAACAAACAACAAAAAAACTGCATAACCAAAACTGTGAAGCCAACAACCAGTTTCCAAGCCTAACCAAACTGAAACCATTTCAACAAAACCTGTAACCATATCACACTCACAAATCAAAAGCCTGCAAAACATTAAAACTGTAAAACCAAACAAGCAAGGCCAACAACCTTCAACAGCTCAAACAACCCAACTTGTTAACAAAATCAGAAAACCAAAAATGTTAACAAAGTCAAAAAACAACCAAACCTGTTAACTGTCAAACCACAAAAACATACACAAAGAGCCAAAATCCAGCAGCAACAATATCAAGCCAAACTGTAAACAAAAACATTCAAAACCTTTCCAACATCCCAACATTTCATCAACATCATCAAAACCATCTCAACAAGTTCATAACCCATAAATTTCAAACTAACCAACAACAAACAAAGTCTCAGAAGCAATCATCATCATCAACCACTTACAAATCAAAGTCTCATAAGCAATCATCATCATCAACCACTTACAAATCAAAGTCAGAATCATCATCATCATCATTTAGTCAAAGGTCAAGGGAAAGAAAAAATTACCAGATAGCACGCGTTCTTCACATCATCATTTCTTCCACCTCACTCCTCCGGCCACCAGGGAGCTTCATTTTCCATCTCACCTTTCCTCTTCTTTTTTCACAGAGAAAATTCCACAGGTATGACTACTTTATCTCCCTCATAACAATTCTTGCGTCTCAAGCATATCACAATAGATTAATAACAAAGAAACATGAGCAAGACATAAACAACGAAACTGTTAAATCCAAAAACCGAATCATACCTTTTCAAAGCAAAATTGCTGATCATTGAGAGGATGTGAGAGTGAGAGCGCTCCGGCAACGTGAGGGTGGTGGAAGATCAGATCAAACGCGTTTCAAAACCCCTTTTGATAAATCAATTTCAAAACATTTTCCCTAAAAAAGTATAAATCAGATTGAAATTAAAAGCCCAAAAGGAGCGTTTTGCTCGTGATTTAGGAAAAGGGATAGGGACGATTGAGTGAGGAAGATGAATGAGAGAAAGATGTGAGAGGGACGGAACAGAGCGGCGCCGCTGTGAAACGGGTTCACAAACCCTAATTTTTCATAAACCCTAATCAAAACAATAAACTGAATTAGGCAAGCTTAAGATGTACTGGGCCTGTTTAGTTTCAAACAACCATAAGCCCACACGCATACTAGCTCACACCCCCCTTTCCCTTTTATTTTTGTTTCAGCATCAATAATCCCTTTGGGACCATTAGCCCTTAAGCCCATTTCCTCTCTCTTTATTTTGTTTTTATTTTTATTTGTTTTGAAAAATACTAATAATGCTTTTGTGCATTTTTTTAAAACCCTAAAAAATCAATGTTTACTATTTTCTTTTTATAACCTTTTTTTAATTTGTTACACATAATGAAAATACCAAAAAAAAAAGAATTAGTTTAATTAGTTTTCTTTCTTTAAACTTTTCTTTAATTAATAAAATACAAGAAAGAATAATAATAATTTTTAATCTTTTAGAATAGATTTTATTTATCTCTTTTTAAGTAAATACAGGAATTTCATAATTTATTGATTTCTTTATTTCATAATTTGTTATAGCTTTATATTAAATCGCACGACAATTCGATTTGGTTGTAATATTTGGACATTGCTATTCTTATGAGATTCATCCCCATTTATAACAATTGTACCCCCATTCCTGGATACTTTTGTAATAGCTTAGACTTTTAATTCCCACAATTTATTGCTTTCGATATACTGTGTAGTAATTAGACGTGTATGGCAAGATTCAAAAATCAATCGCTAGATGACCTAATCCAAGAATAAATAACTTGAAATCAACACTCTTCTCACACGCGCACCTCTAGGGTAACCTCGCTTGTTGCCTCAGAAATACAATCATGTCCCTCGAATATGAGACACTCTAGCAAATGACCCTTCGATAAACAAAGATTGTAGTCCCTCGATGACCCTCGATGTTGCCTTCGATAAAACGATCTTGTCCCTTACAAAATTTCTAGAGCGTCTCACAAGTTGCTTTCAATGATTGTATACGATGACTCGCGCCTGTCCCGTTTAATATCCAAACACAAGGTTGTTTACCGAATACAATGGTAAAACAACAATGTCAAAAGGTTAAAAATGTGTAGGAAAGGTCTTTGAGTAGGGTAGACAACTCCTAGTTACTTGATCATTTGCAAACCATCCTTTCTATTTTCAAAAACACAACATAATACATTTCAAAACATTTTCCCAAAACAACTTTCAAACATTGAAACATCTTTTCAAAAGACAAACACCTTTGTAAAACATTCAAACAAGAATTGTTACAAAGGTTGCCTAAACAAGGCCTCTTTTCAAAACATTTTCAAAACCACACACAAAGCACCATTTCAAACAATTGAAAATTAAAAGCAAGTGATCTAAACAAGTAACTAAGAGCCCATGGAAAACCATGGATAAAAAGGGTGCTAGCACCTTCCCTTTTCATAATCTACCCCCAGAACCCAAAAAAACATCTCAAAGGTCTTTCCTGTGCTTTTTGACCTTTCCTTTGGATAAAATAAAAAGTCGGTGGCGACTCTTGCTAAACCGCACAAGTGCGAACACAAACGCAAAACCTCAAGTCAGTTCTCCCACCGTATCACAGAACTGGCGACTGTGCTGGGGACTTAAAAAAATTCTAAAAGTGGGGTTACCTTACGGTTTTAGATCACCTTTACATGCTTATCTTGTTTGCTTTGATTGCTTTACAATTGGTTATATTGTTTGGGTTTGAATCCTCTACCCGGATTTGGGAAACATTCATAGGTAAATAGTAATACATTGTGAAAACTGTGCGGGGTATACCGACATGGTTGAAGCAATAGCTATATTAGTGCGGCATATTTATGGGTACCGGTAGCCTTTGAGTCAATCAAAGAGAATATGGGGCCGCTGAGTGATGTCATGAAGCACTAATGGACTTTTAGAACCTTTACTTGACCATCTTGGGCTTTTTAGGGGTAGTGAGATGACCGGCTTTGGTGCAGTCCGAAGTTGGTAGATACTCAATACTACACTCATTGAGGGTTGTTTTCTTGGAATATTTCGGTCGCCAGTAAAGTGGCTAAACTGAAACAATGAACACAGAAAATAATCCAGTGATATTGAGCTCCTTAGAACCCACTTACTATTTATAGGACAGGTTGAGCCAACTAACTTTAAGAGGGTACTTTCCCATGAAAACCCATGCAAGCCTAAAACTAGGAACTTATGTGATTTGCTTGTACATATACTTGTGCATACATCATGAACATCATGAAGCATCATATGCATCCACTAACCATTTCGAGGGTTTGGATCGTCATCTTTGTTCCTGTTTTATAGGTTATGGAATCACTTCGCAGGAAAACAATCCAGGTCAACCTTGTGAGAACTCCTCCTCAACTCAAGGAGCTTGCTTCCAAGATCCCAGAGAATTATCCCTTCACTGAAAGACATGGTAGAATTCTCAACTTGGTCAACTCCAACATAGAGGAAGACATGGTGAAAGTTATCTTCCAGTTCTTTGACCCCCTACACCACTGCTTCACATTTCCTGATTACCAGTTAGTGCCTACTTTGGAGGAATTTTCTCAACTTCTGAGGATTCCTATTCTCTATCAACTACCCTACAACGGTACGGAAAGAGAGCCAAAGCCTGAAGATGTTGCCCAAGCCTTACACTTGCAACCATCTGATATCATAGGTCATTGGGAAACCAAAAGTGGTGTCAAGGGTTTCTTGGCAAAGTTTCTGTTTGAGAAGGCACAAGACTTCTGGAATTCTCTAGATCTGAAAGCTTTTGAGGAGATTGTAGCACTTCTCATTTATGGGTTGGTCTTGTTCCCAAACCCTGACTAGCTTATAGATGTCAATGCTGTCAAGATCTTCATATCTCGGAATCCTATGCCTACATTGCTTAGGGATATCCTCCACTCATTTCACACACGAACAATGAGGAAAAGAGGTGTTCTCATGTGCTGTACTCCTCTTCTAGCAAGGTGATTTATTTCTCACCTTCCCCAGTCAGTCTTGAAGAATGAACAAGGCTTGAGGTGGTCACAACGATTGATGACTCTTACACATTCTGATGTTCAATGGTGTTCTCAGTCCAGAGAAAATGTCATTATCATTGATCGTTGTGGGGAATTCCCTAATGTCCCGCTACTTGGCATTAGGGGAGGCATTACCTACAACCCATGTTTGGCTCTGAGACGGTTTGGGTATGCCCGAAGGGATGGCCCTCATGACATGATGATTCTAGATTTGGTTTTTGACTTTGACAACGACGCTCAAGGACTTAGAAAAAGGTTTATCCGAGCCTGGAGGATGCCCAACATGGTAGACAGTAAAACTTTGGGACACAAGAATTCCATACCACTTGAGCCTTACCTCAAGTGGGTACGAACCCGCGCCCAGAGTCTTATGATGCCTTACCCCTACATTCTCACGGTGATCAAAGAGCCTGTTATGGAAGGAGAGGTTCCATACACCCTCCTACATCCTGACATGCTGACATCATTGGAAGATCTGCAAGAGAGTTGGATACAGCTCAAGGAAGAACGGAACACTTTTGAAGCCAGCTTCTACGCCAGTGAGAAGAAGGTTTTGGAAATTACTCTTCGACTCCATGAAGAGCAGATTCTAAACACCTACATTGCGCCAAAGAGGATGCGCGGCGTCTTTTTACCTTAGAATTTTGTATTATTTTTCCCATGGGGGATTTATGTACCAACAAATTCTATTTTTATTAATATGACGTGTGTTCTTTTTGTTTGAAACAAATTTGAATTTCTGAATCCTTGAATGCATTACATGAATACATTTCATTCATCATATGCATAAACAGGTCTTCACACCAGGTTTCCTTATCTCTCTGCTGTTTATTTCAGCAAGATAGATATAGAGTAGACGGTCAAAGACTTACAAGCGCATAATTCACAATTCCAACAACTCCTCATGACCTTGGCAAAGGGTCAGGAGGATCTTAAAGCATTATTAGAGAAGGAAAAGGAGAAAAAGAAAAAGAAAAGAGTTGGTGTGGCTACTTTGGGTAGAAGATTTGAAGGTCAAACTAGAAGGGTCCTGGACTTCCCCTCAACATCTGATGAAGGAGTAGGAAAAGGAAAAGGAGCTGCAGTACCATCTGAGTCTGAGGCTGAAGAAGAAGAAGAGGAGGAGGATGAAGACTATTCTGAATAGCAGTATCCTCTTGCAGATGACAAGTACAAGAATCTGGAAGAGCGTCTGGCAGCCATGGAAGTGCAAAGAGTGTCAGGGCTGGATTTCGAAGAGTTGGGGTTGGTTTCTGGGATTGTCATTCCCCCCAAGTTTAAAGTTCCTTTGTTTGCTAAATACGATGGGGTGTCTTGCCCAAAGATGCACCTACGGTCTTATGTCAAAAAAATTCAACCTCATTCTTTTGACAAGGACCTATGGGTCCACTTTTTTCAGGATAGTTTGTCGGGGATGCAATTGGATTGGTTCTACCAGCTTGAGAGGTCTGATGTGCACAATTGGGAGGATTTGGCTGCTGCCTTCTACAGACAATATCAATATAATGCGGACTTAGCACCTACTCGTACTCAATTACAGAGTATGGGTATGGTCTCTAATGAAGGCTTTAAGGAGTATGCCCAGAAATGGAGGGACTTGGCTGGAAGGGTGCATCCACCATTGTCTGAAAGAGAGCTTGTTGATATGTTTTTGGGGACTCTGTCAGGTCCTTTCTTTAATCACTTGATAGGAAGTTCGTCTGCATGGTTCACCGAGTTAATTCTGACTGGTGAAAGAGTTGAAGCTGGCATCAAGAGCGGTAAAATTCAAAAAGATACATCTACTTCCACTGCCGTCAAGAAGACTTTTCCAGCAAAGAAAGAAGTCTCAGCTGTTTACTCTCAAAGAGGCCAAGGAATAGTTGAGCGTCGGCCAATGATGGGGGCCATAATGATTCAGAAGTCCGCATCTGGTCAACCTAGAAACAGTCAACCAAGGAATGATCAACCCAGAACCAACCAGCAAAGGGTGGAAAGGCCTGCACGGCAATTCACCCGGATAAACATGATGCCTGCTCAGGTTTTACCCCATATCTTGAGATTAAACCTTACAACCTTGAGAGAGGCACCGAAGAATACGATTACTTCTTCTCCGCACTACCATCCCAACGCCAAGTGTGCTTATCTTCAGATAGCGTGGGGCGCGACACCAACAATTGTTGGGCCCTCAGGAATAAAATTCAGGATTTAATAGATGCTAAGGAAGTGGAATTTGACGCCCCTGAAAAGCTGAATGTGATCTATGCTCCAATGCCAAAGCATGGCCACAATGCTTATGCTATTGAAGAAGATCTTTATGTTGCTACTGTTGAAGATTTGATGACTCTGTTACCAATAATCAAGATGAATCTGTTGAAAGCCAGGATTTTCCTAGGCTGTGAAAAAGATTGTTACCTCTGTTCATCCTTACCATCCGACTGTCCGTTGTTGAAGTTAGGCATCCAGCGCCTAATGGATAATCAAGAAATCCTCTTTGAGAAAACTCTTGTAACTTCGACTCTTGTTAAACATGTTGCTATAATTACCATTTCCGTCAATCTTTCCAAGGTCTCCAAAAGACCTGTTAAGATTACACCCGATCCAAAGGTTGTACCTCTGAAGATAACTATGCCGGGGCCTATCCCATACAAGTCCAACAAATCAATACCGTGGAATTATGGAGGAGAGATCTTCTACCACGGTGTTAAGCAGATTGAATCAGTTGAAGAAAGTTCTGATGAAGAGACTCCTGACATAGGAAATATTGCTGGGACGAGTAAAATCACCCGCAACGAAAGAATTTTCTCTCCGGAGATTGCTCCTCCAAGGGCAATCTTCGTACCCTCAAATGCTCCTAAGGTTACTCCTGTTCCGGTCAACATATTTGTGCGAGCTCTAGTTATTGAAGAAATTGTTACTCCCGTAGTTGTACCCTCTACTGTTGTTGATGATAAAGGTAAGGGGATCCAAGAAGCCCCCGTCAGGACGAGGGCTCAGCCTTTGGTCATCCCCGAGACCACTCAAAAGGAAATGGAGGATATTTTAAAAATAATCAAGAAAAGCGACTATGATGTCATAGAACAATTGGGGAAAACCCCTTCAAAAATCTCTATGCTGGCTCTGTTGCTCTGTTCCGAAGCTCATACCAAAGCTCTGATCAGATTCTTGAAGACTGTCCACGTGCCTCAGGAAACCTCCACGAACCAGTTCCAGGAGTGTGTAGCTAGCCTAACAGCCGACAACGGTCTTGGCTTCTCCGATTCCGATTTAACATCTAAGGGGAGAAAGTATAATGACGCACTGTGTGTCTTGGTGGAATACAGAGGGACTACTTTAGCTCACGTTCTGGTTGATACCGGGTCGTCTTTAAATGTCTTACCGAAGAAAGCATTAGACATATTGGACTGTGAAGGTTTGACCCTGAAGCCCAGCAATATCATTGTCAGAGCCTTTGACGGTTTTAAGAGGATGGTCCACGGGGAGGTGGATATCCCGATTAAAGTGGGAACGGAAACTTTCAACTCCACATTTTATGTGATGGACATCCGTCCCTCCTACTCTTGCTTGTTGGAAAGACCCTGGATCCATAATGTTGGGGCAGTCACTTCTTCTTTGCACCAAATGCTCAAATACCCAGTCCAGGGGAAAATTATAATCGTTCATGGTGAGGAGGAGTATGTGATAAGCCATCTTAATTCTTTCCGCTATATGGAGTTAGATGGCGAATTCATAGAAACCCCTTTACAACACTTTGAAGAGGTTTCTCCTGAAGTTGCGTCAGCCAAGACAATGACTTCTGTACCCATCATTACCAAACCTGTGTCTCGGATGTCATCCCTTAAAGATGCGAATGCTGTGATTAAGGAAGGAGAAAGCACAGTATGGGGTCAGCTGCCAGATTTTCCTTACAAGATAGATAAGTTCAGCTTGGGTTTCACTGCTTCTGCTCAAAAGGTTGTACGCCGCTCCCGGGCTGGAGGGCCACCATTGAAGATCACCCATCATGGAGTTCATGCTTTGGAGGATGGTGAAGATGAAAGCAACTTCGAAGACTGGATTTTCCCGACTATTGAAGGATGACTAAACAACTGGGAGACAAAGGACTTTGTTCCTATTACTTTCATAAATCAGTAATTTATCTTTCAAATATTTCGGTTGGTCTGTAATAATTATTAAACAATTCATACACTATTTTTGCCTTTGTGCCTTACCCGAGGCACATAGGTCCATTTGTAAGGGTTTGATTTTTCATCTTCATATGCCATTTTTAATGAATCATGGACGTTTTCATATATAAACTTTTATGTTCATTTTCTTTCTTTTTACATTTTATTTGTTTAAAGGTGGCTATCCCTTACACACACTCACACTCACAAAATGCAGGTACCCTTCCATTCTGGATTCCAGGGGTAATAATTCTGCTATGGCCTTCATTGACTCTGAAGATCTGGTCAATCATGCTGAATACGAAGGTGATGAAGACTGTGAGGTGCCGGGAGAATTGGCTAGACTTCTACAATAGGAAGAAAGGGCTATTCTTCCCCATGAAGTGTTGTTAGAGACAATCAACTTGGGTTCTGATGAAGACAGAAAAGAAGTCAGAGTGGGCACCAACCTTGAGCCAAGTGTCAAAGAGCGTTTAGTTCAGTTGTTGAATGAATATGTTGAGATCTTCGCCTGGTACTATGAAGACATGCCGGGACTCGATACAGATATTGTGGTTCACCATCTCCCTATAAGAGAAGACTGTCCACCAATCAAACAGAAAGTCTTCCGAATGAGGCCCTATATGTCAGAAAAGATCAAAGCTGAAGTGATGAAGCAGTTCAACGCTGGTTTTCTTGTTGTTACTTCCTATCCGCAATGGGTTGCTAACATTGTGCCCGTGCCTAAGAAGGACGGAAAAGTGAGAATATGTGTGGATTACAGAGACTTAAACAGGGCTAGCCCTAAAGATGACTTTCCACTACCGCACATTGACATCTTGGTTGACAATACAGCTCAACACAAAGTATTTTCCTTCATGGATGGATTTTCAGGGTACAACCAGATCAAAATGGCCCCTGAAGATATGGAGAAAACTACTTTTGTTACACAGTGGGGTACCTTCTGCTATAAAGTGATGCCATTCAGACTGAAGAATGTCGGGGCAACCTATCAGCGAGCCATGGCAGCTTTGTTTCATGACATGATACATCATGATATTGAAGTCTACGTATACGACATGATAGCCCGTTCACAAACAGAAGAAGAACACCTCGACCATCTGCAAAAGCTGTTTGTCAGGTTAAAGGAGTACAAGCTCAGACTGAACCCTAACAAGTGCACTTTCAGAGTCAGATCCGGTAAACTCTTGGGATTCATCGTCAGCAACAAAGGCATCAAGGTTGATCCTGCCAAAGTCAAAGCTATACAAGAAATGCCTGCCCCTCGTATCGAGAAGGAGGTTAGAGGTTTCTTGGGATGCCTAAACTACATCGCAAGGTTCATTTCTCACCTTACATCTACCTGTGAGCCAATCTTCAAGCTGTTAAAGAAATATCAGGTGGTTAAATGGAATGATGACTATCAAGTTACTTTCGATAAAATCAAGGAGTATTTGCTAGAACCTCCTATCCTTATGCCTCCCGTCGAAGGAAGACCGCTAATCATGTACCTGACTGCTTTGGATAATTCAATGGGGTGCGTACTGGGCCAACATGACGAGCCTGGCCGAAAAGAGCATGCCATTTCTTACCTTAGCAAAAAGTTTACCAACTGTGAGACCCGCTACTCACTGCTCGAGAAAACTTGCTGCACTTTGGTATGGGCTGCTCGCCGGCTAAGGCAGTATATGTTGACTCATACCACTTGTTGTACCCCAAAATTTTCCCTCTCATATTTCTCAAAACATTGCAAGAAAAATCTCCAAGTGGCTCAAGATTGCTCAAGAGTTGGACAGTCAAGCTATCTCCTAAGGCAGTCAACCCAAAATTATGGTTTTGTGTTGCATCAAGATCCTTGAGTCCAAATGACCTAAAATTCTACCTAATATCCTAATATGTTCTAAAGGTAATCCATATCAAATTTCAATCCTTGCAGAGGAAGTTTTCCCAGTCAATTGCTCAAAGGGTCCAAAAATCGACTATGCTAGGGCAAAAGTCAACTGTGACCCAAATACAGTCAAACCTCAAGATTTTTTGTCAACATTCTCATTTTGAAGGATATTTCATCATTTGATCAAGGGTTGATCATGATTCATCAAGGTTTTCTCAAAATTCATCAAGACTCAAAAGTTGCTAAATTAGGGTTTTGTAGGAAAAGTCAACTCAACTTTGACCAAGCATAACTTTCTCATACTTTATGAGAGATGACCCATACAAAGCTCATTTTGAAGAGGATGCAATTTCCTACAATCCATATTCATACCCCAAGATCTTAAAATGCACTCACAAGAAGTTATAAATTTGGACATTATAGGTCATTTTTGAAAGTCAACAAAAACACCTTTTTTGCCAAAGCTTATAACTTGATAATCGAATATGAAAATGAGATGAGACCAAAAGGGTTCGTTAGCGGACATCTCAAGCTTTCTAAAAAGTCTAAGAACACTTCCAAAAGTTCAAAATTGAAGAAGTTATGCATTGTTGAAGTTGGGAATTTTTGCAAAATTGCCAAAAGTCAACTATCCCCAAAACTTCAAATTTTGTCAAATGGGCCCATTCCTTTCCACTTGATTTGGACTTTCCACATTACACACGTGTCCTAGCTTCAGCCTTGTGTCCATTTATCAATTTTTCTATTTTATTTGATTTTTTATTGAATTATTTCATTTTTAATCAATTTAAATCAAATAAAATCCCAAAACCTAATTACATGAGATCTTTTTCTATTTTCAGGAACTAATCATCATCAATGTCATGATCAAACTCGTATCAAGCATTCCATGTGCAAAAAGATTGGATTTTTGGCAAATTAGGCAAGTTATCAATGGTGGATCAAATCCAATCTCAAGGCATTGATGTGGAAAGATTCAAGACCAATTTGTTGACCTAATACATGGAAGCATACATATACAATCCAAGGCGCACGAATTTGAGAACGAGAGGCTGCAAGAACACGAAGAACAAAACTTGAAAAATTGACAAAAAAGTGCAAAACTAAAATCATCCTTAGAGGCGTTTACAAAGGCAAAACTCAACACCAATCAATTGTTGGGTGTCTACTCAACCTCCTGCAATCAAAAGCAAGCTCTCACACCCTTTCAAACGCACTGTAAGCATCCAGTTACATGGCCCTGTATTCCAAATCGCAACTCTCTATTTTCGCATCATTTTGACAAATCATGGATATATTTATGATGCTTATGAAATTTCTGAACTTTTGGCATTATTTGATTGCATTTATATAGATTGTAACCCTATAACCGAACCTAGGGTTTTGTAGTTTGCTTTTTGGGCATTTCTTTTACAGGCAAAATTAGTTCCATTGATGGACATGGACGTGACTAGGGGATATAGACGAGCATAACCATAGTCTTGGATTTGATTTTCATGGCCTAAAACTGATTGTAGGGGGGACATACGAATTTAGCTGCGGATATAAATCCGCAGG
This sequence comes from Vicia faba, assembly GCA_948472305.1. Lineage (NCBI taxonomy): Eukaryota > Viridiplantae > Streptophyta > Magnoliopsida > Fabales > Fabaceae > Vicia > Vicia faba. The sequence continues at coordinate 1,025,739,489 of OX451736.1, read as the reverse complement.
TAAATGTACAGGGTTGAAGGAAGAAGACGAAGACGTGTCTCCCCCTGGTTGAACAGTTCAAACTTGGCGCATTTTTTTTTATTCTGGCATATTACGTGTTATCCCATATTATTATTATTGTCCATTACATTAACAACTAACGCACAATGGCTGAGTGGTAGAGGCGTGTGTTCAAAATCCAACAGGACCTGGGTTTGAATCCCAGGTCCCCCATATGCATTATTATTATTTTTCTACAGGTTATCCAGTACAAACCAATGCTTGAAGCCTATCATATGTCCTCAAACATCAAAGCACCAGATGGCCCAAGGCCAGATCTGGTGATTCAGGTTGAATGACTACCATGGGATTGAGTCAATGGGCGCATAGGGAATCTGGAAGGTCAACAGAGGCCAATTCAATTGGGCCATGGAATTGCTGGATGAACCCCCTAATCAGGCCCAAACCCTAACTCTTTCTATTTTCTTTTTATTATTTCCTTTAATTATTTATTATTATTTTTATTATTAACTAACCAAATAAATCTTTTTCTTCATAAAATAAAAAAACCAAAAAATATTTTCTTATTAAAATTAAATTTAAGCATTTTATTTTTGTTAACAAAATCAATTAATTAATTTAGTTTTAATTAGGAATAACTTTTAATATATTTTGCAATAATTAAAATTAATTTAGACAATTAGGTTTTATTAACATTGATCAAATTTATTTTTATTTCTTTAAATACCAAAAACCCAAAAATATTTTTATTAATTAATTTTTTTATTAATTTAATAATTCGCCTAGATTAATTTCTTTCTTAATTAAAAAATAACCAAAAAATCTTTTCTTGAATAACAAAGGGTCAAAACCCTAGAACTCGCCCGACTTAATTTCCCGCACGCGATCCATTTTATTTCAATATTGTATCTGTTTCCGCAATGTAATAGATAATTAGGACTATTTTTACCGCTTTATTTATTTTCTGCATTTTAATTTCAAGGGTTGTTCTTGGCGATGTAAATATCCGACGCCTTGTAATAGTTAGTTTAATTTCCATAATTTAATTTCCGCCACTTATAAACTGTTAGATATTTGGTAATAGGGTATGCATGACAAGATTGGATGTTAACCTAAAATCAACATAGATAACCATTGACATGTACAAAGACAAAATTAACCGAAAACAACACACTCGCACATGCACACTCTTAAGGTACACCTCACTTGGTTGCCTTCGTACGCGGTCATTAAGTATAGGAAGTTTTAGAGGTCGCCCTCTTTTTCAAAGATCATAGTTGCCTCAGAAAAATGATCTAAGACATTAGGGTTACCGCTAAGGCGTCCTAACATTGCTTTAGTGACGGCACGTCCCTTAATCGAATTGACCCTTAAACTCCAACGACGATGCTACCTACTCATAAATAGTGGGATAGCATTGTCTAAAGGAAGATAGCATAGAATGATTCCTTTTTCGAGTAGGTAGATGGTTCTTAAGTACTTGCTCTTTCAAAACAAAACAAATTTTCACACTTACACTCCTTTCAAAACAAAAACTTCTTCAAACCCACAAACACAAAGAAAGCAAAATTTTTGAAAACACTATGAGCAAGTACCTAAGAGCCCATGGATAACCACGGATAGAAAGGGTGCTAACACCTTCCCTTTCTATAATCTACCCCCCGGACCCGAGAAATATCTCGAAAAAGGAATTTTTCTGTGCTTTTTTCCTTTCCTTGTTGGATAAAATAAAAGACGGTGGCGACTCTTGCTTACCGTGACATTTTGCGAAAACAAACGCAAAACGCAAACCAGCATTCCAAAAAAAGTCAGTTCTTTCCCACCGTATCACACCACTCTACTAATTTCTAAAATGGATTTGATCAAGTACATCTTCGAGAAGCCTGCTTTATCTGGAAGAATAGCTAGATGGAAAATGATCCTGATTGAGTATGATATCCAGTACACGACCCAAAAAGCTATAAAGGGGAGTGTGCTAGCTGACCATCTAGCTCACCAAGCTGTCGAAGATTACCAATCCATGAAGTTCGACTTCCCCGACGAAGACATTATGACATTGGACAACATTGAAGATAACTGACCGTATGACGGACCTGAACAAGGATCCCGATGGACTCTGTACTTTGATGGTGCCTCCAACGCACTCGGAAACGGTATCGGCGTGGTACTCATTTCTCCACAAGGTTTCCATACACCTTTCACCGCCAGACTCTGCTTCAGCTGCACTAACAACATGGCCGAGTATGAAGCTTGTATCTTTGGTCTCAAGGCTGCTATAGACTTGGGAATCAAATCTTTGGTTGTATTTGGAGACTAAGCTTTGGTCATCAGTCAGATCAAAATAGAATGGGATACTAAACATCCTAACCTCATCCCTTACAAAGAACATGTCTTGACATTGTTACCTCATTTCGAGCAGATTACCTTCGAGCACTTCCCGCGAGAAGAGAACCAGCTAGCAGATGCTCTAGCTACAATGTCTTCTATGTTTAAACTTAACTGGGATAATGAGGCTCCCCAAATCACCATTGAGCGAATAGAAGAACCTGCACATTGCCACGAGATTAATACCGAAGAAGTAATGGACCGACCTTGGTTTCATGAAGTCAAAAGGTATCTCGAGACGCGAGAATACCCTAAAGGAGCTTCAGTCAATGATAAAAAGTTCTTAAGGAGATTTTCAACTAAGTTCTTCCTGAGCAATGGTATCCTATACAAGCGCAATCATGATTGCATTCTGCTCCGATGTGTAGACAAGGTTGAAGCTGAGCAGATTATGGCTGAACTGCATAATGGTACCTTTGGCACTCACTCGAGCGGTTATATGATGGCTAAGAAGATTTTACGGGCAGGCTATTACTGGTCTACCATGGAAGCTGACTGTCATCAACATTCATGTACTTGTCACAAATGCCAAATCTATGCGGACAAGGTACATATTCCTCCAGTTCCTCTTAATGTCCTAACAGCTCCTTGGCCATTCGCAATGTGGGGAATCGACATGATTGGAGAGATCACGCCTACAGCGTCCAATGGACACCGCTTCATTCTGGTGGCCATTAATTACTTTACCAAATGGGTCGAAGCAGCTTCCTTCGCCTCTGTTACAAAGAATGTGGTTGCCCGCTTCATCATACAGAACCTTATTTGTCGGTATGGTATCCCCAACAGGATCATTACCGACAACAGTACAAAACTGAACAATACTATGATCACCACCTTGTGCAAGCAGTTCCAGATTCAACATCACAATTCATCTCCCTATCGGCCAGAGATGAACGGTGTTGTCGAAGCTGCTAACAAAAATATCAAGAAGATCATACAAAAGATGACAGTCACCTATAAGGACTGGCATGAGATGTTACCGTTTTCTCTTCACGGGTACCGTACCACGGCGCATACATCAACTGGGGCAACACCCTTTTCTTTGGTATATGGCATGGAAGCTGTTTTACATATTGAGGTTCAGATTCCCTCCTTAAGAATCATGAAAGATGCTGGTTTGAGTGAAGACGATTGGATTCAGACTCGGCTTGATTAACTTAACTTGATTGATGAAAATCGACTTATTGTTGTTTGCCACGGTCAGACGTATCAAAAACGGATGATCAAGGCTTTTAATAAGAAAGTCAGACGTCAGACGTATCAAGTCGGAGATCTTGTAATCAAGCGGGTCATCTTGCCGCAAAGTGATCCCAGGGGCAAATGGACTCCCACTTACGAAGGACCATCTGTGATCAAAACATCTTTTTTGGTGGGGCAATGGTATTAACCACCATGGACGGCGACGATCTGCCGCACCCTACGAACGTAGACATAGTCAAAGGATACTACGCATAAACGACCTGGAAAGTTGAAAACTCGAAAGAGCGACTTGGGCAAAAATAGGCATCCCGGTGAATCGAAAACCCGAAAGGGCGTTTCAGGCAAAAATTAGGGATAAACAAAAAATTTGTACACCCGGCAAGTTGAAAACCCGAAAGGGCTACTTGGGCAAAAAGGGGTTTCCCGGTGGATCGAAAACCCGAGAGGGAGATCCAGGCAAAAGTTAGGGAATTAAAGCGTATGACTATGTCTCGTAGGATCACTTTAAGGACAATCTCTTCACAGACAAGCTCCTGGCTTCTGATCAACTCGATCATCTTCGGACGAAGCAATGAATGAACAAGATATTCAGAGTTACGAAGGCTATAACAGACTGGGAACCCCATGGAATTTTTACACATAGCCACCTTTATTTGTATAAATTTTTCTCATTTTTTATTACAACATTCTCTTACTAGGATGTATGTCTCCTTTGTACAAAATACTTACACAAAGTTAATACAAAGATACTTCAAAGTATAGAAAACTATTTGCTTTTTCTTTTTTTATTACACTTGTGTTTTATTTGGAAACGTCCAATGATTTATTAAATGAGCATATGCATTTGAATATAATCACTTGTTTACAAATAAAACGAAATGAGAAAGAATAATTACTGATAGGTTGAGAGTATAGGAAAGCGTCTTTAGGCTATTCCAAGAGAAATCCCCTGCAGTACATCATCTAGATCCCCAGTGGAGCTAAAACCTTGAAATACATATCCCCGATGGAGTTAAATTTCAAAATCCCCGTCAGAGTTAAGTCTTCAAACTCCCAATACCAGCCGAGCCAGAATTTTGAATTACAGATCCTCAGCGAAGATGAAACTTTCTTCCCCAACAGAGTCAAATCTTCAACCTATAAACCCCAGTGGAAATCATCCAGTTTCCTCCAAATTCCCCAGAGAGTTGCTTTAAAACCAGATAATTCCCCATAGAGTCATCTTAAAACCTTCTTCCCCAACGGAGTCAAACTATCAATCCACAACGGAAACCATTCAGCGTCTCCAGATTCTCCAGCAAGTTATCTTAAAGCCTGAAAATCAACCAGATAACGGTTAACTCCTGCTTTATCCCCACCCTAGGATGATTCCTCAATAGATTGACATACAACCCAAACTCTTGAATAAATTATTCCCCCGCAGGGTCTCTTAAAATCCTCAACATGATAGCTACTCCCCAGAAATATAGCTATTCCCCACAAAGTTTTTCACTCCCCAACCGATTGAAGATTCTTGTTCTTGATTCCCCAGTGAAGTTTCCAGAGCCTTCTTTACTCTCAGCATAAATTTATCAGAATTTTTAATCCCCTAGCAGATCGAAGATTCTCATTCTCAGTTCCCCGTAGAAGCCATCAGAGCCTTCCTTATTCTCCAAGTAGATCCAGGCTTTCCTTTGTTTAGTCCCCGGTAGAGATCACCAGAGTTTTCCCTATTCCCCAGCCGAGTAAGGATTCCCTTTGTGTAATCTCCAGCCATAGTCGTCAAAGTTTTCTTACAACAGTTTTTGTCAAAGACTTGAAGAATTCCTATATCCCCAGGAAAGTCGTGAAGGATTCTCACATCCCCACAAAGGTTGTCAAAGTGTTTGATAATCCCCACGAGTTGCCAAGTATTTTTCTATCCCCGACAGCAGTCAAAGATTTTATTATCTCCAGCTATCAAGGATTTATTTTCCTCAGCAAGATAGCTAATCAGCTTGCATACGCACAAATTACATTCATATATCTGGAAAATTGATAAAACTCGTGACATACATCATGACATTACATAAGACTAACTCTTTACCTTTCAGGAAAGATACAATCAAATTCTTACAAAAAACAAACTTTAAAGCCCAGATTTCGACTGGACAAAAGTTTAAATCCTCAGTAAGCCGTGAATCCCGGATTACGACTGGATAACAGCTCAACAAGTTATTGTGAAGCCTGGACTTCAACCATACGACAATACAAGTTCCTGTGAAACCTGGATTACGACCAGATAACAGATAAGGGATACTGTGTAGCTTAGATTACGACCAAATAGCAATTCACCCGGCCAGATACTATAAAGCTCGGACTATGACCAGATGTTTAACCGGCCCACAGCCAAAGGGAATCCCGGATTACGACCGGATAGCCATTTGATTTCTTCTAAAGCCTGGATTACGACCATACAAGAAGAGAAGTATTTCGAAACCTGGATCACGACTAGACAGCAATACAGAATACCATGAAGCCTGGATTGTGACCAGATAGCAGCACAAGACCTCGCGAAGTTTGGATTTCGACCAAATAGCAGTTTACCTTGACCATTACTAAGAAGCCTGGTGTCGACCAGATATTAGTATGCCATAAATTCAAGTTAAAGCCCAGATACGACCGAGTAATATTTGAATTCCTTCTGAAACCTGGATTACGACCAGATAAGAATGGAGAAATTGCGAAACCTGGATTACGACCAGATAGAAGGTTTAATCTCATCCCCCCAGTAAGTCACTATAAAGCCTGGAGCACGACCAGATAGCAGTTCATTTTCACCTTTTCAACCAGGAGATGATTCCCCAGTAGAATAACGGATGACTGAAGCTCCTAAAATTCTATTTCTACCACGACATAGATCGGCATTCCCCGGCTTAATCCTCCTTAACAACAGGAATACAGGCTTTCGCAAAGGAATCTCTTATGCGATCAACGATTTTGGATGGCATCTTTAAGCCCATCTCCAACAAGATTCACACTTCTAAATGGCATCTTTAAGCCCATTCTCCCAACTATACTTTGACGAGTGCAAATTTATGGGCACTCTAGTGTCCAATCATCTTTTACCTTCGAGTCGCGAACGGCAAACTCGCCGATCTAACTCTTCAGGTTTAAGAAGATTGAACAGGGGCAGCTGTTGTACCCCAAATTTTGCCCTCCCGTTTTTCACAGAAATCACAACCTTAGGGTTTCTCAAAAATTCAATTGATTTTCACATATTTTCATGCTCTTCCAAATTTACTGGAAAAAGGCAGTGTTTGTTTGATCCATGTTAACCAGATAATTTGCATCTTTCAAAACATTTGCTCGTTTAGGGAATAAACGTTTGCTTGTTTATTGGAATGCACAAGTGCGTGTTTTGATTGGAGTACAGTTGCAAGGTTACAACATTACAGAGTTATTGGATTACTTGGAGTTTAATTTATCTAGATTAGAATTATTGGAATGCAGTTTCAGTTATTTTAATCAAGAATCTTAAAGGATCAGTGAAGACACAAAGAGAGAATTACAAGTTACTAACAGTAATGGATTATTTTGGATATCAGATTATCTCAGAAAAGACTTTCTTCATTTATTTCAGATGTTGTTACAGAAACAATTTATTATTCATATGCTTTAGGTTTTACAACTTATCGTACTTGAAAAATAAATTAATACAAATGATTGAAAATATCTCTAAGTTACAAAGAAAAATCTAAGCCTAAGCTTCCATTGCTTCCATGCTTGCTACAAAGTCTCTTGATTTCTCTGCTTTGCCACCATCCAGTTTGCGCTCACATGAAAGAAAGACAGGAAAAAAAGATTAGCACAGTTGATTGAGCATAAGCAAGAATTTTCAAAAAAAAAAAAGAAAGAAAAATGTTCATCATTAAAGTTTGCCGTTTGGAATCAGAGGGCTATTTTCATTTCATCACGTTTTTATTTTTCTCTTTGCAAATCACAAGAAGATTTCTCTTCTTGGTTCACAAAAAGAAAAATAAAAATGCAAGTTGTCCAAGTAAAAGAGAATGCAAAACAAATGGTCCAACTGCAGCATGCTGTCTAAACAATGCAACAAGGCAAACTAAACAAAGCCAAACTAAATTGGACAAAGTACAAGGCAACTAAACAATGCAGCATAGCAGTAAGGATGCGGCAGTGCAAGCACTACAAAGTACAAGGCAACTAAACAATGTAGCATAGTAGTAAGGAAGTAGCATACAAATAACTGAACAAAGTACAAATGCAGACAGTAGCATAACAGGCAAAGAAGAAAGCAGTATGGTAAACCAAACAACAAGCAAAGCTTGTTGCAAAAGCTTTTCATCATTTTCCAAAGTTTGGCAAACTTTTCAGAAAAAAGGGAAAAAAGCATTTCTGCTTAATCATTGAGAGAGGAGAGAGAGGAGAGATATCACCTAAATTGTGGGAAAGGTACAGATTGGCAATCCTGCCCACAGGCTGTAAAAAGAAAAAAAGCAACTAGGATATAACAGTAGAGAAACTGTAAGAAGAAAAGAGGACAATTTGTCAAACAAAAAAAATAAAAACTACATTGCAAAAACAAAGCTCTCAAGCCTGCCAAACCAGTTTTTAAACAACTTGTGCCTCAGTTTCCAAATCCTATAGCTCAGCTCAAACAATCCAACTTGTCAACAAGTTCAAAAGAACCAAAACTTGTTAACAGTTCTCACAAAACTCTCAAACCACAAAAACTCCAAACCTGCAAAAACCACAACTGTAACCAGAACAAAAACAAAAACTTTCAAATCCAAAAACTGCAGAATGTTCAAAACCTGCATGGCCATTTACAAACCTCCAAAACCTGTTAACAGTTCTCAAAAACCTCCAAACCTGTGAACCAACAAACAACAAAAAAACTGCATAACCAAAACTGTGAATCCAACAACCAGTTTCCAAGCTTAACCAAACTGAAACCATTTCAACAAAACCTGTAACCATATCACACTCACAAATCAAAAGCCTGCAAAACTGTAAAACCAAACAAGCAAGGCCAACAACCTTCAACATCTCAAACAACCCAACTTGTTAACAAAATCAGAAAACCAAAACTGTTAACAAAGTTAAAAAACAACCAACCTGTTAACTGTCAAACCATAAAAACATACACAAAGAGCCAAAAACCAGCAGCAACAATATCAAGCCAAACTGTAAATAAAAACATTCAAAACCTTTCCAACATCCCAACATTTCATCAACATTATCAAAACCATCTCAACAAGTTCATAACCCAGAAATTTCAAACTAACCAACAACAAACAAAGTCTCAGAAGCAATCATCATCATCAACCACTTACAAATCAAAGTCTCAGAAGCAATCATCATCATCAACCACTTACAAATTAAAGTCTCAGAAGCAATCATCATCATCAACCACTTACAAATCAAAGTCAGAAGCATCATCATCATCATTTAGTCAAAGGTCAAGGGAAAGAAAAAATTACCAGATAGCACGCGTTCTTCACATCATCATTTCTTCCACCTCACTCCTCCGGCCACCAGGGAGCTTCATTTTCCATCTCACCTTTCCTCTTCTTTTTTCACAGAGAAAATTCCACAGGTATGACTACTTTATCTCCCTCATAACAATTCCTGCGTCTCAAGCATATCACAATAGATTAATAACAAAGAAACATGAGCAAGACATAAACAACGAAACTGTTAAATCCAAAAACCGAATCATACCTTTTCAAAGCAAAATCGCTGATCATTGAGAGGATGTGAGAGTGAGAGCGCTCTGACAACGTGAGGGTGGTGGAAGATCAGATCAAACGCGTTTCAAAACCCCTTTTGATAAATCAATTTCAAACATTTTCCCTAAAAACGTATAAATCAGATTGAAATCAAAAGCCCAAAAGGAGCGTTTTGCTCGTGAATTAGGAAAAGGGATAGGGACGATTGAGTGAGGAAGATGAATGAGAGAAAGATGTGAGAGGGACGGAACAGACCACTGTGAAACGGGTTCACAAACCCTAATTTTTCACAAACCCTAATCAAAACAATAAACTAAATTAGGCAAGCTTAAGATGTACTGGGCCTGTTTAGTTTCAAACAACCATAAGCCCACACGCATACTAGCTCACACCCCCCTTTCCCTTTTATTTTTGTTTCAGCATAAATAATCCCTTTGGGCCCATTAGCCCTTAAGCCCATTTCCTCTCTCTTTATTTTGTTTTTATTTTTATTTGTTTTGAAAAATACTAATAATGCTTTTGTGCATTTTTTTAAAACCCTAAAAAATCAATTTTTACTATTTTCTTTTTATAACCTTTTTTTAATTTGTTACACGTAATGAAAATACCAAAAAAAAAAAAAGAATTAGTTTAATTAGTTTTCTTTCTTTAAACTTTTATTTAATTAATAAAATACAAGAAAGAATAATAATAATTTTTAATCTTTTAGAATAGATTTTATTCATCTCTTTTTAAGTAAATACATGCATTTCATAATTTATTGATTTCTTTATTTCATAATTTGTTATAGCTTTATATTAAATCGCACGATAATTCGATTTGGTTGTAATATTTGGACATTGCTATTCTTATGAGATTCATCCCCATTTGTAACAATTGTACCCCCATTCCCGGATACTTTTGTAATAGCTTAGACTTTTAATTCCCGCAATTTATTGCTTTCGATATACTATGTAGTAATTAGGCGTGTATGGCAAAATTCAAAAATCAATCGCTAGATGACCTAATCCAAGAATAAATAACTTGAAATCAACACACTTCTCACACGCGCACCTCTAGGGTAACCTCGCTTGTTTCCTCGGAAATACAATCATGTCCCTCGAATATGAGACACTCTAGCAAATGACCCTTTGATTAACAAAGATCGTAGTCCCTCGATGACCCTCGATGTTGCCTTCGATAAAATGATCTCGTCCCTTACAAAATTGCTAGAGCGTCTCACAAGTTACTTTCAATGATTGTATATGATGACCCACGTTTGTCCCGCTTAACATCTAAACACAAGGTTGTTTACCAAATACAATGGTAAAACAACAATGTCAAAAGGTTAAAAATGTGTAGGAAAGGTCTTTGAGTATGGTAGACAACTCCTAGTTACTTGATCATTTGCAAACCATCCTTGCTATTTTCAAAAACACAACACAACACATTTCAAAACATTTTCCCAAAACAACTTTCAAACATTGAAACATCTTTTCAAAAGACAAACACCTTTGTAAAACATTCAAACAAGAATTGTTACAAAGGTTTCCTAAACAAGGCCTCTTTTCAAAACATTTTCAAAACCACACACAAAGCACCATTTCAAACAATTGAAAAGCAAAAGAAAGTGATCTAAACAAGTAACTAAGAGCCCATGGAAAACCATGGATGAAAAGGGTGCTAGCACCTTCCATTTTCATAATCTACCCCCCGAAGCCAAGAAAACATCTCAAAGGTCTTTCCTGTGCTTTTTGACCTTTCCTTTAGATAAAATAAAAAGTCGGTGGCGACTCTTGCTAAACCGCACAAGTGCGAACACAAACGCAAAACCTCAAGTTAGTTCTCCCACCGTATCACACAGTCAACATATATTATCTTAGTCGGCGAGAAACCCATGCCAAAGTGCAGGAAGTCTTCTCGAGCAGTGAATATCTTGTTTCATAGTTGGTAAACTTTTTGCTAAGGTAGTATATTGCATGCTCTTTTCGACCATAGTCATCATGTTGGCCCAGCACACACCCTCATTGAATTCTCTAATACGGTCAAGTACATAATCAGATGTCTTCCTTTAACTGGAGGCATTAGGATTGGAGGTTCTTGTAAATACTCCTTGATCTTGTCAAAATTTGTTTGGCAATCGTCATTCCATCTGACTACTTGATCTTTCTTCAGCAGTTTGAAGATTGGATCACAAGTAGAATTTAAGTGAGAGATGAATCAGGAAATGTATTTGAGTCAACCTAAGAAACCTCTGACCTCCTTCTCAGTACAGGGGTCTAGGATTTCTTGTGTGGCTTTGACTTTTGCAGGATCGACCTCAATACCTTTTCCACTAACGATGAAGCCTAGGAGTTTTCCAGACCTCACCCCAAAGGTGTATTTGTTGGGATTCAACCTTAGCTTATATTTATTCATCCTTTCAAATACCTTGTGAAAATGATCAAGGTGTTCTTCCTGAGTTTGTGATCTTGAAATCATGTCATCAACATAGACTTTTATCTCAGGATGAATCATATCATGAAATAAAGCCACCATAGGCCTTTGGTAAGTTGCGCCTGCATTCTTCAAACCAAAAGGCATGACCTTATAACAGAAGGTACCCCACTGTGTGACAAAAGTGGTTTTCTCCATGTCTTCAAGTGCCATTTTGATTTGGTTGTAACCAGAGAAGCCAACCATGAAAGATAAAACTTTGTGTTGAGCAGTGTTGTTAACCAAGACATTGATATGTGGTAGAGGAAAGTCATCTTTGGGGCTTGCCCTATTTAATCCCTATAATCCACATACATACGGACCTTTCCATCTTTCTTCGACATTGGAACAACATTTGTAATTTGTTGTACCCCAAAATTTTCCCTCTCATTTTCTCAAGATTTCTCTCACATGGGTATAAACGCATGTTTAAAGAAATAAAGGAAATGAAAATTTTTGAAGATGGCAAAGTGTTACTTCGACTGGTCGAAGGAAAAGAAAAATGGAAAAAATTGAAGATGCTAATGTGCCTTTCGAAAAATCGAAGAAGAGAAAGCTTTCTTCGATCTAGCAAGCTTCAATTGGGCAGTAGCCTTCCTTCGATCTAGCAAGCTTCGATTGGGCAGTAGCCTTCCTTCGATCCAAGCTTCGACTAAGGGAATGTGTTTCCTTTGAGCATAAGCTTCGATTGGGCAGTAGCCTTCCTTTGATTCAAGCTTCGACTAAGGGAATATGCTTCCTTCGAACACAAGCTTCGATTAGGCAATAGCCTTCCTTCGATCCAAGTTTCGACTGAGGCAATGTGCTTCCTTTGAGCAGCTTGCTTCGATCCATAAACTAAACCCTTCGACGGGAGTTCAAAATTGTTCAACCCCATACAAAACACTTGCTCCAACCCTTCGAATCTCACTCTCCAGACCATGCTTATTGAGACTTGTTTTTCCACTCTTCGATCAAAGCAAGTTCACAAGCCCCAAAAACATGTTTAAAACAGTCTATTGTACTACTATGCAACAGTCTTGCACCAAGCTGCGACAACACTCCAAAACTGCTGCTGACCCAGTCCAAGCCTGCACTATATCAGTCCCATACTTACAAAAAAAGGGTACATAAGAGATGCATCGAAGAAAACAGGGGGACAATATACCCAAATAGTTCAAATGTTATTTGTTTTTCCCCCAAAACCACAGCAAAGCTCCTCTATAAATAAATTTTTCTTCACAACATCACGGGGGCTAGAGACGCTGAGAAAAGGGAGCTGGGAAACAAAACAGAAACCTTTGTAATTTTTGCTCACTCAAAAATTAACTCTACTTTCACATACAAACACAAAATCAAAATCCATTATCTCATCTTTCCAACTCTTTTAAATCCACAATCCAGAATACCCCATACATAGAAGTTTTGTTCAAACTCAAGGAACCTTATGTGACAACTCTTCAAACCAAAAGCAAACCCCCTGTGACAACTCTTCAAATTCCAGAACTATCCAGGTAGAAGTTCAAGTTCGAAGCCCACACACCAACTTTGAGGTAAGTCTTTCTGACTTTAACTCTTTCATTTCAAACATCTTTATTGATTTATCTTCGAGACCAACATGTAATAATCACAGCCTTTGATGTTAATCTTTTGTGTTTTCCTTTAAGAACTAATCTATACAGACCCTAAAAATGTTGGAGTAAAAAATATGCATACTTCGATACAAAGCCTTAAGGCTTCGACAGGCTCAAACAAAAAAGGAAAAGAATGTGTGCTTCGACACACACTTGTTTGTTGCATACATGCTTTCAATACACCTTCTTCAATTCACACACATGCTTCGACACATACATGTTCATCACACACACACTTGCTTCGAACACACTGACCTACAGGCCCAGTCGAAAGGCATTCCCTCACTGCTTTTAACCCCCAATTGAAGGAGGCAGAAATTGTTTCCATCCCCCAGTCGAAGGAGGCAAAAAGGCAAATCGAAGGGCATGACTTCACTGACTCCAGGCCCAAATCGAAAGAGCCAGAAAGGGCAGAATCGAAGGGTCTTCTGCCTCAATCGAAAAAACCTCATTTTTCTTGTTTTTATTTTATTTTTACCTTTATATTTTCATGCAATTCATTATGGTTGTAATAGTGTAGGATTTTATCTTTCTTCATTTTATTACTTTTGTATGATTGCTAGTAAAATAGGGAATGTATGGCAAGATAAAAACAACAAGTAGACAACCCCTAATCAAAAACTAAATGCATGCAAATCAAACACACTATTCACAAATACACCCCTAGGGTAATTCCACTTGTTTCCTCAGAAAAAATAGTCATGTCCCTCGAATATGGGTGTTTTAGCAAAGACCCTCGATAAAAGATCGTAGTCCCTCGATGACCCTTAATGTTGCCTTCGGTAAACGATCTAGTCCCTAAACGACATTGCTAAAATGTCCCATAGGTTACCTTCTATGACTATACAAACGTCCCGCGCCCGTCCCTTCACATTCAATGATGGGGTTCTTACCGAATCAATGGTAAGATAGCAACATCTAAAGGAGGAGGAAAAGAATATTTAAGACCTTTTTGAGTAGGTAGGTTGCTCCTAGTTGCTCACTTTCTCACAACAAAAACATTTTATACACCAACACTCTCATTTTGAAACATTTTCAAAAGACAACACTTTGTACACGTTCTTATAGAAACGAGAGCCATTACAAAGACACCTTTTCAAAATCACTTTCAAAAACACATTCCACAAACACCTCTTTGAACTATTTTCCAAACAACACTTTGTACGCGTTCTTATAGAAACGAGAACCATTACAAAGACGTTTTCAAAATACTTTCAAAACCCACACCACAAGCACATTTTCAAACAAAAGCAAGTGATTTAGCAAGAAACTAAGAGCCCGTAGATAACTACAGATGAAAAGGGTGTTAATACCTTCCCTTTTCATAACCTACCCACCGAACTCAAGAAATAATCTTGAAAGCTCTTTCCTGTTCTTTTCAAACTTTCCTTATTGGATAAAAGAAAAGTCGATGGCGAATCTTGCTATCCACAACAATTTTGACAAAATTCAAAACACCCAAGTCATTTCTCCCACCGCGTTAAAGAACTGGAGACTCTGCTGGGGAATATACTTAAAGTGGGGTTACCTTAGGGTGAGATCACATTTACTTGCTTTCCTTGTTTGACTTGCTTGCTTTACATTTTGAGTCCTTGTTTGGGTTACTAAAAGATCCTAAATCCGAATCTAGGGCACCTTTTTAGGTAAGTAGAAATAAATCATGGAAGCTATACAACGTAGACCGATATGGACGAAGCGATAGCTACGTTAGCATGGTACTTTGGTTTGTACTAATGTTCCTTGAGTCAGTCAAGGATAACATTAGGCTTTCTTAGTATCATTAAGCGCTAACTGACCTTTAAAACCTTTTAATTAACTCATACTTGGCCATTAGGAAGTAGTGAGATAGCCGGATTTGGTTTTGATAGAAGATTGGTTGATACTCGATACTACGCTCATTGATATTGGACTTTCGGGATATTTCGGTTGCCATTAAAGAGGCTTGTGCTGAAACAATGACCGATGAAGAAAGATCAGTGATATTGAGATCCCATAGAACCCGATTACTATTACTAGGATAGGATGAGCCAACTAAAATTCAATAGGGTACTTACCTACAAACCCCATGGAAGCCTAAACCTAAGGATTTGTCTGCTTTGTGTATATATGACTATTTGTACAAAACAATTTGCTTACTTTGCATACTTGTACATAACATCATAACATCATACCATATCATTTTCAATAACCATTTCAAGGATCTCAAGGGCCTATGATGCAGGGTCATGTTGAACCAGGCGCCTATCATGGGGCAAGAGGATTCATTCTCTAATCAAACATCGTCAAAGACTAAAGCACAGTAACTTGAGTCAAGGGCTATGACCCACTTGACATGGTGAGCTTGACATCCACCGATACAAAGTTCTACAATCAAAGCGGTTGATCAAAATTAAACTTCTAACATCTTCTTGTGTTTACCCCGCGACATCTTTGAAAACATGCATCCACATACCATGCATCATATCATGATAGGTTTCTCCCATACAGGTCTCCTTATCTTCCTACTGTTTATTTTAGTAAGATGGATATGGAACAAACGGTGAAGGATCTCCAAGCACAAAATGCCCAATTACGACAAATGTTCCTGGCTAGGGCTAAGGGGCAAGAGGACCTAAAGACTCTTCTTCTCAAAGACAAGAAGAGAAAGACAAAGAAGTCTGTGGGCATCCTGAATTTGGGATGAAGACTTAGAGGACCAGTTAAGAGAGCTCTAGATCTCTCAACTCCATCCAATAAGGGAAATAGTCATAATAATCTGGGGATTGATGAAGTTGAAGCCGACTACTCTGAGGAATAATATCCTCCCGCTGATGATAAATACAAATAGTTGGAGGATCGCCTCAATGCTATGGAGATTCAGCAGATACATGGCTTGGACTTTGAAGAGTTACGTTTGGTTTCCGGAGTGGTCATCCCACTAAAGTTCAAAATCCCTACCTTTTCCAAGTATGATGGGATCTCTTGTCCTAAAATGCATATGAGGTCATATGTCCGCAAGATCCAGCCTCACACTGCGGATCGAAAGATATGGGTCCATTTCTTCCAAGAAAGTTTGGCTGGCACTCAGTTGTAGTGGTTATATCAATTAGAAGGAACTGGCATTCATACTTGGGAGGACTTGACTATTGCTTTCTACAAGCAGTATCAATATAACGCTGATCTTGCACCAACTCGTGTGCAATTATAAAATATGACCATGCGTTCCAACGAGGGCTTCAAAGAGTACGCCCAAAAATGGAGAGACTTGGCAGGAAGAGTGCAACCACCCTTAACTGATAGGGAGATGATTGACATTTTTATGGGAACTTTGACGGGGCCTTTCTTCAATCACCTAATCGGAAGCTCCTCGGTCGGGTTCACCGAGCTAATACTGACTGGTGAAAGGGTCGAAGCTGGCATTAAAAGTGGAAAGATCCAAGGAGCTACATCCTCTGGTACTCAGAAAAAGCCATACAACGGGAAGAAATAGTCCAATTCTGTTTACATCCAAAAGTATCATAACAAGAGCCACCGCGACCAACATGTAGGGGCAGTCTTGATCTCTGGTCCTGCATCACGGTGACAATAATAAAGGGGAAATCAGCAAAGGCCAGACGAGCCCAAAAGACAGTTTACCAACATCAACATGCCTTTGTCTCAAGCACTACAACACTTGTTGAAGATGAATATGATTACGTTGATAGGACCTCATCCAAACCCCAAAACTTCTTCTCCTAATTACAATCCTGATGCAATATGTGCATATCATTCTGAAAGTCCTGGGCATGATACTAACGATTGTTGGGTGCTAAAATACAAGATTCAAAACATGATTGCGCCAAGGAGACCGAGTTCGACCCTGCAGAGACTCCCAACGTGATCACCACTCCCATGCCAAATCATTGAGTGTTCCAGTTCATTTTGAATTTTCAATTGTAATCTCTTTGTTATTCAAACACTTATCTATTAACATTAAACTCGGTTTCATTAATGCATCGCATATGTTTGCCTTGAATTTATCCATTTGTTTTCATTATATTTAAACTGTGCTATCTTTAATCCTTTTATAATATTCAACTCTTGCTAAAGTTACAAGCCGTTAGAGGGAGGATGACGAAAAGAATTCCATAATCTCATACAGTATGCTTTTGAATAGACCTTGCTGACGATGTACAAGCGTTTCTTTCAATTCCTAAACACTGAAGTTATAAGGAGGATAATCCATAGTCAACCCCTTTGAGCCTAAGAAGTAGGAGTTTTCTTTTTCACACAAATTGAAACCTTTAATCAAAACTTGGGGCAAGGTAGTTTCTCAGTTAATTTAAACGCGTGTTCAGTCGTAAGCTTTCACTTTGTATACAACGAATAACATCAAAAAACATTCTCCTGGAATCAAAAGACAAAGATGGTTCCCTACCAAATAGGAGGTCATTATCTCTTAAAAGAAAATTCCACTAAGTTAAAACCTACAAAGGAGACTTAAGAAAAAAACTGGAGCATCCCGCTAACTGTAATCTCAAAAACAAGAATAGTCAGGCAAAATCAGGGGTAATAAATCAAAAGAGGTCACTACAAATCCTAAACAACATGGAAAATATGGAAAAAATGACTACCTTCCAACAAACTTAAATTGTCTGAACCATCACCAAAACGTCATTCCAGACTCAATTAGAGTTCAAACGCACAATTAACTGAGTTTAGGACTGAAGAACATCACGAAGAACGGGCGGGTACAAATACACTTTGAGCCTTATCCTTTGTTTCTTAAAACATGAACCAAACCATGATACAACCTTTCAAAGTCCTAATTGAAGCATGGGTTAGTTCGAAAGCATATTGTTACAAAAGGTATCCTGACTCCTGTAAGGCTTACTCTAAATCTTGATTTGAATTCATATACTTGCAAAATTCTTTTATCTGCTAAAACGCATTTTCAAAAACTTCAAGACAAGCATAAACTTTGCATTATTTAAATACTGATGTTTGCATATACCTATTTGTTTGAAAACAGAGAAATTCACATAGCGAATATCCAACGAACGAAAATTCTCTCAAGAAACAAAGTCACTTCAAATGGGAAGACACTTCCAATGATAAATCTCCCATAATCGAGGGGGTAGAACATGTCATTGTCCAACTCATTATTGGCAGTTAAGTCAAAATTCCAAGAAATCTCTCATAAAGTCCAAAAATAGCCAGGGGCAGGTCTTTATCTGAATCACTTGGGGCATTGAACATGAATTCCATTAAAGGGTCATGTACAAATAAGCAAACATTTTCTGGCAGTGTTACAATGGACATTGACAAATCCATACAAAGTCCCTTTCATAGGGTGATCCCCAGTGAAGTTGTCGGAGCCACCACTACAAGGCTATCCCCGACAAGTGAAAAAGCATCTTTAAACAAAAGTGGGGCATGCTCCAGCCAATGAAATAATCAAACTCACCAGCGGATAGAGGAGTTTGATCTTCTCCCAATGAATGCCCACATCATGCCAGTTCCAAAATGGACGGAAATTGTCGTTAGTTTCTCATCTTCTAGACACAATGCAGATACAATCTAAGTAAAAATTTATTCTGACATTCATTCCAGGCTCTCCTACAGATACAGTTCAAATATGATCCAGATATGGATGTCATTCTGATACCCGTTCAATATCTTCTCAAATACAATCAAGGCTTGGATTCATTCTGACGTTCCCCAGCTGATTTATTCTTAACCTTGCAGAGTTTTCTCAAGCCAAATCCAATATTCCCCAAGGGAGTTCTCCTCAACAAAACAGGAATCCCTAGCGGTAACACCCTAAACAAAGTTTGAAGACACGCATACTCTTCAACAATAGTCCTGGATTTAATGACTCCCCAACACTTGTCAAGGATTTATTTTCCGAGGCAAAGATACATTTCAACAATACTTCACATTCATACATCATATAACATACATGATATATGCATACAGCACAACCTCATTTTTTAGAACATCATTACATAATGCATTTCATACATCATGATATTGCATTCAGCTAACCCTTTACCTTTTCAGGAAAGATCAATTGACTGATAATTATCATCAACAATTTTCAAGAGGTCCAAGATTAGTTCCTAAAAAAAGACAGAGCAACTATCTACACGACCATACAAAGCAATCTTACACGTATTCCTTCTCATAAAATCCAGATGTAGTTGTACACGGGTTCATCCTAAAACAATCTTACACGAGTTCTTCTCATATTTCCAGATGCGACTTCACACGGGTTCATCATGAAAGAAATCTTACACGGGTTCCTTCTAATTTCTAGATACAGCTTCACACGGGTTCATCATGAAAGAAATCTTACACTGGTTCCTTCTAATTTCCATATGCAGCTTCACACGGGTTCATCATGAAAATAATCTTACAGTGTGATACGGTGGCAGAACCGACTGTTAATACTAGTTTGCATTTTGTATTCGCAAATGTTACGATAAGCAAGAGTCTCCACCGACTTTTCTTTTATCCAAAAAGGAAAAGGGTGAAAAAAACAAAAAAGACCTTTCAAGAATTTTCTGAGTAAGGGGGATAGATTATGGAAAGGGAAGGTGTTAGCACTCTTTCCATCCGTAGTTATCTACGGGCTCTTAGATGCTAGCTCATGTTTTGAAAATGGCTTGTGCTTTATGTGTTTTGAAAATTGTTTTGAAAATGCCTTACTACGGCTATTAGATTTGTGATAACTCTTGTATCAGTCCTCAAGAGTGTTGACAAGGCGAATGTTTTCGAAAGTGTTTTGAAATTTTTTTGTGTAGGTGCAAAAAGTTGTTTTGAGCAAGCTTCTAAGAACTTATCTACTAATACTCGAAAAGGTCGTTCTTTTCTCCTTATCCTTTAGACAGTGCTATCCTACTATTAGTGAGTAGGTAGCGCTATCGTTGGATGTATGAGGGACAGGCGCGGGTCATCGTTATGGTCATAGAAGGCAACATATAGGAATATCTTAGCAGTTCGAAGGGACTGTCATCATATATTCGTAGGAAACATTGAGGGACAAGATCATTTCTCGTAGGCAACTCGAGGGACGTTAAGGGACTATGATCTTTATGATGACTTTTACATTTAGGGTCTTTTGCTAAGATATCCCTACGTTCGAGGGACATGACCATTGTTTTCCGAGGCAACCAAGTGGAGAGTACCCTAGGGGTGCAAGTGTGCAATAACGTGTTTTTCAGTTATATTTATCTTGCAATTAGGGTTTTCTATCGTACATTTTTATCTTTCCATACAATCCTATTAATCTAAGCATTGCATAAAATATAGTAGCAAAAGGTAAAGGCGGAAATGTAAACCTAAGATATTACAGAGCTTTTGGGCAGTTACATAATAGTGAAGAGTGCGGAAAAGAAATCCTAAAACTATTACATCCCGGAAGCAATTACATGATAATGATGAAAAAAACGGGAAAAATAAAGCTACGCTATTACAGTTGAATGCGCCATATTCACTTTATCTAGGAAAATAAAAATAAGATGAAAATAGCAAAGAAAATGTTTTTGTGATTTTTTATGAAAAAAATGATTTATGATAATTAATTAAATAAACATAAAAAACCTAATTAATTTTAATTAAAAAAAGGTTAATAAAAAAACCTAAAACCTAATTAATTTTAATTAATAAAAAATGTTAATTTTGAAAATGTTAATTAAAATACCTAAATACTAATTAGTTCAAATTAAAAAAAGGTTAATTTTGAAAGAAAAAAAATGTTAATTAAAAAATAACCTAAAAAACTAATTAATTTTAATTAATAAAAAGTTAATTTTGAAAAAAAGGTTTATGTGTAATGATTAATAAGAAAGAATTAAGTTTGCCAAAAAATAGATAGGGGAAGAAACATAAATGAAAAATAGGGTTAGAAAATAAAAATAATGCAAATGTCAGGGGTGGTTGTTGAACCAAAAATTAATTTAAAACCTAAAATTAAATTAAAAAATCTAAAATTAATTATTCAAATTTATTAAAAAAAATCAAAGGTTTGTGAAAAATATTAGGTTTTATGAAAAAAGTTTTAAACAGATAGATGGTTGTCTTTACCTTCTCAAGATATTTGTCTTGTCATACATTGGTGGTTGTTATGATTCAGCCTCAGTGTTTTGTAATAAACCTGCATGGGACCATAATGGTCAAACCTGTAGTGTTGAATCTCATAGGCACATTAAACAAATTAGTATATCATGAAATACAAAGAAAATAAATATATGAAATTTTATAATATTAAAACCGATATGGCATGTATGGGTGCTTTTACATCCTTTTGATCATGGAGATCAAACCAGCCTTACCCTACTTGGAGAAGTAGTAAGATAGGGGTTTGTTTGTAGTGAGATGGGGTTTGTAACAAGGATTTCAAGATTTTTAGAGTTCTTGAAAGAATTTTATATTTTGATAGGGTTGTGGCAATGGTTTTTTTTCCGTCCCTGTTTGTGTGAAAATAATGTGATTATATAATGGAAATTAGAGCAAAGATATGGGATTCGAATGTGTAATTGGGCCTCCAATAACCATAAGCAGTAGTGCAGATTTTTATTCACTTGAGTCCGTCATGTTCCAGGCTAAATCTCAGGGGCTTAATTGTAATTTTTGAAGTTGAAATGTGAAAACAAAATGTATCCAACATCGAGAACTAACTCCTGTCCGAAAATAAGCTCAATCGGATAAACAGTGAATTAGTTATGAATTTTTGAAGTTTCACCTCAGACCAACTTATTTTGGGCTCTAGTGTCAACTCTGTCACGTTGTTCAATAAAAAAATGGTATTGATCAGAGAAGAATCTAATCTCAATTTTGGAATAAAAGTTGTATATCTGAGTCAGTGACCTTGGGTAAAAAGATGGGCCCGATCCGATAAAAATTGACCGAGTTATGAATTTTCGAAGTTTCGACCCAGATGAAATAATATTCAGCATTCAGGATTTTCGGCGCATCACGCGCACTCTGAACAAAAAACGAAGGTCTTTTGGATACCGTTTGAACTCGATACCTCTTGTGAAAACATAGACAACTCAATTTTTGAAATTTTGGCTCTGGAACCAGCTCGACACGATGAAAATCGACCAAGTTATGATTTTCTGAACATGATGCAAATAAACTTCTGTCACAAATTTTCTGTATGAAAATACTTGATAAATCCTCATTTTTGAAGACATTCTGATTGAAATTGGCTTCCATCCGTGAGAGATGAAAAAGTAGATGACGTCAAGACAAAATTTTGGCCACCCGAACGGGTTCAAAACATGCCACGATCTTCAAGTTATGAATTTTTTAGTGCGTAAAAACTGCACTTTCAGCACACTTTTTCACCATATTTCTTCAAGAAAACTCACACATTCGGAGACCTTCTTTAAAGAATTAACTCTTGAGCCGAACCTGAATTTTTGATTATGTTATCAGAGATATCTTGGCGAAAGAACACCTGAATATGAAGCGCCGGGTTAGACTTGTGAATCTTTGAACCCCGAATCGTTGCAAAACGGTGAACTGATCTTCGACACGGAAAATTCTATGAGAACATCCATTGGAGAAATAAATGTCACTTGTAACCTGACAAAGCTTGATAAATATACCTTTATTCCAGAACCATAAAACCAATAACACGCGTGTATGAAAAAAGGGTAAATTTTGGGGTACAACAGCTGCCCCTGTTCAATCTTCTTAAACTTGAAGATTTAGATTGGCTTCTCTGCCTTTCGTGATCTGAAGGTGGAAGATGATTGAACACTAGAGTACCCTGAAATTTGCACTCGTCTATAATGATGCTTGACTATATAGATAATGTCGGGAATTGTCTTATAGATGCCATTTGGAGAAGATGACTGAAAGTCGTCAGAGATGGGCTTAAAGACGCTATCTTGAGAATGTGATGGAGAGTCGTCGGTGATGGGCTTAAAGATGTCATCTAGAATAATGATGATTTCGTGAGATATTCCTTCGTGGGAATTCTTGTTCCTATTGTTAGGGAGGAATTCGCTGAGGAATATTGGTCTCTGTCTTAGAACATAGAGTTTTAGGAGCTTCAGTTGTCCGTTACTCTACTGGGGAGTCATCACTTAATTGAAGAGATGAGAGTGAACTGCTATCTGGTTAGAATCCAGGCTTCACAACGACTTACTGGGGAAATGTGAAATCGATCGTATCTGGTCAGGTCCAGGTTTTACAGTATCGTAAACTGTTTTCCGGAGATAAAAGATAAGGAACTTGTATAGGGCTTTCTCGGGATAAGTCCATGCAAAACTGTGTCAAGTAATTCATGAAAAGGAGCCTGGATAGTAGGGCTATAAGAAGGAACCTGGGTAATAGGGTTACTTCAAAATAAAAGCCTGGATAGTGGGGTTACTTCGAAATAAAAGCCTGGATAGTAGGGCTATGAGAAGGAACCTGGATAGTAGGGTTACTTCGAAATGAAAGCCTGGATAGTAGGGCTATGAGAAGGAACTTGGATAGTAGGGTTACTTCGAAATGAAAGCCTAGATAGTAGGGCTATGAGAAGGAAACTGGATAGTAGGGTTACTTTGAAATGAAAGCCTGGATAGTAGGGCTATGAGAAGGAACCTGGATAATAGGGTTACTTCGAAATGAAAGCCTGGATAGTAGGGCTATGAGAAGGAACCTAGGTAGTAGGGTTACTTCGAAATAAAATCCTAGATACTAGGGCTATAAGAAGGAACTTGGATAGTAGGGTTACTTCGAAATGAAAGTCTGGATAGTAGGGCTATGTGAAGGAACCTAGATAGTAGAGTTACTTTGAAATGAAAGCCTGGATATTATGGCTATGAGAAGGAACCTGGATAGTAGGGTTACTTCGAAATGAAATCCTGGATAGTAGGGCTATGAGAAGGAACCTGGATAGTAGGGTTACTTCTAAATGAAAGTCTGGATAGTAGGGCTTATGGGAAGGAACCTGGGTTGTAGGATTGCTTCGAAATGAAAGCCTGGATAGTAGGGATACCTAAAGATGAAAGCCTGGATAGTAGGGCTTATAGGAAGGAACCTGTATAGTATGGTTACTTCAAAATGAAAGCATGGATAGTAGGTCTTATGGGAAGGAACCTGGGTCGTAGGGTTACTTCAAGATGAAAGCCTGGATAGTAGGACTTATCGGAAGGAACCTGGATAGTAGGGTTACTTCAAAATGAAAGCCTGATAGTAGGGCTTATGGGAAGGAACTTGGGTCATAGGGTTACTTCGTGGGGAGTTTGGATGAAACTGCATCTGAACCGAGAAGGAACCTAGGTAAGGTTGCTTCGTGAGGAGTTTGGGTAAAACTCCATCTGAACCGAGAAGGAACCTAGGTAAGGTTGCTTCGTGGGGAGTTTGGGTAAAACTTCATCTGAATCGAGAAGGAACTTAGGTAAGGTTGCTTCGGGATAAGTCTGTGTAGAGCTTTAGGAGGAACCTGGGTAAGTTTACTTCGGGATGAGTTCGTGTGAAACTTTATTTGGAAATGTATGAGAAGGGACCCGTGTAAGATTTTTTCAGGATAAACCCCTGTGAAGCTATATTTAGGAGAAACCCGTGTAAGATTGCTTCGTGACAAACCCGTGTAAAGCTGCATCTGGTCGCGCAGATAATTACTCTGTTTAGTTTCAGGAGATAATCTTGGACCTTCTGGAAATTATTGATGATAACCATCTTTCTTGAAAAGGTACATGATTAATTATATGTGATGCATGAAATGAATTGTATGATGATATTCTCAGAATAAATGAGATTACACTGTATGCGATATGTATGCGCATGTCATGATGTATGAACATGAAATGTTATTGTGACACGTCCGAGTCTGGGAAAATAAATCCCTGACTGTTGTTGGAGAGTACTGGAAATTGAATTCCTGACCATCGTAAAAAAAGTGGTTCTTCTACTCCCTGTTGGGGATGGTGAACGGAGATGACTATGCTGGAGATTTGCTCCTTGTTTACAACTACTCTGTCGGGGGAGAGATTCTGCTTGAGAATAACTCTGCGGGAGCATAACTCAATTGGAGGATGAACTTCCGTAGCTGAAGGGATAAACTCTTTTGGGGATCAAGATTCTGTATTTAGAGAAATAAACTCTGCTCAGGATAAAACTTTATGACCCACTTGCGATTATGAAATTCGGCCTGGGAATATAGATGTCAGTTTTGTGAAGGAACCTGGCTGGGGATAGTAACTCCTGTCTGGGGAAGCCGATGTCAAATATTTAATTGCCTCTACTCTGTGGGGAGTGTAGATGTCACGGGGATACATGCTGAGGATACGACAATGACTTTGCATCAGGACTTTTCGGCCCTTGTACTTACTAGAGAAAGTACCTGCAAAGGCTTTGTGGATAGCTTGAGTGTTATCCCAACTCATGAGGTGCTTGGTAACTTCCGGTCAGAATGATAAGTCTTCGGGACATGGTCGTACACCTTAATCCCCAACTTTTTCCTGGACTGCCTTTTCATATTTTCAGTCCACCGGGATACCCTTTTTTGCCCAAGCTGCCTTTTCAGGTTTTCGACTTGCCGGGTATACAATTTTTTTTTGTTTTTATCCCTAATCTTTGCTCGAACTTTTTTGGTTCGCCGGGATGCCCTTATTTTTGCCTAGGTCAGTCAACCTAGCAGGTCTTTTTCATGCGTAGTATCTTCTGACCATGTCCAGGTTCTCAGGATGTGGGGAGTTGTCACCGTCCATAGTGTTGTGTTGTAGTATTGTCCAAAATGTTTTCTTGATGGCACATGATTCATTGTTGGAATGCGTGTGTAATTCCCCAAGTGATTCAGATGGAGATCTGCCACTGGCTACTTGGCATCTTTGAGAGATTCCCTTAATCTTGACTTGACTGCCCCAGATCAGCTGGACATCATGCTATGCCCCTTGATTATGAAAGGCCTACCAATGGAATGTCTTTCCGTCCGAGGTGATTCTGTTCATTGAGAAAATATTTGTTCACTGAATATCCGTCGTGCGAATTTCTCTACTGTTGAACAGATAGTCATATGCAAACAATGGTATTTTAAGAATGCAAAGCTTATGTCTGTCTTGAAGTTTGAAATTCATTTTTTAGTAAAACAAACAAATTTTGTAAAAGTGTGATATCAACTCGGGATTTATAGTGAACCCTACAGGAGTCAGGATACCTTTTATAACAATATGCTTTCGAACTAACCCATGCTTCAGCTAGGACTTTTAAGGGTTATAACGTGGCCTGGTTCACGGTTTAAGAAACAAAGGATAAAGGCTCAAAATTTATTTGTACCCAGCCGTTCTTCGTGATGTTCTTCAGTCCTATGCTCAGCTAATTGCGCGTTTAGAATCCCAGTTGGGTCCTGAAGTACTGTCCTTGAGGTTCCGATAATGGTTTGGATACTGAAAGTTTGTTTGGAAGAGGCAGTCATTTTGTATTATTTTTTTGTCGAGGATTGGTGGGACCTCTTTTTTTTTTATATTTTATTATCCCTATCTTTTGCCTGAACTGTTTCTTTTTGTGATTACAGTCAGCGGGATGCCCTAGTTTTTCTTAAGTCTCCTCCATAGGTTTTGACTTAGTGGGCTTTCATTTTGAGAGATAATGACTACCTGTTATTAATGACTATGCGGAACCATCACCGTCTTTTCATTTGGAAGGACGTCTTTGATGCCATTCATTATGTATGAAGTAGAATATTGCGACTGAATGCGCATCTGAATTAACTGAGAAACTACCCTACCCCAGGTTATGATCAAGGGTTTTAATTTGTGTGAAAAGAAAACTCCTACTTCTTAGGCTCAAAGGGGTTGACTAAGGATTATCTTCCTTGTAACTCCGCTGTTTGGGATTTGAAACAACGCTTGTACATCGTCAGTGGGGTCTGTTCAAAAGCATACTATAGAGATTGTGGTATCATTTTCATCATCCTCCCTCTAAAGGCTTACATCTTTTAATCAAGAGTCGAATATCACAAAAAGGAAGTAAGAACGCAGTTTTGAAATAGTGAATATGAATGAATTGATTCAAGACAAACATACGCGATGCATTTATGAAATAACAAGGTTTGATATGAATAAATGTTCGAACAAATCAAAAGAAAATTACAAATTGAAAATTCTAGTGAGCAAAGGCCTCTTCGTCTGATCTCTTCACTTCAGATGACGTGCCTTTGAAGGATGGCAGAAGTACTTAGCCTGACCATCTTGTGTAAACTCCAACACTCCTTCATCAATCAAGTTTTGAATTTTATATTTCAACATCCAACAATCATCAGTATCATGCCCCGGACTATTGGAGTGATATGCACACCTTGCATCAGGATTGTAGTTAGGCGAAGAAGTCTTGGGATTCGGATGAGGCCTTATTAACGTAACCAGATTCATCATCAACATGTATTGTAAAGCTTGAGAAAGCGGCATGTTGAGTTTGGTAAACTGCCTCTTGGGTGTATCTGGCTTACTCTGATTAACCTGTTGTTTTTTGGCGAGGTTGTTGTTGGACCCGTGAGGTAGTAGCAATTTAGAAAGGTCCACTCTTCACCAAACCAAACTCTTGTCTTCTTGGAGGTCGATCAATGACTTGGTCCCCAGCCTCGACTGCTTGCTTTATACGGTTGTATCCATCTTGATAAAGTTTATTGATAATGGTTTTCATCTCTTCTTGTCCCCGGGCTAGGCCTTGGATAAGAGTCATCTGCCCCAGCATCTGGGTTCTCATTGCTTCAACCTCAGCTTGCAGTTGTTCCAATCGTTCATCCTTATTGTCTTCAGGATATTTCTTGGCCAGGTTCCCAACAAGGAGTGCTTTCAACTCTTCCTGCCCCTTGTATAGGTTTAGGAACATTTCCATGAACTGAGCCTCTTGTATTTGGAGATCTCTGTTGTCTTGTATGAGAGCCATTGCTGAAATAAACAGCGAGAACATGAGAGACCTACTTTGAAACTTGTTTATGCAATGATATGTATGATATATGTATGCAATGTTTTCAAGGATCTTGCGGGGTAAATAAGAAAATTTCAGAAGTTGAGATTTATAGCTTTGATTGAAAGACTTCGTATCGTCGAATGTCCTTCTACGAGAGTCAAGCTCACCATATCAAGTGGGTCATAGCCCCTGACTCAAGTTATCGTGTTTTGATCTTTTGACGACATTGGCTAGAGGAAAATAAATCCCCTTGCCCCTTGTTAGACGCCTGGTTCATCATAACTTGCATCACAAGCCCTCGAGATCCTTGAAATGGTCAAGGAAATGCTATGGTATGATGCTATGATGTGTATGTTATGCGTTTAAGCAAAAGTGTGAGGTGATGTAAGCAAGTAAACCCTGCAAGATATCCAAGTTATTGAACAATGACTGTAAACAAAACCTGCAAGGAACTCATGTTGTCAGATAATAAAACCCTGCAAGTAGTTCAAGTTGAAAGCACACAAGTAACACAAACAGCCATAGGTTTAGGCTTGCATGGGTTTTAAGGTAGTACCCTCTTGAAGTTGGATTGGTTCAACCTGTCCTATAAATAGTAACCAGGTTCTAAGGGATCTCAATATCACTGATCTTTCACCCAGCTTCGTTCAATAGGCGATTGACTCGCAACCAAACAAAACTCAAGAGTCAAACCTCAATGAGTGTAGAATCAAGCATCTGTCGACCTTGGGAATACACCAAAGTCGGCCATCTCGCTACATCCTACTGGCCAAGTTATGCAATTAAAGGTTCTAAGGTCAGTTGATGCTTCACGACACCATGCGGCGGCCCTGTACTCTCCCTGATTGACTCAAGGGTTACCGGTACCAACCAAAGTGCCACATCAACATAACTATTGCTTCAACCGTGTCGGTATACCCTGCATAAATCCCTCACAGTTTATTTCTACATACCTAAAAGATGTTCCCTGATCCGGGTGTAGGATCTTCAATAATACCCAAACAAAACCCTTGAATATAAAGCAGGAAAAACAAATAAGAAAGCAATTTTAAAAGTGACCTAGATCCTAAGGTATACCTCACTTATTTATACTCTCCAGCAGAGTCGCCAGTTCTGTGATACGGTGGCAGAACCGACTGTTAATACTGGTTTGCATTTTGTATTTGCGAATGTTACGGTAAGCAAGAGTTGCCACTGGCTTTTCTTTTATCCAACAAGGAAAAGGGTGAAAAGAACAAAAAAAAGACCTTTCGAGAGTTTTCTCAGTAAGGGGGATAGATTATGGAAAGGAAAGGTGTTAGCACCCTTTCCATCCGTAGTTATCTATGGGCTCTTAGATGCTAGCTCATGTTTTGAAAATGGCTTATGCTTTATTTGTTTTGAAAATTGTTTTGAAAATGCCTAAGTGCGGTGATTCGCTTTGTGATAACTCTTGTATCAGTTCTCAAGAGTGTTGACAAGGCGAATGTTTTTTAAAGTGTTTTGAAATGTTTTCGTGTAGGTGCAAAAAGTTGTTTTGACCAAACATCTAAGAACTTATCTACTTATACTCGAAAAAGGTCGTTCTTTTCTCCTTATCCTTTAGACAGTGTTATCCTACTATTAGTGTGTAGGTAGCCCTTGTTGTACCCCAAATTTTGACTTAAGATACCATCTCCCATCTGCATCATTACATTGCAAGCGTTTTGATCTTTTGATTTTTAAAAATTCATAACTTTTTCAGGTCGAGAGCTGTTTATTTTTGAACGCTAAATTTATTAACTGATCAAGACTTAAATGATGTTTATTAATTATTTATCATCTTAAATTTAAATAATTGGAATTTATTTTCAGTTATTATATAATTCAAAGATCTATAAATAATAAAATAAATATTTGAAAAGAGGCATATTAATCGTTCAGACAGTGTTTATTTATTATTTATTATCTTAAATTTAAATAATTGGAATTTATTTTCAGTTATTACATAATTTAAAGATTATGAATAATATAATAAATATTTGAAAAGAAGTTCATTAATTGGTCAATAATGATTATTTAATTTAGAAAATTCTATTTAGAAAAGAAGTTAAATAATTGAAATTCTATTTTTAATTATTATAATTTAGAAAATTATGAATAACGAATTAAATAATTGAAATTATTAATTGATCAATGATGTTTATTTATGCGTTTATTATTCTGAATTTAAGTGATTGAAATTGATTTTCAATTATTATACAATTTAAAGAATTATAAACGATAAATAAATAATTGGAAAGAAAAGAATTGACTGGGAAATAATAGAATTTTATTTCACTTTATTCTACTTTATTACAATTGTTATTTAAATATTGTATTATTTACAAAATATTTATAATAACCAATTACATAAAAGTTTAAAGTAAAATAGAACTATTTTTCTAAGATTCTAATTCTAATCTTCTATCCAATGCTTTTGTCTGCTCATTTAATTTTACCTGCAAAAACAATTAAAAGAAAAAGTCAGAATTGAATAAATAATTAAAAGCAGAAAATTATTTATTACTGTTCATCATTAAAAGCAAACGGCTGGAATCAGTTTACCCTTTTTTGCAAATCACGGGATTTCTCCCGGTTCACAAAAAAGGGAGGAATTTTTATTTTCATAAATGAATGCACAATTTAAAACATGCACAAATTCATTTCTATTTTTTCAAAACTGCATAATTAAAAATTAATTGCATTTTTTCAAATTCCACAGCATATTTCAGAATTAACATCATATGCATAATACAACAGCACATGCATTTCAATTCCAAGCAAAAGCCAACGTAAACCTATGCCATGCACATAGGAAGAGTCCAAATACAATAGGCTCCCACTGTGCCATTGTAAGTCAAAAAGAAATATGCAGTTCAAAACCATTTTGCAAGCATAATATATTTCCTATTTCATCATTTTCCAGCATGTTTGCAATTTCAGAACAGTAAGTACACATCATTTTTATGCATCAAATGTACTTAAGAGAGAGAAGAGAGATAGAAAGATGGTTTTACGGGTTTTGGTTTAGGCAGAAGGAGTTATAAAATAAAGCTACAACAGTAACTCAGTAGAAAGAAGGAGCATAAGAAAGGAATAAAAACAAAACTGCTGTAACAGTAATATGCAGAAGGCCAAGGATATAGTAAATAATTCAAAAACCTGTGGCATAGAGGAGATGCCAAACAATTGTATAACATAACATAAACCCCTTCAAAGGAAGAGAACTGATAACCTGCAAGCCTTCCACGTTCAAAACTGAAAAACAAAGAAGCAAAAAAACCTTTGTTCTCCAAGTCTAAAACAAAAACCAATAGAGTATACTGTCATAATGCAAAACCTGCATATAACCATTTCAAAACCTGCATAGAACCATTTTTTTCAAGAACCTACTGTCAAACAATACCAAACCTGTACCATCAACATAACCATTACCAAACACCATAACCACTGTCTAAACCATCAAACCTTCATGGTCTAAAACCAGTAAGAACCTGCATAAACCATTCCTACTGTCTAAACCAAAACCATATGGCCTAAACAATGGAACCTGCATACACCATTCAAAACCATCAACATAACCAACAAACGCCATAACCATTTTTCCAAACTATTATACCATAGCCTACTGCAAAAACCAGTAAAACGATAACCATTTCAAAAACCATAAGACCTGCTGTCCAACAAACGCCATCACCATTTCAAAACTAACATATAGAAAGGACCATAAAAACTGTCAAAACCATGGCCTAAACTAATTTCCAAACCCAAGCATACGAAGACCTCAGATACATCCTCATTGGCCAAAAGAAAAAGCATACAGTAACAAGGTGAGAAAGAAGAAGAGACAAAGCGTCAATATCATCAAGCTAGTCAAAAATCATTTTTCAACATAGCATTCAAATATTCAAGGCACCAAAAACCTCAGCATACAGTAGCAAGGTCAAGTTCAAGGCAATGAAGCATTAACAAAAGCGTACAGAATCACAGTGAAGAAGAAGATAGGAAAAGTTTTCAAGGCAACCAAGCATCAAATACACGGAAATAGAAGAAGAGAAGAAAGATAAATACAGAGTACCGGCAACTAAAGCAAGCCCAACGTTAACTTCCTTGTCCCGGCCTCCTACGCACTCAACCCTTCCTCCTCCTTTCTCCAAGTAGCTTTTCCACCCTCTTTTCCTTTCATAATATCTTAATAATCATGTAAAAACACGAAATTAGAATCAGAAATAGGCATAAATCAACACATGTAAAATTTGTAACAAACCCTAAAACGAATGGGAAATTGATCGTACCGTGAATCCATCACCGTTTGCTTTGCTGGAAGGAAGAGGTAGTTGTGGAGTACCGGTGGTCGTTGGGACAAAGGAGAACTCAGAGAAGCAGAACGTAAACGAAGAAGACGATGCAAGAAGCTTGGGCACCGCTCTGTCAAAGCCAAAAACCCTAATCCCAATTACCAAACATTGTTAACCCTAAAAAACAAAATTATGAAACATAGTTGGACCCAACCGGTTCTGCCTAAGCCCAAACGGACCTCTTTGTGCACCCCCCTGTTTTAGTTTTGATTAGGCCCCTTAGACACCTTTGGCCCATATTTGTTTGTTCTTCTAGCCTTTTTTTAATACACTCTTTTCTATTCATTTCTTTTTTAGTTTTTTTTTAGAAATATTACTAACTTAGTTTAAAATTAGTTGGTAACTTAGTCAAATAATTTAATTAAAACATTTTAATTATTTTTACCTTTTGTTTATTAAATTTAATTTTAGGTTTATTTGGTAATTTTAAATATCCCTTTTTTAATTAGGTTTAAGTTAGTTTTTTTAAGTATTCATTTAGTTTGTTTATTTAATAATTACTAAATATAATAATGCCTTATATAGAACTCTAAAAAATATATAAAAAAATAGAAAGTCTTAAAACTTAAAAAATATTTTTGTTTTCCTTGATTAATTCTCATTTTCTTTTATCCATATTAAAAATGCGTAAAAAATGAAAACTATTAAAAACATTTTCTCTTCATTAATATTAAACAAAAATCACAAAAATGCACGTTCACACACTTAGTCTTTTATTTAATTGTTATATATCCTTATCCGCATAATTTTTCTGTTTAATCATTTCATATTCACATGATTATTCTGTTTACGTTTAAATCCAAGGGAAAAACGATTAAATTTGTTGACTTCATGTCCTCAAGTCTAATCGCGCGAACATTCGCATTTCATTAAAACTTAGGATAATTTTTCCTTAAATATTCAATCTTTTCAAAACTTATACCCTTTAAGCAAAAACTTCGACATTAGGTCGTCACATCTTCAAAACCCGTCCGTACCCCTTTTTCGGCCAAAACAATTTATTTTCTTCAATCAAACAAACAATTTTAATAAACAGATATTTCAAAAGGTTCCTATAGAGTACTATAGATACATTGGGTGCTAATACATTCCCATTGTATAACCAACCCCCGAACCATAGATCTCTTTTCAAAAACGCCTTGTATTTTTATTACTTTTAAAAAGTATTATTTACATTGCATATTTAGGGTTTTGTTTCGCTCTCTTCCCTTTTCCCTTGGAAATAATAAAGCGCGGTGGCGACTCTTGCTTTTGTGAAACGAATTAATCAATAATTCGATCTCCGATTTACCCCGCTACATTTTTTATCACTACAGAATTGGCGACTCTGCTGGGGAAAGATTGACCTCTTGCTGGTCCATCCCTAAGTGGGTTAAGCCTAATTTGTCTTATCTGTTTATTATTATTTGATTTGCTTGATTATGTGTTAAAATTGGGGTGTTTGGGTTTTTTGCAAAGGACGAATCCTATACCCGGATTAAGTAACACTTAAGGAATAGGACGGGCGGTACAGTCATGTTAACTTTGAGGGAGTAATCCCGAAGAAGGAGGCATGAGATCTTCCACTCAATGGAAGGCCCTCTTGAACTTAATATTTGTTTACCGAGTAATCAGGAAGACATCATTATTTTCGACCTAGGAGCCCGAGAAGTTGAGGACCGTAGAACCCTAACCCCTTTTGGCCTTTTTAGGTGTAGTGCGGAGACTATAACGGAGTAATTCGGAAGTAGTTGTTACGCGATGCTACGCTCGGACGAATTTATCTTGAGAATATTGCTAATTATTGAGTAATCAAGACGTTGGTAATATCCGAAGGAGGAATGTAGACTCTGGGAACTCTTAGAACATTGTCTTACAGGTGAGATTGAACCGTTAGTACATACCTTTGGGTGGGCTTTACCCTCGACTCCATGCTGAACGTTGAACCTTTGAACCCCATGTTTGTGAACTTGTGTGTGACTGTTGCATTATCATTCATCCATGCATTCATCAACATCTTGGTAAAAAACCTGTTTTTCAAGGAACTTCGGAATGATTTTTCCAGACACCTCAAGTATTATGGAATTTGGAAGGAGAAACACTCGAAGTTTTAGTTTTAAGGAGCCCGAGATTGAAGAATTGAAGAGTTTGATTCCGAAGATCGAGAACCCGACGGATTTTCAGAGAAAGTATGGGTCCATTATACCTCTCATGAAGCGCAAGATGAAGGAAGGCATACTCAATACGTTGGTTCAATTCTACGATCCTTTGTACCGATGTTTCACCTTTCCGGATTACCAGTTGATGCCCACCTTAGAAGAGTACTCCTACATACTTGGTTTGCCGATCACCGACCGTGTTCCTTTTTCTGGCTTAGAAGAGGAGCCCAAATCTCACGAGATAGCGACCATCACCAACTTGAAGAAGTCAGAGATAGAGGAGAACATGACTACGAAAGGGGGAATCCGAGGTTTGTCTGCGCAGTTTTTGTTGAGGAAAGCTCGTCATTTTGCTGAGATAAAAGATACTATTGCCTTTGAAGACGTCTTTGCTTTACTCTCCTATGGTCTATTCTTGTTCCCTAACGTTGATAAGTTTGTGGATATCAACGCCATCAGAATTTTCTTGATTGGAAATCCGGTCCCTACGCTGCTCAGAGATACCTACTACTCCATCCATCTTCGAAACTCTTATCAAGGAGGGATGATTATTTGTTGTGCACCGTTGCTGTATCAGTGGTACGTTTCTCATCTACCTGGGTCTGATGTTTTCTGGGATCTCGAGAAGGAACCGCGTTGGGCGCCAAAGATCATGGCTCTCACTCATTTCGACATTGATTGGTATAATCGAGTTTACTACGACGTGAAAATCATCGATAGCTGTGGTGCTTTCCCTAACATGCCTCTTCTCGGTACGAGAGGTGGAATTAAATATAACCCTGTTCTCGCGCACCGTCAGTTCGGGTACCCGATGAGAGATAAGCCAAACAACATCCATGTGAGTGGTTTCTTTCTACAGGAAGGACAAGATCATCAGGCAGCTAAGAGGGAGATCGAAGGAGCTTGGCGCCACATCCATAGGAAAGGGAGAGATATGTTAGGACATAGAGGTGCCGTTTCTTTGGAGCCTTACCTACAGTGGGTCCGTGCTAGGGCTTGTGCTCTCAAGATTCCCTATAAACTTGAGAAACCTTTATTCCCTACCGTTGCATCATCATCTGTTGTTATCCCTATCGCGAATATAGGAGAATACCAAGGAAATCTGGCTAGGATAAAGTCCGAGAGGGATGCTTGGAAAGAAAAGTACAATATGTCTGAATATGAGAATCGGGTCCTGGCTCGACAACTAAAAGAAAAGGAGGAGTTGTTGTTTATTCAAGACGGCTGGTTCATTGATCACGATGAGAAACTTCGTCAAAAGGATGCTTTACTGAAGAAGTATGCTAGTGAGAGGAAGAGAAAGAAGGAAGGTTCGTTAAGTGTGGCTCTTGTTCTTAACCCACAGAAGGAAATCATTGATCGACTGGTAGCTAAGAAGAAAGGGATGGAAGACTTTTATGAAGAGAAGATCAAGAAGCTCTGGTTACAGTTGGTGTTTGGTCCCTCATCTGGTGACTCTGAGTGATCTTTAGCTTTTAGTTTTATTTTATTAATGTCATTTTGTAAAACTATGTAAAAGGGCTTCATGTTCCAAAGTTGTAATTTACTGCTTTATTTTTGGACTTCATGCTCCAAAGTTGTAATTTATTGCTTTATTAAGGGTTTTAATGCTCCACAGTTGTAATTTATCGCTTTATTATGGATTTCATGTTTCGAAGATGTAATTTACTGCTTTTATTATTGGGTTGTTATCCCAAAGTTGTAATTTATTGTTTTGATATTCCAAGTTGTAAGTTGTAATTTACTGTTTTCAATTAATGGTTTGAGTTTTCGTTGTTCCAAATTCCTTTACCATTGATATGTGCAAAATTATCGAAGTTCCTTGAAAAACTATTAAAAGGAATCATCATTTGCATCGCACATCATGCATCATTCAGCATTTCACTTCACATGTTTTCTAGAGTCTTATCCTTGTTCTTTTTCCACTCTAAAAGGTTGTCAAGATGTCTCACCGATACGACACTCGAGCCAATCGTCAGAGGAAAATGGAAGATTTGGAACAGGAAAATCATGAGCTTCGTGGGGAGGTTGCTACCCTTCGTATCGAGATGGAAAAGTTAACTGCGTTAGTGGAAAGTTTGGTGGCTGTTCAGAATCAGCCATCGACTACAGCTATTGAGATTCAGACTTCAACTCTAGTGGTTTCCGAGATTGTCACCGTTCCAACCTCTGTGACTCAAATCAACTCTCCGCTTCAACATCAGATGCCGAAAGGTTTTCCGTGGGGAATGCCTTACAACTTTGTGCCAGAGGGGTATCAGCTTGCCGTACAACCTTTATTTCAACCTGCTTTGTCTCTTCCTCAGCCAGAGACAACTGCCATGCCGCCAGTAATTCCGTCTGTGACACCTTTTCCGCAACCGGTTATGACAACTGTCGCTCCTGTGGTCCACTCCGTGCCATACTTGAATGAACCTACTTATCCTGACGGGCCTGCTGAAAGTTTGGGTCTTTTTGATAGAATGGAAGAGTTTCAGGATCAGTTCCAAGAAATACAGAAAGAGCTTAGAGCGTTAAAGGGGAAGGATTTGTTTGGGAAGAACACGCATGACCTTTGTTTAGTTCCGAATGTCAAGATTCCAGCAAAATTCAAAGTACCAGACTTTGAAAGATATAAGGGTGATTCGTGTCCACGAAGTCATTTGACAATGTACGTCAGAAAGATGTCTATGTATTCCGATGATCATGACTTGTTGATTCATTATTTTCAAGATAGTTTAACGGGTGCTGCTCTAAAGTGGTATATGGGTTTAGACAGTATTCGGATCCGCAACTTCAACAATCTTAGCGAAGCTTTTGTCCACCAGTATAAGTATAACGTTGACATGGCACCGGACAGGGATCAACTCCGGGCGATGTCGCAAAGAGACCGAGAATCTTTTAAGGAGTACGCCCAGAGGTGGCGTGAAATTGCTGCTCAAATCTATCCACCTCTTGAGGAGAAAGAGATGACGAAGATATTTTTGAAGACTTTAGGTTCCTTTTACTATGAAAGAATGATAGCCAGCGCACCCAGTGACTTCACCGAAATGGTAAGCATGGGCATGCGGTTAGAGGAAGGGATTCGTGAAGGGCGTTTGGTTAAAGAAGGAAGTCCGTCAAGCAGTACTAAGAAGTTTGGAAGTGTTTTCCCGAAAAGAAAAGAGCAGGATGTCAGCGCTTTGTTCCCAGGTAGACCAAGGAGAGGTTACTCTCACGTTGCGGCAGTCACTCCGACTGTCCGCCCAGCTTTGATGACCCCAGCTCATCAAACCCCACCAACTCAACAACGGCCATTTTAGCAGCAGCCTCGACAACAGGCTTATCCATTCTACAATCAAAATCGTTCACCCAGAAAACCGCAGTTCGATGCCATTCCTATGACTTATACTGAATTGTTCCATGCTCTTATCAGAAAGAATCTCATAACGACAAAGCCTCCTCCTGTCGCACCGAACAGTACTTCTCCGTGGTACAAGGCGGATCAGTTTTGTGAATATCATCAAGGGTCGCCGGGGCACAACCTTGAGAACTGTTTTGCTTTGAAGGCGGACATGCAGAGGTTGATTAAGAATGGTATCTTGTCTTTCAAGGATGTTAATCCAAATGTTAGAGATAATCCTTTGCCTCGACATGGGGCATCATCAGTGAATATGGTGGAAGGTTGTCCGGGAAAGTTTCGAGTTTTTCAAGTTGAACACATAAGAGAGTCGTTGATCAGGTTACATCAGAGTTTGAGAACACTTGCCTTTGTTAGACATCAGCATGATTATGATGTTTGTGAATTTTGTTCAAGAGAGGTTGATTGTCCTATTGTGAAGGAGGATATTCAGAAGTTGCTAGACCAGAGAGTTATCACTATTACGTATGACAGAAATCCGGAGGATGAAGTGAATGTTATAATTCCACAATTCAATTTGCCTGAATCAGTAGAGATCGTTTACGACAGTCAGACTGCACCTATTGATCCTTTGATTATTTACCCACCTGGTCCTGTGCCTTACAACTCAGACCAAGTTGTACCGTATAAGTATAATGCCACAATGATTGAGAATGGGGTAGAAGTCCCTATACCAACAAGACCGTCTTTTGTTAACATTGCTGATGTGAGTAGAGTTACGAGAAGTGGGCGTGTTTTTACAGCAGTACCTTTGAAGAGACCAGAAGTTCAAGTCAGGAGACCCGTACCTGCAGAGGTTCCAGTGAGAAATGTTGAACCAAGGGTTGAGATAGGCCGATCCAGTGAACCTATCCCTCACCCTGAGGATGATGAGATTCTGAAGCTTATCAAGAGAAGTGAATATAAGATCGTGGACCAACTTTTGCAAACTCCTTCCAAGATTTCTTTGCTTGCTTTACTGAGAGATTCTGGTGCCCATAGAGAAGCTTTGATGAAGGTCTTGGATCAGGCGTTCGTGGATCATGATGTGACGGTTGACCAGTTTGATGGGATTGTGGGAAATATTACTTCGTGTAACAATCTTGGTTTCAGTGATGAAGAAATCCCGGAGGAGGGGAGGAACCATAATATGGCTTTGCATATCTCAGTAAGTTGCGGAAATGATACCTTATCAAGTGTGTTGGTGGATACAGGTTCGTCGTTGAATGTGATGCCCAAGACTACTTTATCTCGACTCTCATATCCAGGTGCTCCTATGAGACCTAGTGGGGTAATTGTTAAAGCGTTTGATGGTTCTAGGAAAACAGTCATTGGTGAAGTGGATCTTCCTATAGTAATTGGTCCCCATACTTTTCAAATCACTTTCCAAGTGATGGATATTCGTGCTGCCTACAGTTGCTTATTGGGTCGTCCCTGGATCTATGATGCAGGGGCAGTCACCTCCACGCTCCAACAGAGACTGAAGTTTGTGAGGCATGGGAAGCTAGTGATGATTGGGGGAGAGCAGGCTATGGTGGTAAGCCATTTATCATCATTCTCTTTTATTGATGCTGACGAGGATGTTGGAACCCAGTTCTAAGGTCTATCTGTTGCCAAGAATGCAGTGAAGAAGCAAGGGGCATCCATCTCTTCTTTTGAGGATGCGCGGCGAGTGGTGGAAAGTGGTTCGTCCGAAGGATGGGGCCAGGTGTTGACGTTGCCCGAGAACAAGTCTGGGGAAGGTCTTGGTTTTCATCCAGTGTCTGCAAGAGTCAAGAAGGAGGTGGTTGTTCGTCCGATTCAAGAGGTTTTTTGAAGTGCAGGGTTTATACATCCTGAGGTTGATGCTATCATAGATGACGATTCCGAGGAAGATTTGCCCGATTTTGTGATGCCTGGATTGGCTTGCCAAAACTGGATGGATGTTGATGTTCCTGTTGTTATGCACATTTCCGAGTAATGTTTTGTTTTGTTTTTCTTTGAAAAAATTCGCTCTGCCCAAGGCGAAGAGTATTTTATGTCGGGCTATGAAAAATAATTCCTTTTGCTCTGCCCAAGGCAAAAGAGAGATGTCTGGGCTTCTTGTTTCAAGTATTTCCCTTTAATGAATAAAAATGTTATTTTGTCCGCTACTGTCTTATTTTTTCACTTTTTCTGGGAAATAGTAATGAAAATTAATTGGTAGTGATAGGAAATATAATTGTTTTATTTGTACAAAATCGATTTCTAAAATAAAGCATAATCATATGTGCAGATTAATCCATGACTTAACCATCGAAAACAATGATCCTATGCCCTCTCCCAACTTTGAATTCCATGTGTTCAGAGCCGAAGAAGAGGATGATGAAGAGATTCCTGTTGAGATTTCCCGTTTGCTTGAGCATGATGAGAAGATCATTCAACCGTTTGAAGAACCTTTAGAGTTGGTCAATTTGGGTGATGAAGAAGATAGAAAGGAGGTTAAAGTCGGAGCATTTCTTATCCCGGAAGTTAAAGAGAAGATGTTGGAGCTTCTCAAAGAGTATGTCGATGTGTTTGCTTGGTCCTACCAAGATATGCCAGGTTTGGACAACGATATTGTGGAGCATCGTTTACCGTTGAGACCTGAATGTCCTCCCATCAAGCAGAAGCTGAGAAGGACTCGTGCCGACATGGCTGACAAGATCAAAGAGGAGGTTCAGAAACAAATTAATGCAGGTTTCCTTGTGACATCGGTCTATCCTCAGTGGTTAGCCAATATAGTGCCTGTTGCAAAGAAAGATGGCAAAGTTCGGATGTGTGTAGACTACAGAGATCTGAATAGAGCTAGTCCGAAGGACGACTTCCCATTACCTCATATTGACGTATTGGTCGACGGTACCGCCAAGTTCAAAGTCTTTTCTTTCATGGACGGTTTCTCTAGTTACAATCAAATCAAGATGGCACCAGAAGATATGGAGAAGACCGCGTTCATTACACCTTGGGGAACTTTCTGTTATCGGGTTATGCCGTTTGGTTTGAGGAATGCTGGCGCAACATACCAAAGGGCCATGACTGCTTTGTTCCATGACATGATGCATAAGGAGATCGAAGTGTATGTGGATGACATGATTGCCAAATCACAGACTGAGGAAGATCACTTGGAGCATTTGTTGAAGTTATTCCAGCGTTTGAGGAAGTACAAACTCCGTCTGAATCCCAACAAGTGCACTTTTGGTGTTCGTTCTGGAAGACTTTTGGGTTTCATTGTCAGTCAGAAAGGCATTGAGGTAGATCCTGATAAAGTCAAAGCTATTCGAGAAATGCCCGCACCCAAGACGGAAAAGCAAGTAAGAGGATTCCTTGGGAGACTGAACTATATTTCTAGGTTTATATCTCATATGACTGCTACCTGTGGGCCGATTTTCAAGCTTCTCAGAAAGAACCAAGGATGTGTGTGGACAGAATATTGTCAGAGAGCTTTTGATAGCATCAAAGAATATTTTCTTGAACCTCCCATTTTGATTCCTCCAGTGGAAGGAAGACCTTTGATTATGTACCTGACTATATTGGAAGACTCCATGGGATGTGTGCTTGGTCTACAAGATGAGACTGGAAGAATGGAACATGCCGTATATTATCTGAGTAAGAAATTCACAGACTGTGAGTCTCGATACTCATTGCTTGAGAAAACCTGTTGTGCTTTAGCTTGGGCTGCTCGCCGTCTGCGCCAGTATATGATTAACCACACCACTTGGTTGATCTCCAAAATGGATCCGATCAAGTATATCTTTGAGAAGCCCGCCTTATCTGGAAGAATAGCCCGTTGGCATATGTTGTTATCTGAATATGACATTGAGTATCACACTCAGAAAGCAATCAAAGGGAGTATTTTAGCCGATCATTTGGCTCACCAACCAATTGACGATTATCAATCCATCAAGTTTGATTTCCCAGATGAAGATGTTATGTACTTGAAAGCTAAAGATTGTGAAGAGCCGTTACCTGAAGAAGGACCTGATCCTGAGTCGCATTGGGGTTTGATATTTGACGGAGCTGTGAACTCTGATGGAAATGGAATTGGGGCAATCATCGTCACTCCCCGAGGTACTCATATCCCGTTCACGGCGAGATTGAAGTTTGACTGCACGAACAACATGGTGGAATATGAGGCATGTATTATGGGTCTCGAAGAAGCAGTGGATCTAAGGATTAAGATTCTTAATATTTACGGAGATTCAGCATTGGTGATTAATCAAATAAAAGGAGAGTGGGAGACTCGTCATCCTGGTTTGATCCCTTACAGAGACTATGCTAGAAGATTGTTAACTTTCTTCAACAAAGTGGAATTACATCATATCCCTAGAGATGAGAACCAAATGGCTGATGCTTTGGCTACTTTGTCTTCAATGTTTCAAGTGAATGGTTGGAATGATGTGCCTACAATCAGAGTTATGCGCCTTGACAGACCTACTCATGTGTTCTCAGTAGAAGAGGTTACCGACGACAAACCGTGGTTCTATGACATTAAACGTGTTCTTTAAACTCAAGAGTACCCGCCTGGGGCATCCAATAAAGATAGGAAGACGTTGAGAAGATTAGCAAGCAGTTTCTTCCTCAACGAAGAAGTTTTGTATAAGAGGAATTATGACATGGTCTTGCTCAGATGTGTAGACAGACGTGAAGCAGACATGCTGATGCAAGAAGTACACGAAGGATCCTTTGGCACTCATGCCAATGAACATGCGATGGCTAGAAAGATGTTGAGAGTTGGTTACTATTGGATGACAATGGAATCCGATTGCTGCAAGTATGTGAAGAAATGTCATAAATGCCAGATTTATGCGGACAAGATGCACGTCCCACCGACTCTCCTCAACGTTATCTCTTCACCTTAGCCTTTCTCTATGTGGGGCATTGATATGATTGGAATGATTGAACCCAAAGCTTCAAATGGTCATCGTTTCATTTTGGTAGCGATCGATTATTTTACTAAATGGGTGGAAGCAGCATCTTATGCTAATGTAACCAGACAGGTGGTAGTCCGATTTATCAAGAATCAGATCATTTGTCGGTATGGTATCCCGAGCAAGATCATCACTGATAATGGTTCGAATTTGAATAACAAGATGATGAGAGAGCTTTGTGAAGAGTTCAAGATCGAACATCATAATTCTTCTCCTTACAGACCAAAGATGAATGGAGTTGTTGAAGCTGCTAACAAGAATATCAAGAAGATTGTTCAGAAAATGGTGGTAACTTATAAAGATTGGCATGAAATGCTTCCGTTTGCTTTACATGGATACCGTACTTCAGTTCGAACTTCAACAGGTGCAACCCCATTTTCCCTAGTTTATGGTATGGAAGTTGTACTCCCCGTGGAGGTTGAGATTCCGTCTCTGAGAGTGTTGATGGAAGCTAAACTTTCTGAGACCGAATGGTGTCAAAGTAGATATGATCAGTTGAATTTAATCGAAGAGAAGAGATTGACAGCTTTGTGTCACGGTCAGTTGTATCAGTAGAGAATGAAGAAGGCTTTTGATAAGAAGGTTCGACCACGCGAGTTCAGAGAAGGTGACCTTGTGCTCAAGAAGATATTATCTTTCCAACCTGATTCTAGGGGCAAGTGGGCTCCGAATTATGAAGGACCGTATGTCGTTAAGAAAGTTTTCTCTGGAGGTTCCTTGATTCTCACCAATATGGACGGTGAAGAACTCCCGCGTCCCATGAACGCCGATGCAGTCAAGAAGTATTTCGCTTAGGTTTGAGTTGATAGTTTGCTAAGTTAAAAACCCGAAGGGGCGGCTCAGGCAAGCTTTTGGTCAGACCAGTCTTGGCATTTGAGCACATTTTGGAATTCGAAGTTGTTAGGGAGAATAGCGATCATTGTTTTTGTGTAACCTTTTCCTTTCATGTACTATTTCCCAAATTTTTGTAAACCGTTGGAGTCGCATTGTTAGCGAATTACCATATTATTAATGAAATTTGAGCATTTACCTTTTGTGGGCAAAATTTTAGTTTTTGTGGAAATACTTGAAACAAATTTACTTAAAGTATTCTTATTTTAAAAAAAAAAGTGTCATGAATAACGAAAGGAATATTAACAGTTGTTCCAAGGATGGTCAAGCCATGAAATGCGAAACAATACAGTAATTTATCCTTGCATGATGAGCATGTTTTCTTTCAAAATCATCATGAAGTGTTAGTTGTGTAAGCTCTTGGTTCTGGTGGTGCTGAGTTTGGTGACTCCCCAAGTGTTCCAGTTAAGATTTGTTTCAGTTAGCTTTATTTGGGAGATTTCGGAAGTATGGTACGCTTTGCCTCCTGCCAGTGGTCTATTGGTATTG
Source organism: Vicia faba (assembly GCA_948472305.1). Taxonomy (NCBI): domain Eukaryota; kingdom Viridiplantae; phylum Streptophyta; class Magnoliopsida; order Fabales; family Fabaceae; genus Vicia; species Vicia faba. The sequence goes on along the minus strand of OX451736.1, from coordinate 1,025,695,093 downwards.
TAAGATTGGATTTGACTACTTTTCTCCTCAGAAGATTTGAGTTTTGTAGCGTGATACGCTCCGACGTTGCTTTGTGATTCCGGTTCCAGTTATCTTCCGTCTTTTGTTTTTAAGATTGGCCGAGTATCTATCTTGTCGTGACATCTTATCGTCTTCAAGATATTCCATCTATTCGTTTTGTCAGCATAACATTCATTTATTCATTCACACTTATATCACGCATACTCACATTTGCCGTTGACTTTTGGCTTGTACTTTGTTTATTCAAATAACGTACATGTTTCTTTCCAAGTAGAAGTTTAGCTTAGGCAGAAAATGTGCTTCCTTTCTAAATTCGCCAACTAAGCTAATCCTCATGGATGATTTTTGATTTAGCTCACCTTGTCCATTTCTGGATAGGATGAATTCCCCAATCGAATTGCTTTCTCATTGGGTAGAGTCTTGTTTGAATGTTTTCTCTCTAGTTATTCCTGGATGAAGTTGTTGTCTCTTGCGTAGGCTATCTCATGATTTTTCCCAATGAAATCGCGACCTAGACAGTTGGTGCATTTATTTTGCACATTTATATGTGATCTCCTCGGGAATGGACTGATTCATGATTCTCTTTGACGAAGATTTTATTCTCTGCCGGTGTCATCGCAACTTCTTTCTGAGTTACTCTTCGGAAAACGACAAGCGGCAGCTCTTCACGAGCAACTTGTACGTATATTATCATCGTTGGAAAACGACAAGCGGCAGCTCTTCACGAGCAACTTGTGCGTTATTATTATTGGAAGACGACAAGCGGCAGCTCTTCACGAGCAACTTGTACGTTATAGACATCGTCAGAAAACGACAAGCGGCAGCTCTTCACGAGCAACTTGTGCGTTATTATTATTTTTGGAAAATGACAAGCGGCAGCTCTTCACGAGCAACTTATACGTCATTTTATCTTGTGGAAAACGACAAGCGGCAGCTCTTCACGAGCAACTTGTGTATTATTATTTTTGGAAAACAGCAAGTGGCAGCCTCTTTATTTGAGCAGCTTGTATGTTATTGTTATTTTCTTTGGACGACAGCAAGTGGCAGCCTCTTTATTTGAGCAACTTGTATGTTATTGGTATTTTCTTTGGACGACAGCAAGTGGCAGCCTCTTTATTTGAGCAACTTGTATGTTATCGGTATTTTCTTTGGACGACAGCAAGTGTCCGTTTCTTTATTCGAGCGACTTGCGCATCTACAATCCATATTATCTCAGCATTAACGAGTATATCTCGGAAAATCTCGCAGAGAAGCTTGTCATGAATCATTACCTTCAGAAGTCGGTAATCCATCATCAGCAAGATTTATTGCTTTTCGTCTATCTTTAACCTTGAGTTACGAACTCACTGTTTTGGGTCAATAATCTGTTTTATGGCCTATGCAAGATGCCTTCTTTGTTAGGGTCAGAGGTCGTATTCCCTCAATTTTATTCGCTGTCAAGAGTCTGTCGTTTGAAGTCGATAGCTTGTTTCCCCAGTAATGTATAATCCGTGTCTCTGTGTTTTGTTGGTGTTCGATTCCTCCAACATTGTCTTGTTTCATACAATATCTTTCTCTGTGAATTCAATCACTGCATTCATATCAAACATAAGGGCGGCATCTTAGGACAAAATTTGCGTAATTATGTATTTAAGTACCTTCAATCTCGTCGAAACGAAGATTTCAATCTTCATATCTCCGGATAGAAGAAACTTAAATAGGGGCAGCTGTTGTACCCCAAATTTTGACCTAAGATACCATCTCCCATCTGCATCATTACATTGCAAGCGTTTTGATCTTTTGATTTTTTAAAATTCATAACTTTTTCAGGTCGAGAGCTGTTTATTTTTGAACGCTAAATTTATTAACTGATCAAGACTTAAATGATGTTTATTAATTATTTATCATCTTAAATTTAAATAATTGGAATTTATTTTCAGTTATTATATAATTCAAAGATCTATAAATAATAAAATAAATATTTGAAAAGAGGCATATTAATCGTTTAGACAGTGTTTATTTATTATTTATTATCTTAAATTTAAATAATTGGAATTTATTTTCAGTTATTACATAATTTAAAGATTATGAATAATATAATAAATATTTGAAAAGAAGTTCATTAATTGGTCAATAATGATTATTTAATTATTTATCATTCTAAGTTAAATAATTGAAATTCTATTTTTAATTATTATAATTTAGAAAATTATGAATAACGAATTAAATAATTGAAATTATTAATTGATCAATGATGTTTATTTATGCGTTTATTATTCTGAATTTAAGTGATTGAAATTGATTTTCAATTATTATACAATTTAAAGAATTATAAACGATAAATAAATAATTGGAAAGAAAAGAATTGACTGGGAAATAATAGAATTTTATTTCACTTTATTCTACTTTATTACAATTGTTATTTAAATATTGTATTATTTACAAAATATTTATAATAACCAATTACATAAAAGTTTAAAGTAAAATAGAACTATTTTTCTAAGATTCTAATTCTAATCTTCTATCCAATGCTTTTGTCTGCTCATTTAATTTTACCTGCAAAAACAATTAAAAGAAAAAGTCAGAATTGAATAAATAATTAAAAGCAGAAAATTATTTATTAGTGTTCATCATTAAAAGCAAACGGCTGGAATCAGTTTACCCTTTTTTGCAAATCACGGGATTTCTCTCGGTTCACAAAAAAGGGAGGAATTTTTATTTTCATAAATGAATGCACAATTTAAAACATGCACAAATTCATTTCTATTTTTTCAAAACTGCATAATTAAAAATTAATTGCATTTTTTCAAATTCCACAGCATATTTCAGAATTAACATCATATGCATAATACAACAACACATGCATTTCAATTCCAAGCAAAAGCCAACGTAAACCTATGCCATGCACATAGGAAGAGTCCAAATACAATAGGCTCTCACTGTGCCATTGCAAGTCAAAAATAAATATGCAGTTCAAAACCATTTTGCAAGCATAATATATTTCCTATTTCATCATTTTCCAGCATGTTTGCAATTTCAGAACAGTAAGTACACATCATTTTTATGCATCAAATGTACTTAAGATAGAGAAGAGAGATAGAAAGATGGTTTTACAGGTTTTGGTTTAGGCAGAAGGAGTTATAAAACAAAGCTACAGCAGTAACTCAGTAGAAAGAAGGAGCATAAGAAAGGAATAAAAACAAAACTGCAGTAACAGTAATATGCAGAAGGCCAAGGATATAGTAAATAATTCAAAAACCTGTGGCATAGAGGAGATGCCAAACAATTGTATAACATAACATAAACCCCTTCAAAGGAAGAGAACTGATAACCTGCAAGCCTTCCACGTTCAAAACTGAAAAACAAAGAAGCAAAAAAACCTTTGTTCTCCAAGTCTAAAACAAAAACCAATAGAGTATACTGTCATAATGCAAAACCTGCATATAACCATTTCAAAACCTGCATAGAACCATTTTTTCAAGAACCTACTGTTAAACAATACCAAACCTGTACCATCAACATAACCATTACCAAACACCATAACCACTGTCTAAACCATCAAACCTTCATGGCCTAAAACCAGTAAGAACCTGCATAAACCATTCCTACTGTCTAAACCAAAACCATATGGCCTAAACAATGGAACCTACATACACCATTCAAAACCATCAACATAACCAACAAACGCCATAACCATTTTTCCAAACCATTATACCATAGCCTACTGCAAAAACCAGTAAAACGATAACCATTTCAAAAACCATAAGACCTGCTGTCCAACAAACGCCATCACCATTTCAAAACCAACATATAGCAAGGACCATAAAAACTGTCAAAACCATGGCCTAAACTAATTTCTAAACCCAAGCATACGAAGACCTCAGATACATCCTCATTGGCCAAAAGAAAAAGCATATATTAACAAGGTGAGAAAGAAGAAGAGACAAAGCGTCAATATCATCAAGCTAGTCAAAAATCATTTTTCAACATAGCATTCAAATATTCAAGGCACCAAAAACCTCAGCATACAGTAGCAAGGTCAAGTTCAAGGCAATGAAGCATTAACAAAAGCGTACAGAATCACAGTGAAGAAGAAGATAGGAAAAGTTTTCAAGGCAACCAAGCATCAAATACACGGAAACAGAAGAAGAGAAGAAAGATAAATACAGAGTACCAGCAACTAAAGCAAGCCCAACGTCAACTTCCTTGTCCCGGCCTCCTACGCACTCAACCCTCCCTCCTCCTTTCTCCAAGTAGCTTTTCCACCCTCTTTTCCTTTCATAATATCTCAATAATCATGTAAAAACACGAAATTAGAATCAGAAATAGGCATAAATCAACACATGTAAAATTTGTAACAAACCCTAAAACGAATGGGAAATTGATCGTACAGTGAATCCATCACCGTTTGCTTTGCTGGAGGGAAGAGGGAGTTGTGGAGTACCGGTGGCTGTTGGGACGAAGGAGAACTCAGAGAAGCAGAACGTAAACGAAGAAGACGATGCAAGAAGCTTGGGCGCCGCTCTGTCAAAGCCAAAAACCCTAATCCCAATTACCAAACATTGTTAACCCTAAAAAACAAAATTATGAAACATAGTTGGACCCAACCGGTTCTGCCTAAGCCCAAACGGACCTCTTTGTGCACCCCCCTATTTTAGTTTTGATTAGGCCCCTTAGACACCTTTGGCCCATATTTGTTTGTTCTTCTAGCCTTTTTTTAATACACTCTTTTCTATTCATTTCTTTTTTAGTTTTTTTTTAGAAATATTACTAACTTAGTTTAAAATTAGTTGGTAACTTAGTCAAATAATTTAATTAAAACATTTTAATTATTTTTACCTTTTGTTTATTAAATTTAATTTTAGGTTTATTTGGTAATTTTAAATATCCCTTTTTTAATTAGGTTTAAGTTAGTTTTTTTAAGTATTCATTTAGTTTGTTTATTTAATAATTACTAAATATAATAATGCCTTATATAGAACTCTAAAAAATATATAAAAAAAATAGAAAGTCTTAAAACTTAAAAAATATTTTTGTTTTCCTTGATTAATTCTCATTTACTTTTATCCATATTAAAAATGCGTAAAAAATGAAAACTATTAAAAACATTTTCTTTTCATTAATATTAAACAAAAATCACAAAAATGCACGTTCACACACTTAGTCTTTTATTTAATTGTTATATATCCTTATCCGCATAATTTTTCTGTTTAATCATTTCATATTCACATGATTATTCTGTTTACGTTTGAATCCAAGGGAAAAAACGATTAAATTTGTTGACTTCATGTCCTCAAGTCTAATCGCGCGAACATTCGCATTTCATTAAAACTTAGGATAATTTTTCCTTAAATATTCAATCTTTTCAAAACTTATACCCTTTAAGCAAAAACTTCGACATTAGGTCGTCGCATCTTCAAAACCCGTCCGTACCCCTTTTTCGGTCAAAACAATTTATTTTCTTCAATCAAACAAACAATTTTAATAAACAGATATTTCAAAAGGTTCCTATAGAGTACTATAGATACATTGGGTGCTAATACCTTCCCATTGTATAACCAACCCCCGAACCATAGATCTCTTTTCAAAAACGCCTTGTATTTTTATTACTTTTAAAAAGTATTATTTACATTGCATATTTAGGGTTTTATTTCGCTCTCTTCCCTTTTCCCTTGGAAATAATAAAGCGCGGTGGTGACTCTTGCTTTTGTGAGACGAATTAATCAATAATTCGATCTCCGATTTACCCCTCTACATTTTTTATCGCTACAACCCTATTGTTGGATGTATGAGGGACAAGCGCGGGTCATCGTTATGGTCATAGAAGGCAACATATAGGAATAGCTTAGCAGTTTGAAGGGACTGTCATCATATATTCGTAGGAAACATCGAGGGACAAGATCATTTCTCGTAGGCAACTCGAGACACGTTAAGGGACTATGATCTTTATGATAACTTTTAGATTGAAGGTCTTTTGCTAAGATATCCCTAAGTTCGAGGGATATGACCATTGTTTTCCGAGGCAACCAAGTGGAGAGTACCCTAGGGGTGCAAGTGTGCAACAGTGTGTTTTTTCAGTTATATTTATCTTGCAATTAGAGTTTTCTATCGTTCATTTTTATCTTTCTATACAATTCTATTAATCTAAGCATTGCATAAAATATAGTAGCAGAATGTAAAGGTGGAAATGTAAACCTAAGCTATTATAGAGCTTTGGGCAGTTACATAATAGTGAAGAGTGCGGAAAAGAAATCTTAAAACTATTACATCCCAGAAGCAATTACATGATAATGATGAAAAAAAACGGGAAAAAAATAAAGCTACGTTATTACAGTTGAATGTGCCCTATACACTTTATCTAGAAAAATAAAAATAAGATGAAAATAGCAAAGAATATATTTTGGTGATTTTTTATGAAAAAAATGATTTATGATAATTAATTAAATAAACCTAAAAAACCTAATTAATTTTAATTAAAAAATGTTAATTTTTGAAGAAAAAAAAGGTTAATAAAAAAACCTAAAACCTAATTAATTTTAATTAATAAAAATGTTAATTTTGAAAATGTTAATTAAAATACCTAAATACTAATTAGTTCGAATTTAAAAAAAAAGTTAATTTAGAAGAAGAAGAAGAAGAAAAAAGTTTAATTAAAAAATAACCTAAAAAATTAATTAATTTTAATTAATAAAAAGTTAATTTTGAAAAAAAAAGGTTTATGTGTAATGATTAATAAGAAAGAATTAAGTTTCCCAAAAAATAGATAAGGGAAGAAACATCAATGAAAAATAGAGTTAGAAAATAAAAATAATGCAAATGTCAAGGATGGTTGTTGAACCAAAACTTAATTTAAAATCTAAAATTAAATTAAAAAACCTAAAATTAATTATTCAAATTTATTATAAAAAATCAAAGGTTTGTGAAAAATTTTAGGTTTTATGAAAAAGTTTTAAACAGACAGATGGTTGTCTTAACCTCCTCAGGATGTCTGTCTTGCTATACATTTGTGGTTGTTATGATTCAGCCTCAGTGTTTTGTAATAAACCTGCATGGGACCATAATGGTCAAACCTGTAGTGTTGAATCTCATAGACACATTAAATAAATTAGTATACCATGAAATACAAAGAAAATAAATATATGACATTTTGTTATATTAAAATTGATATGGCGTGTATGGATGCTTCTATATCCTTTTGATCATGGAGATCAAACCAGCCTTACCCTTACTGGAGAAGTAGTGAGATGGAGGTTTGTTTGTAGTGAGATGAGGGTTTGTAACAAGGATTTCAAGATTTTTAGGGTTCTTGAAAGAATTTGATATTTTGACAGGGTTGTGGCAAAGGTTTTTTTTCGTCCCTGTTTGTGTGAAAAGAATGAGATTATATAATTAAAATTAGAGCAAAGATATGGGCTTCGAATGTGCAATTGGGCCTCCAATAATCACAAGTAATAGTCCATATTTTTATTCACTTGAGTCCGTCATGTTCCAGGAAAAATCGTTGGGGCTTAAGTATAGTTTTTGAAGTTGAAATGTGAAAATAAAATGTAGCTGACTTTGAGAACTAACTCCTGTCCGAAAATGGTCTCAATCGGATAAACGGTGAATTAGTTATGAATTATTGAAGTTTCACCTCAGACCAACTTATTTTGGGCTCCAGTGTCAACTCTGACACGTTCTTCAATAAAAAACTGGTATTGATCGGAGGAGAATTTGGTCTTTATTTTGGAATAAAAGTTGTATATCTGAGTCAGGAACCTTGTGTAAAAAGATGGGGCCGATCCGATAAAAATTAACCGAGTTATGAATTTTCGAAGTTTCGACCCAGATGAAATAATATTCAGCATTCAGGATTTTCGGCGTGTCACGCGTACTCTAAGCAAAAGACGAAGGACTTTTGGATACCGTTCAAACTCGATACCTCCTGATAACATATCCAACTCAATTTGGGAAATTTTGGCGCCGGAACCAGCTTGATACAATGAAAATCGACCAAGTTTAAATTTTCGGAACATGATGCAAATAAACTTCTATCACAAATTTTTTGTATGAAAATACTTGATAAATCCGCATTTTTGAAGACCTTCTGATTGAAATTGGCTTCCAGCCGTGAGAGATGAAAATGTAGATGACATCAAGATGGAATTTTAGCCACCAGAACAGGTTCAAAACAAGCCACGATCTTCAAGTTATGAATTTTTTAGTGCGTAAAAACTGCACTTTCAGCATACTTTTTCACCACATTTCTTCGAGAAAACTCACACATTCGGAGACCTTCTTTAAAGAATTGACTCTTGAGCTGAACCTGAATTTGAGAATACATTATCAGAGATATCTTGGCGAAAGAACACCTGAATATGATGCGCCGAGTTGGACTTGTGAATCTTTGAACCACGAATCGTTGCAAAACGGCAAACTGATCTTCGACACGGAAAATACTCTGAGAACTTCCATTTGCGAAATAAACGTCACTTGTAACCTGATGAAGCTTGATAAATATACCTTTATTCCATAACCATAAAACCAATAATATGCGTGTATGAAAAGAGGGTAAATTTTGGGGTACAACACACGGGTTCCTTCTAAATTTTCAGATGAAGTTTTACACTGACTCGTCATGAAGTAACCCTACCCAGGTTCCTTCTCATACATTTCTAGATGAAGTTTTACACGGACTCATCATGAAGTAGCCCTAGCCTTCGATTATGTCTTTCTACTTTCTTCGATTTCATGAATGTTAGGGTGAGCAAGTAACCTTCGACCATGCCCTTTGTCCTTCTTTCGACTGAGGCCTGAGAATCAGTGTGGATACCCTTCTGGCTGCTTCTTTTGATTGGGCCTGGCAGTCAGTGTGGACACTCTTTTTTTCTCCCTTCTTGCTCCTTCGTTTGGACTGTGAAGCAATATGTGCATGCAAAACAGCATGAGAGCGCATCCTCCATTCACGCCCTCTTTGTCTTTCGTTTGGGACTATGGAGCAGCCAGGGGCAAAGCCTAAGGCTTCGTTTCACACAAAATTCCTTCTTTTGTTTGGGGTATATACTGGTTTGTTCTACCATATATTTGGACAAGAGAAACAAATGAAAAGGGAAGAAACGAAAAGGAAACAAATGTTATATACATGCTTAAAACGAAAAGTTTAAGGTCAGAGTGACTTACCTTGCTGGAAGCTGGAACATAGGTGTTGGACTTTGAACTGCTGCCTTGGGTGCTCCTGGATTCGAAAGAAAGAAACAGGTGTGGTGTTTCTTTGACTGGATTCGAAGGTCAAGAAGAGTGGAGATGTGTTTATTATTTCTGGATTTGAAGGAGAAGAACATGTGTAGTGTTCCTTCTGCTGGATTCGAAAGAAAAACAAAGCGTGGGGGTTGCTCCTGGATTCGAAAGAGAAAAGAAATAAGTGTTGTGCTTCTAGTGTTAGATTCAAAAGGGACAGGAATAAAGGTATGGTCTTTTTATTCTGGGTTTGAGGATGTGTTAAGTGTTTGATGATTTTCACACACTCAAAGTTTCTCCAGCTATCAAAAGCCTCTGGATGTGTTGTCCAGCCCCCTTAGATGTGTTATGGGGACTCTTATTTATAGGTGAAGTTGGCAGAGGTTTAGGATGGAAAACAAAATAATTTGAACAAATTGGGTATACTGTTTTTGTAGCTTTCGAGGGGCAGTATTTATATGCAAAATTCGTGCAAATACAGGAGCAGTGTAGTAGGACTGTTGTGCAGCAGTTCTGGAGCGTTATGGCCAGGGCATCGGGCTTGGACTTGCAGCAAGTATCTTTGAATATTTCATCTTTTCGTTTTGACCTCATATGCCCAAACTTCGACTAGACTCCTCTTCAGACTGCAATATTTATTTCCAATCAAAGTGTCTTTCGAATGGGCACTTTTTTATGCATCCTTCGAAGGGGACACCAATATTTTTCTTTTGAATAGGCATTTTGTATGTTCCTTCGAATGTGCTAGTTGTGAGTGTCATAACGCAAAAATTGTGTGTCAAAACAAACTGTTTCCAAGGTAGATATTGCCCAGTCGAAACTGGCATGAAAGTAGCCAATGCTTTGTGGGCGCCATTTCCTTGTGAATGCTAGCCATGGAGAAGAATTTGCCTTGTGCATACTGGCCTGGAGGGAGTCCTAGATTTTGTGAATCAAAGGAATCATGCAAAGGGAAAATGGCTTTTGAATCGAAAGAAAGTTGCAGGAGGCCATTGCCATGTGCAACAAAAGCCAGCTTGTAAGGGGTCATCAAAGCTTGCATGTAGGAAGCCTAAATTCCCAAACGAGACTTACATGCAGGAGGTCCCTGCTTTGTGAATCAAAGGAAACCTTCAGAAAGTCATTGCCTTATGAATTGAAGGAAGCTTTCAGAAGGTCATTTACTTCTGAAACGAAGGAAGCTAGTATAAAGCCACTACCTTCTGAATCGAAGGAAACCAACAGGAGGCCCTTCCTTTTTTGAATCCAAGAAGGTTGTTTCAAATGCCCAGTCAAAGCTAGTTAAAGATAGGTGATGCCTGCCCTGTGGGTCGAAGCTAATTGCTTCTAAGGAAACTTTTTCCTTGTGGATCGAGGCATGCAGAAGGAAGGAGTTGTCTTATAGATCGAAGGAGGCATAAAGGATGCTATAGTCCAATCGAAGCAGTCTTGGAAGAGACTAAATTCTAAATGAAGCAAGGGAAATCAAAGAAGGCTTGAAGGAGACCAAAGTCCAATCGAAGCCTTGTGAATCAAAGTAAACTTGTTTTTCTCTTCAAAAAATCATTTTACCTGTTTTTCCCTTTTTTAATAGTTTCCTCTTTAACTTGATGCTGGAAAATCCAATTGTACTTGTACAAGCTTGAATTTTTGAGAATCCTTGTGAGAAATGCCTTGAGAAATGAGAGGGAAAATTTTGGGGTACAACAGCTGCCCCTGTTCAATCTTCTTAAACCTGAAGAGCAAGTATGGTACATTGTCGTTCATAGCTTGAAGGTAGAAGATGATTGAACACTAGAATGCCTAGAAATTTGCACTCGATGATGTGGTGGTTGATTGTGTAGGGAATGGGCTTAAAGATGCCATTTCTAGAGTTGATGGAGAGTTGTCAGAGATGGGCTTATAGATGCCACCCAAAATTGATTGTTGACAAAAATTATACTAAGTCTAAGCTTGACTTTATTTTGAAGAAATATCAGAATAAATATTTGGTTGATTTAAATCTAAAGGATATGCTGGAACAGACCCGTGTTAAGCCGTGTTTAGAAATGTATTAGAAGGAATATGTGTAAGATTTCTTTATGATGAGCCTGTGTAGGGCTGTTGAGTCTGTGTGAAACTACATATGGAGATATATGAGAAGGAAGCCTAGGTAAGGCTGATGAGTCCGTGTGAAACTGCATCTGGAGATATATGAGAAGGAAGCCTGGGTAGGGCTGATGAGTCCGTGTGAAACTACATCTAGAGATATATGAGAAGGAAGCCTGGGTAGGGCTGATGAGTCTGTGTTAAACTGCATCTGGAGATATATGAGAAGGAACTTAGGTAGGGTTGCTTCATGATGAGTCAGTGTAAAAATTCATCTGGAAATGAGAAGGAACCTAGGTAGGGTTTCTTCATGATGAATCGGTGTAAAACTTCGTCTAGAAATGAGAAGGAACCTGGGTATGGTTGCTTCATGATGAGTCCGTGTAAAACTTCATCTGGAAGTGAGAAGGAACCTAGATAGGGTTGCTTCGTGATGAGTCTATGTAAAACTTCATCTGGAAATGAGAAGGAACCTGGGTAGGGTTGCTTCATGATGAGTCCGTGTAAAACTTCATCTGGAAATAAGAAGGAACCTGGGTACGGTTGCTTCATGATGAGTCTGTGTTAAACCTCATCTGGAAATGTATGAGAAGGAACCTGTGTAGGGTTACTTCACGATGAGTCAGTGTAAAACTTCATCTAGAAATGAGAAGGAACTTGGGTAGGGTTGCTTCATGATGAGTCCGTGTAAAACTTCATCTAGAAATGAGAATGAACCTGGGTAGGGTTGCTTCATGATGATTCTGTGTAAAACTTCATCTGGAAATGAGAAGGTTCCTGGATAAGATTGCTTCAGGGTGAGTCCGTGTAAAACTTCATCTGGAAATGAGAAGGAACCTGGGTATGGTTGCTTTAGCTGGTCGTGTAGATAGTTTCCCTGGCCTGTTTCAGGAATTAATCTACAATCAGTTGTCCTTAGATAGTTGTTCTGTCTTGTTTCAGGTATTAATCTGGAACTTGTTTTTGTTGGTCGTTGAGATAGTTGTCCTATCTGGTTTCAGGTATTAATCTATGATCTTAGAAATAAAGATAGTTTTCCTGGCTTATTACATGTATTAATCTTCAATATGCTCATGTATATAGCTTTCTTGACTTGTTACAGGTATTAATCTACAATCGGTCACTCACAGATAGTTTTCCTGGCTTGTTACAGGTATTAATTTGGAACTTGTTTTTGTTGGTCATTGAGATAGTTGTCCTGTCTGATTTCAGGTATTAATCTCTGACCTTTCAAAATTGTTGATGATAGGTATTTGTTGATTGATCTTTCCTGAAAAGGTAAAGAGTTAGTCGTATGCAATGTCATGATGTATGAGATGCATGGCGTAATGATGTTCTCAAAATAAATGAGATTGTGTTATATGTGTTTCGTATGCATATGCTATAATGTGTGAAATGTTATTGAAGTGTATTTTTGTCTTGGAAAATAAATCCTTGACAAATGTTGGGGAGCTTTGGGAAGTTGATTCTCGGACTGCTGTTGGGGATGAAGAGTATGCACCTCTCCAGACCTTGTTTTAGAATGTTTCTGCTGGGGATTCCCGTCTTGTTGTTTGAAGAGAATTATGATGGGGAATGTTGATTTTTCTTGAGAATAAAAATCTATGGGGAGTGTTGTTTCCTGCTTGGGGAAAGGAATTCAGGAATTTTAGTTGTCCATTGTTCTATCGGGGAGTTATCTCTTGATGGAAGAGAAAGGAAGTTAATAACTTGTTGGGGACAAAGAAGTTAACTATTATCTATTTGTCTCCCAGGCTTTGCAGCAACTCACTAGGGATTGTAGGAAAGTCTATTGGGGAAGAGGGGTTGTGGTCCCTTGATTTATAGTAGTCGGAGAGGCAAACTCAAGTTGGGGAATCTGTGGTTTGTTGGGGAAATAAACCATGTTGCCAATCTGCTTGAGAGGTGTTTTCCTTAAGAAGAAACTCCTAGAGGATTCTTGAGATCAACTCAATTAGGGAGAAGTTTTCAAAGATTAAAACTATGGCCAGGGATTGCATGGATCCAATTTTATCCATGAATTTGACCTTGAGGGTTTTGGACCCTTGTCTATGAAGATTATTCTGTGGGAATAACCTTATAGAGATGACTCTATGGAGACTTGACTGGGGATCACCCTATGAAAGGGACTTTGTGGGAGATTTGTTACTGCCCCTAGTAGTAAGTGTTGTAGCACTGCTAGAAAATGTTTGCTTGGTCGTACGTAAACCTTTACTGGAATTCATGTCCCATGCCCCAAGTGATTCAGATGCAGACCTGCCCTTGGTTACTCAACACTTCTTGGGAAATTTCTTGGAATCTTGGCTTGACTTCCCTGGGCGAGTTGGACGGTGACATGTCATTCCCTCTTGCTTATAGGAGATTCGTCACTGGAAGTGTCATCCCATTTGAAGTGATTTTGTTCATTGAAAATTTTGTTCAATGAATAGTCATCGTGTGGATCTCTTTGCTGACAAACAAGTAGCTATATGCAAACAACGATATTCAAAGTAATGAAAATTTTATGCTTGTCTTGACGTTTTGAAAATGCGTTTTTAGCAGATAAAATAATTTTTGTAAGAATGTGAATTCAAACTCGGGATTTAGAGTAACGCCTTACAGGAGTCAGGATACCTTTTGTAACAATATGCTTTCGGACTAACCTGTACTTCAATTAGGACTTTTAAAGGGTTGTAGCGTGACTTGGTTCACGGTTTAAGAAACAAAGGATAAGGCTCAAAGTGTATTTGTACCCGCCCGTTCTTCGTGATGTTCTCCAATCCTAAACTCAATTAATTGTGCATTTGAATTCCAATTGAGTCTAAAATGATGTTTTAGAGATGGTTCGCACAAGTTAAGTTTGTCGGAAGACAGTCATTTTTGCAACATTTTTCATGTTGTCGAGGATTTGTAGCGTCCTCTTATTTTTTTTATTCATTATCCTTGATTTTTCCTGACTGTTCTTGTTTTGAGATTACAGTCAGCGGGATGCCCCCAGTTTTCTTAAGTCTCCTTCGTAGGTTTTGACTTAGTGGGCTTTTCTTTTGAGGGATAATAATTTCCTATTTGATAGGGAACCATCACCATCTTCAGATTCAGAAGGACGTTTTTTTTATGTCACTCATTGTGTACGAAGTTAAAGCTTGCGGCTGAACGCGCATTTGAATTAATTGAGATACTATCCTGCCCCAGGTTTTGATTAAAGGTTTCAATTTGTGTAAAAAAGAAAACTCCTACTTCTTTGGCTCAAAGAGGTTGACTAGGGACTATCTTCCTTATAACTTCAGTGTTTAGGAATTGAAATAACGTATGTACATCGTCAGCAAGGTCTGTTCAAAAGCATACTGTATGAGATTATGGCATTGTTTTCATCATCCTCCCTCTAAAGGCTTGCAAATTTTTGAAACAAGAGTTGAATATCATAAAGGGAGTAAAAAGCATAGTTTAAATGAAAACGAATGGATTAATTTAAGACAAACATATGCAATGCATTAATGAAACAAAGTTTGAAATTAATAGATAAGTGTTTGAACAACAAAAGAGATTACAAATGAAAATTCAAAAATGAAATAAAATCTCTCAATTTTGGCCGTGATTTGACATGGGAGCAGTTACCACATTGGGAGCCTATGGAGGGTCGAACTCAATCTTGTTGGCGTCAATCATGTTTTGAATCTTGTATTTCAGTGCCCAATAATCGTTAGTATCATGCCCGGGACTGCCAGAATGATAAGCACATATTGCATTACGATTATAGTTAGGAGAAGAAGTTTTAGGGTTTAGATGAGGTCCTATCAACGTAATCAGATTCATCCTCAACATGTGTTGCAATGCTTGAGACAGTGGCATGTTGATGTTGGTAAACTGTCTTTTGGGTTCGTCTTGCCTTCACCGGTTTCCCCGTTGTTGTTGTCACCGCGATGCAGGACCGGAGATCAGGACTGCCCCCACATGTTGATCGTGGTTACTCTGGTTACGACCTTTTTGACAGTATGCAACATCAGACACTTTCTTCCCATTGAAAGGTTATTTCCCTGCACTTGCAGATGCACCCCTTTGGATTTTACCGCTTTTGATTCCAACTTCGACTCTTTCACCAGTCAGTATTAGCTCGGTGAACCCGGCCAAGGAGCTTCCGATTAGGTGATTGAAGAAAGGTCCCATCAAAGTTCCCATAAAGATTTCAATCATCTCCCTGTCAGTTAAGGGTGGCTGCACCCTGCCAGCTAGGTCTCTCCACTTTTGGGCATATTCTTTGAAGCCCTCGTTGCAACCCAAGGTCATATTCTACAACTGCACGCGAGTTGGTGTCAGATCAACATTTTATTGGTACTGCTTGTAGAAAGCAGCAACTAGATCCTCCCAGGTGTGGATGCGAGAACCTTCCAATTGATAGAACCATTCAAGTTGAGTCCCAGCTAGGCTCTCTTGGAAGAAATGGACCCAGAGTTTCTGGTCAGTAGTGTATGGTTCAATCATGCAAACATAAGATCGCAGATGCATCTTAGGAAAAGAGACCCCATCATACTTGGAAAAAGCAGGAATCTTGAATTTTGGTGGGATGACCACTCTAGAAACCAATCCCATTTCTTCAAAGTCCAGACTAGGTACCCTCTGGATTTCCATGGTGTTGAGGCGATCCTCCAGCTGTTTGTATTTTTCGTCCGCAGGAAGATACTGTTCTTCAGCATAGTCGGCCTCTTCTTCATTAGACCCCAAACTATGGTCCCCTTCTTTTGTCTGGTTGTCTCTCTCAGTTGACAGAGTTTCAAATTCTAGAGCCTGCTCTGTCAATCTTCTAAACCTTTTTCCCAGATTCAGGACGCCTACTAACTTCTTTGTCTTTTTCTTCTTGTCTTTGAGAAGAAGAGTCTTCAGGTCCTATTGCCACTTAGTCATAGACAGGAACATTTGTTGGAATTGGGTATTTTGTGCTTGAAGATCCTTCATTGTTTGTTCCATATCCATCTTACTGAAATAAATAGTAGAAAGATAAGGAAACCTGTATGGGAGAAACTTGTCATGATATGATGCATGGTATGTGGATGCATGTTTCCAAGGATCTCGTGGGGTAAAGCAAGAAGATGTTAGAAGTTGAATTTTGATCAACAACTTTGATTGGATAACTTCGTATCGGTGGATATCCTTCAATGAGAATCAAGCTCACCATGTCAAGTGGGTCATAGCCCTTAACTCAAGTTATTGTGCTTTGATCTTTGGCAGTGTTTGATTAGAGAATGAATCCTCTTGCTCCTTGATAGGCGTCTGGTTTCAACATGACCCTGCATCATAGGCCCTTGAGATCCTTGAAATGGTTATTGAAAATTCTATGTGTTGTACCCCAAAATTTGCCCTCTCATTTATCAAGATTTTTCTCACAAGACTTCTTGGACTCAAGACAAGATTAGGGTTTGGTCAGCTCAAGGCATCACCTTGCACTGATAACCTGAAATTAGGGTTTGAGTTTGCACAAGGGTTTTTGGACCATCAATGCTTCATGTGACTTTCATACACCATCTTGGACCCCTAAGATTTCTCATGTTAAATTTCAAGCCTTGAATCACATTTTTGCTCAGTAAATTGGACAGTTGACCTAAAAATCAGCTGTATTGGGGAAAAAGTCAACTATGGCCAATTTACATTCAAACTTCATAATTTTTGATCCACAACAACATTTTGGACTCCTATGTACCATTTGATCAAGTTTGGATCACAACTCCTCAAGAAATTTGATCAAATCATCAAAAGGGCAAAATGGTCAAAATTAGGGTTTTGACTGAGAAAGGGCAATTTCTGATTTTTAACCTAGCCAGTGACCAATTGAGTTCAAGCATGATTTCAAGGACTCAATAGAATAATATTGACCTAATCACATGGTTCAAAAGATCTCAAGTTCATTAGATTGACAGATGAATTTTCCAATCAACTGATCAAAAGTCAACTGTACACTGAAAAGTCAAACTTTGACTTTTTGGTCAAAATCAAGTGTCAAGGGTCATAACTCATCAAGACATGTCAAAATATGAAACTTGTTGATCAAGAAAACCAATTTTGAAAATTAGGGTTTTGAATTTGAAAATTTTCATAACAGAATTTTTCTAAGCATGGAAATTTTCTTATTTTTTCCCAACTTTTCACAACTTTTTCACCATGATGCAATTGGAATTAAAGAAAACTTCCAACATGAAAGTTGTAGTCCTCCATGAAATCTACAACTTTTATTCATAAAGTTTTCCCAAAATATGCTTGGATCTCAAGTTATTAATTTGTGAATAGGGGTCCATAAACTTTTTAACTTAGTGAAAATTTTCCCTAATTTAGGCAGGTTTTTGACACAACTTCATGGGCATTTTTCACATAGTTCCAAGAGGTATCTAAAAATTAATTTCAAAGATGGATTTTAGAGTATGTTGCAAGCTTTCTAAAATGTCCAAGAACTCTCCAAGATCGTTTGTGGTTAGGGAGAATCGAAGAAGATAAATTGGCATTTTGTCACTTTTATTCATGCCATTTTCACAATGCATCAATGTGCAAATCTGATCAAGCATGCTTGTATCTTGCATTACAGGT
The DNA here is from genome assembly GCA_948472305.1 of Vicia faba. NCBI lineage: Eukaryota > Viridiplantae > Streptophyta > Magnoliopsida > Fabales > Fabaceae > Vicia > Vicia faba. The sequence goes on along the minus strand of OX451736.1, from coordinate 1,025,677,261 downwards.
CCTAAACTCCTTCTACACTCCATAATTAAATGCTAACTCATTGGATAATGGATTTATTTTGGCTTTTGAAGCATTGTACAAGGAATAAATCCATAAATGGCATAAAGGGGACATTGCCATTTTCATAAAGGCAAGCTTTTCTAACTTTACAAACCTTGAGCCTTGGACTTGTTCTTTTGTTACAAACAATGTCCACAGATATCAATCAATATTTACCAACCCTTGGCAGCCCTAGAACTAGCCAGTACAAGCATGTTGGCTCAAGTCACTTCACTTTTCTTCAAAAGCAAGAAAAGTTGTAAAAGTCCGAAGAACTTGTACATCTGATAAAGGGTGGACATGGTATCATTCTAGACATCTTGACAAACTTATCACAAGGCTAGACACAAATTCTTATCATCTGAAATACTCCAACACTCCAAATTTCTTCCCAACATTGCAGTTTCTGCAAAATTATAGCAAGCTCAATATTTGCTCGTGTGTTTTGCCTTGTAATAATTCAAACACCTTCCATACATCATATCAAAGCTATCCAAGCATTCATCCTGCAACTGTGTGCTCTGTTTCAGCCATTGCCATTTTCACTTTGGAAGGTTGCAGCTTGACTTCTACAGGGAGTTTCAGCCATCCACAAAGCCAGCTAAGCATTGGAATATCTTGAAGGAACTTCAAGGAAGCTCACACGATCCTCAGGCTTCACTCAAAGTCCCCACATTGCCATATCCAAATCCAGCTGAAGGAGGTATTTTTCAAAACTCTATCTCTCTATTTAAGCATCCTCAAGCCACGACTTGCGAAGCAAAAATGTAGTCTCTAGCATGGTGAAGCTTTACATATGCATAGTTGTCATTTATATTAACTGAGCTAAGAGAATTTGAATGTTGAACATGCTGAAAAAATTAGGTTAGAAATTAAGGTTTATTAAATTCTCTCTAGTCTTTGAGAGTTAGATTACAAATTTTATATCATTGGAATCGTGAGATTACAAGCTACATGTTTTGTGTTATAAGTTTTTGTTTTTGTGCAAAGAATAGAGAGTTACAGGTTTGAAGCAAATACGCGCGCAAATGGAAGAGGCTGGAGGACAGGGATGACTGTCTTGGGCCTTGGTGCCTTGGGCTTGCTGTTTTGACTTTCCACACCCCCTGACTTGATATTTGCACCCCCTGCTTCATATTTTATATTTTTGCATATTTTCTAATATTTTTTATGTTTATTGATTTTAATAATTTTTTCTAAACATTAAGAAGTCACAAAAATATTTCCTTAATTTTTTGCAATTTTATTTTATTTTTATTATTTTTTTCCACATATAAAATAATTTTATTTTAATAAATAGAACTTATTTTCTTATTTATTTGTAAATACATTTAATAAATACCATACATTTTTATTTTATTATTTTATAAATAAAATAATTAATTCCATACATATTTTAATTTTTATTATTTGTACATAATTTTATTTGTTATTTTCTTGTATAAAAAATGGACAAAATAAATAGTATGGAACATATATTTCTTTTAATAAAAAATTAGGGTTTCACCCCTTTCCAAAAATAATAATATTATTTTTCCTTATTTTCTAGGGTTAATTAATTTTATTTTCTCATACATTAATCAAATACAAAACATTTTTTTGCATAAATACATCTTATTGCATTTTTAATATTTGTATATTTATTTAATTTGTACTTAATTCAATTGGGTTGTAATAGTTATTTTAGGATTTATTTTGTGCAATATCCCCATTCAAAAACTTGTATCGCCCCTCCCATAATAATTGTTGTAAGAGTTTAGTTTACTTTACGCAATTTATCGCATTTGTACTTATGTAGTAAATTAGGGTTTTGCATGATAAGACAAAAATCAAACAAATAGACATGACCTAATACAAGACAAACAAAATGCATGTAAAATGGCACACATTGCACACAAGCACCCTTAGGGTTTCACCCACTTGGTTGCCTAAACAAAAAATGGCCATGTTATGCATGCAAGGTATCTTGGCAAAACAAAACAAAAAAATAAGATCATAGTCCCTCGATGACGCTATCAAAAGGTCGCCTAAAACAAAATGATCTTGGTCCCTCAAAATGCTAAAGATACTTGGCAACATTGCTATCATGGTCATATGATGACCCACGCCCGTCCCGTTTAACACCCAAAGATATGGTTGTTTACCAAATCAATGGTAAATCAACAATGTCAAAGGAATAAAAATGCATAGGAAAGATATTTGAGTAGGGTAGATACCTCCTAGTTACTTACTCTCTTCCAAACAATCCTTGCTATTTTCAAAAACAATCACACACATTTCCAAACAACTTTCAAAACATTGAAACATTTCCAAACATCTTTGTATACATTCTTATGAACGAGAATCATTACAAAGATTGCCTAAACGAATGACCTCTTCTCAAAAATACTTTCAAAACCACACAAAGCACCATTTCAAACAATTGCAAAAGCAAATCAAGTGATCTAAGCAAGTAACTAAGAGCCCATGGAAAACCATGGATGAAAAGGGTGCTAGCACCTTCCCTTTTCATAATCTACCCCCCGAACTCAAAAAAACATCTCAAAGGTCTTTCCTGTGCTTTTTTACCTTTCCTTTTGGATAAAATAAAAGTCGGTGGTAAATCTTGCTAAACCGCGACATTTGCGACAAAACACAAAACCTCAAGTCAGTTCTCCCACCCTATCACAGAATTGGCGACTCTGTTGGGGAAAAATAAAAGTGGGGTTACCTTAGGGTTTAGATCACCTTTATTTGCTTACAATTGTTTGCCTTGTTTGCTTTACACTTTGGTTCTATTGTTTGGGTTTGAATCCTCCACCCAGATTTGGGAAACATTATAGGTAAATAGCAATACGTTGTGGAAACTGTGCAGGGTATACCGACACGGTATAAGCAATAGTTATGTTAGTGTGACATATTTGTGGGTACCGGTAGCCTTTGAGTTAATCGAAGAGAATACGGGGCCGCTGAGTGATGTCATGAAGCACTAACGAACTTCTTGAACCTTTACTTGACCAACTTGGCCTTTTAGGATGTAGTGAGATGACCGGCTTTGGTGCAGTCCGAAGTTGGTAGATACTCGATACTACACTCATTGAGGGTTGGTTCCTTGGTATATTTTGGTCACCGGAAATAGGCTTGAATTGAAACAATGAACAAGGAAACAATCTATTGATATTGAGCTCCTTAGAACCCGGTTACTATTTCTAGGACAGGTTGAGCCAACTAAACTTCAAGAGGGTACTTACCTATGAAACCCCATACAAGCCTAAACTAGGAACTTATGTGATTTGTTAGTACATATACACTTGTGCATAACATCATGGAAATCATGAAGCATCATATGCATCCACTAACCATTTCAAGGATTTCGGAAATTCATCTTTGTTCCTGTTTTGTAGGTTATGGATTCACTTCGCAGGAAAACTATCCAAGTCAACCTTGTAAGAATTCCTCCACAACTCAAGGAGCTAGCTTCAAGGATTCCTGAGAAATCTCCATTCACCGAGAGGCATGGTCGTCTACTCAACTTAGTCACTTCCAACACAGAGGAAGACATGATGAAAGTTCTCTTCCAGTTCTTTGACCCTTTGCACCACTGCTTCACATTTCCTGACTACCAGCTTGTGCCTACTTTGGAAGAATTCTCTCAACTCTTGAGGATTCCTATTCTCAATCAACTACCTTTCAACGGTACGGAAAGAGATCCAAATCCAGAAGATATTTCTCAAGCCCTACACTTGCACTCGTCTGATGTCACAACCCATTGGGAAACTAAAAGTGGTGTCAAAGGTTTCTTGGCAAAGTTTCTATTTGAGAAGGCCTAAAGCTGCTGGAATTCCTTGGACTTACAAGCTTTTGAGGAGATTGTAACTATTCTCATCTATGGGATGGTCTTGTTCCCTAATCTTGACCAACTCATAGACGTGAGTGCTGTCAAAATCTTCATGTCACGCAATCCGGTGCCTACATTGCTTGGGGATATCTTACACTCTTTTCACACTCGTATAATGAGGAAAAGAGGTGTTCTCATGTGTTGCACTCCTCTCTTGGAAAGATGGTTTATTTCTCATCTTCCCCAATCAGTCTTGAAGAATGAGCAGGGTTTGAGGTGGTCACAACGATTGATGACACTTACACATTCAGATATTCATTGGTGTTCTCGATCCAAAGAGAATGTTATTATCGTCGACCGTTGTGGGGAATTCCCTAATGTTACTCTACTTGGTATTAGGGGAGGCATCACCTACAACCCCTGCTTGGCTCTGAGACAGTTTGGTTATGCCCGAAGGGATAGCCCACATGATATGCTGATTCAAGGCTTGGTTTTCGACTTCGACAACGACAATCAAGGACTTCGACAAAGGTTCATCCGAGCTTGGAGGATGCCTAACAAGGTAGACAGTAAGACCTTGGGACACAAGAATTCCATCCCTATTAAGCCTTACCTCAAGTGGGTACGCGCCCAAAGTCTTATGATGCCTTACCCCTCCATTCTCCCAGTGATTATAGAGCCTGTTATGGAAGGAGAGATTCCATACACCCTCCTACATCCTGGCATGCCAATATCACTAGAAGATCTAAAAAGGAGTTGGATACAGCTCAAGGGAGAACGTGATACTTTTGAAGCCCAATTCTACGCTAGCGAGAAGAAGGTTTTAGAACTCACTCGGTTACTTCACGAAGATCAGACTCTCAACACCTACATTGCACCAAAGAGGATGTGCAACGTCTTTTTATCTTATAATTTTGTATTATTTTTCCCTAGAGGCATTGATGTACTCACAAATTCTATTTTATTAATATAACGTGTGTTCCTTTTTGTTTGAAACAAATTTGATTTTCAAATTCTTGAAAGCATTACATGAATACATATCATTCATCATATGCATAGACAGGTCTTTGTAAGAAGTTTCCTCATCCCTCTGTTGTTTATTTCAGCAAAATGGATCTTGAACAAACGGTTAAAGACTTGCAAGCTCAGAATTCACAATTTCAGCAGCTACTCTTGACCTTGGCCAAGGGGTAGGAGGAGCTCAAGACTCTTCTAGAAAAATAAAAATAGAAAAAGAAGAAGAAGCCAGCTGGGGTGGTTCTTATGGGAAGAAGGTTCCAAGGACAAGCCAGACGGACTTTGGAATTTCCATCAACCTCTGAGGAAGGAGAGAGAAAAGGTAAAGAGACAGCAGTACCATCTGATTCTGAGGCAGAAGAAGAGGAAGAAGAGGACTACTCTGAACAATAATACCCTCCGGCCGATGACAAATACAAAAACCTGGAAGAGCGTCTAGCTGCTATGGAAGTACAAAGAGTACCAGGGCTGGACTTTGAGGAACTGGGGCTGGTATCTGGAATAGTAATCCCTCCGAAGTTTAAAGTACCTTTATTTGCTAAGTATGACGGGGTGTCTTGTCCCAAGATGCACCTCCACTCATATGTCAGGAATATGCAGCCATATTCTGCAGACAAGGATTTGTGGGTTCACTTTTTCCAGGACAGTTTGTCAGGAACACAACTTGATTGGTTCTACCAGTTGGAGAGGTCTGATGTGCATAATTGGGAAGACTTGGCAGTTGCCTTCTATAAACAGTATCAATACAACACCGACTTGGAACCAACCCGTACTCAACTCCAGAGTATGGCTATGGTGTCCAATGAGGGCTTCAAAGACTACGCCCAAAAATGGAGGGATTTAGCCGGAAGGGTGCAACCACCTTTATCTGAAAGGGAACTAGTGGACATGTTCCTGGGAACTATGTCAGGTCCTTTCTTTAATCACCTGATTGGAAGTTCCTCTGCAGGCTTCACTGAGTTGATTCTGACTGGCGAGAGGGTGGAAGCCGGTATTAGAAGTGGGAAAATTCAGAAAGACGCGTCTACCTCTGCTGCTGTAAAAAATCCCTTCACTGGAAAGAAGGAAGTGTCTTCTGTCTATGCACAGAGGAATCAGGGAAGAACCGAAATACAACCAATAGTGAGGGCCGTAATGATTCAAAAGTCTGCATCGGCATAGCCAAGAAACAACCAACCGAGAAATAACCAACAAAGGGTGGAAAGGCCTGTACGGAAATTCACCAAGATAAACATGACTTCAGCTCAAGTCCTACCACATCTTCTGAAGTTGAATTTGGCCATGCTGAAAGAGGACCCTAAAAATCCCAATACTGCATCTCCACATTACCATCCGAATGCCAGGTGCGCTTACCATTCTGAAAGTCCAGGGCACGACACCAACAACTATTGGGCTCTGAAGAACAAGATTCAAGATCTGATAGACGCAAAGGAAGTTGAATTTGAAGCTCCTGAGAAACCGAATGTTATCTCTGCTCCGATGCCTAGGCATGGACACAATGCCAATGTTGTGGAAGAAGATCTGTTTGTTTCTACTGTGGATGAACTGTTAACTCCTCTCCTAACCATCAAGTTGAATTTGTTGAAAGCTTGGGTGTTCCCAGGTTATTACCAAGATTGCCATACTTGCCTGTCCTCGTCATTTGACTGCCCTTTGTTGAAGAAAGGTATCCAACAACTAATTGATAATCAATAAATTTTGTTTGAGAAAGCTCATGTTTCACCCATTCCAGTTCCAGAAGTTTCAATAATAACCATATAGGCCAATCCTTCCAGGGTTCCTAAAAAACCCATTAGGATTACATCTGCTCCAATGACTACTCCGTTGAAGATAACAATGCCCGGGCCAGTCCCTTACAAATTAGATAAAATGGTACCATGGAACTATGGTGGAGAAATCTACTACCATGGTGTCAAACAGATTGAACAGACTGCCGAAGACGAGATCTCCGAAGAGGACAATTCCAACATCAGTAACATTGTCGGAACAAGCAAAATTACTCGTAGTGGAAGAATTTTCTCTCCAGAGATTGCTCCTCCAAAGGCAGTCTCTAGACTCGTGGTCGTTCCGAAGATTACAGGTGTACCAGTGATTACACCTGCAAGTGTACCCGCTAACAATGACAATGCAATTCCTATCCCTACTTCCGCTGCTGAGAATAAAGGAAAGAATGTTCAAGAGGAGCATGTCCTGACGAAGGCTCAGTCACTAGCTATTCTTGAGACATCCAAGAAGGAGATGGAAGAAATCCTGAGGATAATTAAGAAAAGTGATTATGATGTGGTAGAATAACTGGGGAAGACCCCCTCCAAAATCTCTATGTTAGCCTTGCTGTTGTGCTCTGAGGCACATGCTAAAGCTTTGGTAAAGTTTCTGAAGATGGCTTACGTACCACAAGAGATTACGGCGGATCAATTCCAAGAGTGTGTGGCCAGTTTGACAGCCGACAATGGTCTGGGTTTCTCCGATGCTGACTTGACATCCAAAGGGAGAAATCACAATGACGCACTACATGTTTCGGTGGAGTGTAGGGGAACCACCCTAGCCCATGTCTTGGTTGATACTGGATCATCTTTAAATGTCTTTCCAAAGAAAGCCCTTGATAGATTGGATTGTGAGGGGCTGACTTTAAAACCCAGCAACATCATTGTGAGAGCATTTGACGGCTCTAAAAGAATGGTCCATGAGGAGGTGGACATCCCGATCAAGGTGGGTACCCAGACGTTCAATTCAACATTCTATGTGATGGACATCCGTCCTTCTTACTCTTGCCTGTTGGGACACCCCTGGATTCACAACACCGGTGCTGTCACCTCGACTTTGCATCAGATGCTGAAGTACCCTGTCCAAGGGAAAATCATAACTGCCCATGGTGAAGAGGAATACATGATTAGTCATCTAAATTCTTTCCGATATGTAGAATTGGATGGCGAATTCATTGAGACCCCTTTCCAACATTTTGAAGAAGTTTCTCAGGAAATAGCGGTGACCAAAGCAGTATCATCAACTCCTGTGATCACAAGACCTCCACCTCGGATGTCTTCTCTAAAAGATGCAAAGGCAGTAGTGGAAGAAGGGGGAAGCACCATCTGGGGACAGCTTCCAGACTTTCCTTACAAATCAGACAAGTTTGGCCTGGGATTTACTTTGACTGCTCAGAAGACCGTGCACCACGCACGTGCCGGAGGGCCACCTGTGAAGATCAGCCACCAAGGGGTTAATGCACTAGAGGACAGTGAAGAAGATGGCAGCTTGGAAGACTGGATTTTTCCTACTGTTGGCGGAGGACTGTGCAATTGGGAAGTGTGATACGGTGGGAGAGAACTGACTATTTTTTGGAATGATGGTTCGCGTTTTGTGTTTGGTTTCGCAAAATGTCACAGTAAGCAAGAGTCGCCACCGACTTTTATTTTATCCAACAAGGAAAGGAAAAAAGCACAGAAAAATTCCTTTTTCGAGATGTTTCTCGGGTCCGGGGGGGGTAGATTATAGAAAGGAAAGGTGTTAGCACCCTTTCTATTTGTGGTTATCCACGGGCTCTTAGGTACTTGCTCAAAGTGTTTTCAAAAAATTGTTTTTCTTTGTGTTTGTGGGTTTGAAGAAGTTTTTGTTTGAAAGGTGTAAGTGTGAAAAGTTTTTGTTTTTGTTTTGGAAAGAGCAAGTACTTAAGAACCATCTACCTACTCGAAAAAGGAACCATTCTATGCTATCTTCCTTTAGACAATTCTATCCCACTATTGATGAGTAGGTAGCATCGTCGTTGGAGTTTTAAGGGTCAATTCGATTAAGGGACGTGACGTCACTAAAGCAACGTTAGGACGCCTTAGCGGTAACCCTAATATCTTAGATCATTTTTTCGAGGCAACTGTTTCGAGGCAACTATGATCTTTGGACAAGAGGGCGACCTCTAAAACATCCTATACTTAATGACCGCATACAAAGGCAACCAAGTGGGGTGTACCCTAAGAGTGCGCATGTGCGAGTGTGTTGTTTTCAGTTAATTTGTCTTTGTACATGTCAATGGTTATTTATGTTGATTTTAAGTTTAAACATTTGATCTTGTCATGCATTCCCTATTATCAAACATCTAACAGTTTATAAGTTGCGGAAATTAAATTGCGGAATTTAAACAAACTATTACAAGGCATCAGGTATTTACATCGCCAAAAGCAACCCTTGAAATTAAAATGCGGAAAATAAATAAAGCGATAAAATAGTAACGTCCTATTAAACTATTACATCCCAGGAAACAGATACAATATTGAAATAAAATGGATCGCGTGCGAGAAATTAAATCGGGCTAGTTCTAGGGTTTTTACCCTTTTGATTATTTAAGAAAAGATTTTTTTGGTTTATTTCGAATTAAAAAGAAATTAAACTAATTTAATTATTAAATTAATAAGATAATTAATTAATTAATGAAAATAATATTTTTGGATTTTTGATATTTAAAGAAATAAAAATAAATTAATCAAAGTTAATAAAAAAACCCTAATTGTCTAAGTTAATTTTAATTATTGCAAAATATATTAAAAGTTGTTCCTAATTAAAACTAAATTAATTAAATTAATTTTATTAACAAAAATAAAATGTTGAAATTTAATTTTAATAAATAAAATATTTTTTTGTTTTTAATTTTATTAAGAAAAAGTTTTAATTGGTTAGTTAGTAATAAAAATAATTAATCAAACAAATAAATAAAATAAATAAAAAGAAAGAAATAGAAAGACTTAGGAGGGTTTTGGGCCCAATTTGGAGGTGAGAATGGCAATTTTATGGCCCATTAACTAGCAGGCCATGCTAACTTTTGGAATCCAGCGTGGCACTTTGACTAGGGCGTATGGTGGACATCACACATGGACCACCAGATCTGGCCTGGGGCCATCTAGCAAGCATTTGAGTGAGGGAGTATGATGCATCACACGCTGGAGTTTACACTGGATAACCTGGCTGAAAAATACAACAAATAATATGGGGACCTGGGATTCGAACCCAGGTCCTGTTGGTATTTGGATGCATGTGTTTGCCACTCAACCATTGTGCGTTAGTTGTTATAGTATTGCAAACTAATAATAATAAAACAAAAACAAATTAATGGATCAGAAAACAAAATAAAGCACGCCAGATTTGAATGGACGAATGAGGATGCAACATGCCATCATCCCTGTCATTGAACCGTGGCCAAAAATCAAAACACTTATACCAACGTACAAAGGTCTGTCGCTATAGGCCATGTCCGTTCCAAAATCTTGCATAAGCCATATAAATGAAAGGTGATACCATGAATGAACTCATCTTATTCCCCTGAACAAGATAGTACCCTTCTCATAAGCCAATTGTTCCTGTAATGGAAAGCCCTAGAAAAAACCTAAAGAACCCTTCAATGGCGTTTTACGATACACAACACAAGAATGAAATTGATTATTGCAGAAAGTTAAGAAATGACATGGGGAATCAGAATATGCAATCGTTTTTTAGAATGGATGCAAGAATAAAGATTTAAGATTTCGTGAACATAGAGGATTTGTGAGATGCTTACAGTTCTCTAGGAGGCTGGAGAATGAGTGATTCTGATTGGTTTTGCTTCTGAGAATTGCCAGGAAGCGATTGTGATGCTTGTTAGGTCCTGAAAGTGCCTCCAAGCTTGATTTCTGTTTCACACTTTTTGCCAATTTTTCAAGTTTTGCTTTTGGTGTTCTTGCAGTCTCTAGCCCTTGAATTTGTGTGGTTTCACTTGTATATGTATGCTGCAATGTATTAGGTCAACAAATTGGTCTTGAATCTTTGCACATCAATGCTTTGAGATTGGATTTGATCCTCCATTGAAAACTTGCTTAATTTGCCAAAAATCCAATATTTTTGCACATGGAATGGTTGATACGAATTTGATCATGACATTGATGATGATTAGGTCCTGAAAATAGAAACAAAATCACATGTAATCAAGTTTTAAGATTTTATTTGATTTAAATTGATTTAAATTGATTTAAAATGGAATAATTCAATAAAAAATCAAATAAAATAGAAAAATTGATAAATGGACACAAGGCTGAAGCTAGGACACGTGTGTAGTGTGACAAGATCAAATCAAGTGGAAAAGAATGGGCCCATTTGACCAAATTTGAAGTTTTGGGGATAGTTGACTTTTGACAATTTTGAAAAAATGCCCAACTTCAACAATGCATAACTTCTTCAATTTTGAAATTTTTGAAGTGTTCTATGACTTTTTTAGAAATCTTGAGATGTCCTCTAACCAACACTTTTGGTCTCATCTTATTTTGATATTCCATGCTCATGTTATAAGCTTTGGCAAAAAAGGTGTTTTTGTTGACTTTCAAAAATGACCTATAATGTCCAAATTTGTAACTTTTTGTGAGTTCATTTCTTGATCTTGGGGTATGAAGATGGATTGCAGTAAATTGCATCCTCTTCAAAATGAGCTTTGGATGGGTCATTTCTCATAAATTATGAGAAAGTTATGCTTGGTCAAAGTTAGTTTGACTTTTCCTGCAAAACCCTAATTTAGCAACTTTCGAATCTTGATAAATTTTGAGCAATCCTTAATGAATCATGATCAACCCTTGATCAAATGATGAAATATACTTCAAAATGGTAATGTTGACAAAAAATCTTGAAGTTTTACTGTTTATAGGTCACAGTTGACTTTTGCCCTAGCACAGTCGATTTTTGGACCCTTTGAGCAATTGACTGAGCAAACTTTCTCTGCAAGGCTTGAAATTTGACATGGATGATCTTGAGAACATATTAGGACAATGGAGAGTACTTGAGGTCATTTGGACTCAAGGATCTTGAGGCAACACAAAACCCTAATTTGGGATTGACTGCCTTAAGGGATGACTTGACTGTCCAACTCTTGAGCAGTCTTGAGCAACTTGGAGATTTTTCTTGCAATGTCTTGGGGAAATATGAGAGGGCAAATTTTGGGGTACAACAGCTGCCCCTGTTCAATCTTCTTAAACCTGAGAATGTAGATTGGCTTTCGGGCCTTTCGTGATCCGAAGGTGGAAGATGATTGAACAGTAGAGTGCCCAGAAATTTGCACTCGCATGAAGTGGTATCAGCATTGTGATGTCGGGAATGGACTTACAGATGCCATTTGGAGACTGTTGATAGGTGGTCCGGACTTCGGCTGGAATATGAATCAGGGAGATCTTATCGTCGATCTTACTGAACCAGGGAAGGTCTTGGATTAACTTTGACTGGATAAGAATCAAAAAAATCTTCGAACCGATTTAGCTGAACCAGACAAAAGTCTTGGAATAACATCAACTGGAATACGAATCAGGGAGATCTTATCATCGATCTGACTGAACCAGAGGAGGTCTTGGATGAACTTTGGCTGGATAAGAATCAGAAACATCTTCGAATCGATTTAACTGAACCAGACGAAAGTCTTGGAATAAATTCAACTGGAATACGAATCAGGGAGATCTTCGCGTCGATATAACTGAACCAGAGGAGGTCTTAGATTAACTCTGGATGGATAATGTTGTACCCCAAAATTTGCCCTCCCATTTCCTCAACATTTTCTCACCACAAGACCCTTGGAGCCAAGATCCAGTTAGGGTTTGCTCTGCTCAAGACTCCTCCTTGCACTATTGACCCAAATTAGGGTTTGTGTTTGCACAAAGATGTTTTGACCTAAAATGCCAAATATGACTTTCATGCTTCATGTTGAACTCACAAGTTTATCCATATCAAGTTTCAAGCTTTGATTCCAATCTTTGCCCAGTCAATTGGACAATTGACCTAGAAATCAGCTGTATTGGGGAAAAAGTCAACTGTGGTCAATTGACAGTCAAACCTCATGATTTTTTACCCACATCAACATTATGAACTCATATGGACCATTTGATCAAGTGTGGATCACAATTCCACAAGAAATTTGATCAGATCACCAAAAGGGCAAAATGGTCATTTTTAGGGTTTTGACTGCACAAAGGCAATTGTTGACTGTTTGACCTAGCCAATGGCAAACCAAGCTCACATATGGACTCAAGGACCCAATGGCATTGTCTTGACATGTTCAACAAGTTCAAAAGATCCCAAATGCACAAGATTAACAGATGAATTTTCCAGTCAACTGAGCCAAATTTGATTGTATACTAAAAAGTCAAACTTTGACTTTTTGGTCAAAATCAAGTGTCAAGATTCATTTTCCATCAAAACATGTCAAATTATGAAACTTGTTCATCAAGAAATCAAAAATCACAAATTAGGGTTTGAAATGAAGAATTTTCATAACTTAGAATTTTTCTAAGTTATGAAAATCCCTAATTTTTTCCTTACTTTGTCCCATTTTTTCACCAAGATGCATTTGGATTCAAACAAAACTCAAAACATGAAAGTTGTAGTCCATTGAAAAATCTACAACTTTGATTCACAAAGTTTCCTCAAAAGAAGCTTGTAGCTCAAGTTATGATTTTTTGAACAAGAGTGCAAAACATTCTTAACTTAGAAAAATTTTGACCTATTTTAGGCAGGATTTTTGCCTAACTTCATGGCCACTTTTCACATGCTTCCACTTGGAATTTCAAATTGCATTACAAAGATGGATTGTAGTACACATTCCAAACTTTCCAAAATGTCAGGGAAATCATCAAACACCCTTGTGGTTAGGGAGAATCGAATTTGTCAATATGGGCAAAAGTCACTTTGATTCATGGCCAAAGGCATGTTCACAACTTGTGCATTTTCAAACTCAGCATGTGCAAGCTACATTACAGGCCTCTAATCTCATTTACACTCAATAATTAAATTCCAATCCATTGTGCCAAGGAATTATTTTGTGCATTTGGACATTACATGAAGAATTAAGCCTTAATTAGAAAAAGCACATTATCCATTCTTGTAAAGTGGCACTTTATGTCAAGTTTGCAATCCAAGAGGTACAATGCATATCTTCTAGGCACAATTATTGAACATATCCCACTGATCAAGAGCCAACTTTGCAGCATATTGGAGGGGCCTAGAGGAGCCTGTAACAAGACTTGGCATTTTTTGACTTAGAAAAGAAGCAACTTTGCAAATACAACACAACTCTCATTGCTGCAAGAACAAGCCAAGACAAACTTTCTCCACACTTTCCAACTCCCTAACAGACCTAAAACACGAGCCTTTAACCCTTGATCCCTCCTCATACAGAAAATCACCATTTTGCTGCACAAAACAGGGCATCCCTGCAGATTGAGTGGCACAACTCATTTCCATCGTGCATTTTCATCCAAACCACTTCATACACCTTCCATAACATCCATACAAGCTATTCCAAGCATTGAACTGGAACTGTAACACCTCTAACCAGTTTTTCCATTTTCACTTTTCTCTCTTGCAGGTTGACTTCTGTAGCTTGATACAACAAGATTCAAAGCACACCAAGCATTGGAGAAGCATCCCTGAACTTCAAGCAAGCTGTACAAGTCTTCACCTTGCCTTGAAAGTACCTCCATTGTCATACACGATCCAAGCTGAACAGGTAAGTTCATGGACTTCTATCTCTCAATCTAGGAAGAGTTAGGTTTAGGTTTATGAATGAAAAATGCTCTACTCATGGCCCTGAAGCTACACATATAATTACTTTGCATTTATGTTATGTGTGCTGAGAGAATTTGGAACCTGAATATTAGAAAAAACTTAGGTCAGGAATTAGGGATGAAGAAATTCTCTTTCGTTTCTTAGAGTTAAGTTAAGTTCTTTATATGTATGGATTCGTCTCTTGATGCTCTACATTTTTGGTGTTATGAGTTTTGCTTGAAAGTCCAGGAATCAGGAGTTAGGAAACGCGTGTTGTTATTGTTCAAACCAGTCTGGAGGTTGAAGACAACTCCTCTTGGGCTGGGCCTGAGTTTGACTTTCTATTTGCATCACTCATTTTCCATTTGCACCCCCCTGGCCCATTTTGAGATATATTTGTCATTTTTGATTTTTTCCTTTTGATTTTGATTTTATATTTTTATCCAAACATGAAAAAACATTAAAAATATTTTTCTCACATTTTTTGCATTTTATTTGGTATTTATTTGGTTTCATTTAGTTTAGATGTAAATAAATATATAAATACTTTTATTTAAAATACTAGAAATAATATTAATACATTTTTATCTTCTGATTTTATTTTGTTTCATCTTTTGAAAACATTTTATAAAAAATATACTTTTTTTGTAAATATTAAATATTTTATTTTTTATATATATTTAATATATTTAGTAAATAATAGAAATACTTATATTAGAATATTTAGGATAAAGACATAAAAATAATACATTTTTATTTTTATTAATATTTAACTTAAAAAATTACTTTTTTACAATATACTTTCTTTTTATTTATTTTTGTACATAATTAATAAATATTGCATATAATAAATAATTAATACATTTTATTTAGAAAATTAGGGTTTTGCCCTAAAATGTAAAAATATCCAAAATTAATCCTTTTTATTTTTGTTTATTTGACACATAAAAAAATACTTTTTACATACATATAAAAATCATTTTTTGCATCTTGCATATTTATTGTATTTTATTTAATTATTGTGCAATTAAATACCTTGTAAAATTTCAATTTGGATGTAATAGTTAGATTTAATTTTTCTTGCTAAATATCCCCATTTGAACATTTGTACCCCCCATCCCATTATTTGTGTTGTAATAATTTAGGACTTTATTTTTCGCATTTAAAAGCTTTCTAATTATGCCATGTTAGACTTAGGGTTTGTATGCAAAAATCAACCAAACAAATAGCTTGACCTAATTCCAAGATAAAAGCATGAAAATGGACAACACCAATCACACTTGCACCCCTAGGGTTACTCCACTTGTTGCCTTCAATAATGGGCCATGTTGCATGTTAGGTATCTTTGGCAAAAACAAAACAAATTCAAATGATCATAGTCCCTCGATGACGCTTTCGAAAGTTGCCTAAAAAATGATCAAGTCCCTTAAAAGGAAAAATTGCCCAAAGACACTTGGCACCATTGCAATCATGGTCTAAACGATGACCCGCGCCCGTCCCGTTAACATCCTAACACAAGATTGTCCACCAAATACAATGGTGGAACAAAATTGTTAAAAGGGTTAAAACATAGCAAAGATCTTTGAGTAAATATTAGGGGTAGACAAAACTCTTGGTTACTTGCAAGCTTGCAAAACAAAAACACTTGCCTATTTTTCAAAACCACACATCACAAACACACTTTCAAAAACATTGAAAAATTTTCAAAAGACATACACCTTTGTATACATCCCAACATGGATCATTACAAAGGTTGCCACCACATTGGCCTCTTTTCAAAGCATTTTCAAACCCACACACAAAGCACCATTTCAAACAATTGAAAATCAAGGCAAGTTGATCTAAGCAAGTAACTAAGAGCCCATGGATAACCATGGATAGAAAGGGTGCTAATACCTTCCCTTTCTATAATCTACTCCCCGAACCCAAGAAAACATCTCAAAGGTTTTTGCTGTGCTTTTTAACCTTTCCTTAGGATAAAATAAAAAGTCGGTGGCGACTCTTGCTCAACCGAAACATTTGCGAAAACAAACGCAAAACCTCAAGTCAGTTCTCCCACCGTATCACAGAACTGGCGACTCAGCTGGGGAGTACTTTTAAAATGGAGTAACCTTAGGGCTTAGATCACCCTCTTGCATGACTAATTGTTTGCTTTGATTGCTTTATACCTTGGCTCTCTTGTTTGGGTTTGCAATCCTACACCCGGATTTGGGGAAACATTCATAGATAGCAATACGTTGTGGAAACTGTGCGGGGTATACCGACACGGTTGAAGCAATAGCTATATTAGTGCGACATATTTGTGAGTACCGGTAACCCTTGAGTTCAATCAAGGAGAGTACGGGGCCGTTGAGTGATGTCACTAAGCACTAATGACCTAGAACCTTACTTGACCATCTTGGCCTTTCATTAGGAGTAGTGAGATGACCGGCTTTGGTGCAGTCCGAAGTTGGTAGATACTCGATACTACACTCATTGAGGGTTGTTTTCCTGGAATATTTTGGTCGCTAGTTAAGTGGCTAAACCAAAACAATGAACATGGAAAACAGTCCAATGATATTGAGCTCCTTAGAACCCGGTTACTATTTATAGGACAGGTTTTTAAGCCAACTTCACTCAAGAGGGTACTTACCTATGAAACCTCATGCAAGCCTGAAACTAGGGTTTGGTGTGAATTGCTTGTACATATGTTTGTGCATACATCATGAACATCATGAAGCATCATATGCATACACTAACCATTTCAAGGGTTTAGATCTTCATCTTTGTTCTTATTTTGTAGGTCATGGAAATTCTTCGCAGGAAAACTATCCAAGTCAACCTTGTGAGAATCCCTCCTCAACTCAAGGAGCTCACATCCAGAATTCCAGAAAGCTCTCCCTTCAGTCAAAGACATGGTAGACTGCTCAGCCTAGTCAACACCAGCATTGAAGAGGACATGATAAAGGTGTTGTTCCAGTTCTTTGACCCCCTTCACCACTGTTTCACTTTCCCCCACTACCAATTGGTTCCCACTTTGGAGGAATTTTCTCAACTTCTGAGGATTCCTATTCTTAATCAACTACCCTACAACGGTACGGAAAAAGAACCAAAGCCTGAAGATGTTGCTCAAGCACTACACTTGCAACCATCTGACATCAAGGGGCATTGGGAAACTAGAAGCGGTGTCAAAGGCTTCTTGGCAAAATTCTTGTTTGAGAAAGCACAAGAGTGTTGGAATTCATTGGACCTACAAGCCTTTGAAGAAATTGTGGCACTCCTCATTAATGGGTTGGTCCTGTTCCCAAATCCTGACCAGCTTGTAGATGTCAACGCCGTCAAGATCTTCTTATCCAGAAATCCAATACCAACATTGCTTGGGGACATTCTTCACTCATTTTACACACGAACAATGAGAAAGAGGGGTGTTCTCATGTGTTGTACTCCTCTCCTTGCAAGGTGGTTTATTTCACACCTTCCACAATCTGTTTTGAAGAATGACCAAGGCTTAAGGTGGTCACAACGGTTGATGACCCTCACTCACTCTGATGTACATTGGTGTTCTCGGTCCAGAGAAAATGTCATCATCATCGATTGTTGTGGAGAATTCCCTAATGTTTCATTACTTGGCATTAGAGGAGGCATTACCTACAACCCTTGTCTAGCTTTGAGACAATTTTGATATGCACTGAGGGATGGCCCTCACGACATGTTGATTCCTGACCTAGTTTTTGACTTCGACAATGATGCGCAAGGACTTCGCCAATGATTCATCAGAGCTTGGAGGATGCCTAATAAGGTAGACAGCAAGACACTGGGGCACAAGAACTCCATCCCTCTTGAGCCTTATCTCAAGTGGGTACGAACCCGAGCCCAGAGTCTAATGATGCCTTACCCTCATGTTCTCCCTGTGATTAAAGAGCCCGTTAAGGAAGGAGAGGTTCCCTACACCGTCCTATATCCTGACATGCCTACATCGTGGGAGGAGATGCAAAAGAGTTGGATCCAACTCAAGGAGGAACGGAATACTTTTGAAGTCAACTTCTACGCCAGTGAGAAGAAGGTTTTGGAGCTTACCCTCCGAATCCATGAGGAAGAGACCCTCAACACCTACATCGCACCAAAGAGGATGTGCAACGTCTTTTTACCTTGAGAAGTTTTTTGTAATATTTGGCCCATGGGGCATTTATGTACTGACAAATTTCTTCTTATTAATATGACGTGCGTTCTTTTTTGTTTGCAACAATTTTGAATTTTCTAAATCCCTGAATACATTGCATACATAAGCATGTCATTCATCATGCGCATAAGCAGGTCTCCACACCAGGTTTCCGTATCTTTCTGCTGTTTATTTCAGTAAGATGGATCTCGAACAGACGGTCAAGGACTTGCAGTCTCAGAACTCACAGTTTCAACATCTCCTGATGACATTGGCTAAGGGTCAGGATGATCTAAAGGCCCTGCTGGGGAACAAAGAGCAAGTGAAAAAGAAGAAGAAAAGAATCGGGGTGGCTACCCTAGGAAGAAGGTTTGAGGGCGAAGCCAGAAGAGTGCTTAAATTTCCCCCTACTTCTGAGGAGGGAACCAGTAAAGGGAATGCGGTTGCGGTACCTTCCGAATCTGAAGTTGAAGAAGAGGAGGCTGAAGAGGACGAAGACTACTCTGATCAACAATACCCGCCCGCCGATGATAAGTACAAAGGCTTGGAAGACAGGTTGGCAGCTATGGAGCTGCAGAGAGTTCCCAGCTTAGATTTCGAAGACTTGGGATTAGTTGCTGGAATTGTGATCCCCCCGAAGTTCAAAGTGCCAGTTTTTGCAAGATATGACGGGATGTCCTGCCCGAAGATGCATCTCAGATCATATGTAAGGAAGATCCAACCTTACACTGCAGACAAGAACCTATGGATCCATTTCTTTCAGGATAGCCTTTTTGGGGCTCAACTCGAGTGGTTCTATCAGCTGGATGGAGCCAGTATCAGAAACTGGGAGGACTTGGCTACCGCATTTTATAAACAGTATCAGTACAATTCTGACCTCGCTCCCACGCGTACCCAACTCCAGGGTATGTCACTGGGGACGGGAGAAGGATTCAAGGAGTATGCGCAAAAGTGGAGAGACCTGGCTGGCAGAGTGCAGCCACCGCTGACTGACCGTGAACTTGTTGACATGTTCCTAGGGACCCTGTCTGGTCCGTTCTTCAACCACTTGATTGGTAATTCTTCTGCTGGGTTTACAGATTTGATCTTGACTGGTGAGAGAATAGAAGCTGGTATCAAGTCAGGGAAGATACAGAAAGGTACCTCCGCAAGTATTGAAAAGAAGCCATTCAAGAAGGAAGCCAGTGATGTTTATGGTCCCAGAAGACAAGTTAAGCCGGAACGCCGCCAAGCTATCAATGCATTGGTAATTTCAAAGCCTGCTGCTGCTCCTCAGCAGTATAATCAACAAAGGGGTGAGAGGCCCAAAAGGCAGTACACTCGGCTCAGTATGACCCTGTCTCAGATATTGCCACAACTGCTGTCAACCAATCTGGTAACTGTCAAAGAAGCTCCGAAGGTGGTGAACCCAGCTTCTCCAAAGTACAACCCCAACGCCCGTTGCGCTTATCACTCTGATAGCCCGGGGCACACTACGGACGATTGCTGGGCTCTGAGAAATAAGGTTCAGGACCTTATTGATGCTAAAGAAATACAGTTTGAGGCGCCTGAAAGGCCCAATGTTATAACTGCTCCCATGCCCCAGCATGGAGTGAATGCTGTGGAAGAAGACCAGTATGTAGCCTCCGTGGAAGAGATTGTTACTCCGTTGTTGACTGTTAAAAGGAATCTGTTGCTAGCTGGTTTATTTCCGGGATGTGGTAAGGATTGCCTTCTATGTGTTGTTTCGCCTGTTGTTTGTCCTTTGCTGAAATCAGGTATCCAAAGCCTGATGGATAGCAAAGAGATCTTGTTCGAGAAGATTGTTGTTCCTGCTACCCCTACCGAAGAAGTTTCTATTGTCATTATTTTCAACAAACCTCCTAAGGCTCCTTCAAAGAAGCCTGTCAAAATCATGTCCACTCAGAAGATTGCTCCTATCATCATTACTGTTCCGGGGCCTCTCCCCTATACATCCGACAAAGTTGTCCCATGGAACTATGGGGCAGATGTTTATGTGCTTGGAGTTAAACAAGAGTTCGATACAAGTACCGGTGTTAGTAACATCACCGAGCCAGCCAAAATAACTCGCAGTGGTAGGCTATTCTCACCAGATATTGCGCCACCAGCTATTCAGAAACCTCTTATCATCACACCTGCAAGTGTGCCTGTTCCCCTTCCTAATCAAGTTCCTGTTTCTACCCCTGCTGCCGAGTCATCTGACGCTCGGGGCAAAGGGATTGCTGCTGATTTTCCTGCCCTGACGGAGGCGCCGAAGACAACCACTGTTGAAGCTTCCCAGCAAGAGATGGAAGAGATCCTCAAGATTATCAAGAAAAGTGATTTCAACGTAGTTGAGCAGTTGGGACACACCCCATCAAAGATTTCTATGCTATCACTGTTGTTGTGTTCGGAGGCCCATGCCAAGGCCCTGATCTCCTTCCTGAAGACGGCCCATGTGCCACAAGAAACGTCTGCTGATCAATTTACCGATTGTGTGGCCAACTTGACTGCCGATAATGGTTTGGGCTTCTCTGATGCCGATCTGACTGCCAAAGGGAAGAACCATAACGACGCCCTGCATGTCTCCATTGAATGCAGGGGCACTACTCTTGCCTATGTGTTGGTAGACACCGGTTCTTCATTGAACGTATTGCCCAAGAAGGCCCTAGACAGATTGGATTGTGAGGGTCTGGAGCTCAAGCCCAGTAACATTGTGGTCTGAGCCTTTGACGGTTCAAAAAGGATGGTACATGGGGAAGTTGACATTCCAATCAGGGTTGGTTCTCAAGTTTTTGATTCAACTTTCTATGTGATGGACATCCGTCCATCCTACTCTTGTTTTCTGGGTCGTCCATGGATCCACAAGGCTGGAGCTGTGACCTCAACACTACATCAGAAGCTTAAGTACCCAGTCAGAGGAAAGATTGTGACAGTTCAGGGGGAGGAAGAATATATGGTCAGCCACCTAAACTCGTTCCGATACATAGAAATGGATGGGGAATTCATTGAGACTCCATTCCAGCACTTTGAAGAGGTGCCTCAGACACTAGCATCAGCTGAAACTGTGATTGAAGACCCTCCTTTGAAGATGGCTTCCTTAAAGGATGCTCGGGCTGTTATTGAGAAGGGCGAGTGCGCAAACTGGGGCCGACTTCCTGACTTCACTCCGAAGATTGACAAGTTTGGTCTGGGCTTCACTGCAGAGGCTCAGAGGGATGTTCGTAAAGCAAGGATTGGAAGACCTCCTGTGTTCATCACCAACCCGGGAGTGAATGCTATTGAAGACGACGCGGAGGAATCTGAATTCGACAGCTGGATCTACCCAACAACCGACAGTGGACCAAGCAACTGGACTGCCAAAGATTTCACACCTATTACTTTTATCACTCAGTAATGAACTCTTTTGTTTTCAATTTGTAACAAATAATATGTTGAAACTTTTATGGCTCGGTGTCCTACCCGGGGCACCGTGGCTTCATTTGTGAGGGCTTTTGTATGTTATTTTCATATATCATTAATCAAAACATTGGACGTTTGTTGCATTTCAAAATCTTGTGCTCCTTTTCTCTCTTTATCATATATTGCAAAACAGCTATATTTACACACACTCACTTATACAGGTTCCAATCCACTCTGGATCTCACTGGTAACGACTCTGCTACTGCCAGTTATGACTTCGAAAATCCGATCAACTTAGCCGAAGACGAAGGTGAAGGTGATTGCGAAGTTCCTGGTGAACTTGCAAGACTGCTACTCCAGGAAGAGAGGGCCATTCAGCCACATGAAGAGCCAGTGGAAAGGGTAAATCTGGGTACTGAGACAGACAGAAAGGAAGTCAAGATCGGTGCCAATCTAGAGCTCAGTGTGAAGCAACGATTGATTCAGATGCTGCATGATTATGTGGAAATCTTTGCCTGGTCTCACGAAGACATGCCTGGGTTGGATACTGACATCATGGTTCATCACCTGCCTACCAAGGAAGACTTCCCTCCGGTAAAACAAAAGGTCCGCCGTATGCGTCCAGAAATGTCCGAGAAAATCAAAGCTGAGGTTATGAAACAATTTGATGCCGGGTTCCTAGCAGTGACTTCTTACCCTCAGTGGATTGCCAACGTGGTTCCAGTGCCGAAAAAGGATGGTAAGGTCCGAATGTGTGTTGATTACAGGGATTTGAACAGGGCAAGCCCTAAGGATGATTTCCCTCTGCCTCATATCGACGTTATGGTTGACAACACCGCTCAGCATAAAGTATTCTCCTTCATGGACGGCTTCTCCGGTTATAATCAAATCAAGATGGCTCCTGAAGACATGGAGAAGACCACTTTTGTTACTCAGTGGGGCACCTTTTGCTACAAGGTCATGCCTTTTGGGTTGAAGAATGCTGGGGCAACCTACCAACGTGCCATGGTTGCTTTATTTTATGATATGATCCATCACGAGATAGAAGTATACGTCGATGATATGATTGCAAGGTCCCAAACTGAGGAGGAACACCTTGACCATCTACGGAAGCTGTTTGACCGTCTGAAGTTGTACAAGCTGAGGTTGAACCCAAAAAAATGCACCTTTGGGGTGAGATCTGGAAAATTGCTAGGCTTCATCGTAAGTGACAAAGGTATTCAAGTGGACCCTGCCAAAGTGAAATCCATACAAGAGATGCCAACTCCCAAGACAGAGAAAGAAGTCAGAGGCTTTCTAGGACGTTTGAACTACATTGCCCGATTCATCTCGCATCTAACTGCTACCTGTGAACCAATCTTCAAGCTGCTGAAGAAAGATCAAGTAGTACGTTGGAATGATGAATGTCAGGCCGCTTTCGAAAAGATCAAAGAGTATCTCCAAGAACCACCCATTCTTATGCCACCGGTTGAAGGGATACCTCTAATACTATACTTGACAGTACTTGACAATTCAATGGGGTGTGTGATGGGGCAACATGACGAGTCTGGCCGAAAAGAGCACGTTATTTATTACCTTAGCAAAAAGTTTACCGACTGTGAGACCCGGTACTCACTGCTCGAGAAAACTTGTTGCGCTCTGGTATGGGCTGCTCGCCGGCTGAGACAGTATATGTTGACTCACACTACTCTGTTGATTTCAAAAATGGATCCAATCAAGTACATATTCGAAAATCCTACTCTGTCCAGAAGAATAGCAAGATGGAAAATGATCTTGACGGAATATGACATCCAGTACACGACACAAAAAGCAATCAAGGGAAGTGTATTGGAAGACCATTTGGCACACCAAGCAGTGGACGATTACCAGTCGATGAACTTTGAATTTCCAGACGAGGATATCATGGTAGTGACTGATTGTGAAGTACCTGGACCGAATGAAGGACCTGAGGAAGGATCCCGATGGTCTATGCACTTTGACAGAGCCTCAAACGCTTTGGGCAATGGTATCGGCGCTGTGATCATATCCCCTAAAGGCACTCATACTCCACTCACCGCCAGGCTATGTTTCAATTGCACCAACAACATGGCAGAGTATGAGGCATGTATCATGGGTCTTCAAGCTGCAATTGATTTAAGGATCAAGTTTCTGAGTGTCTTAGGAGATTCCGCTCTCGTGATCAATCAGATCAAAGGCGGGTGGGATACAAAACACCCAAATCTTATTCCTTACAAGAAGGAGTATGTGCTGACATTGCTTCCCCACTTCGAGGAGATAACTTTTGAACACTTCCCAAGAGAGGAGAATCAGTTAGCGGACGCACTAGCTACGATGTCTTCTATGTTCAAAGTCAAATGGGATAACGAGGCTCCCCGGATCATTATCTGGAAATTGGATGAACCTGCACATTGCTGCGATCTCGAGGCTGAAGAGGTAACTGAAAAACCCTGGTATCATGAAGTGAAGAGGTACCTGGAAGCTCAAGAATACCCCGAAGGCGCATCTGTTAATGACAAGAAGTTCCTGAGAAGGTTTGCGGCAAAGTTCTTCCTCAGCAAAAACATTCTCTACAAACGAAACCATGATTTAACCTTACTGCGTTGTGTGGATAAGACTGAAGCAGAAAGGATCATGGCAGAGCTACATGAAGGTACCTTCGGAACACATTCCAGTGGACATACCATGGCAAAGAAAATCCTTCGGGCATGATATTTCTGGTCCACAATGGAAGCCGACTGTTACCAACATTCTCAGACTTGTCATAAATGCCAGATCTATGCTGATAAGGTGCACATTCCTCCGGTTCCTCTGAACGTCTTGACAGCACCTTGGCCCTTTGCAATGTGGCGCATTGATATGATCGGCGAGATCCGACCTACGGCATCCAACGGGAATCGCTTCATCCTAGTAGCGATTGATTACTTCACAAAGTGGGTTGAAGCAGCTTCCTACGCTACCGTAACCAAGAGCGTTGTGGCACGATTCATTCGGCACAACCTGATCTCTCGATACGGTGTACCTGAGAGGATCATTACGGACAATGGTACCAATCTTAACAACAAGATGATCACTGAGCTCTGCGAGCAATTCAAGATACATCACCACAACTCTTCTCCCTACCGGCCGAAGATGAATGGGGCTGTAGAAGCAGCGAATAAGAATATCTAGAAAATTGTGCAGAAGATGACGGTGACCTATAAAGATTGGCACGAAATGTTACCGTTTTCTCTTCATGGGTACCGTACCTCAGCACGAACGTCAACAGGGGCAAATCCCTTTTCCTTGGTCTATGGCATGGAGGCAGTCTTGCCTATTGAAGTCCAGATACCCTCTCTCCGAATAATGAAGGATGCAGATTTGAGCGAAGATGACTGGATCCAGACTCGGCTTGATCAATTAAACCTAATTGACGAAAAGAGACTCACCGCTATTTGTCATGGTCAGACGTACCAAAAACGGATGATCAGGGCATTTAACAAGAAGGTCAGACGACAAGAGTATCAAGTCGGAGACCTGGTAATCAAGCGCATTATTCTTCCTCAAAGTGATCCCAGTGGCAAATGGACCCCTACGTACGAAGGGCCATTTGTGGTTAAACATATCTTCTCAGGAGGAGCCATGATTCTAACCACCATGGACGGTGACGACCTTCCTCACCCTGCCAATGCAGACATAGTAAAAAGATACTACGCATGAATTAAGGACCCGCTAGGTTGACACACCTAGGAAAAAATAAGGGCTTCCCGGCGAACCAAAAGGGTTCGGGCAAAAATAAGGGATGAAAATAAAAAAATTTGTACACCCGGCAAGTCGAAAACCTGAAAAGGTGGCTTGGGCAAAAATGGGTATCCCGGTGGACTGAAAACCCGAAAGGGCGGTCCAGGCAAAAGTTAGGTGTAGCGGTGAAAATCGGAGATCAAGCTATTAATTAACTTGACTCGCAAAAGCAAGAGTCGCCACCGCGCTTTATTATTTCCAAGGGAAAAGGGAAAAGAGCGAAATAAAACCCTAAAATATGCAATGTAAAGTAATATTTAAAAGTAATGAAAATACAATGCGTTTTTGAAAGAGATCGAGAGTTCGGGGGTTGGTTATACAATGGGAAGGTATTAGCACCCACTGCATCTGCGGTACTCCGCAGGAACCTTTTGAAATATCTGTTTTTTGGTTAAAATTGTTTGTTTGATTAAAATGGTTCGTTTGGCTAAAAATCGGTGTCGGAGAGATTTTGAAGAGACAGCGACCTAATGTCGAAGTTTTGACTTAAAAGGTGTGAGTTTAAAAATTGAATCTTTTGGGAAAATTATCTTAGGTTTAACAAAATAGTAACAAACAAAAGATGAATGAGGGTATTCGCACGATCGGATGAGATGTATTTGATGACGTGAAGTCAACAAAGTTAAAAACATTTCCCTTGGAATTAAAACCACAGACGGATAAATAAGCTAAGAGTATATCAAACCTTAGGTGAAAATAAATCACAAGCCGACAACATCGTCAAAAAAAAAACCTAATGTGAGATAATACTCCAAGCATCAGATAAGGCGCAAAGGCGGTGGATAAAGCTCACGGTGTCAGATAAGAATCCCTGCATCACAAGAGATATACCGACGAAATCTAACAGCACGGGAAACTTATGTGCGTCCGCACAATTTTCAGAAGTTAGTTGGAATTAAAAATAAAATCACAATGCGATGAAAATAATATTTTCAAAACCTGAATTTATTTACAAGTAAAATATACAGTCAAAATATTATGTACAAGTATATATTTACAGTACCAAATATTAAATCAGAATAGTAAAATAAAATAAAAGGTAAAAGGGAGAAGTGTAAGAGTTATTGATGCGCTATATGAGAATGTATACTTGAAACGATTTTCGAAAACCTTCACAGTAAGCAAACTCGTTAGTAGCATAAGCGGTATAAAAATTAAAATGAATGAAATCGCAACAATTAAAATTTTTGCTAGAAATCACAAAATAAAGAAATGAAATGAAATTGTATGAATGCACATGAATATTTACACAAATAAAAATCAAGTATTCATGATATTATTCCATGTAAACACAAAAATCAGCATTACATACATGTATTTCATCAAGTAAATTCAAAAGCAATCGCTATTTCAAAACATAACGGCAAACAAGAATCAAAAGCTCTCTTTGCAACATGAGATATTGAATTCAAAGCATGAACCAAATAAATGATGATTACTCAAGAATTTAAATTCACAAACAAAGCCAAAGGAACTCATACTATAATTCAATTCAATGAAAAATCAAACATTATCAAGCATCATCAAAAGTTAGACAACACCAAATTATGCATAAAAGCTCATGAAAATCAATTTCCAAGTGATTCCAAACTTATGTAAAAACAAACACTAATATTAACCAACAAATTTTTGTGAATCGAATACAAATTGAAACATCACCAAAACCACTTTTTAAAATGATTTAAACAACAAAACATCATCAACACCGACAATCCTAAATTAATCAACTCATGCCAAAATTACATTAAGCTCAAAAAGTGATGAAAATAAGTTTTGAATCAAAGTTCCAGCGAGGTATAAATTCGGACAAAAACCAACACAAATTGTTAACACTTGATAAAAGCACCTGAAAAGAATTCAAAACTCATGAGAAAACCAATTGATACACCAACCATGTTAACCTTTCAAAATCAAATCTAATTGCACATGAACAAATGAACATTTTTGAAGCAAAAATCAACATGGCATCGATTAGGCGAGCTTAACAAACTAAACAAGATTAAAGCGATTGAAAATAAATGAAACACAAGATGGCCAAGAGATATATACATCTCAATTCTTGTCAATTATCTCCTTGAGTACAAAAAAATGCAGCATTATTATCTCATAACAAAATCAGTATCCCATCTTTTCAGCTCAATTGAGTTTCTAAATCATAAACAAGTTAATATTCAAAATTCTCATATTTCAACAGCAAACTGAAAATTTATCTATCAAAAAACAGATTAATCATTAAGTTATTAATAAGAAAATAAAATCTACAAACAAAATAGAAATTATAGTGGGTTTACCGGTAGATCTGGGTTTCAGAACGACTGGTGGCGTTGACCGAAACGATTCTGATGGCGGAGCGGTGAGCACGATCCTCAACCTGAATAGCAAGTTGAACAAGTCCACCTTCAAGATGAGAAATACAAGGCGGAACAGGTGCATCTTGTGGGTTGGTTTCAGCAGCGACAGTACTGAGTGCTTTGTCAAGTACATAAATAAAAGTGGAAGAATCCAAATCATGTTGAGAACGATAGCGAACAAAGAGACCACAGCCAATACAATTCATGCGGAACTGTTTCTCGACTTTGCCTTCCCCTCGCTTTAACACAACGTTACCAGCCTCCTCAATGTTGAATCTAGCTAGATGTTTGCTCTTGTCTAACACGTAAGATCTGTCCGTCTTTCTTCTAGGCATTTTTCTTCCGGAGCCGCATCCTCGCTTGAGTATGTATGCGTCGTCCTCTTCGGCATTCTCCTTCCTTTTATCTGCAAAATAGAAAGTTGTGTTGATGTTGTAACATATTTTTATTTTGGAATTCTGATTGTGATATGGTGAAGGTGATGATGAAGGAAGGTGGGCGAAGTGGGTTACGGTTGGTGTTGCTGTGCATTCTGAGCAGGACGCGGATGTGAGCGGAGTTTTGATGAAGGGGGAAGTAGGTGGCTTGCGATGGGATTGTTGTGTTGTTGGTAGTGTGGAGTAGAGTTGGATATGGGGTAGCTAGCGGAAATAAGGTTGTGAGGGAGGAGAAGCTGGAATTGAGATGGGAAGATTAGGGGTGTGTGGTATGCTGAGATTGCTTGCATAGAGAAGGGGGTATTAACAGAGGGAAAAAGGGGTCGAGAAAGGTATGCTGAGATTGCTTGCATAGAGAGGGGGTATTAACAGAGGGAAAAAGGGGTCGAGAAAGTGGGTTTTTGAGAGAAAGAGAGAGTTTATTATTGTGTTGTTTTTTACAAAGAAAAGAAAGAAGTGTTTATATAGACAGATCAAGAGGAAAATTTCACTTCTGTTTTGCAATTCATTCGCTATTTTTCTGGATCGATCCATTACTCTCTCTAACAACCAATCAGAATAAAGCACAGTTTAACAAATAATTTTTTATGACCAAAAAGCCCTTAAATGATAAAAATAACCAAAAAACTAAATGCATTAAAATTAACTCAATTTAAAATGATTTTTTGAATATTTTATGAATAAAATATAAAGACCCAAAATGACCAAAAATGATAAAAAAAACGGACGAAAATTTATCCGAAAAAATAAAATGAACACATTAAAATAATCTACATGTCACAAAGATTAAAGAAAAAAAATATTCAAGAAGTCAAAAATCAAAAATAAAATAATAATAAAATATCAGACTAAACAGACGTTTAAGGTTAAAAACGAGACTTCGAACTGAACCGAAAAAATAAAGCGAGCATACCGTCATAATCTACGTGAAGCGCAGATTCATAAAATGATCGGTAAAAGGTGAAAACTTGAAATATTTTTCTCGCTATTTTTCGCACAATATCGTATCGCTTTTAACAGTCTGTCTATAAAACCAAAATATTTTTATCATCGACATATAAACAACTTGGAGCGATGTAAGAAAATAGTAAACAGATAAAAATGCATGAAGTGAAATGTCGGGTATTTTACAACTGAAAGACGATGCAAACTTTGATTTAAACTGACTTTTTCTGGTCAACTTAAATACGACTAATGATGCAAAATGTGATGAATGAAGATATTTACTAATGATTGTGACCAAATGACAAAATATGATATGAAAGTGCGACTGAAAAAATTAGGGGCGAAACTTAGGGTGCAACAGTTGTGCCTTGATGAATCAGTCTTCGAGAATCCATAATCAACCGTGCTTTTGGCTTGGGAGACTCAAAACCTTAATTGAGGCGCGACACCTGATGCTCTTGATTCAGACCTGTCTCTGCACATGACACCAAAGAAAACATGAACATACACCTTTGTATGCGATTAGAAATTAGTGATACATGTGCTAAAAATGTTCAAAACACTTGACAATCTTCGCATAGTCAAAGCTCGAAGGTGAGACGTTAAAACCGACCGTATTTCGTGACCTTGACTTATCTTTAAAAATGCAAAAAATAAAAATGGG
This sequence comes from Vicia faba, assembly GCA_948472305.1. Classification (NCBI taxonomy): domain Eukaryota; kingdom Viridiplantae; phylum Streptophyta; class Magnoliopsida; order Fabales; family Fabaceae; genus Vicia; species Vicia faba. The sequence goes on along the minus strand of OX451736.1, from coordinate 1,025,647,161 downwards.
ATCTTAGGTCAAAAATTGGGGTACAACATTAGGGATAAAGTGTAATACTATGTCTCTTTGGGTCACCTTGCATCTAGAATTCGGCACCAACTATCAGGCTCAGACGGCATCGATCAATCAGCTTTATCTTCAACTAAGCAGCAAAGTGATGAGACGCTTGAAGACATAAAGGCGATAGCAGAGTTGGAACCCAGTGGGATTATTTTCACATAGCTGTTTTGTTTCCTTTTCACAAAATTGTATAAACTCTATTTTACTCGGCGGCGTTCTCTTACTAGGACGTTAGCCTCCTGTACAAAAACGCTTATTTACAGGCAAATTTCAAAATCAATACAAGTTCAATTTTTCAGACAAATTATCCATTGTTTTTCCTTTTTCTGTTTTGTTTTGCAAAAAGCGTCCAATGTTCATTTTTGATATATGCATTTGACATTAATTTCTAATCATGAATATTTACATGCGAAACAAAGGACTAATTACAGATGACATCAGAAACAGGGGAAATTCAGATTTGTCCAAACAATCTAGTTGCTCTGTCCACCAAGGTACCAAGGTAGGTTTAGCTGAAGAACGTAACCAACTTACCTCAACTCCCCACAGAGTAAGACAAGATTCAACAATAATCTCTCCAGGAAGAGTTTGGTCTCCCATCATCCCTGAAAAGGCACAATATTCCCGTAGCAAGTCGGCGATACTCTCCCCAAGCAGAGTTTAGTCTGTCATCCTAAAGGAAGTTGGGCATCCCCAGAAGATCTCAACATTCTCCAGCGGAGTATAGACATTCCTCAGCAAGCATCCCCGGCGGTCTTAATATAAGATTGTTCCCCGGCGGAATACCGACATCCAGTGGAACCATTCCTCAGTATAGTCCAAAGTTTCCCCAGGAAAGTGGAATCCATATCCCCAGCAGGTCTTGAAGCTTATCCCCAGTAGATTCTGGAAGCTTATCCCCAGTAGATTCTGGAAGCTTATCCCCTGCAAGGTACGAACGCATCTCCCCGACTTTATTCAAAGGTTATTTCCCCACCAGGGTATAACTGGGTTATCCTCAGCTAATTACCACGGAAAGATCGTCCTCGGTGAAGTTTCTTCCTATCCCCCAGCGGAGTTCATCAAGTTCCCCAACATAACTTATCAGTGGAATCCCCAACGGAGTTCCCATCAAAATCTCAGCAAAGTATCTCTTCCCACAGAGTAATACCATGCAGAGTAATCCCTTCACCTATTTTATTCCCCTCAGAGTAATCTCTCCAACAAGTTTATTCCCCAACGGAGTCATCTTCTCCTACCGGTTCATTCTTGCAATCATCATCCCCAGTGGAAAAGAAGAACTTTACTCTTCAACATCAGCACAGGATTTGATTTCCCGACACTCGTCAAGGATTTATTTTCCTAGACGAAAACACATTCATAGACATTTCACATTTCATACATCCTGATTACATACATGATAAAGTGCATACAACACTATCTCATTCCGAGCATCGTGACATCATGCATTTCATACATCATGACATTGCATACAACTAATGTCTTGCCTTTTCAGGAAAAGGTCAATCCAAAGATGATTACTATCAACTATCGCAATTCCAGATTCGATTCCTGTATCTATCCAGGACACATCTGTGAGTGATTGATTGTAGATTCGATACCTATATCTAGCCAGGGCATATCTGCAAGAAGAGTTTGAAGATCAACCCCTGTAACAGGCCAGGAAATTATCTTTCATTCTCAGGTCAGAGGTTTACACCTGTATCCAGCCAGGAAAGCTATCTCTACGAACCTTTTGCAATTTCCATATTCGATACCTGTATCCAGCCAGGGCACATCTGTAGACGACTAATTCCATATTCGATTCCTGTATCTAGCCATGGCATATCTGTGAGTGATTTGATTGTGGATTCGATACCTGTATCTAGCCAGGGCACGTCTACATGAAGAGTTTAGAGATTCGATACCTGTATCCAGCCAGGGCACGTCTGTAAGCAACCTTTTGAAGTTCCGGATTCAATTCCTATATCTAGCCAGGGCATATCTGTGAGCGTCTGATCGTAGATTCGATACATGTATCTAGCCAGGGCATATCTGCATGAAGAGACTGAAGATCAACACCTGTAACAAGCTAGGAAACATCTTCCTTTCTCAAAGTACGCAAGTTCTCGCTAAGGAATCTCTTACGCGATCAACACTTCCAAATAACATCTATAAGCCCATTCCCGACAAAGTTATGTCACGTCTCCAGATGGAATCTATAAGCCCATCCTCCTATCCACCATCTCTCCAAACGGCATCTATAAGCCCATTCCCGCCATCACATTGCTAATACTCCAACATGCGAGTGCAAATTTCAGGGCACTCTAGTGTCCAATCTCCTTTTACCCTCGAGTCGCGAAAGGCAAACTTGCCAATCTAACTCTTCAGGTTCAAGAAGATTGAACAGGGGCAACTGTTGTACCCCAAAATTTTCCCTCCTATTTCCTCAACATTTTCTCACCACAAGACCCTTGGAGCCAAGATCCAGTTAGGGTTTGCTCTGCTCAAGACTCCTCCTTGCACTGTTGACCCAAATTAGGATTTTTGTTTGCACAAAGATGTTTTGACCTAAAATGCCAAAGATGACTTTCATGCTTCATGTTGAACTCACAAGTTTATCCATACCAAGTTTCAAGCTTTGATTCCAATCTTTGCCCAATCAATTGGACAGTTGACCTAGAAATCAGCTGTATTGGGGAAAAAGTCAACTGTGGTCAATTGACAGTAAAACCTCATGATTTTTGACCCACATCAACATTATGAACTCATATGGACCATTGGATCAAGTGTGGATCACAATTCCACAAGAAATTTGATCAGATCACCAAAAGGGCAAAATGGTCATTTTTAGGGTTTTGACTGCACAAAGGCAATTGTTGACTGTTTGACCTAGCCAATGGCAAACCAAGCTCACATATGGACTCAAGGACCCAATGGCATTGTCTTGACATGTTCAACAAGTTCAAAACATCCCAAATGTACAAGATTGACAGATGAATTTTCCAGTCAACTGAGCCAAATTTGACTGTATACTGAAAAGTCAAACTTTGACTTTTTGGTCAAAATCAGGTGTCAAGATTAATTTTCCATCAAAACATGTCAAATTATGAAACTTGTTCATCAAGAAATCAAAAATCACAAATTAGGGTTTGAAATGAAGAATTTTTATAACTTAGAATTTTTCTAAGTTATGAAAATCCCTAATTTTTTCCTAACTTTGTCCCATTTTTCACCAAGATGCATTTGGATTCAAACAAAACTCAAAACATGAAAGTTGTAGTACATTGAAAAATCTACAACTTTGATTCACAAAGTTTCCTCAAAAGAAGCTTGTAGCTCAAGTTATGATTTTTGGAACAAGGGTGCAAAACATTCTTAACTTAGAAATATTTTGACCTATTTTAGGCAGGATTTTTGCCTAACTTCATGGCCACTTTTCACATGCTTCCACTTGGAATTTCAAATTGCATTACAAAGATGGATTGTAGTACACATTCCAAACTTTCCAAAATGTCAAAGAAATCATCAAACACCCTTGTGGTTAGGGAGAATCGAATTTATCAATATGGGCAAAAGTCACTTTGATTCATGGCCAAAGGCATGTTCATAACTTGTGCATTTTCAAACTCAGCATGTGCTAGCTACATTACAGGCCTCTAATCTCATTTAAACTCAATAATTAAATTCCAATCCATTGTGCCAAGGAATTATTTTGTGCATTTGGACATTACATGAAGAATTAAGCCTTAATTAGAAAAAGCACATTATCCATTCTTGTAAAGTGGCACTTTATGTCAAGTTTGCAATCCAAGAGGTACAATGCATATCTTCTAGGTATAATTATTGAACATATCCCACTGATCAAGAGCCAACTTTGCAGCATATTGGAGGGGCCTAGAGGAGCCTGTAACAAGACTTGGCATTTTTTGACTTAGAAAAGAAGCAACTTTGCAAATACAACACAACTCTCATTGCTGCAAGAATAAGCCAAGACAAACTTTCTCCACACTTTCCATACTCCCTAACAGACCTAAAACACGAGCCTTTAACCCTTGATCCCTCCTCATACAGAAAATCACCATTTTGCTGCACAAAACAGGGCATCCCTGCAGATTGAGTGGCACAGCTCATTTCCATCGTGCATTTTCATCCAAACCACTTCATACACCTTCCATAACATCCATACAAGCTATTCCAAGCATTGAACTGGAACTGTAACACCTCTAACCAGTTTTGCCATTTTCACTTTTCTCTCTTGCAGGTTGACTTCTGTAGCTTGATACAACAAGATTCAAAGCACACCAAGCATTGGAGAAGCATCCCTGAACTTCAAGCAAGCTGTACAAGTCTTCACCTTGCCTTGAAAGTACCTCCATTGTCATACACGATCCAAGCTGAACAGGTAAGTTCATGGACTTTTATCTCTCAATCTAGGAAGAGTTAGGTTTAGGTTTATGAATGAAAAATGCTCTACTCATGGCCCTGAAGCTACACATATAATTACTTTGCATTTATGTTATGTGTGCTGAGAGAATTTGGAACCTGAATATTAGAAAAAACTTAGGTCAGGAATTAGGGATGAAGAAATTCTCTTTCGTTTCTTAGAGTTAAGTTAAGTTCTTTATATGTATGGATTCGTCTCTTGATGCTCTACATTTTTGGTGTTATGAGTTTTGCTTGAAAGTCCAGGAATTAGGAGTTAGGAAACGCGTGTTGTTGTTGTTCAAACCAGTCTGGAGGTTGAAGACAACTCCTCTTGGGCTGGGCCTGAGTTTGACTTTCTATTTGCATCACTAATTTTCCATTTGCACCCCCCTGGCCCATTTTGAGATATATTTGTCATTTTTGATTTTTTCCTTTTGATTTTGATTTTATATTTTTATCCAAACATGAAAAAACATTAAAAATATTTTTCTCACATTTTTTGCATTTTATTTGGTATTTATTTGGTATCATTTAGTTTAGATGTAAATAAATATATAAATACTTTTATTTAAAATACTAGAAATAATATTAATACATTTTTATGTTCTGATTTTATTTTGTTTCATCTTTTGAAAACATTTTATAAAAAATATACTTTTTTTGTAAATATTAAATATTTTATTTTTTATATATATTTAATATATTTAGTAAATAATAGAAATACTTATATTAGAATATTTAGGATAAAGACATAAAAATAATACATTTTTATTTTTATTAATATTTAACTTAAAAAATCATTTTTTTACAATATACTTTCTTTTTATTTATTTTTTGTACATAATTAATAAATATTGCATATAATAAATAATTAATACATTTTATTTAGAAAATTAGGGTTTTGCCCTAAAATGTAAAATTATCCAAAATTAATCCTTTTTATTTTTGTTTATTTGACACATAAAAAAATACTTTTTACATACATATAAAAATCATTTTTTGCATCTTGCATATTTATTGTATTTTATTTAATTATTGTGCAATTAAATACCTTGTAAAATTTCAATTTGGATGTAATAGTTAGATTTAATTTTTCTTGCTAAATATCCCCATTTGAACATTTGTACCCCCCATCCCATAATTTGTGTTATAATAATTTAGGACTTTATTTTTCGCATTTAAAAGCTTTCTAATTATGCCATGTTAGACTTAGGGTTTGTATGCAAAAATCAACCAAACAAATAGCTTGACCTAATTCCAAGATAAAAGCATGAAAATGGACAACACCAATCACACTTGCACCCCTAGGGTTACTCCACTTGTTGCCTTCAATAATGGGCCATGTTGCATGTTAGGTATCTTTGGCAAAAACAAAACAAATTCAAATGATCATAGTCCCTCGATGACGCTTTCGAAAGTTGCCTAAAAAATGATCAAGTCCCTTATAAGGAAAAATTGCCCAAAGACACTTGGCACCATTGCAATCATGGTCTAAACGATGACCCGCGCCCGTCCCGTTAACATCCTAACACAAGATTGTCCACCAAATACAATGGTGGAACAAAATTGTTAAAAGGGTTAAAACATAGCAAAGATCTTTGAGTAAATATTAGGGGTAGACAAAACTCTTGGTTACTTGCCAGCTTGCAAAACAAAAACACTTGCCTATTTTTCAAAACCACACATCACAAACACACTTTCAAAAACAACTTTCAAAAACATTGAAAACTTTTCAAAAGACATACACCTTTGTATACATCCCAACATGGATCATTACAAAGGTTGCCACCGCATTGGCCTCTTTTCAAAGCATTTTCAAACCCACACACAAAGCACCATTTCAAACAATTGAAAATCAAGGAAAGTTGATCTAAGCAAGTAACTAAGAGCCCATGGATAACCATGGATAGAAAGGGTGCTAATACCTTCCCTTTCTATAATCTACTCCCTAAACCCAAGAAAACATCTCAAAGGTTTTTGCTGTGCTTTTTAACCTTTCCTTAGGATAAAATAAAAAGTCGGTGGCGACTCTTGCTCAACCGAAACATTTGTAAAAACAAACGCAAAACCTCAAGTCAGTTCTCTCACCGTATCACAGATAAGAATCATAAAATTCTTCGAATCGATTTAACTGAACCAGACAAAAGTCTTGGAATAACTTCAACTGGAATACGAATCAGGGAGATCTTCGCGTCGATCTGACTGAACCAGAGGAGGTCTTGGATTAACTTTGGCTGGATAAGAATCAGAAAAATCTTCGAATCGATTTAACTGAACCAGACGAAAGTCTTGGAATAACTTCAACTGGAATACGAATCATGGAGATCTTCGCGTCGATCTGACTGAACCAGAGGAGGTCTTGGATTAACTTTGGATGGATAAGAATCCGAAAAATCTTCGAATTGATTTAATTGAACCAGACGAAAGTCTTGGAATAACTTCAAATGGAATACAAATCAGGGAGATCTTCACGTCGATCTGACTGAACCAGAGGAGGTCTTTTGACATAGTTAAGAATTTAACTGCATCTTTCCTGAAAGGTAAAGGTCAGTCATATGCAATGCATGATATGGATCAAGCAATGATGCTCTCAACATAAATGAGATTGTATGGTATGATGCGTATATGCATGTATCATGATGTATGGAAATGTAATGTTTCTAGCTGGGGAAAATAAATCCTGGATAGCTGCTGGAGACAAGAGTTGAATTCTTCGCTTCCGCTGGGGATGGTGAACGAAGGTGATCGCGAGAATAAACCTGCAGGAGAAGGTAACTCCGTTGGGGAATAAACTGAGGATGAGATTACTCTGTGGGGAAGAGATGCTCTGCTGAGGATTCCACTGATAAATTCCGTTGAGAGGAATTATCGTTGCTGGTGATATTCAATCGGTTGAGGATTGGTTTCCTATTTGTAAAAGGGAAGAACTCCGCTGGAGACGATCTTTCAGTTGCGGCTTCACTAGGAAAAACCTGTTAGACTTTTGTGGGGATAATCCTCTGAACTCTGCTGGAATGATACTTTGAACTCGGCTGGGGAGATTTATTTTTGTATTCCGCTGGGAATAAACTTCCAGAGTCTACTGGGGATGATGCTTCAACTCCGTTGGGGAAGCTTTTTCAGACTGCCCTGGGGAAATTTTGACTCCACTGGGGGTATCTTGTATTCTGCCGGGGAACATTCTTATACTCTGCCAGGGAATATTAAGACTGCCAGGAATATTAAGCCTTTTTAGTGCAGATGGTAGATAAACTCTGCTTGGGGAGAGCATTGTTGATTCATTCATAGTTGCAAGTCTCAGTTGGGGGAGAGTTACCATTATTGTCTTACTCTGCGAGGAGTGAAGGTATCTTATCCATATTCTTCAGATGAATTTACCCGGTACCTGGTGGACAAAGCAATTATACAGCTTGGACAATTTTTGTTGCCCCTGTTTCTGATATTACCCGTAATCGTCTTTTTTTTCGCATGTAAATATTCATGAGCGACAATTATTGTCAAATGCATATATCAAAATGAACATTGGACGTTCTTTGCAAAATAAAACAGATAAAGAAGAACAGTTTGAAATCTCTTTGAAAATGAATTGTATTGATTTTGAAGTTCGGCCTGTAAATACGCATTTTTGTACAAGAGGCTGACGTCCTAGTAAGAGAACACCGCCGAACAAATAGAATTTACATAGTTTGTGAAAAACTATACAAAACAGCTATGTGAATAATCTCGCAGGGTCCCAACTCTGCTATTGCCTTTATGTCTTCGAGCATCTCATCGCTTTGTTACTTGGTTGAAGGTAGATCAGATTGATTAGTGTCGTCCGAGCTTAATAGTTGATACCGAAGTCTGGATGCGAGGTGATCCAATGAGACATAGTGTTACACTTTGATCCCTAATTTTTGCCTGGACCGCCCTTTCAGGTTTTCAGTCCACCGGGATACCCTTTTTTGCCCAAGCCGCCTTTTCAGGTTTTCGACTTGCCGGGTGTACAGATTTTTTCATTTTCATCCCTTATTTTTGCCCGAACCCTTTTGGTTCGCCGGGAAGCCCTTATTTTTGCCTAGGCCAGTCAACCTAGCGGGTCTTTGATTATGCGTAGTATCTTTTCACTATGTCTGCATTGACAGGGCCAGGAAGGTCGTCACCGTCCATGGTGGTTAGAATCATAGCTCCTCCTGAGAAAATGTTCTTAACCACAAATAGCCCTTCATAAGTAGGGGTCCATTTTCCCCTGGGATCACCTTGAGGTAGGATAATGCGCTTGATCACCAGATCCCCAACTTGATACTCTTGTCGTCTAACTTTCTTGTTAATTGCCTTGATCATCCATTTTTGGTATGTCTGACCATGACAAATAGCAGTAAGTCTCTTTTTGTCGATTAGGTTCAGTTGATCAAGCCGGGTGTGAATCCATCATCTTCACTCAAACCTGCATCCTTCATGATCCGTAGAGAGGGTATCTGAACTTCAATGGGCAAGACTGCCTCCATGCCATATACCAAGGAATAGGGTGTTGCCCCTGTTGACGTCTGCGCTGAGGTACGGTACCCATGAAGAGCAAACGGTAACATCTCATGCCAGTCTTTGTATGTCACTGTCATCTTCTATACAATCTTCTTAATATTCTTATTAGCCTCTTCTACAGCCCCATTCATCTTCGGCCGGTAGGGAGAAGAGTTGTGATGCTGTATCTTGAACTGTTTGCAGAGCTCAGTGATCATTTTGTTGTTAAGATCGGTACCATTGTCCGTAATGATCCTCTCCGGTATACCATATCGACAGATCAGATTGTGCCGAATGAATCGTGCCACAATGTTCTTGGTTACAGTAGCAAAGGAAGCTGCTTCAACCCACTTCGTAAAGTAATCAATTGCTACTAAGATGAAACGATGCCCGTTGGACGCTATAGGTCTGATCTCGCCGATCATATCAATGCCCCACATTGCAAAAGGCCAAGGTGCCATCAAGACGTTCAGAGGTACTGGAGGTATATGCACCTTATCAGCATAGACTTGGCACTTGTGACATGTCCGAGAATGTTGATAACAGTCGGCTTCCATTATGGACCAATAATATCCTGCCCGAAGGATTTTCTTTGCCATGGTGTGTCCACTGGAATGAGTACCAAAAGTACCTTCATGTAACTCAACCATGATCTTTTCTGCTTCTTTCTTATCCACACGACGCAGTAGGGTCGAATCATGGTTACGCTTATAAAGAATGTCATTGCTGATAAAGAACTTTGCTGCGAACCTCCTTAAAAACTTCTTGTCATTGACAGATGCACCCTCGGGGTATTCCTGAGCTTCAAGATACCTCTTCACCTCATGAAACCAAGGTTTATCTGCTACCTCTTCAGTCTCAATGTCACAACAATGTGCAGGTTCTTCCAATCTTTCAATGATAGTTCGGGGAGCTTCGTTGTCCCAATTGACTTTGAACATAGAAGACATTGTAGCTAGTGCGTCTGCCAACTTATTCTCCTCCCTAGGGAAGTGTTCAAAGGTTATCTCCTCGAAATGTGGAAGCAACGTTAACACATACTCCTTGTAAGGAATAAGATTTGGGTGTTTCGTATCCCACTCGCCTTTGATCTGACTGATCACGAGAGCGGAATCTTTGAAGACACTTAGAAACTTAATCCTTAGGTCGATTGCTGCTCGAAGACCCATAATGCATGCTTCATACTCCGCCATGTTGTTAGTGCAGTTGAAACATAGTCGGGCAGTGAAAGGAGTATGAGAACCTTTAGGAGATATGATCATGGCGCCAATGCCATTTCCCAAAGCGTTTGAAGCTCCATCAAAGTACATAGACCATCGGGATCCTTCCTCAGGTCCTTCATCCGGTCCAAGTGTCTCACAATCAGTTACCAACATGATATTCTCGTCCGGGAAATCAAAGTTCATAGACTGGTAATCATCCACTGCATGATTAGCCAAATGGTCTGCCAGCACACTTCCTTTGATTTCCTTTTGGGTCGTGTATTGTATGTCATACTCAGTCAAGATCATCTGCCATCTTGCTATTCTTCCGGACAAGGCAGGCTTCTCGAAGATATACTTGATTGGATCCATTTTTGAAATCAATAGAGTAGAGTGAGTCAGCATATACTGTCTCAGCCGGCGAGCAGCCCATGCCAAAGCACAACAAGTTTTCTCGAGCAACAAGTATTGGGTCTCGCAGTCGGTAAACTTTTTGCTAAGGTAATAAATAGCATGCTCTTTTCGGCCAGACTCGTCATGCTGCCCCAGCACAGACCCCATTGAGTTGTCAAGTATAGGATTAAGGGTCTCCCTTCAACTTGTGGCATCAGAATGGGTGGCTCTTGGAGATACTCTTTGATCCTTTCGAAAGCGGCCTGGCATTCATCGTTCCAACGTACCACTTGATCTTTCTTCAGTAGCTTGAAGATTAGCTCACAAGTAGCAGTTAGGTGCGAGATGAATCGGGCAATGTAGTTCAGACGTCCCAGAAAACCTCTGACTTCTTTCTAAGTTCTGGGAGCTGGCATCTCTTGTATGGATTTCACCTTTATCGGATCCATTTGAATACCTTTGTCGCTTACGACGAAACCTATTAGCTTACCAGATCTCACCCCGAAGGTGCACTTGTTCGGGTTTAACCTCAGTTTGTACAACTTCAACCTGTCAAACAACTTCTGAAGGTGGTCAAGGTGTTCCTCCTCAGTTTAGGACCTTGCAATCATGTCGTCGACGTATACCTCAATCTCATGATGGATCATGTCATGAAACAAAGCAATCATGGCACGGTGATACGTCGCCCCAGCATTCTTCAGTCCAAAAGGCATGACCTTGTAGCAAAAGGTACCCCACTGAGTAACAAAAGTGGTCTTCTCCATGTCTTCGGGAGCCATTTTAATTTGATTATAACCGGAGAAACCATCCATAAAGGAGAATACCTTGTGCTGAGCGGTGTTGTCAACCAGAATGTCAATATGAGGTAGAGGGAAATCATCCTTGGGGCTTACCCTGTTCAGATCCCTATAGTCAACACACATTTGAACCTTACTGTTGTACCCCAAAATTTTCCCTCCCATTTCCTCAACATTTTCTCACCACAAGACCCTTGGAGCTCAAGATCCAGCTAGAGTTTCCTCTGCTCAAGACTTCTCCTTGCACTGTTGACCCAAATTAGGGTTTGTGTTTGCACAAAGATGTTTTGACCTAGAATGCCTAAGATGACTTTCATGCTTCATATTGGACTCCCAAGTTTAGCCATACCAACTTTCAAGTCTTGATTCCAAACTTTGCCCAGACAATTGGACAGTTGACCTAAAAATCAGCTGTATTGGGGAAAAAGTCAACTGTGGTCAATTGACAGTCAAACCTCATGATTTTTGACCCACATCAACATTATGAACTCATATAAACCATTTGGTCAAGTTTGGATCACAATTCCACAAGAAATTTGATCAGATCACCAAAAGGGCAAAATGGTCATTTTTAGGGTTTTGACTGCACAAAGGCAATTTTTGACTGTTTGACCTAGCCAATGGCAAACCAAGCTCACATATGGACTCAAGGACCCCATGGAATTGTATTGACATGTTCAACAAGTTCAAAATATCCCAAATGCACAAGATTGACAGATGAATTTTCCAGTCAATTGATCAATTTTTGACTGTATATTGAAAAGTCAAACTTTGACTTTTTGGTCAAAATCAAGTGCCAAGATTCATTTTCCATCAAAACATGTCAAAACATGAAACTTGTTCATCAAGAAATCAAAAATCACAAATTAGGGTTTGAAATGAAGAATTTTCATAACTTAGAATTTTTCTAAGTTATGAAAATCCCTAATTTTTTCCTAACTTTGTCCCATTTTTTCATCAAGATGAATTTGGATTCAAACAAAAGTCAAAACATGAAAGTTATAGTCCATTGCAAAATCTACAACTTTGATTCACAAAGTTTCCTAAAAATAAGCTTGTAGCTCAAGTTATGATTTTTGGAACAAGGGTGCAAAACATTCTTAACTTCGAAAAATTTTGACCTATTCTAGGCAGGATTTTTGCCTAACTTCATGGCCACTTTTCACATGCTTCCACTTGGAATTTCAATTTTCATTACAAATATGGATTGTAGTACACATTCCAAGCTTTCCAAAATGTCCAAGAACTCATCAAACAACCTTGTGGTTAGGGAGAATCGAATTTGGCAATATGGGCAAAATTCACTTTGTTCATGGCCAATTTACATGTCCATAACTTTGGATTTTTGAACTCAGCATGCTCTAAGCTAGATTACAGGCCTTTTATCTCATCCACACTCAATAATTTAATGCAAACCCCTTGTTTTCAAGCCTTATCTTATGTGTTTAAACATTTCATACAAGATTGAGCCATAATTAGAAAAAGCAATATATATATTTTTGAAAAGTTGAACTTTATGTCAAATTTGCAAATCAAGAAGTACAAGGTAAATCTCTTTGGCACAAGTTCAGAAGCATATCACACTGATCAAGGGGGATGGTTGCAGCACATTTGAGGGGCCTGCACAAGTCTAGAAACCAAGTTGACATTTTGTTGCTTAAGTGTGAAGAAACTTGGCATAACACACAACAACTCTCATTTCTGCCAACACAAGCTTAGACAAATTTGTAAAACACATTCCAAACATCAAACCTAAGCTAAGGCACGAGCTAATCACCTTCCAAACCTCATCAAACCTCAAAACACCATCCTACTGCAGAAAACAGAGTCACCTTTGCAGTTGGACTTCCATAGCTCAATCCACTCGTGCATTCTTGCTAAAACCAGTTCATACACACTCCATACCATATATACAGGCTATCCCAAGCATTGGACACGACCTGTAACACCTCTAACAAACTTCACCATTTTTGCTTTTTCTGTTTTGCAGGTTGATTGCCATAGCTTAATTCACTTGATTTCAAAGCAAGCTAAAGGTTGAAATAACATCCCTGGACTTCAAGCAAGCTGTACCAATCCTCACCTTGCCTTGAAAGTGCCTCCATTGCCAGATACGATCCAAGCTAAACAGGTAAGTTCATGGACTTCTATCTCTCAATATAGGAAGAGTTAGCTTTAAGTTTATGAATGAACAATGTTCTACTCATGCCCCTGAAGCTATACATATCTTCACTTTCCATTTATATTGCATGTGCTGAGAGAATTTAAGACCTGAACATTGACAAAAACTTAGGTTAAGAATTAGGGATGGAGAAATTCTCTCTCATTTCTGAGAGTTAAGTTAAGTTTTTTATATGTATGGAATCGTGGCTTGATGCTTGACATTTTTCATGATGTAAGTTTGTGCTAAAAGTCCAAGAATCAGGAGATAGCAGAAATGCGTGTTTTGTTCAAGGATGCTGGAGGTTGAAGAAGACAGAGTCCTTGGGCTGGGCCTGAAATGTTTTTCCTTTTCACACCACTGTTTTACACATGCACCCCCTGGCCCATTTTGAGTTTTATTTATCATTTTTAATTTTTTCCTTTTGATTTTGTTTCTATATTTTTATTTAAACATGAAAAAATATTAAAATTATTTTTCCCATATTTTTTGCATTTTTTTTTATATTTATTTGGCTTTATTTAGTTTTGTACATAAATAAACATTTATATACTTTTATTTGAAATAACCAAAAAATAATATAAACACTTTTATTTTCTGATTTTTATTTTATTTTACCTTTGAAAACATTTTACATAAAATATACTTTTTTTTTGTAAATATTAAATATTTTATTTTTGTACATATAATGAATATTTAATAAATAATGTAAATACTTATATATTTATTAGTATATTTAGGTTAAAAACACAAAAATAATACATTTTTATTTTTATTAATATTTAACTTAAAAAATCACCTTTTGATAATATACTTCCTTTTTATTTATTTTTTGTACATAATTAATAAATATTGCATATATTAAATAATTAATACATTTATTTAGCAAATTAGGGTTTTGCCCTAAATACCTAAAAATACCAAAAATTAATTCATTTTATTTTTGTTTATTTGACACATGATAAATACTCTTTTACATACATATGAAAACCATTTTTTTTGCATTTTGCATATTTATTTTATTTTTGTGCAATTAAATCCCTTGTAGAATTTCAATTTGGATGTAATAGTTAGATTTTAATTTCTTGCTAAAATATCCCCATTTGAACATTTGTACCCCCCATCCCATATATTGTGTTGTAATAACTTAGGACCTTTTATTTTTCGCATTTAAAAGCTTTCTAATTATGCCATGTTAGAATTAGGGTTTTGTATGCAAATCAAAAACAACAAATAGTTTGACCTAAATTCAAGATAAACAAGCATGAAAATGGACAACACTAATCACACTTGCACCCCTAGGGTACTCCACTTGTTGCCTTCAATAATGGGCCATATTGCATGTTAGGTATCTTTGGCAAAAACAAAATAATCAAATGATCATAGTCCCTCGATGACGCTTTCAAAAGTTGCCTAAAATGATCAAGTCCCTTAAAGGAAAAATTGCCCAAAGATACTTGGCACCATTGCAATCATGGTCTAAACGATGACCCGCATCCGTCCCGTTCACATCATAAACACAAGATTGTCCACCAAATACAATGATAGAACAAAATTGTTAAAAAGGGGTTAAAACATGAGAAAAACCTTTGAGTAAACTTAGGGGTAGACAAAACTCTTAGTTACTTGATCAACTTGAAAAAACACTTGCCTACTTTTCAAACCACACTCCACAAACACTTTCAAAACAAAACTTCCAAAAACATTTGAAACATCTTTTCGAAAAGATACACACCTTCGTATATACTCAAACACGAGTCATTACAACGGTTGCCGAAACAAAGGCGTCTATTTCAAAACATTTTCAAAACAAAAATACACGCACCATTTCAAGCAATCAAAAATCAAGGCAAGTGATCTAAAACCAAGTAACTAAGAGCCCATGGATAACCATAGATGAAAAGGGTGCTAATACCTTCCCTTTTAATAATCTACCCCCCCAACCCACGAAACATCTCAAAAGGTTTTTCCTGTGATTTTTTAACCTTTCCCTTAGGATAAAATAAAAAGTCGGTGGCGACTCTTGCTAAACCGAACAAGTGCGAATACAAACGCAAAACCTCAAGTCAGTTCTCCCACCGTATCACAGAACTGGCGACTCTGCTGGGGAAAACTTTTAAAGTGGAGTAACCTTAGGGCTTAGATCACCCTCTTGCATGACTAATTATTTGTTTTGATTGCTTTATATCTTGGCTCTCTTGTTTGGGTTTGCAATCCTACACCTGGATTTGGGAAAACATTCATAGATAGCAATACATTGTGGAAATTGTGCAGGGTATACCGACGCGGTTGAAGCAATAGCTATATTAGTGCGACATATTTGTGAGTACCGGTAACCCTTGAGTTCAATCAAGGAGAGTACGTGGCCGCTGAGTGATGTCACTAAGCACTAATGACCTAGAACCTTACTTGACCATCTTGGCCTTTCATTAGGGGTAGTGAGATGACCGGCTTTGGTGCAGTCCAAAGTTGGTAGATACTCGATACTACACTCATTGAGGGTTGTTTTCTTGGAATATTTTGGTCGCTAGTTAAGTGGCTAAACCAAAACAATGAACATGGAAAACAATCCAATGATATTGAGCTCCTTAGAACCCGGTTACTATTTATAGGACAGGTTTTTAAGCCAACTACACTCAAGAGGGTACTTACCTATGAAACCCCATGCAAGCCTAAAACTAGGGTTTGGTGTGAATTGCTTGTACATATGTTTTGTGCATACATCATGAACATCATAAAGAATCATATGCATTCACTAACCATTTCAAGGGTTTAGATCTTCATCTTTGTTCTTGTTTTGTAGGTCATGGAAATTCTTCGAAGAAAAACTATCCAAGTCAACCTTGTGAGAATCCCTCCTCAACTCAAGGAACTCACATCAAGAATTTCGGAAAGCTCTCCCTTCAGTGAAATACATGGTAGACTGCTCAGCCTAGTCAACACCAACATTAAAGAGGACATGATGAAGGTGTTGTTCCAGTTCTTTGACCCTCTTCACCACTATTTCACTTTCCCCGACTACCAGTTGGTGCCCACTTTGGAGGAATTTTCTCAACTCCTGAGAATTCCTATCCTTAATCAACTACCTTTCAACGGTACGGAAAAGGAACCAAAGCCTGAAGATGTTGCTCGAGTACTACACCTACAGCCATCTGACATCAAGGGGCATTGGGAAACTAGAAGCGGTGTCAAAGGCTTCTTGGCAAAATTCTTGTTTGAGAAGGCACAAGAGTGTTGGAATTCATTGGATCTACAAGCCTTTGAAGAAATTGTGGCCCTCCTCATCTATGGTTTGGTCTTGTTCCCAAATCCTGACCAGCTTGTAGATGTCAACGCCGTCAAAATCTTCTTATCCAGAAATCCAATACCAACATTGCTTGGGGACATTCTTCACTCATTTTACACTCGAACAATGAGAAAGAGGGGTGTTCTCATGTGATGTACTCCTCTCCTTGCAAGGTGGTTTATTTCGCACCTTCCACAATCTGTCTTGAAGAATGACCAAGGTTTAAGGTGGTCACAACGGTTGATGACCCTTACTCACTCTGATGTACATTGGTGTTCTCGGTCCAGAGAAAATGTCATCATCGTCGATCGTTGTGGAGAGTTCCCTAATGTTCCATTACTTGGCATTAGGGGAGGCATTACCTACAACCCTTGTCTAGCCTTGAGACAATTTGGATATGCACGAAGAGATGGCCCTCACGACATGTTGATTTCAGACCTAGTTTTTAACTTCGACAACGATGCGCAAGGACTTCGCCAAAGATTCATCAGAGCTTGGAGGATGCCTAACAAGGTTGACAGCAAGACACTGGGGCACAAGAACTCCATCCCTCTTGAGCCTTACCTCAAATGGGTACGAGCCCGAGCCCAGAGTCTGATAATGCCTTATCCTCATGTTCTCCCTGTGATTAAAGAGCTCGTTAAGGAAGGAGAGGTTCCCTACACCGTCCTATATCCTGACATGCCTACATCGTGGGAGGAGATGCAGAAGAGTTGGATCCAACTCAAGGAGGAACGGAACACTTTTGAAGCCAGCTTCTACGCCAGTGAGAAGAAGGTTCTAGAGCTTACCCGCCGACTCCATGAGGAAGAGACCCTCAACACCTACATTGCACCAAAAAGGACGCGCAATGTCTTTTTACCTTGAGAAGTTTTTGTAATATTTGGCCCATGGGGCATTTATGTACTGACAAATTTCTTCTTATTAACATGACGTGCGTTCTTTTTGTTTGCAACAATTTTGTATTTGCTAAATCCTTGAATGCATTGCATACATAAGCATATCATTCATCATACGCATAAGCAGGTCTCCACACCAGGTTTCCTTATCTTTCTACTGTTTATTTCAGTAAGATGGATCTCAAACAGACGGTCAAGGACTTGCAGTCTCAAAACGCACAGTTTCAACAACTCCTGATGACCTTGGCTAAGGGTCAGGAGGATCTAAAAGCCCTGCTGGGGAACAAAGACCAAGTGAAAAAGAAGAAGAAGAGAATTGGGGTGGCTACCCTAGGAAGAAGGTTTGAGGGTGAAGCCAAAAGAGTGCTTGAATTTCCCCCTACATCTGAAGAAGGAACCAGTAAAGGGAATGCGGCTGCAGTACCTTCCGAATCCGAGGTTGAGGAAGAGGAGGCAGAAGAAGACGAAGACTACTCTGATCAATAATACCCGCCCGCCGATGATAAGTATAAAGGCTTGGAAGACAGGTTGGCAGCTATGGAGCTGCAGAGAGTTCCCGGCTTAGATTTTGAAGACTTTAGACTAGTTGTTGGAATTGTGATCCCCCCGAAGTTCAAAGTGCCAGTTTTTGTAAGGTATGACGGGCTATCCTGCCCGAAGATGCATCTCAGATCATATGTAAGGAAGATCCAACCTTACACTGCATACAAGAACCTTTGGATCCATTTCTTTCAGGATAGCCTTTCTGGGGCTCAACTCGAGTGGTTCTATCAGCTGGATGGAGCCAGTATCCGAAACTGGGAAGACTTGGCCACCGCATTTTATAAACAGTATCAGTACAATTCTTACCTCGCTCCTACGCGTACCCAACTCCAGGGTATGTCACTAGGGATGGGCGAAGGATTCAAAGAGTATGCGCAAAAGTGGAGAGACCTGGCTGGCAGGGTGCAGCCACCACTGACTGACTGTGAACTTGTTGACATGTTCCTTGGGACCCTGTTTGGTCCATTCTTTAATCATCTGATTGGTAATTCCTCTGCCGGGTTTACAGATTTGATTTTGACTGGTGAGAGAATAGAAGCTGGTATCAAGTCAGGGAAGATACAGAAAGGTGCCTCCGCGAGTACTGAAAAGAAGCCTTTCAAAAAGGAAGCTAGTGGTGTTTATGGTCCCAGAAGACAAGTTAAGCCGGAACGCCGCCAAGCTGTCAATGCATTGGTGATTTCAAAGCCTGCTGCTACTCCTCAGCAGTATAATCAACAAAGGGGTGAGAGACCCAAAAGGCAATACACTCGGCTCAGTATGACCCTGTCTCAGATTTTTCCGCAATTACTGTCAACCAATCTGGTAACTGTCAAGGAAGCTCCGAAAGTGGTGAACACAGCTTCACCGAAGTACAACCCCAACGCCCGTTGCGCTTATCACTCTGATAGCCCCGGGCATACTACGGACGATTTCTGGGCTCTGAGGAACAAGGTTCAAGACCTTATTGATGCTAAGGAAATACAGTTTGAGGCGCCCGAAAGGCCCAATGTTGTGACTGCTCCCATGCCCCAGCATGGAGTGAATGTTGTGGAAGAAGACCGATATGTAGCCTCCGTGGAAGAGATTGTTACTCCGTTATCGACTGTTAAAAGGAATCTGTTGCTAGCCGGTTTATTTCCGGGATGTGGTGAAGATTGCCTTCTATGTGCTGTTTCGCCTGTAGGTTGTCCGTTGCTGAAATCAGGTATCCAAAGCCTGATGGATAGCAAAGAAATCTTGTTTGAGAAGATTGATGTTCCTGTTGTCCCTGCCGACGAAGTTTCTATTGTCACCATTTTCAATAAACCTCCTAAGGCTCCTTCAAAGAATCCTGTCAAAATCATGTCCACTCAGAAAATTTCTCACATCATCATTACTGTTCCGGGGCCTCTCCCTTATACGTCTGACAAAGTTGTCCCGTGGCATTATGGGGCAGATGTTTATGTGCTTGGAGTGAAGCAAGAGTTTGATACAAGTACCGGTGTCAGTAACATCACCGGGCCTGCCAAAATTACTCGCAGTGGTAGGCTGTTTTCGCCAGATATCGCACCACCAGTTATTCAGAAACCTCTTATCATCACACCCGCAATTATGCATGTTTCCCTTCCTAATCAAGTTCATGTTTCTACCCCTGCTGCCGAGTCCTCTAACGCTTGGGGCAAAGGGATTGCTACTGATTTTCCTGCCCTGAGGGAGGCGCCGAAAACAACCGCTGTTGAAGCCTCCCAGCAAGAGATGGAGGAGATCCTCAAGATTATCAAGAAAAGTGATTTCAATGTTGTTGAGCAGTTGGGGCACACCCCCTCTAAAATTTCTATGCTATCATTGTTATTGTGTTCAGAGGCCCACGCCAAGGCCCTGATCTCCTTCCTGAAGACGGCTCATGTGCCGCAAGAAACATCTGCTGATCAATTTACTGATTGCATGGCCAACTTGACTGCCGATAATGGTCTAGGCTTCTCTGACGCCAATCTGACCGCAAAAGGAAAGAACCATAATGACGCCCTGCATGTCTCTATTGAAAGCAGGGGCACTACTCTTGCCCATGTGTTGGTAGACATCGGTTCTTCATTGAATGTATTGCCCAAGAAAGCCCTGTACAGATTGGATTGTGAGGGTCTGGAGCTCAAGCCCAGTAACATTGTTGTCCGAGCCTTTGACGGTTCGAAAAGGATGGTACATGGTGAAGTTGACATTCCAATCAGGGTTGGTTCTCAAGTCTTTGATTCTACTTTCTATGTGATGGACATCCGTCCATCCTACTCTTGTTTTCTGGGTCGTCCATGGATCCACAAGGCTGGAGCTGTGACCTCCATACTGCATCAGAAGCTTAAGTACCCGGTTAGAGGAAAAATTGTTACAGTTCAAGGGGAAGAAGAGTATATGGTCAGCCACTTAAACTCGTTCCGATACATAGAGATGGATGGGGAATTCATTGAAACCCCCTTTCAACACTTTTAAGAGGTGCCTCAGACATTGGCGTCAGCTGAAACTGTGATTGAAGACCCTCCTTTGAAGATGGCTTCCTTAAAGGATGCCCGGGCTGTGATTGAGAAGGGTGAGTGCGCAAACTGGGGCCGACTTCCTGACTTCACTCCGAAGACCGACAAGTTTGGATTAGGCTTCACTGCAGAGGCTCAGAGGGCTGTTCGCAAAGCAAGGATTGGAAGACCTCCTGTGTTCATCACCAACCCGGGAGTAAATGTTATTGAAGACGGCATGGAGGAATCAGAATTTGACAGCTGGATCTACCCAACAACCAACAGTGGACCGAGCAACTGGACTGCCAAAGACTTCACACCTATTACTTTTGTCACTCAGTAATGAACTCTTTTGTTTTCAATTTGTAACAAACAATATGTTGAAACTTTTATGGCTCGGTGTCCTACCCGGGGCACCGTGGCTCCATTTGTGAGGGCTTTTTGTATGAAATTTTCATATATCATTAATCAAAACATTGGACGTTTATTTCATTTCAAATCTTGCGCTCCTTTTCTTTCTTTATTATATATTGCAAAACAGCTATATTTACACACACTCACTTATACAGGTTCCAATCCACTCTGGATCTCACTGGTAACGACTCTGCTACTGCCAGTTATGACTTCGAAAATCCGATCAACTTAGCCGAAGACGAAGGTGAAAATGATTGCGAAGTGCCTGGCGAACTTGCAAGACTGCTACTCCAGGAAGAGAGGGCCATTCATCCACATGAAGAGCCAGTGGAAACGATAAATTTGGGTACTAAGACAGACAGAAAGGAAGTCAAGATTGGTGCC
Organism: Vicia faba; assembly: GCA_948472305.1. Classification (NCBI taxonomy): domain Eukaryota; kingdom Viridiplantae; phylum Streptophyta; class Magnoliopsida; order Fabales; family Fabaceae; genus Vicia; species Vicia faba. The sequence continues at coordinate 1,025,625,662 of OX451736.1, read as the reverse complement.
AACCTAGAGCTCAGTGTGAAACAACGGTTGATTCAGATGTTGCATGACTACATGGAAATCTTTGCTTGATCTTACGTAGACATGCCTGGTTTGGTTGCCGACATTGTGGTTCATCACCTGCCTACCAAGGAAGACTGCCCTCTGGTAAAACAGAAGGTCCGCTGTATGCGTCCAGAGATGTCCGAGAAAATTAAAGCCGAGGTTATGAAACAATTTGATACCGGGTTTTTAGCAGTGACTTCTTACCCTCAGTGGGTTGCCAACGTGGTTCCAGTACCGAAGAAAGATGGTAAGGTCCGAATGTGTGTTGATTACAGGGATTTGAGCAGGGCCAGCCCCAAGGATGATTTCCCTCTGCCTCATATCGACGTTCTGGTTGACAATACTGCTCAGCATAAAGTTTTCTCCTTCATGGACGGCTTCTCCGGTTATAATCAGATCAAGATGGCTCCTGAAGACATGGAGAAGACCACTTTTGTTACTCAGTGGGGCACCTTTTGCTACAAGGTCATGCCTTTTGGGTTGAAAAATGTTGGGGTAACCTAGCAACGTGCCATGGTTGCTTTATTTCATGATATGATCCATTACGAGATAGAAGTATACGTCGACGATATGATTGCAAGGTCCCAAACTGAGAAGGAACACCTTGACCATCTACGGAAGCTGTTTGACCGTCTGAAGTTGTACAAACTGAGGTTGAACCCAAACAAGTGCACCTTTGGGGTGAGATCTGTAAAATTGCTAGGCTTCATCGTAAGCGACAAAGGCATTCAAGTGGATCCTGCCAAAGTGAAAGCCATACAAGAGATGCCAACTCCCAAGACAGAGAAAGAAGTCAGAGGCTTTCTAGGACGGTTGAACTACATTGCCCGGTTCATCTCACATCTGACTGCTACCTGTGAACCAATCTTCAAGCTATTGAAGAAAGATCAAGTTGTACGTTGGAATGATGAATGTCAGGCCGCTTTCGAAAAGATCAAAGAGTATCTCCAAGAACCACCCATTCGTATGCCACCGGTTGAAGGGAGACCTCTAATACTATACTTGATAGTACTTGACAACTTAATGGGGTGTGTGCTGGGGCAGCATGACGAGTCTGGCCGAAAAGAGCACGCTATTTATTACCTGAGCAAAAAGTTTATCGACTGTGAAACTCGGTACTCACTGCTCGAGAAAACTTGTTGCGCTCTGGTATGGGTTGCTCGCCGGCTGAGACAGTATATGTTGACTCACACTACTCTGTCGATTTCAAAAATGGATCCAATCAAGTACATATTCGAAAAGCCTGCTCTGTCCGGAAGAATAGCAAGATGGCAAATGATCTTGATGGAATATGACATCCAGTACACAACTCAAAAAGCAATCAAGGGAAGTGTGTTGGCAGACCATTTGGCACACCAACCGGTGGATGATTACCAGTTGTTGAACTTTGAATTTCCAGACGAGGATATCATGGTAGTAACTGATTATGAAGTACCTGGACCGGATGAAGGACCTGAGGAAGGATCCCGATGGTCTATGCATTTTGATGGAGCCTCAAACGCTTTGGGTAATGGTATCGGCGCTGTGATCATATCCCCTAAAGGCACTCATACTCCACTTACTGCCCGCCTATGTTTCAACTGCACCAACAACATGGAGGAGTATGAGGCATGTATCATGGGTCTTCAAGCTGCAATTGACTTAAGGATCAAGTTTCTGAGTGTCTTCGGAGATTCCGCTCTCGTGATCAATCAGGTCAAAGGCGAGTGGGATACGAAACACCCAAATCTTATTCCTTACAAGGAGTATGTGTTGACATTGCTTCCCCACTTTGAGGAGATAACTTTTGAACACTTCCCAAGAGAGGAGAATCAATTGGCGGACGCGTTAGCTACGATGTCTTCTATGTTCAAAATCAAATGGGACAACGAAGCGCCCCAGATCATTATCTGGAAATTGGACGAACCTGCATATTGCTGTGATCTTGAGGCCGAGGAGGTAATTGAAAAACCCTGGTATCATGAAGTGAAGAGGTACTTGGAAGCTCAAGAATACCCTGAGGGTGCATCCGTTCACGACAAGAAGTTTCTGAGAAGGTTCGCAGCAAAGTTCTTCCTCAGTAATGGCATTCTCTACAAGCGAAACCATGACTCAACCTTACTGCGTTGTGTGGACAAGACTGAAGCAGAAAAGATCATGGTAGAGCTACATGAAGGTACGTTCGGAACACATTCCAGTGGACATACCATGGCTAAGAAAATCCTTCGAGCAGGATACTTTTGGTCCACAATGGAAGCCGACTATTATCAACACTCGTGAACGTGTCATAAATGCCAGATCTATGTTGATAAGGTGCACATTCCTCCGGTTCCTCTGAACGTCTTGACAGCACCTTGGCCTTTTGCAATGTGGGGCATTGATATGATCGGCGAGATCCGACCGACGGCATCCAACGGGCATCGCTTCATCTTGGTAGCGATTGATTACTTCACGAAGTGGGTTGAAGCAGCTTCTTATGCTACGGTAACCAAGAGCGTCATGGCACGATTCATTCGGCACAACCTGATCTGTCGATATGGTGTACCAGAGAGGATCATTACGGACAATGGTACCAATCTTAACAATAAGATGATCACTGAGCTCTGCGAGCAATTCAAGATACAGCACCACAACTCTTCTCCCTACCGGCCGAAGATGAATGGGGTTGTCGAAGCGGCAAATAAGAATATTAAGAAGATTGTGCAGAAGATGACAGTGACCTACAAAGATTGGCACGAAATGTTACCGTTTGCTCTTCATGGGTACCGTACCTCAGCACGGACGTTAACAAGGGCAACTCCCTTTTCCTTGGTTTATGGCATGGAGGCAGTCTTGCCTATTGAAGTCCAGATACCCTCTCTCCGGATAATGAAGGATGCAGACTTGAACGAAGATGACTGGATCCAGACTCGGCTTGACCAATTAAACCTAATTGACGAAAAAAGACTCACTGCTATTTGTCATGGTCAGACGTACCAAAAGCGGATGATCAGGGCATTTAACAAGAAGGTCAGACGACAAGAGTATCAAGTCGGAGACTTGGTAATCAAGCGCATCATTCTTCCTCAAAGTGATCCCAGGGGCAAATGGAACCCTACGTACGAAGGGCCATTTGTGGTTAAACATATCTTCTCAGGAGGATCCATGATTCTAACCACCATGGATGGTGACGACCTTCCTTACCCCCGCCAATGCAGACATAGTAAAAAGATACTACGCATGAATCAAAGACCCGCTAGGTTGACACGCCTAGGCAAAAATAAGGGCTTCCCGGCGAACCAAAAGGGTTCGGGCAAAAATAAGGGATGAAATAAAAAAAATCTGTACACCCGGAAAGTCGAAAACCTGAAAAGGCGGCTTGGGCAAAAATGGGTATCCCGGTGGACTGAAAACCCGAAAGGGAGGTCCAGGCAAAAGTTAGGGATAAAGCATAATACTATGTCTCATTGGATCACTTTGCATCCAGAATTCGGCATTAACTATCGGGCTCAGACTTCAGCATCGATCAATCAGCTTCATCTTCAACTAAGCAGCAAAGCGATGAGACGCTTGAAGACATAAAGGCGATAGCAGAGTTGGAACCCAGTGGGATTTATTTTTCACATAGCTGTTTTGTTTCCTTTCACAAAATTGTATAAACTCTATGTTGCTCGGCGGCGTTCTCTTACTAGGACGTCAGCCTCTTGTAAAAAAAACGCCTATTTTTAGGCAGGTTTCAAAGTCAATACAAGTTCAATTTTTCAGACAAATTGCCATTTGTTTTTTCCTTTTTCTGTTTTGTTTTGCGAAGAACGTCCAATGTTCATTTTTGATATATGCATTTGCCATTAATTGATGATCATGGTGGGTTGCAGGCGAAACAAAGGACTGATTACAGGTGACATCAGAAACAGGGGCAATGTAGAGTTGTCCAAGCAGTCTAGTTGCTCTGACCACCAAGGTACCAAGGTAGGTTCGGCTGAAGAACGTAACCAAGTCACCTCAACTCCCCACAGAGTAAGACGAGATTCAGCAATACTTTCCCCAAGCAGAGTTGGTTTCCTATCAGCCCTTGAAAGGCACAATATTTCCCAACAGAGTCGCCAGTTCTGTGATACGGTGGGAGAACTGACTTGAGGTTTTGCGTTTGTTTTCGCAAATGTTTCGGTTGAACAAGAGTCGCCACCGACTTTTTATTTTATCCTAAGGAAAGGTTAAAAAGCACAGCAAAAACCTTTGAGATGTTTTCTTGGGTTCGGGGAGTAGATTATAGAAAGGGAGGGTATTAGCACCCTTTCTATCCATGGTTATCCATGGGCTCTTAGTTACTTGCTTAGATCAACTTGCCTTGATTTTCAATTGTTTGAAATGGTGCTTTATGTGTGTGGGTTTGAAAACCTTTTCAAAAGACATACACCTTTATATACATCCCAACATGGATCATTACAAAGGTTGCCACCACATTGGCCTCTTTTCAAAACATTTTTTCAAACCCACACACACAAAGCACCATTTCAAACAATTGAAAATCAAGGCAAGTTGATCTAAGAAAGTAACTAAGAGCCCATGGATAACCATGGATAGAAAGGGTGCTAATACCTTCCCTTTCTATAATCTACTCCCCGAACCCAAGAAAACATCTCAAAGGTTTTTGCTGTGCTTTTTAACCTTTCCTTAGGATAAAATAAAAAGTCGGTGGCGACTCTTGCTCAACCGAAACATTTGCGAAAACAAACGCAAAACCTCAAGTCAGTTCTCCCACCGTATCACACTTACCATCCTTCTTCGGCACAGGAACCACGTTGGCCACCAACTGAGGGTAAGAAGTAACTGCTAGAAAAACTGCGTCAAACTGTTTCGTAACTTCAGCCTTGATTTTCACAAACATCTCTGGGCGCATTCGACGAACTTTCGGTTTCACTGGAGGACAGTCTTCCTTGGTAGGCAGGCGATGAACCACAATATCAGTATCCAAACCAGGCATATCTTCATAAGACCAGGCGAAGATCTCAACATAGTCACGCAGCATCTGAATGAACCGTTGCTTCATACTAGCTTCCAGATTTGCACCGATCTTAACTTCTTTTTTGTCCTCTTCCGTACCCAGGTTCACTGATTCCACCGGCTCTTCATGCGGCTGTATAGCCCTCTCTTCCTGAAGTAACAGTCTTGCAAGTTCACCAGGAACTTCACAATCATCTTCACCTTTGTCTTCGGCTAAGTTGATCGGATTTTCGAAGTCATAACTGGCAGTAGCAGAGTCGTTACCAGTGAGATCCAGAGTGGATGTAGACCTGTATATGTGAGTGTGTGTAAAATAGCTATTTTGCAATATATAATAAAAGAAAAACAGGGAGCACAAAATTTGAAATGCAAGAAACGTCCAATGCTTTTATTAATGACATATGTAAATGACATACATAAAGCCCTCACAAAATGAAGCCACAGTGCCCCGGGTAAGACACCGGGCCGTAAAGTTTAAAACATTGTTTGTTACAAATTCAAAACAAAAAGTTTCATTACTGGGTAACAAAAGAAATAGGGATGAAGTCCTTTGCTGTCCAGTTGCTTGGTCCACCGTCAGTAGTTGGATAGATCCAGCTGTCGATTTCAGACTCTTCCACATCGTCTTCAATGGCATTCACCCCTGAGTTGCTGATGAACACGGGAGGTCTTCCGATCCGTGCATTCTGAATATCCTTTTGAGCCTCTGCAGTGAAACCCAAACCAAACTTGTTAGTCTTCTGCGTAAAATCAGGGAGTCGGCCCCAAATTACACACCCACCTTTCTCGATAACAGCCCGGGCATCCTTAAAGGAAGCCATTTTCATAGGAGAATCTTCAACAACAGCCTCAGCTAATGCCAGTGTCTGGGGAACCTCTTCAAAATGCTGAAATGGGGTCTCAATGAACTCCCCATCCATCTCTACATATCAGAAAGAGTTGAGGTGGCTCACCATGTACTCTTCCTCCCCTTGTACTGTCATAATCTTCCCTTTCACTATGTATTTCAGCTTCTGGTGGAGCGTTGAAGTTACGGCCCCAACTTTGTGGATCCATGGGCGACCCAGCAAACAAGAATAAGATGTCTGAATGTCCATCACATAGAATGTAGAGTTGAAAACCTGAGAACCAACCTTAATTGGAATATCCACTTCTCCATGCACCATTCTCTTAGACCCATCAAAGGCCCTAACAACGATGTTGCTTGGTTTCAGCTCCAACCCTTCACAGTCCAACCGGTCTAGAGCTTTCTTAGGCAAGACGTTCAATGAGGAACCAGTATCCACTAATACATGAGCAAGAGTAGTTCCCCTGCATTCAATGGAGACATGCAGGGCATCATTGTGATTCTTCCCCTTAGCAGTCAAGTCGGCGTCAGAGAAACCCAACCCATTATCATCAGTCAAACTAGCCATGCAATCTTTAAACTGGTCAGCCGAGGTCTCTTGTGGTACGTGTGCAGTTTTCAGGAATGCAATCAGGGCCTTGGCATGGGCTTCTGAGAATAGTAACAGGTATAACATAGAAATCTTCGACGGGGTTTTCCCCAGTTGTTCAACTACATTGTAGTCACTCTTTTTAATGATCTTCAGAATCTCTTCCATCTCTTATCTAGAAGCTTCAACAGTAATTACCTTCGGTGCCTCCGTCTGGGCAGGATCATCAGGGTTCCCTTTGCCCTGAGTATTAGATGACTCGGTGACAAGGGTAAGAATAGGAACTTGAACAGGAATAGAAGCAGGTACACTGGCAGGTGTAATAACAACAGGTTTTCAGGCAGTTGGCGGAGCGATATCAGATGAGAAAAGTCTTCCGCTGTGGGTGACTTTAGCAGGTCTAACAATATTGCTGACGTCAGTACCAGCATCCAACTTTTGCTTAACTCCATGAAAATAAACATCAGCCCCGTAATGCCAAGGGACAACTTTATCAGATGTGTAGGGGATAGGCCCTGGAACAGTGATGATCAATGGTGTGATTCTTGGAACAGATACAATTCTAACAGGCTTTCTCGAGGAAGACTTGGAAGAATTGTCGAAAATGGTGATAATAGCAACTTCTTCAGTACGAACTAAAGGAACAACAGACTTCTCAAACAGAATCTCTTTACTATCCATCAGGCATTGGACACCTGATTTCAAAAGATGGCAACCGGTAGGTAGAACATAACACATACGGCAACCTTCGTCATAGCCCGGAAATAAACCGGCTAGAAAAAGGTTCTTCTTCACAGTCATCAAAGGGGTAACAATGTCGTTCACAGAAACCACAAACGAGTCTTCATCTATAGCATTCACTCCATGCTTGGGCATAGGAGCAGTCACAACATTAGGCCTTTCGGGCACCTCGAACTCAATCTCCTTAGCATTAATTAAGTCCTGTATTTTGTTCTTCAAAGACCAACAATCATCTGTATTATGCCCCGGGCTATCAGAGTGAAAAGCACAGCGGGCATTAGGGTTATACTTCGGTGATGTTGTATTTGGATTCTTCAGGGCTTCCCTTGGAATCACTAGGTTGGTTTTCAATAACTGTGGCAGAATATGAGATAAAGTCATGTTAATAAGGGTGAATTGCCTTCGAGGTCTTTCGGCCTTTTGTTGATTGTTGTGATGAGGAGCACCAGAAGGTCTTGAAATAACAACTGAATTAACAGCTTGGCGGCACTCAGGTCTATTTTGGTTTTTCAAACTGTAGACATCACTGGACTCTTTCTTAAAAGGCTTCTTCTTGGTGTTTGATGAGGCACCCTTATGTATCTTACCAGCCTTAATACCAGCCTCAATCCTCTCACTGGTCATAATTAGCTCTATAAACCCAGACGAAGAGCTTCCAATCAGATGGTTGAAAAATGGACCAGACAAGGTCCCCAGAAACATATCCACAAGCTCCCGATCAGCCAAGGGTGGTTGCACTCTTCCAGCGAGGTCCCTCCACTTCTGAGCATAATCTTTGAAACCTTTGCTCGTTCCCATTGACATACCCTGGAGTTGGGTACGCGTGGGAGCGGGGTCGGAATTGTATTGGTACTTCCTATAGAAAGCAGTAGCCAAATCTTCCCAACTGCGGATACTGGCTCCGTCCAACTGGTAAAAACATTCAAGCTGAGTCCCTGAGAGACTGTCTTGAAAGAAGTGGATCCATAGGTTCTTATCAGCGGTGTACGGCTGAATCTTCCTTACATATGACCGGAGGTGCAGCTTCGGACAAGAAACTCCGTCATACTTAGCAAAAGCTGGTGCTTTGAACTTGTGGGGAATTACCACCCCAGATGATAGACCCAAATCACCAAAGTCCAGACCAGACACTTTCTGCACTTCCATCGCACTCAACCGATCTTCCAGTTGTTTGTATCTATCCTCAGCAGGAGGATACTGGTCTTTGTCGAAGCCCGTCTCTTTGTCTGAGACCACAGGGCTAGGAGCCCTTCTTTCTTCTTGACTATCTTTCCCTCCAGACGAGGTGGTCAAATCAACTTCATCCCGTAGCCTGTTTCCAAACCTGTGACCTGTGTTAAATGGGATTGTCCTCTTCTTCTTCTTCTTCTTCTTCTTCTTCTCTTTCAGAATCAGGGTCTTCAGATCTTGCTGACCCTTAGCTAGATTCATGAACAGCTCTTGAAATTGGGCATTTTGAGCCTGTAGGGCCTTGATTGCTTGCTCAGTTGATGGTTCAGCAGACATGATGAGTGCTGAAATAAACAGCGAAGAAGATAAGAGACCTGTAATGGGTACCTGTTATGAAGTGCATGGGATGAAATACGTATGATATGATTTCAAAGACAATTGAGAGATTCAAATTCGTAAACAAAAAGGAAACACACTTTTATTAAATAAACTTTGAAATTCAAATTGTTCAACAAATTGCCCTTAAGGCGTTACAAGGAAGGAAATACTGAAAAGTAAATAAAAACTGGAAAGGAAATAATCAAAGGACAATCAGTGCTCCCATGGTCGCTTCTTGTCGGTGCGGACATAGTCATTGAGGATCTGCTCGTTCTCCAGCTGCCTAGTCAACTTCTGGATCTTCTGTTCTTGCTCGTTAAACTTTTCTCGGTAAGCATCCCGTTCTTCTCTCAGATGCATCCAAGACCTTTTCAGTGCCCCAATGTCAGTGGGCATGTAAGGATGGAGGATGGTCGGAAGGACCCCCTATTCATTAGCAACTTCAACAATGATAGGAAGGACGACTTCATATGGCATACCCAGCTTTTGGGCACGGATACAGACCCATCTGAGATATGGCTCCATTGGAAGAGAAATCTTTAGGCCCAGCACGTGTGGATCAGATCTGTGAACTCTATCCCAAGCCCTTATGAATCTGCGGCGTTGCTCGTCGCTATCCCCCTGAAAATCAAAGATGATACTAGGCATTAGCAGCTCATGAGGTCCTTCTCTTCTGGCTCTCCCAAACTGACGTAAGGCCAATCATGGATTATAAGAAATTCCTCCATGGGTTCCTATTAGTGGAACATTGGGGTACTCCCTACATCGATCAATAATAGCCACCTTGTCCATACACTTGATAGTCCAAATGATGTCATTGTGAGAGAGAGATATAACCCTATAGGCCCAGCCCATGCCTTCTTTGTTCTTCAGCACTGATTTAGAGAGGTGCGAAATAAACCACCTCGCCAATAATGGAGCACAGCACATCAAGGTTCCCCGCTTTCGGGCAGTACGGACATAAAGCTGATGAAGAATGTCACCCAAGAGAGTGGGTACAGGATTATGAGAGATGAAGATTTTCACCACATTCACATCGACAAAGGAGTCAGGATTCAGAAATAATACCAAGCCATATATCATAAGGGCCGGAATATCTTCGAATGCCTTGAAGTCTAGACTATCCCAGAAATAATTAGCCTTACCAACCAAAAACTTAGTCAGAAAGCCCTTTGCTCCACTTCTAGTCTCCCAATTAGCCATTACCTCATCCTTTGTCATATGAAGGGCTGAAGCAATCTCTTCTGGCCTAAGGATCTTCTCCCAACCAGTAAACGGGGTCTGCTCCAGAATAGAGATACCGAGCAGATCAGAGAACTCTTCTAAGGTGGGAACCAACTGGTAGTCCTGGAAAGTAAAGCAATGGTACAGCGGATCATAGAATTGGACCAAAACACTCATCATCTGCTTGTCCAATTTGGAGGTGACCAAACTGAGAAGATACCCATGTCTTCTGATGAAGGAGGTAGAATCAGGCATCTTTGCAATCAATTCTTTAAGCATGGTGGGAACCTGGACAAAGTTGATCCGGATGGTATTCCTACGCATAGGCATCATGACCTACAAAACAGAACAAAGATGAATCCCTCTTGTCTTTGAAATAGGTTAGTCCAATGCAAGATGCATGCAATGTTATGATGTCATGATGTCATGATAGAAAGCACATCACAAGTATCCACAAATAGCAAACATGGTAAAGGCACACAAGTCACACAGAGAGCCCTTAGATTTCAGGCTGGCAAGGAGCTTAGGTACTACCCTCTTTCAGTTCAGTTGGTTTAAACCTGTCCTAAAAATAGTAATCGGGTTCTAGAGGATCTCAATATCACTGACTACCCTCGATCGGTCATAATTCCAGTTTAGCAACCTTTTCTTGGGGCCGGAATCATCGCGAGAGTTTAGTCTCAATGAGTGTAGCATACTGCTACTGTTCTATAGCCAAGTTGGTCAATTTAAAGGTTCTAAGGTCAGTAGGTGCTTAATGACCCCTTAGATGACCCATATTCTCCTTGTTCCAACACAAGGGATATCGGTACAATCTAAAGTGCCACACCAACGTAGCTACCGCTTCAACCGTATCGCTCTACGCCGTACAGTTCCCTCACAGTTTATTGCTACTTACCTAAAGGGTATCCCCAGATCCGGGTTAGGATCTATAGTAACTCCGATACAAGCCCACAAATATAAAGCATGCAAAGCAAACAATTGAAAACACAATGATCTAATCCTAAGGTACACCCCACTTATTAAGCTCCCCGGCAGAGTCGCCAGTTCTGTGATACGGTGGGAGAGAACTGACTGTTTTTTGGAATGCTGGTTCGCGTTTTGCGTTTGGTTTCGCAAAATGTCGCGGTAAGCAAGAGTCACCATCGACTTTTATTTTATCCAACAAGGAAAGGAAAAAAGCACAGAAAAATTCCTTTTTCGAGATGTTTCTCGGGTCCAGGGGGTAGATTATAGAAAGGGAAGGTGTTAGCACCCTTTCTATCTGTGGTTATCCACGGGCTCTTAGGTACTTGCTCAAAGTGTTTTCAAAAAATTGCTTTTCTTTGTGTTTATGGGTTTGAAGAAGTTTTTGTTTGAAAGGTGTAAATTTGAAAAGTTTTTGTTTTTGTTTTGGAAAGAGCAAGTACTTAAGAACCATCTACCTACTCGAAAAAGGAATCGTTCTATGCTATCTTCCTTTAGACTATGCTATCCCACTATTGATGAGTAGGTAGCATCGTCGTTGTAGTTTTAAGGGTCAATTCGATTAAGGGACGTGCAGTCTCTAAAGCAACGTTAGGACGCCTTAGCGGTAACCCTAATGTCTTAGATCATTTTTTCGAGGCAACCGTTTCGAGGCAACTATGATCTTTGGACAAGAGGGTGACCTCTAAAACTTCCTATACTTAATGACCGCGTACGAAGGCAACCAAGTGGGGTGTACCCTAAGAGTGCGCATGTGCGAGTGTGTTGTTTTCAGTTAATTTGTCTTTGTACATGTCAATGGTTATCTATGTTGATTTTAAGTTTAAACATTCGATCTTGTTATGCATTCCCTATTATCAAACATCTAACAGTTTATAAGTTACGGAAATTAAATTGCGGAATTTAAACTAACTATTACAAGGCGTCGGGTATTTACATCGCCAAAAGCAACCCTTGAAATTAAAATGCGGAAAATAAATAAAGCGATAAAATAGTAACGTCCTATTAAACTATACATCCCAGGAAACAGATACAATATTGAAATAAAATGGATCGCGTGCGAGAAATTAAACCGGGCGAGTTCTAGGGTTTTGACCCTTTTGATTATTTAAGAAAAGATTTTTTTGGTTTATTTTCGAATTAAAAAGAAATTAAACTAAGTTAATTATTAAATTAATAAGCTAATTAATTAATTAATGAAAATAATATTTTTGGATTTTTGATATTTAAAGAAATAAAAATAAATTAATCAAAGTTAATAAAAAAACCCTAATTGTCTAAGTTAATTTTAATTATTGCAAAATATATTAAAAGTTGTTCCTAATTAAAACTAAATTAATTAAATTAATTTTATTAACAAAAATAAAATGCTGAAATTTAATTTTAATAAATAAAATATTTTTTTGTTTTTAATTTTATTAAGAAAAAGTTTTAATTGGTTAGTTAGTAATAAAAATAATTAATCAAACAAATAAATAAAATAAATAAAAAGAAAGAAATAGAAAGACTTAGGGGGGTTTTGGGCCCAATTTGGAGGTGAGAATGGCAATTTTGTGGCCCATTAACATGCAGGCCTGGCTGACTTTTGGAATCCAGCGTGGCACTTTGACTAGGGCGTATGATGGACATCACATCTGAACCACCAGATCTGGCCTGGGGCCATCTGGCAAGCATTTGAGTGAGGGAGTATGATGCATCACGCGCTGGAGTTTACACTGGATAACGTGGCTAAAAAATACAACAAATAATATGGGGACCTGGGATTCGAACCCAGGTCCTGTTGGTATTTGGATGCATGTGTTTGCCACTCAACCATTGTGCGTTAGTTGTTATAGTATTGCAAACTAATAATAATAAAACAAAAACAAATTAATGGATCAGAAAACAAAATAAAGCGCGCCAGATTTGAATGGACAAATGAGGATGCAACACGCCATCATCCTTGTCATTGAACCGTGGCCAAAAATCAAAACACCTATACCAACGAACAAAGGTCCGTCTCTATAAGCCATGTCCGTTCCAAAATCTTGCATAAGCCATATAAATGAAAGGTGATACCATGAATGAACTCGTCTTGTTCCCCTGAACAAGATAGTACCCTTCTCATAAGCTAATTGTTCCTATAATGGGAAGCCCTAAAAAAACCTAAAGAACCCTTCAATGGCGTTTTATGATACACAGCACAAGAATGAAATTGATTATTGCAGAAAGTTAACAAATGACATGAGGAATCAGAATATGCAATCGTTTTTGAGAATGGGTGCAAGAATAAAGATTTAAGATTTCGTGAACATAGAGGATTTGTGAGATGCTTACAGTGCTCTAGGAGGCTGGAGAATGAGTGATTCTGATTGGTTTTGCTTCTGAGAATTGTCAGGAAGCGGTTGTGATGCTTGTTAGGTCCTGAAAGTGCCTCCAAGCTTGATTTCAGTTTCACACTTTTTGCCAATTTTTCATGTTTTTCTTTTGGTGTTCTTGAAGTCTCTAGCCCTTGAATTCGTGTGCTTTCACTTGTATATGTATGCTGCAATGTATTAGGTCAACAAACTGGTCTTGAATCTTTGCACATCAATGCTTTGAGATTGGATTTGATCCTCCATTGAAAACTTGCTTAATTTGCCAAAAATCCAACCTTTTTGCACATGGAATGGTTGATACGAATTTGATCATGACATTGATGATGATTAGGTCCTGAAAATAGAAACAAAATCACATGTAATCAAGTTTTGAGATTTTATTTGATTTAAATTGATTTAAATTGATTTAAAATGGAATAATTCAATAAAAAATCAAATAAAATAGAAAATTTGATAAATGGACACAAGGCTGAAGCTAGGACACGTGTGTAGTGTGACAATATCAAATAAAGTGGAAAAGAATGGGCCCATTTGACCAAATTTGAAGTTTTGGGGATAGTTGACTTTTGGCAATTTTGCAAAAATGTCCAACTTCAACAATGCATAACTTCTTCAATTTTGAACTTTTGGAAGTGTTCTTGGACTTTTTTAGAAATATTGAGATGTACTCTAACCAACCCTTTTGGTCTCATCTTATTTTGATATTCCATGCTCAAGTTATAAGCTTTGGCAAAAAAGGTGTTTTTGTTGACTTTCAAAAATGACCTATAATGTCCAAATTTGTAACTTTTTGTGAGTGCATTTCTTGATCTTGGGGTATGAAGATGGATTGTAGGTAATTGCATCCTCTTCAAAATTAGATTTGGATGGGTCATTTATCATAAAGTATGATAAAGTTATGCTTGGTCAAAGTTAGTTTGGCTTTTCCTGCAAAACCCTAATTTAGCAACTTTTGAGTCTTGATGAATTTTGAGAAATCCTTGATGAATCATGATCAACCATTGATCAAATGATGAAATATCCTTCAAAATGAGAATGTTGACAAAAAATCTTGAAGTTGGACTGTTTATAGGTCACAGTTGACTTTTGCCCTAGCACAGTCGATTTTTGGACCCTTTGAGCAATTGACTTAGCAAACTTTCTCTGCAAGGCTTGAAATTTGGCATGGATGATCTTGAGAACATATTAGGACAATGGGGAGTACTTGAGGTCATTTTTACTCAAGGATCTTGAGGCAACACAAAACCCTAATTTGGGATTGACTGCCTTAGGAGATGACTTGATTGTCCAACTCTTGAGCAATCTTGAGCAACTTGGAGATTTTTCTTGCAATGTCTTAGGGAAATATGAGAGGGCAAATTTTGGGGTACAACAGGAAGCAAAAGACTTTGTTCCGATTACTTTCATACCGCAGTAATTTATCTTTTCCATTTTTATTAAATCTGTAATAATTCACAAACAATTCGTACTTTTTCAACCTTGTGTCTTACCCGAGGCACAAAGGTCCATTTGTAAGGGTTCTTATTTCATTTTCATATGTCATTTAATGAATCATGGACGCTTTTCATATATTAACCTTTTTATGCTCATTGTCTTTCTTTTACATTTTGCTGTTTTAAGATGGCTATGCCCTTACACACACCCACACTCACAAATGCAGGTACCCTTCCACTCTGGAACCCATGGGTAATGATACTGCTATAGCCTTCAGTGACTCTGAAGATCTGATCTACCAAGCCGAATACGAAGGTGAGGAAGATTGTGAGGTGCCGGGGGAATTGGCCAGACTTCTACAACAAGAGGAAAGAGTTATTCTGCCTCATGAGGAGCTGTTAGAAAAAATCAACTTGGGTATAGAGGAAGACAAAAAGGAAATCAGAGTGGGTGCCAATCTATAGTCGAGTGTCATGGAGCGCCTAATTCAGCTATTGCATGATTATGTTGAGATCTTCGCCTGGTCATACGAAGACATGCCGAGACTCGATACTGAAATTATGGTACACCGTCTACCCACAAGGGAAGACTGTCCACCAGTTAAACAAAAAGTCTGCCGCATGAGACCTGACATGTCAGAGAAGATCAAAGCAGAAGTTATGAAACAGTTTAATGTTGGGTTTCTGGATGTTACTTCCTATCCATAATGGGTTGCTAACATTGTTCTCGTGCCTAAAAAAGACGGCAAAGTGAGAATGTGTGTGGATTATAGAGACTTAAATAGGGCCAGCCCTAAAGATGACTTTCCACTTCCGCACATCGACATCCTGGTTGACAACACAGCTCAACACGGTATTTTCTTTCATGGATGGATTCTCAGGCTATAACCAGATCAAAATGGCACCTGAGGACATGGAGAAAACAACTTTTGTCACACAGTGGGGTACGTTCTGCTACAAAGTGATGCCATTCGGACTGAAGAATGCTAGGGAAACCTATCAACGCGCCATGGTAGCTTTGTTTCATGATATGATACATCATGAGATAGAGGTCTACGTAGATGACATGATAGCCTGATCACAAACTGAAGAAGAACACCTGGATCACTTGCAAAAGCTGTTTGTCAGGTTGAAGGAGTACAAGCTAAGGCTAAACCCGAACAAGTGCACATTCGGAGTCCGGTCCGGTAAACTCTTGGGTTTCATTGTCAGCAACAAAGGCATCAAGGTTGATTCTGCCAAAGTCAAAGTTATACAAGAAATGCCTACTCCTCACACTGAGAAGGAGGTCAAAGGTTTCTTGGGATGCCTAAACTACATTTCTAGGTTCATTTCTCACCTAACATCTACTTGTGAACCAATCTTTAAGTTTTTGAAGAAAGATCAAGTAGTTAAATGGAATGATGACTTTCAAATTGCTTTTGATAAAATCAAGGAGTATTTACAAGAGCCTCTTATATTGATGCTTCCAGTCAAAGGAAGACCGCTAATCATGTATCTGACCGTCTTGGAGAACTTAATGGGGTGCGTTTTGGGGCAGCATGACGAGTCTGGTCGAAAAGAGCATGCCATTTATTACCTTAGCAAAAAGTTTACCAACTATGAAACCAGATATTCACTGCTCGAGAAAACTTATTGCGCTTTGGTATGGGCTGCTCGCCGGATAAGGCAGTATATGTTGACTCATATCACTTTGCTGGTATCTAAGATGGATCCGATCAAATACATCTTCGAAAAACCTACTTTGTCTGGAAGGATAGCTAGATGGCAGATGATCCTAACAAAGTATGATATACAGTACACGACCCAAAAAGCTATAAAGGGCAGTGTGTTAGCTGATCATCTGGCTAATCAAGCTGTAGAAGATTATCAATCCATGAAGTTTTACTTCCCTGACGAAGACATCATGACATTGGACAACATTGAAGATTTCAGACCATATGACGGACCTGAACGAGGATCCCGATGGACCCTGTACTTTGATGGGGCCTCCAATGCACTTGGTAACGGTATCAGTGTTTTGCTTATATCACCAGAAGGTTGCCATACTCCTTTTACAGTCAGACTTTACTTCAACTGTACGAACAACATGGCAGAGTACGAAGCATGCATCTTTAGACTCAAGGCTGCCATAGACTTGGGAATCAAATCTTTAGTTGTGTTTGGGGATTCAGATTTGGTCATCAGTCAGATCAAAGGAGAATGGGACACTAAACATCCCAACCTTATCCCTTACAAAGAACATGTATTGACATTGTTACCACATTTCGAGCAGATTACCTTCGAGCATTTCCCGCGAGAAGAAAATCAGCTAGCATATGCTCTAGCTACAATGTCATCCATGTTCAAACTTAATTGGGATAATGAGGCTCCCCAGATCACCATTGAACAAATAGACGAACCCACACACTGTCATGAGATTAATACCGAGGAAGTAGTGGACCAGCCTTGGTTTCATGAAGTCAAAAGGTATCTCGAGGCTCAAGAATACCCTGAAGGATCTTCAGTCAATGACAAAAAGTTCTTAAGGAGATTCTCAGCTAAGTTCTTGCTAAGTAATGGTATCCTATACAAACACAGTCATGATTCTATTCTGCTCCGTTGTATGGACAAGACCGAAGCTGAAAAGATCATGGTTGAATTGCATGAAGGTACCTTTGTCACTCACTCTAGTGGGCATACGATGGCTAAGAAGATTCTAAGGGCAGGCTATTACTGGTCTACCATGGAAGCAGACTGCTATCAACACTCCCGAACTTGTCATAAATGTCAAATCTATGCAGACAAGATACACGTGCCCCCAGTTCCTCTAAATGTCTTAACAGCTCCTTGGCCATTCTCTATGTGGGGAATCGACATGATTGGAGAGATCAAGCCTACAACCTCCAATGGACACCGCTTTATTCTAGTGGCCATTGAATATTTCACAAAGTGGGTCGAAGCAGCTTCCTTTGCATCCGTTACTAAGAATGTTATTGTCCGCTTCATCAAGAAGAATCTTATTTTCCGGTACGGTATCCCCGAAAGGATCATTACTGACAACGGTACAAACCTTAACAATACTATGATCACCAGCCTTGTGCGAGCAGTTCAAGATTCAACATCACAAATCATCCCCTATCGGCCAAAGATGAATGGTGCAGTTGAAGCTGCGAATGAAAACATCAAAAAGATCATACAAAAAATGACAGTCACCTACAAGGACTGGCATGAGATGCTACCGTTTGCTCTCCACGAGTACCGTACCATGGCTCGTACATCAACTGGGGCAACACCATATTCTTTGGTTTATGGCATGGAAGGTGTTTTACCTATTGAGGTTCAGATCCCCTCTTTGAGAATCATGAAGGATGTCGGATTAAGTGAAGACGATTGGATCCAAACCCGACTTGATCAGTTAAACTTAATTGATGAGAAGAGACTTACTACTGTTTTCCATGGTCAGACGTATCAAAAATGGATGATCAAGGCTTTCAACAAGAAAGTCAGACGCCAAGTGTATCAAGTTGGAAATCTAGTGATCAAGCGCATCATCTTGCCACAAAGTGATCCCAGGGGAAAATGGACTCCTACCTATGAAGGACCATTTGTGATCAAGAACATCTTTTCTGGTGGGGCAATGATCTTAACCACCATGGACGGCGACGACCTGCCGCACCCTGCGAACACAGACATAGTCAAAAGATACTACGCATAAAAGACCCGCTAGGTTGACACGCCTAGGCAAAATAAGGGCATCCCGACGAACCAAAAGGTTCAGGCAAAAGTTAGGGATAAAATCAAAAATTTGTACACCCGGCAAGTTGAAAACCCGAAAGGGCGACTTGGGCAAAAAAGGGTTTCCCGGTGGATCGAAAACCCGAAAGGGCAGTCCAGGAAAAAGTTAGGGAATTAAAGCGTATGACTATGTCTCGTCGGATCACTTTAAGAACAATCTCTTCACAGACAAACTTGGAACTTCTGATCAATCCAATCATCTTCGGACAAAGCAGCGAATGGACAAGATATTCAGAGATACGGAGTCTATAGCGGAATGGGAACCCCATGGGACTTTTTTTTACACATATCTATCTTTCTTTGTATAAATTTTTCTTATCTTTGTGACACCATCGTCTTACTAGGATGCCTGTCTCCTTTGTACAAAACACTTATTCAAAGTAAATACAAATATATCTCTTTAAAGTGCAGAAAACCATTTGTCTTTTTTTCTTTTTACACTTGTGTTTTATTTGCAAAAACGTCCAATGATTCATTAATGAACATATGCATTTGAACATAATTACTTTTACAAATAAACAGGATGAAAAAGAATAATTACTGACAGGTTGAAAGGATAGGAAAATGTCTTTCGGCTATTCCATGAACAATCCCTATAGTACATCATCTAGATCCCCAGCGGAGCTGAGACCTTAATCCCCATCAGAGTTAAAACTTCAAACTCTCAATCCCCAGCGGAGTCAAAATTTCCAACTATCAATCCCCAGCGGAAACCATTCAGTCTCTTCAAATTCCCCAGCAAGTTGTTTTGAAGCCTGAAAATCAACCAGATAGCAGTTAACTTTTGTCTCTCCCTAGCCTAGGATAATTCCCCAGTAGAATGGCAGACAATCCAAACTCTTGGACCTACTCCCCAGCAGTAAGCCTTCTTCCCCACAGAGTTTTTATTGCTCCCCAGTGAAGTCGCCAGAATGAAGATTCTCATTCTTAGTTCCCCGCAGAAGTCATCAGAGTTTTCTCTCTTTCCCAACAGAACAAGGATTCCCATTGTGTAATACCCGGTAGAAGTCATCGAAATTCTCTGGATTCCCCAAACGGAATACTCAGGCATTATATGGCATTGCTCGCAGCAGATTTTTGTCAATACTCCAACTTCAAGACATGAAGGATCCCTATATCCCCAAGAAAGTCATCAAGGATTTTTTAATACCCAACAGGCGCCAAGGACTTCTCATCCTCAGCAATCAAGGATTTATTTTCCCCGACAGCAGTCAAAGATTTATTTTCCTCAGCAAAACAGCAAATCAGCTTACATGCGCATACATTACATTCATATGTCATAAACATTGATAAAGCACATTTATTGAATCATACATTTCATGCAACATAACTTTGTGTTTCAGCTAACATTTTACCCTTTTCAGGATAAGATTAACAGTTACCATTAACAATGTTCAAAAATTTCAGATACAGTATAGATATGCACCAGACAAGGATGCCATTCTAATACTCATTCAGATCTCAACAACTTTCAAAAATAGTTCAGATACGCACCAGACACGGATGCCATTCTGATACTCATTCAGATTCAGACTTCAGATACAGTTCAGATACACTCCAGACACAGAAGTCATTCTGCTACTTATTCATATTCCAATCTAGATACGCTCCATACACGGAAGCCATTCTGTCACTCATTCAGATTCCGACTTCAGATACAGTCTAGATGCACTACGGACACGAATGCCATTTTGTCACTTATTCTGATTTTCCCTAGCTTAGATATGCTCTAGATATGGATGCCATTTTGTCGCTTATTCAGATACAGCTCGGAGACGCTCCAGACACAAATGCTATTCTGTTTCTCATTCAGATTCAGTCTCCAGATACAGTTCAGATGCGTTCCAGACGCAGACACCATTCTGATACTCATTCTTTTGACCTACAACTTACAGTTCAACAAACATTCTTGGATGGCATCTACAATCCCATCTCCAACAAAATTCTATCACTTCTCCAAATGGCATCTTTATGCCTATTCCCTCAACTATACTTTGACGAGTGCAAATTTACGAGCACTCTAGTGTCCAATCATCTTTTACCTTCGAGTCACGAACGACAAAACTCTCCAATCTAACTCTTCAGGTTCAAGAAGATTGAACAGGGGCAGCTGTTGTACCCCAAAATTTGCCCTCTCATTTATCAAGATTTTTCTCACAAAACTTCTTGGACTCAAGACAAGATTAGGGTTTGGTCAGCTTAAGGCATCACTTTGCACTGATAACCTGAAATTAGGGTTTGAGTTTTAACAAGGGTTTTTGGATCACCAATACTTCATGTGACTTTCATACACTATCTTGGACCCCTAAGATTGCTCATGTTAAGTTTCAAGCCTTGAATCACATTTTTGCTCAGTAAATTAGACAGTTGACCTAAAAATCAACTGTATTGGGGGAAAAGTCAACTATGGCCAATTTACAATCAAACTTCATATTTTTATCCACAACAACATTTTGTACTCCTATGTACCATTTGATCAAGTTTGGATCACAACTCCTCAAGAAATTTGATCAAATCATCAAAAGGGCAAAATGGTCAAAATTAGGGTTTTGACTGAGAAAGGGTAATTTCTGATTTTTAACCTAGCCAATGACCAATTGAGTTCAAGCATGATTTCAAGGACTAAATAGCATCATATTAACCTAATCACATGGTTCAAAAGATCTCAAGTTCATTGGATTGACAGATGAATTTTCCAGTCAACTAATCAAAAGTCAACTGTACACTGAAAAGTCAAACTTTGACTTTTAGTCAAAATCAAGTGCCAAGGGTCATAATTCATCAAGACATATCAAAATATGAAACTTGTTGATCAATAAAACCAATTTTGAAAATTAGGGTTTTGAATTTGAAAATTTTCATAACTTAGAATTTTTCTAAGCATGAAAATTTTCTTATTTTTTCCCAACTTTTCACAACTTTTTCACCATGATGCAATTGGATTTAAAGAAAACTTACAACATGAAAGTTGTATTACTCCATGAAATCTACAACTTTTATTCACAAAGTTTTCCCAAAAGATGCTTGGATCTCAAGTTATGAATTTGTGAATAGGGGTCCATAAACTTTTTAACTTAGTGAAAATTTGCCCTAATTTAGGCAGGTTTTTGACCCAACTTCATGGGCATTTTTCACCTAGTTCCAAGAGGTATCTCAAAATGCATTTCAAATATGAATTGTAGAGCATGTTGCAAGATTTCTAAAATGTCCAAGAACTCTCCAAGATCGCTTGTGGTTAGGGAGAATCGAAGAATAGAAATTGGCATTTTGTCACTTTTATTCAAGCCATTTTCACAATGCATCAATCTGCAAATATGATCAAGCATGCTTGTACCTTGCATTACAGGTCCTAAACTCCTTCTAAACTCCATAATTAAATGCTAACTCATTGGATAATGGCTTTATTTTGGATTTTGAAGGATTGTACAAGGAATAAATCCATAAATGGCATAAAGGGCACATTGCCATTTTCATAAAGGCAAGCTTTTCCAACTTTACAAACCTTGAGCCTTGGACCTGTTCTTTTGTTACAAGCAATGTCCACATATATCAAGCAATGTTTACCAACCCTTGGCAGCCCTAGAACTAGCCAGTACAAGCATGTTGGCTCAAGTCACTTCACTTTTCTTCAAAAGCAAGAAAAGTTGCAAAAGTCTAAAGAACTTGTACATCTGATAAAGGGTGGACTTGGTATCATTCTAGACATCTTGAAAAACTTATCACAAGGCTAGACACGAACGCTTATCATCTGAAACACTCCAAAACTCCAAAACTCCAAATTTCAGCCCAACATTGCAGTTTCTGCAAAATCATAGCAAGCTCAATATTTGCTCGTGCATTTTGCCTTGTAACACTTCAAACACCTTCCATACATCATATCAAAGTTATCCAAGAATTCATCCTTCAACTGTGTGCTCTGTTTCAGCCATTGCCATTTTCACTTTGGAAGGTTGCAACTTGACTTCTACAGGGAGTTCCAGCCATCCACAAAGTCAGCTAAGCATTGAAATAGCTTGAAGGAACTTCAAGGAAGCTCACACGATCCTCAGGCCTCACTCAAAGTCCCCACATTTCCATATCCAAATCCAGCTGAAGGAGGTATTTTTCAAAATTCTATCTCTCTATTTAAGCATCCTCAAGCCACGATTTGTGAAGCAAAAATGTAGTCTCTAGCATGGTGAAGCTGTACATATGCATAGTTGTCATTTATATTAACTGAGCTAAGAGAATTTGAATGTTGAACATGCTGAAAAAATTAGGTCAGAAATTAGGGGTTATTAAATTCTCTCTAGTCTTTGAGAGTTAGATTACAAATTTTATATCATTGGAATCATGAGATTACAAGCTACATGTTTTGTGTTATAAGTTTTTGTTTTTGTGCAAAGAATAGAGAGTTACAAGTTTGAAGCAAATACGCGCGCAAATGGAAGAGGCTGGAGGACAGGGATGACTGTCTTGGGCCTTGGCGGCTTGGGCTTGCTGTTTTGACTTTCCATACCCCCTGACTTGATATTTGCACCCCCTGCTTCATATTTTATATTTTTGCATATTTTCTCATATTTTTTTATGTTTATTGATTTTAATAATTTTTTCTGAACATTAAAAAGTCACAAAAATATTTTCTTAATTTTTTGCAATTTTATTTTATTTTTATTATTTTTTCCACATATAAAATAATTTTATTTTAATAAATAGAACTTATTTTCTTATTTATTTGTAAATACATTTAATAAATACCATACATTTTTATTTTATTATTTTATACATAAAATAATTATTTCCATACATATTTTAATTTTTATTATTTGTACATAATTTTATTTATTATTTTCTTGTATAAAAAATGGACAAAATAAATAGTATAGAACATATATTTCTTTTAATCAAAAATTAGGGTTTCACCCCTTTCCAAAAATAATAATATTATTTTTCCTTATTTTCTAGGGTTAATTAATTTTATTTTCTCATACATTAATCAAATACAAAACATTTTTTTTGCATAAATACATCTTATTGCATTTTTAATATTTGTATATTTATTTAATTTGTGCTTAATTCAATTGGGTTGTAATAGTTATTTTAGGGTTTATTTTATGCAATATCCCCATTCAAAAACTTGTATCCCCCTCCCATAATAATTGTTGTAATAGTTTAGTTTACTTTACGCAATTTATCGCATTTATACTTATGTAGTAAATTAGGGTTTTGCATGATAAGACAAAAATCAAACAAATAGACATGACCTAATACAAGACAAATAAAATGCATGTAAAATGGCACACATTGCACACAAGCACCCTTAGGGTTTCACCCACTTGGTTGCCTAAACAAAAAATGGCCATGGTATGCATGCAAGGTATCTTGGCAAAACAAAACAAAAAAATAAGATCATAGTCCCTCGATGACGCTATCAAAAGGTTGCCTAAAACAAAATGATTTTGGTCCCTCAAAATGCTAAAGATACTTGGCAACATTGCTATCATGGTCATACGATGACCCACGCCCGTCCCGTTTAACATCCAAAGATAGGGTTGTTTACCAAATCAATGGTAAATCAACAATGTCAAAGGAATAAAAATGCATAGGAAAGACATTTGAGTAGGGTAGATACCTCCTAGGTACTTGATCTCTTCCAAACAATCCTTGTTATTTATAAAAATAATCGAACACATTTCAAAACATTTCCAAACAACTTTCAAAACATTGAAACATTTTTCAAAAGACAAACATCTTTGTATACATTCTTACGAACGAGAATCATTACAAAGGTTGCCTAAACGAATGGTCTCTTTTCAAAAATACTTTCAAAACCATACAAAGCAACATTTCAAACAATTGCAAAAGCAAAGCAGGTGATCTAAGCAAGTAACTAAGAGCCCATGGAAAACCATGGATGAAAAGGGTTCTAGCACATTCCCTTTTCATAATCTACCCCCCGAACTCAAAAAAACATCTCAAAGGTCTTTCCTGTGCTTTTTTACCTTTCCTTTTGGATAAAATAAAAGTCGGTGGCAACTCTTGCTAAACCGCGACATTTGTGACAAAACGCAAAACCTCAAGTCAGTTCTCCCACCCTATCACAGAATTGGTGACTTTGTTGGGGAAAAATAAAAGTGGGGTTACCTTAGGGTTTAAATCACCTTTATTTGCTTACAATTGTTTGCCTTGTTTGCTTTACACTTTGGTTCTATTGCTTGGGTTTGAATCCTCCACCCGGATTTGGGAAACATTATAGGTAAATAGCAATACGTTGTGGAAACTGTGCAGGGTATACCGACACGGTCTAAGCAATAGCTATGTTATTGTGACATATTTGTGGGTACCGGTAGCCTTTGAGTCAATCAAAGAGAATACGGGGCCGCTGAGTGATGTCATGAAGCACTAACGAACTTCTAGAACCTTTACTTGACCAACTTGGCCTTTTAAGATGCAGTGAGATGACCGGCTTTGGTGCAGTCCGAAGTTGGTAGATACTCGATACTACACTCATTAAGGGTTGGTTCCTTGGAATATTTCGGTCGCTGGTAAGAGGCTTGAATTGAAACAATGAACAAGGAAACAATCCAGTGATATTGAGCTCCTTAGAACCCGGTTACTATTTCTTGGACAGGTTGAGCCAACTAAACTTTAAGAGGGTACTTACCTATGAAACCCCATACAAGCCTAAACTAGGAACTTATGTGATTTGTTTGTACATATATACTTGTACATAACATCATGGACATCATGAAGCATCATATGCATCCACTAACCATTTCAAGGATTTCGGAAATTCATCTTTGTTCCTATTTTGTAGGTTATGGATTCACTTCGCAGGAAAACTATCCAAGTCAACTTTGTAAGAATTCCTCCACAACTCAAGGAGCTAGCTTCAAGGATTCTTGAGAACTCTCCATTCACCGAGAGGCATGGTCGTCTACTCAACTTAGTCACTTCCAACACAGAGGAAGACATGATGAAAGTTCTCTTCCAGTTATTTGACCCTTTGCACCACTGCTTCACATTTCCTGACTACCAGCTTGTGCCTACTTTGGAAGAATTCTCTCAACTCTTGAGGATTCCTATTCTCAATCAACTACCTTTCAACAGTACAGAAAGAGATCCAAATCCAGAAGAGATTGCTCAAGCCCTACACTTGCACTCGTCTGATGTCACAACCCATTGGGAAACTAGAAGTGGTGTCAAAGGTTTCTTGGCAAAGTTTCTGTTTGAGAAGGCCCAAAGATGCTGGAATTCCTTGGACTTAAAAGCTTTTGAGGAGATTGTAGCTATTCTCATCTATGGGATGGTCTTATTCCCTAATCCTGACCAACTCATAGACGTGAGTGCTGTCAAAATCTTCATGTCACGCAATCCGGTGCCTACATTGCTTGGGGATATCTTACACTCTTTTCACACTCGTACAATGAGGAAAAGAGGTGTTCTCATGTGTTGCACTCCTCTCCTGGCAAGATGGTTTATTTCTCCTCTTCCCCAATTAGTCTTGAAGAATGAGCAGGGTTTGAGGTGGTCACAACGATTGATGACATTTACACATTCAGATATTCATTGGTGTTCTCGATCCAAAGATAATCTTATTATCATCGACCGTTGTGGGGAATTCCCTAATGTTCCTCTACTTGGCATTAGGGGAGGCATCACCTACAACCCTTGCTTGGCTCTGAGACAATTTTCTTATGCCCGAAGGGATGGCCCACATGATATGCTGATTCAAGGCTTGGTTTTCGACTTCTACAATGACAATCAAGGACTTCGACAAAGGTTCATCCGAGCTTGGAGGATGCCTAACAAGGTAGACAGTAAGACCTTGGGACACAAGAATTCCATCCCTATTGAGCCTTACCTCAAGTGGGTACGAACCTGCGCCCAAAGTCTTATGATGCCTTACCCCTCCATTCTCCCAGTGATTATAGAGCATGTTAAGGAAGGAGAGGTTCCATACACCCTCCTACATACGGACATGCCAACATCACTAGAAGATCTATAAAGGAGTTGGATACAGCTCAAGGGAGAACGCGATACTTTTGAAGCCCAATTCTACGCTAGCGAGAAGAAGGTTTTAGAACTCACTCGGTTACTTCACGAAGAGCAGACTCTCAACACCTACATTGCACCAAAGAGGATGCGCAACGTCTTTTTATCTTAGAATTTTGTATTATTTTGCCCTAGAGGCATTGATGTACTCACAAATTCTATTTTATTAATATAATGTGTGTTCCTTTTTGTTTGAAACAAATTTGATTTTCAAATCCTAGAAAGCATTACATGAATACATATCATTTATCATATGCATAGACAGGTCTTTGCAAGAAGTTTCCTCACCCCTCTGCTGTTTATTTCAGCAAAATGGATCTTGAACAAACGGTTAAAGACTTGCAAGCTCATAATTCACAATTTCAGAAGCTACTCTTGATCTTGGCCAAGGGGCGGGAGGAGCTCAAGACTCTACTAGAAAAAGAAAAAGAGAAAAAGAAGAAGAAGCCAGCTGGGGTGGTTCTTATGGGCAGAAGGTTCCAAGGACAAGCCAGACGGACTTTGGAATTTCCATCAACCTTTGAGGAAGGAGAGAGAAAAGGTAAAGAGACAACAGTACCATCTGATTCTAAGGCAGAAGAAGAGGAAGAAGAGAACTCCTCTGAACAATAATACCCTTTGGCCGATGACAAATACAAAAACCTGGAAGAGCGTCTAGCTGCTATGGAAGTATAAAGAGTACCGGGGCTGGACTTTAAGGAACTGGGGCTGGTATCTGGAATAGTAATCCCTCCGAAGTTTAAAGTACCTTTATTTGCTAAGTATGACGGGGTGTCTTGTCCCAAGATGCACCTCTGCTCATATGTCAGGAATATGCAGCCACATTCTGCAGACAAGGATTTGTGGGTTCACTTTTTCCAGGACAGTTTGTCTGGAACATAACTTGAGTGGTTCTACCAGTTGGAGAGGTCTTATATGCATAATTGGGAAGACTTGGCAGCTGCCTTCTATAAATAGTATCAATACAACGCCGACTTGGCACCAACCCGTACTCAACTCCAGAGTATCTATGGTGTCCAATGAGGGCTTCAAAGACTACGCCCAAAAATGGAGGGATTTAGCCAGAAGGGTGCAACCACCTTTATCTGAAAGGGAGCTAGTGGAAATGTTCCTAGGAACTCTGTCAGGTCCTTTCTTTAATCACCTGATTGGAAGTTCCTCTGCAGGCTTCACTGAGTTGATTCTGACTGGCGAGAGGGTGGAAGCCGGTATTAGAGGCGGGAAAATTCAGAAAGACGCGTCTACCTCTGCAGTTGTAAAAAAGCCATTCACTGGAAAGAAGGAATAGTCTGCTATCTATGCACAAAGGAATCAGGGAAGAACTGAAAGACGACCAACAGTGGGGGCCATTATGATTAAAATGTGTGCGTCGGACTAACCAAGAAACAACCAGGCGAGAAATGATCAGCCGAGAAATAACCAACAAAGGGTGGAAAGGCTTGTACGGCAATTCACCAAGATAAACATGACTCCAGCTTAAGTCCTACCATATCTTTTGAAGTTGAATTTGGCCATGCTTAAAGAGGCCCCTAAAAATCCCAATACTGCATCTCCACATTACCATCCAAATGCCAGGTGCGCTTACCATTCTAAATGTCCAGGGCACGACACCAACAACTATTGGCCTCTGAAGAACAAGATTCAAGATCTGATAGACGCAAAGGAAGTTAAATTTGAAACTCCTGAGAAACCGAATGTTATCTCCGCTCCGATGCCTAGGCATGGACACAATGCCAATGTTGTGGAAGAAGATCTATTTGTTTCTACTGTGAATGAACTGTTAACTCCTCTCCTAACCATCAAGTTGAATTTGTTGAAAGATGGGGTGTTCCCAGGTTGTGACCAAGATTGCCATGCTTGCCCGTCCTCATCATTTGACTGCCCTTTGTTGAAGAAAGGTATCCAACAACTGATTGATAATCAAGAAATTTTGTTTGAGAAAGCTCCTGTTTCACCCATTCCAGTTCCAGAAGTTTCAATAATAACCATATACGCCAATCCTTCCAGGGTTCCTAAAAAACCCGTTAAGATTACATCCGCTCCAATGACTACTCCGTTGAAGATAACAATGCCTGGGCCAGCCCCTTACAAATCAGATAAAATGGTACCGTGGAACTATGGTGGAGAAATCTACTACCATGGTGTCAAATAGATTGAACAGACTGCCGAAGACGAGAGCTCCGAAGAGGACAATTCCGACATCAGTAACATTTCCAGAACAAGCAAAGTTACTCGTAGTGGAAGAATTTTCTCTCTAGAGATTGCACCTCCAAAGGCAGTCTCTGGACCCGTGGTTGTTCCGAAGATTACAGTTATACCAGTGATTACACCTGCAAGTGTACCCGCCAACAATGACAATGAAATTCCTATCCCTACTTCCGCTGCTAAGAATAAAGGAAAGAATGTTCAAGAGGAGCCTGTCCTGACGAAGGCTCAGTCACTAGCTATTCCTGAGACATCCAAGAAGGAGATGGAAGAAATCCTGAGGATAATTAAGAAAAGTGGTTATGATGTGGTAGAACAACTGGGGAAGACCCCCTCCTAAATCTCTATGTTAGCCCTGCTGCTGTGCTCTGAGGCACATGCTAAAGCTTTGGTAAAGTTTCTGAAGACGGCTCACGTACCGCAAGAGACTTCAGCGGATCAATTCCAAGAGTGTGTGGCCAGTTTGACAGTCGACAATGGCCTGGGTTTCTCCGATGCTGACTTGACATCCAAAGGGAGAAAATACAATGATGCACTACATGTTTCGGTGGAGTGTAGGGGAACCACCCTAGCCTATGTCTTGGTTGATACTGGATCATCTTTAAATGTCTTGCCAAAGAAAGCCCTGGATAGATTGGATTATGAGGGGCTGACTTTAAAACCCAACAACATCATTGTGAGAGTATTTGACATCTCTAAAAGGATGGTCCATGGGGAGGTGGACATCCCGATCAAGGTGGGTACCCAGACGTTCAATTCAACATCCTATGTGATGGACATCCGTCCTTCTTACTCTTTCCTGTTGGGAATCCCCTGGATTCACAACGCCGGTATTGTCACCTCGACTTTGCATCAGATGTTGAAGTACCCTGTCCAAGGGAAAATCATAACTGTCCATGGTGAAGAGGAATACATGATTAGTCATCTAAATTATTTCTGATATGTAGAATTGGATGGCGAATTCATTGAGACCCCTTTCCAACATTTTGAAGAAGTCTCTCAGGAAATAGCGGTGACCAAAGCAGTATCATCAACTCCTGTGATCACAAGACCTCCACCTCAGATGTCTTCTCTAAAAGATGCAAAGGCAGTAGTGGAAGAAAGGGGAAGCACCATCTGGGGAAAGCTTTCAGACTTTCCTTACAAATCAGACAAGCTTGGCTTGGGATTTACTTCGACTGCTCAGAAGGCCGTGCGCCGCGCCGGTGCCAGAGGGCCACCTGTGAAGAACAGCCACCAAGGGGTTAATGCACTAGAGGACAGTGAAGAAGATGGCAGCTTGGAAGACTGGATTTTTCCTACTGTTGGCGGAGGACTGTGCAATTGGAAAGCAAAAGACTTTGTTCCGATTACTTTCATACTGCAGTAATTTATCTTTTCCATTTCTGTTGGATCTGTAATAATTCACAAACAATTCGTACTTTTTCAACCTTGTGTCTTACCCGAGGAACAACGGTCCATTTGTAAGGGTTCTTATTTCATTTTCATATGTCATTTAATGAATCATGGACTCTTTTCATATATAAACCTTTTAATGCTCATTGTCTTTCTTTTACATTTTGTTGTTTTAAGATGGTTATGCCCTTACACACATCCACACTCACAAATGCAGGTACCCTTCCACTCCGGAACCCATGGGTAACGATACTGCTATAGCCTTCAGTGACTCTGAAGATCTAATCTACCAAGCCGAATACGAAGGTGAGGAAGATTGTGAGGTGCCGGGGGAATTGGCCAGACTTCTACAACAAGAGGAAAGAGTTATTCTGCCTCATGAGGAGCTGTTAGACACAATCAACTTGGGTACAGCGAAAGACAAAAAGGAAATCAGAGTGGGTGCCAATCTAGAGCCGAGTTTCAAGGAGCGCCTAATTCAGCTATTGCATAATTATGTTGAGATCTTCGCCTGGTCATACGAAGACATGTCGGGACTCGATACTGACATTGTGGTACACCGTCTACCCACAAGAGAAGATTGTCCACCAGTTAAACAAAAAGTCTGCCGCATGAGACCTGACATGTCAGAGAAGATCAAAGTAGAAGTTATGAAACAGTTCAATGTTGGGTTTTTGGCTGTTACTTCCTATCCACAATAGGTTGCTAACATTGTTCCCGTGCCTAAAAAAGACGGAAAAGTGAGAGTGTGCGTGGATTATAGAGACTTAAACAGGGCCAGCCCTAAAGATGACTTTCCACTTCTGCACATCGACATCCTGGTTGACAACGCAGCTCAACACAAAGTATTTTCTTTCATGGACGGATTCTCAGGCTATAACCAGATCGAAATGGCACCTAAGGACATAGAGAAAACTACTTTTGTCACACAGTGGGGTACGTTCTGCTACAAAGTGATGCCATTCGGACTGAAGAATGTCGGGGCAACCTATCAACGCGCCATGGTAGCTTTGTTTCATGATATAATACATCATGAGATAGAGGTCTACGTAGATGACATGATAGCCCGATCACAAACTGAAGAAGAACACCTGGATCACTTGCAAAAGCTGTTTGTCAGGTTGAAGGAGTACAAGCTAAGGCTAAACCCGGACAAGTGCACATTCGGAGTCCAGTCTGGTAAACTCTTGGGTTTCATTGTCAGCAACAAAGGCATCGAGGTTGATCTTGCCAAAGTCAAAGCTATACAAGAAATGCCTACTCCTCGCACTGAGAAGGAGGTCATAGGTTTCTTGGGACGCCTAAACTACATTGCTAGGTTCATTTCTCACCTAACATCTACTTGTGAACCAATCTTCAAGCTGTTGAAGAAAGATCAAGTAGTTAAATAGAATGATGACTGTCAAATTGCTTTTGATAAAATTAAGGAGTATTTACAAGAGCCTCATATCTTGATGTCGCCAGTCGAAGGAAGACCACCAATCATGTATCTGACCGTCTTGGAGAACTTAATGGGGTGCATTTTGGGGCAGCATGACGAGTCTGGCCGAAAAGAGCATGCCATTTATTACCTTAGCAAAACGTTTACTGACTGTGAAACCAGATATTCACTGCTCGAGAAAACTTGTTGCGCTTTGGTATGGGCTGCTCGCCGACTAAGGCAGTATATGTTGACTCATACCACTTTGCTGATATCTAAGATGGATCTGATCAAATACATCTTCGAAAAACCTGCTTTATCTAGAAGGATAGCTAGATGGCAGATGATCCTAACAGAGTATGACATACAGTACACGACCCAAAAAGCTATAAAGGGAAGTGTGCTAGCTGATCATCTGGCTCATCAAGCTGTAGAAGATTATCAATCCATGAAGTTTGACTTCCCTGACGAAGACATCATGACATTGGACAACATTGAAGATTTCAGACCATATGACGGACCTGAACGAGGATCCCGATGGACCCTGTACTTTGATGGGGCCTCCAATGCACTTGGTAACGGTATCGGTGTTGTTCTTATATCTCCAGAAGGTTGCCATACTCCTTTTACAGCCTAACTTTACTTCAACTGTACGAACAACATGGCAGAGTACGAAGCATGCATCTTTAGACTCAAGGCTGCCATAGACTTGGGAATCAAATCTTTGGTTGTGTTTGAGGATTCAGCTTTGGTCATCAGTCAGATCAAAGGAGAATGGGACACTAAACATCCCAACCTTATCCCTTACAAAGAACATGTCTTGACATTGTTACCACATTTCTAGAAGATTACCTTCGAGCATTTCCCGCGAGAAAAAAATCAGCTAGCAGATGCTCTAGCTACAATGTCATCCATGTTTAAATTTAATTGGGATAATGAGGCTCCTTAGATCACCATTGAACAAATAGACGAACCCGCACACTGTCATGAGATTAATACCGAGGAAGTAGTGGACCAGCCTTGGTTTCATGAAGTCAAAAGGTATCTCGAGGCTCAAGAATAACCTGAAGGAGCTTCAGCCAATGACAAAAAGTTCCTAAGGAGATTCCCAACTAAGTTCTTGCTAAGTAATGGTATCTGTGATCGGTGGATTTAGAACTGACTGTTTAACG
Source organism: Vicia faba (assembly GCA_948472305.1). Classification (NCBI taxonomy): domain Eukaryota; kingdom Viridiplantae; phylum Streptophyta; class Magnoliopsida; order Fabales; family Fabaceae; genus Vicia; species Vicia faba. Next base: position 1,025,592,950 of record OX451736.1, on the reverse strand, counting down.
TTGGTTCGTGAAATGTCGCGGAAGAAAGAGTCGCCACCGTCTTTTATTTTCTCCAACATGGACAGGACAAAAGCACAGCAAAATTCCTTATGAGATTGTTTCTCGGTTCGGGAGGTAGATTTATAGAAAGGGAAGGTGTTAGCACCCTTTCTATCCATGGTTATCCATGGGCTCTTAGATACTTGATCGTTATGTTTTCAAAAGATGTTTGCTTTTCAATTGTGAGTGGGTTTTGAAAAAAGTTTCGTTTAAAGATTTCAGAATGACTCTTGTATCAGTCCTCAAGAGTGTTTGAAAAATTGTTTTGAAAGCTTTTTTGAAAGTGTCGGTGTGAAAAGAGTTTTGATTTGTTTTTTAAAAGAGCAAGTATCTATGAGTCATCTACCTACCCTAAGGAATTAGGCTGTGTAAATGTCCTTAAGGTAGTGCCATCCCACCATTGAGAGGTAGGTAGCACCACCGTTGGAGGTGTTCGGGTCAATTCGTTTGTAGGGACAGTGTGGTCACCAGAGCAACAGTAGGACACCTTAGAAGCTACCCTTATGCCATTGATCCTTTTTTAATCCGAGGCAACCATTTCGAGGCAACTATTCTGAGGCAACTTGTTTTGAGGCAACTTGTTTTGAGGCAATCGGATCATGGACATAAGGACTTACTAAGACGTCCCATACTTGACGACCATGTTTTCGAAGGCAACAGGTGAGGCGTACCCTAAGAGTGGTGTGTGAATTTGTGTGTTGTTTTCATGTTTAGCAATTATCTTTGATCAGGCATTGGTGAGCTACGAGTTATTTTTAATTAGCCATTCATTCTTTCATGCAATTAGAATTTAAAGGTGCGGAAATTTAAATGCGGAAAGATAAATCCTACGCTATTACAAGGCGCGGGTCTATACATTGCCAAATTACAAAGACCCGTTTGGTAAAAATGCGGAAAGTAAAACCTAGTTACTATTACATGGCTTGAGCAGTTACATAATATTCACAAGAAAATAAATGTGTGAAAGAATAAAAATAGAATGTCCGAGGGCGTTGGACCCTTTTGAAATTAAATTGAATTAACAAGCTAATTAATTATTTTATTAAAAGAAAAGAAATGTTTTTTATGTTTTTGGTATTTAATGAAAATAAAGAAAATTGAAAAATCAAGAGAAACCCTAATTCTAAGTTGTTTTTAATTATTAATGAAAAATATTAAAGTTTAACCTAAATTACTAAATAATTAATGCACATGTTTATTTACAAAATATTTAGTAATTAATAATAATAATAATAATGAGAAGGTTATTTATTAAAAAGAAAAGGTGAGAAAATATCAAAACCCTAATTTCTACATATTTTATTTTATTACGAAAAAAAATGTTGAAATTGAAACCTAAATTAACTAAATTAATTGTTAAAGTTTATTTACAAAAATAATAATAAGTAAATTAATTAACATATTTTAGTTTCTGATTTTTATTATGAAAATTAATTATTGGTGAATTAAATAAAACAATTAAAACAAATTAAAACAAAAAAGAAAAGAAAAGGAAGTTAAAAAATATAATACAAACAGTGGGGGTGTCTGGCCCATTTGGGAGGTTTTTGTGAAGTAATTTGGCCCATGAAACAAAGCCTTCGTTGACTTTTCCAGCTTGAGTGTTCATCCATTGACTGAGGCATATGGTAAACCTCTTTTGTGGCCATTAGATTGATCATCCTGATTATGTGGCAAGCCTGAGCGTGAGTGCCTATGGTGGACCTTTGAGGATGTGCTACGTTGGAATACCTTGCAACAAAAATTATTAAACGTATGAGGGGGACCTGGGAATCGAACCCAGGTCCCAGTACCTGCAGGACACCTCAACAACCAACCAGGCTAATGTGTTTCTTTGTTAACATAATGAAACATGGTTATTATATAAAAAAAATAAGCGTTAGTGGTATGAACAAAAATCACGCGCCAGTATTTGAATCACCCTATAGCATCAGGCCACGTCCTTCGTCTTCCTTATTTTTCCTGCAAATAGAAGACACATAGCGGGGGTTTTAAACCCCCATAAACTGCAAACTATGAAAATAGCGATTAGAGCATGCTGTAACATAAAAAGGGCGCGAGGTCATCGTTGTGTTCGTATGGAGCTCCTGAGTTCAATGGCACAAGTCTTAAGATCCAATTTTTCCATATACAGAAAGCCCTATTTTGGAGCTTCTGAAACCCTAGGTTTCAACAATGGTGGATTCTGATTTAGGCAGCTATAGTTCAATTGAATGGTACCAACAGCTTCAGAACATCATTGTTAGTATAAATCAACAAGTAAAACATATGGATAATGCATGAGAATTAAAAAACGATAATGGACATGTTTGTGAAGAAGACGATTCTGTTCTACCAATTCTTGGAGTATGGAGACTGGAAAAGGGTTGCAATCGATTCCTAGCAATGTCAGGAATGTAATGGACAAGCTTTTAGACCTTGAATCGCCTTGTAACTATGATTTCAGTGTTCAAGTTTTTAATGAAAAATTGCAAATTGGTTCTATGTTTTCTGAGCAGCTTTCGTGTCCCTCTTGATTCCATTAGGTCTTGCATATGTAAGTGAACGAAATTAGGTTAAAAAAAACCAAGCCCAATGTCCATGAATTAAAGTTTTGAATATTTGATTTTCTCATATCTTTTCCAATCTTTTTGCCATGAAACTCTTGCCAATTGTGAAAGATATTGCCTTTTTGGATGTGAAACGAAATCTTGAGCACATAATGAGTGAATTTTCTGCACAAAAAGATTTGAAAAGTTTTATTTGATATTTTTTCATATTTAAATCTAATTAAATGAATTAATGAGAATAAAAATTCAATTAATTAATTAAAAATAAGAAAATAAATCCCTTTGAGCTTAATGGGTCGTGCATATACTTTGGGTAATGATTCAAGGAAGAATTGAGGCCCATTAGCATTTTTGAAGCCTTTTGTGCAAAGTTGACTTTTCAAAATTCCCAAAAATTTCCCAACTTCTACAAGGCATATCTTGCTCAATTTTGAAGCTATGATCATGTTCTTGGACATTTTGGAAATGTCTTGAAGTCCTCTAACCAGTGTCTTTGGTCCCGTGTCATTTTGATTTACCAATCTCAAGTTATGGTCTTTGACTTAAAGTGCCTTTTTGTTGACTTTTGAAAATGACCTATAATGTGGAAATTGATAACTTTTTGTGAGAGCATTTCTTGGACTTGAAGTGTGAAGGTGAGTTGTAGGAAATGTCATTCTCTTCAAAATTAGCTTTGGATGGAATTTTTCTGATAAACCATGAAGAAGTTATGCCTTGGTCAATTTGCAGTTGACTTTTTCAACTGTCCAAAAATAGAAACTTTTGCATCTTGAGACTTTTTGAGCCATTCTTTGAGAATCATGATCAAGAATTGATCAAATGATGTTTGTGGCTTCAAACTAAGATGTTGACCAAAAATTTTGACTTTTGACTGTCAAATGACCATTTTGCCCCTGCAGTTGACTGTGGAGCATTTAGGGTTTTTGACTGTGTAATTTGATGCTGTGAGTCTTGAAACTTGACATATGAATGCTTGACAATGTATATAGGCATGTGGGACTTGATTGGACCCTTGGAAATTTCAATTTCTTTGCCATAACCAAAACCCTAATTTTGACTGTCTTAGGAGGATGGTTGACTGTGTAGCCCTTGAATAGATTTTGAACCATCTGGAGATTGACCTTGGCAAATCTTGAAGAATATGGGAGGGCAAATTTTGGGGTGCAACAGTTGCCCCTGTTCAATCTTCTTAGACCTGAGGATGTAGATTGGCTGACGTGCCTTTCGTAATCTGAAGGTGGAAGATGATTGAACACTAGAGTGCCCAGAAATTTGCACTCACATAGTTGAGTATTAGCAGTGTGATGGCGGGAATGGGCTTACAGATGCCATTTGGAGAGATGATGGATAGGAGGATGGGCTTATAGATGCCATCTGGAGATGTGACAGAACTTTGTCGGGGATGGGCTTATAGACGCCATTTGGAGACTGTTAGTATGTGGATGGGCTTACATATGCCATCTAGGTGTCGGTCGCGTAAGAGATTCCTTAGCGAGAACTTGCGTACCTGAGAAAGAAAGATAATTACCTAGCCTGTTACAGGGGTTGATCTTCAAACCCTTCATGTAGATGTGCCCTGGCTGGATACAGGAATCGAATCTTTAAACTCTTCAGACGTGCTCTGGCAGGATACAGGAATCGAGTCCGGAGAATAGTCGTCAACAGATACACCCTGGCAAGATACAAGAATCGGATCTTCGAACTCTTCAGACGTGCCCTGGCAGGATACGAGAGTCGAGTCTGGAATATAGTCGTCAACAGATACACCCTGGCAAGATACAGGAATCGGATCTTCGAACTCTTCAGACGTGCCCTGGCAAGATACAAGAATCGAGTCTGAAATATAGTCGTCAACAGATACACCCTGGCAAGATACAGGAATCGGATCTTCGAACTCTTCAGACGTGCCCTGGCAGGATACATGAATCGAGTCTGGAATTAGTCGTCAACAGATACACCCTGGCAAGATACAGGAATCGGATCTTTGAACTCTTCAGACGTGCCCTGGAAGGATACAGGAATCGAGTCTGGAATTAGTCGTCAACAGATACACCCTGGCAAGATACAGGAATCGGATCTTCGAACTCTTCAGACGTGCCCTGGCAAGATACAGGAATCGAGTCTGGTAATGTAGTCGTCAACAGATACACCCTGGCAAGATACAGGAATCGGATCTTTGAACTCTTCAGATGTGCCCTGGAAAGATACAGGAATCGAGTCTGGTAATGTAGTCGTCAACAGATACACCCTGGCAAGATACAGGAACCGGATCTTCAAACTCTTCAGACGTGCCCTGGCAAGATACAGGAATCGAGTCTGGTAATGTAGTCGTCAACAGATACACCCTGGCAAGATACAGGAATCGGATCTTCGAACTCTTCAGACATGCCCTGGCAAGATACAGGAATCGATTCTGGTAATGTAGTCGTCAACAGATACACCCTGGCAACATACAGGAATCAGATCTTCGAACTCTTCAGACGTGCCCTGGCAAGATACAAGAATCGAGTCTGGAATTAGTCGTCAACAGATACACCCTGGCAAGATACAGGAATCGGATCTTCGAACTCTTCAGACGTGCCCTGGCAAGATACAGGAATCGAGTCTGGAATTTAGCCGTCAACAGATACACCCTGGCAAGATACAGGAATCGGATCTTTAGTTGCGACAGTTGATAGCAATTATCTTTGTATTGATCTTTTGTCCTGAAAAGACAAAACGTTAGTTGTATGAAATGTCATGATGTATGACCTGCGTGATGTTCTCAGAGTAAATGAGATTGTATGTTCATGATGCGTATATGCATGCTATAATGTATGAGGATATGATGTTTATGAATGTATGTTTGTCTAGGGAAAGAAATCCTTGACGGATGCCGGGAAATTAAATCCTGGGCTGATGTGGAGGAATAGAGCTCTTTGTTTCCGCTGGGGATGATGGTTGCAAGAATAAACCGGTAGGAGAAGATGACTCTGTTGGGGAATAAACTTGGCGAACATATTACTCTGCGGGGAATGAACTCTGTGGGGAAGAGATGTACTTCGCTGAGATGTTGATGATAACTCCGCTGGGGATACCATTGTTGAGTTATGTTGAAGGAATTGATGAACTCCGCTGGGGGTAGGAAGACTTCGCCGGGGACGATCTTTCCGTGGTTATTGGCTGAGGATAACCCAGTTATATCCTGGTGGGGAAATAACCTTTGAATAAAGCCGGGAGACGCGTTCATGCTCTGCGGGTGACAAGCTTCCAGAATCTACTGGGGATAAGCTTCAAGACCTGCTGGGGACTTTGATTCTACTCTCCTGGGGAAACCTTCAGACCGGACTCTCCTGGGGAAATTTTTGAACTGTACTGGGGAAGTGGCTCCACTGGATGTTCGGTATACCGCCGGGGAACAATCTTAGATCAAGACTGCCGGGGATGCTTGTTATGGAATGTTTGTATACTCCGTTGAGGAATGTTGAGATCTGCTGGGGATGCCCAATTTCCTTGAGGCTGACAGTGGACTAACTCTGCTTGGAGATATTGTGCCTTGTTAGGGCTGATGGGAGATCAACTCTGCTTGGAGAGTATTGTTGAATCTTGCCTTACTCTGGGGAATTAAGGTATCTTGGTTACATTCTTCAGTCGAACTTACCTTGGTACCTTGGTGGACAGAGCAATTAGATCGCTTAGACAACTCATTATTGCCCCTGTTTCTAATGTTACCTGTAATTAATCCTTTGTTTCGCATGTAAATATTTATGAGTTAGAAATTAGTGTCAAATGCATATATCACAAATTGAACATTGGACGTTCTTCACAAACAAAACAGAAAAAGGAAAAACAATTGGCAATTGGTCTGAAAAGTGAATTTGTATTATTTTTGAATTTGCCTGTAAATAGGCATTTATGTACAAGAGGCTGACGTCCTAGTAAGAGAACTCCGCCGAACAACAGAGTTTATACAATTTGTACAAAGAAAACAAAACAGTTATGTGAAAAGAATAATCCCACTGGGTTCCAACTCTGCTATCGCCTTTATATCTTTGAGCGTCTCATCACTTTGCTGCTCAGTTGACGATGAAGCTGATTGATCGATGTCGTCTGAACCTGAAGTTGATACCGGATTCTGGATGCAAGGTGATCCAATGAGACATAGTATTACGCTCTATCCCTAACTTTTTCCTGGACCGCCCTTTCGAGTTTTCAGTCCACCGGGATACCCATTTTTTCCCAAGCCGCCTTTTTAGGTTTTCGACTTGCCGGGTGTACAGATTTTTTTCATTTCATCCCTTATTTTGCCCGAACCCTTTTGGTTCGCCGGGAAGCCCTAATTTTTGCCTAGGTATGTCAACCTAGCGGGTCTTTTATCATGCGTAGTATCTTTTTACTATGTCTGCATTGGCGGGGTGAGGAAGGTCGTCACCATCCATGGTGGTTAGGATCATGGCTCCTCCTGAGAACACATGTTTAACCACAAATGGCCCTTCGTACGTAGGAGTCCATTTTCCCCTGGGATCACTCTGAGGAAGAATGATACGTTTGATTACCAGGTCCCCGACTTGATACTCTCGTGGTCTGGCTTTTTTGTTAAATGCCCTGATCATCCGTTTTTGGTACGTTTGACCATGGCAAATAGCAGTGAGTCTCTTTTTGTCAATTAGATTTAGCTGATCAAGTCGAGTCTGGATCCAGTCATCTTCGCTCAGATCTGCATCCTTCATTATCCGGAGAGAGGGTATCTGCACTTCAATTGGTAAGACTGCCTCCATGCCGTAGACCAAGGAAAAAGGAGTTGCCTCGGTTGACGTCCTTGCTGAGGTACGGTACCCGTGAAGAGAGAACGGTAACATCTCGTGCCAATCTTTATAGGTCATTGTCATCTTCTGCACAATCTTTTTGATATTCTTATTCGCCGCTTCTACAGCCCCATTCATCTTCGGCCGGTAAGGAGAAGAGTTGTGGTGCTGTATCTTGAATTGCTCGCAGAGCTCAGTGATCATCTTGTTATTAAGATTGGTACCATTGTTCGTAATGATCCTTTCTGGGACGCTATATCGACAGATCAGATTATGTCGAATGAATCGTGCCACGACGTTCTTGGTTACTGTAGCATAGGAAGCTGCTTCAACCCACTTTGTAAAGTAATCGATCGCCACCAGGATGAAGCGATGCCCGTTGGATGCCGTAGGTTTAATCTCGCCGATCATATCAATGCCCCACATTGCGAAAGGCCAAGGTGCTGTCAAGACATTCAGAGGAACTGGAGGAACATGCACCTTATCTGCGTATATCTGGCACTTATGACATATCCGAGAATGTTGGTAACAATCGGATTCCATTGTGGACCAGAAGTATCCTGCCCGAAGGATTTTATTTGCCATGGTGTGTCCACTAGAATGTGTCCCGAAGGTACCTTCATGCAGCTCTGCCATGATCCTTTCTGCTTCAGTCTTATCCACACAACGCAGTAAGGTCGAATCATGGTTTCGCTTGTACAGAATGCCGTTGCTGAGGAAGAACTTCGCCGCGAACCTTCTCAGAAACTTTTTGTCGTTGACAGATGCACCCTCGGGGTATTCCTGGGCTTCCAGATACCTCTTCACCTCATGATACCAAGGTTTTTCAGTTACTACCTCAGCCTCAAGATCACAACAATATGCAGGTTCATCCAGCTTCCAGATAATGATCCGGGGAGCCTCATTGTCCCACTTGACTTTGAACATAGAAGACATCGTAGCCAACGCGTCCGCCAACTGATTCTCCTCTCTTGGGAAGTGTTCAAAAGTTATCTCTGTGAAATGGGGGATCAATGTCAACACACACTTTTTGTAAGGAATAAGCTTCGGATGTTTCGTATCCCACTCGCCTTTGATCTGATTGATCACGAGAGCGGAATCTCCGAAGAAACTCAGAAACTTGATCCTTAAGTCAATCGCAGCTTGAAGACCCATGATGCATGCCTCATACTCCGCCATGTTGTTGGTGCAGTTGAAACATAGCCGGGCAGTAAGTGGAGTATGAGTGCCTTGAGGGGATATGATCACAGCATCGATACCGTTACCCAAAGCGTTGGAGGCTCCGTCAAAGTGCATAGACCATCGGGATCCTTCCTCAGGTCCTTCATCCGGTCCAGGTACTTCACAATCAGTCACTATTATGATGCTTTCGTCAGGAAACTCAAAGTTCATTGACTGGTAGTCATCTACTGCCTGGTGTGCCAAGTGGTCTGCCAATACACTTCCTTTGATAGCTTTCTGAGTTGTGTACTGGATGTCGTATTCTGTCAAGATCATCTGCCATCTTGCTATTCTTCCAGACAGAGCAGGCTTTTCGAATATGTACTTTATTGGATCCATTTTTGAAATCAATAGAGTAGTGTGAGTCAGCATATACTGTCTCAGCCGGCGAGTAGCCCATACCAAAGCGCAGCAAGTTTTCTCGAGCAGTGAGTATCGGGTCTCACAGTCGGTAAACTTTTTGCTAAGGTAATAAATGGCGTGTTCTTTTCGGCCAGACTCGTCATGCTGCCCCAGCACACACCCCATTGAGTTGTCAAGTACTGTCAAGTATAGTATTAGAGGTCTCCCTTCAACCGGTGGCATAAGAATGGGTGGTTCTTGGAGATACTCCTTGATTCTGTCAAAAGCGTCCTGACATTCATCATTCCAACGTACTACCTGATCTTTCTTCAGCAGCTTGAAGATTGGTTCACAAGTAGCAGTTAGGTGCGAGATGAATCGGGCGATGTAATTCAGACGTCCTAGAAAACCTCTGACTTCTTTCTCTATCTTTGGAACTGGCATCTCTTGTATAGCCTTAACCTTGGTAGTGTCCACTTGAATACCTTTGTCGCTCACGACGAAGCCTAACAACTTTCCAGATCTTACCCCGAAGGTGCACTTATTCGGGTTCAACCTCAGCTTGTATAACTTCAGACGGTCAAACAACTTTTGCAGATGGTCAAGGTGTTCCTCCTCAGTTTGGGACCTTGCAATCATATCATCGACGTATACTTCAATCTCATGATGGATCATGTCATGAAATAAAGCAACCATGGCGCGTTGGTAGGTTGCCCCAGCATTTTTCAACCCGAATGGCATGACCTTGTAACAGAAGGCGCCCCACTGGGTAACAAAGGTAATATTTTCCATGTCTTCAGGAGCCATCTTGATCTGGTTATAACCGGAGAAGCCGTCCATGAAGGAGAATACTTTATGCTGAGCAGTGTTGTCAACCAGAACGTCGATATGAGGCAGAGGGAAATCATCCTTAGGACTTTCCCTGTTCAAATCCCTGTAATCAACACACATTCTGACCTTACCATCTTTCTTTGGCACTGGAACCACGTTGGCAACCCACTGAGGGTAAGAAGTTACTGCAAGAAAACCGGCATCAAACTGCTTCATAACCTCAGCTTTGATCTTCTCGGACATCTCTGGACGCATACGGCGGACCTTTTGCTTAACCGGAGGGCATTCTTCCTTGGTAGGCAAGTGATGGACCACAATGTCAGTATCCAACCCAGGCATGTCTTCATAGGACCAGGAAAAGATCTCCACATAATCATGCAACATCTGAACCAACCGTTGCTTCACGCTGAGCTCTAGATTGGCACCAATCTTAACTTCCTTTCTATCTGTCTCAGTACCCAGATTTACCGTTTCCACTGGCTCTTCATGTGGCTGAATGGCCCTCTCTTCCTGGAGTAACAGTCTTGCAAGTTCGCCAGGCACTTCGCAATCATCTTCACCTTCGTCTTCGGCTAAGTTGATCGGATTTTCGAAGTTATAACTGGCAGTAGCAGAGTCGTTACCAGTGAGATCCAGAGTGGATTGAAACCTGTATGAGTGAGTGTGTGTAAATATAGTTGTTTTGCAATATATAAAGGAAGAAAGAAAGAAAGAAAGGGAGCACAAGATTTGAAATGCGAAAAACGTCCAATGTCTTTATTCATGATATATGGAAATGACAAGTAATCAGCCCTCACAAATGAAGCCAACGGTGCCCCGGGTAAGACACCGGGCCATAAAGTTTCAATTTATTGTTTATTACAAATTAAAGAAACAAAGGAATTCATTACTGCGTAACAAAAGTAACAGGTATGTGATCTTTTGCAGTCCAATTAGTCAGTCCACCATCGGTCGTCGGGTAGATCCAGCTATCAAACTCAGATTCCTCCGCATCGCCTTCAATAGCATTCACTCTCGGGTTGGTGATGAACACGGGAGGTCTTCCGATCCTTGCTTTGCATACAGCCCTCTGAGCCTCTGCAGTAAAACCCAGCCCAAACTTGTCAGTCTTAGGAGTAAAATCAGGGAGCCTGCCCCAGTTAGCACATTCACCTTTCTCAATTACAGCCTGGGCGTCCTTTAAGGAGGCCATCTTCAAAGGAAAGTCTTCTTCAACTACTGCTTCTGTTGCTGCCAATGTTTGTGGCACCTCCTCAAAATGTTGAAAGGGGGTTTCAATAAACTCCCCGTCCATCTCAATATACCGGAAGGATTCAGATGACTAACCATGTATTCTTCCTCCCCCTGCACAGTAACAATCTTCCCTCTGACAGGGTATTTGAGCTTCTGGTGTAGAGTGGAGGTCACAGCCCCAGCCTTGTGAATCCAAGGTCGACCCAGCAAACAGAAATAAGATGGACGGATGTCCATCACATAGAACGTTGAATCGAAGACTTGAGAACCAACCCGAATCGGAATGTCCACTTCACCATGAACCATCCTCTTCGACCCGTCAAAGGCTCGAACAATGATGTTACTAGGCTTCAACTCCAGGACCTCATAATCCAACCGGTCTAAGGCCTTTTTGGGCAATACATTCAGGGAAGATCCGGTGTCCACCAATACGTGTGCGAGAGTAGTGCCCCTGTATTCTATGGAGACATGCAGGGCATCATTGTGGTTTTTTCCCTTGGAGGTAAGATCAGCATCCGAGAAACCCAAACCATTGTCAGCGGTCAAATTGGCCACACAGTCAGTGAATTGATCTGCAGATGTCTCTTGTGGCACATGGGCCGTCTTCAGAAATGAAATCAGGGCCTTGGCATGGGCCTCTGAGCATAGCAGCAATGATAGCATATAGATCTTGGAGGGGGTATGCCCCAGCTGTTCAACGACATTGAAGTCACTCTTCTTGATTATCTTAAGAATTTCCTCCATCTCCTGCTGGGAGGCTTCAACATTGACAGTCTTTGGTGCCTCCATCCGGGCAGGCTCATCATCAATCCCTTTGCCCCGAGTGTCAGACGACTCGGCAGCAGGATCAGAAGTGGGAACAGGCGCACTTGCAGGCTTAATTATAAGAGGTCTTCGGGTAACTGGTGGCGCAATGTCAGGCGAGAAGATCCTGCCACTGTGAGTAACTTTGGCGGGACCAGTGATGTTGTAAGAACAATGTTTGAATCTACTACCCTATATTTAAGTTTTGATGATAACAAAGTGAAAAGATATAGTATTTATAAGGTTCATGAATGAACTATATGCTGCCTAAAATTATTATGTTCTGACTTGCAGATACTCTGATTGGTATCAGCAAGATCACGTCTTTTCAGCATCAGAATTTGTTTTCATACACCAGCATCAGAAGTTGCTACATCAGAATGTCAAGATCAGATAATCAACTCACGTACATGCTGAAGCTTGATGAACAGAACTGCGCGTAAACACTCTGATACAGAAACACAATAGTTCATCAGCAGCGAAGCAGAATCAGAATGAGCCAAGCCAGAACGTGCATTGAAGAAGCAACGATACTGTGCATTGAAAGCTAATTAATCCCAACGGCCTCATTCTAGACAAGATCTGCTCAAAAAGGAAAGCTTGTTATTAGCATTGAATCAAGAATATTGCATTCAACGTTCATCTTCTCAAGTGCTATATAAACAAGGCTTTGAAGATTATAATGGCTAATGTTCTCAAAATCTCAACACGCACAAAGCTGAACAATAATCTTCATCTACCAGTTTTGCTAAACCACAAACTCTGATACTTCATTATTGTTTAGCAATCTAGTTTCTAAGCTTCATTTTGTGTATACATCACAGTTGTGATAAAGTTTTGTAGAAAACATTCACACACATTGTTTTATACCTTTGTAAGAAAGTGTTGCCTTGACAAACCGGATTGTGGTTTGAATCAAGAAGGCTTTAGCAGTTGTTAAAGCAGTCTGTAATATTCAGTTGAATATAGTGAATTAAGACCTCGTTGGAGAGAGGCGAAATCACCTTGACGGGTGGACTGGAGTAGTTTGAGATCAAACGAACCAGGATAAAAATATCTTGTCAATTGCTTTAGATTTCAGTTTTACAATTCAACCCCCCCTTCTTGTGTTTTTCACCCCTTCAATTGGCATCAGAGCGCCTGGTTCTGAGCTAAAACACTTAACCGTGTCAGTACAAGATCCAGCGTCAGAAAAACACAATGGCAGGAAACAATTCTCACTTCAGCAATGACAATAACGAGGACAGAGACAGATTCAGCGGCAAACCTCCAGTCTTTGATGGAGAAAACTTTGATTACTGGAAAGACAGGATTGAAAGCTTCTTTCTAGCACATGATGCTGATCTGTGGGATATGGTGACTGATGGATACACGCACCCTGTGAATGCAACTGGTCAGAAGATTGATAGAAAATCAATGACCGATCAACAAAAGCGTGACTTCAAGAATCACCATAAGGCCAGAACCATCCTCCTCAGTGCCATCTCCTATACTGAGTATGAAAAGATCTCCAACAGAGACACAGCAAAGAACATCTTTGATTCTCTCAGAATGACGCATGAGGGCAACGTTCAAGTCAAAGAAACAAAAGCTCTGGCGCTCATTCAGAAGTATGAGGCGTTCAAAATGGAAGAATCTGAATCCATTGAAACTATGTTCTCTAGATTCCAGATTCTGGTAGCTGGTCTCAAAGTTCTGGACAAAGGATACTCTACTGCTGACCATGTCAAGAAGATAATCAGAAGTTTACCCAAGCAGTGGAGGCCTATGGTTACTGCTCTGAAGCTAGCCAAAGATCTCAACAAAATCACTCTGGAGGAACTTATAAGCTCCCTCAGAAGTCATGAGATAGAGCTAGAAGCTGATGAGCCTCAGAAGCAAGGTAAGCCTTTAGCATTAAAATCTAACAAAAAATTTGAGTCTAAAGTTTTACAGGCAGTTGAAGAAACATCTGATGGATCCTCATCAGAAGAAGATGAACTTTCCCTTCTCTCCAGAAGAGTAAATCAACTGTGGAAGCAAAGACAAAGGAAGTTCAGGAATCCCAGAAGATCTGATCAGAACGAGTCTTCTTCCAGATTCAGAAGGACAGATTCTTCCTCTGGATACAGAAGATCTGAAGGCTCCTCCAGTAGCAAGAAGCCAAACACCAAAGACATCATCTGCTACGAGTGCAATGAGCAAGGACACTACAAGAGTGACTGCCCAAAGCTTCAGAGGGAAAAGCCCAAAAAGAAGTTTGGAAGAGAGAAGAAGAAAAGTCTCATGGCCACATGGGATGACTCTGACTCGTCTGAAGCTGACTCAGAATCAGATGATGAAAGGGCAAACATAGCGCTCATGGCTAACATCTCAGAAGATAGTGAAGCTTCTGAATCAGACTCAGAATCAGACACAGAAGAGGTATTTCCTAACTTCGCTGTTAATTTTACAAAGGCTGAACTTGCTGAAAGCCTTAATGAAATTCTGGAACGTTATCAGCAGATTAGAGCTAAATTCAGAGACCTGAAAAGGAATCTTGAATCTGATTCTAATAAGTCTGAGAGTCTCAAATTGGAAAACTCTGAGCTGAGAGATAAAATTTCAAAATTAGAAAACACTTTACAAAACTCTCAGAAGGAACCAATTTCTGAAACTCCCAGCAACGCTGATGAGATCATCAAGGAGTATGATCACAGTTTCCAGAAGTTCCTTGCTAAAAGCATAGATAGAAGCAGAATGGCTTCAATGATCTATGGAGTTAGCAGAAACGGCAGGAAAGGAATAGGATACCTAGGTAAGGTTCCTACACCGAAGAATGTCATGGATTTAACCATTAAACACACTCCTCTAAATTCACACTTTGTGTATGGTCACACACATGACATCAAATATACTAGCAGTAAGCACTCTGTGAAACCAAAATTCAACCAGAGTTTTGGCAAAACTAACAAATCAGGACCCAAGAAGATCTGGGTACCTAAGGATAAAATAATACATGTTGCAGATATCTTTAGCAGCAAGTCAGAAACACCAGTCATGGTACCTGGACTCTGGCTGCTCACGACACATGACGGGAAGAAGGCATATGTTCCAAAGCCTGGAACTTAAGCATGGAGGCCACGTTGGCTTTGGAGGCAATCAGAGGGGAAAGATTATTGGCTCTGGAACTGTAGGTAATGGAAATCTTCCCTCTATTAATAATGTTCTGCTAGTAGATGGATTGATGCATAATCTGTTATCCATAAGTCAATTAAGTGATAACGGTTATGATATAATCTTTAATCAAAAATCATGTAAAGCTGTTAGTCAGAAAGATGGGACTATCCTGTTTAATGGTAAGAGGAAAAACAACATTTACAAAATCAAACTTTCTGAACTAAAGAGTCAGAATGTAAAATGTCTTCTGTCTGTTAACAACGAGCAATGGATCTGGCACAGAAGATTGGGGCATGTTAGTATGAGAAGAATATCTTAGATTAACAAACTCAATCTGGTCAGAGGACTTCCTAATTTGAAGTTCAATTCAGATGCTCTGTGTGAAGCATGTCAGAAAGGCAAATTTGCAAAACCTTCTTTTAAATCCAAAAATGTTGTTTCCACCTCTAAGCCATTAGAACTTCTGCACATTGACTTATTTGGACCAGTTAAAACTGCTTCAGTCAGTGGTAAGAAGTATGGGTTAGTAATCGTAGATGACTATAGCAGATGGACATGGGTAAAGTTCTTAAGACACAAGGACGAGTCACACTCTGTGTTTGTTACCTTCTGTAACCAAGTTCAGAATGAAAAAGATCTTAGAATCGTTAAAGTCAGAAGTGATCATGGTGGAGAATTTGAAAATAAAGATTTTGAGTCATTCTTCAATGACAAAGGCATTCTGCATGATTTCTCTTGTCCTAGAACTCCCCAACAAAATGGAGTTGTAGAACGAAAGAACAGAACATTGCAAGAAATGGCCAGAACCATGATCAATGAGACAAACGTTGCTAAGACTTTCTGAGCAGAGGCAATAAACACAGCGTGCTACATTCAGAATAGAATCTCAATAAGACCTATTCTGGAAAAGACTCCATATGAATTGTGGAAGAACAGAAAGCCCAACATTTCGTATTTTCATCCATTTGGATGCACTTGCTTTATATTAAATACAAAGAATTATTTGAACAAGTTTGATTCTAAGGCACAGAAGTGTATTATGTTAGGATACTCTGAACGCTCAAGAGGGTACAGAGTATACAATACAGAAACACAGATTGTGGAAGAATCAATCAGTGTTCGTTTTGATGATAAGCTTGACTCTGAAAAGTCAAAGCAGAATGAAAATTTTGCAGGTATAGAAATTGAATTTGCAGGTTCTGAAGACAAGTCATCAGAAGCTCTCAACACAGACATTCCTTCAACGTCTGAAAGGAGCACTGCTAGAAATCCTCCAACAGCTGCTGATCAACCTCAGAAGAGATTACCCAGAAGCAGCTTGGATCACCCAGAAGAGACTATCCTAGGAAGAAAGGAAGATCCAATCAGAACAAGAGCAAGCTTCAGAAACTCTGAAGAAACTCTTATGGGACTTGTGTCTCTGATTGAACCTTCTTCTATTGATGAAGCACTTCTGGATAATGACTGGATTCTGGCAATGCAAGAAGAGCTGAATCAATTCACCAGAAACGACGTATGGGATCTCGTTCCCAGACCAAAAGGATTCAACGTCATTGGAACAAGATGGGTGTTCAGAAACAAGTTAAATGAACAAGGTGAAGTCATCAGAAACAAGGCACGACTGGTTGCACAAGGTTATAGTCAGCAAGAGGGGATAGACTATACAGAAACCTTTGCCCCAGTCGCCAGGTTAGAATCTATCAGACTTTTAATCTCATTTGCTGTTAATAGAGGCATCACTCTGTATCAGATGGATGTCAAAAGTGCATTCTTAAATGGTTATATAGAAGAAGAAGTTTATGTTCACCAACCCCCAGGTTTTGAAAATACAAAACATCCAGAACATGTTTTCAAACTAAAGAAGTCACTGTATGGTCTGAAACAAGCTCCCAGAGCTTGGTATGAAAGGCTAAGTAACTTTCTGCTTGAAAATGAATTCACCAGAGGGAAAGTGGACACCACTCTATTCTGTAAAACAGTTAAGAGTGACATTTTAGTCTGTCAAATTTATGTTGATGATATCATTTTTGGTTCTACTAATCCTTCTCTTGGAAGAAAATTTGCTAAGTGTATGCAGGCAGAATTTGAGATGAGCCTCATGGGGGAACTGAAATTCTTTCTAGGAATTCAGATCAATCAAACTCCAGAAGGAACTTACATTCATCAGAGCAAATACATCAGAGATCTTCTGAAGAAATTTGACCTCTCAGAATGTAAGCCATCAAATATTCCAATGCATCCCACGTGCATTCTGGAAAGAGAAGAGGTAAGCAAAAGTGTAGAACAGAAAGTCTACAGAGGTATGATTGGTTCTCTCCTCTATCTGACTGCTTCAAGACCTGATATCTTATTCAGCGTATGTATTTGTGCTAGATTCCAATCAGATCCTAGAGAATCTCACTTAACAGCTGTTAAGCGAATTTTCAAGTATCTGAAAGGTACTACTAATCTGGGTTTGTTTTATAGAAAATCTAGTGATTACAGCTTAGTAGGCTACTGTGATGCTGATTTTGCTGGAGACAGAGTGGAACGTAAAAGTACTTCTGGAAGCTGCCAGTTTCTGGGAGAAAATCTGATCTCTTGGTCCAGCAAAAGGCAATCAACAATTGCTCTGTCAACAGCAGAAGCTGAGTACATAGCAGCAGCAGGATGTAGCACACAAATGCTCTGGATGAAAAGTCAGCTTGAAGACTTCCAGATTTTTGAGAGTAACATTCCTATACTTTGTGATAATACTTCTGCTATTTGCTTAAGTAAGAATCCTATTTTACATTCTAGAGCTAAGCATATAGAAATAAAACATCACTTCATTAGGGACTATATTCAGAAAGGTATTTTAAACTTAAAATTTATAGATACAGACCATCAATGGGCTGATATCTTTACTAAACCCCTTTCAGAAGATAGGTTCAATTTCATTCTGAAACATCTCAGCATGAAAGTATGCCCAGAGTGAAAATGTTTTAATTCCATATATTTACCTTCAGAATGTAATTACTTTACTGTGAACTTCTGATCAATCTCCTTTCAGAAAGATAGAACATACAGATTGTATCAGATGCAAGTCTAAAGATCTGAGAGTCTAATCTCAAAGACAGACGTGCTGATCACTACATCAAACAAGTGTCATCCAATCATCAGCAAATCTCTGAAGCAGAACGCGTGCACGCTTCTGAGAAGGCAAAGCGCTGATTGGGTGCATTGAGACACATGTCTGGTAACCGTTTTTAAGTATCTTTCTCAAATCCCCCAAAATCAGCAAGCATTCAATGAAAAGTAATCACGCTTGTTAAATGGCAATCATTATTTTTTTCTCTCTCTTAAAAACGTTTATTTTTTCAAAATAATCTTGAAAACTCTATTTAAGCACATTAATCCTTCATTCTTATTCTTTACGCTTTCTCATTAACACTCAAGCTTTTTCTGCATATTTCTGAGTTCATCTCCTACAAACCTTTTTCTCTCAAATCATTCTCAAAGCTTTTTTAGTGTGAACAATGAAACTTCTGAAAAGATTCAAGCGATGCTGGAGAGCCTGTTCTCACGCATGCCTCCTCAACCTTAAATCTTTTTCATGCATAACTTTTTCATGTTTTCTTCATTTTCTGATGTACTGTTTTGACTATGCTTTGTAATATTTTCTTCCTCTGATTCTGAACTATTTTAATATAATTTGTTTTTTCTGATCTAAATTGTTTTAGCACATCACCAACACTTTTTGATTGCTGACAAAAAGGGGGAGAACAAGAATGATATTTAAATCAATAACGGGCTAACTAGACAGAAATTCTCAAACATTCTAACTCTATTACTTGAAATTTTTTTTCTGTTTTGTTTAAAGTCTACAGGCACAAGGAAGCTCCTGGACACTCTGAAGACTAGAAGCTCTAATCAAAATGTAGAAGCTCTGATCAATGTTGCTCTGATCAATATGAAGTTCTGATCGACCTAATACTCTGATCCAAAGCAAAGCTCTGACAGGAAAAGCTCTGAAGCTCTGCTCTCTGATAAGTCAAAGACTCTTATAATTTGATGTTCAAAGAAAGAAAAAGATCTGATCCTGAAGAACACGTATATCAAAGGGAAGTAACAAACTCAGGGGGAGTATCTCTTAACTCTGACTTCTCCGTACTTCTTATTCTGATACATATCCAGATACCTTTTCACGTTATTTTTCATTTAAAATATCTAGTTTTTGTCATCATCAAAAAGGGGGAGATTGTTAGAACAATGTTTGAATCTACTACCCTATATTTAAGTTTTGATGATAACAAAGTGAAAAGATATAGTATTTATAAGGTTCATGAATGAACTATATGCTGCCTAAAATTATTATGTTCTGACTTGCAGATACTCTGATTGGTATAAGCAAGATCACGTCTTTTCAGCATCAGAATTTGTTTTCATACACCAGCATCAGAAGTTGCTACATCAGAATGTCAAGATCAGATAATCAACTCACGTACATGCTGAAGCTTGATGAACAGAACTGCGCGTAAACACTCTGATACAGAAACACAATAGTTCATCAGCAGCGAAGCAGAATCAGAATGAGCCAAGCCAGAACGTGCATTGAAGAAGCAACGGTACTGTGCATTGAAAGCTAATTAATCCCAACGGCCTCATTCTAGACAAGATCTGCTCAAAAAGGAAAGCTTGTTATTAGCATTGAATCAAGAATATTGCATTCAACGTTCATCTTCTCAAGTGCTATATAAACAAGGCTTTGAAGATTATAATGGCTAATGTTCTCAAAATCTCAACACGCACAAAGCTGAACAATAATCTTCATCTACCAGTTTTGCTAAACCACAAACTCTGATACTTCATTATTGTTTAGCAATCTAGTTTCTAAGCTTCATTTTGTGTATACATCACAGTTGTGATAAAGTTTTGTAGAAAACATTCACACACATTGTTTTATACCTTTGTAAGAAAGTGTTGCCTTGACAAACCGGATTGTGGTTTGAATCAAGAAGGCTTTAGCAGTTGTTAAAGCAGTCTGTAATATTCAGTTGAATATAGTGAATTAAGACCTCCTTGGAGAGAGGCGAAATCACCTTGACGGGTGGACTGGAGTAGTTTGAGATCAAACGAACCAGGATAAAAATATCTTGTCAATTGCTTTAGATTTCAGTTTTACAATTCAACCCCCCCTTCTTGTGTTTTTCACCCCTTCAGATGTTGCTGATACTGGTACCGGTGTTGAACTCCTGCTTTACTCCGAGTACATACACATCTGCCCCATAGTGCCATGGGACAGCCTTGTCAGATTTATAGGGGAGGGGCCCCGGAACAGTAATAATGATGGGTGCAACAAACATGATCTTGACTGGCTTCCTCGGGGGAGCCTTGTTAGGATTGTTGAAGATGGTGACAACAGATACTTCTTCAGCGGGAACAAAAGGAACAACGGTCTTCTTGAACAAAATTTCCTTGCTATCCATCAGGCTTTGGATGCCTGACTTCAGCAACGGACAACCGGTAGGGGTAACAGCACACAGAAGGCAACCCTTGCTACAACCCGGAAATAAACCGGCTAGCAACAGGTTCCTCTTAACAGTCAACAGAGGAGTAGCTACATCATTCACAGAAACGGCATACAAGTCTTCCTCAATGGCATTTACTCCATGCTGGGGCATAGGAGCAGTCACAACGTTGGGCCTCTCAGGTGCCTCAAACTGTATTTCCTTCGCGTCAATAAGGTCTTGAACCTTATTTCTCAGGGCCCAACAGTCATCAGTAGAATGCCCCGGGCTATCAGAGTGATAAGCACAGCGGGCATTTGGATTGTACTTCGGAGAGGTCGTGTTCACAACCTTCGGAGCCTCTCTGACGGTTACCAAGTTGGTCGATAGCAGTTGCGGCAAGATTTGTGACAAGGTCATACTCAGCCGAGTGTATTATCTTCTGGGCCTCTCACCCCTTGGTTGGTTAGGTTGCCGAGGAGCGGCAGCAGGCTTTGCAATTACCACCGCGTTGACAGCTTGGCGGCGTTCTGGTTTGTTTTGCCTTCTAGGCCCATACACAGCACTGGCTTCTTTCTTGAAAGGCTTCTTCTCAGAACTTGAGGACGCACCTTTCTGAATTTTCCCCGATTTCATACCAGCCTCTATCCTTTCCCCAGTCAGAATGAGATCTGTGAACCCTGCAGATGAATTGCCAATGAGATGATTAAAGAACGGCCCAGATAGGGTCCCCAAGAACATGTCTACTAACTCACGGTCGGTTAATGGTGGCTGCACCCTACCAGCCAGATCCCTCCACTTCTGCGCATACTCTTTAAAACCTTCTCCTGATCCTAGCGACATACCCTGGAGTTGGGTACGTGTAGGAGCGAGGTCGGCATTATATTGATACTGCTTGTAAAAAGCAGTAGCCAACTCCTCCTAGTTACGAACCTTGGTTCCATCCAGCTGATAGAACCATTCGAGATGAGTCCCTGAAAGACTCTCCTGGAAGAAGTGGATCCACAAGTTCTTGTCCACAGTGTATGGTTGGATCTTCCGCACATAAGATCTGAGATGTAGCTTAGGGAAGGACGCCCCTTCATACTTTGCGAAAGATGGTGCTTTGAATTTGTGTGGGATGACCACACCAGAAGATAGACCCAAGTCTCCAAAATCCAACCCAGGCACTTGTTGAATTTCCATGGCATTCAGACGATCCTCTAACTGCTTATATCTGTCTTCAGCTGGAGGATACTGCTCCTCATTAAAATCAATCTCGTTGTCAGAGACCACCGGACTAGGAACCCTTCCCCCTTGGGGACTGCCTTTTTCTACAGAAGAACCAGCTTGATCAACCTCATTCTGCAGTTTGTTACCAAACCTCCGGCCTGTGTTGAATAGAACAGTTCTCTTCTTCTTCTTCTTAACCAGCAGAGCCTTCAACTCCTCCTGACCTTGGGCCAGACTCATGATCAGCTCCTGGAATTGGGCGTTCTGAGCCTGAAGGGCCTTGATGGACTGCTCGGTAGATGATTCAGGGTTCATGATGCTGAAATAAACAACGAAGAACATTAAGCAACTTGAACAGAAGAGTACCTGTGATGCACATGATGAATGGAATGCGTATGATTTATGTTTTCAAAGACAATCGGGAATCAACTTTGTAAACAAAAAGGAACACACTTCATTAGATTCAACTTTGAAATTTAGATTGTTCAACAGATTTCCCTTAGGTGTTACATAAAATGGAAATACTGAAAAGGGAAATAAAAACTGTAAAAGAATATCCAAAGTTCATCATTGATCCCAGGGTCTCCTTTTCTCAGTACGGATGTAGTCATTCAAGGCTCGCTCGTTCTCCAACTGCTTTGTCAGCTTCTGGATCTTCAATTCCTGCTCGTTGAACTTTTCCCGATAAGAATCCTGTTCTTCTCGCAGTTGCGCCCAAGACCTCTTTAGTGTATCAATATCAGTAGGTATCTGAGGAGGGAGAACAGTTGGAGGAGTCCCATCTCTGTCAGGATATTCAAGAATGATGGGTCTGACAGCTTCATATGGCATACCTAACTTCTGAGCACGGATGCGGACCCATTTGTAGTAGGCTTCCATAGGTAGAGAAGTCTTTGGTCCCAGCTCTTGTGGGTCAGCTTTGTGGATTCTGTCCCAAGCCTTGATGAACCTACGACGCAGCTCGTCACTGTCTACTTGAAACTCAAAACTGATGTGAGGCACCAACATCTCATGAGGCCCTGCTCTTCTGGCTCTTCCAAACTGACGGAGAGCTAGGCATGGATTATAAGAGATCCCTCCTTGGGTACCAATCAAAGGAACATTAGGGTATTCTCCGCAACGATCAATAACAGCCACCTCATCCAAACCTCTGAGAGTCCAAATGATGTCATTATCAGTGAGAGACATTAACCTATGAGCCCAACCTCTTCCTTATTTGTTCTTCAGCACGAACTTAGGGAGGTGCGAAATAAACCACCTCACTAACAAAGGAATACAACACCACAGAGTTCCTCGTCTTCGGGCAGTACGGGCATAGAGTTGTTGCGGGATATCACCCAAGAGAGTGGGCACAGGGTTCCGAGACATGAAGATCCTTATGGCAGTGACGTTAATGAAGTTATCAGGATTAGGAAACAAAACTAGACCATAGATTAAGAGAGCCAGAATGTCTTTATACGCCCTAAAGTCCAGGTCATTCCAGAAACTGTTAGCCTTACCAATCAGAAACTTGGCCAAGAAACCCTTAACTTTGCTTCTAGTCACCCAGTTGTCCATTACCTCCTTGTGGGTCAAAGGAAGAGCTGCAGCAATCTCCTCAAGCCTAAGGGTCTTTTCCTAACCAGTGTAGGGAGTCTGATCCAAGATAGGGATACCAAGCAAATCAGAGAACTCTTCCAGGGTAGGGACCAACTGGAAGTCTTGAAAGGTGAAGCACTGGTACAGAGGGTCATAAAACTGGGTCAGGACACTCATCAGTTGTTGGTCCCACTTTGCCGTGACTAAACTGAGAAGAGAACCATGCCTCTGGATGAAGGAAGTAGTATTTGGAATTCTGCTAACCAACTCTTCAAGCAACTCAGGTGGGTGAACAAAATTAAACCGGATAGTGTTCCTTCGCATAGGCATCATGATGTCCTACAAAACAGAGCAAAGGTGAAACCCTCTTGTCTTTGAAATGGTCAGTCCTTATGCAGAATGCATGCAATGTTTATGATGGCATGATGTTATGATAAAGCACACCACAAATATTCACAAAGGCAAACATGATAAGGCACACAAGTCACACAAGACAGCCCTTAGAGTTTAGGCCAGCATGGGGTCTAGGTATTACCCTCTTTCAGTTTGTTGGTTAAGACCTGTCCTATCAGAAGTAACCGGGTTCTAGAGGATCCCAATA
This sequence comes from Vicia faba, assembly GCA_948472305.1. Classification (NCBI taxonomy): domain Eukaryota; kingdom Viridiplantae; phylum Streptophyta; class Magnoliopsida; order Fabales; family Fabaceae; genus Vicia; species Vicia faba. The sequence goes on along the minus strand of OX451736.1, from coordinate 1,025,569,150 downwards.
TCACTGACTACCCTCAATCGGTCATAACTCCAGCATCGCAATCTTTTCTTGCGGCCAGAACCATCACGAGAGTTTAGCCTCAATGGGCGTAGCATACTGCTACTGTTTTATTGGCCAAGTTGGGTCATTTAAGGTTCTAAGGTCGGTTGGTGCTTAATGACTCCTCAGAAGACCCATATTCTCCTCGTTGCGACACAAGGGATATCGGTACAGACCAAGGTGCCACACCAATGTAGCCACTGCTTCACCCATGTCGGTCTACGCCGGACAGGTCCCTCACAGCTTATGCTACCTAACAGGGTATCCCCAGATCCGGGTTAGGATCTATGTAACTCCGATGCAGCCCACAATAATAAAGCAAACAAAGCACAACAATTGAAAACACAAGTGATCTTAGTCCTAAGGTACACCTCACTTTATAAGTACTCCCCAGCAGAGTCGCCAGTTCTGTGATCGGTGGATTTAGAACTGACTGTTTAACGCTGGTTCGCGAAATGTCGCGGAAGCAAGAGTCGCCACCGTCTTTTATTTTCTCCAACATGGGACAGGACAAAAGCACAGCAAAATTCCTTATGAGATTGTTTCTCGGTTCGGGAGGTAGATTTATAGAAAGGGAAGGTGTTAGCACCCTTTCTATCCATGGTTATCCATGGGTTCTTAGATACTTGCTTGTTATGTTTTCAAAAGATGTTTGCTTTTCAATTGTGAGTGGGTTTTGAAAAAAGTTTTGTTTAAAGATTTCAGAATGACTCTTGTATCAGTCCTCAAGAGTGTTTGAAAAATTGTTTTGAAAGCTTTTTTTAAAGTGTCGGTGTGAAAAGAGTTTTGATTTGTTTTTGAATAGAGAAAGTATCTATGAGTCATCTTTCTACCCTAAGGAATTAGGTTGTGTAAATGTCCTTAAGGTAGTGCCATCCCACCATTGAGAGGTAGGTAGCACCACCGTCGGAGGTGTTCGGGTCAATTCGTTTGTAGGGACAGTGTGGTCACCAGAGCAACAGTAGGACACCTTAGAAGCTACCCTTATGCCATTGATCCTTTTTTTTTAATCCGAGGCAACCGTTTCGAGGCAACTATTCCGAGGCAACTTGTTTTGAGGCAACTTGTTTTGAGGCAATCGGATCATGGACATAAGGACTTACTAAGATGTCCCATACTTGACGACCATGTTTTCGAAGGCAACAGGTGAGGCGTACCCTAAGAGTGGTGTGTGAATTTGTGTGTTGTTTTCATGTTTAGCAATTATCTTTGATCAGGCATTGGTGAGCTACGAGTTATTTTTAATTAGCCATTCATTCTTTCATGCAATTAGAATTTAAAGGTGCGGAAATTTAAATGCGGAAAGATAAATCCTACGCTATTACAAGGCGCGGGTCTATACATTGCCAAATTACAAAGACCCGTTTGGTAAAAATGCAGAAAGTAAAACCTAGTTACTATTACATGGCTTGAGCAGTTACATAATATTCACAAGAAAATAAATGTGTGAAAGAATAAAAATAGAACGTCCGAGGGCGTTGGACCCTTTTGAAATTAAATTGAATTAACAAGCTAATTAATTATTTTATTAAAAGAAAAGAAATGTTTTTTATGTTTTTGGTATTTAATGAAAATAAAGAAAATTGAAAAATCAAGAGAAACCCTAATTCTAAGTTGTTTTTAATTATTAATGAAAAATATTAAAGTTTAACCTAAATTACTAAATAATTAATGTACATGTTTATTTACAAAATATTCGGTAATTAATAATAATAATAATGATGAGAAGGTTATTTATTAAAAAGAAAAGGTGAAAAAATATCAAAACCCTAATTTCTACATATTTTAATTTATTACGAAAAAAAATGTTGAAATTGAAACCTAAATTAACTAAATTAATTGTTAAAGTTTATTTACAAAAATAATAATAAGTAAATTAATTAACATATTTTAGTTTCTGATTTTTATTATGAAAATTAATTATTGGTGAATTAAATAAAACAATTAAAACAAATTAAAACAAAAAAGAAAAGAAAAGGAAGTTAAAAAATATAATACAAACATTGGGGGTGTCTGACCCATTTGGGAGGTTTTTGTGAAGTAATTTGGCCCATGAAACAAAGCCTTTGTTGACTTTTCTAGCTTGAGTGTTCATCCATTGACTGAGGCATATGGTAAACCTCTTTTGTGGCCATTAGATTGATCATCCTGATTATGTGGCAAGCCTGAGTGTGAGTGCCTATGGTGGACCTTTGAGGATGTCCTACGTTGGAATACCTTGCAACAAAAATTATTAAACGTATGAGGGGGACCTGGGAATCGAACCCAGGTCCCAGTACCTGCAGGACACCTCAACAACCAACCGGGCTAATGCGTTTCTTTGTTAACATAATGAAACATGGTTATTATATAAAAAAAATAAGCGTTAGTGGTATGAACAAAAATCACGCGCCAGTATTTGAATCACCCTATAGCATCAGGCCACGTCCTTCGTCTTCCTTATGTTTCCTGCAAATAGAAGACACATAGCGGGGGTTTTAAACCCCCACAAACTGCAAACTATGAAAATAGAGATTAGAGCATGTTGTAACATAAAAAGGGCGCGAGGTCATCGTTGTGTTCGTATGGAGCTCCTGAGTTCAATGGCACAAGTCTTAAGATCCAATTTTTCCATATACAGAAAGCCCTATTTTGGAGCTTCTGAAACCCTAGGTTTCAACAATGGTGGATTCTGATTTAGGCAGCTATAGTTCAATTGAATGGTACCAACAGCTTCAGAACATCATTGTTAGTATAAATCAACAAGTAAAATATATGGATAATGCATGAGAATTAAAAAACGATAATGGACATGTTTGTGAAGAAGACGATTCTGTTCTACCAATTCTTGGAGTATGGAGACTGGAAAAGGGTTGCAATCGATTCCAAGCAATGTCAGGAATGTAATGGAAAAGCTTTTAGACCTTGAATCGCCTTGTAACTATGATTTCATTGTTCAAGTTTTTAATGAAAAATTGCAAATTGGTTCTATGTTTTCTGAGCAGCTTTCGTGTCCCTCTTGATTCCATTAGGTCTTGCATATGTAAGTGAACGAAATTAGGTTAAAAAAAACCAAGCCCAATGTCCATGAATTAAAGTTTTGAATATTTGATTTTCTCATATCTTTTCCAATCTTTTTGCCATGAAACTCTTGCCAATTGTGAAAGATATTGCCTTTTTGGATGTGAAACGAAATCTTGAGCACATAATGAGTGAATTTTCTACACAAAAAGATTTGAAAAGTTTTATTTGATATTTTTTTCATATTTAAATCTAATTAAATGAATTAATGAGAATAAAAATTCAATTAATTAATTAAAAATAAGAAAATAAATCCCTTTGAGCTTAATGGGTCGTGCATATGCTTTGGGTAATGATTCAAGGAAGAATTGAGGCCCATTAGCATTTTTGAAGCCTTTTGTGCTTGGTTGACTTTTCAAAATTCCCAAAAATTTCCCAACTTCTACAAGGCATATCTTGCTCAATGTTGAAGCTATGATCGTGTTCTTGGACATTTTGGAAAGGTCTTGAAGTCCTTTAACCAGTGTCTTTGGTCCCATGTCATTTTGATTTACCAATCTCAAGTTATGGTCTTTGACTTAAAGTGTCTTTTTGTTGACTTTTGAAAATGACCTATAATGTTGAAATTGATAACTTTTTGTGAGAGCATTTCTTGGACTTGGAGTGTGAAGGTGAGTTGTAGGAAATGTCATTCTCTTCAAAATGAGCTTTGGATGGAATTTTTATGATAAACCATGAAGAAGTTATGCCTTGGTCAATTTGCAGTTGACTTTTTCAACTGTCCAAAAATAGAAACTTTTGCATCTTGAGACTTTTTGAGCCATTCTTTGAGAATCATGATCAAGAATTTATCAAATGATGTTTGTGGCTTCAAACTAAGATGTTGACCAAAAAATTTGACTTTTGACTGTCAAATGACCATTTTGCCCCTGCAGTTGACTGTGGAGCATTTAGGGTTTTTGACTGTGCAATTTGATGTTGTGAGTCTTGAAACTTGACATATGAATGCTTGACAATGTATATAGGCATGTGGGACTTGATTGGACCCTTGGAAATTTCAATTTCTTTGCCAGAACCAAAACCCTAATTTTGACTGTCTTAGGAGGATGGTTGACTGTGTAGCCCTTGAATAGATTTTGAACCATCTGGAGATTGACCTTGGCAAATCTTGAAGAATATGGGAGGGCAAATTTTGGGGTGCAACAGTATCCTATACAAACGCAATCATGATTCTATTCTGCTCCATTGTGTGGACAAGACCGAAGCTGAAAAAATCATGGATGAATTGTATGAAGGTACCTTTGGCACTCACTCTAGCGGGCATACGATGGCTAAGAAGATTCTAAGGGCAGGCTATTACTGGTCTACCATGGAAGCAGACTGCTATCAACACTCCTGGACTTGTCATAAATGTCAAATCTATGCAGACAAGGTACACGTGCCCCCAGTTCCTCTAAATGTCTTAACAGCTCCTTGGCCATTCGCTATGTGGGGAATCAACATGATTGGAGAGATCAAGCCTACAGCCTCCAATGGACACCGCTTTATTCTAGTGGCCATTGATTATTTCATAAAGTGGGTCGAAGCAGCTTCCTTTGCATCTGTTACTAAGAATGTTGTTGCCCGTTTCATCAAGCAGAATCTTATTTGCTGGTACGGTATCCCCGAAAGGATCATTACTGAAAACGGTACAAACCTTAACAATACTATGAACACCGCCTTGTACGAGTAGTTCAAGATTCAACATCACAATTCATCCCCCTATCGGCCATAGATGAATGGTGCAGTTGAAGCTATGAACAAAAACATCAAAAAGATCATACAGAAAATGACAGTCACCTACAAGGACTGGCATGAGATACTACCGTTTGCTCTCCACGGGTACCATACCACGGCTCGTACATCAACTAGGGCAACACCATATTCTTTGGTTTATGGCATGGAAGTTATTTTACCTATTAAGATTCAGATCCCCTGTTTGAGAATCATGAAGGATGCCGGATTAAGTGAAGACGATTGGATCCAAACCCGACTTGATCAGTTAAACTTAATTGATGAGAAGAGACTTACTGCTGTTTGTCATGGTTAGACGTATCAAAAACGGATGATAAAGGCTTTCAACAAGAAAGTCAGACGCCAAGTGTATCAAGTTGGAGATCTAGTGATCAAGCGCATCATCTTGCCACAAAGTGATCCCAGGGGCAAATGGACTCCTACCTATGAAGGACCATTTGTGATCAAGAACATCTTTTCTGGTGGGGCAATGATCTTAACCACCATGGACAGCGACGACCTACCGCACCCTGCGAACGCAGACATAGTCAAAAGATACTACGCATAAAAGACCCGCTAGGTTGACACACCTAGGCAAAACAAGGGCATCCCGGCGAACCAAAGGTTCGGGCAAAAGTTAGGGATAAAATCAAAAATTTGTACACCCGGCAAGTTGAAAACCCGAAAGGGCGACTTGGGCAAAAAAGGGTTTCCCGGTGGATCGAAAACCCGAAAGGGCGGTCCAGGAAAAAGTTAGGGAATTAAAGCGTATGACTATGTCTCGTCGGATCACTTTAAGAACAATCTCTTCACAGACAAACCTGGAACTTCTGATCAATCCAATCATCTTCGGACAAAGCAGCGAATGGACAAGATATTCGGAGATACGAAGGCTATAGCGGAATGGGAACCCCATGGGATTTTTTTTACACATAGCTATCTTTCTTTGTATAAATTTTTCTTATCTTTGTGACACCATCCTCTTACTAGGATGCCTGTCTCCTTTGTACAAAACACTTATTCAAAGTAAATACAAAGATATCTCTTTAAAGTTCAGAAAACCATTTGTCTTTTTTTCTTTTTACACTTGTGTTTTATTTGCAAAAACGTCCAATGATTCATTAATGAACATATGCATTTGAACATAATTACTGTTTACAAATAAAAAGGATGAAAAAGTACAATTACTGACAGGTTTAAAGGATAGGAAAATGTATTTCAGCTATTCCATGAACAATCCCTACAGTACATCATCTAGATCCCCAGCGGAGCTAAACCTTAATCTCCATCATAGTTAAAACTTCAAACTCTCAATCCCCAGCGGAGTCAAAATTTCTAACTATCAATCCCCAGCAGAAACCATTCAGTCTCTTCAAATTCCCCAGCAAGTTGTTTTGAAGCCTGAAAGTCAACCAGATAGCAGTTAACTTTTGTCTCTCCCCAGCCTAGGATAATTCCCCAGTAGAATGGCAGACAATCCAAACTCTTGGACCTACTCCCCAGTAGTAAGCCTTCTTCTCCACAGAGTTTTTATTGCTCCCCAGTGAAGTCGCCAGAATGAAGATTCTCATTCTTAGTTCCCCGCAGAAGTCATCAAAGTTTTCTCTCTTTCCCAGCAGAACAAGGATTCCCATTGTGTAATCCCCGGTAGAAGTCATCGAAATTCTCTGGATTCCCCAAACGGAATACTCAGGCAGTATATGGCATTGCTCACAGTAGATTTTTGTCAATACTCCAACTTCAAGACATGAAGGATCCCTATATCCCCAGGAAAGTCATCAAGGATTTTTTAATCCCCAACAGGCGCCAAGGACTTCTCATCCTCAGCAATCAAGGATTTATTTTCCCCGGTAGCAGTCAAGGATTTATTTTCCTCAGCAAATCAGCTTACGTGCGCATACATTACTATTGTACCCCAAAATTTGCCCTCCCATTTCCTCAATATTTTCTCATCACAAGACCCTTGGAGCTCAAGATCAAGTTAGGGTTTACTCTACTCAAGACTCCTCCTTGCACTGTTGACCCAAATTAGGGTTTGAGTTTGCACAAAGATGTTTTGACCTAAAAGGCCCAAAGTGACTTTCATGCTTCATGTTGGACTCACAAGTTTATCCATACCAAGTTTCAAGCCTTGATTCCAATCTTTGCCCAATCAATTGGACAGTTGACCTAGAAATCAGCTGTATTGGGGAAAAAGTCAATTGTGGTCAATTGGCAGTCAAACCTCATGATTTTTGACCCACATCAACATATTGAACTCATATGAACCATTTGGTCAAGTTTGGATCACAAATCCACAAGAAATTTGATCAGATCACCAAAAGGGCAAAATGGTCATTTTTAGGGTTTTGACTGCACAAAGGCAATTTTTGACTGTTTGACCTAGCCAATGGAAAACCAAGCTCACATATGGACTCAAGGACCCAATGGAATTGTCTTGACATGTTCAACAAGTTCAAAAGATTCCAAATGCACAAGATTGACAGATGAATTTTCCAGTCAACTGAGCCAAATTTGACTGTATACTAAAAAGTCAAACTTTGACTTTTTGGTCAAAATCAAGTGCCAAGATTCATTTTTCATCAAGACATGCCAAATTATGAAACTTGTTCATCAAGAAATCAAGAATTACAAATTAGGGTTTTAAAATGAAGAATTTTCATAACTTAGAAATTTTCTAAGTTATGAAAATTCCTAATTTTTTCCTAACTTTGTCCCATTTTTTCATCAAGATACATTTGGATTCAAACAAAACTCAAAACATGAAAGTTATAGTCCATTGCAAAATCTACAACTTTGATTCACAAAGTTTCCTCAAAAGAAGCATGTAGCTCAAGTTATGATTTTTGGAACAAGGGTGCAAAACATTCTTAACTTAGAAAATTTTTTACCTATTCTAGGCAGGATTTTTGCCCAACTTCATGGCCACTTTTCACATGTTTCCACTTGGAATTTCAACTTGAATTACAAAGATGGATTGTAGTACACATTCCAAGCTTTCCAAATTATCCAAGAACTTCTCAAACACCCTTGTGGTTAGGGAGAATCGAATTTGTGAATATGGGCAAAAATCACTTTGTTCATGGCCAAATTACATGTTCATAACTTTGCATTTTCAAACTCAGCATGTTCCAAGCTAGGTTACAGGCCTCTAATACCTTTCTTACTCAATAATTCAATGCTAAACCATTTTGCCAAGATGTTATTCTATGCATTTGGTCATTACATGAAGGATTAGTCCATAATTAGAAAAAGCATTTTATCTATTCTTGTAAAGTTACACTTTATGTCAAGTTTACAATCCAAGAGGTACAAAGTAAATCTCTGAGGCACAAAGGCATGGACATATCCCACTGATCAAGATCCAACTTTGCAGCATGTTTAGGGGGCCCGCATAAGCTTGTAACAAGACTTGGCATTTTTGACTTAAGAAAAAAGAAAACTTTGCATAACTGGCCACAACTCACATTCCTGTCAAGACAAGCCTAAGCAAACTTTCTCCACACTTTCCATACTCCCTAACCAACCTAAAACACGACCAAAGAACCCTTGATCCCTCCTCATACAGAAGATCACCATTTTGCTGCACAAAACAGGGCATTCTGCATTTTGACTTGGCCAGCTCATTTCCATCGTGCATTTTCATCCAAACCACTTCAAACACCTTCCATAACATCCATACAAACTATTCCAAGCATTTAACTGGAACTGTAACAGCCATAGCCAAGATTGCCATTTTCACTTTTCTCTCTTGCAGGTTGACTTCTGTAGCTTGATACAGCAAGATTCAAAGCACATCAAGCATTGGAGAAGCATCCCTGGACTTCAAGCAAGTTGTATAAGTCCTCACATTGCATTGAAAGTGCCTCCATTGTCATACACGAATCAAGCTGAACAGGTAAGTTTTTGAACTTCTATCTCTCTATCCAGGCATAGTTAGGCTTAAGTTTGTGAAGAAAGCATGTTCTAATCATAGCCCTGAAGCCATCCATATAGTTACTTTTCATTTATATTGTGTGTGTTAAGAGAATTTGGAACCTGAACATTAGGAAAAAGTTAGGTCAGAAATTGGGGGAGAAGAAATTCTCTCTCATTTCTGAGAGTTAGATCAAGTTCTTGGTATGTATGGATTCGTGATTTGATGCTTGACATTTTTTGTGTTATAAGTTTGTGCTAAAAATCAAAGAATCAGGATGTTTGAATCAAGCAAAGAAGCGCGCGTTTTTTAGAACAGGGATGGCTGGAGGTTGAAGAAGCTTGTCCTTTGGGCTGGGCCTGATTCATTTTCCTTCTTGCACCACTATTTCACACATACACCCCCTTGGCCCATTGTGTTTATTTTTATCATTTTTTGACTTTTTCTTTTTTATTCTGACTTGTTATTTTTTGACAAAACATAAAAAATATTAAAAATATTTTTCCATACATTTTTGCATTTTATTTTGAATTTATTTGCTTTGTTTACATTTGTACATATAAATAAATATAATGCTTTTATTCAAAACCTTAGAAATAATGTGAGAATATATACTTTTAATTATTATTTTTATTTGCATTTTCTGAAAACATTTTCTAAAAAAATATACTTTTTTTTTATAAATAATAAATATTTTTATTTTTGTACATATTTAATATATTTAGTAAATAATATAAATACCTATATATTTATTAGAATATTTAGGATAAAAATACAAAATAATACATTTTTTTATTTTTATTAATATTTAACTTCAAAAATACTTTTTTTACAATATACTTCCTTTTATTTATTTTTTGTACATAATTAATAAATATTATATATATTAAATAACAAATACCTTTTATTTAGCAAAATTAGGGTTTTGCCCTAAACATGAAAATATCCAAATTAACCCTTTTTATTATTTTTTATTTCACTTATAAATAATTATATACACTTACACAAATATATTTACACATACACATTTGTTTATTCTTGTACGTCTCATACATTTTATATTTGCGAATTGATTCGATTTGGTTGTAAATATTGGGATACCACTCTCCTATTAAGTCTCATCCCCAATTGGACATTTGTACCCCCATCCCCATTGTGATCGGTGGATTTAGAACTGACTGTTTAAAGCTGGTACGCGAAATGTCGCGGAAGCAAGAGTCGCCACCGTCTTTTATTTTCTCCAACATGGATAGGACAAAAGCACAGCAAAATACCTTATGAGAACGTTTCTCAGTTCGGGAGGTAAATTTATAGAAAGGGAAGGTGTTAGCACCCTTTCTATCCATGGTTATCCATGGGCTCTTAGATACTTGCTCTTTATGTTTTCAAAATGTTTGCTTTTCAAAATGTGAGTGGGTTTGAAAAAGTTTCATTGAAAGATTTCTGAATGACTCTTGTATCTGTCCTCAAGAGTGTTTGAAAAATTATTTTGAAAGCTTTTTGAAAGTGTCAGTGTGAAAAGATTTTTATTTGTTTTTGAATAGAGCAAGTATCCATGAGTCATCTACCTACCCTAAGGAATTAAGCTGTGTAGAAGTCCCTAAAGTAGTGTCGTCCCACCATTGAGAGGTAGGTAGCACCACCGTCGGAGGTGTTCGGGTCAATTCGATTATAGGGACAGTGTGGTCACCGAAGCAACAGTAGGACACCTTAGAAGCTACCCTTATGTCCTTGATCCTTTTTAATCCGAGGCAACCGTTTCGAGGCAACTGTTTCGAGGTAACTATTTCGAGGCAACTGGATCATGGACATAAGGACCGCTAAAACGTCCTATACTTGACGACCACGTTTCAAAGGCAACGAGTGAGGCGTACCCTAGAAGTGGTGTGTGTATTTGTGTGTTGTTTTCAGTTTAACAGTTATCTTTGATCATGGCATTGTGAGCTACGCTTGTTTTTAATTAACCATACATTCTTTCATGCAATTTAGAATTTAGGAGTGCGGAAAATTAAAAGACAGAAATATAAAAGCTACGCTATTACAAGGCGCGGGTCTATACATCGCCAAAGTACAAAGACCCGTTTTTGATAAAAGATGCGGAAAGTAAAAAATGCGGTAAACCTAATTACTATTACATCCGGAAAGCAGTTACATAATAATCAATAAGAAAATAAATGCGCGAAAAGAATTAAAATTGAACGTCCGAGGGTTTTGACCCTTTGCTTGAAATTAAATTAAATTAAAGCTAATTAATTATTTAATTAAAGAAAAGAAAGAAAAGAAAATGTTTTTATGTTTTTGGTATTTATGAAAATAAAGAAAAGAATTAACATTAAAGTTAGTGAAACCCTAGTTCTAAATTATTTTAATTGTTAAAGAGAATGTCAAAGTTAACCTAATTTAAGCTAGTTAATTATTTACATATTTATGTACAAAAATTAATGATAATTAATAATAATGATAAATAATGATGATTAATAATTAATTTAAGAAAAAAAGATAAAAATGTCAAAACCTAATTCTATGTATTTTTTTATTTATTAAGAAAAAGTGTTAAAATTAAAACCTAAATTAACTAAGTTAATTGATAGTTATTTATTTACAAAAAATAGGTTAGTGGTGAAATTAATAATAATTAAATATAAAACATTTTTTTGGTTTCTGATTTTTATTATGAAAATTAATTAATGGTGAATTAATAAAAACAATTAAAAACAATTGAAAAGAATTATAATTAGAAAAGAAAATAAAATTAAAAAAAAAAGATGCAAACCAAGGGGGGTGTCAGGCCCAAATGGAGGTTTGATTGAAGTATTCTGGCCCATTAGACCAAGGCCTCGTTTGACTTTTCTGATCATGCGTATGATGCTTGACTGGGGTACACCCTGGATACCATTATGTGGCCATTGGATTGGGCATCATGGCCATCTGGCAAGCTATGCGTGAAGCTCATGGTAGGGATATTAAATGAGTGCTGCATGTGAATACGTTAGGACAAAAATCAAGAATTATATGGGGGGACCTGGGAATCGAACCCAGGTCCCAACGCTTGCAGGATATGTCTTCCACCAACTGAGCCACTTAGCGCGTTTGTAAACAATATAACAAAGAATTATAATATATGAAAAAAGACAATTATGCTAAAACAAAGAAAAAACGCGCTAATATTTGAATCTGCCAGTAGCGCTTGGACACCTCAGCTTTTTTCTTCGTTTTCACCTGCAATATGAATGAGATAGCGGGGGTTTTAAACCCCCACTAAATGGAATAGTGAAAAATAGCGAATAGAAGAGGAATCAACATAAATTGAGCGCGAGAGGTTGGTTGAATTCGTCTGGCCTTGACGAATTCAACCATGGTCATGGCTTAGTCCAATTTTTCCTGATACCTAAAGCCCTAATTTGAAGCTTCTGAAAACCTAATTTTTGTCCATGGTGGATTCTGATTCAGGAAGCGTTAGGTCAATTAACTTATACCAATCGCTTCAGAAGGTACCTATTAGTGTAAATCAAACAAGAAAACCAATTAAAAGCACATGAATCATGATATGTCAAATTGGAAAACAAAGCAAGCCGTATGGCTCGTGTTCTTCAGTTCTTCGCGTGTTAGGATTGATTCTTGATTGCAAACGCTTCCTGGAGACTCAGGCAACGTATTGAAATCCTTTTTTGGCTTTGAATTATCCTGCAACTATGAAATCAGTTTCCAAGTTTTTGTTGAAATTTTGCAACTTGGTTTTATGGCTTCAGCAGCTTTTTCGTGTCCTTCTGAATAGGGTTTCCTTGTGCATATGTATGTGAATGATTCTAGGTCAAAACCTTGGCCCAAAAGTCCATGAATTGATGTTTCATATCTTTGATTTTCATCATATATTTTTCAATCTTTTTCCCATGAAAACTTTGCCAATTATGGAAGATCTTGTCCCCTTGGATGATGCACGAAATCTTTAGCATATTTGGAGTATATTTGCTGCATAAAAAGATTTGAAAAAGCATATCTTTGAATTTTCTCATAATTAAATCTAATTAAATGAATTAATATAAATATAAATTCAATTAATTAATCAAAAATAAGAAAATAAATTATTTTTAGCTCAATGGGTCGTGCATAGGCTTTGGGTAATGATTCAAGGAAGAATTTGAGGCCCATTAGCAATTTTGAAGTGTTTTAGGCAAAGTTGACTTTTGAAAGTTCCCAAAAATTTCCTAACTTCTCCAATGCATATCTTGCTCAATTTTGAAGCTATGAACATGTTCTTGGACATTTTGGAAAGGTCTTGAAGTCCTATAACCAATGCCTTTGGTCCCATGTCATTTTGATTTACCAATCTCAAGTTATGGTCTTTGACTTAAAGTGCCTTTTTGTTGACTTTTGAAAATGACCTATAATGTTGAAATTGATAACTTTTTGTGAGAGCATTTCTTGGACTTGAAGTGTGAAGATGAGTTGTAGGGAATGTCATCCTCTTCAAAATGAGCTTTGGATGGGATTTTTCTGATAAACCATGAGGAAGTTATGCCCTGGTCAATTTGCACTTGACTTTTCAACTGTCCAAAAATAGAAACTTTTGCATCTTGAGAATTTTTGAGCCATGCTTTTGGAATCATGATCAAGAATTGATAAAATGATGATTGTGGCTTCAAAATAAGATGTTGACCAAAAATTTTGACTTTTGACTGTCAAATGACCATTTTGCCCCTGCAGTTGACTGTGGAGCAATTAGGGTTTTTGACTATGCAACTTGATGATGTGAGTCTTGAAACTTGACATATGGATGCTTGACAATGTATGTGGGCATGTGGGACTTGATTGGACCCTTAAAAACCTCAATTTCTTTGCAGGAACCAAAACCCTAATTTTGACTGTGTTAGGAGGCAATTGGACTGTGCAATCCTTGAGAGATTTTGAACCATGATCTTGGCAAATCTTGAAGAATATGGGAGGGAAAATTTTGGGGTACAACAGTTTCCCCTGTTCAATCTTCTTAGACCTGAGGATGTAGATTGGTTGGCGTGCCTTTCGTAATCCGAAGGTGGAAGATGATTGAACACTAGAGTGCCCAGAAATTTGCACTCACATAGTAGAATGTTAGCAGTGTGATGGCGGGAATAGGCTTACAGACGCCATTTGGAGACTGATGGATAGGAGGATGGGCTTATAGATGCCATTTGGAGATGTGACAGAACCCTGTCAGGAATGGGCTTATAGACGTCATTTGAAGACCGTCGGTATGTGGATGGGCTTATAGATGCCATCTAGTTGTCGATCGCGTAAGAGATTCCTTAGCGAGAACTTGCGTACCTGAGAAAGAAAGATAATTACCTGGCCTGTTACAGGGGTTGATCTTCAAACTCTTTATGTAGATGTGCCCTGGCTGGATACAGGAATCAAGTCTGGAATTAGTCGTCAACAGATACACGCTGGCAAGATACAGGAATCAGATCTTCAAACTCTTCAGACGTGCCCTGGCAGGATACAGGAATCGAGTCTGGAATTAGTCGTCAACAGATACACCCTGGCAAGATACAGGAATCAGATCTTCAAACTCTTCAGACGTGCCCTGGTAGGATACAGGAATCGAGTCTGGAATTAGTCATCAACAGATACACCCTGGCAAGATACAGGAATCGGATCTTCAAACTCTTCAGACGTTCCCTGGAAGGATACAGGAATCGAGTCTGGAATTAGTCGTCAACAGATACACCCTGGCAGGATACAAGAATCGGATCTTCAAACTCTTCAGACGTGCCCTGGCAGGATACAGGAATCGAGTCTGGAATTAGTCGTCAACAGATACACCCTGGCAAGATACAGGAATCAGATCTTCAAACTCTTCAGACGTGCCCTGGCAGGATACAGCAATCGAGTCTGGAATTAGTCGTCAACAGATACACCCTGGCAAGATACAGGAATCGGATCTTCAAACTCTTCAGACGTGCCCTGGCAGGATACAGGAATCGAGTCTGGAATTAGTCGTCAACAGATACACCCTGGCAAGATACAGGAATCGGATCTTCAAACTCTTCAGACGTGCCCTGGCGAGATACAGGAATCGAGTCTGGAATTAGTCATCAACAGATACACCCTGGCAAGATACAGGAATCGGATCTTCAAACTCTTCAGACGTGCCCTGGCAGGATACAGGAATCAAGTCTGGAATTCGTCGCTCACCGACATGCCCTGGCTAGATACAGGTATCGAATCTGGAATTGCGACAGTTGATAGTAATCATCTTTGTACTGACCTTTGTCCTGAAAAGACAAAATGTTAGTTGTATGCGATGTCATGATGTATGAGATGCGTGATGTTCTCAAAATAAATGAGATTGTATGTTCGTGATGCGTATGATGTTATGCTATGCATGGAGATATGATGTTCATGAATGTATTTTTTTCTAGGAAAGTAAATCCTTGACGGGTGCCGGGAAGTTAACTCCTGGGCTGATGTTGAGGGATGGAGCTTTTTGTTTCCGCTGGGGATGATGGTTGCAAGAATACCGGTAGGAGAAGATGACTCCGTTGGGGAATAAACTTGGCGAATAGATTACTCTGCGGGGAGTTAACTCTGTGGGGAAAGAGAGGCACTTTGCTGAGGTTTTCAAATTGATGATAACTCCGTTGGGGATACCATTGTTGAGCTCTGTTGGAAGGCTTGATGAACTCTGCTGGGGATAGGAAGACTTCGCCGAGGACGATCTTTCCATGGTTATTGGCTGAGGATAACCCAGTTATAAGCTCTGGTGGAGCATAACCTTTGAATAAAGTCCGGGAAGACGCGTTCGTACTCTGCAGGGGTAAACTTCCAGAATCTACTGGGGATAAGCTTCCTACTGGGGAGATGGATTCAACTCTCCTGGGGAGACTTTTGGATTGCACTTGGGAAGTGGCTTCACTGGGGTATCTGGATTCTGCCGGGGAACAATCTTATATTTCCGTCAAGGAATATTAAGACTGTCGGGGATGCTTGCTTAGGAACATCTGCATACTCCGCTGGGGAATGTTGAGATTTTTGGAGGATAACCCAACTTCCTTAAGGCTGATTGAGGATAACTCTGCTCGGGGAGAGTGTTGCTGACTTGCTAGGGATACTGTGCCTTGTTAGGGCTGATTGGGAGACCAACTCTGCTTGGGAGAGTATTGTTGAGTCTTATCTTACTCTGCGGGGAGTGAATGTATCTTGGTCATGTTCTTCAGCTGAATCTACCTTGTACCTGGAGGACAGAGCAACTGCACAGTTCGGACAATTCTTATTGCCCTAGTTTCTGCGGGAGAAGAAGGCCTATGAGGTGCTTGATAACTGTCGATTGACAAATCTTTTTCTGGTAGGCAAGTGACGAGATGACGGGACACAGTCGTACGCTTTGATCCCTAATTTTTGCCTGGACCGCCCTTTCGGGTTTTCAGTCCACCGGGATACCCATTTTTGCCCAAGCCGCCCTTTCGGGTTTTCGACTTGCCGGGTGTACGGATTTTTTTATTTTCATCCCTTATTTTTGCCTGAACCTTTTTGGTTCGTCGTGAAGCCCTTATTTTTGCCTAGGTGTGTCAACCTAGCGGGTCTTTGGTTGTGCGTAGTATTTTTTCCGACTATGTCCATGTTTTCAGAGTATAGGGAGTTGTCACTGTCCGTAGTGTCGCGTTATCCTACCACCAGAAGATCTTCGTTTGATCGTCCAATGCCCCAAGTGATTCAGATTGAGATTTTCCCCAAGCTGGTTGGACTTTTGAGAGATTCTCCGAATCTTGACTTAACTGCCCCAGATAATAGACCATGATCATGTCTGCCCCTTGATTGGAAGTGTTTTTTGTTCACTAGATATTCTTCGTGCGAATTTCTCTGCTGTTCGAACAAAAAGTCATATGCAAGCAAAGTTATGTTAAGAATGCAAATCTTATGTCTGTCTTGAAGTTTTTTGGAAATGCATTTTTTTTCAGTAAAACCAGTGAATTTTGTGAAATGTGATGTCAACTCGTTATTTTACCGCAAGCCTTAAGGAGTCAGGATACCTTTCGTAACAGTATGCTTTCGAGCTAACCCATGCTTCAGCTAGGACTTTTGAGGGTTATAACGTGGCCTGGTTCACGGTTTAAGAAACAAAGGATAAAGGCTCAAATTTTATTTGTACCCACCCGCTCTTCGTGATGTTCTTCAATCCTAAACTCAGCTTCGTGCATTAGACCTTGTTTGAGTCTTTGCTCTGATATTCCAGTGATGGTTCGGATACTGATAGTTTATTTTGAATAGGAAGCCATTCCTTTTTTGGTTGAGGGTTTGTAGGACCTCTTTCTTTTTTGATTTTGTTATCCCTGTTTTTTTTTTGCCCGAACTGTTTCTTTTGTGATTACAGTCGGCGGGATGCCCCAGTTTTGTAAGTCTCCTTCATAGGTTTTGACTTATTGGGCTTTTGTTTTTTTTTTGGTAATGACTGCCTGTCTTTATGATTATCCGGAACCATCACTGTCTTTTGCTTTGGAAGGACTTCTTTGGTGCCATTTGTTATGCACTTGGATCAACTGAGAGAACTACCCTGCCCCAGGTTATGATTAAGGGTTTCAATTTTCGAAAAGAAAAACTCCTACTTCTTTGGCTCAGAGGAGTTGACGAGGGATTATCTTCCTTATAACTCCAGTGTTTAGGGATTGAAACAATGCCTGTACCTCATCAGCGGGGTCTGTTCAAAAGCATACTATAGATGTCGTGGTATCGTTTTCGTCATCCTCCCTTAAGAGGCTTAGAATTATTAATTGCGAGTTGACATCAAAAAATGAAAGCAGTTTGAATATAGCGAATGCGAATATATTGATTCAAAATAGACATATGCGATGCATCAATGAAATAACAGCGTTTGACATGATAATTGTTTGAACAATCAAAAGAAAATTACAACTTGAAAATTCTAATGGACAAATAGTCTTCTCATCTCAGGACTTGTTACTTCAAATGGTGAATCCTATAGGGATGGTAGAAGCACTCAGCCTGACCCACTTGGGTGAAATCCACTATTCCTTCATTAATCAGGTCCTGGACCTTGTTCTTCAGAGCCCAGCAGTCGGCAGTGTCATGTCCAGGACTATCAGAGTGGTATGCACATCTTTTGTTAGGATGATAGTTAGGAGCAGAGATGTTGGGATTCCGGGGAGGAGCTCTTGGTGTAATCAGATTCAACCTCAGCGGGTGTTGTAGAGCTTGAAACAACGGCATGTTGAGCTGGGTGAACTGCCTCCTGGACCTGCTTGGCTTACTCTGATCAACCTGTTGCTCTGGGCGGGGTTGTGGTTGGACCTGTGAAGTGGTAGCAATTTGGAGAGGTCTATTCTTCTCCATACCAGACTCTTGTCCTCTTGGAAGCTGATCCATGACCTGGTCCCTGACTTGGGCTGGTTGCTTCGTGTCTTGATGAAGCTGACTGATCATGGTCCTCAAATCTTCTTGCTCCCGAGCTAAGCCTTGGATGAGAGCCATTTTCCCCAGCATCTGGGTTCTCATTGTATCTACTTCAGCTTGCAGACGTTTCAGTCGTTCGTCCTGGTCATCTTCGGGACTTTTCCTGGCCAAATTCCCCATGAGGAGTGTCCTCAGCTCTTCCTTCCCCTTGGATAGGCTTAAGAAGATCTCCCTGAATTGAGTCTCTTGAGCATGAGGACCCTGGTTATCTTGTTGGGAAGCCATTGCTGAAATAAACAGCGAAAAAGGGTAAGTGACCTGCAACAAGGGTGCCGGTAATGCGATGATATGTATGATATGCATGCGATGTTTTCAAGGATCTCGCGGGGTAAACAAGAAATTTGTTAGAGTTTGCATTCTGTAGCTTGATGGAAGGCACTGCATATTGTTGAGAGTCCTTCTTCAAGAGTCAAAGGCTCACCATATCCAGTGGGTCATAGCCCCTGACTCAAGTCATTGTCTGGCTAGCGGAAAATAAATCCCCTTTGCCCCTTGCTAGACATTCTGGTTCGTCCTGACCTGCATCACAAGCCCTTGAGATACCTGAAATGGGTTAGTCCTTATACAGGATGTATACAATGGTATGATGTTATGCTATGCATGGAGTGATGTAAGTAGGCCCTGTAATGAGTCCCAATTAAGGACTGTAAACAAAACCTGCAAGAAACTCATGTGTCAAATAACAAGCATGCAAGTAGTCAAGTTTGAAGGCATAAAAGTCACACAGAGAGCCCTTAGAGTTTAGGCCGGCATGAAGTTTAGGTATTACCCTCTTGAAGTTGGTGGGCTCAAAACCTGTCCTATCAGAAGTAACCGGGTTCTAAGGATCTCAATATCATTGGATTGTTTTGTGTGTTCATCGTTTCGATTTAGCCACTGAACTGGCGATCAAAATATTCCAAGAAAACAACCCTCAACTGAGTGTAGTATCGAGTATCAACCAACTTCGGACTGCACCAAAGTCAGTTATCTCACTACCCTAAAGAGGCCAGGATGGTTCAATTAAGGTTCCTAAGGTCAGTTGATGCTTCACGACACCACGCGGCGGCCCCGTACTCTCCTTGACTTGACTCAAGGGTTACCGGTACTCACCAAAGTGCCACATCAACATAGCAGACTACTTCAACCGTGTCGGTATACCCCGCACAGTTCCCTCACAGTCTTGTTGCTACTTTCTAAGAAGGTATCCCCCAGATCCGGGTTAGGATCTATGAAACTCCAAGACAGTACCCACAATAATAAAGCAAACAATTCAGACAATTGAAAACACAAGTGATCTTAGTCCTAAGGTACACCTCACTTTTATAATCTCCCCAGCAGAGTCGCCAGTTCTGTGATCGGTGGAAATAGAACTGACTGTTTTAAAGCTGGTTCGCGAAATGTCGCGGAAGCAAGAGTTGCCACCTTCTTTTATTTTCTCCAACATGGATAGGACAAAAGCACAGTAAAATTCCTTATGAGAACGTTTCTCGGTTCGGGAGGTAGATTTATAGAAAGGGAAGGTGTTAGCACCCTTTCTATCCATGGTTATCCATGGGCTCTTAGATACTTGCTCTTTATGTTTTCAAAATGTTTGCTTTTCAAAATGTGAGTGGGTTTGAAAAAGTTTCATTGAAAGATTTCTGAATGACTCTTGTATCTGTCCTCAAGAGTGTTTGAAAAATTGTTTTGATAGCTTTTTGAAAGTGTCAGTGTGAAAAGATTTTTGTTTGTTTTTGAAGAGAGCAAGTATCCATGAGTCATCTACCTACCCTAAGGAATTAAGCTGTGTAGAACTCCCTAAAGTAGTATCGTCCCACCATTGAGAGGTAGGTAGCACCACCATCGGAGGTGTTCGGGTCAATTCGATTATAGGGACAGTGTGGTCACCGAAGCAATAGTAGGACACCTTAGAAGCTACCCTTATGTCCTTGATCCTTTTTAATCCGAGGCAACCGTTTTGAGGCAACTGTTTCGAGGTAACTATTTCGAGGCAACTGGATCATGGACATAAGGACCGCTAAAATGTCCTATACTTGACGACCACGTTTCGAAGGCAATGAGTGAGGCGTACCCTAGAAGTGGTGTGTGTATTTGTGTGTTGTTTTCAGTTTAACAGTTATCTTTGATCATGGCATTGTGAGCTACGCTTGTTTTTAATTAACCATACATTCTTTCATGCAATTTAGAATCTAGGAGTGCGGAAAATTAAAAGACGGAAATATAAAAGCTACGCTATTACAAGGCGCGGGTCTATACATCGCCAAAGTACAAAGACCCGTTTTTGATAAAAGATGCGGAAAGTAAAAAATGCGGTAAACCTAATTACTATTACATCCGGAAAGCAGTTACATAATAATCAATAAGAAAATAAATGCGCGAAAAGAATTAAAATTAAACGTCCGAGGGTTTTGACCCTTTGCTTGAAATTAAATTAAATTAAAGCTAATTAATTATTTAATTAAAGAAAAGAAAGAAAAGAAAATGTTTTTATGTTTTTGGTATTTATGAAAATAAAGAAAAGAATTAACATTAAAGTTAGTGAAACCCTAGTTCTAAATTATTTTAATTGTTAAAGAGAATGTCAAAGTTAACCTAATTTAAGCTAGTTAATTATTTACATATTTATGTACAAAAATTAATGATAATTAATAATAATGATAAATAATGATGATTAATAATTAATTTAAGAAAAAAAGATAAAAATGTCAAAACCTAATTCTATGTATTTTTTTATTTATTAAGAAAAAGTGTTAAAATTAAAACCTAAATTAACTAAGTTAATTGTTAGTTATTTATTTACAAAAAATAGGTTAGTGGTGAAATTAATAATAATTAAATATAAAACATTTTTTTGGTTTCTGATTTTTATTATGAAAATTAATTAATGGTGAATTAATAAAAACAATTAAAAACAATTGAAAAGAATTATAATTAGAAAAGAAAATAAAATTAAAAAAAAAATGCAAACCAAGGGGGGGTGTCAGGCCCAAATGGAGGTTTGATTGAAGTATTCTGGCCCATTAGACCAAGGCCTCGTTTGACTTTTCTGATCATGCGTATGATACTTGACTGGGGTACACCCTGGATACCATTATGTGGCCATTGGATTGGGCATCATGGCCATCTGGCAAGCTATGCGTGAAGCTCATGGTAGGGATATTAAATGAGTGCTGCATGTGAATACGTTAGGACAAAAATCAAGAATTATATGGGGGGACCTCGGAATCGAACCCAGGTCCCAACGCTTGCAGGATATGTCCTCCACCAACTGAGCCACTTAGCGCGTTTGTAAACAATATAACAAAGAATTATAATATATGAAAAAAGACAATTATGCTGAAACAAAGAAAAAACGCGCTAATATTTGAATCTGCCAGTAGCGCTTTGACACCTCAGCTTTCTTCTTCGTTTTCACCTGCAATATGAATGAGATAGCGGGGGTTTTAAACCCCCACTAAATGGAATAGTGAAAAATAGCGAATAGAAGAGGAATCAACATAAATTGAGCGCGAGAGGTTGGTTGAATTCATCTGGCCTTGACGAATTCAACCATGGTCATGGCTTAGTCCATTTTTTCCTGATACCTAAAGCCCTAATTTGAAGCTTCTGAAAACCTAATTTTTGTCCATGGTGGATTCTGATTCAGGCAGCGTTAGGTCAATTAACTTATACCAATCGCTTCAGAAGGTACCTATTAGTGTAAATCAAACAAGAAAACCAATTAAAAGCACATGAATCATGATATGTCAAATTGGAAAACAAAGAAACCGTATGGCTCGTGTTCTTCAGTTCTTCGCGTGTTAGGATTGATTCTTGATTGCAAACGCTTCCTGGAGACTCAGGCAACGTATTGGAATCCTTTTTTGGCTTTGAATTGTCCTGCAACTATGAAATTAGTTTCCAAGCTTTTGTTGAAATTTTGCAACTTGGTTTTATGGCTTCAGCATCTTTTTCGTGTCCTTCTGAATAGGGTTTCCTTGTGCATATGTATGTGAATGATTCTAGGTCAAAACCTTGGCCCAAAAGTCCATGAATTGATGTTTCATATCTTTGATTTTCATCATATATTTTTCAATCTTTTTCCCATGAAAACTTTGCCAATTATGGAATATCTTGTCCCCTTGGATGATGCACGAAATCTTTAGCATATTTGGAGTATATTTGCTGCATAAAAAGATTTGAAAAAGCATATCTTTGAATTTTCTCATAATTAAATCTAATTAAATGAATTAATATAAATATAAATTCAATTAATTAATCAAAAATAAGAAAATAAATTATTTTGAGCTCAATGGGTCGTGCATAGGCTTTGGGTAATGATTCAAGGAAGAATTTGAGGCCCATTAGCAATTTTGAAGTGTTTTAGGCAAAGTTGACTTTTGAAAGTTTCAAAAAATTTCCCAACTTCTCCAATGCATATCTTGCTCAATTTTGAAGCTATGAATATGTTCTTGGACATTTTGGAAAGGTCTTGAAGTCCTCTAACCAATGCCTTTGGTCCCATGTCATTTTGATTTACCAATCTCAAGTTATGGACTTTGACTTAAAGTGCCTTTTTGTTGACTTTTGAAAATGACCTATAATGTTGAAATTGATAACTTTTTGTGAGAGCATTTCTTGGACTTGAAGTGTGAATATGAGTTGTAGGGAATGTCATCCTCTTCAAAATGAGCTTTGGATGGGATTTTTCTGATAAACCATGAGGAAGTTATGCCCTGGTCAATTTGCAATTGACTTTTCAGTTGTCCAAAAATAGAAACTTTTGCATCTTGAGACTTTTTGAGCCATGCTTTTGGAATCATGATCAAGAATTGATAAAATGATGATTGTGGCTTCAAAATAAGATGTTGACCAAAAATTTTGACTTTTGACTGTCAAATGACCATTTTGCCCCTGCAGTTGACTGTGGAGCAATTAGGGTTTTTGACTATGCAACTTGATGCTGTGAGTCTTGAAACTTGACATATGGATGCTTGACAATGTATGTGGGCATGTGGGACTTGATTGGACCCTTAAAAACCTCAATTTCTTTGCAGGAACCAAAACCCTAATATTGATTGTGTTAGGAGGCAATTGGACTGTGCAATCCTTGAGAGATTTTGAACCATGACCTTGGCAAATCTTGAAGAATATGGGAAGGCAAATTTTGGGGTACAACACCCATGATCATTGTGTAATAATTTAGGACTTTTAATTCCGCATTTTAAAGCTTTCTAAATATGCCATGATAGACTTAGGGTTTGTATGCAAATCAAAAACAACAAATAGCTTGACCTAATTCAAAGACAAAAAGCATGAAAATGGACAACACCAATCACACTAGCACCCCTAGGGTTACTCCACTTGTTGCCTTCAGTAATGGGCCATGCTTATACGTTGAGTTTCTTTGGCAAAACAATTCAAATGATCATAAGTCCCTCGATGACGCTTTCGAAAGTTGCCTTTCAAAATGATCATAGTCCCTTCAAGCAAATTGCCAAAGACACTTGGCACCATTGCATTCATGGTCCATACGATGACCCGCGCCCGTCCCGTTAACATCCTAACACAAGATTGTCCACCAAATACAATGGTGGAACAAAATTGTTAAAAGGGTTAAAACATAGAGAAAACCTTTGAGTAAATTTAGGGGTAGACAAACTCTTAGTTACTTGAATCAAACTTGCAAAAACACTTGCCTATCTTTTCAAAATCACACATCACAACACACTTTCAAAACAACTTTCAAAAACATTGAAAACTTTTCAAAAGATAAGTACACCTTTGTATACATCCCAACATGGATCATTACAAAGGTTGCCACCACATTGGCCTCTTTTCAAAACATTTTCAAACCCACACACAAAGCACCATTTCAAACAATTGAAAATCAAGGCAGGTTGATATAAGCAAGTAACTAAGAGCCCATGGATAACCATGGATAGAAAGGGTGTTAATACCTTCCCTTTCTATAATCTACCCTCCGAACCCAAGAAAACATCTCAAAGGTTTTTGTTGTGCTTTTTAACCTTTCCTTAGGATAAAATAAAAAGTCGGTGGCGACTCTTGCTCAACCGAAACATTTGCGAAAACAAACGCAAAACCTCAAGTCTGTTCTCCCACCGTATCATAGAACTGGCGACTCTGCTGGGGAAAACTTAAAAGTGGGGTTACCTTAGGGTTAGATCATTTACTTGTTTTCAATTGTTTGTTTTGTTTGCTTTTATATTTGTGGGCTTTGCATCGGAGTTTCATAGATCCTAACCCGGATCTGGGGAATACCCTTTTAGGTAGCATAAGCTGTGAGGGACCTGTCCGGCGTAGACCGGCATGGGTGAAGCAGTGGCTACGTTGGTGTGACACCTTGGTCTGTACCGATATCCCTTGTGTTGCAACGAGGTGAATATGGGTCTTCTAAGGAGTCATTAAACACCAACCGATCTTAGAACCCTAAATTGACCCAACTTGGCCATAGAACAGTAGCAGTATGCTACACTCATTGAGGCTAAACTCTCGCGATGGTTCTGGCCGTAAGAAAAGATTGCGATGCTGGAGTTATGACCGATTGAGGGTAGTCAATGATATTGAGACCTTTTAGAACCCGGTTACTTTTGATAGGACAGGTCTTAACCAACGGAACTAAAAGAGGGTAATACCTAAACTTCATGTTGGCCTAAACCCTAAGGGCTGTCTTGTGTGACTTGTGTGCCTTATCATGCTTGCCTTTGTGAATACTTGTGGTGTGCTTTATCATAACATCATACCATCATGCCATTGCATGCATCCTGCATAAGGACTGACCCATTTCAAAGACAAGAGGGTTTCATCTTTGCTCTGTTTTATAGGACATCATGATGCCCGTGCGTAGGAATACTATCCGGCTCAGCTTTGTTCAACCACCTACTTTGCTCAAGGAATTGGTTGATAGGATTCCAAACACTACTTCCTTCATCAAGAGGCATGGTTCTCTCCTTGGGTTAGTCACTTCAAAGTGGGACCAACAACTGATGAGTGTCCTGACCCAGTTTTATGATCCCATGTACCATTGCTTCACTTTTCAAGACTTCCAACTGGTCCCTACCCTGGAAGAATTCTCTGATTTACTTGGTATCCCTGTTTTGGAGCAGACTCCATTCACTGGTTGGGAGAAGACTCTTAGGCCTGAGGAGATTGCTGCAGTCCTTCCCTTGACCAAAGAAGAGGTGATGGATAACTGGGAAACTAGAAGTGGAGTTAAGGGCTTTTTGGCTAAGTTTCTGATTGGTAAAGCTAACAGTTTTTGGAATGACTTAGACTTCAAGGCGTACGAAGACATTCTGGATCTCTTAATCTATGGTCTAGTATTGTTTCCAAACCCTGATAGCTTTGTCAATATCAATGCCATGAGGATCTTCATGTCTCGAAACCCTGTACCCACTCTCTTGGGTGATATCCTGCAACAACTCTATGCTCGTACTGCACGAAGACGGGGAACTCTGTGGTGTTGTGCTCCTTTGTTAGTGAGGTGGTTTATTTCTCACCTCCCTAAGTTCATGCTGAAGAATGAAGAAGGAATGGGCTGGGCTCATAGGTTAATGTCTCTCACTGATAATGACATCATTTGGACTCTCAGAGGTTTGGATGAGGTAGCCATTATTGATCGTTGCGGAGAATATCCTAATGTTCCTTTGATCGGTATCCAGGGAGGAATCTCTTATAATCAATGTTTAGCTCTCCACCAGTTTGGAAGAGCCAGAAGAGCAGGGCCTCATGAGATGTTGGTGCCTCACATCAGTTTTGAGTTTCAGGTAGACAGTGACGAGCTGCACCGTAGATTCATCAAGGCTTGGGACAGAATTCACAAAGCTGACCCACATAAGTTGGGACCGAAGACTTCTCTACCAATGGAACCCTACTGCAGATGGGTCCACATCCGTGCTCAGAAGTTAGGTATGCCATACGAAGCTGTTAGACCTATCATTCTTGAATTTCCTGATGAAGACGGGGTTCCTCCAACTGTCCTCCCTCCTCAGATACCCACTGATGTTGATACACTAAAGAGATCTTGGGCGCAGCTACAGGAAGAACGGGATTATTATCGGGAAAAGTTAAACGAACAGGAACAAAAGATCCAGAAGCTGACTAAGCAATTGGAGGAAGAGCGGGTCCTGAACGACTATATCCGTACTGAGAAGAGGAGGCCATGGGAGCACTGATGGGCTTTGGATGTTTCTTTTACAGCTTTTATTTCCTTTTCAGTATTTTCATTCTTGTAATGCCTAAGGGCCAATTGTTGAACAATTTAAAGTTTGAATCTAATGAAGTGTGTTTCCTTTTTGTCTACAAAGTTGAATCCCGGTTGTCTTTGAAAACATAAAACATAAGCATCTCATTGCATCATATTCATAACAGGTACCCTTCTTCTACAGGTTGCTTAATCTTCTTCGCTGTTTATTTCAGCACTCAATCATCATGTCTTCCGAGCCTACTACCGAACAAGCTATCAAGGCCCTCCAGGCCCAGAACGCCCAGTTTCAGGAGCTGGTCATGAGCTTAGCCCAAGGTCAACAGGAGTTGAAGACTCTGATCTTGAAGAAGAAGAAGAAGAAGAAGAGGACTGCGCTGTTCAACACTGGATGGAGGTTTGGGAATACACTACATAATGAGACTGATCAGGCTACTTCCTCTGTAGAGAAAGACAGTCCCCAAGGGGGGAAGGGCTCATAGTCCTGTGGTCTCCGACAATGAGACGGATTACAATGATGAACAGTACCCTCCTGCTGAAGACAGGTACAAGCAACTAGAGGACCGTTTAAGTGCCATGGAGATTCAAAATGTGCCGGGGCTAGATTTTGGAGATCTAGGTTTATCTTCTGGGGTGGTGATCCCACACAAGTTCAAGGCACCTGCCTTTGTGAAGTACGACGGGGCTTCCTGTCCTAAGCTGCATCTCAGATCATATGTAAGGAAGATCCAACCTTACACTGCAGACAAGAACCTGTGGATCCATTTCTTCCAGGATAGCCTTTCAGGGGGTCAACTCGAATGGTTCTATCAGCTGGATGGAGCCAGTATTCAAAGCTGGGAAGACTTGGCTACTGCATTCTATAAATAGTATCAGTATAATTCTGACCTCGCTCCCACGCGTACCCAACTTCAGGGTATGTCACTGGGGAAGGGCGAAGGATTCAAGGAGTATGCGCAAAAGTGGAGAGACCTGGCTGGCAGGGTGCAGCCACCGCTGACGGACCGTGAGCTTGTTGACATGTTCCTGGGGACCCTGTCCGGTCCGTTCTTCAACCATCTGATTGGTAATTCTTCTGCTAGGTTTACAGATTTGATCTTAGCTGGTGAGAGAATAGAAGCTGGTATCAAGTCAGGGAAGATACAGAAAGGTGCCTCCTCGAGTATTGAAAAGAAGCCCTTCAAGAAGGAAGCCAGTGTTGTTTATGGTCCCAGAAGACAAATTAAGCCGGAACGCCGCCAAACTATCAACGCGGTGGTAGTTTCAAAACCTGTTGCTGCTCCTCAGCAATACAACCAACCAAGGGGCGAGAGGCCCAAAAGGCAGTACACTCGACTCAGCATGACCATGTCTCAGATTTTTCCGCAACTACTGTCGACCAATCTGGTAATTGTCAAGGAAGCTCCGAAGGTAGTGAACACAGCTTCTCCAAAGTACAACCCCAACGCCCGTTGCGCTTATCATTCTGATAGCTCGGGGCATACCACGGATGATTGATGGGCTCTAAGGAATAAGGTTCAGGACCTTATTGATGTTAAAGAAATACAGTTTGAGGCGCCCGAAAGACCCAATGTTGTGACTGCTCCCATGCCCCAGCATGGAGTGAATGTTGTGGAAGAAGACCGGTATGTAGCCTCCGTGGAAGAGATTGTTACTCCGTTGTTGACTGTTAAAAGGAACCTGTTGCTAGCCGGGTTATTTCCGAGATGTAGTAAAGGTTGCCTTCTATGTGATGTTTCACCTGTTGGTTGTCCTTTGCTGAAATCAGGTATCCAAAGCCTGATGGATAGCAAAGAAATCTTGTTCGAGAAGATTGCCGTTCCTGCTGTCCCTGATGAAGAAGTTTCTATTGTCACTATTTTCAACAAACCTCCTAAAGCTCCTTCAAAGAAGCCTGTCAAAATCATGTCCACTCAGAGGATTGCTCCTATCATCATCACTGTTCTGGGGCCCCTCCCTTATACATCCGACAAAGTTGTCCCATGGCACTATGGGGCAGATGTTTATGTTCTTGGAGTAAAGCAAGAGTTTGATACTAATACAGGCGTCAGTAACATCACCGGGCCTACCAAAGTTACTCGCAGTGGTAGGTTGTTATCACCAGATATTGCGCCACCAGCTATTCAGAAACCTCTTGTCATTTCACCTACAAGTGTTCCTGCTTCCCTTCCTAATCAAGTTCCTGTTTCTACCCCTGCTGTCGAGTCATCTGACGCTTGGGGCAAAGGGATTGCTACTGATTTTCCTGCCCTGACGGAGGCACCAAAGACAACCAATGTTGAGGCTTCCCAGCAAGAGATGGAAGAGATTCTCAAGATTATCAAGAAGAGTGATTTCAATGTTGTTGAGCAGCTGGGGCACACCCCATCTAAAATTTCTATGATATCACTGTTGTTGTGTTCAGAGGCCCACGCCAAGGCCCTGATTTCCTTCCTGAAGAAGGCCCATGTGCCACAAGAAACATATGCTGATCAATTTACTGATTGTGTGGCCAATTTGACTGTCGATAATGGTTTGGGCTTATCTGACGCCGATCTGACTGCCAAGGGAAAGAACCATAACGACGCCCTGCATGTCTCCATTGAATGCAGGGGCACTACTCTTGCCCATGTGTTGGTAGACACCGGTTCTTCATTGAACGTATTGCCCAAGAAGGCCCTAGACAGGTTAGATTGTGAGGGTTTGGAGCTCAAGCCTAGTAACATTGTTGTCCGAGCCTTTGACGGTTAGAAAAGGATGGTACATGGTGAAGTTGACATTCCAATCAGGGTTGGCTCTCAAGTTTTTGATTCTACTTTCTATGTGATGGATATCCGACCATCATATTCCTGTTTGTTGGGTCGTCCATGGATCCACAAGGCTGGAGCTGTGACCTCCACACTACATCAGAAGCTTAAGTATCCGGTCAGAGGGAAGATTGTTACAGTTCAGGGGGAGGAAGAATATATGGTCATCCACCTCAACTCGTTCCGGTACATAGAGATGGATGGGGAGTTCATTGAGACCCCCTTTCAACACTTTGAAGAGGTGCCTCAGACACTGGCATCAGCTGAAACTGTGATTGAAGACCCTCCTTTGAAGATGGCTTCCTTAAAGGATGCCCGGGCTGTTATTGAGAAGGGTGAGTGTGCAAACTGGGGCCAACTTCCTAACTTCACTCCAAAGATTGACAGGTTTGGCTTGGGCTTCAATGCAGAGGCTCAGAGGGCTGTTCGTAAGGCAAGAATTGGAAAATCTCCTGTGTTCATCACCAACCCGGAAGTGAATGCTATTTAAAACGACGTGGAGGAATCTGAATTCGACAGCTGGATCTACCCAACAACCGATAGTGGACCAAGCAACTGGACTGCCAAAGACTTCACACCTATTACTTTTGTCACTCAGTTCCAATCCACTCTGGATCTCACTGGTAACGACTCTGCTACTGCCAGTTATGACTTCGAAAATCTGATCAACTTAGCCGAAGACGAAGGTGAAGATGATTGTGAAGTGCCTGGTGAACTTGCAAGACTGCTACTCCAGGAAGAGAGGGCCATTCAGCCACATGAAGAGCCAGTGGAAACGGTAAATCTGGGTACTGAGACAGACAGAAAGGAAGTCAAGATTGGCGCCAATCTAGAGCTCAGTGTAAAACAACGGTTGATTCAGATGTTGCATGACTATGTGGAAATCTTTGCCTGGTCTTACGAAGACATGCCTGGGTTGGATACCGACATTGTGGTTCATCACCTGCCTACCAAGGAAGAATGCCCTCCGGTAAAACAGAAAGTCCTCCGTATGCGTCCAGAAATGTCCGAGAAAATCAAAGCTGAGGTTATGAAACAATTTGATGTCGGGTTTCTAGCGGTGACTTCTTACCCTCAGTGGATTGCCAATGTGGTTCCAGTGCCGAAGAAGGATGGTAAGGTCAGAATGTGTGTTGATTACAGGGATTTGAACAGGGCAAGTCCTAAGGATGATTTCCCTCTGCCTCATATCGACGTTCTGGTTGACAACACTGCTCAGCATAAAGTAATCTCCTTCATGGACGGCTTCTCCGGTTATAACCAGATCAAGATGGCTCCTGAAGACATGGAGAAAACCACTTTTGTTACTCAGTGGGGCACCTTTTGCTACAAGGTCATGCCTTTTGGGTTGAAAAATGCTGGGGCAACCTACCAACGTGCCATGGTTGCTTTGTTCCATGACATGATCCATCACGAGATAGAAGTATACGTCGACGATATGATTGCAAGGTCCCAAACTGAGGAGGAACACCTTGACCATCTACGGAAGTTGTTTGACCGTCTGAAGTTGTACAAGCTGAGGTTGAACCCGAACAAGTGCACCTTTGGGGTAAGATCTGGAAAATTGTTAGGCTTCATCGTAAGTGACAAAGGCATTTAAGTGGACCCTGCCAAAGTAAAAGCCATACAAGAGATGCCAACTCCCAAGACAGAGAAAGAAGTCAGAGGCTTTCTAGGACGTCTGAACTACATTACCCGATTCATCTCGCATCTAACTGCTACCTGTGAACCAATCTTCAAGCTGTTGAAGAAAGATCAAGTAGTACATTGGAACGATGAATGTCAGGCCGCTTTCGAAAAGATCAAAGAGTATCTCCAAGAACCACCCATTCTTATGCCACCGGTTGAAGGGAGACCTCTAATCCTATACTTGACAGTACTTGACAACTCAATGGGGTGTGTGCTGGGGCAGCATGACGAGTCTGGCCGAAAAGAACACGCCATTTATTACCTTAGCAAAAAGTTTACCGACTGTGAGACCCGGTACTCACTGCTCGAGAAAACTTGTTGCGCTTTGGTATGGGTTGCTCGCTGGCTGAGACAGTATATGTTGACTCACACTACTCTGTTGATTTCAAAAATGGGTCCAATCAAGTACATATTCGAAAAGTCCGCCTTGTCCGGAAGAATAGCAAGATGGCAAATGATCTTGACGGAATATGACATCCAATACACGACTCAAAAAGCAATCAAGGGAAGTGTATTGGCAGACCATTTGGCACACCAGGCAGTGGACGACTATCAGTCGATGAACTTTGAATTTCCAGACGAGGATATCATGATAGTGACTGATTGTGAAGTACCTGGACCGGATGAAGGACCTGAGGAAGGATCCCGATGGTCTATGCACTTTGACGGAGCCTCGAACGCTTTGGGTAATGGTATCGGCGCTGTGATCATATCCCCTAAAGGCACTCATACTCCATTCACTGCCTGTTTATGTTTCAACTGCACCAACAATATGGCAGAGTATGAGGCATGTATCATGGGTCTTCAAGCTGCAATTGACTTAAGGATCAAGTTTCTGAGTGTCTTCGGAGATTCCGCTCTCGTGATCAATAAGATCAAAGGCGAATGGGATATGAAACACCCAAATCTTATTCCTTACAAGGAGTACGTGCTGACATTTCTTCCCCACTTCGAGGAGATAACTTTTGAACACTTCCCAAGAGAGGAGAATCAGTTAGCGGACGCACTAGCTACGATGTCTTCTATGTTCAAAGTCAAATGGGACAACGAGGCGCCCCGGATCATTATCTGGAAGTTGGATGAACCTGCACATTGCTGTGATCTTGAGGCTGAAGAGGTAACAGAAAAACCCTGGTATCATGAAGTGAAGAGGTACCTTGAAGCTCAAGAATATCCCGAAGGTGCATCTGTTAATGACAAGAAGTTCCTGAGAAGGTTCGCGGCAAAGTTCTTCCTCAGCAACGACATTCTCTACAAGCGAAACCATGATTCAACCTTACTGCGTTGTGTGGATAAGACTGAAGCAGAAAAGATCATGGCGGAGCTACACGAAGGTACTTTCGGAACACATTCCAGTGGACATACCATGGCAAAGAAAATCCTTTGGGCAGGATATTTCTGGTCCACAATGGAAGCTGATTGTTACCAGCATTCTCGAACTTGTCACAAATGCCAGATTTATGCTGATAAGGTGCACATTCCTCCGGTTCCCCTGAACGTCTTGACAGCACCTTGGCCTTTTGCAATGTGGGGCATTGATATGATCGGCGAAATCAGACCTACAGCATCTAACGGGCATCGCTTCATCTTGGTAGCGATTGATTACTTCACAAAGTGGGTTGAAGCAGCTTCCTACGCCACCGTAACCAAGAGAGTCGTGGCACGGTTCATTTGGCAAAACCTGATCTGTCGATACGGTGTACCTGAGAGGATCATTACGGACAATGGTACCAATCTCAACAACAAGATGATCACTGAGCTCTGCGAGCAATTCAAGATACAGCACCACAACTCTTCACCTTACCGGCCGAAGATGAATGGGGCTGTAGAAGCAGCGAATAAGAACATCAAGAAGATTGTGCAGAAGATGACAGTGACGTACAAAGATTGGCACGAAATGTTACCGTTTGCTCTTCATGGGTACCGTACCTCAGCACGGACGTCAACGGGGGAAACTCCCTTCTCCTTGGTCTATGGCATGGAGGCAGTCTTGCCTATTGAAGTCCAAATACCCTCTCTCCGGATAATGAAGGATGCATACTTGAATGAAGATGACTGGATCCAGACTCGGGTTGATCAATTAAACCTAATTGACGAAAAGAGACTCACCGCTATTTGTCATGGTCAAACGTACCAAAAACGGATGATCAGGGAATTTAACAAGAAAGTCAGACGACAAGAGTATCAAGTTGGGGACTTGGTAATCAAGCGCATCATTCTTCCTCAAAGTGATCCCAGGGGCAAATGGACCCCTAAGTACGAAGGGCCATTTGTGGTTAAACATATCTTCTCGGGAGGAGCCATGATTCTAACCACCATGGATGGTGACGACCTTCCTCACCCCGCCAATGCAGACATAGTAAAAAGATACTACGCATGAACTAAAGACCCGTTAGGTTGACACACCTAGGCAAAAATAAGGGCTTCCCGGCGAACCAAAAGGGTTCGGGCAAAAATAAGGGATGAAATGAAAAAATCTGTACACCCGGTAAGTCGAAAACCTGAAAAGGCGGCTTGGGAAAAAATGGGTATCCCGGTGGACTGAAAACCCAAAAGGGCGGTCCAGGCAAAAGTTAGGGATAAAGCGTAATACTATGTCTCATTGGATCACCTTGCATCCAGAATTCGGCATCAACTATCGGGCTCAGACGGCATCAATCAATCAGCTTCATCTTCAACTAAGCAGCAGAGTGATGAGACGCTTGAAGACATAAAGGCGATAGCAGAGTTGGAACCCAGTGGGATTATTTTTCACATAGCTGTTTTGTTTCCTTTTCAAAATTGTATAAACTCTATTTTGCTCGGCGGTGTTCTCTTACTAGGACGTCAGCCTCTTGTACATAAAACGCCTATTTACAGGCAAAATTCAAAATCAATACAAGTTCAATTTTTCAGACGAATTACCCATCGTTTTTCCTTTTTCTGTTTTGTTTTGCAAAGAACGTCCAATGTTCAATTTTGATATATGCATTTGACATTAATTTCTAATCATGAATATTTTCATACAAAACAAAAGACTAATTACAGATGACATCAGAAACAGGGGCAATAAAGAGTTGTCCAAGAAATCTAGTTGCTCTGTCCACCAAGGTACCAAGGTAGGTTCGGCTGAAGAATGTAACCAAGTTACCTCAACTCCCCACAGAGTAGGACCAGATTTCAGCAATACTCTCCTCAAGCAAATTTGATTTCCCATCAACCCTGAAAAGGCACAATATTCCCCTAGCAAGTCAGCGGTACTCTCCCTAAGCCGAGTTAGTCTATGGCCAGTCTTAGGAAATTGGGTATCCCCAGAAGATCTCAACATTTCCCAGCGGAGTATAGGCATTCCACAGCAAGTATCCCCGGCAGTCTTAGTATAAGATTGTTCCCCGGCAGAATACAAGACACCCCAGTGGAACCATTCCCCAGCATAGTCCAAAGTTTCCCCAGGAGATTCTGGAAGCTTATCACCTGTAGAGTACGAACGCATCTCCCCGACTTTATTCAAGGGTTATTTCCCACCAGAGCCTAACTGGGTTATCCTCAGCTAATTACCACGGAAAGATCGTCCCCGGCGAAGTTCTTCCTATCCCCAAGCGGAGTTCATCAAAATTCCCCAATAGAACTTATCAACGGAATCCCCAGCGGAGTTATCATCAAAGTCTCAGCGAAGTATCTCTTCCCACAGAGTAATTCCCCATAGAGTAATCTCTCAAACAAGTTTATTCCCCAACGGAGTCATCTTCTCCTACCGGTTTATTCTTGCAATCAACATCCCCAGCGGAAACGAAGAACTCTACTCTTCAACATCAGCCCAGGATTCATCAAGTTCCCGGCACTCGTTAAGGATTTATTTTCCTAGACGAAAATACATTCATAGACATTTCACATTTTATACATCCTGCTTACATATATGATAAAGTGCATACAACACTATCTCATTTTGAGCATCATGACATCATGCATTTCATACATCATGACATTGCATACAACTAATGTTTTTCCTTTTCAGGAAAAGGTCAATCCAAAGATGATTACTATCAACTATCATAATTCCAGATTCGATTCCTGTATCTAGCCAGGGCATATGTGTGAGTGATTAATTCCATATCCGATTCCTGTATCCAGCCAGGGCACATCTGTAGAACGATAATTTCCAGATTCGACACTTGTATCTAGCCAGGGCACATCTGTGAGTGATTAATTGTAGATTCGATACCTGTATCCAGCCAGGGCATATCTGCATGAGGAGTTTAGAGATCTGATTTCTATATCCAGCCAGGGCACATCTGTAGACGACCAGTTCCAGATCAGATTCCTGTATCCAGCCAGGGCACATCTGTAGACAACCAATTCCAGATTCGATACCTGTATCCAGCCAGGGCATATCTGTAGACGATAATTTCCAGATTCGATTCCTGTATCCAGCCAGGGCATATCTGAGAGTATTTGATTGTGGATTCGACACCTGTATCTAGCCAGGGCATATCTGCATGAAGAGTTAAGAGATTCGATACCTGTATCCAGCCAGGGCATATCTGTAGACGATAATTTCCAGATTCGATTCCTATATCCAGCCAGGGCATATCTGAGAGTATTTGATTGTGGATTCGACACCTGTATCTAGCCAGGGCACATCTGCATGAAGAGTTTAGAGATTCGATGCCTGTATCCAGCCAGGGCACGTCTGTAAGCAACCTTTTGAAGTTCCGGATTTGATTCCTGTATCTAGCCAGGGCATATCTGTGAGCGTTTGATTGTAGATACATGTATCTAGCCAGGGCATATCTGCATGAAGAGACTGAAGATCAACACCTGTAGCAGGCCAGGAAACCATCTTTCTTTCTCAAAGTACGCAAGTTCTCGCTAAGGAATCTCTTACGCGATCAACACTTCCAAATGGCATCTATAAGCCCATTTCCGACAAGGTTCTGTCACGTCTCCAGATGGCATCTATAAGCCCATCCTCCTATCCACCATCTCTCCAAATGGAATCTATAAGCCCATTCCCGACATCACATTGCTGATACTCCACTATGCGAGTGCAAATTTCTGGGCACTCTAGTGTCCAATCATCTTCCACCTTCGGATCACGAAAGGCACGCAAGCCAATCTACATCCTCAGGTTTAAGAAGATTGAACAGGGGTAACTATTGTACCTCAAAATTTTCCCTCCCATTTCCTCAATATTTTCTCATCACAAGACCCTTGGAGCTCAAGATCAAGTTAGGGTTTACTCTACTCAAGACTCCTCCTTGCACTGTTGATCTAAATTAGGGTTTGAGTTTGCACAAAGATGTTTTGACCTAAAAGTTCCAAAGTGACTTTCATGCTTCATGTTGGACTCACAAGTTTATCCATACCAAGTTTCAAGCCTTGATTCCAATCTTTGCCCAGTCAATTGGACAGTTGACCTAGAAATCAACTGTATTGGGGAAAAAGTCAACTGTGGTCAATTGGCAGTCAAACCTCATGATTTTTGACCCACATCAACATATTGAACTCATATGAACCATTTGGTCAAGTTTGGATCACAAATCCACAAGAAATTTGATCAGATCACCAAAAGGGCAAAATGGTCATTTTTAGGGTTTTGACTGCACAAAGGCAATTTTTGACTGTTTGACCTAGCCAATGGCAAACCAAGCTTACATATGTACTCAAGGACCCAATGGCATTGTCTTTACATGTTCAACAAGTTCAAAAGATCCCAAATGCACAAGATTGACAGATGAATTTTCCAGTCAACTGAGCCAAATTTGACTCTATACTGAAAAGTCAAACTTTGACTTTTTGGTCAAAATCAAGTGCCAAGATTCATTTTTCATCAAGACATGCCAAATTATGAAACTTGTTCATCAAGAAATCAAGAATTACAAATTAGGGTTTTAAAATGAAGAATTTTCATTACTTAGAAATTTTCTAAGTTATGAAAATTCCTAATTTTTTCCTAACTTTGTCCCATTTTTTCATCAAGATACATTTGGATTCAAACAAAACTCAAAACATGAAAGTTATAGTCCATTTCAAAATCTACAACTTTTATTCACAAAGTTTCCTCAAAAGAAGCTTGTAGCTCAAGTTATGATTTTTGGGACAAGGGTGCAAAACATTCTTAACTTAGAAAATTTTTGACCTATTCTAGGCAGGATTTTTGCCCAACTTCATGGCCACTTTTCACATGTTTCCACTTGGAATTTAAACTTGCATTAAAAAGATGGATTGTAGTACACATTCCAAGCTTTCCAAATTGTCCAAGAACTTCTCAAACACCCTTGTGGTTAGGGAGAATCGAAATTGTGAATATGGGCAAAAATCACGTTGTTCATGGCCAAATTACATGTTCATAACTTTGCATTTTCAAACTCAGCATGTTCCAAGCTAGGTTACAGGCCTCTAATCCCTTTCTTACTCAATAATTCAATGCTAAACCATTGTGCCAAGATGTTATTCTATGCATTTGGTCATTACATGAAGGATTAGTCCATAATTAGAAAAAGCATTTTATCTATTCTTGTAAAGTTACACTTTATGTCAAGTTTACAATCCAAGAGGTACAAAGCAAATCTATGAGGCACAAAGGCATGGTCATATCCCACTGATTAAGAACCAACTTTGCAGCATGTTTAGGGGGCCTGCATAAGCTTGTAACAAGACTTGGCATTTTTGACTTAAGAAAAAAGAAAACTTTGCATAACTGGCCACAACTCACATTCATGTCAAGACAAGCCTAAGCAAACTTTCTCCACACTTTCCATACTCCCTAACCAACCTAAAACACGACCAAAGAACCCTTGATCCCTCCTCATACAGAAGATCACCATTTTGCTGCACAAAATAGGGCATTCTGCATTTTGACTTGGCCAGCTCATTTCCATCGTGCATTTTCCTCCAAACCACTTCAAACACCTTCCATAACATCCATACAAACTATTCCAAGCATTGAACTGGAACTGTAACAGCCATAGCCAAGATTTCCATTTTCACTTTTCTCTCTTGCAGGTTGACTTCTGTAGCTTGATACAGCAAGATTCAAAGCACACCAAGCATTGGAGAAGCATCCCTGGACTTCAAGCAAGTTGTACAAGTCCTCACATTGCATTGAAAGTGCATCCATTGTCATACACGAATCAAGCTGAACAGGTAAGTTTTTGAACTTCTATCTCTCTATCCAGGCATAGTTAGGCTTAAGTTTGTGAAGAAAGCATGTTCTAATCATAGCCCTGAAGCCATCCATATAGTTACTTTTCATTTATATTGTGTGTGTTAAGAGAATTTGGAACCTGAACATTAGGAAAAAGTTAGGTCAGAAATTGGGGGAGAAGAAATTCTCTCTCATTTCTGAGAGTTAGATCGAGTTCTTGGTATGTATGGATTCGTGATTTGATGCTTGACATTTTTTGTGTTATAAGTTTGTGCTAAAAATCAAAGAATCAGGATGTTTGAATCAACAAAGAAGCGCGCGTTTTTTAGAACAGGGATGGCTGGAGGTTGAAGAAGCTTGTCCTTTGGGATGGGCCTGATTCATTTTCCTTCTTGCACCACTATTTCACACATACACCCCCTTGGCCCATTGTGTTTATTTTTATCATTTTTTGACTTTTTCTTTTTTATTCTGACTTGTTATTTTTTGACAAAACATAAAAAATATTAAAAATATTTTTCCATATATTTTTGCATTTTATTTTGAATTTATTTGCTTTGTTTACATTTGTACATATAAATAAATATAATGCTTTTATTCAAAACCTTAGAAATAATGTGAAAATATATACTTTTAATTATTATTTTTATTTGCATTTTCTGAAAACATTTTCTAAAAAAATATACTTTTTTTTTATAAATAATAAATATTTTTATTTTTGTACATATTTAATATATTTAGTAAATAATATAAATACCTATATATTTATTAGAATATTTAGGATAAAAATACAAAATAATACATTTTTTATTTTTATTAATATTTAACTTCAAAAATACTTTTTTTACAATATACTTCCTTTTATTTATTTTTTGTACATAATTAATAAATATTATATATATTAAATAATAAATACCTTTTATTTAGCAAAATTAGGGCTTTGTCCTAAACATGAAAATATCCAAATTAACCCTTTTTATTATTTTTTATTTCACTTATAAATAATTATATACACTTACACAAATATATTTACACATACACATTTGTTTATTCTTGTACATTTGATACATTTTATATTTGCGAATTGATTCGATTTGGTTGTAAATATTGGGATAGTACTCTCCTATTAAGTCCCATCCCCATTTGGACATTTGTACCCCCATCCCCATGATCATTGTGTAATAACTTAGGACTTTTAATTCCGTATTTTAAAGCTTTCTAAATATGCCATGATAGACTTAGGGTTTGTATGCAAATCAAAAACAACAAATAGCTTGACCTAATTCAAAGACAAAAAGCATGAAAATGGACAACACCAATCACACTTGCACCCCTAAGGTTACTCCACTTGTTGCCTTCAGTAATGGGCCATGCTTGCACGTTGAGTTTCTTTGGCAAAACAATTCAAATGATCATAAGTCCCTCGATGACGCTTTCGAAAGTTGCCTATCAAAATGATCATAGTCCCTTCAAGCAAATTGCCAAAGACACTTGGCACCATTGCATTCATGGTCCATACGATGACCCGCATCCGTCCCGTTAACATCCTAACACAAGATTGTCCACCAAATACAATGGTGGAACAAAATTGTTAAAAGGGTTAAAACATAGAGAAAACCTTTGAGTAAATTTAGGGGTAGACAAACTCTTAGTTACTTGAATCAAACTTGCAAAAACACTTGCCTATCTTTTCAAAATCACACATCACAACACACTTTCAAAACAACTTTCAAAAACATTGAAAACTTTTCAAAAGATAAGTACACCTTTATATACATCCCAACATGGATCATTACAAAGGTTTCCACCACATTGGCCTCTTTTCAAAACATTTTCAAACCCACACACAAAGCACCATTTCAAACAATTGAAAATCAAGGCAGGTTGATCTAAGCAAGTAACTAAGAGCCCATGGATAACCATGGATAGAAAGGGTGCTAACACCTTCCCTTTCTATAATCTACCCCCCGAACCCAAGAAAACATCTCAAAGGTTTTTGCTGTGCTTTTTAACCTTTCCTTAGGATAAAATAAAAAGTCGGTGGCGACTCTTGCTCAACCGAAACATTTGCGAAAACAAACGCAAAACCTCAAGTCAGTTCTCCCACCATATCACAATTACATTCATATGTCATAAACATTGATAAAGCACATTTATTGCATCATACATTTCATGCAACATAACTTTGTGTTTCAGCTAACATTTTACCCTTTTCAGGATAAGATTAACAGCTACCATTAACAATGTTCAAAAATTTCAGATACAGTACAGATATGCACCAGACAAGGATGCCATTCTAATACTCATTCAGATCTCAACAACTTTAAAAAACAGTTCAGATACGCACCAGACACGGATGCCATTCTGATACTCATTCAGATTCAGACTTCAGATACAGTTCAGATACACTCCAAACACGGAAGTCATTCTGCTACTTATTCAGATTCTAATCCAGATACGCTCCATACACGGAAGCCATTATGTCACTCATTCAGATTCCGACTTCAGATACGGTCCAGATGCGCTCCAGACACGGTTGCCATTCTGTCACTTATTCTAATTTTCCCCATCTTAGATACACTCCAGATACTGATGCCATTCTGTCTCTTATTTAGATACAACTCGGAGACGCTCCAGACATGGATGTTATTCTGTTGCTCATTCAGATTCAGTCTCCAAATACAGTTCAGATGTGTTCCAAACGCGGATACCATTCTGATACTCATTCTTTTGACCTACAACTTACAGTTCAACAAACATTCTTGGATGGAATCTACAAGCCCATCTCCAACAAAATTCTATCACTTCTCCAAATGGCATCCTTAAGCCCATTCCCTCGACTATACTTTGACGAGTGCAAATTTACGGGCACTCTAGTGTCCAATCATCTTTTACCTTCGAGTCACGAACGGCAAAACTCGCCAATCTAACTCTTCAGGTTCAAGAAGATTAAACAGGGCAGCTGTTGTACCCCAAAATTTTCCCTCTCATTTATCAAGATTTTTCTCACAAGACTTCTTGGACTCATTACAAGATTAGGGTTTGGTCAGCTCAAGGCATCACATTGCACTGATAACCTGAAATTAGGGTTTGAGTTTGCACAAGGGTTTTTGGACCATCAATGCTTCATGTGACTTTCATACACCATCTTGAACCCCTAAGATTGCTCATGTTAAGTTTCCAGCCTTGAATCATATTTTTGCTCAGTAAATTGGACAATTGACCTAAAAATCAGTTGTGTTGGGGAAAAAGTCAACTATGGCCAATTTACAGTCAAACTTCATAAGTTTTTTATCCACAATAACATTTTGGACTCCTATTTACCATTTTATCAAGTTTGGATCACAACTCCTCAAGAAATTTGATCAAATCATCAAAAGGGCAAAATGGTCAAAATTAGGGTTTTGATTGAGAAAGGGAAATTTCTGATTTTTAACCTAGCAAATGACCAATTGAGTTCAAGCATGATTTCAAGGACTCAATAGCATCATCTTGACCTAATCACATGGTTCAAAAGATCTCAAGTTCATTGGATTGACAGATGAATTTTCCAATCAACTGATCAAAAGTCAACTGTACACTGAAAAGTCAAACTTTGACTTTTTGTTCAAAATCAAGTGCCAAGGGTCATAATTAATCATGACATGTCAAAATATGAAACTTGTTGATCAAGAAAACCAATTTTGAAAATTAGGGTTTTGAATTTGAAAATTTTCATAACTTAGAATTTTTCTAAGCATGTAAATTTTCTTATTTTTTCCCAACTTTTCACAACTTTTTCACCATGATGCAATTGGATTCAAAGAAAAATTCCAACATGAAAGTTGTAGTCCTTCAATGAAATCTACAACTTTGATTCACAAAGTTTTCCGAAAAGATGCTTAGATCTCAAGTTATGAATTTGTGAATAGGGGTCCATAAACTTTTTAACTTAGTGAAAATTTGCCCTAATTTAGGCAGGTTTTTGACCCAACTTCATGGGAATTTTTCACCTAGTTCCAAGAGGTATCTCAAAACTCATTTCAAATATGGATTGTAAAGCATGTTTCAAGATTTCTAAAATGTCCAAGAACTCTCTAAGATCATTTGTGGTTAGGGAGAATCGAAGAAGAGAAATTGACATTTTGTCACTTTTATTCAAGCCATTTTCACAATGCATCAATGTGCAAATCTGATCAAGCATGCTTGTACCTTGCATTAAAGGTCCTAAACTCCTTATACACTCTATAATTAAATGCTAACTCATTGGATAATGGCTTTATTTTTGCTTTTGAAGCATTGTACAAGGAATAAATCCATAAATGGCATAAAGGGCACATTGCCATTTTCATAAAGGCAAGCTTTTCCAACTTTACAAACCTTGAGCCTTGGACCTGTTCTTTTGTTACAAGCAATGTCCACAGATATCAAGCAATGTTTACCAACCCTTGGCAGCCCTAGAACTACCCAATACAAGCATGTTGGCTCAAGTCACTTCACTTTTCTTCAAAAGCAAGAAAAGTTGCAAAAGTCCAAAGAACTTGTACATCTGATAAAGGGTGGACTTGGTATCATTCTAGACATCTTGAAAAACTTATCACAAGGCTAGACACGAATGATTATCATCTGAAACACTCCAAAACTCCAAATTTATGCCAAACATTGCAGTTTCTGCAAAATCATAGCAAGCTCAATATTTGCTCGTGCATTTTGCCTTGTAACACTTCAAACACATTCCATACATCATATCAAAGCTATCCAAGCATTCATCATGCAACTGTGTGCTCTGTTTCAACCATTTCCATTTTCACTTTGGAAGGTTGCAGCTTGACTTCTACGGGGAGTTTTAGCCATCCACAAAGCCAGCTAAGCATTGGAATATCTTGAAGGAACTTCAAGGAAGCTCACACGATCCTCAGGCCTCACTCAAAGTCCCCATATTGCCATATCCAAATCCAGCTGAAGGAAGTATTTTTCAAACCTTTATCTCTCTATTTAAGCATCCTCAAGCCACGATTTGTGAAGCAAAAATGTAGTCTTTAGCATGGTGAAGCTGTACATATGCATAGTTGTCATTTATATTAACTGAGCTAAGAGAATTTGAATGTTGAACATGCTGAAAAAATTAGGTCAGAAATTAGGGGTTATTAAATTCTCTCTAGTCTTTGAGAGTTAGATTACAAATTTTATATCATTGGAATCGTGAGATTACAAGCTACATGTTTTGTGTTATAAGTTTTTGTTTTTGTGCAAAGAATAGAGAGTTACAGGTTTGAAGCAAATACGCGTGCAAATGGAAGAGGCTGAAGGACAGGGATGACTGTCTTGGGCCTTGGCGCCTTGGGCTTGTTGTTTTGACTTTCCAC
Source organism: Vicia faba (assembly GCA_948472305.1). Lineage (NCBI taxonomy): Eukaryota > Viridiplantae > Streptophyta > Magnoliopsida > Fabales > Fabaceae > Vicia > Vicia faba. The sequence goes on along the minus strand of OX451736.1, from coordinate 1,025,525,847 downwards.
ACCCCCTGACTTGATATTTGCACCCCTTGCTTCATATTTTATATTTTTGCATATTTTCTCATATTTTTATGTTTATTGATTTTAATAATTTTTTCTGAACATTAAAAAGTCACAAAAATATTTTCTTAATTTTTTGCAATTTTATTTTATTTTTATTATTTTTTTCCACATATAAAATAATTTTATTTTAATAAATAGAACTTATTTTCTTATTTATTTGTAAATACATTTAATAAATACCATACATTTTTATTTTATTATTTTATACATAAAATAATTATTTCCATACATATTTTAATTTTTATTATTTGAACATAATTTTATTTATTATTTTCTTGTATAAAAAATGGACAAAATAAATAGTATAGAACATATATTTCTTTTAATCAAAAATTAGGGTTTCACCCCTTTCCAAAAATAATAATATTATTTTTCCTTATTTTCTAGGGTTAATTAATTTTATTTTCTCATACATTAATCAAATACAAAACATTTTTTTGCATAAATACATCTTATTGCATTTTTAATATTTGTATATTTATTCAATTTGTACTTAATTCAATTGGGTTGTAATAGTTATTTTAGGGTTTATTTTGTGCAATATCCCCATTCAAAAACTTGTATCCCCCTTCCCATAATAATTATTGTAATAGTTTAGTTTACTTTACGCAATTTATCGCATTTATACTTATGTAGTAAATTAGGGTTTTGCATGATAAGACAAAAATCAAACAAATAGACATGACCTAATACAAGACAAACAAAATGCATGTACAATGGCACACATTGCACACAAGCACCCTTAGGGTTTCACCCACTTGGTTGCCTAAACAAAAAATGGCCATGGTATGCATGCAAGGTATCTTGGCAAAACAAAACAAAAAAATAAGATCATTGTCCCTCGATGACGCTATCAAAAGGTTGCCTAAAACAAAATGATCTTGGTCCCTCAAAATGCTAAAGATACTTGGCAACATTGCTATCATGGTCATACGATGACCCACGCCCGTCCCGTTTAACATCCAAAGATAGGGTTGTTTACCAAATCAATGGTAAATCAACAATGTCAAAGGAATAAAAATGCATAGGAAAGACATTTGAGTAGGGTAGATACCTCCTAGTTACTTGCTCTCCTCCAAACAATCCTTGCTATTTTCAAAAACAATCACACATATTTCAAAACATTTCCAAACAACTTTCAAAACATTGAAACATTTTTCAAAAGACAAACATCTTTGTATACATTCTTACGAACGAGAATCATTACAAAGATTGCCTAAACGAATGGCCTCTTTTCAAAAATACTTTCAAAACCACACAAAGCACCATTTACAACAATTGCAAAAGAAAAGCAAGTGATCTAAGCAAGTAACTAAGATCCCATGGAAAACCATGGATGAAAAGGGTGCTAGCACCTTCCCTTTTCATAATCTACCCCCCGAACTCAAAAAAACATCTCAAAGGTGTTTCCTGTGCTTTTTTACCTTTCCCTTTAGATAAAATAAAAGTTGGTGGCGACTCTTGCTAAACCGCGACATTTGCGACAAAACGCAAAACCTCAAGTCAGTTCTCCCACAGTATCACACTATGGTATGATGTCATGATATTATGTACAAGTATGCAAAGCAAGGAAGTTGTTATGTACAAATAATCATATACACACAAAGCAGACAAGTCCTTAGGTTTAGGCTTGCATGGAGTTTGCAGGTAAGTATCCTCTTGAAGTTTAGTTGGCTCAACCTGCCCTAGTAATAGTAACTAGGTTCTATGGGATTTCAATATCATTGATCTTTCTTCATCGGACATTGTTTCAGCACAAGCCTATTTATTGGCGACCGAAATATCTCGAAAGTCTGATCTCAATGAGCGTAGCATCGAGTATCAACCAGTCTTCAGTCGGAACCAAAGTCGGCTATCTCACTACTTCCTAATGGCCAAGTTGTTCAATTAAGGCTCTAAGGTCAGTTAGTGCTTCATGACACCATACAGCGGCCCCGTATTCTCCTTGACCAACTCAATGGCTACCGGTACCAACAAATGCGTCACACTAACGTAGCTATCGCTTTAACCATGTCGGTATACGTTGCACAACCCCCATGATTTATTGCTACTTACCTAAAAGGTGCCCCAGATCTGGGTGTAGGATCTTTAACAATAACCCAAACAAGGAACCATAAATGTAAAGCAAGCAAGTCAAATAAAGAAAGCAATTAAAGGTGAGCTAGCCCTAAGGTAACCCCACTTTTAAGTATTTCCCCAATAGAGTCTCCAGTTTTGTAATACGGTGGGAGAACTGACTTGGGTGTTTTGCGTTTGATCGCAATTGTTGAGGATAGCAAGAGTCGCCACCGACTTTTCTTTTATCCAACAAAGGAAATGTTGAAAAGAACAGGAAAGACCTTTAGAGATGTTTTCTTGAGTTCGGGGGGTAGGTTATGAAAAGGGAAGGTGTTAGAACCCTTTTCATCTGTAGTTATCTACGGGCTCTTAGTTGCTTTCTAGATCACTTGCAATTGTTTGAAAATGTGCTTGTGGTGTGAGTTTGCAAATATTTTGAAAACATTTTTGTAATGATTCTCGTCTCTATAAGAATGCGTACAAAGTGTTGGTTTTGAAAATAGTTCAAGGAGGTGTTTGTGTTTTTTGAAGTGATTTTGAAAAGTGTCTTTGTAATGATTCTCGTCTCTATAAGAATGCGTACAAAGAGCGTTGTCTTTTGAAAATATTTCAATTGAAAGTGTTGGTGTGGAAAAATGTTTTTATTGTGAGCAAGCGAGTAACTATGAGCATACTACCTACTCAAAAGGGCTAATGTTCTTTTCCTCATCCTTTAGATGTTATTATCTTACCATTGATTTGGTAAGAAGCCCCGTCATTGGATGTAAAGGGACGGGCATGGGTCGTTTGTATAGTCATATAAGGAAACCTATGAGACGTTTTAGCAATTCTCATTTAGGGACTAGATCTTTTACCGAAGGTAACATCGAGGGTCATCGAGGGACTACGATATTTATAGAGGGTCTTTGCTAAAATGCCCATATTCGAGGGACATGACTATTTTTCCGAGACAACAAGTGGGATTACCCTAGAGGTGCATGTGTGCGAAGTGTGTTTGATTACGTGCATTCTGTCTTTGATTCTGGTGGTCTACTTGTTGGTTTTATCTTGCCATACATCCTAATTGCCAACATTTGTATAAAGCAATAAAAATGCAGAAAATAAATATCCTACACTATTACAACCATATTGAATAGCAAGAAAATGTAAAGACAAAACAAAATAAAAGAAGGAAAAATAAGCTTTTCGATCTAAGCAGCAGCGTCCCTTCGATTCTGCCTTTCCATGCCTCTTTTCAATTTGGGCCTAGCAGCCAGCGTGGGATGGAGCCTTCGATTCTGCCTTTCTGCTTCCTTCAATTGCAGGAATGCTATGGTGATCAAGTAACCTTCGACCATGCCCTTTGTCCTTCTTTTGATTGAGGCCTGAGAATCAGTATGGACACCCTTTTGGCTGCTTCTTTCGATTGGGCCTGGCAGTCAGTGTGGACACCCTTCGTTTCTCCCTTCTTGCTCCTTCGTTTAGACTGTGAAGCAATATGGGCCTGCAAAACAGCATGAGAGCGCATCCTCCGTTCACACCCTATTTGTCTTTCATTTGGGACTGTGGAGAAGCCAGGGGCGAAGCCTAAGGCTTTGTTTCACACAAAACTCCTTCTTTAGTTTGGGGTTTATACTAGTTAGTTCTACCACATATTTAGACAAGAGAAACAAACGAAAAGGGAATAAATGAAAAGGAAACAAATGTTATGTACATGCTTAAAACAAAAAGTTTAAGGTCAGAGTGACTTACCTTGCTTAAAGCTGGAACATAGGTGTTGGACTTTGAACTGCTGCCCTGGGTGCTCCTGGATTCGAAAGAAAGAAACAGGTGTGGTGTTTCTTTGACTAGATTCGGAGGTCAAGAAGAGTGGGGTTGTGTTTGTTGTTTCTGGATTCGAAGGAGAAGAACGGGTGTAGTGTTCCTTCTGCTGGATTCGAAAGAAAAACAAAGCGTGGGGGTTGCTCCTGGATTTGAAAGGGAAAAGAAACAGGTGTTGTGCTTCTAGTGTTAGATTCGAAAGGGACGGGAACAAAGGTATGGTATTTTGATTCTAGGTTTGAGGATGTGTTAAGTGTTTGATGATTTTCACACACTCAAAGTATCTCCAGCTATCAAAAGCCTCTGGATGTGTTGTCCAGCCCCCTTAGATGTGTTATGGAGCCTCTTATTTCTAGGTGAAGTTGGCTGGGGTTTAGGAGGGAAAACAAAATAATTTGAACAAATTGGGTATACTGTTTTTGTAGCTTTCAAGGTGCAGTATTTGTATGCCAAATTGGTGTAAATACAGGAGAAGTGTAGCAGGACTACTGTGCAGCATTTTTGGAGCGTTACGTGTAACGCCCGTAATATACCTGATCAGCTAATATTCCTGCTAAGATTTGACATTCGGTTCCAACATGACCAGGTACTCCACAAACTTCGCAGCTTGGGGTAACTGCAGCCATGGTAGCTGCAGGAGGCAAGGTCAAGCTTTCTATCTTTTGGGTAAGAGCATCTACCTTAGCATTAACTTTATCTAGGCTACTAACCTCGTACATCCCGCCTTTGGCTTGAGTTTTCTCCACAGATGTTCTTTCTCCTCCCCACTGATAGTGGTTTTGAGCCATGTTTTCAATGAGTTGGTTAGCTTCGTCATAAGGCTTGTCCATCAGTGTACCACCTGCGGCGGCATCTATAGATAGTCTTGTGTTGTACAAGAGTCCATTATAAAATGTGTGGATTATCAGCCATTTTTCTAATCCGTGATGTGGGCACATTCGCATCATATCTTTGTAGCGCTCCCATGCATCGAATAGCGATTCAGTATCCTTCTGCCTAAATCCGTTGATTTGGGATCTTAGTGCAGCGGTCTTGCTTGGGGAAAAGTATCGTGCCAGGAATACAATCTTCAGTCCTTCCCACGTAGTGACGGAATTTGATGGCAAGGATTACAACCAAGCCCAAGCTCTATCTCTAAGTGAGAAAGGGAAAAGATGTAATCTTATCGCATCTTTACTAACACCGTTCGCTATAACTGTGTCGGCAAATTGAACGAATTTTGTAAGATGTTCATTCGGATCCTCAGAAGGATCTCCAGAGAATTGGTGTTGTTGGATAGCTGATATCAATGACGGTTTCAACTCGAAATCGTTTCGGTTTATTGCTGAAGCAGCAATGCTGTTATGGGGTTCTTGTTTTGATGGAGCTGCGTACTCCTTCGGTGGACGGGTCCTTTGTTCTTCGGCCATGTCTAATTCTAGATTGGTTTCGGTTTCAGAGGAAGAATTAGAATCTGTTTCAGAATCAATCTTGATTTCGGGTTTAGGTAAAGGAATAGCGTGATTTAAACAGTAATCCCTGACTGCACGTCTTACCGAAAGAATGCGTTCAGGTTCGTCCGTCGATTTGTCAAGTGGTTCGCCTTGTGAGCGAGTCCTTGGCATACAAATCGACAAAGGGTGTCTGTTGCTTAGTCTAAACGCGTAACAGAAGAATCGTAATTAATTGACTACCAGTCCCCGGCAACGGCGCCAAAAACTTGATCGGGACTTTATAAGTCTGTCGGGATACTAACTGCAAGTATACAGTTCAGTCGTTCTAGTTTTAAAAGATTATCGAACCCACGGAGACTGAGGATCAATCGCATACGATCTAATGCTACAGTTTGTCTAACTAAGCGATGAATATTCGATTTTTGGGGGAGACAGTTTAATTAAAAATAATAGTACTAATTATATCGGTATGTGATAATCGGACTTAGGGAATTCGGTGAATCGCTTGGCCTATAAAGTATTTCGATAAAAGCTAATTGTTTAAAAACCTGAGACATACACTCTCGTGTTTATGAAATAAGTCATGCTACTAAACCTAGTGGATGCACTTTAAATTTAATAACACTTTTTGAAAACAATTTGAATTTAATTAATTTATTAAAACACTCTCGTGTATTTAAAAATCAATGTTTCGTTACCACTATCTGGGTTGGACCCCAGCTCTCGCATGCAGGTTCTTGCCTTAATTAATTTCCCACTCTTGTGGCAAAATCGTGTTAATTAACCTCTCACTCTCGTGACAAGGATAGTTAAATTAATCTTGGAAATTGGAAACCAGAAATTGTTTTATAAATATTTTTGGCCAAGGTATCACTGAATTCTTTTAGTTCTTACGGTCACATACCGGTATTAGTAATTTAGCCAGACATAATTAACTTAACAACAATACAATTCAAAATATAATTCATGGCAAAAATTGGCATATTATAAAAACTGAATGAATAATAATTGCAATATAAAAAACCTGGAATCAAAGTTGCTATGGTAATCTTGAGGTATTACAATAATCCAATCTTCGAGCTTGACTTGCAGTAAATGATTCGTGTTAATTCTTGAAAGAAGAATTAACACTTAAAACTAAAAACTAAGACTTTGAATGAAAATTACAGGAAAGTGAAAACAGAATTCCAAAACAAGCAAATTGGAAAATAATTGCAAAAAGAAAATAATATTTGTTCTGAGGAAAATTCTTCGACCCTTGAACTGTGCACTGGTACACATATATATAGCATAGGAAAAATCAGCAGTTTTTGAATTCTTGATGAAGTCTTCAGTGGAGAAAATATAGGAGCACTAATAGTGGTGGCAAGAAAATAGGGGACTCAGTAGAAAAAGGGAGAACGAGTCTGCCCTTAACGCCCACGTCTCAATCCATGCATAACGTCCACCTTCACGCGCGTGACGGTCGTCACAGGTGGGTGACGGTCGTCACGCGCTGAAGTAGTGCATTACACTCGTCAGTGGTGTGTGACGAGCGTTTCCTTATGTTGGGGGGTGTTACGCCCGTCACAGGGACGTGACGACCGTCACTGTTCTAGAAATCCAAACTTTGTATTTTTTTTATTCTTTTTCTCTTTGTTTATTGTCTAGCCTTCTTCATGTTGTCCTTTTCCATCGGTTTGAGTCGACAAGTGTTATACCTGTAAAAAGACAAATAATCTCGGAATAATCAGGGGTTAGACGACTTAATGAAATATAAAATCGGTAAAAAGCATGGTAATTATACGATATGTTTTCTTGTTATCAGTTATCTTGTTCATGAATTGAATGTATGTGATGTTGTATTTTGAGAATTTATGAATGTTAGATGAATAATGATGTCCTGACATTGTTTAATTGATGTAGAATTATAGGATAATTGTAAGTGATGATTTATCATGATTAGATTAAGTTTTTAGGGCTTTAAGCATGAAACCCGTAGTGAAAACGCAAACAAATCGCAGAAATTATGCAGGATATAACAGGATGTGTCAACCCCAAATGCTATGTGTCGATACAAGAAGGTGTAGAGACTCAGGATGAGTCGACACGAAGAGGTTTTGCATCGATACATGAGGACTTTTAGACTCAGGATAAGTCGATCCATAGGAGAATGTGTCGATACATGCTATGTGTTAGACTCAGGATGAGTCAATACATGAGGGAATGTGTCGACTCATGTTGCGCGTTTAGTGCAGTACGCATCGATCCAAGATGTTTTGCATCGATCCATATTGTCTGATTTTTGGCAGATTCAGTTTGAAAATGTTGTAACTTGAGTTTTAGGATGCCGTTTGAGATATCGTTCGAAGCATTGAATAGCTAATGTGATGAGCTTTAATTCTTGAGGATTAAATGAAGAGTAGGAAGGATAGCCCTAGTAATCCCAATTAGGACTAGAGTTAATTCCCGCGTTAATCGTTATGTTGGTTTTGTGCAGAATGATGAGGATGAAATGTTTATAGGTTGTTGTTTGATTTGTAACAGTAGGAGTAATGACATTAATGATGTGAGATTACAGAATAGCAGTAAGAGTTATTGTAGTATTAATGTACCGATGAGTTGTTGATGAGATGTTATTAATGATGTTGTGTTTGATAATTTATGATGAACAAATGATGTTTGATGAATGAATGATGTTTGATGAATGAATGATGTTTGATGAAATAATGATGTTTGATGAATAAATGATGTTTGATGAATAAATGACGTTTGATGAATTATTATGATGATATGAGATGTTGATGAAGAGATGTTGAGATGCTTTTGAGATGTAGTCCTTTGGCCAACAATGGTGTTGTATTGAGATGTTGTTAATTATGGTGTGGTTATTACATTCATGGTTGTGTCGCATACATTGCATTTTTGAGATGGAGCTTATGCTCGTTGAGATGGCCTGTATTGGCGAATATTGAGATGAAGGCTTATGCCTTGTTGATGCCTCTATTAATTGGCAAATTTTTGAGATGGGAGTTATGCTCCAATGGTACCATACATTTGCATAGTATTGAGTCGCATTATTTAACTGCATAAAGAATTGTGTATTGACGTTGTAAATGTGTATTATTGTTGAGATTATTGTTGATTATGAGATGAGAAGTGGTGATCTTATATGATCTAATTTAATATATTAATTATCATGCGCTTTATTATATTGTTAGATATCTCACCTCTTCTGTTTGAATGTTGCCCTTATGTTGGTAACGTGCAGGTAATCGAGAGTGAAGGATGTATACCTTCAATAGTTCGAGTCGGTGTCATTGCTCTGATATGTAACACTCGGGGGGATGAACGCTTGTTGCTTTTGATTGTTGATTATTCAGTTGTTGAACTTTAAGTTAATTATTATTATGTTGGGATGTTTTGAAGTCGTTGTATTGATGATAAAGATGTTATTAAGAATTCCGATGCGTAGATGTTGAATTATTTAATTAAAGATGTTATGATGATGGTGCATCCGATGTTTTAAAAGTGTTATATATCCACGATGAATGCAATGAATTTTGATAGAAGAATTTGTGGCATCCCGATTCGTTTGCATGAATGATTTTATAACTCTTATTTATTTATATAATTCACCGGGGTAGAATTGGGGTGTTACAAAGTTGGTATCAAAGCAAAAGGTTAGTCTGACCTTGTTGTCAAGTCGTAGTTGTCTAACAATCGAGTATTGTTAATTTGAGTTCTAACCGTTGTTTATGTTGTAGTGGGAAGTTGAGATGGCTGGAAGGAATTATGTTGCACTTGCAGCTGCTTTAGAAGCAATGGCTCATACAATGGAAAATCAGCCGAATGCTGACGGGAATGCTGGATCTCGTAGCTTGGAGACCTTCCAGAGAGAGAATCCACCTATGTTCAAGGGAAAGTATGATCCTGACGGAGCATTGGAGTGGTTGAAAGAGATTGAGAGAATCTTCCGTGTGATGGATTGCACTCCAGTGCAGAAGGTTCGTTATGGTACTCATATGCTAGCAGTCGAGGCTGATGACTGGTGGCTAGAGACTTGTCAGAGGTTGGAAGCTGCAGGTGAGAATGTCACTTGGGCTATGTTTCGTAGGGAATTCCTGAGAAAGTACTTTCCTGAAGATGTCCGTGGTAAGATGCAGATTGAGTTCCTTGAGCTGAAGTAAGGAAATATGTATGTTGTTGAGTATGCTGCCAAGTTTGCTGAGTTGGCTAAGTTTTATCTGCATTATGCTGAGGCAGATGCTGAGTTTTTGAAGTGTATCAAGTTTGAGAACGGGTTACGCCCAGAGATTAAGAAGGAAGTTGGATACCAGAAGATCCGTGTCTTTGCTGATTTGGTTGATAGTTGCAGGATTTATGAGGAGGATAATAATGCTCATTACAAGATTATCAGTGAGAAGATGGGTAAGTACCAACAGAATCATGGTAATCCTTATGATACCCCAGCTGGTAAAGGTAAATAGAAAGTTGCTCATGGTCAGAGGACTAGTGGGGGAGATGCTCTTGCTGGTGTGGTTTGCTTTAAGTGTGGAAAACCTGGACACAAGAGTAATGTGTGTACTACTGAAGTGAAGAGGTGTTTCCGTTGTGGTAAGAACGGACATGTCGTATCTGAGTGTGAACATAAGGATGTGATTTGTTTCAATTATAGAGAAGAATGGCATATTGGTAGTCAGTGTCCAAAACTAAAGAGGGCTCAGTCAAGTGGTAAAGTGTTTGCTTTGGTGGAGGATCAGACAGCTGCTGAGGACAGACTTATCAGAGGTACATGTTTCATTAATATTACTCCTTTAATTATTATTATTGATATCGGTGCTACACATTGTTTTATTGATGTTGATTGTGTTGAAAGATTGGGTCTTATGTTGTCTTCTTTGAATGGATAAATGGTCATCGATACTCCAGCCAAGGGGTCGGTGACTACTTATTTTGTGTGTTTGAAGTGTCCCTTGTCGATCTTCGACATAGACTTTGCTGCTGATTTGGTTTGTTTGCCGTTAAGAGGTTTGGATGTGATTTTGGGTATGAACTGGTTAGAGCATAATTGTGTTCATATTAACTGTAATGACAAGTCTGTGAGGTTTTCTACTCCTGAAGAAGAGGAAGGTAGTTTGTTGTCTGCTAAACAGTTGAGGAAGTTGATGCAAAAGGAAGCACATATGTTATCATTGATGGCGTCGCTATCTGTAGAGACTCAAGCTATAATTGAGGAATTGCAGGTGGTGTGTGAATTTCCTGAAGTTTTCCCTGATGAGATTCCTGATGTACCGCCGAAGAGGGAAGTTGAATTTGCAATTGATCTTGTACCTGGTACCAGACCTGTGTCTATGGCTCCATATAGGATATCTGCATCTGAATTGTCAGAGTTGAAGAAGCAATTGGAAGATTTACTTGAGAAGAAGTTTGCAAGACCAAGTGTATCGCCGTGGGGAGCTCCAATGTTGTTAGTAAAGAAGAAAGATGGAAGTATGAGGCTTTGTGTTGACTATAGACAGTTGAATAAGGTGACGACTAAGAACAAGTATCCGCTTCCAAGAATAGATGACTTGATGGAACAATTGGTGGATGCTCGTGTGTTTAGTAAGATTGATTTGAGGTCGGGTTACCATCAGATTAAAGTGAAGGATGAAGATATCCAGAAGAAGGCTTTCAGAATGCGTTATAAACATTATGAGTATTCGGTGATGCCTTTAGGTATTACTAATGCGCCGGGAGTATTCATGGAATATATGAATTGTATCTTTCATACTTATTTGGATCGGTTTGTAGTGGTGTTCATTGATGATATTTTGATTTACTCTAAGTCAGAAGAAGAGCATGTCGAACATTTATAAGTAGTGTTGCAAGTTTTGAAAGAGAAGAAGTTGTATGCAAAGTTGTCCAAGTATGAATTTTGGCTGAAGGAGGTTAGTTTTCTTGGTCATGTGATCTCAGGTAGTGGCATTGTTGTAGATCCATCAAAGGTTGATGTTGTGTTACAATGGGAAACTCTGAGATCAGCTATTGAGATTAGAAGCTTCTTGGGATTAGCTGGTTATTATAGAAGGTTTATTGAAGGTTTTTCTAAGTTGGCACTTCCGTTGACTAAGTTGACTTGTAAAGATAGAGCTTTTGTATGGGATGTTCAGTGCGAAGAAAGTTTTACAGAATTGAAGAAGAGGTTGACGTCGGCTCCGATTTTGACGTTACCTAATCCAGGAGAATATTTTGTGGTGTATTGTGATGCTTCTAAGATGGGTTTAGGAGGTGTGCTTATGCAGAATGGTAAGGTAGTTGCTTATGCGTCAAGGCAGTTAAGGACTCATGAGAAAAACTATCCTACGCATGATTTAGAGCTTGCTGCAGTTGTTTTTGTGTTGAAAATTTGGAGGCATTATCTTTATGGTTCTAGATTTGAAGTGTTTAGTGACCATAAGAGTTTGAAGTATCTTTTCGATGAGAAGGAGTTGTATATGAGGCAGCGAAGGTGGTTGGAATTGTTAAAGGATTATGATTTTGGTTTGAATTATCATCCAGGAAAAGCGAATGTGGTAGCTGATACGTTGAGTCGAAAGACTTTACATATGTCGGCAATGATGGTTAAAGAGTTGGAATTAATTGAGCAGTTCAGAGATATGAGCTTAGTTTGCGAGGTTACACTGCGAAGTGTTATGCTGGGTATGTTGAAAATTAATAATGAATTTCTAGACAGTATCAGAGAAGCTCAAAAGCTGGATATTAAACTGGTAAATTTGATGGTTGGGATTGATCAGTATGAGAACAGTGATTTTAAGCTAGATGTGCAAGGTGTGTTGAGGTTTCATAATCGGATTTGTATTCCTGATGATGCTGAGATGAAGAAAGTGATAATTGAAGAGAGTCATAGGAGTAAGTTGAGCATTCATCCAGGAGCTACAAAGATGTATCAATATTTGAAAGGTTTGTTTTGGTGGCCTGGGATGAAGAGTGATGTGGCTCGGTTTGTGTATGCATGTTTGACTTGTCAGAAGTCGAAAGTTGAACATCAGAAGCCTGCAGGATTGATGTAACCGTTAGAAGTTCCAAAATGGAAATGGGATAGCATTTCAATGGACTTTGTGACAGGGTTGCCTAATACTATAAGAGGACATGATTCGATTTGGGTGATTGTTGATAGGCTTACGAAGTTAGCTCATTTTATTCCTATTAACATGAGTTTTCCAGTGTCGAAGTTGGCTGAGATTTACACTAGTGTGATTGTTAAGTTGCATGGTGTTCCTTGGTGCATTGTGTCAGATAGAGATCCAAGATTTACTTCTGATTTTTGGAAGAGTTTGCAAGAAGTCTTGGGTTCTAAGTTGAGGTTAAGTTCAGCGTATCATCCTCAGACAGATGGTCATACTGAACGGACTATTCAATCGTTGGAAGATTTGTTGAGGGCATGTGTTCTCAAGCAGGGAGGTTTATGGGATACTTATCTTCCATTGATATAGTTCACCTATAACAACAGTTACCATTCTAGTATTTGGATGGCACCTTTTGAGGCGTTGTATGGTCGAAGATGTAGAACTCTGTTATGTTGGCATGAATCTGGTGAAAGTGTAGTACTTGGACCTGGACTTGTTCGTGAAACTACTGAGAAGGTGAAGTTAATTCGAGAAAAGACGAAAGCTTCCCAAAGTAGACAGAAGAGTTATCATGACAAGCGAAGGAAAGATTTAGAATTTCAAGCGGGTGACCATGTGCTTTTGAGAGTTACACCTGTGACTGGTGTTGGGCGAGCATTGAAGTCTAAGAAGCTCACTTCTCATTTTATTGGACCGTATCAAATTTCAAAGAGAGTGGGGAATGTTGCTTACAAAGTTGATTTACCGCCTAATCTTTCGAATTTGTATGATGTGTTTCATGTGTCGTAACTCCGGAAGTATATTTCAGATCCATCTCATGTGATTCATATGGATGATGTGCAAGTACGGGATAATCTTACTGTGGAGACAATGCCTGTATGGATCGCGGATCATGAAATAAAGACTCTGAGGGGCAAGGAGATTGCTTTGGTTAAAGTGGTTTGGTTAGGAGTTGCCGGAGAAAGCATGACTTGGGAGTTGGAGAGCAAGATGCGAGGCTCCTACCCTGAGTTATTCGATTGAGATAAATTTTTGAGGACGAAAATATTCTAAGTGGGAGAGAGTTGTAACGCCCGTAATTTAATTAATTATTTAATTAAATTATTTTTGGAATAACTGTGAAGATATGTTGTGATTAATTGGATTTAATTATTTTATTAAGTGGGGAAATAATATTAGAATAATAATATTATTTGATGTGGGCTGGTTTTAAGGAATAGAAGTAATAAAGGGGGTGTATTAGTTTTGAGCCTAATAAGGAATTAAGAGAATAATAGGTTATTTTATTGTTGTTATAAAGAATAGAAAGAGGAGGCAGTGGAAGAATAAGGATTGAGAAGAAGAACGTGAAGCTGCTGGAAAAAGAGGAAAAACGGTAGAACGAGAATTCAACCGGAGATTATAGAGCGACCTTCAATCTAAGATAAGGGTGGGGTTCTGACTCTATAATTGAGTTCATGATGATTGGTATATGGGATTAGAGGTGATTGTTATCTTGTTCATGAATTGAATGTATGTGATGTTGTATGCTTAGAATTTATGAATCTTAGATGAATAATGATGTCCCGACGTTGTTTAATTGATGTAGAATTATAGGATAATTGTAAGTGATGATTTATCATGATTAGATTAAGTTTTTAGGGCTTTAAGCATGAAACTCGTAGTGAAAACGCAAAGAAATCGTAGAAATTATGCAGGATATAACAGGATGTGTCAACCCCAAATGCTATGTATCGATACAAGAAGGTGTAGAGACTCAGGATGAGTCGACACGAAGAGGTTTTGCATCGATACATGAGGACTTTTAGACTCGGGATAAGTCGATCCATAGGAGCATGTGTCGATACATGCTATGTGTTAGACTCAGGATGAGTCGATAGATGAAGGAATGTGTCAACTCATGTTGCACGTTTAGTGCAGTACGCATCAATCCAAGACGTTTTGCGTCGATCCATATTGTCTAATTTTTGGCAGATTCAGTTTGAAAATGTTGTAACTTAAGTTTAGGATGTCGTTTGAGATGTCGTTTGAAGCGTTGCTAACGTGATGAGCTTTAATTCTTGAGGATTAAATGAAGAGTAGGAAGGATGACCCTAGTAATCCCAATTAGGACTAGATTTAATTCTCGCGTTAATCGTTATGTTGGTTTTGTGCAGAATGATGAGGATGAAATGTTTATAGGCTGTTGTTTGATTTGTAACAGTAGGAGTAATAACAATAATGATGTGAGATTACAGAATAGCAGTAAGAGTTACTGTAGTATTAATGTACCGCTGAGTTGTTGATAAGATGTTATTAATGAAGTTGTGTTTGATAAATTATGACGAACAAATGATGTTTGATGAATGAATGATGTTTGATGAATGAATGATGTTTGATGAAATAATGATGTTTGATGAATAAATGATGTTTAATGAATAAATGACGTTTGATGAATTATTATGATGATATGATATTTTGATGAAGAGATGTTGAGATGCTTTTGAGATGTAGGTGTGATCGGTTGATCTGGAACTGACTGTTTTAAAGCTGGTTCGCGAAATGTCGCGGAAGCAAGAGTCGCCACCGTCTTTTATTTTCTCCAACATGGACAGGACAAAAGCACAGCAAAATTCCTTATGAGATAGTTTCTCGGTTCGGGAGGTAGATTTATAGAAAGGGAAGGTGTTAGCACCCTTTCTATCCATGGTTATCCATGGGCTCTTAGATACTTGCTCATTTGTGTTTTCAAAAGTGTTTGCTTTTCAGAGTGAGTGGGTTTGAAAAAGTTTCTTTGAAAGATTTCAGAATGACTCTTGTATCTGTCCTCAAGAGTGTTTGAAAAATTGTTTTGAAAGCTTTTGAAAGTGTCGGTGTGAAAAGAGTTTTGATTTGTTTTTGAATAGAGCAAGTATCTACGAGTCATCCACCTACCCTAAGGAATTAGGCTGTGTAAATATCCTTAAGGTAGTGCCATCCCACCATTGAGAGATAGGTAGCACCACCGTTGGAGGTGTTCGGGTCAATTCGTTTGTAGGGACAGTGTGGTCACTAGAGCAACAGTAGGACACCTTAGAAGCTACCCTTATGCCATTGATCCTTTTTATTCTGAGGCAACCGTTTCGAGGCAACTTGTTTTGAGGCAACGGGATCAATGGACATAAGGACTTACTAAGACGTCCTATACTCGACGACCACGTTTCGAGGGCAAGGCAACAGTGAGGCGTACCCTAAGAGTGGTGTGTGAATTTGTGTGTTATTTTCAGTTTAACCATTATCTTTGATCATGCATTATGGTGATCTACGCTTGTTTTTAATTTAGGCCATACATTCTTTCATGCAAAGTTTAGCAGTTTAAAAGTGCGGAAATTTAAATGTGGAAAGTAAAGTCCTACGCTATTACAAGGCGCGGGTCTATACATCGCCAAATTAACAAAGACCCGTTTTGAATAAAAAATGCGGAAAGTAAATAAATTCCTAATTACTATTACAAGGCTTGAGCAATTACATAATATAAAAAAAGGAAAATAAGAATAAATGCGCGAAAAGAATAAAAAATGGAACGTTCGAGGGCGTTGGACCCTTTTGGAATTAAATTGAATGAAAAGTTAATTAATTATTAAATTAAAGAAAAGAAATATTTTTTTGATGGTTTTTGTATTTATGAAATAAAGAAAATTAAAATTCAAGAGAAACCCTAATTCTAAGTGTTTTTAATTATTAAAGAAAAATATTAAAGTTTAACCTAATTTACATGTTTATTTACAAAATAAATTAGTAATTAATAATAATGATAATAAGAAAAAATTATTTATTAAGAAAAGTGATAAAAAGTTAAAAAAAAACCTAATTTCTACATATTTTAATTTATTGAGAAAAAGATTAAAGTTTTAAAACCTAATTTACTAAACTAATTATTAAAGTTTATTTACAAAATAAATTAATAGTGAAATAATAATAATTAAATATATTTTAGTTTCTGATTTTTTATCTTATGAAAATTAATTTATGAAATTAAAGAAAACAATTGAAAACAATTAAAAGAATAAAAAGGAAAATCAAATAAAAAAATAAAAATGTGCAAACCATGGGGAGTTTCAGGCCCAAGGGGAGGTTTTTTGAACGGTCTGCATTCTTTGGCCATTGGATTGGGTTTCATGGCCATTTGTGTTCTGGCTGTTGGTCATTTGTGTTCTGGCCTCAACGTTCCTTAATCTTCTCAGGATGTCTGTCGCCATGTATTGGTGTCATGCATAAGTTGTTCTTTTGGCCATTTGGCTTTTGGCTTTTGGCTTTTGGCTTTTGGCCATTTGGCTTTTGGCTTTTGGCCATTTGGCTTTTGGCCTCAACGTTCCTTAATGAACCTGCATGGATCCTGTCTAAATCTGCAGTGTTGAATCTCATGAACACATTAAATAAAATCATAAAATGCAAATAAAGCCAATATATGAAGAAATTTAATGTTTAGGCACAATATGGCATGTATGAATGATTATACCCTTTTGATCATGGAGATCAAATCAATCTTACCCTCACTGGAAAATTAGTGACATGAATGCTTTTATGCCTTTTGGATCATGGAGATCAAGCCAGCCTTACCCTTACTGAAGAAGTAGTGAGGTGTTGGTTTGTAACTGTGATGGCTTGTTTGTAGTGAGAGAGGGATTTGTAATAAGGATTTCAAGGTTTTAGGGTTCTTGAAAGAATTTGATATTCTGACAGTGTTGTGGCAATGCTTTTTCTCTCTTTTTTCTCCTCCCTGGTTTGTGTGAAAAGAAGGTGATTATATAATGGAAATTAGGGTAAAGAAAATGGGCTTTGAATGTGCAATTGGGCCTCCAATGTTCACTTGAGTTCGTCACTTTCCAGGATAAATCGCATGGACTTAAGTGCAATTTTTGAAGTTGAAATGTGAAAACAAAATGTAGCTGACATCGATAACTAACTCCTGTCCGAAAATCGGCTCAATCGGATAAACGGTGAATTAGTTATGAATTTTTGAAGTTTCAGCTCAGACAAACTTATTTTGGGCTCCAATGTCGACTCTGACACGTTCTTCAATAAAAAATTGGTATTGATCGGATCATAATCCGGTCTCGACTTTTGAAGCAAAGTTGTAGATCTATGAGTCAGTGACCTTGTGTAAAAATATGAGCCCAATCCGATAAAAATTGACCGAGTTATGAATTTTCGAAGTTTCGGCCCAGATGAAATAATATTCAGCATTCAGGATTTTCGGCGTGTCACGCACTCTGAGCATAAAACGAAGGCCTTTTGAATACCGTTTGAACTCAATACCTTCTGTGAAAATGTAGCCAACTCAATTTGTGAAATTTTGGCGCCGGAATCAGCTCGATACGATGAAAATCGACCAAGTTATGATTTTCTGAACATGACGCAAATAAACTTCTGTCACAAATTTTCTGTATGAAAATACTTGATAAATCCACATTTTTGAAAACCTTCTGATCGAAATTGGCTTCAAGCCGTGAGAGATGGAAACGTAGATAATGTCAAGACGGAATTTTGGCCACCGGAACGGGTTCAAAACGAGCCACGATCTTCAAGTTATGAATTTTTTAGCGCGTAAAAACTGCACTTTCAGCACACTTTTTCACCGTATTTCTTCGAGAAAACTCACACATTCGGATACCTTCTTTAAAGAATTGACTCTTGAGCCGAACCTGAATTTGAGAATACGTTATCAGAGATATTTTGGTGAAAGAATACCTGAATATGACGCGCCGGGTTGGACTTGTGAATTTTTCTTGAAATATTTTGAGAAATATGGGAGGGCAAATTTTGGGGTACAACAGTTGCCCCTGTTCAATCTTCTTAGACCTGAGGATGTAGATTGGCTGGCGTGCCTTTCGTAATCTGAAGGTGGAAGATGATTGAACACTAGAGTGCCCAGAAATTTGCACTCACATAGTAGAATGTCAACAGTGTGATGCAGGGAATAGGCTTACAGATGCCATTTGGAGACTGTAGGTATGTGGAGATGGGCTTATAGATGCCATCTGGAAGTATGATAGTACCTTGTCGGGAATGGGCTTATAGACGCCACCTAGGTGTCGATCGCGTAAGAGATTCCTTAGCGAGAACTTGCGTACCTGAGAAAGAAAAATAATTACCTGGCCTGTTACAGGAGTTGATCTTCAAACTCTTTACGTAGATGTGCCCTGGCTGGATACAGGAATCGAATCTTTAAACTCTTCAGACGTGCCCTGGAAGGATACAGGAATCGAGTCCGGAGAATATTAGTCGTCAACAGATACACCCTGGCAAGATACAGGAATCGGATCTTCGAACTCTTCAGACGTGCCCTGGCAAGATACAGGAATCGAGTCTGGTAATGTTAGTCGTCAACATACACCCTGGCGAGATACAGGAATCAGATCTTCGAACTCTTCAGACGTGCCCTGGCCGGATACAGGAATCGAGTCTGGAATTCAGAAAGGTTGGTGAGTTGTCTCTACTGACAGGTTATTTCCATGGACGGGTGGTCTTTATCGATGGGTGTCTATAACGACGAGTGTCTATAACGACGAGTGTCTATAACGACGAGTGTCTATAACGACGAGTGTCTATAACGACGAGTGTCTATAACGACGAGTGTCTATAATGACGAGTGTCTATAACGACGAGTGTCTATAACGACGAGTGTCTATAACGACGAGTGTCTATGACGACGAGTGTCTATGTCGACGAGTGTCTATAACGACGAGTGTCTATGACGACGAGTGTCTATAACGACGAGTGTCTATAACGACGAGTGTCTATAACGACGAGTGTCTATAACGACGAGTGTCTATAACAACGGGTGTCTATAACGACGGGTGTCTATAACGACGGGTGTCTATAACGACGAGTGTCTATAACGACGAGTGTCTATAACGACGAGTGTCTATAACAACGGGTGTCTATAACGACGAGTGTCTATAACGACAAGTGTCTATAACGACGAGTGTCTATAACGACGAGTGTCTATAACGACGAGTGTTTATAACGACGAGTGTCTATAACGACGAGTGTCTATAACGACGAGTGTCTATAACGACGAGTGTCTATAGCGACGAGTGTCTATAACGACGAGTGTCTATAACGACGAGTGTCTATAACGACGAGTTTCTATAGCGACGAGTGTCTATAGCGACGAGTTGGATCAGAGAAATCTTTCGGCATTGATTTAACTAGATTTATATTCTTTGACTGGGTTGGTCTCTTTTGACTGTATTCGTCTACATAGCTGATCTTTTAACTGTATCCTTCCTGAAAGGTAAAGGTCAGTCATGTGCAATGCATGATATGGATCAAGCAATAATATTTTTCAACACATGAGATTGTATGATATGATGCGTATATGCATGTATCATGATGTATAACAATGTGATGTATCTGTGTCTAGGAAAATAGATCCTTGACGGATGCTGGGAAGTCAAATCCTGGGCTGATGTTGAAGAGTGAGATTCTTCGTTTCCGTTGGGGATGATGATTGCAAGAATACCGGTCGGAGAAGATAACTCTGTTGGGGAATAAACTTGGCGAAGAGATTACTCTGCGGGGAATTACTCTGTGGGAAGAGATACTTCGCTGAGATTTGATGATAACTCCATTGGGGATTTCGTTGTTGTGCTCTGTTGGAAATGAAGGTATCTTGGTCGCATTCTTCAGCTGAACTTACCTTGGCACTTCGGTGGACAGGGCAACCGGATCATTTAGACAACTCATTATTGCCCCAGTTTCTGTTGGAGAAGAAGGTACCTGTGAAGGTGTTTGATGACTGCCAATTGACAAATCTTCTTCTGGTAGGCAAGTGACGAGATGACAGGACATAGTCGTACGCTTTGATCCCTAACTTTTGCCTGGACCGCCCTTTCGGGTTTTCAGTCCACCGAGATACCCATTTTTGCCCAAGCCGCCTTTTCAGGTTTTCGACTTGCCGGGTATACAAATTTTTTTCATTTCATCCCTCATTTTTGCCCGAACCCTTTTGGTTCGTCGGGAAGCCCTTATTTTTTCCTAGGTGTGTCAACCTAGCGGGTCTTTGATTACGCGTAGTATTTTTTCCGACTATGTCCATGCTCTCAGGATGTAGGGAGGTGCCCCTGTTATTGTGTTTCCACGCTACCAGAAGATGTTTGGTCATGCAAGATTTGTTACTGGGAATTCATTTCCAATTCCCCAAGTGGCTCAGGCGGAGGTTTGCCCCTGGCTGTTTGGCATCTTGAGAGATTCCTTGAATCTTGACTGGACTGCCCCAGATGATGGACAATGATCAGGCCATGCCCCTTGATTGGAGGTGCTTTTGTTCATTAGGCATTCGTCGTGCGAATTTCTATGCTGTTCAAACAAAAGTCATATGCAAACAAAGTTATGTTAAAAATGCAAAGCTTATGTCTGTCTTGAAGTTTTTGAAAAATGCATTTTTCAGTAAAACAAGCAAATTTTGTAAAAATGTGACGTCAACTCGTTATTTTACCGCAAGCCTTAAAGAGTCAGGATACCTTTCGTAACAGTATGCTTTCGAACTAACCCATGCTTCGGCTAGGACTTTTAAGGGTTGTAGAGTGGCCTGGTTCACGGTTTAAGAAACAAAGGATAAAGGCTCAAATTTTATTTGTACCCACCCGCTCTTCGTGATGTTCTTCAAACCTAAACTCAGTTGATCATGCGTTAGACCTTGTTTGAGTCTTTGCTCTGAAATTCCAGTGATGGTTCGGATGTTGAACGTTTATTTGAATAGGCAGTCATTTTTGTTTGGTTTAGGGTTTGTAAGACCTCTTTCTTTTTCTTTCATTATCCCTGTTTTTTGCCTGAACTGTTTCTTTTTGGAATTACAGTCAGCGGGATGCCCCAGTTTTGTAAGTCTCCTTCATAGGTTTTGACTTAATGGGTTTTTATTTTGAGAAGTAATGACTGCCTGTCTGTATGATTGTTCGGAACCATCACTGTCTTTTGTTTTGTAAGGACCTCTTTGGTGCCATTCGTTATGCACTTGGATCAACTGAGAGACTACCCTGCCCCAGGTTATGATTAAGGGTTTTAAATTTCGAAAATAAAAACTCCTACTTCTTTGGCTCAGAGGGGTTGACGAGGGATTATCTTCCTTATAACTCCAGTGTTTAGGAATTGAAACAATGCCTGTACCTCATCAGCGGGGTCTGTTCAAAAGCATACTGTAAAGATCGTGGTATCGTTTTCGTCATCCTCCCTCAAGAGGCTTAGAATTTTTAATCAAGAGTTGATCATCACAAAAATAAGAAAACAGTTTGCATATAGTGAATACGAAATAATTACTTCAAAACAGACATGTGTAATGCATTAATGAAATAACCAAGTTTGACATGAAATAAAATGTTTGAACAATCAAAGAAAATTACAATCTGAACATTCAAATGAACAAAAGTTTCCAATCCTAGCCATGTTTGGGCAGGGGAGCAGTGGTCACATTGGGAGCCTCTGGAGAGTCGAGTTGGACTTCCTTTGCGTCAATCAGATCCTGAACCTTGTTTCTCAAAGTCCAACAATCATATGTGGCATGCCCTGGGCTGTCAGAATGGTAAGCGCAGCGAACGTTGGGGTTATACCTTGACGGCGTCCTGTTGGGATTCTTTGGAGGGTCCATAAGAGTTACCAACTTGGTTTCCAGCAACTGTGGCAATATCTGTGACAAGGTCATGCCGAGGGGAGTGAATTTCCTTTTGGGTCTCTCTTCCTTTTGCTGATTGTGACGCTGAGGAGCGCCGGCCGGTTTTGCAATAACCACCGCGTTGACGTCTTGGCGGTGTTCGGACCTATTCTGCCCTCTTGAGCCATAGACAGCACTAGATTCTCTCTTGGATGGTTTCTTCTCAGTGCTTGAGGAGTCACCATTCTGTATTTTCCCCGACTTGATGCCAGCTTCTATTCTTTCCCCGGTCAAGATCAGATCCTTAAACCCAGCAGCAGAATTCCCAATCAGGTGGTTGAAGAATGGACCAGACAGGGTCCCCAAGAACATGTCGACGAGCTCGCGGTCAGTCAGAGGTGGTTGTACCCTTCCAGCAAGGTCCCTCCATTTTTGAGCATATTCTTTGAAACCTTCACCTGCACCCATAGACATTCCCTGAAGCTGAATGCGCGTGGGAGCAAGGTCGGCATTGTACTAGTACTGCTTGTAGAATGCAGTGGCCAAATCCTCCCAGTTGCGGATGTTAGCTCCATTCAGTTGATAGAACCAGTCGAGTTGGGTTCCAGACAGACTATCCTGAAAGAAGTGAATCCATAAATTCTTGTCAGTCGTGTAGGGCTGGATCCTCCTTGTGTAAGACCTGAGATGCAGCTTAGGACAGGATGCCCCGTCGTACTTTCCAAAGGCAGGTGCCTTGAATTTGTGCGGGATTACTACCCCAGAAGACAGACCTAGATCTTCGAAGTCCAGGCCGGGCACTTTTTGTATTTCCATAGCACTTAGCCTGTCTTCTAGCTGTTTGTACCTGTCCTCAGCTGGAGGGTACTGCTCATCATTGTAATCGGTCTCGTTGTCGGAGACCACAGGACTAGGAACCTCTCTCTCATGGGGGCTGTCCTTTCCAACAGATGGGGTAGTCTGCTCAACTTCATTTAGTGATCCATTCCCAGATTTGCGTCTCGGGTTGAACAGCACTGTCCTCTTCTTCTTCCTCTTCGAGAGCAGAGTCTTCAAATCCTGTTGGCCCTGGGCTAGACTCTTAATCAACTTCTGGAACTGGGCATTCTGGGCCTGGAGGGCCTGGATGGATTGCTCAGTAGGTGTTTCAGGATTCATGATGAGACTGCTGAAATAAACAGCAAAGAAGGTAAGCAACCTGTATAGAAAGGGTACCTGTTATGCAATGATATGTATGATATGCATGCGATGTTTTCAAGGATCTTGCGGGGTAAACAGAGAAATTGGTTAGAATTTTGTAGCTTGATTGAAGGAACTTCATGTTGTTGAGAGTCCTTCTTCAAGAGTCAAAGGCTCACCATATCCAGTGGGTCATAGCCCCTGACAACCTTGGCTAGAGGAAAATAAATCCCCTTTGCCCCTTGCCAGACATGTTGGTTCATCATGACCTGCATCACAAGCCCTTGAGATCCTTGAAATGGGTTAGTCCTTATGCGGGATGCATGCAATGGTATGATGTTATGATATGCATGGGGTAATGTAGGTAAACCCTGTTATGAGTCCCAATTAAGGACTATAAACAAAACCTGCAAGAAACTCAAGTGTCAGATAACAAGCATGCAAGTAGTCAAGTATGAAAGCATACAAGTCACACCACAACCCTTAGAGTTTAGGCCAGCATGGGGTCTGGGTATTACCCTCTTGAAGTTGGTGGGCTCAAACTTGTCCTATCAAAGTAACCGGGTTCTAAGGGTCCCAATATCATTGGATTGCTTTCATTGTTCATCGTTTCGATTTAGCCACTGAACTGGCGATCGAAATATTCCAAGAAAACAACCCTCAATTGAGTGTAGTATCGAGTATCAACCAACCTCGGGCTGCACCAAAGTCAGTTATCTCACTACCCTAAAGAGGCCAAGATGGTTCAATTAAGGTTCCTAAGGTCAGTTGATGCTTCACGACACCACGCGGCGGCCCCGTACTCTCCTTGACTGAACTCAAGGGTTACCGGTACACACCAAAGTGCCACATCAACATAGCAGACTGCTTCAACCATGTCGGTATACCCCGCACAGTTCCCTCACAGTCTTGTTGCTACTTTCTAAGAAGGTATCCCCCAGATCCGGGTTAGGATCTATAGAACTCCCAAGACAGTACCCACAATAATAAAGCAAACAATTGAACACACAAATGATCTTAGTCCTAAGGTACACCTCACTTTAAGTATCCCCAGCAGAGTCGCCAGTTCTGTGATAGGTGGATCTGGAACTGACTGTTTTAAAGCTGGTTCGCGAAATGTCGCGGAAGCAAGAGTCGCCACCGTCTTTTATTTTCTCCAACATGGACAGGACAAAAGCACAGCAAAATTCCTTATGAGATAGTTTCTCGGTTCGGGAGGTAGATTTATAGAAAGGGAAGGTGTTAGCACCCTTTCTATCCATGGTTATCCATGGGCTCTTAGATACTTGCTCATTTGTGTTTTCAAAAGTGTTTGCTTTTCAGAGTGAGTGGGTTTGAAAAAGTTTCTTTGAAAGATTTCAGAATGACTCTTGTATCTGTCCTCAAGAGTGTTTGAAAAATTGTTTTGAAAGCTTTTGAAAGTGTCGGTGTGAAAAGAGTTTTGATTTGTTTTTGAATAGAGCAAGTATCTACGAGTCATCCACCTACCCTAAGGAATTTGGTTGTGTAAATGTCCTTAAGGTAGTGCCATCCCACCATTGAGAGATAGGTAGCACCACCGTTGGAGGTGTTCGGGTCAATTCGTTTGTAGGGACAGTGGTCACCAGAGCAACAGTAGGACACCTTAGAAGCTACCCTTATGCCATTGATCCTTTTTATTCAGAGGCAACCGTTTCGAGGCAGCTTGTTTTGAGGCAACGGGATCAATGGACATAAGGACTTACTAAGACGTCCTATACTCGACGACCACGTTTTGAGGGCAAGGCAACAGTGAGGCGTACCCTAAGAGTGGTGTGTGAATTTGTGTGTTATTTTCAGTTTAACCATTATCTTTGATCATGCATTATGGTGATCTACGCTTGTTTTTAATTTAGGCCATACATTCTTTCATGCAAAGTTTAGCAGTTTAAAAGTGCAGAAATTTAAATGCGGAAAGTAAAGTCCTACGCTATTACAAGGCGCGGGTCTATACATCGCCAAATTAACAAAGACCCGTTTTGAATAAAAAATGCGGAAAGTAAATAAATTCCTAATTACTATTACAAGGCTTGAGCAATTACATAATATAAAAAAAGGAAAATAAGAATAAATGCGCGAAAAGAATAAAAAATGGAACGTTCGAGGGCGTTGGACCCTTTTGGAATTAAATTGAATGAAAAGTTAATTAATTATTAAATTAAAGAAAAGAAATGTTTTTTTGATGGTTTTTGTATTTATGAAATAAAGAAAATTAAAATTCAAGAGAAACCCTAATTCTAAGTTGTTTTTAATTATTAAAGAAAAATATTAAAGTTTAACCTAATTTACATGTTTATTTACAAAATAAATTAGTAATTAATAATAATGATAATAAGAAAAAATTATTTATTAAGAAAAGTGATAAAAAGTTTAAAAAAAAAACCTAATTTCTACATATTTTAATTTATTGAGAAAAAGATTAAAGTTTTAAAACCTAATTTACTAAACTAATTATTAAAGTTTATTTACAAAATAAATTAATAGTGAAATAATAATAATTAAATATATTTTAGTTTCTGATTTTTTATCTTATGAAAATTAATTTATGAAATTAAAGAAAACAATTGAAAACAATTAAAAGAATAAAAAGGAAAATCAAATAAAAAAATAAAAATGTGCAAACCATGGGGAGTTTCAGGCCCAAGGGGAGGTTTTTTGAACGGTCTGCATTCTTTGGCCATTGGATTGGGTTTCATGGCCATTTGTGTTCTGGCTGTTGGCCATTTGTGTTCTGGCCTCAACGTTCCTTAATCTTCTCAGGATGTCTGTCTCGCCATGTATTGGTGTCATGCATAAGTTGTTCTTTTGGCCATTTGGCTTTTGGCTTTTGGCTTTTGGCTTTTGGCCATTTGGCTTTTGGCCTCAACGTTCCTTAATGAACCTGCATAGATCCTGTCTAAATCTGCAGTGTTGAATCTCATGAACACATTAAATAAAATCATAAAATGCAAATAAAGCCAATATATGAAGAAATTTAATGTTTAGGCACAATATGGCATGTATGAATGATTATACCCTTTTGATCATGGAGATCAAATCAATCTTACCCTCACTGGAAAATTAGTGACATGAATGCTTTTATGCCTTTTGGATCATGGAGATCAAGCCAGCCTTACCCTTACTGAAGAAGTAGTGAGGTGTTGGTTTGTAACTGTGATGGCTTGTTTGTAGTGAGAGAGGGATTTGTAATAAGGATTTCAAGGTTTTAGGGTTCTTGAAAGAATTTGATATTCTGACAATGTTGTGGCAATGCTTTTTCTCTCTTTTTTATCCTCCCTGGTTTGTGTGAAAAGAAGGTGATTATATAATGGAAATTAGGGTAAAGAAAATGGGCTTTGAATGTGCAATTGGGTCTCCAATGTTCACTTGAGTTCGTCACTTTCCAGGCTAAATCGCATGGACTTAAGTGCAATTTTTGAATTTGAAATGTGAAAACAAAATGTAGCTGACATCGATAACTAACTCCTGTCCGAAAATCGGCTCAATCAGATAAACGGTGAATTAGTTATGAATTTTTGAAGTTTCAGCTCAGACAAACTTATTTTGGGCTCCAGTGTCGACTCTGACACGTTCTTCAATAAAAAATGGTATTGATCGGATCATAATCCGGTCTCGACTTTTGAAGCAAAGTTGTAGATCTATGAGTTAGTGACCTTGTGTAAAAATATGAGCCCAATCCGATAAAAATTGACCGAGTTATGAATTTTCGAAGTTTCGGCCCAGATGAAATAATATTCAGCATTCAGGATTTTCGGCGTGTCACGCACTCTGAGCAAAAAATGAAGGCCTTTTGAATACCGTTTGAACTCAATACCTTCTGTGAAAATGTAGCCAACTCAATTTGTGAAATTTTGGCGCCGGAACCAGCTCGATACGATGAAAATCGACCAAGTTATGATTTTCTGAACATGACGGAAATAAACTTCTGTCACAAATTTTCTGTATGAAAATACTTGATAAATCCACATTTTTGAAGACCTTCTGATCGAAATTGGCTTCAAGCCGTGAGAGATGGAAACGTAGATAATATCAAGACGGAATTTTGGCCACCGAAACGGGTTCAAAACGAGCCACGATCTTCAAGTTATGAATTTTTTAGCGCGTAAAAACTGCACTTTCAGCACACTTTTTCACCGTATTTCTTCGAGAAAACTCACACATTCGGATACCTTCTTTAAAGAATTGACTCTTGAGCCGAACCTGAATTTGAGAATACGTTATCAGAGATATTTTGGCGAAAGAATACCTGAATATGACGCGCCGGGTTGGACTTGTGAATTTTTCTTGAAATATTTTGAGAAATATGGGAGGGCAAATTTTGGGGTACAACAGTAGGCCTTTGGCCAACGATGGTGTTGTATTGAGATGTTGTTAATTATGGTGTGGTTATTACATTCATGGTTGTGTCGCATACATTGCATTTTTAAGATGGAGCTTATGCTCGTTGAGATGGCATGTATTGGCGAATATTGAGATGAAGGCTTATGCTTTGTTGATGCCTCTATTAATTGGAAAAATTTTGAGATGGGAGTTCTGCTCCAATGGTACTAAATGCATTTGCATAGTATTGAGTCGCATTATTTGACTACATAAAGAATTGTGTATTGACGTTGTAAATGTATATTATCGTTGAGATTATTGTTGATTATGAGATGAGAAGTGGTGATGTTATGTGATCTAATTTAATATATTAATTATCATGCGCTTTATTATATTATTAGATATCCCATCCCTTCTGTTTGAATGTTGCCCTTATATTGGTAACATACAGGTAATCGAGAGTGAAGGTTGTATACCTTCAATAGTTCGAGTCGGTGTCATTGCTTTGATACGTAACACTCGGGGGGATGAACGGTTGTTGCTTTTGATTGTTGATTATTCAGTTGTTGAACTTTAAGTTGATTATTATTATGTAGGGATGTTTTAAAGTTGTTGTATTGATGATAAAGATGTTATTAAGAATTCTGCTACGTAGATGTTGAATTATTTAATTAAAGATGTTATGATGATGGTTCATCCGATGTTTTAAAAGTGTTATATATCCACGATGAATGCAATGAATTTTTATAGAAGAATTTGTGGCATCCCGATTCGTTTGCATGAATGATTTTTATAACTCTGATTTATTTATATAATTCGTCGGGGTAGAATTGGGGTGTTACATTATGGCCAAGGCATCAAGCTTGGACTTGCAGCAAGCATCTTTGAATATTTCATCTTTTCGTTTTGACCTCATATGCCAAACCTTCGACCAGACTCCTCTTCAGACTGCAATATTTATTTCCAATCAAAGTGTCTTTCGAATGGGGCCTTTTTTGTGCATCCTTCAAAGGGGCCACCAATATTTGTCTTTCGAATAGGCCTTTTGTATGTTCCTTCGAATGTGCTAGTTGTGAGTGTTATAGCGCAAAAACCATGTGTGTTGAAAAAACTGTTTCCAAGGGAGATATTGCCCAGTCGAAACTGGCGTGAAAGTAGCTAATGCTTTGTGGGCGCCATTTCCTCGTGAATGCTAGCCATGGAGAAGCGTTTGCCTTGTGCATACTGGCCTAAAGGGAGTTCTGGCTTTTGTGAATCGAAGGAATCATGCAAAGGGAAAATGGCTTCATAATCGAAAGAAAGCTACAGGAGGTCATTGCCATATGCACCAAAAGCCAGCTTGTAAGGGGTCATCGAAGCATGCATGTAGGAAGCCTAAATGCCCAAACGAGACTTTCATGTAGGAGGTCCCTGCTTTGTGAATCAAAGGAAACCTTCAAAAAGCCATTGCCTTCTGAATCGAAGGAAGCTTTCAGAAGGCCATTTCCTTCTGAAACGAAGGAAGCTAGTATGAAGCCACTACCTTCTGAATCGAAGGACACCAACAGGAGGCCCTTCCCTTTTTGAATAGAAGGAGGCTGTTTCAAATGACCAGTCGAAGCTAGTTTAAGATAGGCATTGCCTGCCCTGTGGATCGAAGCTAGTTGCTTCGAAGGAAACTTTTTCCTTGTGGATCGAGGCATGCAGAAGGAAGGAGTTGCCTTATGGATCGAAGGAGGCACAAAGGATGCTATAGTCCAATAGAAGTAGTCTTGAAAGAGACTAAAGTCCAAACGAAGCAAGGGAAATCGAAAAGGGCTTGAAGGAGATCAAAGTCCATTCGAAGCATTGTGAATCTAAGTAAACTTGTTTTTCTCTTCAAAAAATCATTTTTCTCTTCAAAAAATCATTTTTCTCTTCAAAAAATCATTTTACAAGATCCTCTCTCAGAATCAATGAAGAATCGTTGTTTGGATTGGTATCTCTGATTGAACCAACCTCTATTGATGAAGCTCTGGAAGACAATGATTGAATCCTAGCAATGCAAGATGAACTCAATCAATTTTGCAGAAACGATATATGGGATCTAGTTCCAAGACCTAAAGGATTCAACATTGTAGGAACTAAATGGGTTTTCAGAAACAAACTAAATGAGCAAGGAGAGGTGGTCAGAAACAAAGCACGACTGGTTGCACAGGGTTACAGTCAACAAGAAGGAATTGATTATAATGAAACCTTTGCCCCAGTCGCCAGGTTAGAATCTATTAGATTATTAATTTCTTTTGTTGTTCAAAATAACATTTCATTATATCAAATGGATGTTAAAAGTGCTTTTTTAAATGGCTATATATAAGAAGAAGTTTATGTCCATCAACCTCCTGGGTTTAATGACTCAAAACATCCAGAATATGTTTTTAAATTAAAAAATTATTTATACGGTTTAAAACAAGCTCCCAGAGCTTGGTATGAACATTTGAGTAATTTTCTTTTAGAAAAAGATTCTACCAGAGGGAAAGTGGACACAAATTTATTCAGAAAGACATTTAAAAATGACATTTTAATTTGTCAAATTTATGTTGATGATATTAGTTTTGGAACCTCTAATATCCCCCTTGGAAAAGAATTTGCTGAGACCATGCAGACAGAATTTGAGATGAGCATGATGGGAGAATTGAAGTTCTTTCTGGGAATACAAGTTAACCAAACTCCAGAAGGTACTTACTTACATCAGACGAAGTATGTTAAAGAACTTCTGAAGAAATTTCAGATGTCAAAAAGCAAAGATGCTAAGACACAAATGCATCCAACATTCATTCTGGGAAAAGATGAGGTAAGTATGAAGGTAGATCAGAAGCTCTACAGAGAAGATCAAAAGATTTCAGACTAGTAGGTTATTATGATACTGACTTTGCTGGATATAAGCACCTCTGGAAGCTGCCAGTTTCTGGGTGACAATCTTATCTCGTGGTACAACAAGAAGCAAGCAACAATTTCACTTTCAACAACAGAAGTTGAGTATATATTTGCTGCTGGATGTAGTTCTCAGATGATCTGGATGAAAAGTCAGCTAGAAGATTTTAATCTTTATGAAAGTAAGATTCCTATCTTCTGTGACAATACCTCTGCAATTTGTCTTTCTAAAAATCCCATTTTACATTCTAAAGCTAAACACATAGAAATTAAATATTATTTTATAAAGGACTACATTCAGAAAGGAATTTTAAATTTAAACTTTGTAAAAACAGACCATCAATGGGCTGATATTTTTACCAAACCCCTTTCCTAAGATAGATTTAAATTCATTTTGAAAAATATTTGTATGGAATTATGTCCTGAATAAAATTGTATTTATCTTCTGTGTTTGCCTTCAGAATGTTCTGAAATGAATGTTCTGATTAACAACTCTTCAGAAGTTAGAAGAGAAGTTACATCAGAAGCTATATATAAAGTTCTGAAATGTTCTAACGTTTCATTACAAGTATAGTTCAGTAGTTCATTATGTCAAACAGCTGTCACATGCAACCTTCAGGAGATGAACACGTGGTGTGTTTCTGAAAGGTCACACGTGCTAAGCTATTGACGTTGTTCCCAAGTAACTGTTATGATTTGCTCAAATCTCACGTTTTCCCCTCAATTTTCAAAATCATTAAATGCTAGTAATGATTAGATTCTTTCAAAATTCAATCGTCTCTATGTATTTTTCTCTGCAACCCATTTTTTTCTCTCAACCTAAGTGCTCAAATGGCTTCCTCCTCTACTCATTCTGGAAATACCCAATCTGAACAGTACATCATTCCTGAAAGAACTACTCTTATTCCAGTGGATAGTCCTAGAAGTTATAAGTGAATTGATGGTGGATTTTAATAACCTAAAAGCAAACCTGTTGGGGGAGTTAGAGCCTACATGTGGAAAAGCTCTGACATGAAAGAATCTGGTGAAGAGAAAGATCATTGACAAACAGCTGATAGAACCAACTCCTTATGTTTCAGCAACTGTTACCAGAAAAAGGATTCCAATTGCTGACTTTCAACTGTTCAACTCAGGAGATCATTCAGATTTACATTCAGAAGAACCTTAGATGCTGATTCACTGAAGTTGCAAGACTTATGTCATTCTCAGGTGCTTGAGAACTTCTTCAAACATCTGCATGCCTTCCAGTCAGAAGCTGCTGATATTTGGGACAATAAGTCTACTCTGATGATTGTTAATGCTCCAGCTGATCAAATGGATATTTTAAAAGATGAGTCTGAAGATGCCTCTGAAGATTCAAATCCTCTGGCAATAGTTCTGTTTAATTAACCTTGTACTAAAGCTGCACCATCTGAACCTCATGTACCATCTGAACCTCATGAACCATCAGTAACACTTGAACCCTCTGAAACCCTTAATCCGTCAGCAACACCTGAACCTGTGCCAACTCTTATGATGGATCTGGGCACTACTTTCAACTTTTGTTCGTTCTGACTCAACAGTTTCTACTCTAAAGGTTGTATCTGCCAAAGCTTCTTAATCCTCTGCTCCTACTTCACTTGTTATGGATACTCTGAATAAGCTTAAGAGGGAAAATGAAACTATTCATGAGCGCTTGGACAAGCAAGATGAGACTAACAAAGAAATCAGAAACTGGATGATGAAACAAGAGGAATCTGCATCTGAGATCAAGAATCTTCTTTTGGCTCTTGTTTCTAAAAAATTTGAGTGTCATTCTGTTTCTTGTTTTTGTTTTGTTTTGAACCTCTGAATATTTTTTAAAACCTTTACGCTCTTCAATTATTTTTATATACTTTTGGATTATGCCAAAAAGGGGGAGAAAATGAGTATTTTGATCTAATCTCTGATTAACAGTTATGGGACGAAGTCTCAAACATACTAACAAAATACAAAGATTTCTATCTATGTTTAAAAGAATTTTGCAGGTATCACTAAACTCTAGAAGTTTAATTCAACTGAACATTATCTTCAAAAGACTTACTGAAGAAATCCTAGAAAAAAATTTCAAAGCTCTGATGAAAATTTTCAGGAAGTTTTTCTTATAGAAATATTTATTTCAGGGGGAGATTCTTATCTCTTGTTCAATTTTATTTCTAAATCTGAATATTTTTGTCATCATCAAAAAGGGGGAGATTGTTAGAACAAGATTGGTTCTGATCATATCTCAGAGTTTTGATGATAACAATAAAATATATTTTATATGATTGATACTCTGATGAGCATATTTATTTGTTTCAGATAATGTTCTGACAGAAGTATTATCTTAGAAGAAAATTATTTGACGTGCTGAGCTGAAAATAAATGAAGAAGTTATTTAAAGAAAGAACTATTTGTTTTAGCGCAAGATGCTGACTCTGACAAGAAACTATTTAATGCATCTTCTAATCCTAAGCAAGTTTCCATGCAAACCATGTTCAGAAGTACTTAGCAAGCAAGCGCTGATAAGAAGTTAATTGCAAGCATATTCTGAAGCAAGATGTGAAGCATGTTCTGAAGAATTCTGCAAGCAAGCGCTGATAAGAAGATTTGCGAGCATGTTCTGAAGCAAGATGTGAAGCTAGTTCTGAAAGAATATAGAAGCTAACAAGTCTTGTCAAGTTTCAGGAAACATGCTCTGACAAAGTTCCGTTTTCTCATTTAATGCAAAGCAGGCTACATTCACTCAAGTGTCTACGCTAGCTCATTGGAAAATGCAATACTACAAGCAAACACAAAAACATTAATTGCTCTCCACTTTTGAAGGCAGCAACGGTCATTTTATTCATGCTATATGTGATACGGTGGGAGAACTGACTTGGGATTTTGCGTTTTGTGTTTGCAAATGTTTCGGTTTAGTAAGAGTCGCCGCCAACTTTTTATTTTATCCTAAGGAAAGATCAAAAAGCACAGGAAAGACCTTTGAGATGTTTTCTTGGGTTCGGGGAGTAGATTATAGAAAGGGAAGGTATTAGCACCCTTTCTATCCATGGTTATCCATGGGCTCTTAGTTACTTGCTTAGATCGCTTGCTTTGCTTTTCAATTGTTTTAAATGGTGCTTTGTGTGTGATTTTGAAAGATGTTTTGAAAAGAGGCCATCATTGTGGCAACCTTTGTAATGATTCTTGTTTGAATGTATACAAAGGTGTTTTTGTCCTTTTGAAAAGTTTCCAATGTTTGAAAGTAGGGTTTTGAAATTGTGTGGTGAAGTGTGTTTTGAAAATAGCAAGGATGTTTTTGCAAGCTTGATCAAGTAACTAGGAGCTATCTACCCTATTTTACTCAAAGATCTTTCTTATGTTTTTAACCCTTTTAACAGTGTTGTTTCACCATTGTATTTGGTGAATAACCTTGTGTTAGGATGTTAACGAGACAGGCGCGGGTCATCGTATAGACCATGATAGCAATAGTGTCAAGTATCTTTGGCAATTTTCTTGAGGGACTTTGATCATTTTGTTTAGGCAACTCAGATAGCGTCATCGAGGGATTATGATCTTTTGTTTTGTTTTTGTTTTGCCAAAGTACTTGACATGCAACCATGTCCCATTTTTGAAGGCAACTAGTGGATGAAACCCTAGGGGTGCAAGTGTGCATTGTGTTTGTTTTTCATGTTTTTTTGTCTTTGATTAGGTCAAGCTAGTTGTTGATTTTATTTTGCATACAAACCCTAAGTCTAAGTATGGCATAATTTGGAAGCTTTTAAATGTGCGAGAATTTAAATGCTACACTATTACAACATGATATAGGGAGGGGGGTACAAATTTGAATTGGGAGTATTTGACAAGAAAATAAGTTCTAAGTTATTACAACCATATTGAATGTATAGGCACTATTTAATATTTAAATAAATACAATTAAACAAATATCAAATAAAATGTATTATACAAAAAAAGATTTTTATGTATGTGAAAAGTATTTTTTTTCAATGTGAAATGTAAATAAATAAAAAAGGGTCAATTTTAATTATTTTTCTATTTAGGGCAAAAACCCTAATTCTTAATAAATAATATTATATACAATAATATACTAATTTATACAAAAAATAAAAGTATATTATGAAAATGATATTTTTAGTACAAAATATTAATAAAAATGAAAATATAGTATTTTTGTATTTTCTTGACCTAATTATTTAATAAAACAAGTATATATATATATATATATATATATATATATATATATATATATATATATATATATATATATATATATATATATATATATATATATATATATATATATATATATATATATATATATATATATATATATATATATATATATATATATATATATATATATATATATATATATATATATATATATATATATATATATATATATATATATATATATATATATATATATATATATATATATATATATATATATATATATATATATATATATATATATATATATATATATATATATATATATATATATATATATATATATATATATATATATATATATATATATATATATATAAATGGGTATTTTCAAGGAAATGTTCTCAAATATAAATAGAAATAATAAATGAAAATAGGTGTATTTTTTGTATTATTTTTGAGTTTTATTAAAAAGAAAATAGTTTATTTACATATTTATACTTAGTAAAATAAAAATAAATGTCAAATAAATATGAAAAGTATAGAAAATAATTTTTTGGCATTTTTTATATTTGGACAAAAAATAATAAAGTCAGAATAAAAAATAAAAATGTCAAAATGATAAATATTTAAATAAATGGGCTAGGGGGTGTAAACAGAAAAGGGGGTGTCAAAAGCAAAGAACAACCAGGTCCAGCCCAGTCAGACTTCATCTTCTTCCTCTTGTTCACAAAACGCGTGCCTTTGTACATCAATGGCTATCTCCTGATTCTTTGATTTTTTGACAAAACTTATAACATGAATATTGTAGAGAATTAAACAACGAATCCAATCATATAAAAAACTTGGATTAACTCTCAAAGACCAGAGAGAATTTCTCTGGCCCTAATTTCTAACCTAGTTTTTTCAAAAAGTTCATGAGTGAAATTCTCTTAGCACGATTAATGTAAATGAAAACTAAGCATATGTATGGCTTCAGGGCTATGAGTACAACATATTTCATTCACAAACCTAAGCCTAACCATTCCTAAATAGAGAGATAGAAGTCCATGAAATACCTGTTTCAGTTGACTTAGAGCTGGACAATGTAGCAACCTTCAATGGTGTTTGAGCTTCTTTTGAGCTTGCCTGAGGTCCAAGGAAGCTTTTCCAATGCTTGGCTTGTTTTGAAACAGCTTGAATCATACTGTAGAACTCAACCTGCAGAGCTTTGAAACAAAAATGACAAAGTGTGTTAGAGGTGTCACAGCTTGCAATGGGGGCCTGAGATAGTTCAGGTGTGTTGATTGGAAGGTGTTTGAACTATCTTATGATAAAACGCACGATGGAATTTGGTTATGGCTTGCAAAATGCAGAACTTGCCCTGTTTTGCATAAAAACAGTGATTCTGTGTACAAGGGAGTTTGAGAGGCAAAGGGGTCGTGTTTCAGGCTTGTTGGGAGGTATGGAACTTGTCTACAATGTTTGTGTAAGCTTGTCTTAACAGATATGAGAGATGGCATATGATTTGCACCTTTTCTTCTACTTGAAGCAAGAGAATGGAAGTGATGTTATAGCCTTGTACAGGCCCTCCTATCACCCTGCACACAACACTCTTGGCCCCTCCAATTCATGGATTTAGTTTGCAGTCTCAGATATTTGTTCAAGGCTCAATGCTTAGTGTTTTAACATAAAGTAACTTTTGTAAAAATGGCAATATACCTTTTACCATTTAGGGCTTAATTTTGTATGTAATGTTCACATGAACAAGATAATCCCTTAACTCAATGGTTATGCATTAAATTGTGGAGTATAAACTGGTTTTGAGGCCTGAAAGCTAGCTCCAAACATGCTGATTTGAAAATGCAAGTTTGTATGAACATGCATTGGCCATGGACAAAAGTGAGTTTTTGCCAACTTCAAGCATTCGATTCTCTCTAACCACAAGTGTTTTTGAGAAGTTCTTGGACAATTTGGAAAGCTTGGAACATGTACTATAATCCATATTTGAAATTAAACTTGAAACTCCAAGTGGAATTATGTGAAAAGTGTCCAAGAAGATGGGTCAAAATCCTGCCTAGATTAGGGCAAATTTTCTCTAAGTTAAAAGTTTTAGGTACCCTTGTTCCAAAAATCATAACTTGAGATACAAGCCTTTTTTGAGAAAAATTTGTGAATCAAAGTTGTATACTTTGTGATGTACTACAACTTTAATGTTTCAAGTTTTGTTTGAATCCACTTGCATCTTGGTGAAATAATGGGACAAAGTTAGGAAAAAATAAGAAAATTTTATAACTTAGAAAATTTCTAAGTTATGAAATTTTTCCATTTTAAACCCTAATTTGCATTTTTGGGTTTCTTGATGAACAATTTTCATAATTTTACATGTCTTGATGAAAAATAACTCTTGGCACTTGATTTTGACCAAAAAGTCAAAGTTTGACTTTTCAGTGTACAGTCAAATTTTGATCAGTTGACTGAAAAATTCACTTGTCAATCCAATGCATTTGAGATCTTTTGAACTTGTTGAATAGGTAAAGACAATGTCATTGAGTCCTTGAGTCCATGGTTGAGCTTGATTGTCCATTGGTTAGGTCAAACAGTCAAAAATTGCATTTGTACAGTCAAAACCCTAAAAATGACCATTTTGCCCTTTTGGTGATCTGATCAAGTTTTTGTGGAATTGTGATCCAAACTTGATAAAATGACACATATGAGTTTATTATGTTTAAGTGGGTCAAAAATGTTGACTTTTTCCCCAATACAGTTGATTTCTAGGTCAACTGTCCAATTGACTGGACAAAAATTTGAATCAAGGCTTGAAACTTGGTATGGACAAACTTGTGAGTCCAACATGAAGTATGAAAGTCAATTTGGGTATTTTAGACCAAAACACCACTGTGCAAACTCAAACCCTAATTTAGATCAACAGTGCAAGGAGGTGTATTGAGCAGAGCAAACCCTAGCTTGATCTTCAGTTCCAAGAATCTGGTGATGAGAAAATGTTGATGAAATGGGAGGGAAAATTTTGGGGTACAACAGTTGCCCCTGTTCAATCTTCTTGAACCTGAAGAGTTAGATTGGCAAGTTTGCCTTTCGTGACTCGAAGGTAAAAGAGGATTGGACACTAGAGTGCCCGTAAATTTGCACTCGTCAAAATATATTTGAGGAAATGGGCTTAGAGATGCCATTTGAAGATAGTAGAATCTTGCTGGAGATGGGCTTAGAGATGCCATCCAAGAATGTTTGTTGAATTGCAATGCTGTAGGTCAGAAGAATGAGCATCAAAATGGTATCCGTGTTCGGGATGCCATTGAACTGTATCTGGAGACTGAGTCTGTATGAGCAAAAGAATGGCGTCCGTGTCTGGCGCGTATCTGAGCTGTAACTGTATTTGAACTTTGAATGAATATCAGAATGACTTCCATGTCTGGAGTGTATCCGTATTGTATCTGGGTAATAGAGAAACATCTGTGTATGGAGCAACTGTGTGTTGGGGATGAACTATGAATGAGTGACAGAATGGAAACCGTGTCTGGAGCGTATCTAGACTGTATCTGAAGTTGAGATCTGTATGAGTAATAGAATGACCTCCATGTCTGGGGTGTATCCGTACTGTAACTGGGATCTGAATAAGTGACTGAATGATTTCCGAGGTGACTGCATTGGGGGGAAATCACATTGCTGGTGTAAGGGCCAGAACGACATCCGTGTTTGGAACGTATCTGAACTTGTAGTTAATAGTTGAATCTGAATAAGAGATAGAATGGCTGCCGTCTCTGGAGCATATCTAGTTTGTATCTGATTGTTGAAGTCTGAATGAGTAGTAGAATGACCGCCGTGTCTGGGGTGTATCCGCACTGTATTTTGACTTGAAGTTCTTGAATGAGTAATAGAATGACCGCCGTGTCTGGGGTGTATCCATACTGTATCCGAATAATTGTTAATGATAGCCCTTTAATCTTATCCTGAAAAGGGTAAAATGTTAGCTAAAACACGAAGTTATATTGCATGATATGTATGATGCAATGAATTATAACCCATGTTTATGATATATGGATGTAATGGTTATGCATGTAAGCTGAGTAGCTGTCTTGCTGAGGAAAATGAATCCTTGATAGCTGGAGATAATGAAATCTTTGACTGCTGTCGGGGAAAATAAATCCTTGACCGAAGTTGGGGATTCTAAAAATCTTTGATTACTGCAGATGAGAAATCTTTGCTGACTCCTTGGGGATTAAAGATCTTTGATTGTTTAGAATGAGAAATCTTAGGACCACTGTCGGGGATTGAAAATCCTTGGTGACTTGCGGGGATTTTAACAAGAGCTTCACCAATTTCTGCAGGGACTGAGCATTCTTCATGACTTCCCTGGGGAATAGGATTTACTCTGACGACTTCTACTGGGGAATTAAAACCTGAGAGACTTCTGCTGGAGAAATGAGTCTGAGAATCTTCAATCTGTTGGGAAATGACCCAGTGGGGAGAATGTTTACTCAGCCGGTGAAATCAGGAGTTTTGGATTATATGCCAATCTACTGGGGAATCATCCTAGCTGTTGGGGAAATTGAGGGAATTTGATCGGTTGGAAATTTGACTTCGCTGGGGAATGAGGTTTAGATTATTCTGGCTCTGCTGGGAATTAGGAGTTTGAACTCTGATGGGAACTTTGAAGCTTAACTTTGCTGGGGAATCCAGTTTGAAATGTACTGGCTTCGCCGGGGGATCTTGAAGCTTAACTCCACTGGGGACATGTACTCCGAGGTTTTAGCTTTGTTGAGGATCTGGACAAAGTAATGCAGGGGATCTCTTCTTGAATGGCATAAAGATATCTTCCTACACCTTCAACCTAGCAGTAATTATCCTTTCCCAATTTCGTTTTATTTGTAAGCAGTGATTATATTCAAATGCATATGCCTATTCAACAAAACATTGGATGTTTTTCAAATAAAACATAAGTGTAAAACAGAAAAAGAAAGGCAAGCAAGTTTATGCGCTTTGAAGTATATTCGTATTAATTTTTGTAAGTGTCTTTGTACAAAGGAGACAGACATCCTAGTAAGGGAATGTTGTCGTAAAAATTGAGAAAAATTTATACAAAAGAAAGATGGCTATGTATAACGATTCCATGGGGTTCCCATTCTGCT
This sequence comes from Vicia faba, assembly GCA_948472305.1. Classification (NCBI taxonomy): domain Eukaryota; kingdom Viridiplantae; phylum Streptophyta; class Magnoliopsida; order Fabales; family Fabaceae; genus Vicia; species Vicia faba. Next base: position 1,025,486,093 of record OX451736.1, on the reverse strand, counting down.
ATAGCCTTCACAACTATGAGTATCTGTCCATTCGTTGCTTTGTCCGTAGATGATTGGATTGATCAGAATCTTGGAGCTTGTTGGTGAAGAGATTGTTCTTAAATTGATCCGACGAGACATAGTCATACGCTTTAATTCCCTAACTTTTGCCTGGACCGCCCTTTCAGGTTTTCGATCCACCGGGAAACCCTTTTTTGCCCAAGTCGCCCTTTCAAGTTTTCAACTTGCCGGGTGTACATATTTTTTTGTTTTATCCCTAATTTTTGCCTGAACCTCCCTTTCGGGTTTTCGATTCACCGGGATGCCCATTTTTGCCCAAGTCGCCCTTTCGGGTTTTCAACTTGTCGGGTCGTTTTATACGTAGTATCTTTTGACTATGTCTGCGTTCGCAGGGTGCGGCAATTCATCGCCGTCCATGGTTGTCAGAATCATTTCCCCACTAGAAAAGATGCTCTTGATTACAAATGGTCCTTCGTAAGTAGGAGTCCACTTTCCCCTGGGATCACTTTGCGGGGATCACTTTGCGGTAAGATGATCCGCTTGATTACAAGATCTCCGACTTGATATACCTGACGCCTAACCTTTTTGTTGAAAGCCTTGATCATCCGTTTTTGATACGTCTGACCATGAAAAACAACAGTAAGTCGTTTCTCGTCGACCAAATTAAGTTGATCAAGTCAGGTCTGAATCCAATCGTCTTCACTCAAACCGGCATCCTTCATAATCCTCAAGGAAGGAATCTAAACTTCCATAAGCAGAACGGCTTCCATGCCATATCCATGCAGAGCGAACGGTAACATCTCATGCCAGTCCTTGTAGGTGACTGTCATCTTTTGAATGATCTTCTTAATATTTTTGTTCGTGGCTTCAACAGCATCATTCATCTTCGACCGGTAGGGAGATGAATTGTGATGATAAATCTTGAACTGCTCGCATAGAGCGGTGATCATAGTATTATTCAAATTTGTACCATTGTCTGTGATGATCCTGTCGGGGATACCATACCGGCATATGAGGTTCTGCTTGATGAAGCGGGCAACCACATTCTTTATAACTGAGGCATAGGAAGCTTCCTCGACCCATTTAGTGAAGTAATCAATAGCCACCAAGATGAAGCGATGTCCATTGGATGCCGTGGGCTTGATCTCTCCAATCATGTCAATGCCCCACATTGCGAATGGCCATGGAGCTGTCAGAACGTTGAGAGGAATAGGAGGAATATGTACCTTGTCAGTGTAGACTTGGCATGTGTGGCAGGTGCGGGAATGTTGATGACAATCAGCTTCCATGGTAGACCAGTAGTAGCCTTCCCTTAGAATCTTCTTTGCCATTGTATGTCCGCTCAAGTGGGTGCCAAATGTGCCGCTATGTATATCGGTCATGATCAACTCTGCTTCAACCTTGTCCACACAACGAAGTAGAACACAATCATGGCTGCGCTTATAAAGGATGTCATTGCTTAGGAAGAACTTGGCAGCAAATCTCCTTAAGAACTTCTTGTCATTGACGGAAGCTCCTTCAGGATATTCTCTGGTCTGGAGATACCTTTTGATTTCATGAAACCAGGGTTGTTCCACTACTTCTTCGGTATTAATCTCATGACAGTGTGCAGGTTCGTCCATTCGCTCGATGGTAATTTGGGGAGCCCCGTTATCCCAGTTGAGTTTAAACATGGAAGACATTGTAGCCAGAGGATCGGCTAACTGATTTTCTTCTCGCGGGAAATGCTCGAAGGTAATCTGCTCGAAATGAGGTAACAATGTCAAGACATGTTCTTTGTATGGGATAAGATTAGGATGTTTAGTGTCTCACTCTCCTTTTACTTGACTGATAACCAAAGCTAAGTCCCCAAATATGACCAAAGATTTGATTCCCAAGTCTATAGCAGCCTTGAGACCAAAGATGCAAGCTTCATATTCAGCCATGTTATTGGTACAACTGAAGCAAAGTCGGGCAGTGAAGGGTGTATGGCAACCATCTGGAGAAATGAGTACTGCACTGATACCGTTGCCAAGTGAATTTGAAGCACCATTAAAGTATAGGGTCCATCGGGATCCTTGTTCAGGTCCGTCATACGGTCCGTTACTTTCAACTTTGTCCAATGTCATGATGTCCTCGTCAGGGAAGTCGAATCTCATAGACTGATAATCTTTAACGACTTGGTGAGCTAGATGGTCAGCTAGTACACTCCCCGTTATAGCTTTTTGGGTAGTATACTGGATGTCATATTCAGTCCGGATCATTTGCCATCTAGCAATTCTTCCAGATAAAGCCGGCTTCTCGAAGATATACTTGATCGGATCCATCTTGGAAATCAGCAAAGTGGTATGAGTCAACATATTCTGCCTTAGCCGGCGAGTAGCCCATACCAAAGCGCAACAAGTTTTCTCGAGCAGTGAGTAGCGAGTCTCACAGTCGGTAAACTTTTTGATAAGGTAATAAATGGCATGCTCTTTTCGGCCAGACTCGTCATGTTGGCCCAGTACGCACCCCATTGAGTTATCCAAAACAGTCAGATACATGATCAACGGCCTTCCTTCGACGGGTGGCATCAGAATAGGAGGTTCTAGTAAGTACTCCTTGATCTTATCAAAAGCAACTTGACAATCATCGTTCCATTCAACTACCTGATCTTTCTTCAACAGTTTGAAAATTGGCTCGCAGGTAGATGTCAGGTGAACCTCGCAATATAGTTCAAGCGTCCCAAGAATCCTCTAACCTCCTTTTCAGTACGGGGGGGCAGGCATTTCTTGTATAGCCTTTACTTTAGCTGGATCAACCTTAATGCCCTTGTTGCTGACAATAAATCCCAGAAGTTTACCAGACCTAGCTCCAAAAGTGCACTTGCTTGGATTCAGTCTGAGTTTATACTCCTTCAACCTGGCAAACAGCTTTTGCAAATGATTAAGGTGTTCTTCTTCTGTCTGTGATCGAGCTATCATGTCGTCTACATAAACTTCTATCTCATGATGGATCATATCATGAAATAAAGCTACCATAGCGCGTTGATAGGTTGCCCCTGAGTTCTTCAGTCTAAACGGCATCACCTTGTAGCAGAAGGTACCCCATTGTGTGACGAAAGTAGTTTTCTCCATGTCCTCGGAGGCCATTTTAATCTGGTTGTAGCCCGAGAATCCTTCCATGAAGGAAAAAACCTTGTGTTTGAGCTGTGTTGTCAACCAAGATGTCGATATACGGTAGTGGAAAATCGTCTTTAGGGCTGGCCCTGTTCAAATCCCGATAGTCCACACACATTCTGACCTTGCCGTCCTTTTTGGGTACGGGCACAATGTTAGCAACCCATTGTGGATAGGTTGTAACAGCCAGAAAGCCAGTGTTGAATTGCTTCATTACTTCAGCCTTGATCTTCTCAGACATGTCATGCCTTATTTGGTGGACCTTTTGCTTGACCGGTGGACAGTCCTCTCTTGTAGGGAGACGGTGAACCACGATATCTGTGTCTAGCTCTGGCATATCTTCATAAGACCAAGCGAAGATTTCAACGTATTCATTCAACAACTGCACTAAGCGCTCCTTGACACCTGGTTCCAGGTTGGCACCCACTTTTACTTCTTTCCTGTCCTCCTCTGTCCCCAAGTTGATGGTTTCTAGCAACTCCTCGTGAGGCAGAATAGCCCGCTCTTCTTGTTGCAAAACTCTGGCTAACTCTCCCGACACTTCACAATCTTTGTCAACTTCGTACTCAGCATGATTGACCAAATCCTCAGAGTTATCGAAGGCTGAAACAGAACAGTTGCCCACGGAATCCGGAATGGATGGGTACCTGCATTTGTGAGTGTGGGTGTGTGTAAGGGATAGCCATCCTTAAACAAACAAAAATGCAAAAGGAAAGAAGAATGAACACAGCAGCTTATAGATGAAAAACGTCCAATGATTCATTAAAACATGGCATATGATTATGAGGAAAATCAAACCCTTACAAGTAGACCTACATGCCCCGGGTAAGGCATGAGGTGAAAATAGTGTGCGAATTGTTTTAGTTATTACAAACCATAAAAATGGGAAATTGTTCAAAGATAAAATTACTGGTTGATAAAGGTGATGGGAACAAAATCCTTTGCTTCCCAGTTGCTTAGTCCCCCTTCGACGGTCGGAAAGATCCAATCTTCTAAGTCGTTCTCTTCATCTTCATCTTCAACAGCATCAATTCTGTGATGAGTGATCCTTATAGGTGGCCCTCCAGTCTTGGAACGACGCATAGCCTTCTGTCCTGCTGCTGTAAACCCTAGTCCAAATTTGTCCGTCTTATGGGGAAAGTCAGGAAATTGTCCCCATACTGTACTCTTACCTTCTTTAATCACCGCCTCTGCGTCCTTGAGGGATGCCATCCTAGGCACAAGCTTGGGAATAATAGGCACCTCAACCATTGTCTTTGCAACTGCTACCTCGGGAGAAACTTCCTCAAAATGCTGGAAAGGCGTTTCGATGAACTCGCCATCCAGCTCCACATAGAGGAAGGAGTTGAGGTGACTTATCATGTACTCTTCCTCTCCGTGCACCATTATAATTTTACCCTTAACAGGATATTTCAGCATCTGGTGCAAAGAGGAGGTAACTGCCCCGGCATAATGGATCCACGGTCTTCCTAATAAGCATGAATATGACGGATGGATGTCCATCACGTAAAAGGTTGAGTCGAAGACCTCTGTGCCTACTTTGATAGGAATATCAACCTCTCCATGAACCATTCTTTTGGACCCATCAAAAGCCCTTACAACGATATTACTAGGTTTGAGAGTCAGTCCTTCGCAGTCCAAACGGTCTAAGGCCTTCTTTGGCAGCACATTCAAGGAAGAACCAGTATCAACTAAGACATGGGCGAGAGTGGTTCCCCGGCATTCAACTGAAACATGTAACGCATCATTGTGTTTCCTTTCTTTGGGAGTTAAGTCAGCATCGGAAAAGCCAAGGCCATTATCAGCAGTAAGACTGGCCACACATTCTTGAAACTGGTCAGCGGAATTCTCTTGGGGAACATGTGCCGCTTTCAAGAATTTGATCAAGGCCTTAGCGTGGGCCTCAGATCAGAGCAGAAGAGCCAACATTGAAATTTTAGAAGGGGTCTTCCCTAATTGTTCCACAACGTCGTAGTCACTTTTTCTGATTATTTTCAAGATTTCATCCATTTCTTTCTGAGTGGTTTCGGGGATAACCACAGCATGAGCCTTCGTCTTGACAGGCACTTCCAGTATCCCCTTACCCTTGTTGGTAGTTTCAGTAGATGGTTTTACTACAGGAGTATCCAGTTCTTCAATCACTGGGCCTTGCACAGATGGTCCAACAGGTGCAGAAGCTTTCAAGGGTCCGAAAACTGCTCGGGGGGAGAAATCTCTGGAGAAAAGATCCGGCCACTGCGGGTTATCTTGCTTGTACCCGCGATGTTCCCTACATCAGGGTTTTCTTCTTCGGAAATCTCTTGGACTGTTTCGATTTGTTTGATACCATAGTAGAAGATTTCTCCCCCATAGTTCCATGGTATCGTTTTGCTGGATTAGTACGGGATAGGTCCCGGCATGGTGATCTTTAAAGGTACACATTCAGAGTTGGGTGTAATCCTGACAGGCCCTTTGCAAGCCTTGGGAGGATTGTCGGAAATGGTTATGATAGCAATATTGTTGGTTGAAGTATCACAAGTATCAGGAGTAATAGGATTGCAAGTGTCAACAAGGGTTTTCCGGAAAAGTATCTCTTGAGTATCCATCAGGCGTTGGACACCTGACTTCAACATTGGACAATCACCTTGAACATTCAAACAAAAATAACAGTCTTTACCACAACCAGGAAAGATCCCGGCTCGCAACAAATTTTCTTTAATCACTAATAATGGAGTCAACAGATCGGCAACATCAGTAACATGGAGATTTTCCAAAACAGCATGCACATTGTGGTCGTGCTTGGGCGTCGGAGCGGATATAACATTGGGCTTCTCAGGAGTGTCAAATTCAACTTCTTTGGCGTCAATTAAGTCCTGAATTTTGTTCTTAAGTGCCCAGCAATTATTGGTATCGTGTCCAGCACTGTCGGAATGGTAAGCACACTTGGCATTGGAGTGGTAGTATGGAGAGGAAGTGTTAGGGTTTTTTGGCGCCTCCTTCAAATTGGTCAGATTCAGCTTCAACAAATGGGGAAGTACCTGAGCGGGTGTTATGTTGATGCGGGTGAACTGCCGTTGTGGCCTTTCCACCCGTTGTTGATTAGGTCTCGACTGATTGTTACGAGGTTGATCATTTGACGAGTTTTGAATCATCACGGCCCCTACAGTCGGCCGGCGCTCAGTTCTTCCCAATCCCTTCTGAGAATACACAGCAGATGCTTCCTTCTTGGATGGGAAAGGTTTCTTAACAGTTGTGGTTGCGGAAGCATCCTTTTGAATCTTTCCACTTTATATACCGGCATCCACCCTTTCGCCGGTCAAAATCAATTCAGTAAATCCTGCAGAAGAGCTCCTGATTAGATGGTTGAAGAAGGGTCCAGACAGGGTCCCCAGAAACATATCAACTAACTCCCTATCTGATAATGGCGGTTGCATCCTTCCAGCCAGATCACACCACTTCTGGACGTACTCTTTAAACCCTTCATTGGAAGCCATCCCCATACTTTGTAACTGAGTACGAGTGGGTGCCAAATCAGCATTATATTGATACTGACGATAAAAAGCAGCTGCCAAGTCTTCCCAATTGTGAACCTCTGATCTCTCGAGTTGATAAAACCAGTCTAACTGAGTGCCAGACAAACTGTCTTGGAAAAAGTGTACCCAGAGGTCTTTATCGGATGAATGGGGTTGTATTTTTCTGACATACGACCTCAGGTGCATCTTAGGGCAAGACAGACCATCGTACTTGGCAAATGTCGGCACTTTGAACTTGGGAGGGATAACAATCCCAGCCACCAGCCCTAGTTCTTCAAAATCTAATCCGGGCACCCTCTGCAACTCCATAGCTGCCAGTCTATCTTCAAGGTTCTTATATTTATCATCCGCTGGTGGATACTGTTGTTCTGAGTAGTCTTCGTCTTCTTCCTCCTCTTCCTCTTCAACCTCGGATTCAGAAGGCACAACAGTCCCTTTCTCTTTACCGGCCCCTTCGTCAGACGTTGAGGGGAACTCAAGAACTCTCCTGGCCTGATGCTCAAATCTTCTTCCCAAAGTGGCTACTCTAGGTCTCTTTTTCTTTTTCTCTTTATTCTTCTCCAACAAAACTTTGAGGTCCTCTTGACCCTTTGCCAAGGTCATGAGGAGTTGCTGGAACTGTGAATTTTGTGCCTGCAGATCCTTTACTCTTTGCTCCAAATCCATCTTGCTGAAATAAACAGCAGAAAGATAAGGAAACCTGGCGCGAGGACCTGTTTATGCATATGATGAATGGTATGTTACTCATGTAATGCATTCAAGGGTTCAAAAATTCAAATTTGTTGCAAACAAAAAAGAATGCACATCATATTAAGAAGAAATTTGTTAGTACATAAATGCCCCATGGGCGAAATATTACAAAATTCTTAATGTAAAAAGACATTGTGCATCCTCTTTGGTGCGATGTAAGTGTTGAGAGTTTCCTCCTCGTGAAGTCGGCGGGTAAGCTCCAAAACCTTCTTCTCACTGGCATAGAAGCTGGCTTCAAAAGTATCTTGTTCTTCCTTGAGTTGGATCTAACTCTTTTGCATTTCTTCCCATGATGTTGGCATGTCAGGATGTAGGATGGTGTATGGAACCTCTCCTTCCATAATAGGCTCTTTGATCAAGGGGAGAATGTGAGGGTATGGCATCATAAGATTCTGGGAGCGGGTTCGTACCCACTTGAGATAAGGCTCAAGGGGGATGGAATTCTTGTGCCCCAGTGTCTTACTATCCACCTTGTTAGGCATCCTCCAAGCTCTGATGAACCTTTGTCGAAGTCCTTGCGCATCGTTGTCGAAGTCAAAAACTAGGTCCGGAATCAGCATGTCATGAGGGCCATCCCTCCGAGCATATCCAAATTGTCTCAAAGCTAGACAGGGGTTGTAGGTGATGCCTCCCTTAATGCCAAGTAGTGGGACATTAGGGAATTCCCCACAACGATCAATGATGATGACATTTTCTCTGGACCGAGAACACCAATGTACATCAGAATGTGTGAGGGTCATCAATCGTTGTGACCACCTTAAACCCTGCTCATTCTTCAAAACTGATTGTGGAAGGTGAGAAATAAACCACCTTGCTAGGAGAGGAGTACAGCACATGAGGACACCTCTTTTCCTCATTGTTCGTGTGTAAAATGAGTGTAGGATGTCCCAAGCAATGTAGGTATAGGATTCCTGGATATGAAAATCTTGACAGCATTCACATCTATAAGTTGGTCAGGGTTTGGGAACAAGACCAACCATAGATAAGGAGTGCCACAATCTCTTCAAAGGCTTGTAGATCAAGAGAATTCCAGCATTCTTGCGCCTTCTCAAACAAAAACTTTGCCAAGAATCCCTTGACACCACTTCTGGTTTCCCAATGCCCCTTGATGTCAGATGGTTGCAAGTGTAATGCTTGAGCAACATCTTTAGGATTTGGTTCTTTTTCCGTTCCGTTGTAGGGTAGTTGATGAAGAATAGGAATCCTTAGGAGTTGAGCAAATTCCTCCAAAGTAGGCACCAACTGGTAATCAGGGAATGTGAAACAGTGGTGTAGGGGGTCAAAGAACTGGAAAAGTACTTTCACTGTGTCTTCTTCAATGCTGGTGTTGACTAAGTTGAGGAGTCTACCATGTCTTTCACTGAAGAGAGAATTCTCTGGAATCCTGGAAGTAAGCTCCTTGAGTTGAGGAGGGATCCTCACAAGGTTGACTTGAATTGTTTTCCTGCGAAGAGATTCCATGACCTACAAAACAAGAACAAAGATGAAGATCCAAACCCTTGAAATGGTTAGTGGATGCATATGATGTTTTATGATGTTAATGATGTATGTACAAGCACATGTACAAGCAAATCACACAAAACCCTAGTTTCAGGCTTGCATGAGGTTTCATAGGTAAGTACCCTCTTAAGTTTAGTTGGCTCAAAACCTGTCCTATAAATAGTATTCGGGTTCTAAGGAGCTCAATATCATTGGATTGTTTTCTATGTTCATTGTTTTGGTTTAGCCACTTAACTAGCGACCAAAATATTCCAAGAAAACAACCCTCAATGAGTGTAGTATCGAGTATCTACCAACTTCAGACTTCACCAAAGCCGGTCATCTCACTACCCCTAATAAAAGGCCAAGATGGTCAAGTAAGGTTCTAGTTCATTAGTGCTTCATGACATCACTCAGCAGCCCCGTATTATCTTTGATTGACTCAAAGGCTACCGGTAATCATAAATATGTCGCACTAATATAGCTATTGCTTCAACCGTGTCGGTATACCCCGCACAATTTCCACAACGTATTGCTATTTACCTATGAATGTTTCCCAAATCCGGGTGGAGGATTTCAAGCCCAAACAAGAGAACAAAAATGTAAATCAATCAAAGCAAACAATAATCATGCAAAGGGTGATCTAAGCCCTAAGGTTACTCCACTTTTAAAGTAATTCCCCAGCAGAGTTGCCAGTTTTGTGATACGGTGGGAGAACTGACTTGGGATTTTGCGTTTTGTGTTCGCAAATGATTCGGTTTAGCAAGAGTCGCCACCGAATTTTTATTTTATCCTAAGGAAAGGTCAAAAAGCACAGGAAAGACCTTTGAGATGTTTTATTGGGTTCGGGGAGTAGATTAAAGAAAGGGAAGGTATTAGCACCCTTTCTATCCATGGTTATCTATGGGCTCTTAGTTACTTACTTAGATCGCTTGCTTTGCTTTTCAATTGTTTGAAATGGTGCTTTGTGTGTGATTTTGAAAGATGTTTTGAAAAGAGGCCATCATTGTGGCAACCTTTGTAATGATTCTTGTTTGAATGTATACAAAGGTGTTTTTGTCCTTTTGAAAAGTTTCCAATGTTTGAAAGTAGGGTTTTGAAATTGTATGGTGAAGTGTGTTTTGAAAATAGCAAGGATGTTTTTGCAAGCTTGGTCAAGTAACTAGGAGCTATCTACCCTATTTTACTCAAAGATCTTTCTTATGTTTTTAACCCTTTTAACAGTGTTGTTTCACCATTGTATTTGGTGAACAACCTTGTGTTAGGATGTTAACGGGACAGGCGCAGGTCATCGTATAGACCATGATAGCAATGGTGTCAAGTATCTTTGGCAATTTTCTTGAGGGACTTTGATCAATTTGTTTAGGCAACTCAAATAGCGTCATCGAGGGACTATGATCTTTTGTTTTGTTTTTATTTTGCCAAAGTACTTGACATGCAACCATGGCCCATTTTTGAAGGCAACAAGTGGATGAAACCCTAGGGGTGCAAGTGTGCACTGTGTTTGTTTTTCATGCTTTTTTGTCTTTGATTAGGTCAAGCTAGTTGTTGATTTTATTTTGCATACAAACCCTAAGTCTAAGTATGGCATAATTTGGAAGCTTTTAAATGTGCGAGAATTTAAATGCTACACTATTACAACATAATATAGGGAGGGGGTACAAATTTGAATTGGGAGTATTTGACAAGAAAATAAGTTCTAAGTTATTACAACCATATTGAATGTATAGGCACTATTTAATATTTAAATAAATACAATTAAACAAATATCAAATAAAATGTATTATGCAAAAAAAGATTTTTATGTATGTGAAAAGTATTTTTTTTCAATGTGAAATGTAAATAAATAAATAAAAAGGGTCAATTTTAATTATTTTTCTATTTAGGGCAAAAACCCTAATTCTTAATAAATAATATTATATACAATAATATACTAATTTATACAAAAAATAAAAGTATATTATGAAAATGATATTTTTAGTACAAAATATTAATAAAAATGAAAATATAGTATTTTTGTATTTTCTTGACCTAATTATTTAATAAAACAAGTATATATATATATATATATATATATATATATATATATATATATATATATATATATATATATATATATATATATATATATATATATATATATATATATATATATATATATATATATATATATATATATATATATATATATATATATATATATATATATATATATATATATATATATATATATATATATATATATATATATATATATATATATATATATATATATATATATATATATATATATATATATATATATATATATATATATATATATATATATATATATATATATTAATCATATTAAATATTCAAAGATAAAAATTAATTATTTACAAAAAATGGGTATTTTCAAGGAAATGTTCTCAAATATAAATAGAAATAATAAATGAGAATAGGTGTATTTTTTGTATTATTTTTTAGTTTTATTAAAAAGAAAATAGTTTATTTACATATTTATACTTAGTAAAATAAAAATAAATATCAAATAAATATGAAAAATATAGAAAATAATTTTTTGGCATTTTTTATATTTGGACAAAAAATAATAAAGTCAGAATAAAAAATAAAAATGTCAAAATGATAAATATTTAAATAAATGGGCCAGGGGGTGTAAACAGAAAAGGGGGGTGTCAAAAGCAAAGAACAACCAGGCCCATCCCAGTCAGACTTCATCTTCTTCCTCTTGTTCACAAAACGTGTGCCTCTGTACATCAATGGATATCTTCTGATTCTTTGATTTTTTGACAAAACTCATAACATGAACATTGTAGGGAATTAAACAATGAATCCAACCATATAAAAAACTTGGATTAACTCTCAAAGACCAGAGAGAATTTCTCTGGCCCTAATTTCTAACCTAGTTTTTTCAGAAAGTTCATGAGTGAAATTCTCTTAGCACGATTAATGTAAATGAAAATTAAGCATATGTATGGCTTCAGGGCTATGAGTATAGCATATTTCATTCACAAACCTAAGCCTAACCATTCCTAAATAGAGAGATAGAAGTCCATGAAATACCTATTTCGGTTGACTTCGAGCTGGACAATGTAGCAACCTTCAATGGTGTTTGAGCTTCTTTTGAGCTTGCCTGAGGACCAAGGAAGCTTTTCCAATGCTTGGCTTATTTTGAAACAGCTTAAATCGTGTTATAGAACTCAACCTGCAGAGCTTTGAAACAAAAATGGCAAAGTGTGTTAGAGGTGTCACAGATTGCAATGGGGGCCTGGGATAGTTCAGGTGAGTTGATTGGAAGGTGTTTGAACTATCTTTGGACAAAACGCACGATGGAATTTGGTTATGGCTTGCAAAATGCAGAACATGCCCTGTTTTGCAGAAAAACAGTGATTCTGTGTAAAAGGGAGTTTGAGAGGCAAAGGGGTCGTGTTTCAGGCTTGTTGGGAGGTATGGAACTTGTCTACAATATTTGTGTAAGCTTGTCTTAACAGATATGAGAGATGGCATATGATTTGCACCTTTTCTTCTAATTGAAGCAAGAAATGTAAGTGATGTTATAGCCTTGTACAGGCCCTCCTATCACCCTGCACATAACACTCTTGGCCCCTCCAATTCATGGATTTAGTTTGCAGTCTCAGATCTTTGTTCAAGGCTCAATGCTTAGTGTTTTGACATAAAGTAACTTTTGTAAAAATGGCAATATACCTTTTACCATTTAGGGCTTAATTTTGTATGTAATGTCCACATGAACAAGATAATCCCTTAACTCAATGGTTATGCATTAAATTATGGAGTATAAACTGGTTTTGAGGCCTGCAAGCTAGCTCCAAACATGCTGATTTGAAAATGCAAGTTTGTATGAACATGCATTGGCCATGGACAAAAGTGAGTTTTTGCCAACTTCAAGCATTCGATTCTCTCTAACCACAAGGGTGTTTGAGAAGTTCTTGGACAATTTGGAAAGCTTGGAACATGTACTATAATCCATCTTTGAAATTAAACTTGAAACTCCAAGTGGAATTATGTGAAAAGTGTCCAAGAAGATGGGTCAAAATCCTGCCTAGATTAGGGCAAATTTTCTCTAAGTTAAAAGTTTTAGGTACCCTTGTTCCAAAAATCATAACTTGAGATACAAGCCTTTTTTGAGAAAACTTTGTGAATCAAAGTTGTATACTTTGTGATGTACTACAACTTTAATGTTTCAAGTTTTGTTTGAATCCACTTGCATCTTGGTGAAATAATGGGACAAAGTTAGGAAAAAATAAGAAAATTTTATAACTTAGAAAATTTCTAAGTTATGAAATTTTTCCATTTTAAACCCTAATTTGCATTTTTGGGTTTCTTGATGAACAAGTTTCATAATTTGACATGTCTTGATGAAAAATAACTCTTGGCACTTGATTTTGACCAAAAAGTCAAAGTTTGGCTTCTCAGTGTATAGTCAAATTTTGATCAGTTGACTGAAAAATTCATCTGTCAATCCAATGTATTTGAGATATTTTGAACTTGTTGAATAGGTCAAGACAATGTCATTGAGTCCTTGATTCCATGGTTGAGCTTGATTGGCCATTGGTTAGGTCAAACAGTCAAAAATTGCCTTTGTATAGTCAAAACCCTAAAAATGACCATTTTGCCCTTTTGGTGATCTGATCAAATTTCTTGTGGAATTGTGATCCAAACTTGATCAAATGACATATATGAGTTTATTATGTTTAATTGGGTCAAAAATCATGAGTTTTGACTGTCAATTGGCCACAGTTGACTTTTTCCCCAATATAGTTGATTTCTAGGTCAACTGTCCAATTGACTGGACAAAAATTTGAATCAAGGCTTGAAACTTGGTATGGACAAACTTATGAGTCCAACATGAAGTATGAAAGTCAATTTGGGTATTGTAGACCAAAACACCAATGTGCAAACTCAAACCCTAATTTAGATCAACAGTGCAAGGAGGTGTATTGAGCAGAGCAAACCCTAGCTTGATCTTCAGTTCCAAGAGTCTGGTGATGAGAAAATGTTGATGAAATGGGAGGGAAAATTTTGGGGTACAACACTATAAATAGAAGATTATTTATTGCAAGGCAACTAGCTAACAACGTGAAAAATATTCAACTACTCAACAATTTCAAAAGAGCTCAATGACGTGAAAATATTCAGCTGGTCATAAATCATTTTACAAACACTTTGTGCAAAACTAATCTTAGTGAAAAATCACAGTTTTTGATATAGATTTCTAAGAAGCAATTTGTTTCACTATCTGTAAAGATTTAATTCTTGTATTTGTTCCTTGAGAGACCAAGTTTGGTCAGATTTCTCAAGAAGTATTTTGTTCCTTGAGAGACTAAGTTTGGTCAGATTTCTCAAGAAGGCTAGGACTAGTTTGAGTCTTAGTGGTGTTAGTCACTTGTAAGTTTACTTGTGCATTGTATTGTTAGTCACAATAGTTGTTGTGCGATTGTAATCCGTTGATTATAGTGAATTAAGTCCTTGTTGAGAAAAGCATAATCACCTTGGCGGGTGGACTGGAGTAGTTTGAGTTCAAATGAACCAGGATAAAAATAACTCGGTATTTACATTATTGTTGAGCCTTTAAGAAAAAGAAAAAGAGAAACTTATTCAACCCCCCCCCCCCCCCTTCTAAGTTTTTTCTCACCCTTCAATTGGTATCAGATCTTGACTCTGAGTGCAACACTTAACCGTGTCAGGAAAAGATCCAGAAAGAAAACACAAATGGCAACTAAACAAAACAACAATAGCTACAACAAACCTCGTGTATTTGATGGAGAAGATTTTGAATATTGGAAAGATAGACTAGAAAGTTTCTTTCTAGGTCATTATAGTAATTTATGGGATATAGTATTGGATGGTTACACACATCCTATAGACTCAGAAGGAAACAAGATTGATAGAAAGATTATGGATAGACAACAAAAAGCTGATTTCAAAAATCACCATAGACCTAGAAATATCTTTCTAAATGATATCTCTAAAATGGAATATGAGAAGATCACAAATAGAGATACAGCACATGATATGTTTGGGTCTCTCAAAATGACTCATGAAGGAAACGCTCAAGTCAAGGAGACTAAAGCTCTGGCTCTCATCCAGAAGTATGAAGCCTTTAAGATGGAAGAAAGTGAATTTATAGAAGCTATGTTCTCAAGGTTCCAAACTCTGATTGCTGGCCTGAGAGTTCTGAACAAGGGATACACTAAGGCATACCATGTTAAGAAGATCATAAGGAGTTTGCCCAGAAGATGGGCACCTATGGTCACTGCTTTCAAATTATCAAAAGATCAGAACAACGTGTCTCTGGAAGAACTCATCAGCGCTTTAAGAAGTCATGAGATAGAACTTGATGAGCACGAGCCTCAGAAGAAAGGTAAGTTTGTTGCCCTTAAATAAATTAAAATATATATAACTAACGTTTTTCAGGCTGAAGAAGAAAACTCTGAAGAATCTGCGTCAGAAGAAGATGAACTATCCTTGCTCTCCGGAAGGATCAATCAGCTATGGAAGCACAAGCAGAAGAATTTCAGAAACTCCAGAAGAACAGGAAATGACTCTGAACAATCCTCTGGATACAGAATATCAAGTAACATAATCATTACCTGCTATGAATGCAATAAACAAGGTCACTACAAAAGTGATTGTCCAAGGCTTCAGAAGGAGAAACATAAAGGGAAGTTCGTTAAGGAGAAGAAGAAAAATCTTATGGAAACATGGGATGACTCTGAATCTTCTAAAGACGAAACATAATCAGAAGATGAACAAGCCAATATAGCTCAAACAGACAACTCATTAGATGTCTCTGAATCTTCTGAATCTGAATCAGGGTCAGAATCAGAATCAGACGCTGAAGAGGTATTTCCTGAATTTACTGTTAATTTTACTAAAGCTGAACTAGGAGAAAGTCTGAGTGAAATTCTGGAAAGATATCAACAGCTTCGAGTCAAATTTAGGAACTTGAAAAAGGATCTTGCTTCTGACTCTGAAGAAACTGAGAGTCTGAGATTAGAAAACTCTGAGTTAAAAGAAAAGCTTTCAAAACTAGAAAATGACTTACAAAACTCTCAGAAGGAAATAATCTCAGAGGATCCCAGTAATGCTGATAAGATCATAAAAGAATATGATCAAAGCTTTCAGAAGTTTCTGGCTAAAAACATAGATAGAAGCAAAATGGCTTCAATGATCTATGGAGTTAGCAGGAAAGACATAATAGGTATAGGATACAAAGGCAAAGTATCCCAGCCTAAGAAAGTTAAGGATCTGGTTATCAAACGCACTCCTCTCTATTCTCACTTGACCACTGGGCACACACATGATATTAAATATACATCTCACTCTGGAACTCTTATGCTAATCCAAAGTTCAAACAAAACTTTAATTACTCTAACCCAAGAGGACCCAAAAAGATATGGGTACCAAAAGACAAAATCATCTATGTTGCAGATATTTTTAACAGTAAGGTTGAAACTCCAGTATTAACACCTAGACTCTGGATGCTCTCTACACATGGAGGAAAGAAATCATATGTTCCAAAGCCTGGAATCTAAAAGATTCGCAGGTTTCAGAGGCAATCATAAACAAAAGCTACTGGCTCTGAAACTATTGGAAACAGGAATGGAAGTACAACTCAGAAGCTCTGTGCGACACATGTCTAAAAGGAGAGTTTTCAAAACCTTCTTTTAAATCATAAAATTCCGTTTCTTCCTCTAGGCCATTAGAACTATTTCATTTTTCCATCCTTTTGGATGTACTTGTTTTATTCTGAACAAGTTTGATTCTAAAGCACAAAAGTGTTTTCTGCTTGGATATTCTGATCGCTCAAAAGGCTATAGAGTATACAACACAAACTCTGATTATTGAAGAATCAATCAAAGTCAGGTTTGATGATAAGCTTGGCCAGCAACAGCCAAAGCAAATTGATATTTCTGTAGGTACAGAAGATCTTATCTCAAACTCTGAAAAGTCAAAAGCAAAAGAAAAGTCAGAAGCAAAGGAAGACTCAGAAGCAAAGGAAGACTCAGAAGATCCTCCTCTTGATAATGCTCTGGATAATCTCATAATCTCTAAACAACCCACTCTGAAAAGGTTTCCTAGAATCTCTTCAGCTCATAAAGAAGACATGATTATTGGAAGAAAATAAGATACCATAAGAACAAGATCCTCTCTCAGAATCAATGAAGAATCATTGTTTGGATTGGTATCTCTGATTGAACCAACCTCTATTGATGAAGCTCTGGAAGATAATGATTGGATCCTAACAGTGCAAGATGAATTCAATCAATTTTCCAGAAACGATATATGGGATCTAGTTCTAAGACCTAAAGGATTCGACATTATAGGAACTAAATGGGTTTTTAGAAACAGACTAAATGAGAAAGGATAGGTGGTCAGAAACAAAGCATGACTGGTTGCACAGGGTTATAGTTAACAAGAAGGAATTGATTATAATGAAACCTTTGCCCCAGTCACCAGGTTAGAATCTATTAGATTATTAATTTCTTTTGGTGTTCAAAATAACATTTCATTATATCAAATGGATGTTAAAAGTGCTTTTTTAAATGGCTATATAGAAGAAGAAGTTTATGTCCATCAACATCCTGGCTTTAATGACTCAAAACATCCAGAACATGTTTTTAAATTAAAAAAGTCTTTATACGGTTTAAAATAAGCTCCCAGAGCTTGGTATGAACGTTTGAGTAATTTTCTTTTAGAAAAAGATTTTACCAGAGGAAAAGTGGACATAACTTTATTCAGAAAGAAATTTAAAAATGACATTTTAATTTGTCAAATTTATGTTGATGATATTATTTTTGGAACCTCTAATATCTCCCTTAGAAAAGAATTTGTTGAGACCATGCAGGAAGAATTTGAGATGAGCATGATGGGAGAATTGAAGTTCTTTCTGGGAATACAAATTAACCAAACTCCAGAAGGTACTTACATACATCAGACGAAGTATGTTAAATAACTTCTGAAGACATTTCAGATGTCAAAAAGAAAATATGCTAAGAGACCAATGCATCCAACATGTATTCTGGGAAAAGATGAGGTAAGTATGAAGGTAGATCAGAAGCTCTACAGAGAAGATCAAAAGATTTCAGACTAGTAGGTTATTGTGATGCTGACTTTGCTGGAGATAGAATTGAAAGAAAGAGCACCTCTAGAAGCTGCAAGTTTCTGGGTGACAGTCGTATCTCGTTGTACAGCAAGAAGCAAGTAACAATTGCACTTTCAACAACATAAGCTGAGTATATATCTGCTGCTGGATGTAGTTCTCAGATGATCTGGATGAAAAGTAAGCTAGAAGATTTTAATCTTTATGAAAGTAAGATTCCTATCTTCTGTGACAATACCTCTGCAATTTTTCTTTCTAAAAATCCCATTTTACATTCTAAAGCTAAACACATAGAAATTAAATATCATTTTTTAAAGGACTACATTCAGAAAGGAATTTTAAATTTAAACTTTGTAAAATAAGACCATCAATGGGTTGACATTTTTACCAAACCCCCTTCAGAAGATATATTTAAATTCATTTTGAAAAATATTTGTATGGAATTATGTCTTGAATAAAATTGTATTTATCTTCTGTGTTTGCCTTCAGAATGTTCTAAAATGAATGTTCTGATTAACAACTCTTCAGAAGTTAGAAGAGAAGTTACATCAGAAGCTATATATATAGTTCTGAAATGTTCTAACGTTTCATTACAAGTATAGTTCAGAAGTTCATTATATCAAACAGTTGTTCCATGCAACCTTCAGGAGATGAACACATGGTGTGTTTCTGAAAGGTCACGCATGCTCAGTTATTGACGTCGTTCCCAGGTAACTGTTATGATTTGCTCAAATCTCACGTTTTCCCCTCAATTTTCAAAATCATTAAATGCTAGTAATGATTAGATTCTTTCAAAATTCAACCGTCTCTATGTATTTTTCTCTGCAAACCATTTTTTCTCTCAACCTAAGTGCTCAAATGGCTTCCTCCTCTACTCATTCTATAAATACCCAATCTGAACAGTACATTATTCCTAAAAGAACTACTCTCATTCCAGTGGATAGTTCTAGAAGTTATAAGTGAATTGATGGTGGATTTTGATAACCTAAAAGCAAACCTACTGGGGGAGTTAGAGCCTACATGTGGAAAAGCTCTGACAGGAAAGAATCTGGTGAAGAGAAAGATCATTAACAAACAGCTGATAGAACCAACTCCTTATGTTTCAGCAACCGTTACCAGAAAAAGGATTCCAATTGCTGACTTTCAACTATTCAACTCAGGAGATCATTCAGATTTACATTCAGAAGAACCTTAGATGCTGATTCACTGAAGTTGCAAGACTTATGTCATTCTCAGGTGCTTGAGAACTTCTCCAAACATCTGCATGCCTTCCAGTCAGAAGTTGTTGATATTTGGGACAAGAAGTCTACTCTGATGATTGCTAATGCTCCAGCTGATCAAATGGATATTTCAAAAGATGAGTCTGAAGATGCCTCTAAAGATTCAAATCCTCTGGCAATAGTTATGTTTAATTAACCTTGTGCTAAAGCTGCACCATCTGAACCTCATGTACCATCTGAACCTCATGTACCATCTGAACCTCATGAACCATCAGTAACACTTGAACCCTCTAAAACCCTCAATCCGTCAGCAACACATGAACCTGTGCCAACTCTTATGATGGATCTGGGCACTACTTTCAACTTTTGTTTGTTCTGACTCAACGGTTTCTACTCCAAAGGTTGTATCTGCTGAAGCTTCTTAATCCTCTGCTCCTACTTCACTTGTTATGGATACTCTGAATAAGCTTAAGAGGGAAAATGAAACTATTCATGAGCGCTTGGACAAGCAAGATGATACTAACAATGAAATCAGAAATTGGATGATGAAACAAGAGGAATCTGCATCTGAGATCAAGAATCTTCTTTTGGCTCTTGTTTCTAAAAAATCTGAGTGTCATTCTGTTTCTCGTTTTTGTTTTGTTTTGAACCTCTGAATCTTTTTTAAAACCTTTACGCTCTTCAATTATTTTTATATACTTTTGGATTATGCCAAAAAGGGGGAGAAAATGATTATTTTAATCTAATCTCTGATTAACAGTTATGGGACAAAGTCTCAAACATACTAACAAAATACAAATATTTATTTCTATGTTTAAAAGAATTTTGTAGGTATCACTAAACTCTGGAAGTTTAATTCAACTGAACATTATCTTCAAAAGATTTACTGAAGAAATCCTAGAAGAAAATTTCAAAGCTCTGATGAAAATTCTCAAGAAGTTTTTCTTATAGAAATATTTATTTCAGGGGGGAGATTCTTATCTCTTGTTCAATTTTATTTCTAAATCTGAATATTTTTGTCATCATCAAAAGGGGGGGATTGTTAGAACAAGATTGGTTCTGATCATATCTCAGAGTTTTAATGATAACAATAAAATATATTTTATATAATTGATACTCTGATGAGCATATTTATTTGTTTCAGATAATGTTCTGACAAAAGTATTATCTTAGAAGAAAATTATTTGACGTGCTGAGCTGAAAATAAATGAAGAAGTTATTTAAAGAAATAACTATTTGTTTTAGCGCAAGTTCTGATCCTGACTCTGATAAGAAACTATTTAATGCATCTTCTAATCTTAAGAAATTTTCCATGCAAACCATGTTCAGAAGTACTTAGCAAGCAAGCGCTAATAAGAAGTTAATTGCAAGCATATTCTGAAGCAAGATGTGAAGCATGTTCTGAAGAATTCTGCAAGCAAGCGCTGGTAAGAAGATTAGCGAGCATGTTCTGAAGCAAAATGTGAAGCTAGTTCTGAAAGAATATAGAAGCTAACAAGTCTTGTCAAGTTTCAGGAAACATGCTCTGACAAAGTGCCGTTTGCTCATTTAATGCAAAGCAGGCTACATGCACTCAAGTGTCTACGCTAGCTCATTAGAAAATGCAATACTGCAAGCAAACACGAAAACATTAATTGCTCTCCACTTTTGAAGGCAGCAATGGTCATTTTATTCATGCTATAAATATAATATTATTTATTGCAAGGAAACTAGCTAACAACGTGAAAAATATTCAACTACTCAACAATTTCAAAAGAGCTCAATGACGTGAAAATATTCAACTGGTCACAAATCATTTTACAAACACTTTGTGCAAAACTAATCTTAGTGAAAAATCACAGTTTGTGATATAGATTTCTAAGAAGCAATTTGTTTCACTATCTGTAAAGATTTAATTCTTGTATTTGTTCCTTGAGAGACCAAGTTTGATCAGATTTCTCAAGAAGTATTTTGTTCCTTGAGAGACCAAGTTTGGTCAGATTTCTTAAGAAGGCTAGGACTAGTTTGAGTCTTAGTGGTGTTAGTCACTTGTAATTTTACTTGTGCATTGTATTGTTAGTCGCAACAGTTGTTGTGTGATTGTAATCAGTTTATTATAGTGAATTAAGTCCTTGTTGAGAAAGGCGAAATCACCTTGGTGGGTGGACTGGAGTAGTTTGAGTTCAAACGAACCAGGATAAGAATAATTGTGTCTTTCCATTATTGTTGAGCCTTTAAGAAAAAGAAAAAGAGAAACTTATTCAACACCCCCCCCCACACCCCCTTTAAGTGTTTTCTCAACCTTCACAAGCTTGGTCAGATTTCTCAAGAAGGCTGGGACTAGTTTGAGTCTTATTGGTATTAGTCACTTGTAAGTTTACTTGTGCTTTGAATTATTAGTCACAACAGTTTGGTTGTGTGATTGTAATCTGTTTGATTATAGTGAATTAAGTCCTTGTTGAGAAAGGCGAAATCTCCTTGGCGGGTGGACTGGAGTAGTTTGAGTTTAAATGAACCAGGATAAAAATAACTGTGTCATTCCATTATTGTTGATCCTTTAAGAAAAAGAAAAAGAGAAACTTATTCAACCCCATCTTCTAAGTGTTTTCTCACCCTTCAATTGGTATCAGAGCTTAACTCTGAGCGCAACACTTAACCGTGTCAGGAAAAGATCCAAAAAGAAAACACAATGGCAACTGAACAAAACAACAATAACTACAACAAACCTCCTGTGTTTGATGGAGAAGATTTTGAATATTGGAAAGAAAGACTAGAAATTTTCTTTCTAGGTCATGATAGTGATTTATGGGATATAGTCTTGGATGGTTACACACATCCTATAGACTCATAAGGGAACAAGATTGATAGAAAAAATATGGATAGACAACAAAAAAGCTAATTTCAAAAATCACCACAGAGCTAGAAATATTTTTCTAAACTCTATCTCTAAAATGGAATATGAGAAGATCACAAATAGAGATACAACACATGACATGTTTGAGTCTCTCAAAATGACTCATGAAGGAAACGCCCAAGTGAAGGAGACTAAAGCTCTGGCTCTCATCCAGAAGTATGAAGCCTTCAAAGTGGAAGAAAGTGAATCTATAGAAGCTATGTTCTCAAGGTTCCAAACTCTGATCGCTGGCCTGAGAGTTCTGATCAAGGGATAGACCAAGGAAGACCACGTTAAAAAGATTATCAGAAGTTTACCTAGAAGATGGGCACCCATGGTCACTGCTTTCAAAGTATCAAAAGATCTGAACAATGTGTCTCTTGAAGAACTCATCAGCACTTTAAGAAGTCATGAGATAGAACTTGATGAACACGAGCCTCCGAAGAAAGGTAAGTCTGTTGCCCTTAAATCTATAAAAAAAATGTGAAACTAAGGCTTTTCAGGCAGAAGAAGGAAACTCTGGAGAATCTGCGTCAGAAGAAGATGAACTATCCTTGCTCTCCAGAAGGATTAACCAGATGTGGAAGCACAGACAGAAGAAGTTCAGGAACTTCAAGAAGTCAGAAGATAAACCAGAATCTTCTAGACACAAGAAGTCAAACAGAAGAGAGATAATCTGTTATGAATGTAAAGAACCTAGACACTAAAAGAGTGATTGTCCAAAACTTCAAAGAGAAAGACCAAAGAAAAAGTTTGGTAGAAAGAAAGGCATGATGGCCACCTGGGACGATTCAGAATCCTATGAAGATGAATCTGATTCTGAAGATGAGAATGCCAACCTAACTCTAATGGCTATCACAGCAGATGACTCAGACTGTGAGTCAGAACCAAAAGTGGTGTTCTCTGAATTTACTAGAGCTGAACTTGCTGAAAGTTTATCAGAACTTCTGGAAAACTATAGTTAACTCAAAATCAAATACAAGAAACTCAAGAAGAGTCTTGCATCTGATCTTGAGAAACATGAAATAGAAAACTTTGAACTCAAAGAAAATAATTTTAAACTTAAAGATGAAATTCAAAAAGTTCAAAAAAATTCTATTTCAGAGTCTGCGTCAAGTTCAAAAGATATTCTGAAAGAATATGACTCTAGTTTTCGAACTTTTCTTGCTAAAAGCATAGATAGAAGCAAAATGACTTCAATGATCTATGGAGTTAGTGGGAACAACAGAAGAGGAATTGGATATGAAACTCCCAAATGGAAGGAGACATATATACCAAAACCTATTGCTAAAATGACTTTCACATATAAACCTCTGAATAAACAATTTAGTTTTTGGCACACACATGATATTAAATATACATCTCACTCTGGAAATTCTTATGCTAATCCAAAGTTCAAACAGAAGTTTAAATACTCTAACCAAAGAGGACCCAAAAAGATATGGGTACCAAAGGAGAAAATAATATTTGTTGCAGATGTCCTTAACAGCTCAATTGAGACACCAGTCATGGTACCTGGACTCTGGGTGCTCACGACACGTGACGGGAAGAAAGTCTATATTCCAAAACATGGAATTTAAATCTAGAGGAGACGTCAAGTTTGGAGGTAATTAGAAAGGGAAGATTATTGGTTCTGGAACCATTGGAAACGGTAACCTTCCTTCTATCTCTAATGTTTTATTAGTAGAAGGATTAGCGCATAACCTGATTTCCATAAGTAAATTAAGTGACAATGGTTATGACATTATCTTTAATCAAAATTCCTGTAGAGCTGTTAGTCAAAAAGATGGAACAATCCTCTTTTCTGGCAAGAGAAAGAACAACATCTACAAAATTGATTTGTCAGATCTTAAAACTCAGAATGTAAAATGCCTTTTGTCTGTTAGCGATGAGCAATGGGTATGGCATAGAAGATTTGGACATGTCAGCTTGAGAAAAATCTCTTAATTAAATAAACTAAATTTAGTCAGAGGACTTCCCAATCTGAAGTACAACTCAGAAGCTCTGTGCGAAGCATGTCAAAAAGGAAAATTTTCAAAACCTTCTTTTAAATAAAAAAATGTTGTTTCTTCCTCTAGGCCATTAGAACTACTTCATATTGATCTGTTTGGGCCAGTTAAAACTGCATCCATCAGAGGCAAGAAGTATGGATTGGTCATTTTTGATGACTATAGCAGATGGACATGGGTTAAGTTTTTAAAACACAAGGACGAGTCACATTCTGTGTTCGTTGACTTCTGTAACCAAGTGCAAAACGAAAAAGATTTTAGAATTATAAAAGTCAAAAGTGATCATGGAGGAGAATTTAAAAACCATTATTTTGAATTTTTTTAAAGAAAATGATATTAATCATAATTTCTCTTGTCCTAGAACTCCCCAACAAAATGGAGTTGTATAACGAAAGAATAGAACGTTACAAGAAATGGCCAGAACCATGATCAATGAAACAAATATGGCTAAGCACTTATGGGCAGAAGCTGTGAACACATCATGTTATATTAAGAATAGAATCTCTATAAGACCTATTCTTGAAAAGACTCCCTATGAATTGTGGAAAAACAGAAAACCGAACATTTCATATTTCCATCCTTTTTGATGTACTTGTTTTATTCTGAATACTAAAGAAAATCTGAACAAGTTTGATTCTAAGGCACAAAAGTGTTTTCTGCTTGGATATTCTGAACGCTCAAAAGGCTATAGAGTATACAACATAGAAACTCTGATTGTTGAAGAATCAATCAAAGTCAGGTTTGATGATAAGCTTGGCCAGCAACAGCCAAAGCAAATTGATATTTTTGTAGGTACAGCAGATAATCTCTCAAACTCTGAAAAGTCAGAAGCAAAGGAAGACTCAGAAGATCCTCCTCTTGATAATGCTCTGGATAATCTCAGAATCTCTGAACAACCCTCTCGGAAAAGGTTTCCCAGAATCTCTTTAGCTCATAAAGAAGACGTGATTATTGGAAGGAAAGAAGATCCCATCAGAACAAGATCCTCTCTCAGAATCAATGAAGAATCATTGTTTGGATTGGTATCTCTGATTGAACCAACCTCTATTGATGAAGCTCTGGAAGACAATGATTGGATCCTAGCAATGCAAGATGAACTCGATCAATTTTCCAGAAACGATGTGTGGGATCTAGTTCCAAGACACAAAGGATTCAACATTATAGGAACTAAATGGGTTTTCAGAAACAAACTAAATAAGCAAGGAGAGGAGGTCAGAAACAAAGCACGACTGGTAGCACAAGGTTATAGTCAACAAGAAGGAATTGATTATAATGAAACCTTTGCCCCAGTCGCCAGGTTAGAAACTATTAGATTATTAATTTCTTTTGCTGTTCAAAATAATATTTCATTATATCAAATGGATGTTAAAAGTGCATTTTTAAATGGCTATATAGAAGAATAAGTTTATGTCCATCAACCTCTTAGCTTTAATGACTCAAAGTATCCAGAACATGTTTTTAAACTAAAAAAGTCTTTATACGATTTAAAACAAGCTCCCAGAGCTTGGTATGAACGTTTGAGTAATTTTCTTTTAGAAAAATATTTTACCAGAGGGAAAGTGGACACAACTTTATTCAGAAAAACATTTAAAAATGACATTTTAATTTGTCAAATTTATGTTGATGTTATTATTTTTGGAACCTCTAATATCTCTCTTGGAAAAGAATTTGTTGAGACCATGCAGGCAGAATTTGAGATGAGCATGATGGGAGAATTAAAGTTCTTTCTGGGAATACAAATTAACCAGACTCCAGAAGGTACTTACATACATCAGACGAAGTATGTTAAAGAACTTCTGAAGAAATTTCAGATGTCAGAAAGCAAAGATGCCAAGACACCAATGCATCCAACATGCATTCTGGGAAAAGATGAGGTAAGTATGAAGGTAGATCAGAAGCTCTACAGAGGTATGATTGGATCCCTTCTCTATCTAACTGCACCTAGACCTGATATATTATTCAGTGTATGTTTATGTACTAGATTCCAATCAGATCCTAGAGAATCTCACTTAACTGATGTTAAGAGAATTCTGAGGTATCTGAAAGGTACTACTAATCTGGGTCTGTGTTACAAAAGATCAAACGATTTCAGACTAGTAGGTTATTGTGATGCTGACTTTGCTGGAGATAAAATTGAACGTAAGATCACCTTTGGAAGCTGTCAGTTTTTGGGTGACAACCTTATCTCGTGGTACAGCAAGAAGAAAGCTACCATAGCACTTTCAACAACAGAAGCTAAGTATATATCTGCTGCTGGATGTAGTTCTCAGATGATCTGGATGAAAAGTCAGCTAGAAGATTTTAATCTTTATGAAAGTAAGATTCATATCTTCTGTGACAATACCTATGCAATTTGTCTTTCTAAAAATCCCATTTTGCATTCTAAAGAAAAACACATAGAAATTAAATATCATTTTATAAGGGACTACATTCAGAAAGGAATTTTAAATTTAAACTTTGTAAAAACAGACCATCAATGGGCTTATATTTTTACCAAACCCCTTTCAGAAGATAGATTTAAATTCATTATGAAAAATATTAGTATGGAATTATGTCCTAAATAAAATTGTATTTATCTTCTGTGTTTGCCTTCAGAATGTTCTAAAATGAATGTTCTGATTAACAACACTTCAGAAGTTAGAAGAAAAGTTACATCAGAAACTATATATAAAGTTCTGAAATGTTCTAACATTTCATTACAAGTATAGTTCAGCAGTTCATTATATCAAACAACTGTCCCATGCAACCTTCAGGAGATGAACATGTGTTGTGTTTCTGAAAGGTCACGTGTGCTATGCTATTGACGTTGTTCCTAGGTAACTGTTATAATTTGCTCAAATCTCACGTTTTCCCCTCACTTTTCAATATCATTAAATGCTAGTAATGATTAGATTATTTTTAATTAATTTTTTTAAACTCTTTTTATAGTTTTATTTTTAAAACCTATTTCTCAAAAGTTTTCATATAAATACCTTTCTAAAACCCCTTTCTCACTTTTTACCTTCTCTTTCAAAATTCAACCGTCTCTATGTATTTTTTTCTGCAACCCATTTTTTTCTCTCAACCTAAGTGCTCAAGTGGCTTCTTCATCTACTCATTCTGGAAACACCCAATCTGAACAGTACATCATCCCTGAGAGAACTACTCTTATTCCAGTTGGTAGTTTAGAAGTGATAAGTGAATTGATGGTAGGTTTTGAAAACCTAAAGGCAAATGGGTTTGACCTTCTTCCTACTGTGGAGTTTCAAGGATGGGGAAATTTCTTTGACCGTCTTGTTGGCCCTGTATTTCCAGACCTTGTTAAGGAATTTTGGTTACACGCCATTGCATCACCAAAAGTCATCCTCTCGTTTGTAATGGGTAAGAAAATCTCTATAACTGAAAATCTCATCAGAAAACTATTAGGTTTTGAAGGAAATGGAGTGACTGGAATCTCAAATGGCAGAACGGACATGTCAAAAGTTCATGTTGAAATTTTTGCAACTGGGCAAGCTTCTTCAAAAGTCAGAGACTTGAAGAATAAGTACAAGATCTGGGCTAGAATCATCCATGGCTGCATTTATCATAGAAAGGAAATAAGTTCTCCTGACTA
This sequence comes from Vicia faba, assembly GCA_948472305.1. Lineage (NCBI taxonomy): Eukaryota > Viridiplantae > Streptophyta > Magnoliopsida > Fabales > Fabaceae > Vicia > Vicia faba. The sequence continues at coordinate 1,025,458,395 of OX451736.1, read as the reverse complement.
TATAAATGATGACCAGCAATACCTGTTGTTCTGTCTAGGAAAAAATGTTAAGATTGATTTAACCTATCTTCTGTTTGATCACCTCTGGGCTCATGTCAAGAAAACAAGGGAAGCAGAAAGAGTAAAGAACCCTAAATCCAAAAGGAACTGGATTCCAATGGGAAGATTGATTTCAGACATTTTGACAGAGAATGGTCTGATTGCTCACTTGGAAGAAGCAAACCTCCCGGGGGAGTTAGAGCCTACATGTGGGAAAGCTCTGACAGGAAAGAATCTGGTGAAGAGAAAGATCATTGATAAACTGCTGATAAAACCAATACCTTACGTATCAGCAACCGTTACCAGAAGAAGGATTCCAATTGCTGACTTTCCACTATTCAACTTAGGCGATCACCCTCGTATCATTCTGCATTACATTTAGATTTTCAAAGAAAGTGGAACTCCAATTGATCCTGCCTGGATTCAAGGTAGACATGAAGAAACTCCAAATGTTGTCTTCCAGCAACCTATGAAAAAGAAAGCAGTTGAAGGACCATCTGCTAGACCTCAGAAGAAGAAGAAGAAATTAGGTATACCTTCTGAGACTATTTCTGTTTATGATTCTGTACATATATCTACATCTGCTGAACCTCAAACCTTAGGTGACATAGATGTTGACATAGATTTAACCATTCCCTCTGAAACTCTTGCTAAAAACCCTATGTTGTACCCCAAAATTTCCCTCTCATATTCTTCAAAGTTTTGACAAGCATCATCTCAATTTGCTCAAGTCTACTCAAGGGTTGCACAGTTCAAACACCCTCCTAAGCCAGTCAAATTAGGGTTTTGGTTCTTGCAAGGAAGTTGAGGTTTTCAAGGGCTCAATCAAGTCACATATGCCTATACACATTGTCAAGCATCTACATTCCAAGTTTCAAGGCTCACAGCATCAAGTTGCACAGTCAAAAACCCTATTTGCTTCACAAACAACTGTAGGGGTAAAATGGTCATTTGGCAGTCAAAAGTCAAAAATTTTGGTCAACATCTTATTTTGAAGCCACAATCATCATTTGATCAAGTCTTGATCATGATTCCACAAGAATGGCTCAAAAATCATCAAGATGCAAAAGTTTCCTTTTTGGACAACTGAAAAGTCAACTGTAACTTGACCAAGGCATAACTTTTTCATGGTTCATCAGAAAAATCCCATCCAATGCTCATCTTGAAGGGGAAGACATTTCCTACAACTCATATTCACATTCCAATTCCAAGAAATTCTCTCACAAAAAGTTATCAATTTCAACATTATAGGTCATTTTCAAAAGTCAACAAAAAGGCACTTTAAGTCAAAGACCATAACTTGAGATTGGTAAATCCAAATGACATGGGACCAAAGTCATTGGTTAGAGAACTTCAATACCTTTCCAAAATGTCCAATAACATGTCCATATGATCAAAATTGAGCAAGATATGCATTGGAGAAGTTGGGAAATTTTTGTGAAATGGCAAAAGTCAACTATCCTTGAAACTTCAATTTTTGACAAAAGGGCCCACTTTTTTCCACTTGATTCAGCCTTGTCATGCCACCCACGTGTCCCATGATCAATTTCAAGATTAAACATTAATTTTTCTATTTTTATTTAATTTTATTTGATTTAATTCATTTTAAATCCATAAAATTCAAATAAAATTAAAAAAATTAATTAAATAACATCTTTTGACTTGAATGACTTTTATGTGTCATGAACAACCTACCAATTTCGTGCTAGGGCCATTTTATGCATAAAAATTCAAAATTTGAACAAACTTGGAATGTTTCTTTAATGGTGGTTATGAAGAATCCAAAAACTTAATTGCAAGGGATCATTAGCTCATAATGTGACCTATTCTCATTCATTACTACATATGCAAGTGTTCCATACCTTGGTCACAACCTGAACATTACACAAACGGCCAGAGCAAAATCCAAAAAGTGTCAAAAAAAGTGTGAGATCAAAAGGAGTATTGCAAGCATTTTCAGGCCAAAAGGAGAACGTGACTCTCTTCTTTGCCATTCCCTGAAGCTAAAGCAACCCTTGCCACGTCCTAAGATCCATCATATCGCGCTGTAAGTTCTTCCCAGGTCCCCCAAAATTCCATATCATTTTTTCTTATGTGTTTGTGTGCAGGATGCCCAGTGCGTTTCACCATGAACCTTCAGCGTTCCACATGCCAAGTGGCCATGATCATCAATCCGAGGGCCAAAAAGTGATGAACACTATATTCTCCAGTCAACGTGCTCCAGGCAATCTCCAAAAGTCAACAAGGCTGGTTAATGGGCCAGCAATTTCCAGGCTTCACACCTCCATTGGGCCATCAACACCCCCATTGGTTTCTATTTCTTTTTTTTTCTATTTTCCTTTTCTTTTTATTTTCTTTTTTTAATTATTATCATTATTGTTAATTAACCTAACAAACTAATTTTTTCCCATAAAATTCAATAAAACCAAAAAAAAAAAAAACATTTTATTATTTATTAACTTATTTTGTAAATAAATTTTAATATTAATTAATTAGTTGTGTAATTAGAACAATTTCAACATTTTTTAATAAGTAAAATTAATTTAGAATTAGAACTTTCAACTTTTAATTTCTTTTTTTTATTTTATTAAAAACATAAAAAACACAAAAATATTTTCCTTTTAATTAAATTAATTAATTAGTTATTAGTTTTAATTTCATTAATTACAAAAAAGGACAAAAATTCAATTCTTTCTTAAAGAAGGGTCAAAACCCTCAGGCGTTTCCGATTCAATCTTTCGCGCGTATTTATTTATTTTGATTATATTTATGTATCTGTACAGAGTATGTAATAGTTAATTAGGATTTTATCGCCTTATTTAAATTCTCGCACTTTATTTTCCAAAACGGGTTTTTTGTTTTTTTGGCGATGTATAGACCCGCGCCTTGTAATAGTTAGAATTTATCTTTCCGCAATTTATTTTCCGCACTCCTAACTATTAAAAAATGCATAAAAGAATGTATGAAAAATAAAACCAATCTGTAGCTCACAAATAAAGACAATTAACTAAAAAACAACACACAAAGCACATGCCACTTCTAGGGTACGCCTCACTGGTTGCCTCGAACGTGGTCATCAAGTATAGGGTGTCTTAGAGGTCGCCCTTTCTGTCTAAAAGATCCAGTTGCCTCGAAACGGTTGCCTCGGATAAAAGGATCTAGGACATTAGGGTTACTTCTAAGGTGTCCTACCATTGCTTCGGTGACCACACTGTCCCGATCATCGAATTGACCTGAATACTTCAAACGACGGTGCTACCTACCTCTCAATGGTGGGATAGCACTATCTAAAGGACTCTTACACAGCTTAATTCCTTAGAGTAGGTAGATTCTCATGGGTACTTGCTCTTTTCAAAAACAAACAAAACAATTTTTCACACTCACACTTTCTAAAAGTTTTCAAACAAATTTTTCATACACTCTTGAGGACTGATACAAGAGTTACTTAGAAATTTTTCAAAAGAACTTTTCCAAAACCCACACATATTTGAAAAGCAAACAAATTTTGAAAACATAAGAGCAAGTACCTAAGAGCCCGTGGATAACCACGGATAGAAAGGGTGCTAACACCTTCCCTTTCTATAAATCTGCCTCCCGAACCGAGAAACATTCTCAAAGAAGGAATTTTGCTGTGCTTTTGTCCTTTCCAAGTTGGAGAACATAAAAGACGGTGGCGACTCTTGCTTACCGCGACATTTCGCGAAACCAGCTAAAAAACAGTCAGTTATATTTCCACCGATCACACTAGAGTACGCCTCACTTGGTTTCCTCGACGTGGTCATTGAGTATAGGGTGTTTTAGAGGTCGCCCTCCTGTCTAAAGATCCAAGTTGCCTCGAAACGGTTGCCTCGGATAAAAAGGATCTAGGACATTAGGGTTACCGCTAAGGCGTCCTACCATTGCTTTAGTGACCACATGTCCCTATAATCTAATTGACCCGAATAACTCCAACAATGGTGCTACCTACTTCTCAATAGTGGGATAGTACTGTCTAAAGGACATTTACACAGCTTAATTCCTTTTGAGTAGGTAGAGGTTCTAAGGTACTTGCTCTTTCAAAATAAAAACAACTTTTCGCACTTACACTTTTCTGACAAAAGTTTTCAAACAAACACTTCATGACACTCTTGAGGACTGATACAAGAGTTACCTAGAAGTTTTCAAACTAAACTTTTTTTCAAAACCCACAAACACAAGAAAAGCAAACATTTTTTGAAAACATAGTGAGCAAGTACTTAAGAGCCCGTGGATAACCACGGATAGAAAGGGTGCTAACACCTTCCCTTTCTATAATCTACCTCCCGAACCGAGAAACGTCTCGAAAAGGAATTTTGTTGTGCTTTTGTCCTTTCCTTGTTGGAGAAAATAAAAGACGGTGGCGACTCTTGCTTACCGCGACATTTCGCAAACCAGCATTAAAAACAGTCAGTTCTATTTCCACCGATCATAGAATTGGTGACTCTGCTGGGGAATACTTAAAAGTGAGGTGTGCCTTAGGACTAAGATCACTTGTATTTTCAATTGCCTGATTTGTTTGCTTTAATGTTGTTGGGCCTGTCGTGGGAGTTTCATAGATCCTAACCCGGATCTGGGGATACCTTTTAGAAAGTAGCAACAAACTGTGAGGGAACTGTGCGGGGTATACCGACACGGTTGAAGCAGTTTGCTACGTTGATGTGGCACTTTGGTGAGTACCAGTAACCCTTGAGTCAAGTCAAGGAGAGTACGGGGCCGCCGCGTGGTGTCGTGAAGCATCAATTGACCTTAGGAACCTTACTTGAACCATCCTGGCCTCTTTAGGGGTAGTGAGATGACCGACTTTGGTGCAGTCCGAAGTTGGTTGATACTCGATACTACACTCATTGAGGGTTGTTTTCTTGGAATATTTTGATCGCCAGTTCAGTGGCTAAATCAAAACAATGAACACAGAAAACAACCCTATGATATTGAGCTCCTTAGAACCCGGTTACTTTTGATAGGACAGGTTTTGAGCCCACCAACTTCAAGAGGGTAGTACCCCAAACTTCATGCTGGCCTAAACTCTAAGGGCTGTCTTGTGTGACTTGTGTGCTTTCAAACTTGAATACTTGCATGCTTGTTATCTGACACTTGAGTTTCTTGCAGGTTTTGTTTACAGTCCTTAATCTGGACTCATAACAGGGCCTACTTACATCACTCCATGCATAGCATAACATCATACCATTGCATACATCCTACATAAGGACTAATCCATTTCAAGGATCTCAAGGGTTGGTTATGCAGGTCATGATGTCTAGCAAGGGGTAAAGGGGATTTATTTTCCTCTAGCCAAGGTTGATAACTTGAGTCAGGGGCTATGACCCACTAGATATGGTGAGCCTTGACTCTTGAAGAAGGACTCTCAACAACACGAAGTTCCTTCAATCAAGCTACGAAATTCAAATCCTAACAACTTTTCTTGTTTACCCCACGAGATCCTTGAAAACATTGCATGCCTACATACACATCATTGCATAACAGGTACCCTTGTTACAGGTCACTTACCTTCTCCGCTGTTTATTTCAGCAATGGCTTCCCAACAAGATGACCAGGATCTTCACGCTCAAGAGACTCGGTTCGAGGAGATCCTCCTAAATCTATCCAAGGGGTAGGAAGAGCTGAGAACACTCCTCATGGGGGCTTTGGTCAGGAACAGTCCTGAAGACGATAGGGACGAACGGCTGAAACGTCTACAAGCTGAGGTGGATACAATGAGAACCCATATGCTGGGGCAAATGGCTCTTGTCCAAAACTTATCTCAAAAACAAGGAGAGCTCAGGGTTCTCGTCAACCAACTGCTTCGGGATAACCAACTGGGGCAAACATCTAAGGTTGAAGAGCAAGCCATCATTCAACCACCTATGGGGCAAGAAGACCGGGGAAAAGCTCCTCAGTTTGCTTCAGGGTCACAAGCCCAGCTTCAACCTCACCAGCGTCAACAGGGTAATCAGCGTAAGCAAAATGCGTCTGGAAGACATTTCTCAGAGACTGGTATACCATCATCACTGATACTGAGACGCTTGTTGGAGGTCAAGCTGATTGCTTTAAAGGATCCTCCTAAGACTCTCAACATAACCTCCCTAAAATACAATCCTGATGAAAGGTGTGCCTACCACTCTGACAGCCCTGGACATGACACTGACAACTGTTGGAGCCTGAGGAACAAGATTCAAGACTTGATCGACGGAAGGGTGCTAGAGTTCATGCCGGGTGGTAAAATGAACATCTTCTGCTGAGAATCTTCCATCTGAGATGACTAGTTCAAACTAAGAAACTTTTGTTCATTCGAATGTTCAAGTTGTATTTTTCTTTGATTGTTTAAACATTTTATTCATATCAAACGTTGTTATTTAATTAATGCATTACACATGTCTGTTTTGAAGTAATTATTTCGTATTCACTATATTGCAAATTGCTTTCATATTTTTGTGTGATGATCAACGCTCGGTTAATAATTCTAGGCCTCTTGAGGGAGGATGACGAAAACGATACCACGATCCTTACAGTATGCTTTTGAACAGACCCTGCTGATGAGGTACAGGCATTGTTTCAATTCCTAAACACTGGAGTGATAAGGAAGATAATCCCTCGTCAACCCCTCTGAGCCAAAGAAGCAAGAGTTTTTCTTTTCGAAAATTAAAACCCTTAATCATAACCTGGGGCAGGGTAGTTCTCTCAGTTGATCCAAGTGCACAACGAATGGCATCAAAGAAGTCCTTATAAAACAAAAGACAGTGATGGTTCCCTATAATCGTAAGGAAAGGCAGTCATTGTCTCTCAAAATAAAAGCCCAATAAGTCAAAACCTATGAAGGAGACTTACAAAAACTGGGGCATCCCGCTGACTGTAATCACAAAAGAAACAGTTCAGGCTAAAAACAGGGATAACGAAATAAAAAAAAAAAAGAGGTCTCACAAACCCTCAACAAAAATAAATGACTGCCTATTCAAAATAAATTGTCAACATTTGAACCATCACCGGAACATCATAGCAAAGACTCAAACAAGGTCCGACGCACGATCAACTGAGTTTAGGTTTGAAGAACATCACGAAGAGCGGGTGGGTACAGATAAATTTGAGCCTTTATCCTTTGTTTCTTAAACCGTGAACCAGGCCACGTTATAACCCTCAAAAGTCCTAGCTGAAGCATGGGTTAGTTCGAAAGCATACTATTACCAAAGGTATCCTGACTCCTTAAGGCTTGTGGTAAAATAACGAGTTGACATCACAGTTTACAAAAAAATTTCACTTGTTTTTATGAAAAAATGAATTTTCAAAAACTTCAAGACAGACATAAGCTTTGCATTTTTAATATAACATTGATTGCATATGACTATTTGTTTGAACAACATAGAAGTTCGCACGAAGAATATCTGACAAACAAAAGCACTCCCAACCCATGGGCATGGCATGATCATTGTCCATCATCTGGGGGCAGTTAAGTCAAGATTCGGAGAATCTCTCAAAAGGCTAACCGGCTTGGGGCAAATCTCCATCTAGATCACTTGGGGCATTGGACGATCTAACGAAGATCTTCTGGTAGTATGGCAACACAATGCTACTGACAGGGGCAACTCCCTACTTCCTGAGAGCACAGACATAATCGAAAAAATACTACGCATAATCAAAGACCCGCTAGGTTGACACACCTAGGAAAAAATAAGGGCTTCCCGGTGAACCAAAAGGGTTCGGGCAAAAATAAGGGATGAAAATGAAAAAAATCTGTACACCCGGCAAGTCAAAAACCTGAAAAGGCGGCTTGGGCAAAAAAGGGTATCCCGATGGACTGAAAACCCGAAAGGGCGGTCCAGGGAAAAGTTAGGGATCAAAAGCGTACGACTATGTTCCGTCATCTCGTCACTTGCCTACCAGAAGAAGATTTGTCAATCGGCAGTCATCAAGCGCTTCCACAGGTATCTTCTCCCACAGAAACAGGGGCAATATGAGTTGTTTAAGCGATCTAGTTGCTTTGTCCACCAAGGTACTAAGGTAGGTTCAGCTGAAGAACGTGACCAAGATACCTCCACTCCCCGTAGAGTAAGACAGGATTCAACCGTACTCTCCTCCGAGCAGAGTTGGCCTCCTATCAGCCCCGAAAAGGCACAATATCTCTAGCAAGTCAACACTCTCCCCAAGCAGAGTTAGTCTACAGTCAGCCTTATGGAAGTTGGGTATCCCCCGAAAATCTCAATATTCCCCAGTGGAGTATACAGATATTCCTAAGCAAGCATCCCCGACAGTCTTAATATTCCTCGACAAAAATATAAGATTGTTCCCCGGCGGAATACAGACATCCAGTGGAGCCACTTCCCAGTGCAGTCCAAAGTCTCCCCAGGAGAGTTGAATCAATCTCCCCAGTAGATTCTTGAAGCTTATCCCCTGTAGAGTACGAACGCATCTCCCCGGCTCTATTCAGAAGGTTATTCCCCACCAGGGCTTATAACTGGGTTATCTTCAGCTAATTACCATGGAAAGATCGTCCTCGGCGAAGTTCTTCCTACCCCTAGAGGAGTTCATCAGAATCCTCAACAAAACATATCAGCGGAATCCCCAGCGGAGTAAAGTTCTCATCAAAACCTCAGCGAGGTATATCTTCCCACAGAGTTATTCCCCGCAGAGTAATCTCTTCGCCAAGTTTATTCCCCAACGGAGTCATCTTCTCCTACCGGTGTATCCTTGCAGTCATCATCCCCAGCGGAAACGAAGAACTCTACTCTTCAACATCAGCCCAGGATTCAACAAACTCCCGGCATTCGTCAAGGATTTATTTTCCCAGACGAGAATACATTCATAAACATCACATCTTCATACATTATAGCATGCATACGCATCATAGAACACAAATCTCATTTATTTTTTATAACATCTTAAAATCATGCAGTTCATGCATCATGACATTGCATACGACTAATACTTTGCCTTTTCAGAAAAAAGTAAATCAAAAGATGATTACCATCTACCTTTACAGTTCCAGATCAACACCGGTAACAAGCCAGGAAAATTCTTTAGACGACTGATCGTGGGTTAATATCCGAAACCAAATAGGACAATTATCTACTTGATCATCCTCAGGCAACCCTACATCGGTTCCTTTTCTTTCAGAAGAAGTCTTACACGGGCTCATCAACAGGCAACCCTACACCGGTTCCTTCTTAACCTCAGATGTAGTTTTACACGAACTCATCATCAGGCAACCCTACACCGGTTCCTTCTCAATTTTCAGACGAAGTCTTACACGGACTTATCATCAAAGTAACCCTACACCAGTTCATTTTCTTTCAGAAGAAGTCTTACACGGACTTATCTCAAGATGACCTTACCCCGGTTCATCAAGAAGTTTTGCACGAACTTATCCTGCAGTAACCCTACACCGGTTCCTTCTCAATTTTCAGACGAAGTCTTACACGGACTTATCATCAAAGTAACCCTACACCGGTTCCTTTTCTTTCAGAAGAAGTCTTACACGGACTTATCTCAAGATGACCTTACCCCGGTTCATCAAGAAGTTTTACACGAACTTATCCTGCAGTAACCTTACCCCGGTTCCTCCAGAAGTCTTACACGGACTTACCTCAAGATGACCTTACCCCAGTTCATCAAGAAGTTTTACACGAACTTATCCTGCAGTAACCCTACACCGGTTCCTTCTCAATTTTCAGACGAAGTCTTACACGGACTTATTATCAAAGTAACCCTACACCGGTTCCTTTTCTTTCAGAAGAAGTCTTACACTGACTTATCTCAAGATGACCTTACCCCGGTTCATCAAGAAGTTTTACACGAACTTATCCTGCAGTAACCTTACCCCGGTTCCTCCAGAAGTCTTACACGGACTTACCTCAAGATGACCTTACCCCGGTTCATCAAGAAGTTTTACACGAACTTATCCTGCAGTAACCCTACACCGGTTCCTTCTCAATTTTCAGACAAAGTCTTACACGGACTTATCATCAAAGTAACCCTACACTGGTTCCTTTTCTTTCAGAAGAAGTCTTACACGGACTTATCTCAAGATGACCTTACCCCGGTTCATCAAGAAGTTTTACACGAACTTATCCTGCAGTAACCTTACCCCGGTTCCTCCAGAAGTCTTACACGGACTTACCTCAAGATAACCTTACCCCGGTTCCTCCAGAAGTCTTACACGGACTTATCCCGAAGTAACCTTACCCCGGTTCCTCCAGAAGTTTTACACGAACTTATCCCGAAGAAACCATACACAGGTTCTCTCTCTCCAGACGTAGTTTTACACGGGCTCGTCGTCAAAGAAACCCTACACAGGTTCTCTCTTCCCAAAGATGCAGTTTTACACGGACTCGTCATCAGAAACCCTACCCAGGTTTTACTTCTTCCAGGATGCAGTTTTACACGGGCTCATCATCAAAGTAACCCCACACAGGTTCCCTTCTCAAACTCCAGATGTAGTTTTACACGGACTCGTCATCAGTAAACCCTACACAGGTTTCCTTCTCAGCTCTAGATGCGGTTTTACACGGACTCGTCATCAAAGTAACCCCACACAGGTTCCTTCTCCATTTTAGATGCAGTCTTATACGGACTCATTATCATTAAACCCTACACAGGTTTCCTTCCTCCAAAGATGCAGTTTTACACGAGCTCATCATCAGTCAACCCTACACAGGTGTCCTTCTTTCCAAAATGCAGCTTTACACGAGCTCATCATCAGGCAACCCTACACAGGTTCCCTCTTTCAACTTACAAAAATTACAGTTCAACAGACCACCTCCAGATGGCATCTATAATCACATCCACCTATCAACAGTCTCCAAATGGCATCTATAAGCCCATTCCCGACAAGGTTCTGTCACATCTCAGATGGCATCTATAAGCCCATCCTCCCATACCATCTTTCCAAATGGCATCTATAAGCCCATTCCCGACAAGGTTCTATCACATCTCCAGATGGCATCTATAAGCCCATCCTCCAAATGGCATCTGTAAGCCCATTCCCGACATCACATTGCTGATACTCTACTATGTGAGTGCAAATTTCTGGGCACTCTAGTGTTCAATCATCTTCCACCTTCGGATCACGAAAGGCACACAAGCCAATCTACATCCTCAGGTCTAAGAAGATTGAACAGGGGCAACTGTTGTACCCCAAAATTTTCCCTCCCATATTCTTCAAAGTTTTGACAAGCATCATCTCAATTTGCTCAAGTCTACTCAAGGGTTGCACAGTTCAAACACCCTCCTAAGCCAGTCAAATTAGGGTTTTGGTTCTTGCAAGGAAGTTGAGGTTTTCAATGGCTCAATCAAGTCACATATGCCTATACACATTGTCAAGCATCTACATGCCAAGTTTCAAGGCTCACAACATCAAGTTGCACAGTCAAAAGCCATATTTGCTTCACAAACAACTGTAGGGGTAAAATGGTCATTTGGCAGTCAAAAGTCAAAAATTTTGGTCAACATCTTATTTTGAAGCCACAATCATCATTTGATCAAGTCTTGATCATGATTCCACAAGAATGGCTCAAAAATCATAAAGATGCAAAAGTTTCTATTTTTGGACAGCTGAAAAGTCAATTGTAACTTGACCAAGGCATAACTTTTTCATGGTTCATCAGAAAAATCTCATCCAATGCTCATCTTTAAGGGGAAGACATTTCCTACAACTCATCTTCACATTCCAAGTCCAAGAAATGCTCTCACAAAAAGTTATCAATTTCAACATTATAGGTCATTTTCAAAAGTCAACAAAAAGGCACTTTAAGTCAAAGACCATAACTTGAGATTGGTAAATCCAAATGACATGGGACCAAATGCATTGGTTAGAGGACTTCAAGACCTTTCCAAAATGTCCAATAACATGTCCATATGATCAAAATTGAGCAAGATATGCATTGGAGAAGTTGGGAAATTTTTGTGAAATGGCAAAAGTCAACTATCCTTGAAACTTCAATTTTTGACAAAAGGGCCCACTTTTTTCCACTTGATTCAGCCTTGTCATGCCACCCACGTGTCCCATGATCAATTTCAAGATTAAACATTAATTTTTCTATTTTTATTTAATTTTATTTGATTTAATTCATTTTAAATCCATAAAATTCAAATAAAATCAAAAAAATTAATTAAATAACATCTTTTGATTTGAATGACTTTTATGTGTCATGAACAACCTACCAATTTCGTGCTAGGGCCATTTTATGCATAAAAATTCAAAATTTGAACAAACTTGGAATGTTTCTTTAATGGTGGTTATGAAGAATCCAAAAACTTAATTGCAAGGGATCATTAGCTCATAATGTGACCTATTCTCATTCATTACTACATATGCAAGTGTTCCATACCTCGGTCATAACCTGAACATTACACAAACGGCCAGAGCAAAATCTAAAAAGTGTCAAAAAAAGTGTGAGATCAAAAGAAGTATTGCAAGCATTTTCAGGCCAAAAGGAGAACATGACTCTCTTCTTTGCCATCCCCTGAAGCTAAAGCAACCCTTGCCACGTCCTAAGATCCATCATACCGCGCTGTAAGTTCTTCCCAGGTCCCCCAAAATTCCATATCATTTTTTCTTATGTGTTTGTGTGCAGGATGCCCAGTGCGTTTCATCATGAACCTTAAGCGTTCCACATGCCAAGTGGCCATGATCATCAATCCGAGGGCCAAAAAGTGATGAACACTATATTCTCCAGTCAACGTGCTCCAGGCCATCTCCAAAAGTCAACAAGGCAGGTTAATGGGCCAGCAATTTCCAGGCTTCACACCTCCATTGGGCCATCAACACCCCCATTGGTTTCTATTTCTTTTTTTTTTCTATTTTCCTTTTCTTTTTATTTTCTTTTTTTAATTATTATCATTATTGTTAATTAACCTAACAAACTAATTTTTTCCCATAAAATTCAATAAAACCAAAAAAAAAACATTTTATTATTTATTAACTTATTTTGTAAATAAATTTTAATATTAATTAATTAGTTGTGTAATTAGAACAATTTCAACATTTTTTTAATAAGTAAAATTAATTTAGAATTAGAACTTTCAACTTTTAATTTCTTTTTTTTATTTTATTAAAAACATAAAAAACACAAAAATATTTTCCTTTTAATTAAATTAATTAATTAGTTATTAGTTTTAATTTCATTAATTACAAAAAAGGACAAAAATTCAATTCTTTCTTAAAGAAGGGTCAAAACCCTCAGGCGTTTCCGATTCAATCTTTCGCGCGTATTTATTTATTTTGATTATATTTATGTATCTGTACAGAGTATGTAATAGTTAATTAGGATTTTAACGCCTTATTTAAATTCTCGCACTTTATTTTCCAAAACGGGCTTTTTGTTTTTTTGGCGATGTATAGACCCGCGCCTTGTAATAGTTAGAATTTATCTTTCCGCAATTTATTTTCCGCACTCCTAACTGTTAAAAAATGCATGAAAGAATGTATGAAAAATAAAACCAATCCGTAGCTCACAAATAAAGACAATTAACTGAAAAACAACACACAAAGCACATGCCACTTCTAGGGTACGCCTCACTGGTTGCCTCGAACGTGGTCATCAAGTATAGGGTGTCTTAGAGGTCGCCCTTTCTGTCTAAAAGATCCAGTTGCCTCGAAACGGTTGCCTCGGATAAAAGGATCTAGGACATTAGGGTTACTTCTAAGGTGTCCTACCATTGCTTCGGTGACCACACTATCCCGATCATCGAATTGACCCGAATACTTCCAACGACGGTGCTACCTACCTCTCAATGGTGGGATAGCACTATCTAAAGGACTCTTACACAGCTTAATTCCTTATAGTAGGTAGATTCTCATGGGTACTTGCTCTTTTCAAAAACAAACAAAACAATTTTTCACACTCACACTTTCTAAAAGTTTTCAAACAAATTTTTCATACACTCTTGAGGACAGATACAGGAGTTACTTAGAAATTTTTCAAAAGAACTTTTCCAAAACCCACACATATTTGAAAAGCAAACAAATTTTGAAAACATAAGAGCAAGTACCTAAGAGCCCGTGGATAACCACAGATAGAAAGGGTTCTAACACCTTCCCTTTCTATAAATCTACCTCCCGAACCGAGAAACATTCTCAAAGAAGGAATTTTGGTGTGCTTTTGTCCTTTCCATGTTGGAGAACATAAAAGACGGTGGCGACTCTTGCTTACCGCGACATTTCGCGAAACCAGCTAAAAAACAGTCAGTTCTATTTCCACCGATCACACTAGGGTACGCCTCACTTGGTTGCCTCGACGTGGTCATTGAGTATAGGGTGTTTTAGAGGTCGCCCTCCTGTCTAAAGATCCAAGTTGCCTCGAAACGGTTGCCTCGGATAAAAAGGATCTAGGACATTATGGTTACCGCTAAGGCGTCCTACCATTGCTTTAGTGACCACATGTCCCTATAATCGAATTGACCCGAATAACTCCAACAAAGGTGCTACCTACTTCTCAATAGTGGGATAGTACTGTCTAAAGGACATTTACACAGCTTAATTCCTTTTGAGTAGGTAGAGGTTCTAAGGTACTTGCTCTTTCAAAATAAAAACAACTTTTCGCACTTACACTTTTCTGACAAAAGTTTTCAAACAAACACTTCATGACACTCTTGAGGACTGATACAAGAGTTACCTAGAAGTTTTCAAACTAAACTTTTTTTCAAAACCCACAAACACAAGAAAAGCAAACACTTTTTGAAAACATAGTGAGCAAGTACCTAAGAGCCCGTGGATAACCACGGATAGAAAGGATGCTAAAACCTTCCCTTTCTATAATCTACCTCCCGAACCGAGAAACATCTCGAAAAGGAATTTTGTTGTGCTTTTGTCCTTTCCTTGTTGGAGAAAATAAAAGACGGTGGCGACTCTTGCTTACCGCGACATTTCGCAAACCAACATTAAAAACAGTCAGTTCTATTTCCACCGATCACACCCTCAAAAAGATCAAGTTTTATCAGACTTAAGTGATTTTGACTCTGATGACTCTTCTGAAACCCAAACACAACCATCTCAAACACCTATCTCTCAAACTATTCCTGCTGAAAACTTTTCTAAACTACCTCCCAGACCTTTATCACCAAGACCTACTGGATGGTATGATGCTGGCTCTTGGAGAATACCATGTATAAACGTACCTCTGGCCACACAAAAGCCACCTTTCACCCTACCTTATGAAAATATCTTTGTTATGAATAGAACTTAACAACAAAATCCTACCCCCACTACTGATAACACCATCATCATTTCACCCGACGTCACACCACCCACATCTCCACAACTTCCAACACCTAACTCACCAATGCTTTCACCTCCTCACTTTCCAGAACATACCCTCAATCCAACTCATGAACCATCTGAAACTCATGCACCATCTGAACCTCATGAACCATCAGTAACACATGAACCCTCTGAAACTCTCAATCCATCAGCAACACCTGAACCATTTGAACATCCTGACCAAACAAAAACACTTGAACAATCAAAAAATCCTGAACCAACTGACTTTCTGAAAACTGTAGTTGATTTTGAATCTCTACAATTTCTGAAAAACAAAACCTACAAAAAGGTTGTTCCTAAACCTGTCCAGCCAGATGTAAATGTATGTTTTTAGAATTTTTTGACAGAAGTACAAGCTGTGTTGGACCTACTGAAGGCAGACTGTACCAGAAATGTGAACCCAGCAGCAATAGATCTTCTGTGGGAAACATTCAGAAGAACCTTAGATGCTGATTCACTGAAGTTGTAAGACTTATGTCATTCTCAGGTGCTTGAGAACTTCTCCAAACATATGCATGTCTTCCAGTCAGAAGCTGTTGATATTTGGGACAAGAAGTCTACTCTGATGATTGCTAATGCTCTTGCTGATCAAATGGACATTTCAGAAGATGAGTCTGAAGATGCCTCTGAAGATTCAAATCCTCTGGAAATGATTCTGTTTAATCAACCTTCTTCTAAACCCGCACCTGAACCTGTGCCAACTCTTATGGTTGATTTGGGCACTCTACTTTCAACTTTTGTTCGTTCTGACTCAACTGTTCCTACTCAAAAGACCATATCTGCTGAAGCTTCTTCAACCTCGGCTCCTTCTTCACTTATTATGGATACTCTGAATGAGCTTAAGAAGGAAAATGAAGCTATTCATGAGCACTTGGACAAGCAGGATGAGACAAACAAGGAAATCAGAAACTGGATGATGAAACAAGAGGAATATTCATCTGAGATCAAGAATCTTCTTATGGCTCTTGTTTCTAGAAAATCTTAGTGTCGTTCTATTTCTTGATTTTGTTTGTTGTTTTGTACCTCTGAATCTTTTTTATTAAAACCTTTATGCTCTTCAATTATTTTTATATACTTTTGATTATGCCAAAAAGAGGGAAAAAATGAGTATTTTGATCTTATATCTGATTAACAGTTATGGGACTAAGTCTCAAACATTACTAACAAAATACAAAGATTTCTTTCTCTGTTTAAAGAATTTTTGCAGGTATCACTAAACTCTGGAAGTTTAATCATCTGAACATTATCTTCAAAAGACTTGCTGAAGAAATCCTAGAAGAAAAATCTCAAAGCTCTGATGAAAATTCTCAGGCAGTTTTTCTTATAGAAATATTTATTTCAGGGGGAGACTCTTATCTCTTGTTCATTTTTATTTCAAAACCTGAATATTTTTGTCATCAACAAAAAGGGGGAGATTGTTAGAACAAGATTGGTTCTGATCATATCTCATAGTTTTGATGATAACAATAAAATATATTTTATATAATTGATACTCTGATGGGCATATTTATTTGTTTCAGATAATGTTCTGACTGAAGTATTTTCTTAGATGAAAATCATTTTTACGTGCTGAGCTGAAAATAAATGAAGAAGTTCTTTGATGAAAGAACTATTTGTTTTAGCGCAAGTTCTGATGTTGACTCTGATACGAAACTATTTAATGCATCTTCTAAAGCTTAGCAAGTTTCCATGTAAACTATGTTCAGAAGTATTCTGCAAGCAAGCGCTGATAAGAAGTTATTTGCAAGCATATTCTGAAGCAAGATGTGAAGCTAGTTATGATAGAATAAAGAAGCTAACAAGTCTTGTCAAGTTTCAGGAAACATTCTCTGACAGGTGTTATTTGTTCATTTAATGAAAATACGGCTAAAAGCACTCAAGTGTCTATGCTAGTTCATTGGAAAAAGCAATATTGCATGCTAACACACAAACATTAATTGCTCCACACTTTTGAAGGCAGCAATGGTCGTTTTCTTCATGCTATAAATAGAAGATCATTTATTGCAAGCCAACTACCCAACTACGTGAAAATATTCTGCTGATCACAAATTATTTTACAAACACTTTGTGCAAAACTCATCTTAGTGAAAAATCATTGTTTGTGATATAGCTTTCTAAGAAGCAATTTGTTTCACTATTTGTAAAGATTTAATTCTTGTATTTGTTCCTTGAGAGACCAAGCTTGGTCAGATTTCTCAAGAAGGCTAGGACTAGTTTGAGTCTTAGTGGTATTAGTCACTTGTAAGTTTACTTATGCTTTGAATTGTTAGTCACAACAGTTTGGTTGTGTGATTGTAATCTGTTTGATTATAGTGAATTAAGTTCTTGTTGAGAAAGGCAAATCACCTTGGCGGGTGGACTGGAGTAGTTTGAGTTCAAACGAACCAGGATAAAAATAATTGTGTCTTTCCATTATTGTTGAGCCTTTAAGAAAAACAAAAAGAGAAACTTATTCACCCCCCCCCCCCCCCCTATAAGTGTTTTCTCACCCTTCAGCAAGGAGTTATTCAACCAATTAGCAGTTTTAGAGACAATGGTTACCTTGGTATTAAAGCGCCATGGAAAGGCACCATCATTTATTTTATTAATGTATACTCCTCATGTAATCTAACAGAGAAACGATTAGTGTGGGCGGATTTGGGACAACAGAAAAATTCATTTGATGCTAGAGAATGGGTTATAGGAGGTGACTTCAATGGAGTTAAATCAAGGGAGGAGAGGCGTGGTAAGTATGGACAGGGGAATATGGCAGAGATGGTGGATTTTGGTAGCTATATTGAAATCATGGAACTTGTAGACTTACCTATAGTTGGCAACATTTTTACCTGGGTGAGATCAGATGGGAGAGCCTGTAGTAGATTGGATAAAATTTTAATATCGGAAGGATTGATTAATAGATGGAAGTTGGTGGCCCGAGTATCTAGAAACAAAGATACTTTTGACCATAGGCATGTATGGATCAAGTCGTGTAATAAGGATTAGGGTCCAAGGCCCTTCAAATTTTTGAGATGCTGGACTGATAACGAAGATTTCCTTGATTTTGTGAGAATGTCGGGGAATGATCACAAGGTGGTGGGGAGAAACATTTTGTCATCGCTCAGAAGTTCAAACATTTGAAGGAGAAATTGAAATGGTGGAATGTTAATGTCTTTGGGAGAATCAATTTAAACATTGAGCAAGAGGTGGTGGAATTAAATAACATTGAGGAGGAAATGATGAAAGTACATAATCAAGTGAGTGAGTATGAGCAAAAGGCCAGGAAATTAGTCATTGACACAATGTGGAGAAATATGCATTTTAGGGAGTGTTTAATTAATCAAAAATATCGGAAGAGGTGGATTATGGAGGGAAATTCGAACACCATATATTTTCATTTTATGCTGAAATTCAGAAATTGTATAAATTTTATTGTTTCCATTCAAACAGCAACATGGACGGTGGAAGATGTGGAGGGGATTCTTGAGGTGTTCTTGTCACACTTTTCTACGAGGTTCAAGAACTCAAAAACTAGGAGGCCAAACTTGAACAATTTTAATTTCAACAAACTTTCGGTAGAAGACAGATGTGTGTTGAAAGAAATGTTTTCAAAAGAAGAAATTAAAGAGGCTGTCTTTGAATGTGATGGTGATAGAAGTCCAGGACCTGATGGATTCAATTTCAACTTTCTCAAGAGATGTTGGGAGGTTGCAGGTGAAGATGTAATTAACTTTGTTCAAGAATTCTATCACAAGGAATAACTTCCTTTGGCTATGACATCGTCCTTCACTGCTTTAATTCCTAAAGTTGATAACCCTTAGAAAGTTGACACTTTAGGCCTATATGTCTTATACACTACATGTATAAAGTGTTAGCAAAAATTCTAGCAGCCATACTTAAGAAAGTTATTGGCAAACTGATATGGTGTAACCAAACTGCCTTCATCCCTGGAAGACAGATGCTAGATGGGGTGTTGGTAGAGAATGACATCATCGATTTAGCCAAAAGAGAAAAGAGGGATTGTATGATGTTTAAGGTTGATTTTGCCCAAGCCTACAACTGTGTGGATTGGTGTTTTTTGAGGAATATGATGAATGATGGTGTGTGGTTTGGTCAAAGGTGGCTGAGTTGGATGGACTCGACTATTTTTTCAAGTAAGATGTCAATTCTTGTGAATGGTGTGAGCAACCCCTTCATAGATTGATTTTGAATGATTGCAAATATAATATAACATGTTTGAATAAGCCAAAATTACATTTCTCTCATAATACATCATTATGTGTCGACACATCAAGTTTTGTATCGATACATAGCTTTTTGAAGTCCCTGGAATTGTATCTTAAAACTATTATGTATCGATACAAAAGCTTATGAGTCGATACATAACTCTTTGATGATCCTGGAATGTAAATCTAAAAATTGCATGCATCGATACATAAATTTCATTCATCGACACATAATATTTTGATGGCCCTGTAATACTTGTATGAATCGACACAAAACCTTATGTATCGACACAAAACATTCTGATGATCCTGGAAAACATTTTGAAACTTATATGTATCGATACATAATATCATGTGTCGACTCATACTATGTTTTAAACTCAAAAGTTAAATTTACAATCAGTATGTATCAACACATACGCATTATGTATCGACACAAAACATTCTAATGATCCTGGAAAACATTTTGAAACTTATATGTATCGATACATAATATCATGTGTCGACTCATACTATGTTTTAAATTCAAAAGTTAAATTTACAATCAGTATGTATTGACACATACGCATTATGTGTCGACGGGTACAAAAGTGTTGGTTCTGTAAAACGCTATAACATGATTTTATATCGACTCAAAACATAATGTATCGACTCATCCTGTTACATATAACTAACATGAGTCGACACATGACCAACATGCATCGACTCATATCACTTTCTTTTTGACTAACTGTTTTCTGTTATAAATATAAGCAAGCATTTCTTTAGAAGAGATATAGCAACATAGAAGATTGTGTGCAAAACAATTGTGAGCAACCAGAAGCTTTTCATTACTTCATCTTCATCATCTTCTCAACCATCTTACATTCACCAACAATAAAGAAAATCAAACATCCTTGTTGAATTGAATCAAGAGGTTTGAGATAATGTTCAGTTGTGTATTGAAGAAGTCTAGATGAGTTGAAGGTTGAAGAGGAAGCTTCAAGAAATAAACCAGAGGGTTTGTCCTTCAAGAACGGGTGTGTTCTTGAGGGTTTTGTCAGTCACGGTCGCGTGAGTTGGATTCAGCCGTAGCGAGGGGTTTGGAAATTAGAAGGATTTTGAACAAACAGGTCGTGGAAGCGGAGGCTCATTCAGTGGCTTTGCAGGGAATCTTGATACAGCTCATATCAAGTGGTGGTTCTTACAAGAAGAAGAAGATCATAGGGATTTCTTTCTTTCTGTGTAGTGTAACCTTGCTATCAAACATTCAGCATATTGATATAAAAGTTCTCAGTTTTGATTGTGAAATTGAGAGGGAGACATACCCACACGCGAGGACGACAGTGGGGAACTTCCTTACCAAACTGCCTGCGTATCGTTCTCTCTTTCTTTCTCTTTACAATTTTACATATTCTATAATTTTGCAATTCAATTGGCATACTATGTTTTACAGTCTAATGATAAACATAATGGCTCAAACATTTTCACCAAACCACCACTATTAAATCATTATACAAGCATACGCCAAGTGTTTGACAAAATTCCTATCAAATTTCTAAATTCATTGGAAATACTGTTTTATGATAAGTGCATTGAAACGTCAAGATTTCTGAGTTGTACATTCATCCATTCCATTTAATAAAAATCCAGCAAAGTTTTCACATGTCAAGTTTTCTAGTAGTCGGTTCAAAGTAGACGGAATTGATTCAGGACATTGATTTTCGCTGCTTTCAACTCGCTTTGATAAAACAATTTTAAATCCTTGAAAAAGTAAGAGGTGATCTATTCACCCCCCTCTTGATCACTTGCCACACCGTCTAACAAGTTGTATCAGAGCACCGGTTAGCTGGTGCTTTGTATCTTCTCGTAACGCTATGGCCTTTGAACCAAATGGGGCGTATAATAGAGCTCCTGTTTTCAATGGTGAAAACTATGGCTACTGGAAAGACTGTATGCGAGTACACATAAATTCCATTGACAGGAATGTATGGACTGCCATTCAAAATGGTCCTTTTCAAATCACCATGAGGAATGATGCAGGTGCAATAGTACCTAAACCTGAGGATCAATGGAATGAAATGGATGAAAAGAAATGGTCGTGCGATTGGAGATCCAGAAATATGATGATCTCAGCACTTGGTGTTGATGAGTATTATAGGGTATCTCACTACACGTCCGCTAAATAAATGTGGGACGCTTTAGAAATTGCCCAAGAAGGCACAACTGAAGTTAAATAATCCCGCATTAATACACTTAATCAAGAGTTTGAGCTCTTTCACATGAAGCAAGGAGAATTTGTCTTTGACATGCAGAAGAGATTTGTACATCTTGTGAGTCGTTTAAATGCACTTGGAAAACTTGTTTCCAATCAAATTGCTACTAATAAAATTCTGAGATGTCTTAGCAGGGAATGGCAACCTAAAGTAACAGCTATCAAGGAAGCAAATGACCTCACTACGCTTACCATTACAACTCTATTTGGAAAGCTGGAAGAACATCAACAAGAATTGCAAAGTCTTGAAAAATACGAAAATAAGAGTAAGAAAGAAAGGAACAAAGACAGGGAGGGTGAGAAGAAGTCAATAGCTCTAATGACTTCTAGCTCTAAGTCCTCAACCAAAGAGCAAGATGATAATGGCTCAACTAGTGATGAAAATTCTGATGATGAAGAAATGGGACTTTTTGTTCGGAGATACAATAGATTTATCCGAAAGAATGGAATCAAGCACTCCAATAAGAATCTCATAAGCTTTCGAAAACAATCTAAAGAACCAAGGAAAGAAGAAAATAAAAAGCAAAGAGGTAAAGGACCTTGTTACAATTGTGGTAAAGTTGGACACTACAAACCAGACTGTCCAAAGATGAGAAAGGATAAGGAAAAAGCTCCACCAAAGAAGTTCAACAAACAAAGAAGAGCTTATATTGCATGGGAAAGCGATAGCGATTCATCAGACGATGACAATTCAAGTTGTAGTGATGAAAGTGAAAATTTATGTCTGATGGCACATACAAAAAATCAATTCTACAACAAGAAAGACAACCACAACAAACAAGTAAGACAAGCATATCCTAACAACTTTTCTTCTATGACCTTTTCTGAACTAAAGTTAGCTTTTTAAAAATTGCAATACAAAGCTGAAGATGCCTTTAAGAGATTATCCTCCGATAAAAAAAATATTTTCATTTCTCGAGAGTAAAGTCTATAAAGCTGAAAAAGACTTAAAAAGTCTAAAAGCTAGTATTGCAGAAAGTTCAAAAGATAAGGATGTTACAGGATGTATTCCCATAAGGGAATTTGAAGTTTGTCATATTTGGCAGCAAGAGGTTAGGACTCTTAATGCCAAATTAGAAAAAGCTTTACAACCCAAAGTTACTTTTGCAATCAATCCTAAAATTTTTAAGAAAACATTAAGTCCACCGTATTCAAAATACTCTTTTGTTAAAAAAATTACCAAAGGATACAATGAGCAAAAGTAAAACAATACATCATCATCATGGTTTATGCCATTATTGTTGTCACTTTGGACATACCACTAAAAAATGCAAGTTTAGGAGGTTCCTTGTGAAGAAGTGAAAAACACAAGAAGGGGGGTTGAATTGTAAAACTGAAAATCAATGCAATGAACAAGATATTTTTATCCTGGATCGTTTGATCTCAAACTACTCCAGTCCACCCATCAAGGTGATTTCGCCTCTCTCCAACGAGGTCTTAATCCACTATATTCAACTGAATATTACAATCTGCTTTAACAACTGCTAAAGCCTTCTTGATGCAAACCACAACCCGGTTTGTCAAGGAAACACTTTCTTACAAAGAAGATAAAACTAGGTGTGTGAATGTTTTCTACAAAACTGTATCACAACTGTGATGTTACACAATTTAAGCTTATGAAACTAGATTGCTAAAATACTGAGTGAGGAATTGTGAAGCGTTTAGCAAACTGAGAGAAGGAAGATGATGATTAGCTTTTAGGCGTGTAATATATTGTAGAGCATTAGCCAATTCAATCTTCATTGTCTTGTTTATATAGCACTGAAATAGTTGAACGTTGGAGCAATAATCTTGATTCAATGCCAATAACAAACTTTCCTTATTGAGCAGATCTTGTCTGGAATGATGTCGTTGGTAATAATTCGCTTTCAATGCACAGTACCGTTGCTACTTAAGGCGTGTTCTGGCTTGGCCTCATTCTGAATCTGCTTAAGTGCTGATGAACTGTTGTTGTCTTTATCAGAGTGTTGAGCGCAGTTCTGTTCATCAAGCTTCAGCATACACGTGAATTATTCTTCTGATTTTGGTATTCTGATATAGCATCTTCTGATGCTGATGTTAAGAACCAATATTCTGATGCTGATTAGGTGTGCTCTTGCTGGTACCTATCAGAGTTTCTGCAAAACAGAACGTAATATTTTAGGTAGCAAATAGTTCTTAAATGATTCACATAATTAATATATCCTTTCATTTTGTTATCATCAAAACTTAAACTTAGGGTAGTAGATTCAAACTTTGTTCTAACAATCTCCCCCTTTTTGATGATGACAAAAACTAGATATTTTTAATTGAAAATAACGTGAAAACGTATCAGAGATAACTAAATGATAAGATGTATCAGAGTAAGAGGTTATCAAAGATAAGGGATAAAGAGATATCAGAGTTGAGAGATACTCCCCCTGAATTTATTACTTCCCTTTTTGATTCCAAGAGTTCTTCAGGATCAGATCTTTGTTGCCTTTCTTTGAACATCAGAATATCAGAGTTTTGACTATCATAAGCTTTAGATCAGAATGTCAGAGCAGAGCTTCAGATCAGAGTCAGAGCTTTGCTTTGGGTCAGAGTATCAGAGCTTTAGTCTTCAGAATATCATGGAGCATTCTTGTACCTGTAGACTTAAGCAAAAATAGAAAACATATTCAAGTATATCAGAGTTAGAATGTTTGAGATTTTCTGTCTTAGTAATCCGTTATTATTGAAAATATCATTCTTGTTCTCCCCCTTTTTGTCAGCAATCAAAAAGTGTAAGTGATGTGCTAAAACATATAGATCAGAAAGACTTGTCATATTAAAATGTTCAGAATCAATCAAAACAGTACAGCAGATAAGCAAAGAAAACATGAAAATGGCATGAATGAAAGTCTAAGGTTGGGGAGGAAGGCGTGTGAACAGGTTCTCCAGCATGGCTTTGATCTGATCAGCAGTCTCATTCTGCTTGTGCACCATGCTGACTACTGTATCTATCTTGCTATCCTGCACATCCATCCTTTCTTTCATCTTCTGGTCATTTTCATCCATCCTTTGCTGCAGACGAATGTCATTCAGCTTCAGCTCTTCCAGAGTCTGCCTGTCCAAGGCAGCTTGAGAAACATCAGAAGCAGGGAGCTTCTGAGAGCTTTCTGCAACATCTTTAGCTTGACTGGCTTCAGCTTGAATAGTCTGATCTTCTTCTGGTTGCACGATTGGCGCTGGACGCTTCTTAGACCATGGCTCACTATCCAGAAGGAGCACGTCTTCCTGTGGCAGCTGACTTTCAACTTCTTTCAGCAGCTTGCTGAAGTTCTGTTGTGCCTGCTCATAGTTGATATCCTGCAACTTGAGGGCTTCAGCACGTACCTAAATTCTGAATTGTGACCAGAGCTGGTCAGAGGCAGCTGGATCAATCATTCCAGGACAGACTTGCTTCAGAGAAGCAATCCACTGCTGCAAACCTGTTTCAAAATTCATAATACCAGAGCCAACATCTGGTTGTTTTGGTTTTGGAATGGCTATTTTATTTTTCAGATCAGCAAGACGGTCAAGGATTGTTAAATCTATGAAGGTCCTGCTGGGGTTTTCGGTGGTTTGCTTGGGAGCTGTTTGTTTTGGAGATGGAGTGGGAGAATCAGAAATAATGATTGGACTGTTTGGGGTTTTGGGAGTATTTGGTGGTGTAGATTCTGGCGAGGATGGCAGCTGGGCCATGGTTACTGTTGTTCCACATGGCAGCTGGATTGCCAGAGGTTGTGGTTTATAGGATTGAGGAGAATGAGGTTCAGAAGGTGGAGGAGTTGGAGTTTCAGAGTGATGAAACTCAGGTTGAGGTGATGGTTGAGGTGATGGTGGATGAATTTCTGGTTGAGGAGAGGGAGAAGGAATTGCTGGTTGTGGAGAAGAAGGAGGAATTTCTGGTTGTTCAGGGATAAGTGGTTCTTCTGGAATGGGTGAGAGAGGTTGTTCTGGTTGTGGAGAGTGGACAATTTGTGGTTCAGAGTTTGGATTGTTGGAGGGGTGATCAGAGGTGTGTTGATCAATGTCAGACAACACTTTGTCAATTGCTGATGTTGTTGACATTATTGGTTTGGGATGTTTGGTTCGGGGTCTTCTGAGTTGTAGTACCTCAGAAGGGTCATCTTCTGGTTCGGTTTCATCTATTGTTGGGATGGGGATTGAGATTCTATGAGAAGTTGGAGATGGGATTGATGTTGGAATAGTAGAAGAATTTAAAACAGAAGCAGCAGATAAATTACCTCTTTTCTTGGGTGTCTGCTGGGATGTTCCTTCTGAAGGGGCCTTCCTTTTCTTCGTCTTCTTCAGTGTAACTTCTGGTTGAGGTTGGTGTAGATCTTTGATATTCAGATTGGGATCTGTACCATCAGCCTTGCACGCGTCCAAATATCTGAGAACCACCACTGGTTTAGATTCTATCTCAGAAAATAAAGGAAAGTCACTCAATGGGACTCTTCTGCTGGTGATATCAGCAATAGGAGTAGCGCTGGGTTCCTTTTTGATATTCTCTATTAACTTCATTTTCTTCAGATTCTTCGTGTTCAGAGGCTTCCCAACCGTTGGTTCAATGGTGCTTAACTCTTGAGCTTCTATCAGGTGCTCTATCAGCCTATTCTCAGTCTGAATATCTGATATTAACCTTCCAAAGGGTATCCAATCCCTCTTTGTTCTTTCTTCTTCACTGGTTTCCTTCACGCTTGTTCTGAGGTGATTAAACAGAAGATGAGCCAAGTTGATTTTTACCTTCTGATTGATAAAATAGATTAGAAACTACTGATCTATATTTATGTAATCAGGGGAACTAGTTGGCTTCCTATGATTAAAACACCCCAAAATTATCTTCGCCCAAACTCTGTGGTGATCCTTCAGATCTCTGATCTTGCTGCTGGGCAACCCAAGGGTAAAAATCCTTTCTGCTATGACGCCCACGTCAGCACATCTTTCAGCCATATCAATACAGCGGACGCCACCGCCACTGTAACCAATCAACCTTGCTATGTGATCCTCAGTGATCACAATCTTCTTCCCCATTATATAGGAGGTAACTTGATGCGTTGAAGCAGTTGCATGAATCCAGAACTCCTTGACTAACATTGGAAATGTTGGTCCAACCAACCTGTCAAAATACCTTTCCCATTTATGTGCCCTAACTTCTTCTGTTAAATCAAAACCATTCTCTTTCAAACTGCCAAAATCAATAATCAATTCAGATAGCACTTCAAGATTCTTCACTGGAGTGAGGAGTGTTCTGAATGGAACTTGATACTGTTCAGATGATGCTTTCTTCTGAGAACCTGCAGAAGCACTGCTGGAGGTTGCCATGTTCACACTTAGGGATTTTGAGAAAAACTGAGAAAATGGGTTTGAGAGAGATGAACACAGAAAAATGCAGAGAATACTTGAGAGATAATGAAAAACTGTAAAGGATTAAA
This sequence comes from Vicia faba, assembly GCA_948472305.1. Classification (NCBI taxonomy): domain Eukaryota; kingdom Viridiplantae; phylum Streptophyta; class Magnoliopsida; order Fabales; family Fabaceae; genus Vicia; species Vicia faba. Next base: position 1,025,431,218 of record OX451736.1, on the reverse strand, counting down.
GTGAGAGGTTAACGTGCTTAAATAGGCTTCAGAATATTTTGAAAGTGTAAACGTTTTCAAGAAAGAGAAATAAAATCATGATTACGTTTTAAAAACATGATTACTTTCATTTAAAGCTTGCTGATTTTGGGGGATTTGAGAAAGATACTTAAAGCGGTTACCAGACATGTGTCTCAATGCACCCAATCAGCGTTTTGCCTTCTCAGAAGTGTGCACGCGTTCTGCTTCAGAGATTTGCTGATGATTGGATGACACTTGTTTGATTTAGTGATCAACACGTCTATCCTTGAGCTTAGACTCTCAGATCTTTAGACTAGCATCTGATACAATCTGCATGTTCTATCTTTTCTCAAAAATTTGGAAGTCTTCAAGCTGACTTTTCATCCAGAGCATTTGTATGCTACATCCTGCTGCTGCTATGTACTCAGCTTCTACTGTTGATAGCGCAATTGTTGATTGCCTTTTGCTGGACCAAGAGATCATATTTTCTCCCAGAAACTGGCAGCTTCCAGAAGTACTTTTACGCTCTACTCTGTCTCCAGCAAAGTCAGCATCGCAGTAGCCTACTAAACTGTAATCACTAGATTTTCTATAAAACAAACCCAGATTAGTAGTACCTTTCAGATACTTGAAAATTCGCTTAACAGCTGTTAAGTGAGATTCTCTAGGATCTGATTGGAATCTAGCACAAATACATACACTGAATAATATATCAGGTCTTGAAGCTGTCAGATAAAGGAGAGAACCAATCATACCTCTGTAGACTTTCTGTTCTACCTTTTTGCTTACCTCTTCTCTTTCCAGAATGCACGTGGGATGCATTGGAATCTTTGATGGCTTACATTCTGAGAGGTCAAATTTCTTCAGAAGATCTCTGATGTATTTGCTCTGATGAATGTAAGTTCCCTCTGGAGTTTGATTGATCTGAATTCCTAGAAAGAATTTCAGTTCCCCCATGAGGCTCATCTCAAATTCTGCCTGCATACACTTAGCAAATTTTCTTCCAAGAGAAGGATTAGTAGAACCAAAGATAATATCATCAACATAAATTTGACAAACTAAGATGTCATTCTTAACTGATTTACAGAATAAGGTAGTGTCCACTTTCCCTCTGGTGAATTCATTTTCTAACAGAAAGTTACTTAGCCTTTCATACCAAGCTCTGGGAGCTTGTTTCAGACCATATAGTGACTTCTTTAGTTTGAAAACATGTTCTGGATGTTTTGTATTTTCAAAAGCAGGGGGTTGGTGCACATAAACCTCTTCTTCTATATAACCATTTAAGAATGCACTCTTGACATCCATCTGATACAGAGTGATGCCTCTATTAACAGCAAATGAAATTAAAAGTCTGATAGATTCTAACTTGGCGACTGGGGCAAAGGTTTCTGTATAGTCTATCCCCTCTTGCTGACTATAACCTTGTGCAACCAGTCGTGCTTTGTTTCTGATGACTTCACCTTGTTCATTTAGCTTGTTTCTGAACACCCATCTTGTTCCAATGACGTTGAATCCTTTTGGTCTGGGAATAAGATCCCATACGTCATTTCTGGTGAATTGATTCAGCTCTTCTTGCATTGCCAGAATCCATTCATTATCCAGAAGTGCTTCATCAATAGAAGAAGGTTCAATCAGAGACACAAGTCCCATGAGGGTTTCTTCAGAGTTTCTGAAGCTTGCTCTTGTTCTTATTGGATCTTCCTTTCTTCCTAAGATAGTCTCTTCTGGGTGATCCAAGCTGCTTCTGGGTAATCTCTTCTGAGGTTGATCAGCAGCTGTTGTAGGATTGCTAGCAGTTCTCCTTTCAGACATTGAAGGAGTGTCTGTGTTGAGAGCTTCTGATGACTTGTCTTCAGAACCTGTAAATTCAATTTCCATACCTGCAAAAACTTCATTCTGCTTTGACTTCTCAGAGTCAAGCTTGTCATCAAAACAAACACTGATTGATTCTTCCACAATCTGTGTTTCTGTATTGTATACTCTGTACCCTCTTGAGTGTTTAGAGTATCCTAACATAATACACTTTTGTGCTTTAGAGTCAAACTTGTTCAAATAATTCTTTGTATTTAACATAAAACAGGTACATCCAAATGGATGAAAATATGAAATGTTGGGCTTTCTGTTCTTCCACAATTCATATGGAGTCTTTTCCAGAATAGGTCTTATTGCGATTCTATTCTGAATGTAGCACGCTGTGTTTATTGCCTCTGCCCAGAAGATCTTAGAAACGTTTGTCTCATTGATCATGGTTCTGGCCATTTCTTGCAATGTTCTGTTCTTTCGTTCTACAACTCCATTTTGTTGGGGAGTTCTAGGACAAGAGAAATCATGCAGAATGCCTCTGTCATTGAAGAATGACTCAAAATCTTTGTTTTCAAATTCTCCACCATGATCACTTCTGACTTTAACGATTCTAAGATCCTTTTCATTCTAAACTTGGTTACAGAAGGTAACAAACACAGAGTGTGACTCGTCCTTGTGTCTTAAGAACTTTACCCATGTCCATCTGCTATAGTCATCTACGATTACTAACCCATACTTCTTGCCACTGACTGAAGCAGTTTTAACTGGTCCAAATAAGTCAATATGCAGAAGTTCTAATGGCTTAGAGGTAGAAACAACATTTTTAGATTTAAAATAAGGTTTTGCAAACTTGCCTTTCTGACATGCTTCACACAGAGCATCTGAATTGAACTTCAAATTAGGAACTCCTCTGACCAGATTGAGTTTGTTAATCTGAGATATTCTTCTCATACTAACATGCCCCAATCTTCTGTGCCAGATCCACTGCTCGTTGTTAACAGACAGAAGGCACTTTACATTCTGACTTTTCAGTTCAGAAAGTTTGATTTTGTAAATGTTGTTTTTCCTCTTTCCATTAAACAGGATAGTCCCATCTTTCTGACTAACAGCTTTACATGATTTTTGATTAAAGATTATATCATAACCGTTATCACTTAATTGACTTATGAATAACAGATTATGCATTAATCCATCTACTAGCAGAACATTATTAATAGAGGGAAGATTTCCATTACCTACAGTTCCAGAGCCAATTATATTTCCCCTCTGATTGCCTCCAAAGCCAACGTGGCCTCCAGGCTTAAGTTCCAGGCTTTGGAACATATGCCTTCTTCCCGTCATGTGTCGCGAGCAGCCAGAGTCCAGGTACCATGACTGGTGTTTCTGACTTGCTGCTAAAGATATCTGCAACATGTATTATTTTATCCTTAGGTACCCAGATTTTCTTGGGTCCTGATTTGTTAGATTTACCAAAACTCTGGTTGAATTTTGGTTTCACAGAGTATTTACTGCTAGTGTATTTAATATCATGTGTGTGACCATACACAAAATGTGAATTCAGAGGAGTGTGTTTAATGGTTAAGTCCATGACATTCTTTGGTGTAGGAACCGTACCTTGGTATCCTATTCCCTTCCTGCCGTTTCTGCTAACTCCATAGATCATTGAAGCCATTTTGCTTCTATCTATGCTTTTAGCAAGGAACTTCTGGAAACTGTGATCATACTCCTTGATGATCTCATCAGCGTTGCTGGTATTTTCAGAAATTGGTTCCTTCTGAGAGTTTTGTAAAGTATTTTCTAATTTTGAAATTTTAATTCTCAGCTCAGAATTCTCCAACTTAAGACTCTCAGTCTTATTAGAGTCAGATTCAAGATTCCTTTTCAGGTCTCTGAATTTAACTCTAATCTGATGATACCTTTCCAGGATTTCATTAAGGCTTTCAGCAAGTTCAGCCTTGGTAAAATTAACAGCAAAGTTAGGAAATACCTCTTCAGTATCTGATTCTGAGTCTGATTCAGAAGCTTCACTATCTTCTGAAATGTTGGCCATGAGAGCTATGTTTGCTCTCTCATCATCTGATTCTGATTCAGCTTCAGACGAGTCAGAGTCATCCCATGTAGCCATGAGACTTTTCTTCTTTTCTCTTCCAAACTTCTTTTTGGGCTTTTCCCTCTGAAGCTTTGGGCAGTCACTCTTGTAGTGTCCTTGCTCATTGCACTCATAGCAGATGATGTCCTTGGTGTTTGGCTTTCTGCTACCTGAGAAGCCTTCAGATCTTCTGTATCCAGAGGAAGAGTCTGTCCTTCTGTATCTAGAAGAAGACTCGTTCTGATCAGATCTTCTGGGATTCCTGAACTTCCTTTGCCTTTGCTTCCACAGTTGATTCACTCTTCTGGAGAGGAGGGAGAGTTCGTCTTCTTCTGATGAGGATCCATCAGATGTTTCTTCAACTGCCTGCAAAACTTTAGACTCAGATTTTTTGTTAGATTTTAATGCTAAAGGCTTACCTTGCTTCTGGGGTTCATCAGCTTCTAGTTCTATCTCATGACTTCTGAGGGAGCTGATAAGTTCCTCCAGAGAAATTTTGTTGAGATCTTTTGCTAGCTTCAGAGCTGTAACCATTGGCCTCCACTGCTTGGGTAAACTTCTGATGATTTTCTTGACGTGATCAGCAGTAGAGTAACCTTTATCCAGAACCTTGAGACCAGCTACCAGAATCTGGAATCTTGAGAACATTGTTTCAATGGATTCACTTTCTTCCATTTTGAACGCCTCATACTTCTGAATGAGCGCCAGAGCTTTAGTTTCTTTGACCTGAACGTTGCCCTCATGCGTCATTCTGAGTGAATCAAATATGTTCTTTGTTGTGTCTCTATTGGAGATCTTTTCATATTCAACATACGAGATGGCGCTGAGAAGGATGGTTCTGGCCTTGTGGTGATTCTTGAAGTCACGCTTCTGTTGGTCAGTCATTGTTTTTCTATCAATCTTCTGACCGTTTGCATTCACAGGGTGCGTGTATCCATCTGTCACCATATCCTACAGATCAGCATCATGTGCCAGAAAGAAGCTTTCAATTCTGTCTTTCCAGTAATCGAAGTTTTCTCCATCAAAGACTGGAGGTTTGCTGCTGAATCTGTCTCTGTCCTCATGGTTGTCATTGCTGGTGTGAGAATAATTTCCTGCCATTGTGTTTTTCTGACGATGGATCTTGTACTGACACGGTTAAGTGTTTTAGCTCAGAACCAGGCGCTCTGATACCAATTGAAGAAGTGAAAAACACAAGAAGGGGGGTTGAATTGTAAAACTAAAAATCAATGCAATGAACAAGATATTTTTATCCTGGTTCGTTTGATCTCAAACTATTCCAGTCCACCCGTCAAGGTGATTTCGCCTCTCTCCAACGAGGTCTTAATCCACTATATTCAACTGAATATTACAATCTGCTTTAACAACTGCTAAAGCCTTCTTGATGCAAACCACAACCCGGTTTGTCAAGGAAACACTTTCTTACAAAGAAGATAAAACTAGGTGTGTGAATGTTTTCTACAAAACTGTATCACAACTGTGATGTTACACAATTTAAGCTTATGAAACTAGATTGCTAAAATACTGAGTGAGGAATTGTGAAGCGTTTAGAAAACTGAGAGAAGGAAGATGATGATTAGCTTTTAGGCGTGTAATATATTGTAGAGCATTAGCCAATTCAATCTTCATTGTCTTGTTTATATAGCACTGAAATAGTTGAACGTTGGAGCAATAATCTTGATTCAATGCCAATAACAAACTTTCCTTATTGAGCAGATCTTGTCTGGAATGATGTCGTTGGTAATAATTCGCTTTCAATGCACAGTACCGTTGCTACTTAAGGCGTGTTCTGGCTTGGCCTCATTCTGACTCTGCTTAAGTGCTGATGAACTGTTGTTGTCTTTATCAGAGTGTTGAGCGCAGTTCTGTTCATCAAGCTTCAGCATACACGTGAATTATTCTTCTGATTCTGGTATTCTGATATAGCATCTTCTGATGCTGATGTTAAGAACCAATATTCTGATGCTGATTAGGTGTGCTCTTGCTGGTACCTATCAGAGTTTCTGCAAAACAGAACGTAATATTTTAGGTAGCAAATAGTTCTTAAATGATTCACATAATTAATATATCCTTTCATTTTGTTATCATCAAAACTTAAACTTAGGGTAGTAGATTCAAACTTTGTCTAACACCTTGTTCCTAAAGGCATTTACCAATGGAGGCCTAAAGGCAACCATGTTACCATTTACCCACATGGACCCAATAAAAATTGGGTACCTACCTCTCTCTTTTGATATTGCAGGAAAAATGCCTCACACCCATGGATAGAAGATGGTTTTTAGACAGCGGGTGTTCAAGGCATATGACTGGTGACATATCGCTCTTCATTGGCTTCAAGCCAAAGAAGAAAGGATCTGTTACCTATGGAGACAATAACAAAGGAGCTATACTCGGTAAAGGTAGTGTAGGTAATCCTCTATCATTACTATTTCTAATGTCCATTTAGTAGAGGGGCTTAAACACAATTTGCTCAGTATTAGTCAATTATGTGACAAAGGTTATAAAGTTACCTTCACAAATACTTGTTACATAATTGAAAATACTGAAAAAGATATTGTGTTTAAGGGCATCAGAGTAAACAATGTCTATATGCTTGACCTTTTTGATGTATCCTTAACAAGCACTAAGTGTCTAGTCACCTTGAATGATGATTCATGGCTTTGGCATAAACGCTTAGCGGATGTTAACTTTGATTTGCTTAATAAGGTTGTATCTAAGGATCTAGTAGTAGGTCTTCCAAAGATAAAATTTACAAAGGATCACATATGTGATGCGTGCCAAATGGGAAAGCAAACAAGGGTCTCTTTCAAATCCAAAAACATGATTTCCACTTCACGGCCCCTTGAGCTTCTCCACATGGACCTTTTTGGACCCTCTAGAACAAAAAGTTTAGGAGGAAATTATTATGGTTTTGTTATTGTTGACGACTACTCTAGATTTACTTGGACTATATTCCTTCATAGCAAAAATGAAGCTTTTTCTGCTTTTAAGAGTTTTGCAAAACTATCTCAAAATAGAATGGAATTGAAAATAATTTTAATTCGAAGCGATCATGGAGGTGAATTTCAAAACCATCTCTTTGATAAGTACTGTGACAAGCATGATATTGAGCATAATTTTTCAGCACCTCGAACTTCACATCAGAATGGAGTTGTGGAGCGCAAAAATCGCGTCTTAGAGGAGCTAGCAAGAATAATGCTCAATGAAGGTGGATTTCTAAAATATTTCTGGGCTGATGCAATTAGCACAGCCTGCTATGTTTTAAACAGAATACTAATTCGTCCAATTTTGGATAAAACACCTTATGAAATCTTGAAAGGAAGAAAGCCAAATCTGTCACATCTTCATGTATTCGGTTGCAAATGTTTTGTCTTAAATAATGGAAAAGAAAATCTTGGAAAATTTGATGCAAAAGCAGATGAAGGTATCTTTCTCGGATACTCACAATCAAGCAAAACATATAGGGTATACAATAAACGTCTACTTACAGTTGAGGAGTCAGTTCATGTCTCTTTTGATGAATCTTATCTGAAACGTGTCGGAAAAGGTATTTCTCTTGATGGTGCAGGTGTATCTACTGAAAATATACTCAAAGAAACTGTTGAAGAAAATGTTCAATCCAAAACAATTAATGATAAGGAAGAAAAAGATACAAGCCCTTCAAAAGATGAGGAAGAAGAGAAAATGGAAGTAAATGATCTTCCACTAGCTTGGAAGTCCTCTAAAGACCATCCCATTGACAACATATTGGGAGACATCTCAAAAGGAGTAATGACTCGCTCCAAGATAAGTAATTTTTGTTATCATTTTGCTTTCGTTTCACAAGTAGAACCTAAGAATGCCAAAGAGGCCTTGATTGATGAATTTTGGATAATGGCCATGCAAGATGAGCTAAATCAGTTTAAAAGAAATGACGTTTGGGAACTTGTCCCTCGTCCGCGAGACCATCATATCATAGGCACTAAATGGGTTTTTAGAAATAAACTTGATGAAAACGGAATGATAACCCGCAATAAAGCACGCTTGGTAGCACAAGGGTATAACCAAGAGGAGGGCATTGATTATGAGGAGACTTATGCTCCAGTTGCTCGCCTTGAGGCTATACGTCTTTTGCTCGCTTATGCGTGTGCAAAAGATTTTGAGCTTTATCAAATGGATGTAAAGAGTGCCTTTCTTAACGGATTCATAAATGAAAAAGTGTATGTCTCACAACCTCCCGGTTTTGAAAATAACGAATATCCAGATCATGTATTTAAATTAAAACGAGTTTATATGGTCTTAAACAGGCTCCTCGGGTCTGGTATGAAAGACTTAGTAAATTTCTACTTGATCATGGCTATTCAAGAGGTCAAGTAGACACTACTCTTTTCATTAAACGTAAAGGAAAGCACATCCTTTTAGTTCAAATATACGTAGATGACATTATTTTTGGTTCAACTAATCTACACTTGGTCGAGGAATTTTCCAAAGTCATGCAGGGTGAATTTGAGATGAGCCTCATGGGGGAGCTAAACTACTTTCTCGGTCTCCAAATAAAGCAGCTCAATGAAGGCACAATTATATGTCAAACAAAATATTGCCAAGACTTGCTTAAACGATTTGGGATGAATAACTCTAAACCAATTGATACTCCCATGCCTACCAGCGGAAATTTAGACAAGGATGAACACGGTAAGAGTGTCGATGTCAAGAAATATAGAGGTATGATCAGACCACTCTTGTATCTTATAGCATCTAGGCCTGACATCATGTTTAGTGTTTGCATGTGTGCACGATATCAATCGGATCCTAAGGAATCCCACTTGAAAGCTGTCAGGCGTATACTTAGGTATCTCAATAATACACCTAAGTATGGGCTATGGTATTCCAAGGGAAGCGATTGCAGTTTAGTAGGTTACTCTGATTCTGATTTTGCTGGCTGCAAATCAGATAGGAAAAGCACTAGTGGAACATGTCACTTGTTTTCAAACCCTTTAATAAGTTGGCATAGCAAAAAGCAAGTTTCTGTTGCTTTGTCAACTGCTGAAGCTGAATACGTTACAGCCGGTAGCTGTTGTACTCAGATCTTATGGTTGAAGCAACAATTACAAGACTACGATATTCAATTAAAACGTATTCCAATCAAATGTGACAATACAAGTGCTATAAACCTCACTAAGAATCCAGTTTTATACTCACACACTAAACACATAGAAATTAGACGTCACTTTCTACGCGATCATGTTGAAAAGGAGGATGTTACGTTTGAGCATGTTGATACTAAAAATCAACTTGCTGACATCTTTACAAAACCACTTGCAACGGACCTCTTCTTCAACATCCGCTGTGAGCTATGGATTTTAGATCTCTCATACGTGATGTCCTAAACATATATGTAATTGAAATATATCTATGTCACACCATACTGTTAAGATGTGCTTTTTTCAGCTTTAGTATGTGTGTTCACTTATCCAATCAAACGAGGTAATATCCTTCCTATCTTCACCCTCAATCACCTATAAGTTGATCTAAATGTTCACTGAAAATGTCTTCGTATATCTGTTTTACATAAATTGTTTGAATTTGACATATGAAATTTACATCATATCATTAGGCATGCATAACACACTTCAGATAAGTCATTTTTTTGTATGATACCATATTCCCTTGTTAGCAAGAAACTGTGTAAAAAAAACTGCAAAATCTGTCAAAATCCATATTCCCTTGACTCACTCATTTTGTTTCTTTCAAGTGCTTGTATAAATGTCTCTTTCAAACATTTTATCGTGCTTATGTAATCTAACTTTTTATCTGCCAATGCATTACTTTTAACGTGATTACTTTATGTTTACTCTGCTATTTACTAACTTATTGATAACTTTATACCTGACATTTTGTGTGAATGCCAAGTCCATTAACCGCTGAAATTGTATATAAATTTTCCTATGTGCTGAGTTTCTTGAAAATTTTGTTGCTTATTCTCTTTTTGATATGGTCAAAGGGGGAGAAGAAGAGTGTGTCAGTCAAGATTGTGCTTGTATTAGGAAGAAGATACACAAACTCAGGGGGAGCAAGCTTTTTTCATTCACACTATGTCACGACACATCATCAAATATTTGCCATCATCAAAAAGGGGGAGTTTGTGAGCAACCCCTTCATAGATTGATTTTAAATGATTGCAAATATAATATAACATGTTTGAATAAGCGAAAATTACATTTCTCTCATAATGCATCATTATGTGTCGACACATCAAGTTTTGTATCGATACATAACTTTTTGAAGTCCCTGGAATTGTATCTCAAAACTATTATGTATCGATACAAAAGCTTATGAGTCGATACATAACTCTTTGATGATCCTGGAATGTAAATCTAAAAATTGCATGCATCGATACATAAATTTCATGCATCGACACATAATATTTTGATGGCTCTGTAATACTTGTATGAATCGACATAAAACCTTATGTATCGACACAAAACATTCCGATGATCCTGGAAAACATTTTGAAACTTATATGTATCGATACATAATATCATGTGTCGGCTCATACTATGTTTTAAACTCAAAAGTTAAATTTACAATCAATATGTATCGACACATACGCATTATGTATCGACACAAAACATTCTGATGATCCTGGAAAACGTTTTGAAACTTATATGTATCGATACATAATATCATGTGTCGACTCATACTATATTTTAAATTCAAAAGTTAAATTTACAATCAGTATGTATCGACACATACATATTATGTGTCGACGGGTACAAAAGTGTTGGTTCTGTAAAACGCTATAACATGATTTTGTATCGACTCAAAACATAATGTATCGACTCATCCTGTTACATATAACTAACATGAGTCGACACATGACCAACATGCATCGACTCGTATCACTTTCTTTTTGACTAACCGTTTTCTGTTATAAATATAAGCAAGCATTTCTTTAGAAGAGATATAGCAACATAGAAGATTGTGTGCAAAACAATTGTGAGCAACCAGAAGCTTTTCATTCCTTCATCTTCATCATCTTCTCAACCATCTTACATTCACCAACAACAAAGAAAATCAAACATCCTTGTTGAATTGAATCAAGCGGTTTGAGATAACGTTCAGCTGTGTATTGAAGAAGTCTAGTTGAGTTGAAGGTTGAAGAGGAAGCTTCAAGAAATAAACCAGAGGGTTTTTCCTTCAAGAACGAGTGTGTTCTTGAGGGTTTTTTCAGTCACGGTCGCGCGAGTCGGATTCAGCCGTAGCGAGGGGTTTGGAAATCAGAAGGATTTTGAACAAACAGGTCGTGGAAGCGGAGGATCATTCGGTGACTTTGCAGGGAATCTTGATACAACTCATATCAAGTGGTGGTTCTTACAAGAAGAAGAAGATCATAGGGATTTATTTCTTTCTGTGTAGTGTAACCTTGCTATCAAACATTCAGCATATTGATATAAAAGTTCTCAGTTTCGATTGTGAAATTGAGAGGGAGACGTACCCACACGCAAGGACGACAGTGGGGAACTTCCTTACCAAACTTCCTGCGTATCATTCTCTCTTTCTTTCGCTTTACAATTTTACATATTCTATAATTTTGCAATTCAATTGGCGTGCTAAGTTTTATAGTCTAATGATAAACATAGCGGCTTAAACATTTTCACCAAACCACCACTATTAAATCATTATATAAGCATACGCCAAGTGCTTGACAAAATTCCTATCAAATTTCTAAATTCATTGGAAATACTGTTTTATGATAAGTGCATTGAAACGTCAAGATTTCTGAGTTGTACATTCATCCATTCCATTTTAAAAAAATTCAGCAAAGTTTTCACATGTCAAGTTTTCTAGTAGTCGGTTCAAAGTAGACGGAATTGATTCAGGACATTGATTTTCGCTGCTTTCAACTCGCTTTGATAAAACAATTTTAAATCCTTGAAAAAGTAAGAGGTGATCTATTCACCCCCCCTCTCGATCACTTGCCACACTGTCTAACAAATGGTAGTGCGACTACGGAATTCAAGGTATCTAGAGGTTTGAGATATGGAGATCCCTTATCTCCCTTTCTATTTTCAATTGCTGCTAAGGGTCTTACTGCAATTGTCAAACAAGTTTTAAATCTTGGAAATTTCAGGAGTTTTGAAATCAACAACAAAGTTTCATATAATATACTTCAATTTGCTAAAGACACACTATTGTTGGGTGATGGATGTTGGACAAATTTGTGGGCTATAAAATCAATAATGAGGGGCTTTGAGTTGATATCAGGGTTAAGAATAAACATGTGGAAAAGCAAAGTTTATGGAGCGGGTCTTAGTGATCAATTAATGGAAACTGCCTCACAATTTCTGTTCTGCAAAGTGGATGATATCCCCTTCAAATTTATAGGCATAACTATAGGAGGGAATCCTAGAAGAATTGATTTCTGGAATCCAGTTATACAAATGTTAAAAGATAAACTCTCTGATTGGAAAGTAAAACTACTTTTAATAGGGGGAGGGTTGCACTCATAAATTCAATACTCACTAGCATACCAATGTATACATTTTCATTCTTCAGAGTTCCTGTGAAGGTGGTGCAAGAGATAATCAGTTTACAGAGGAAATTCCTTTGGCTTGGGGAATCTAAGAAAAGGCATATGTTGGATAAGTTAGGACAACATTTATAGAGCAGAGAATGATGGTGGTTTGGGCATCAAGGATGTTCATTTGTTCAATAAAACTTTACTATACAAATGGTTATGGCGTTTCTTAATGGATACAAATGCTATTTGGGTGGGTATTTTATAGGAAAGATATGGCCAACTAAAGAGACAATTATGGTTCAACGAGGGATCCAAACATAAATCGAGAAAATCATTATCGTGAAGGGATATTATGGAAGGAAGGCGTTTGGATGGTAAAGATGTTTTTTTTGCAGATGTTGTCATCTAAATTAGAAGATGGAAACGATACCCCATTTTGGTTGGGTAGATGAGTGAGCAATAATACGATGGATATTCTTTTTTCTCTTCTCTTAAATGCTTGTTCGAACAAAGTGGCTAGTGTAAAGGAGATGGGAACTTGGTATAATCGTATCTGGTCCTAGAATTTGGGTGTTTTCCTTCCTGGAGAGCGTGAATTAGATCAATAGTGTTTAATGGAAAAACAAGAATTTCTGGCTATTCTGGACGAGATTGCACATGTTTTATCTATTCAAGATTCGTGGGTTTGGCCATTTGGGAATGAGAAGGTTTTTTATATGTCATCTTGTTACGAGAAGATTCTCAATAATATGGATAATGTGCTTACCAATAGTGATCTTAAAGAAGCTCTGGCAGTTTTGTGGCAATCGAAGGTGCCATCCAAGGTGAAGATATTTGGTTGGAGGTTATTCTTAGACAAATTGCAATTGGTGAAGCATGAAATCATTCATAACGACCAAGATAAGATTTGTGTTGTTTGTTCATTATATAACAAATATTCAAATCATCTGTTTAATGGTTGTTCAAAAATGAATGTGGTATGGGGTAAAATAAGTGAATGGATGAGGGTTGACTGGACTATGTTGGAGGAGGTCTGCAACCATTTTTTGAATATGGTGAATTCTTTTTCAAATCAGGTAGCAACATCCAGAGTTGGCGTAATCTGGTTAACAACCTGCTGGTGTATTTGGAATAATAGAAATGAAATAAGATTTCAAGAAGCCGATTGTGATGTGGAAAATATTGTGTTCAAAGTTCAAATGTAAACTTGGCTGTGGCTTACTTTATGAACAAAGGGAAGGATAAACTTCAATTTCTATGAGTGGACTAAAAATTCAATTGATTTTCTTAAACTGTTATAACTCTTCTTTGTTAAGTACACCTCTTTGATTTGTACTTTGACTGTTGTTTATTTGTATTTGGGTTGGGGTACTCCTAGTACCCCCTTTTGAATACATAAGTTGCTAATTAAAAAAAAAACAAAATAATAATATTGCCATAAATTATTGTATTTTTATTAAATTAATCTTATAAATGTGTTAGAAGTATTGTAAAGTGTAATAATTAAAAGACACAATTGAAAAAAAAATAATTTCTATATAAAAATGTGAGAATGTCATTTACTTTAAAAATTTTTTTACTACATACTAAAACAACGGAGAGAATATATATTCCATCCTAAGACTCCAATTATAGTATTCGTGAAAAACCAGTAGTATAATTTAGTTCTTCGTTCATGCCATCCTTTATCCATAGCAAACTACGACAAAATGATTTATTTCATTGCAAAACATGGTTCCAAAATGAAATTGAGAATTTCTCTTACATTTAGTAGTGGTAATTTTCACCACTCAAAACCCGCAAATACTCTTTTGAATATGTACATCCGAACACACCTTCCAACATGTTTCGGATGTGCATATCCGAAGACATCCTTTTTTAACATGTTTTAATACTTAAACGTTGGATGTAAAATTTTAGAGGTTGTTTCGAATATGCACATCCGAAACCACTGTACAAATGTTTCAGATATGCATATTCGAAACTTCCTCTGTTTGTGTCATTTTTGTTTAAAACTACATCAATACAGATACCTTATAAACAGACAAATTTTTGATGATTTTTTTCGAAAGTATGAAACAAACATAACAGTACGAACATAATGATTAGATTAGATGTTCAAACATAGAGGACTATAATTTAGTAAAGAAGTTGTTCGAAAAGTGCGTAATGTCAAAATATTACATCGGTAACAAAAAGCAATACATAACATAGGCTACTGCTACTGCGTATGCCTAATCCTGAACCCCTATGACCTCCTCTGCCTCCTATACTACGCCATACTGGATTCCTCCCTAACTATCCTCTCAACGATGACAACCGCCTCAGGACCGCCCATCTCGACAATCCCAACATCCAATACCTCCTACCCAAGTAGGTGAGTGCTCTAACAGATCGACAAAAGATCAATAGCATGGTCATCCTCGACCTGTTGGTTCTCCAAGACCATTTGGTGTCATGATATGGTGTGATACGTTAAAGAACCATGTCACGTAACCCTCTACATAATGCCAACTCAAGGATGCCAACATCATCTGATACTCCAGTGGCACCAAATGATTCTCTCAATCCTGGAAGTTGCCTTCGAGATCCCGCCAAACAATGATGTCAGGAGCAGCCTGAAAAGGAGATCTCAGTATCTTCTACACATAGCCAAACTACCGGATACACCATTTTGGAAGATACCTGACCATAAGATTTAATCCATATGCTAGTCACCCTGAGTATAATGAGATGAGATCGAATGAGAGAACATCCATATAATTCTCAAATGGCGTTCATTTGATGTCATCATGATTAGTACGATCAAGATACACCCGGTAAGACGATACTTTATGATTCCCTCTGTGGAGGACATACTTTACAACCCTCAGCATGTCGTCAGTATAAATCGCATCACGCTCGAAACCTTGAGTGCGGTGGAAGTGAGAGATTATCCAGCTCTGAAACAACAATTAGATAATATGTAAGTACAAATTATATAAAAAAATTAACTGTAATAGTTGAAATGAAAGGTATCGTGAGGAGTGTGCAAGAGCCAGTGAGTTGTATCGTCCTCTAGTTTGAAGCTTCATTCAACTTCTGATATAGGTATACCAAGATGGCAGCCTCCCAATTCCACTCACAAACTGTACTCAGATCCATAAAATACCAGAGGTATGTCACATCTACGTAGTAGGAACTTTTGTCCACAAAGAGGGACGTGCCAACCAAAAACATGAAGTAACACCGTAAAGCACAATCTCAGTGGTATTGGGCAAAAACCTCATCACCCTCATTCTTGGCCCCAATGCTGCAACCAAATGCTCCTCATATAGTATCTTCAGGTAGGAGAACTTTGCATGCGACCCATTTGTGATTCTGCAGTTCTCAGTTGCCCTATATGAATCAACTCCCAGATATTCAATCATCCATTCAACCGCCTCAACTCGTGGTACCTAGTGATGGATAAGTAACCTACCTCTGATAGATAGGTGGAGCAAGCAAGCAAAATCATCAAGTGTGATCGTCATCTCCCCAACAAGAAAGTGGAAATACGACGTCTCCTTTTGTCACCTCTCGACAAATGCACCCTGTATGTCGTAGCTTATAATATTGTAAGCAATACAACATAGTCTGACAAATTCGGATCCAACCACGGCCTCATGGAACCAAGCGACCACATGTATAAACAATTCAAATATTTTTCATGAGTCATTTACGGACTTAATTGGCAATGGTTCATGAAACAAAAAATAATAATAACTGTTAAATATTTATTTTTGAGTAAACCTTTAAAATGAAAAAATGGAACAAAAAAGATACCTCTCCATCCCAAACATGTCGGGCGGCATGATCATTATAGTAGATCAAGAGGGAGGTGTCATAAGGCCCTCCTAGATAGTCCTGATTCGCCTTCTCGAGTACCTCAACATGCTTAGGTACCTCATCGGGTACATGCTTATGAGCACAAGAGATAGACGCATGAGACAAACGACTCCTTGGTGTAGAAGAAGAAGAAGCTCCAGGAAATTCCTCTCTTCGTACCCGGCCCCGTCCTCGAGGCCCGTTAACCTGCTGCTCAACTCTCTGGCCGAGCAGAGGCAGTCTGGCTTGGCCTGCCTTGTCTCAAATGATTGGACGGGTCCTGGTTGTTAGCCATTTTATTGAAAAATAATTATAATTGTTAAAGTCAAGGTTTAAAAAAAAAAACTCAGGCAAGAATTCACATGTGCACTTCCGAAATTGATCCAGGGGGATTTCGAATGTGCATATGCGAAACCACATGGGAACAACCATTTTCAAAAAGCAGCTTTTTCTTGCCCTAAATCATCCAAATACCTTTTTTTGTCACCCAAACACCAACATTTAACTATTCTAACAACAATCTACACAATGTCATTTTTACTAACTAACCTAATACACTATTATAACATTGTATAGTGAAACAAATGAAAATGAAGAAAACTTACACAAACTTAGAGCCTTGAAGATGAGTTGAAATGACTCGAAAAGAGTTGAAATGGAGAGATGAGTGGAAATGACTGAGTTGTTCAACTTTGGATAATAGAAATATAAGGTTTTGAGTAGAAATGTAAAGTTTTTGAGTTTGAATAGAAATAAATATATTCTGTTCGTGGTTTTGAAAACAACAAGGTGACTTCAGATGTGTATTTCCGAAATTATAAATTCTATAATAAATTCAGAGATGCATATACAAAGTCACCATTTTTTTGACAAAATAAAATAACTTCCAATATACATATACGAAAACACTTATTATTGTCAAATATGATACATTTGAATATGCATATCCAAAATCTAAAAATATTTTAGAGTTTTCATAAGAAGTGTAGAAAAAAAGCACTAAATGTTAAGAGAATTCTCAATAAAATTTTAAATGTTCTAATTAAACATTATGACTACTATAATTAACACACAGTTCTTTTTTTGGTCCACCTTACATACACATAAAAATAAAATTGAGACAACAAATCAATACAATTATTTTTATAAAAAGTTTCTTAATCATTGTGATATTTTTTTGAATAATTAGGAATCCAATGAAATTTGAGGTTTCCCTCGACAAGTTCACTTTCCCCATATTTACATTGAAGAGTAAAATGAATACAACTTGAACCATGCTTGGCGCCACAAAACGCGTTCCTGCACTGATCCCTCGTTTTCTCCAACCCCTCCGTCAACTCCATGAAGAAATCGAACAGAATATACATTTTCACAAAAGCAAAGGCCAACACATCCTCACAAACCCTCGAATCCTCGACACAATCGTCAGAAAATCCGCAATAAACCCCACCGACACGGTCCTCGAGATCGGCCCCGGCACCGGAAACCTCACCCTCAAACTTCTAGAAGCTTCCCACAAAGTCATAGCCATCGAACTCGACCACCGCATGGTTCACATCCTCGAAAATCGTGCCACCAAACACAACTTCCGTAGCAAACTAAGGGTACGTTCCGTTCCGTTCCGTTCCCTTTCATTTTCATTGCATTTAACATGTTCGATGAAATGCTCAATCTAAAATGCATAAAACACGTGATCCAAGCCAACCAAACCACGTGACTTATTAATTTTTTTTTGTAGGTGATAACTAAAGATGCGTTGAGAACAGATTTTCCACCGTTCGATCTCGTGGTAGCGAACATTCCATACGGTATATCTTCACCACTTATAATAAAACTAATGTACGAAACGGCAGCGTTTCGGAGCGCGACTCTTCTACTTCAGAAAGAGTTTGCTCGAAGATTACTGGCTAATCCCGGTGACTCTGAGTTTAACCGGTTAGCCGTTAACGTTAAGCTTCTTGCTGACGTGGAGTTTGTTATGGACGTTAGCAAGAGAGATTTTTTCCCGCCCCCTAAAGTTGATTCCTCCGTCATTATAATTCGACCTAAAGTTAACGTTCCCGACGTCAATCTCCGTCAATGGAGGGCTTTCACTAGGACTTGTTTTAATAACAAGAATAAAACGCTTGGTGCTATGTTTAAGAGTAAGAGGAAAGTTTTGGAGCTGTTGGAGTTTAATAATATGGCTGGTTTGGTTAAGGAACAAGGTGATGTTTGTTTGTTTAAGGATAAGATAGTTGGTGTTCTTAGAGAGGGAGGGTTTGATGATAAAAGGCCGTCGAAATTATCGATTGAAGAGTTGTTGCATTTGCTTGGTTTGTTTAATGAAGTTGGAGTTTATTTTGATCACCATGGGGGAGTCATGAATGAAGATGATATTGATGATTAATAGCGACAATTGGGTGAGAGAACGAGAAAGAAATATAGACTGGTTAAGAATATTGATTAAGTTTGAAAAACTTAATGTATCACTTCATTGTATATGGCCACTTTAATTGTTAAAAGAACAGATCATCTAAAAATGTTGCGTTGATGAATAATATAGCAGGTATTTGTTTTGTTTCCTTCATTAACTGCTACAATGTTATGGTGACAATTCATGTTTGTTAGGAAGACTTATTTAACTTACTTTTCTCGGCAGTAAGGTGCGGTGCTGTTTGTGCTTAATTGTGAGTTGTGAGAATATTATATGCCAGATTCTGGTCTGATATTTGTTACTACTGAAAAATCAGATTGTTCTATTGAGTCAAGTTGGCAAGGAGTTTCAAACGATGGCTCTGTTTGGAAGCTGGGGCATACCATGAATTAATGTCGGTATGTGAATACTTGTTTGAATTGTTTGGATGCAACTTGTTTGTGTGAAACTTTGATAATGTTTTACTTTGACTGATAAGATGTTTGCTTTTTAATCAGGATACACTAGCTACTAGGATAGAAAATTTATTATCTGACCAAGCCAAAGTAACTTAATTCACCCCCTGCACCCCTTCTCGACCAAGCCATAGTCATACACCCAGCACCACCCAAAATTCATCTAAAGTTTGTCAGTAGCATATGCTCCCATAATTGTTCAATTCATGAATTACAAGTTGAGACTGCTAACAAAAACATGTAAGTGTGGAGTGGTGATAAAGTTTTCTATACATGATTTCCGTGATGGTGTAATCCAATCAAGAGTTAATGGGTTGAACTCTAATTGGGAGCTTCTTCTTCATCTTAACAGTTGGAAAATATACTATTTCATCGTTCTCAGCGACCCATCTGCATAGTATATACCAATCACATGTTAAAATCATTAAACATTGAGAGAAAAAACAGTGGGGCTATTATATTATTACCTGTATGTAGTAACAAGATGGTGAAAGAAAATAGAGAGCTCTAGCCTAGAAAGTTCTAACCCAGGGCATAGTCTATGTCCACCACCAAATGGGGCAAAGCGGATGTTACTAGCCAAAACTTCAATTTTCTGAAAACATAGAACATCATGTATATAATTGCTGCTGTACTTATGAGTTCCTTATATAAACATGAACATGACTAGATTATATAGCTCTATAAGACTAATTACCTCCCATCTCCATGGATCAAACTTAAAAGGGTTTTCATAGTTCTTTGAGTCCAAGTGAACAGTGATAAGACATGCCATAACACTCCAATCCTTTGGAATTAGGTACCCTGCATTCATATGCAGAAAAGATAAACTGCATTAGTTAGTATTTTATTTGTATGCATTAAGTATAACTACTACATCCTTGTGAATAACTAAACTACCTTTAATTTTTACGTTTTGGACTGCTTTCCTCCAAATTCCATTGACTATATTGGCCATTCTAAGTGTTTCACTGATGACCTTTTAGAAAGGAGATAGAAGAGAAATCAATGAACAGAATGATAATCATATGTTTTTGTTTAGGAACTTATGATTTTGTATATATAAGCTAACATTGGAGACTCACATTTTGAGTAAATGGTAGTGACATGTAGTCAGTCCATGTATAATCTTCTGAGTTATCAGTCTTCTGCTTCTTCAGTTCCATGTTCTCCTCCTAATGATAAAACAAACAAATAAATCAGATAACCAGATATAAAAATTGGTCAAGAAAACCAGATATAAAATTATTATACATTAAAACTTTTACTATTATTAATGTACAAATGTGTAATTAATGTCACCAAAAAACATAATACTTGAGTTTTCAATTTTATTTGAGAAGTGAAGATGATTTTTGTTAAAAAAATACTACACATAAAGTCAAATTTTCATTTTTGGTTTGCCCCCAGTAGTGAGTGCTCTACTTTTTAGTTTATACTTATTGTTAAGCTAGCTAATAAATACAAAACGATATAAAAATAACATGTTATATACTTATTTTACATAAAGTCTATTTTTCTTTTGTAAAACAATATATTCTTTATTATTTCTTATATACCTAAAAATAAAATCTATAGTTTATACACTTTTTTTCTTTACTTTTTTTATAGTTTCAAAAGAATCTTCATATCACTTTTCTCTTTAAACTTGTAACAGTTACATATTTATAGATTTCAACTTTAAAGGGGAAAGTAGGATTCTTTTAAAACTATAAAAATAAAAAAAAGAAAAAAAAAGGTTATAAACTATATATAAAAAAAGGGTTAGACCCTACCTCAAATAAAACAAAAAACTAGCTAGTATGATAAGTTTATTTATCAAACATCCTTATGCTTATGGTCAAACATGTTAATGAACTATCAATAAAAAAACATGTTAATGATAAATGTTTTCACTTTCAACTTTTGTGCTTTAATATGGACAAAAAAAAGTGTCTGTGAGCTGATTATTTTCCATATTTATTCAATTTGTAACAATTTCAATAATTAGAATGAAATACATAACATGATTAAGTATTGAACATACCATAAGTTTGGATAGAGCAAGAGGTGAATCAGATAGGAATTTAAGGGCCAATGTCATGGCTGTAGGAAGGGTCTCTTCCCCTGGAATCATCATCTCTATGATGTTTTGGCTAATCATTTCCAACTCCAAGTTTGAACTTGAGCTAGATTGGGATAACTCATCCTTGCCCCTTAATAGTACATCCACAACATCATTCACTTCATTACTATCCATTATTTGCTTCTTTCTTTCCTCCACTATCTTCCTCACCAACTTCATCATCCTTTCCTTTGCCTGTGCAATTAATTGCACGTTTTAATCATAAACTAACTAATTAGAAGCTTAATATTATGTGCCTAATATTTGATATATAATATAGACCAAGATAGTTTGTGGGACCTTCAAGGATTTGTATAGTGTTGTTCCTGGAAACTTGATGGGCAAGCAAATCAACCCTTTGATGAATGCTTCAAATTCTCTTTTCAACAAGTCCAAATCTTCACCAGGACCAACACTCATCAGAACTTTATTCAAAATTGGAAATGTAATCTGGTGTATATGCATGCACATCCACAAAATTCAAAAAGAGAAGATAATTAGGAGATTATTACATATAAAAAAGAATAAATTTTTCATATAAAAAGCTTTAATAGGAGTGTGAGATGGACCTTTTTTACTTCATCTTGAATGTATATTGTTTTGTTGGTCCAAGAAGCTAAGCATTGTTTGACAGAATGTTCAATGTCTGTGGTGATTCTTGCTTTAAATTGTGGAGATTTAAGAAACACTGCAATGAGTGAATGCAGTTTCTTATGCTTAATACCGTTCAGTTGGAGTATAGAGTGTTCTCCCATTAATTCTCTAATTGATTTTGGATAAGCAGGGATGAAAATGTTCTTTTGATTATGCAGAATCACCTTGTTCACTTCTGGGTCTGTTGAAATGATCAAATTGCTTCCCAAAATGTTTGTCTTAAACACATCCCCATAGCTGCATTTACATATACACATAAATTTTTTTATGTCAATATGTCGTTTATGTTGTTTCTTTTCTTTTTGATTGAAGCATTTCAATTCTTTTTACTGATTGAAAGAGAATCTTAAATCTTAATTAATCGACCTCTATAATTTTACGGATTAAAATGTTGATGTACTAATGTCTAGCTAGTTGTTTTTATGACAGTTATTACATCACATGAATACTATTATTATTTCCTTCTACACAGTCTAAGAAGCAATCTACTCTTGCTGGAAAAAAGATACTCTGGTGACATTGGCAAAATCTTAATTTTAGAAAAATAAAATCATGGGAAGAGGGGCTAAAAATATTCAAAATGAAGGTGTGAGTTGCGTGAGATTAAAAATATGAGTCTCTATAATGACCTTTTATCTGCATTGTTTTTATTTAGCCACACTCCATTGAAATTTGCAAGTTGTTGTAATGAAACATGAATGCTAGCTAACTCTTTATAAATTATAGTAGCTATTGGTAGAGTGTGAAAGGCGCTTAAAGATTTGCATTCCCAACAATAAAAAATTATTGAGGGGCAACCTTAACTTTTGGAAAAAAGTTCAATAGGTGTATGTAAAAAGTTCAAGTCCCACTAAAATAAAGCTGGTAAAGTTTATATAGAGAAACATGCTTCATTTTCTTAGCCGATTTTGTAAGAATAGTTTAAATCAAATATAAAAATTTAATATAATATTAGAGTTTATTTATTTGAATTTTACCTATCATTTATATTGACACATCAAATGCAATAGTACTAGAAACTTTGGATTGAAAGAACAGGAATTTCACATGACATAAAAGATAAAATATGAGATAAGTTTTTAAAGACTATCACTCTTCGTATTGAAAGCAAAAGCCCAAAAACATAATAGGTTGAGATATAGATATATTTTTTGTGAGCAATTCAATCTTGTTTGGGAAAAAATAATCATAAGCTGACTTAATAATTATCGTATTTCTTGACTGTAATGAACTTTCCACTAATATTTGAGTCCCACATGATCAAATTGGTCTTTGTCATAGACAAATATATCTAACTCTTAATTAAACGGGTTCTTGTTAAGTTGATATTTATGTTGTTGGAATTTATTTGAAGTTCTGTATTATTTAGATTTTTAGATTTTTAAATATATAAATATGTGAGAACAATCCCACTCTTTAAATCAGTAACTTTTAAGATTGAGATTCAAAATATATAACTATATCTTAATCTTAATACTATTTAGATTTAGATTATTATCTAAACAATAGAATAGTTTTATTTTCTCAATCTGTTACTACTATTGAATTACACTCCGCACTGTATCTAACAAGAAAGTTTTAGGAGTAAAGTTTTAGCGGTGTGTGCATGTGTTGATATTATTACTAAGATTCACATTTCACTATTGACAATTCTGCTCCTCAATGATGTAAGACTCTAACTAACAGTATTAAAAGGAAAAGTGTTGGATGGAATATTTGGTGAGCATGCATGTCCATCATTAGCCTCGTGAATAGAAATTAATGAATAAGAGAATATTAATTCAAAAAACAATACTGAAATACTACAGAAATAATAGTAATAGATACAGTAAATATGAAGAAGACTTACATAGACTTGCGATTTTCCATGAAGGTGACAGGGCGAGAAGAATAACATGAAGCAATGAAATCAAGAGTTTCTCCAATTAAAGGCCAACCTGAATTCCCTTTTGGAATTTTTTCATTATTCTTCTTCTTCTTCATCAAAAACCACCAACTCATAAACAATATTCCCACACATACACCTATAAACCATTCCATATTTTCCATAACACTTCTAACAATATACACCACTTCGAGGATATATAGATATGATTCTGAAAGGATACCTATATATAGATAGGTAGTTCAGACTTGATCTGTATAAGTATAGGCTTCAGCTACCTGTTTCTGTTGTACTTGATATTTGTTTGTTTGTTTAGAAGAGAGAAACAGAAAGAGATGAGGAGGAGAAGAATTAAGAGAGATCAGATCAGAAGGAAATGTGATATGAATATATTTAGCAAGAAATTGACTTCTTTTGAACATGAGATTCTCATTTATATATTTTACCATTTTGTTAATAAATAAATTGGACTTTTCTAAATTTAGATGATTAAAAGTATATAGTCTATCATAAATTTAGAAATTATTTTATCTTATTTTTATAAAATATTTGGACTCAATGAAATTTTAGAAGATAGTTGGAAAAGATGCTAGTTTTAAAAATAATTGAATTATAAAACTTATTTTTTACTTTACAAAATAACTTCACTTTTTTAGAAAAGAAAACATTTCTTTGACCTAATATACAAATTTACTTAATTGTATAGTTACAATAAATATTAAATATTCAAAATTTATATGGGTTGAAGTAAGTTTCAAGTCTGTTATGTATGATCAAGAATATCATAAGATTACTTCAAATTATTGCATATTTGTTAGAAAGTTTTCTAATGATGACTTCATTATCCTATTGTTATATGTTGATGATATGTTCATTGTAGGGTGTGATACCGTGGCAGAACCGACGGTTTAATACTAGTTTTTACGTTTGTATTCGCAAATGTTGCGGTAAGCAAGAGTCGGCACCGACTTTTCTTTTATCCAACAAAGGAAAGGATGAAAAGAACAGGAAAAATATATTTTTTAAGAATTTTGAGTAAGGGGTATAGATTATGGAAAGAGAAGGTGTTAGCACCCTTTCCATCCGTAGTTTTCTACGGGCTCTTAGTTGCTTGCTAGTTCACTTTGCTTTTGTTTGAAAATATGCTTGTGGTGTGAGTTTGAAAATATTTTGAAAACGTCTTTGTAATGATTCTCGTCTCTATAAGAATGCGTACAAAGTGTTAGTTTTGAAAATAGTTCAAAGAAGTGTTTGTGGAAGATGTTTTTGAAAGTGATTTTGAAAAATGCCTTTGTAATGATTCTCGTCTCTATAAGAATGCGTACAAAGGATTTTGACTTTTGAAAAATGTTTCAATTGAAAGTGTTGGTTTGTAAATGTTTTTTTTTATTGTGAGCAAGCGAGCAACTATGAGCATCCTACCTACTCAAAGGTCTAACATTCTTTTCCTCCTCCTTTAGATGTTGTTATCTTACCATTGATTGATAAGAAGTCTCATCGTTGGATGTATGAGGGATATTCTAAAGGACATACAATCATAAAGGCAACAATGTAGAGACGCTTTAGCAATTTCTATTTAGGGACTAGATTATTTATCGAAAGGCAATTGTAGGGTCATCGAAGAACTATGATCTTTTGATTTATGAGTCTTTGCTAAAGCGTCCCTGTCTCGAGAGACACGACTGTTTTATTTTCGAAGGCAATCAAAGTGGGGTATCCTAGAGGTGTATATGTGCAAGTGTATTACGTTTCAGTTATTTTTGTCTTTTTGTTAAGTTTGCTAACATTTGATTATTAGTCTTTTCATACAAGTCTAATTACCAACAGTTAATATATATACAAGAATTTAAAGTGAAGAAATGTAAAGTGCGGGAATGTAAATCCTATGCTATTACATGGCTTTGTGAGATGTATATTATAGAAATGCGAAAAGTAAAGTCCTAGTTACTATTACAAACCGGAAAGCAATTACAATAAGATGAAAAATGCGAAAGTAAATAAATACACAAACAAATTAACAGGGACGTCTAAATCCTAAGGAAAAGAAATCTTTTTATTTGTTTTGTTTTATTTTAAGAAAATACAACCTAAGTCTATTTAATTTTAATTTCAAGAAAGATTAAAAGGATCAATTAATTTGTTTACAAAATTAACTTAATTAGAAAAAAAATACTAGCCTAATATTTTTTGTGTGATTTTTTGATTTAAAGTTGAAATAAAAAGAAGTCAATGAAAACAAAAAAAAAATACAAATACAAGGGGGCATCCTTCGATCCAGGGAGAAAAAGGGGTTTTTCGATCTAGAGGGGGAAACTGCCTTTCAATTCTGTGAAGGGTGTTATTTTCTTCGATCCAGGAGGGAACTATTTTCTTTGATCCAGGAGGGCAATCTGCTTTTTGATTCATATCTGTAAGACAAACATTAGAATAATAAATATGCAGGACCTGGGTGTCGAACCCAGGTCCTTTGATAATGTGTGCGCTGGTCTGCTCAGGCTTGATCTACAGTACAAGCGTTAGAAATAAAACAAATGCAGACCTGGGTATCGAACCCAGGTTCTTAATCTTGAATACAAATAGAATGAGTTACAAGTGTTAATGTATCATGCAAATGTAAAGTTTGATCTTTTATCAGTTCTTACCAATGGTGATGTATGAATCTGTGGTTTCAGGCGTGGATACCCTTGTTTAAGGATTGCTTCGATTTGGCACTTCTGGATATGAGGATACTTGCTTAAGGGCCGGGGATGATTGGAAAAGCTTCAGAAAACCTCCAAGGATGTATTTTTAATTTCGTGTGACTCTCTCTCCGGTTGTGTCCAGCCTCTTTTGATCTGGCTAGTGTGTTCTTTATATAAAGGGGATGGAGGGGAAAAGAGAACAAAGGTTTAAACAACCATAAACAAGTGTTTTCAAAGCCATGAATGATGTTTTGTAACTTTGCCAAAGTCATGGAAACTTGTCTCTTTTTTGAATTTGAATGAATATGGACAATTTTGGCTTTCGAATACCTTTAGTCCACGCCCTTCGATTGGACCTCTTGTATAGCCTTCGAATGGGTCTTTTGAATGGACCATTTGTGTACCTTTCGAATGGGCCTTTGGTTTCCTCCTTCGAATGGACTTGTTGAGTGTCTTTCATATGTATGCTTTGCTCCCTCTTCGAATGGGCCACCAAGGCGTGTCCTTCGAATGGCTTAAATATCATCCTTGGGACCTCTTCGATTGAGCCCCAACAAAAACACTCTTTCCAGGCTAATCGAAGCTTCCTTCAGAATGCTTGTGCAGGAAACTTGAATATGGCAATATGTGGGATTTTGGGCCAACCAACATCTTTGCATATCTCTCTTTCGTTTTGGCTAGCAATATGTGTATCCTTCGTTTTGAATCAATGTGTGTGCTCTTTTGAAGAGACCACATGCATCACTTGTATGCATCACTTGCCATTCCTTCGAATGGACCAAATAAACTTTCCAAGGGAGATACTGCCCAGTCGAAGTAGGAATCAAGCTTGTATGCAGGTAGTCATCAAGACAAACCTGCAGAGGCCCTTTCTCAATCGAAGCAGACATGCAGGTAACCATTACATTGTGAATCAAACAAGCATGTAAAGCCAATGGTGCAGTCGAAGGACGTATGCATGAGGCCATTGCTTTGTGCCTGCTGACATAAAGGAAGTTCCTGCCTTGTAAATTGAAAGCAAGCGTAGAGAAGGCACTTGTCTACTGAATTGAAGGAAAGCTACAAGAGGCCATTGCCAACACCTTCTAAATTGAAAGAAACCAGTAAGAAGCCAACGCCCTCTGAATCGAAAGAAGCCAGTAGGAAGCTACTAACTTCTGAATCGAAGGAGCACCAACATGAGGCCCTTCCCTTTTGAATCGAAGGAGGCAGTTTCAAAGGAAACACATGCCCAGTTGAAGCTTGTATACAACAAACAAGCAAAAGGCCAAGGCTTCAATCGAAGCTTGGAAATTTGAAGCAAGCTTGGAGGAGGTTAGGTGTTCAATCGAAGCCTGTCAAGATGCCAATCGAAAGACACCTTGTTGATCTTCAAAAAAATTTATTTTTCTTTAATCAAGTGCTTGTGACCTCCTATATAAGAAAGAATCTTGGAAAACATGAGAGTGCAAATTTTGGGGTACAACAGCTGCCCCTATTCAATCTTCTTAAACCTGAAGATGTAGATTGACTTGTCTGCCTTTCGTGATCTGAAGGCGGAAGATGATTGAACACTAGAGTGCCTAGAAATTTGCACTCGTATGAAGTAATACTAATTGTTGATGATGGCGGGAATGGGCTTACAGATGCCATTTGAATAAGATGACAGAGAGTTGTTGGAGATGGGCTTAAAGATGTCATCCACAAGTGATTGTTGATAGAATTTAGACCAAGTCTAAGCTTGATTGTATCTTGAAGAATGCTTTTCAGAATGAAGTGCTGAAGAAGATGCTTTTTAGGATGAAGTGCTGAAAGGGAAATGCGTTTCAGAACTCCTCTGAAGGAAATGCTCGCCAGAACTCGGTCTCTAGGGAAAATGCTTTTCAAGATTCCGTATCTGAAGGGGAAATGCTTTTCAGAACGAAGCGCTGAAGGAGATGCTTTTCAAAATGAAGTGCTGAAGGGAAAATGCGTTTCAGAACTCCTCTAAAGGAAATGCTTGTCATGTAGATAGTCGCTCCGTCTTGTTTCTGGAATTGATAATCAATCTGTTCACATATAGTTGTCCTGTCTTGTTTCAGGTATTAATCTGGAACTTATTTGAGAAAGAAAGATAGTTTCCCCGTCCTATTTTGGGAGTTAATCTTCAATCAGCTCATGTAGATAATTGTCATGTCTTGTTTCAGGTATTAATCTATAATCGGTTGTTCATAGATAGTTGTCCTGTCTTGTTTTAGGTATTAATCTAGAACTTGGAAATGTTGGTCACATAGATAATTTCCCCGTCTGGTTTTGGGTATTAATCTAGAACTTGAAAATTGCTGGTCGTTGAGATAGTTCTCCTGGCTTGTTACATGTATTAATCTCTGACCTGAAAAAGAAAGATAGTTTTCCTGGCTTGTTACATGTGTTAATCTTAAATCTCTTCATGTGGATAGTTCTCCTGACTTGTTACAGGTGTTAATCTTAAATCTCCTTATGTAGATAGTTTTCCTGGCTTGTTACATGTATTAATCTACAACGGTCGTCCACAGATAGTTGTCCTAGCTTGTTACAGGTATTAATCTGGAACTTGTTTTGCTGGTCACATAGATGGTTTCCCCGTCTAGTTTCCAGCATTAATCCACGGCCTGCTGTATTTGTTGGTAAACCCGTCTTGTTTCGGGAATTCATACCACTCGGTCGTGCAAATAGTTTCCCCGTCTGGTGTCGGGCATTGATCTTTGACCTAATGCAAAAGTTGATAGTGTTTGTCTGTCTGCTAATTTAACCTGAAAAAGTAAAATAAGTTTCATGCGATGTCATGATGTATGAATTGCATGATGCTCCTAAAATAAATGAGATTGTGATATATGTATTTATATGCATATGCCATGATGTATGAACATGTAATGTTGTTGCGCAGTATCTTTGTCTGGTGAAAATAAATCCCTGACTGCTGCTGAAGAGTACCCGAGAAGCTGAATCCCGGACTGTTGTTGGTGAGTGAAGAAAGTGATTCTTTAATTTCCGCTGGGGATAATGAATGGAGATAGTTTTGTTGGCGATTCCCTTTCTCTGTCGAGGATCTTCGACTTTTGTTTGAGAATGATTTTGCCGAGGGGAAGAGTTCCGTTGGAAGATTTCACCAATTTGGAGAAACAAACTCTACTGGGGGATGAACTTCCGTAGCTAGATAAATAAACTCTACTGGGGATAAGGCTTTATAAACTACTTGAGACTTACAAAACTCTGTTGCGGAAGGTGAACTCCATAAACTGCTTGGAAATTTTGTTGAAATCCTGTAGGGGAATCTTGAGAAGTTTGGCGACTTCTGTAACACCCCAAATCTACCTCACAGTTATATTAAAATCAGAGTGCCAAAATTTCCGCAAACATGGGCCATTACATCCTCATTCCAAAAACCAACAACATAAAAACCTATCATAATAGATACATAGCACATATTGATCCAAAGAACTTATAACAATTTATTAGTCTTCAAAAGTATTTCAACTTGATTCCATAAATATGCAACGGATTCATAACTTTAAAACTTCAAAGGAAACATATCATCTTTTAAACAACTTAATTCAAATAAAACAACTTCTTAAAACAACAACTTGAATTAAACTTAAAACATCATAAAATCAAATAAGCGTTCATCCCCCCCGAGTGCTACGTATTAGAGCGACGACACCAACAAGCTACTAAGTCTCTACTCCTCGTTACCTGCACGTTACCAGTATAAAGGCAATGGCGAAACAAATAAAGGGGTGAGTCATCGAATAATATAAATAAGATTATGATAATTAATATATTAGACAAGAGCATTATAAACTTCACCGCTTCTCAACAACACACAACAATCAATAAACATTCACAATTATCATTAGCGATTCAAAATACAATTCGAATGCGACACAACTGTGCATATGAATGTGGTACCAACAGGGCTTCAACCCTCTTCACTAATTGCCAATTAATAGAGGCACAAGACATAAGCCTACTTCACAAAATGCAAATGTATGAGACTCATGTAACATACAACATCACATATATATCATTCACCACAAACTTCATTACGAGGCATTCGCCTACATCCCTGCATCACTGGCAATAAGCCTAACACTTCACATATTCAATCACATCTCAATTATCTCAAAACAACAACATCTCATAACATCAGAATGATTTATTAAACATCATTTATTATCACAAAAATCATCGAACACAACTTCATCAATAACATCTCACTAATACTCAACTGTATAATAATAGTACAGTAACCCATCCTGTTATTCTGCTAATTTATATCGTTACTGTCACTAATCCTACTGTCATATTTCTAACAGCAGTCTCTAAACATCTATTATTCATCATTCTGTCCAAAAATCAGCACAACGACCAACAACGAAATTAATTCTAAATCCTAAATTAGTTACTGGCATTACACCTCTTATCCATCATTTAAATCATCTAGAATAATATTCATCGCGTTAGCTAATCAATGCTTCGAACGACATCTCAAACAGCACCCTACAACTCAAGTTACAACAACTTAAAAACTGATTCTGTCAAAAATCCAGCATTATGTATCGACACAAAACTCCTTGGATCGATACATCCTGCTTCTCCTGCATACTATGAGTCGACGCATTCTCCCTATGGATCGACTCATCCTGGTTTTCAATACAACATGTATTGACACATGCACTCTTCGTGTCGACTCATCCTGAGTCTTGTATTCATCATGCATCGACACATCCTCTCTTCGCGTCGACTCATCCTGAGTCTTATACTTAACATGCATCGACGCAAGCCCTGCATGCATCGACTCATCCTGAGTCCAACATCCTCCTTGCATCGACTCATCCAGTTTGAGGTCGACGCATCCTGTGATTTTCTGCATAATTTTCTGCGTTTCTTCTGTAATTTCACTATTGGAATCATACTACAGCCCTACAAATCTTATTATCAACATACTAAATCATCACCTAACATTATACTCTTTTACTACATCGATCAAATAATATCATAACGTCATTATTCATTCAAATGCATCAAATCTTCATCATACATCATCCAATTCAAGAACAAAAACAGCAATCCTCTAACCCACATATCAAACATCATATTCCCGGTTATAAAATCCGAACCCCACCCTTACCTTTTGGTTTTTCGGTCGGTCGAATTCTCCGGTTGAAACTACAACTGGTTTGACGATGAATTCTCTAAATTTTCTTGCCTCCCACTTGGTGCTCCAAACCCTTGTTTCTTCTACTGCTACGTGATAATTGTTTTGCTTTTGGTTGCTAACTTCTATATATTATAACCTAATATAATAATAGGTCTACTAGTAACTTTAATGGGCTTATTAATTCTATTCCTAATTTTGCTATTTCACACACCCCATTTGACCCAACTAATAAAATAACATTCTACTAAAATCAACATTAAATCCAATCTTAATTCCTCTTGACTAAATTGACTAATTATTCGCTTATCAATCCTAACAATCCAATAATGCTCCTAATAATTATTCCGATAATTCCTTCTTCGACTAAATTCCAACAATTTAAATCCTCAATAATTCATTTAAATAATTTAATGAATTTCCGGGCGTTACAACTTCACTGGGGGATTTTGGAGCAGTAGTTGGAGATTTTTTCTCTGTCGAGGATGTGAGAACAACTGGCATTAATAGACTGTATGCTAAGAGTATGACAGTGACCTTGTAGTAGGATGCCCTTGCCCCTGTACCTGTTGGAGAAAATATCTATCGAGATTTTGTGGATGGTTTGAGTGTCATTCCAACTCCCGGGGTTTTGAATAGATGTTGATCAGGGAGTGTTCTATTGATAGACAAATTACAAGATGACAGAGTATTTAAAGGAAACACATGCCCAATCGAAGCTTGTATACATAAAACAAGCAAAAGGCCAAGGCTTCAATCGAAGCTTGAAAATTTGAAGCAAGCTTGGAGGAGGTTAGGTGTTCAATCGAAGCCTGTCAAGATGCCAATCGAAAGACACCTTGTTCATCTTCAAATTTTTTATTTTTCTTTAATCAAGTGCTTGTGACCACCTATATAAGAAAGAATCTCGGAAAACACGAGAGTGCAAATTTTGGGGTACAATATAGGGAAAAATATTTTTAATAATGACTGGTTAAAGAAGCAGTTGGGCGAGTCATTTGCCATGAAAGACTTGGGAGCTGCTAAACAGAATATTGGCATTAGAATCATGAGTGACTGAAAGGAGAATAAACTTTGGATGTCACAAGAACATTATATCAAAAGAGTTATGCAAAGATTCCAAATGGGAAGTTGTAAGGCGGTAAGCACTCATCTTGTTACTCATTTCAAGTTGAGTTCTAATCAAAGTCCTTCAAGTGAAGATGCAGCATTTGATATAAAATTTGTTTCTTATGCGTTTGTTGTGGGTAGTTTGATGTATGCAATGATGTGTACAAGACCAAATATAACACACGATGTTGGTATAGTCAGTAGATTTTGTCAAAATCAGGTAGAATGTATTAGAATGCTGTAAAATAGATTTTAAGGTATCTTCGTGGTACTACTTGTATGAGGATTTGTTTTGGAGGAGATAAACCAACTCTAGTGGGATACTCTAACTATGATATGGCTAGAGACATTGATTCTATAAAGTCCACTTCAGATTACATGATTAAATTTGCAGGGAGAACTATGGCTTGACAGTCCAGATTGCAAAAGTATGTAGCATTGTCTACTACAAAGACTGAGTTCATTGTCATTACTAAAGCATTAAAAGAGTTACCGGGGTTGAAGAAATTTTTGCAGGAGTTTAGTTTTGTTCAAGACAAATATGTGTTATTTGTTGATAGTTAAATCGCTATTCATCTCGATAAGAATCTAATTTTTCATAATAGATCCAAACACATTGATGTGAGATATCATTAGATACATGATATTTTGGATGCTAAGTTGTTGGAGTTACCTAAACATACAAATGATAATGGTTCTAATGTGATGATTAAAGCATTACCAAGAGAGATTTAAAGCTTGTTGTGATATCGTTGATTTGATGATTTCTTTCACATAGTTGTGAGTGAGAGATTTGTTGGGTTTGAGCTTCCTTTCCACGTGGATAAAAGTCTAAATATGAACAACCCATTTGTCTCACTTATTTAAGTGGAGAGTGTCAATTTAGGGCTTATATATATATATATATATATATATATATATATATATATATATATATATATATATATATATATATATCAGAGAGAGAGAGAGAGAGAGAGAGAGAGAGAGAGAGAGAGAGAGAGAGACTCATTTCCATTTTTCTACAATCAATCTCACTAAGTCGACAATCTCATATTCTTAGCCATCAGATCAAGTTCAAATTTGGAGGGTAAGTTTGCAGCACCGTATCTAACTTTTGACTGTTGGGATCTTCAAAATAAATTATGAGGTGAGAGATATCTGCTTTACACTGAAGCTG
Source organism: Vicia faba (assembly GCA_948472305.1). Taxonomy (NCBI): domain Eukaryota; kingdom Viridiplantae; phylum Streptophyta; class Magnoliopsida; order Fabales; family Fabaceae; genus Vicia; species Vicia faba. Next base: position 1,025,397,340 of record OX451736.1, on the reverse strand, counting down.
CAGATCTGAGTAATTTTTTCACCTTTTTGATTCTTAATGTAAGCTGGTTTATTTTGTTATTTGTGGTTGTTATCACTAGTTTGTGAATTACTTTAAGACTCTCATGTACCCTTATTGATTATAGTGGAGCTATTGATTTGGTCTGGAGGACTCGTGGTTTTTACTCTCATATTGAGGAGTTTTCCACGTTAAAATGTCGGTGTTCTTTTATACCTTTATTTGTTCGATTTATCATTTTATATTTGTCGTTAATCCTCAAAATTTCTATAAGTATGAGAAATTTTATATTCATTACGTATTAGTTCATTATTGTGTCTAAATTTTCCATCATACTTTTATATGTTCTTTTAGAACATAAGTTCATTAGAGTGTTTACAATTATTTTTTATACATGAAACATATTAGAGAGTAACATTTTTTTCAATTATATCTTATTATCGTAAAATCCAAAATTAGTAGTTATTATTATTCAAATCACTTTGACTTAACCAAAATAGTAGTAGAGTCGAAATAAAATATCTAATTATTATGATAGACTCAATGCTCTTTCTTAGATCTCAACAAGTGAGAACTTTCAAGTAGAATCCTTCCATAATGAATAAAAGAGATGTTGGAATATTTTATACTTAATTACTATTTTATTATTCTAATAACTATTACGTAAATATATATTTATTTTAATTATATTAGTTATTTTATTAAATTAATTATATAATTAATTAAGTGATCAAATAAAATTAAAAGATTAATTATATTTTAATATAAAATTAATTAATTGAGTATGAGCTCAAATATAAATGAATATAAGGATGATCAATTTCAGAATAATGGAAATCCTAATTTGCCATCAATATATATATATATATATATATATATATATATATATATATATATATATATATATATATATATATATATATATATATATATATATATATATATATATATATATATATATATATATATATATATATATATATATATATATATATATATATATATATATACTATGATTTTCAATATACCACACACAAACATATTATCTCTCCATCTGAAGAGAATTCAAGATATTAGGAGTATCGATTGTGAAACACACAAACATATTATCTCTCCATCTGAAGAGAATTCAAGATATTAGAAGTATCGATTGTGAAAGATCCACAAGTCAACAAGTGTTGTTATTCACTTGTTTCTACAATTTTACGTTTCAGAATTACCATTGTCATTGTCTAGAAAATTTTCTCCTTGAATCCATCTAGGTAATCCTATAATCCTTAATAAATTAATACTCCGTAGGTCCTAAGTTGTATGCATGCATTCTCATATGAAAGTTGCGCTCCCGTCTTAAATTTTGATTATAGTTTTAATCTTTGTATTTGAGCATTGTCTTATATATGTTATTATTAAATTAATCATTGTTTCATATGAGCATGCATACATACAATCTTATGATCTACAATATATTAATTTATTAAGGGTTATAGGAATACCAAGATGGATCCAAGAAGAAAATTTACTAGGCAGTGACAATGATAATTTTGAAATGCAAAAGTGTAGAAACAAGTGCCTAATACTTGTTGGTGTTAGAACATAATTTGGTTCTACATCTCTGTAAGAGTTTTGATGATAATAAACACATGATATATATATATATATATATATATATATATATATATATATATATATATATATATATATATAAAGAACAAATATGTTCTAAAATAAAAGTATCTTTATATGCAGGAAGTTCTGATGTGAAAAAGATGTTCTGATGTAAGGAGCATAGACGATCTGCCAGAACATCACTAGAAGTTATGATTATGCGAGCATAGAAGATGAGAGTAATATGATAGCATCAGATGCATCCTTCTTAGAAGAAAATCTGTGTGACACGCTTATATGAAGAAGTTCTGTTACAAACTTCTGAATGCACCAGCGCTGTAAAACAGGATCTCTGATACTCTGATCTGTAAAGTTCTGATACAAGCTGTAAAGGACTCTCAACAGTAACATTCAACCTCTGATGTGAGAAGCTCTGAAGTGTTACAATTTATCAATGCAATATCAAAAGTAATGGCTACAAACAGACAAGGATCTCCTGGTTTGGAAAGTTTATTAACTTGTGTTATGAACATACCAAAAGCATCTTCTTTATGTCACTGTTGCATGGCCTATATAAAGAACACAAAAAGAAGAATTCAAATGATGAACTATTACGCACAAAAAGAAGAATTCACGTGAAAGTACAGTAACGCAACAATCATCCTTCATCCCCAAACATTCATATTCAAACTGTGTAAAACTCATTTTTTAGTGATACTGTTTTATTTAGAAACACTATTGTACATATTTATTCAATTACTATTTAGGCATTTCCTTGAGAAATACGGGTTGTGGTTTTGGACTCAAGAAGACTTTGGCAGTTGTCAAAGTAGATTTGTAATCAAGATTGATTAGTGGATTAAGACCTCGTTGGAGAGAGGCGAAATCACCTTGGCGGATGGACTGGAGTAGTTTGAGTTTAAACGAACCAGGATAAAAATCAACGTATTTCATTATGTTTTGAGGTCCCAATTCAATCCCCCTTTCTTGTGTTTTTCCCTTCTTCAATTGGTATCAGAGCACCTAGATCTGGATGCAAACACTTAACCGTGTCTGAAAAAGATCCAAGGAGGAAAAACACTATGATGAGACCAAGTCAGAACATCAGCAGCAGCCCCCCCAATATTTGACGGTGAAAATTTTGGTTACTGGAAAGATATGATCAAAAGTTTCTTCCTAGCCTATGACTCTGACCTCTGGGATATGGTGACTGATGGATACATACATCCTGTTGATGAAAGCGGTCAGAAGATTGAATGAAAAAGAATAACAGATCATCAAAAGCAAGACTTCAGAAATCATCACAAGGCCATTCTCCTGAGTGCCATCTCATATTCAGAGTATGAGAAGATCACAAACAGAGAGACAAAAAAACACATGTTTGATTCTCTGAGAATGACACATGAAGGAAACACGCAAGTCAAAGAAACCAAAACCCTTGCACTCATTCAGAAATATGAAGCCTTCAAATTGGAAGAAGATGAAACCATTGAGACAATGTTCTCAAGATTTCAAATTTTGGTGGCTGGGCTAAAAGTTCTGGACAAAGGGTACTCAACTGCTGGTCATGTAAAAAAGATCATCAGAAGTTTACCAAGGAAATGGAGACCCATGGTTACTGCTCTCAAACTTGCAAAAGATCTAAACAAAATCTCTCTAGAAGAACTTTTCAGCTCTCTCAGAAGTCATGAGATAAAGTTAGAAGATGATGAGCCCCAGAAGCAAGGGAAGTCTCTCGCTCTGAAATCAAATAAATATGAAACCAAATTTTTGCAGGCAAAAGCAGAAGCAGAAAATTCTGGTGAATCCTCGTTAGAAGAAGACGATATGTTTCTTCTATCCAGAAGAATCAATCAGCTGTGGAAGCACAAGCACATGAAATTCAGAAATTCCAGAAGAACAGGGAATCAATCTGAACCATCCTCTGGATATAGAAAATCCAGTAACAGAAATATTACCTACTATGAATGCAATGAACAAGGGCACTGCAAAAGCGACTGTCCAAGGCTTCAGAAGGAGAAACCAAAAAGGAAGTTCGTTAAGGAGAAGAAGAAAAGTCTTATGGCAACGTGGGATGACTCTGAATATTCTGAAGACGGAATAAAATCAGAAGATGAACGAGCCAATATAGCTTAAGCGGACAACTTATCAGATGTCTCTGAATCCTCTGAATTAGAACCAGAATCTGAACCAGACTCAGAGTCAGAAGAGGTATTTTCTAACTTTTCTAGATCTCAATTAGAGGAGAGTCTGTCATAATTTCTAGAAAGGTATCAATGCTTCGAGTCATAAACAAGAACCTGAAAAAGGTTCTAGTCTATGACTTTGAAGAAACTATGAATCTGAGATTAGAAAACTTTGAGTTGAAAGATTTTTTTTTTAAAACTTGAAAATGATTTACAAAATACTCAAAAGTAAACTGTCTCAGAAGTTCCTAGTAACTATGATACAATCATAAAAGAATATGATCACAGCTTTCAGAAGTTCCTCGCTAAAAACATAGATAGAAGCAAGATGGCTTCTATGATCTATAGAGTTAGCAGAAATGACAAAAGAGGGTTAGGATACAAAGGTAAAGTATCCCAACCTAAGAAAGTCAGGGATTTGGTTATTAAATGCACTCCTCTTTATTCTCACTTCACTACTGGACAAACACATGATATAAAATATACCAGTAAGGCGTTTTATGCTAAACCAAAATTCAAACAGAATTTTGGAAACTCTAACAGTCATAGACCCAAAAAGATATGGGTACCAAAAGACAAAATCATCCATGTTGTAGATATTTTTAACAGCAAGATTGAAACACCAGTCCTAACATCTGGATTCTGGATGCTCTCTACACATGGGGGGAAGAAAGTATATGTTCCAAAGCCTGGAATTTAAAGGATTTGCAAGCTTCAGAGGCAATCAGAAACAAAAAGTTATTGGCTCTGAAACTATTGGAAACGGGAATGAGAATACTACATCATAAGCTCTCTAAAGAATCTCAGTTGAATCCAGAAGACGATTATCGCACCTTCTCAAGAAACTTCTTACTTTTTGATTATTGACAAAAAGGGGGAGAATCAGTAATATTTTGACTCCTATCAGAAGCAAATCCGTGTTATCAGAAAATCTTCAGGGAAGTATTTTACTTTCTCGATTATCTGAGTATTATACTCAGGGGGAGTTTTTATTCTTTGTTCTTTATACTCCATCAAAATATAAAGTTTTTGTCATCATCAAAAAGGGGGAGATTGTTAGAACATAATTTGGTTCTACATCCATGTAAGAGTTTTGATGATAACAAACACATGATATATATATATATATATATATATATATATATATATATATATATATATATATATATATATATATATATATATATATATATATATATATATATATATATATATATATATATATATATATAAAGAACAAATATGCTTGCTAATAAAAGTATCTTTATATGCAGGAAGTTCTGATGTGAAAAGATGTTCTGATGTAAGGAGCATAGACGATCTTCCAGAACATCACTAGAAATTCTGATTATGCGAGCATAGAAGATGAGAGTAATATGATAGAATCAGACGCATCCTTCTTAGAAGCAAATCTATGTGACATGCTTATATAAAGAAGTTCTGTTACAAACTTTTGAATGCACCAGTGTTATAAAACATGATCTCTGATACTCTGATCTATAAAGTTCTGATACTAGCTGTAAAGGACTCTCAATGGTAACATTCAACCTCTGATGTGAGAAGCTCTGAAGTGTTACAATTTATCAATGCAATATCAAAAGTAACGACTACAAACAGACAAGGATCTCCTGGTTTGGAAAGTTTATTAACTCGTGTTATGAACATACCAAAAGCATCTTATTTATGTCACTATTGCATGGCCTATATAAAGAACACAAAAAGAAGAATTTAAATGATGAACTATTGCGCACAAAAATAATAATTCACGTGAAAGTACAGTAACGCATCAATCATCATTCATCCCTAAACGTTTATATTCAAACTGTGTAAAACATCACTGTTAGTGATACTGTTTTATTTAGAAGCACTATTGTACACATTTATTCAATTACTGTTTAGGCATTTTCTTGAGAAAACCAGTTTGTGGTTTTGGATTCAAGAAGACTTTGACAGTTGTCAAAGTAGATTTATAATCAAGATTGATTAGTGGATTAAGACCTTGTTGGAGAGAGGCGAAATCACATTGGCGGGTTGATTGGAGTAGTTTGAGTTCAAATGAACCAGGATAAAAACCAACGTGTTCTTTTCATTATGTTTTGAGATCCCAATTCAATCCCCCTTGTGTTTTCCCCTTCTTCAGTTGGTTTATGCATCTTTCTCAATCTGTATTTCTAATGCCTTGAACACTCATTAGATGGCAAGAAGAGATAATCTGCTTGTATATGATATATTGGGGACCATTGCATATATATATATATATATATATATATATATATATATATATATATATATATATATATATATATATATATATATATATATATATATATATATATATATATATATATATAGACAAATTAGGATTTTCATTACTCTGAAATGGGTCTCCTGACAACCACTCATATTTTAAATATTATATTATTATATATTATTTGTATTAATGGTGGTGGTTGAATATTATATTATTATATTTATTATTATTATTATTTACTTTTAATATATGGTCAAATATACAATACTCCCTGCAATATAAACAATTTTGATTTACCTCCGTATAATTTTTTTTTTTGATCACCCCCTTAAAATGTTAAAATTCTATGTCATTTGCCTCCTTAAGTGCAAAAATTAACCTCTGTAATTATTATTTTTTATTTACTCTCAAATTTAGTGTTTAATTTATACGCTTAAGAGAGTAAACTAAAAAGATAATTACAAGGAGTAATCCAATTTTTTTATAGGGGGTTAAATCAAAATTCGCTTATATTACAAGGAATAAAGTGATATTAACCTAATTATTAAATAATAAAATAAATTGAAGGATTATTAATAAAATAAAATATAAAATATAAACTCATAAAAAAACTTATTTTTATTTTTAATTTTCAATTAAATTAGTTTATAAGGATTATTTAAAATTATTTTTAATCAAAGTTGATTTTACATGATAAATTCACTCAATCTATTTTTTCAATAAAAAATATGCTAAATATAATTTTTATGGCATAACTTCCACTGCCATAACCTCTTCTATGGGAGAGTCAAAGAGTTAACAATTATATATATTTTTTTAGATTCCAATTATCTAATTATTTAATTGGCTGTGTTAATATAGGAATATTTTTTGGTTGTTTAAAGATTTTAAAGTTTAATTGCATGTAATTTAAATGTGGTATAATAATATTACTAGAAAAAAGAGTAATATAAAAATTGAAAAAAATCTAATATAATGTTGTAGCTGTAAAAAGTTGAGACTTAGCCATTGATTGACTTAACTCACAAAGTGAAAGTCGCCACCGAATTTTATTGTTCTAAAAAGAATGGAAAAAGATCGAATAAAACCCACAAAAGAATAGAGATCAAGGTATGGGGGTCGGTTATGCAAAGGGAAGGTATTAGCACCTTACACACCTGTTATACTCAACGAGATCCACTATGTTTGTTCTAATCAAAAGGTGTGTTATCTAAAGATTTACTTGTTAAGCGAATGCATGAATGAATTATTAAAAGAAAAAACAAAAGAAAGATTTTTTATTGTTGCGCTCGCCTCAATTTTACAACCTCGTGCCTACGTATCTCCAAAGAATCAGAGCACTGTAGTTCTTCTAAAAAAATTTGGTTTGTTGTATATTTTTTAGTGAAAGACATATTGTTGTATTCGAGTGAAAAATATATCTAATACCCACAATTATGGGGAAGGAGCATTTGCATCATCTTGATGGAATATTTGTTTGGATTAAATCAACAAGGCAAACACTCAACACCTAAGTAAAAAATGTCATCACTTCACTACATATTGTAGAAGTATAGTAGTCTGCGTCACTACAAGAATCAACAAGAGTCTAATCTTTTAAGAAACAATTTTAAATAGAAAAGCGCACAAAGGGCACAAAATTATTTGAATGGGTTGATGTGTTTTATTAGGAGATCCCCCAAGGGGTCTCCGGGGGGTACTTGAATTAATCTCATTTAAGTTTGAAAATATTTGAGACACGTATCATGCTAAAGTCTATGACATGAAGACCCTTGGATGATCGAGTCAGATGCCTCAGATCTGAAGTCCTCTTCATGTATTTAAGGTTCATGGCGCATTACATGTATCTTTACTCATTAAGTATTTTTAAGTTTCTTATTAAGAAAATGGTTTTAGTCTTAAAATGCAATGCAAAAAGGGGAAAACAAAACCTAAGAGGGAAGCTCTAGTCCTAATATTGTCATGCAATATGGTCATAAAGTTTGGATCAAGGAAAACTTTTACTTAATGTTGTCATGCTTTGTTTGGAACCTAAAGTATAATGAGTTCACACCTTGAACAAAATGGAATCCAATTCCTAAAGGTACATGCTCAAAAGGTTCCAACATCATAGGTTTTAGAATCCAAACACAAGCAAACAACTAGTGCACAAGTAAACATGACTTGAGGCATCAATCACTTATTCAAACTTGGAATGCAATGATGATTTGAAGCAAACAAAGTGAGAATCAATACAAGTCAGTAGCTACATCACAAGAAGCTTATCACAAACATACTTCAAAGATTGATAAATATTCACAAGAGAATCAATCAAAAATTAGGTCAAAAGACCAACCACTATCCACAACTAGTTTCCTAAGAACTAGGCAATAAATGATCAAAGGCATGACAACATGACAAAGCATAGCTTAGGAAAGAAATAAATTTAAAATATAGCTCATGGTTGCTATGAGTTTCATCAAGCATCATACTCAAAACATGGTCAAGCAACTAGGCAATCATCAATCAATATCGTCCTCAAAAGGAATCATCTATCCATATCAAGAAAATGATCAAGCAATCATGCAATTGATCATTTAAACATGACAAGTCAGAAACATATACAAAGTATTCATTTTAACTAAATCTCACAAGATTAAGAAGCATAAAAGCAAATAAGGTGTCAAAATTAGGTAAAAAAATGACAACCTATCAACCCCTAAACCAAACATGATGATTCACTTCACGTATGACTCCTAATAGACCTACACATCAAGACAAGATACATTTAGAATACATCAGAATTGCCAGATTACACTAAATCCAGTTATAATGTGCTTCAGATAGGCCTAAGAGGAGGTATGTTCAACAAAATGACTAAGCCGATAGCGTTTCAGTCCAATAACACCACCAACATTTGTTTTTTCATTATTAATTCAATTAACATCCATTTAATCAATTAAACAAATTTTTAAAACATTAAATGAACGTTAAGGGGATAAAGGTGATACGTGTTGTTATTTTAAATGGACCAATGAGAAGTCCCCACGCCTAGGGCCCGAGTCAACACAAGGTGGACTGAACTTAAGGTTCAGTCACCTTCTCCGACGACATAACCACCCCTCACGGTGGCACCTGAACAAAACCTCCCCAAAAATGAAAAGGAAAGGTCCGATCCTACTCTATTTTGGCTGCTAATCATGAATCTGGACTTATTTTTTCAAGATTCTCACTCTATCATACAAAACACATGCATTTTCTTAGTTTTAAGAAATTAAGCAAGCAATTGAATCAAGCATATTTATACTATATGCCATCAAACATTACCCTATGAGGAGGGACTCAGATGCAACTACATGGTTCTAATGAAGAGAGATCCTAACACGAAAAAGGATTATGAGTTTGTGGATTCTTACCGGACGGAGAATGTCTGTCGCACTTTGAATGGCTCTGAAAATATTCAGAAAAATCCTCCACAACTTCAACAATTCTTGGAGATGAAGAAAGCGAGTTCAAGTTGCTTCAAACTTTCACATATCTCCAGATCAAGCTCACTTCTTAGATAAGAAAGTGTTGATGCAACTAGGAATTCGTAGCTTCCAGATCCTCTTGAACGCCCGCATAAGAACCTTGTTGATTCAAGAGTGAAGAGTGAGGAATTATCTCCTTGAATGATTCCTAAGCCATAGAGATCTTGACTCCTGAACTTGAGAGAAGAAGAGATAGTTCTTGAGATCTCCACCAAGATTTTGTTGCATCTGTGTAATCGAATCTCAATCGAAAAATGATGATGAGTTATATAATGGAGGCTATTTTTTTCCTGGCACGTGGATTAGCTTGCATCAAGGTCCTCGTTAAATTTTTGGAGGAAGAATGATATAGAGAGTGAAGTGTATGAGTTGCTGAGTCATTGTGATGTTGTTGTTGTTTTTGATCCGCTGCATGATGGAATATGGTAACGTCATGTGTATGAGCTAGCTGAGTCACCAAGGATTGCTCTTCTATTTGTAGCAATTTCCCACCATGATGCATGCATGCATATAAGTGCATGGTTGAATGAGGTAATATGGTGTGTATGCGTGCCTATTGTGACTTTAGATGCTCTTCTGTACGACAAATGCTACAAAATACCAAGTCTTGGCCAAGTAACACAACCTGAGCCCGTGGAAAATGTCTATTTTCATCAACTCATAACTTGAAGCATAGACACTCTTATGGTAAGATCTTGGAATCAATGGAAACTTTGGAACACACCTACAACTCTTGTGTTGAATAAATATAGAGAGAATGCCTTAAATATCCTCAAAAATGGTCATGAAGTCATGATGTCAAGGCTGATTCAACATCCGAGAATTTCACTAAATTGAATGTCTATTTGCCAACTTCATCTTCACTACTTCTTGGATCTCTATCTCTTTGCATGGTTATCCAAATGGTGACTTCTTGAGATCATGAGAAAGAGAAAAGATGATGGAGCAACTTTGATGTTGCAATGGTGTTGAGTAGAAGCCTGGAACCTATGTAAAATCTCAATCAAGTCATTCCCTTGACTATTTTGAAAACTTCTCGAAATTCCTCTAATTGATGGATTTTCACCAACATTGAGTGATCAACTTCAAATTTTGTAACTCTTTATCCATTGAAGATTTGATCTAGATTTCTTCTATAAAGTTGGAGTATGAATCATGCTCTTCACTTTGGTACCTTGTTTGCACCGTTTTTCTAAAAAATGAGGGAGATACAATTGTGTGAAGTAGTGCATATGACCATGGATTCTTATATACTTAGAAAATCTTCTAAGTCCCTTTTTTCAACCAATTTAGGATTTTTCTTGATTCCTCTGACTTTTCTTGATCAATCTTCTTGATTTTGTGAAAATTGATGGAAAATGTTTATGTTAGCCATAAGTTCATCAATTTGACTGCACTTTGACTTTTGTTGACCTTTTAGCCATTACAATCCATTCTTCCATCTTCCACCAATTTGAATCCCTTGAAGGACCTTGTGATGCATAGTAGTGGACATGTAGACACCTTAAGATGCATATCAGACCATGGAGTCCTGTATTCTTCAACAAATTTGTCATAGTCTTCCTTTATTCAAAACCCTAGTTGGGCACCAATGAGATAGGAGAATTTGATCCACTATCAATCATCTAAAACCTTGACCACCAACTGTCCTTGAGAGTTTAGTGATAATCTTTTGAGATGTATGAAGCTCTTGTAGATTGAGTGTGTCATTATATTGAGGACTTCCCACTCTCCTCATTGCTTTGAAATCCTCTTTCTCTCATTTGGAGTGAACAAGATCATCAATACCAAGTACCTTGATCCAACAAACATAGAACCAATGATATACATGCATATGTATGAGAATGAGGCATAAGACTATTAGGGTAAAAATATAAGAGGGCAAACAATTACGGTATAACAACTGTCCTTATTTAAGTGTCTAACATTCGAAGATATGAAGGTCAAAATCTTCATCTCGATGCGATTGAAGACACTTAAATACTAAAAGACCCAATTTTTGGTGCTAAGATGCCAAACAATGCTTATGATTATGAATGAAAAAGAAAGATTCCCCAGGGGAAACCAAACACCACTGGGAATAACAAAATAAAGTAGACAATTCTACAACAAAAACAGACTAATAAAGTGGGTTCACATAGGACAATAACTCACTGGGGAATAACATGACTCTGGGGATAACTATGAATGAGGAAAACCAAAATCACAGTTAAAGAATCAAAATGCAAAGTAATAATTCAATGGGGAAATTCTTAACAATGCAAGCAACAAACTAACAAGGAAGTAATCTTTAAGAAAGGATTACTGACTCGACTAGGGAAATAAATTTAACTCGATTGGAGAAAGAAAACTTAACTCCACTGGAGAAAGGAGGACTCAACTCTACTAAGAAAAGCCCAAATAGGAGAAAGAGGAAACAAGAATAACACCATCTCCAATAAAGAGGACAATACCGACTCAAGGATGACGGTGAACTACCAACTTAGGGTTGAAGGTAGAAAAGCAGACTCTACAACAAACTATCTCTATCATATCGACGAGATCAACCATCCATTTGAGTAGATAAAGTCTCAACAAAGAACTACCTCTATGATATCAAAGAGATCAACCATTCATCGAAGTAAACAAAAACCTCAACAACGAGCTTTCTCTATCATATCAAAGAGATCAACCATCCATCGAAGTAAACAAAAACCTTAACAGCGAACTATCTCTATCATATTGAAGAAATCAACCATCCATTGGAGTAAACAAAAACCTCAACAACGAACTATCTCTATCATATCTAAGAGATTAACCATCTACTGGAGTAGGCAAAACCTCAACAAAGAATAATCTCTATCATATCGAAGAGATCAACCATTCATTTGGAGTAGATAAAACCTCAACAACGAACCATCTCTATCATATCAAAGAGATCAACCATCCATTTTATTAAACAAGAACCTCAACAATGAACTATCTCCATCATATCAAAGATATCAACCATCCATCAGAGTAGACAAAACCTCAACAATAAACTATCTCTATCATATCGAAGAGATCAACCATCCATCAACGTAAACAAAAACCTCAACAATGAACTATCTCCATCATATCAAAGAGATCAACCATCCATCGGAGTAGACAAAACCTCAACAAAGAACTATCTCTATCATATCAAAGAGATCAACCATTCATTGGAGTAGATAAAACCCCAACAACGAACTATATCTATCATATTAAAGAGATCAACCTTTAATTTGAGTGGATAAAACCTCAACAATGATCTATTTCTATCATATCAAATAGATCAACCATTCATAGAAGTAGATAAAACCTCAACCACAAATTATCCCTATCATATCGAAGATATAAACCATTCATTGGAGTATATAAAACCTCAATAATGAACTACCTCTATCATATCAAAGAGATCAACCATTCATCGGAGTAGATAAAACCTCAATAATGAACTATCTCTATCATATCAAAGATATCAACCATTCATCGGAGCAAATAACCTCAACAAGGGACTATATTATACCGAAGAGATCAACCATTCATCAAAGCAGATAACCTCAACAACAAACTATCTCTATCATATCTAAGAGATCAACCATCCATTGGAGTAAACAAAACCTCAACAACGAACTATCTCTATCATATCTAAGAGACCAATCATCCATCAGAGTAAACAAAACCTCAACAACAAACTATATATATCATATCAAAGAGATCAACCATCCATTGGAGTAGATAAAGTTGATATATAGGGACAACTTCTTTGGGAATTAAAAGACTACTCAAAAGAGTCTGCCATTTTACATTCAAAAGGTAATCTGGGGACATACAAGCTTCTCAAATAAAGAGACCACCACTTGTTGTCGGGAATAATGAGTTAATTGAATCGCCTTTGGCTTCTCAAATAAAGGAACACCATGAAATAATATTGAACTTGATTTCACAAAAGGCTTCTCTGCTAGGGATAAACCGGAGAGACGACAACTTGATGTGAAGGTAAGGAATGCTGAAGATAAGAAAACTCCTGCTGAGGTTACCATAATAATAATGCCGGGTAAATAATATTCTTCATCCTCTGATGGGGAAATCATACACATATTTCAGTTGAGGAGTACAAAACCCTCAAAGGTGCAAAATAAATTCACTCTCAATCTTGTCAACCAAGACTCTACCCAATGAAGAATAAACCCAAATGGGGATTAGTTCTATCCAAATAATAGGATGTGGAGGAGGCTGGAGCAAAATTCTTCCATGAGGAATAAACTCAATGGGGGAAATAGAAATGATATACACTTTATGGTTAAGGCTGACATTCTATTGGAGATAGATGATACACATTCTATAAAGACGATAAAATATCATCAGAAACATCAAGAAATGCACATGAGCATAAATTTTCATTCATCTATGCGTGATGTATGTATGGATGAATGAATGTATGTCATGTATATACTGACAAAACAGACATACCATATTGGGGATAACCCGGAAAAAAAAACTTGGGTACAAACAACATTCAACTAAATCCCATTCAAGGTAGAAATTCCAACAAGAGAGTAAGCAACCAACTGAGGAAACCACATCCTACTTCAAGGCTTAACTTCTCTGGGAAAGATGTTTTTTTCTTTCTTAAGAACAAATAAAGCACAATTCTATAACAACAACCCACAAAGCAGCAAGGATAACATTAAATGTCCTCTAAGCTTTACTGGGAAAATAACAGATGGACTTCGCTGGCGAATGTGATACCACATCCGCTGAGGAGAAACAATAAACCGATTATATCTTTCTTGAAGAATGATGAGTTGTTGACAAGCTCTAGGACAAGGATCATGGGGGGGGGGGGGGGGAATAAATGCAACCAACACACAACAACGTGCCAATAATCTGCTGAAGGGTAACCAGAGAAAGTTCCTTTAAAAAGAGGAGATAACTTCACGCTTTAGGGTTTGTTCATTCTTGGAACATATGTGAAAAGAATAGGAAATACCTTTGAGATATTTTCTTGAGTTCGGGGGGTAGATTATGAAAAGGGAAGGTGTTAGTGCCCTTTTCATCCATAGTTATCTACGGGCTCTTAGTTGCTTGTTAGATAACTTTTGAAATTTCTTTGTTTGAAATGTGTTTGTGGTGGGTTTTGAAAGTATTTTTAAAAAGTGCCTCCGTTTAGGAAAACTTTGTAATGATTCTCGTCTCTATAAGAATGCATACAAAGTGTTGGACTTTTTTGAAAATATTTTCATGTTTTTGAAAGTGTTTGGTGTGTTTGAAAATATGTTTGTTTTGAAGATGGATTGTGAGCAAGAAACTAAGAACGTTCTACCTACTCAAAAGTCTTTTGTTCATTTCTCTCTTCCTTTGATATTTCTATCTTACCATTGATTGGTAAGAATCCCTATCTTTGGATGTAAAGGGACGGGCGTGGGTCATCGTATAGTCATAAAAGGCAACATTGTAAGATATCTTAGAAATTTGCCGTAAGGGTCTAAGATCGTTTACCGAAGGCAACATTGAAGGGTCATCGAGGGACTACGATGTTGTATTCGAGAATCATTACTAACGTGTCCCACATTAGAGATGCATGACTATTTTTATCCGAGGTAAAAAGTGTAGATTATCCTAGAGGTGCGCATGTGCGAGTGTATTGATTTCATGTATTTTTGTCTTGAATTAGGGTTGTCTACTTGTTGATTTTAAGTCTTTCCATACACACCCTAACTACTAACAATTATATGAAAAAGCAGTAAATTGCGGAAAATAAAGTCCTACGCTATTACACTGTTTAGGGGGATAAGGGTATAATTTACAAATGGGGATGTATATGAGCTTAAATATTACAACCATATTGATTAGTAATGAAGAAAATATATGAAAATAGATAAAACAGTGAAAAGAATGGAAAACTACATTTTTGAATATTATGTGTGGACACATGATCCTATGCATCGACACGTAACTTTTTCTTGCTCCTGTAAAACCAAATCAACCCAGTATGAGTCGATGCATAATGGCATGTGTCGACTCATTCCTTATTTATGTCGACACATACGGATTTTGTGTCAACTCATATGCCTTTTTTCTTTCTGTTTTGGGGCCTGGATAACAGTATGAGTCGATGCATAAGGCCATGTGTCGACTCATACCCTTTTTTGTCACTAGAATAAGTCGACCCATGTGGGTATGTGTCGACTCATCCTGCAGTTTTTTCACCTTATCATTATTCTGCTGCATACATGGGTTAGTTCTCAACAAAAAAATAACAAGAATGAAAGACAAACAAAGGTTATCTTCAAGGGGAATGTTTATTACATTTTATCTTCAAAGATGAATCAACTAATGATGCTTGAAATGAAGGGTTTAAAGTCAAGGAGACTTACCTTGAAGCTGGAATTTGTGTTTTGAGCTTGAGTTGCTGCCTTGAGTATTCTTGAGCTTGGAGAAATAGAGATGTTACAGAAGTTGTGCTTAAGTTTGAGTTGCTGTCTATATGATGTATGTGGAGTGTTTAGATAGTTTGTTTGGACAGAACTCGTAAGGTATGAAGGATTCAAGGATTTGGATTTCAAAGCTCAAGAGTGGAAGCTTTGTGGATAATTAT
The DNA here is from genome assembly GCA_948472305.1 of Vicia faba. Classification (NCBI taxonomy): domain Eukaryota; kingdom Viridiplantae; phylum Streptophyta; class Magnoliopsida; order Fabales; family Fabaceae; genus Vicia; species Vicia faba. The sequence goes on along the minus strand of OX451736.1, from coordinate 1,025,381,191 downwards.
GGTTTTTTAAGAGTATGGGATTTCGAGGGCTTGTCTACACAATAAAACTTCTGGCTTTTCTCTCTATTTTTCTGACCTGTTTCTATTGCAATTGGCCTATCTATTTATAGAGAAGGTTTGAGACTTAAAACAACTCAGATTTTGAATCACATGTTATGGCTATCTTCTTGTTTTTGAAGCAAGCATGAAGAACATGTTTCCAATGCTTGTACCAAGCTATCTAAAGTGGTTGATCACTTAAACATGTTTGTTCTGACTTGTGGAAGTTGAGTGTGATTAGAACAACAAGTTAGAGGCTCAAGAAATTGACTTTGTGATTAAATTGAACTTTTCAAGAACGTATATGTTGCTTTCTTCCAAAAATGGAATGATCACTTGGACAAAGGCTCAAACACTTGGATCATAGTTTAACCAACTGTGTAAGCATTCAATTAAGGATTGATATAAAATTTTGAGGCCTGTAAAGTGAAGATTATGCAACATAGCTAAGATTTTGGTTCCTTGTTTATCATAAATCTGCCTTGTAAATCAAGAATGAATGCCCAAATTCAGATCCTTGAATCTCCTAGCTCAAGTATGATAAGTTCAAGCTCTTGAATGGTATGGAAAGCTTGAAACATCCTCTACAACTTTCATGTTTTCCACTTTTATTAAATCAAACTGGAACTTAATGAAAACTGGCCAAGAAGTTGGGATAAAAACCTGACCAAATATGTTGAAAATTTCTCCAAGTGTTTAATAAAAAATGCCATGACTTCATAAATTTATAACTTAAAATCCAAGAATTTATAGAAAAAGTCCTTCCCTACAATGTTTTAGATCTCATTGATATCTACAACTTTCATGTTGGAAGTTTTCCTTGAATCATCTTGCATCATGGTGAAAATTTGGCACAAAGTCATGAAAAAAAGTTAACTTTCTAACACTTAGAATAATTTCTAACTCTTAGAATTTTGACTTTTCAAAGATAATTTTGACTTTTTGATTTCTTGATGAAAAATATTCATATTTTGACATGTATTGATAAAAAAAATGATTTTTGAAACTTGATTTTGATCAAAAAGTCAAAGTTTGACTTTTCAGTATACAATTGACTTTTTCATCAATTGACCAAATTTCAACTATCAATCAACTGATCTTGAGAAGTGTTTCGAACCATGCCATTAGGTCAAGATGATGCATTTGAATCCTTGATATCATGTCCCAAACCAATAAGTTATGTATTTGGTCAAAAGTAAAAAATTGAGCCTTCTCAGTCAAAACCCTAATTTTGACCATTTTACCCTTTTGGTGATTTGATCAAATTTCGTGAGTAATTTTGATACAAACTTGATCAATTGACATATATGAGTTCAAAATGTTGATATGGATCAAAATTATGAAGTTTGACTGTAAATTGACCATAGTTTACTTTTTGCCCAATATAGTTGATTTTAGGTCAACCGATCAATTGACTGAGCAAAAGTGTGATCCCAACTTGAAACTTGACATGAGAAATCTTGAAAGTCCAAATTGATCCATGAAAGTCATATGGGGCCTTAAAAGTCCAATTGTACTTGTGCAAACTCAAACCCTAATTTTGAGTCATTAGTGCTTGAGGAGGTGTCTTGAGCTGATCCATCCTTGTGCCTTCTTGAACCAATGGACATCTTGTGAGAGAAATCTTGAGAAAATGAGAGGGAAAATTTTGGGGTACAACAATATGCTTTTTATTCTTTTAATTCACTAATTGAAGTAAAACATTTTGCAAATTTTCAAAAAAACGTGTTTTGTTATTTAAGTCTTTTTTATTTCAAAACTTACTATCAATAATAAATGAAATTTTTATAAGCAGAATAAAATAAGAATTGCAAAGAATTGGATAAAGGCTCAAACTCTATTAATAGAATGGTAGGCTGCAAATGGAGTGACTCCATAGATGATTACAAAGTTTGGAAAATGGTAAATACATGAAAAAGGTACATTGAAATACAATGACCACTATTCTCCCTAAAAACGTTGAGCTCCTGTTTTTAGGCTTTAGTTGAAGAGTGATGAGAATTCATGGAAGACTGTTGCTTCAACGATCAAATCTTGTCTGATGCAGTTACTTGCTAGGAATCCCTAACTTTTCCTAGATTGCCCTTGCGGGTTTTCAATCTATCAAGATGATTTATTCTGTTTATGTCGCTAATTTTTTATTGGCCCGCCCTTTCGGGTTTTTAGTCCACCGAGACCTTCATTTTTACCTAAGTCGCCCTTTCGAGTTTTCAACTTAGCGAGCTGTTATTTTATTTCTTTAGGCGAAGTATTTCTTGAATGCATCAGTGTTGTACCCCAAAATTTTCCCTCTCATTTATCAAGACTTTTCTCACAAGATCTCTTTGACTCAAGACTGAATTAGGGTTTGGTCAGCTCAAGACATCTCATCTTACACTATTGACCCAAAATTAGGGTTTGAGTTTGCACAAGGATTTTTGGACTATCAATGATTCATATGACTTTCAAACATCATTATGGACCCCTAAGATTACTCATGACAAGTTTCAAGCCTTGAGCCACATTTTTGATCAGTCAATTGGACAGTTGACCTAAAAATCAGTTGTATTGGGGAAAAAGTCAACCATGACCAATTTACAGTCAAACTTCATAATTTTTGGTCCAAATCAACCTCTTAGACTCATATGTATCATTTTATCAAGTTTGGACCACAATTCCTCAAGAAATTTGATCAAATCATCAAAAGGGCAAAATGGTCAAAATTAGGGTTTTGACTGAGGAAGGGCAATTTTTGATTTTTTGACCTAGAAAATGACCAATTGAGTTAAAGCATGATTCCAAGGATTCAATTGCATCATCTTGACCTAATTATATGGTTCAAAACATTGCAAATCCATTGGATAGACAGATGAAATTTGCAGTCAACTGTTCAAAAGTCAATTGTATACTGAAAAGTCAAACTTTGACTTTTTGGTCAAAATCAAGTGCCAAGGGTCACAATTCATCAAAACATGTCAAAATGTGAAACTTCTTCATCAAGAAATCAAGGATTAAAGATTAGGTTTTAAAATTGGAAATTTTCTTAACTTAGAAATTTTTCTAAGTATAGAAAATTTCTTATTTTTTCTCAACTTTAAGCCAATTTTTCACCATGATACAAGATGATTCAAGGAAAGTTCCCAACATCAAAGTTGTAAAACTACATGAAATATATAAAATTTCTTCACACACTTTTACCTAAAGATGCTTGGATCTCAAGATATAATTTTATGAATACATGCTCATGAACTAGATAACTTAGTGAAATTTTGCCCTAATTTAGGCAGGTTTTGGACCCAACTTCATGGCAATTTTTCACCTAGTTACAAGAGGAGTCTTGAAATGAATTTCAAATATGAGTTATATATCACATTGCAAGATTTCCAAAATGTCCAAGAACTCCTCAAGATCATTTTTGAGTAGGGAGAATCGAAGAGATGAAGTTGGCAATTTCTCACTTTGAATTCAAGCCATTTCATGAAGAACAAATTTAAAATCAGTACCTATGCTGCCTAATCCATGCCTTACAGGTCCCAAACTCGTTTCTTACTCCTTAATTTAATTCTTACTCAGTTTACAAAGCTTTAATCCAAGTCCTAGAATCTTTATCCAAGTTGTAATTCCATAAATGGCATAAAGTGTCCATTACCATTTTGGAAAAGGTTCAGTTTTGCAACTTTCTAATTCTTGAGAATTGGACCTGTCTCCTTTGCACATACAAGTACTACAGAGCTAAGGCAACTTGTATAGAACTCATATCAACCCTAAGCAAGCCATTACAAGCATGTAAAGACTTGTCCCTTCACTTTGCTTCAAAAGCAAGAAAGTGTGCAAAAAGGCTAGGATTGACAAATCTGTTGGAGAGATGACTTAAAACATATCCCATACTAATACACAAAGACATTACAATAGAAAACTTGATTGCTAGAGGCCTGAAACATTCAAACACTCCATATCACTAAAAAACTGTCAAAACTTGCAGTTTTTGCATAAGCATAGCAATCCATCATTTGGCTCGTGCGTTTCAAGTTTTAACCATCAAAACACTTTACCTACTTGATATCTAAGTGATCCAGACCATCATCCCTGCACTGTAACTCCTTCTCCATCATCTCCCATTTTTGTTTTCAAAGATTGTAGGTTGAGTTGGATAGAGAGTTTCAGACACTTTCAAAGCAAGGCAAGGGTTGGAACACACTCAGGGAGGTTCAAGCAAGCTCAAGCAATCATCAGGCCTTCATAAAACTCACTCCAACTCCATCCACGATTTCAACTAAAAGAGGTAAAAATATCAACTTCTATCTCTTCATACAGGCATCCATTGGCCACGATTTGTGAATAAACAATGTAGACTTCATTGCTATGAAGCTGTACATATATATATATCTTGCATTTATTTGGCCTGAGTTGAGAGAATTTTGAACTTGAAGTTCCTGGAAAAATTAGGTTTAAATTTAGGGCTTTTAAAATTCGTTTTGATCTTTGATTGTTAGCTTACATAATTTACATGGTTAGAATCGTGAGACAAAATGCTACAACATTCATGTTATCAGTTTCCATTTTATTGAGAGATGAGAAAGTTACAGAGCTTCTGACCAGCTTGGGGAAGAAGATGAAGTACAGGGCAAGGACATTATTTGTGTTATGTTATTTTTGGTTCACATAAATTAACAGATGTATAGCCACCCCAGTGGCAAGGTCGCGCTGGTGAGACCCATGTCCTGGGTTCGAACCTTGGCGCTACCTTTTGTTTTTCACACTTTTCCATTTTTTTCATTTTTGCTGTTTTTGCAGGATTGGGCTTGTTTCTTTGGGCCTGAGCGTTTTTACTAATATATTACTCCCTGTCTCCTTACAGCACCCCTGGCCCAACTATTTTCATATATTTTATTTATTTATTTTTGTTTTCATTTTTGTTTATTAAATATTTTCTTTAATACATAAAAATCCTAAAAAATATAAATATGATAATATTGCATTTTATTTTATTTTATCTTATTTTTCACATATAAAATATATTTTATCTTCAAGGTATATTAACTATTTTTATTAATAAACTTGTAAATATAAATAAAATAGGTTTAGTCTAATTGGTTTTATTTCCTTTTCTTTCCATACTTGTAAATATTTATTTTGACATATATAAAAACTTTATATTTTCATAAAATATTATTCATTATTTTTAATACAAAAATACATAAAAATAATACATAAGAACTTTATTTTCTTTCAAACTAGAAATTAGGGTTAACTCTTTTTAAGATATAATTCCTTTTCATATATTTTTTAGGATAGGGTTAAAACTCCTTTTCACATAAAAATAAAACAAAAATCTTTTCTTGCATGTACATAATATTGCATATTTAAATATTGTATATGTTTATTCCAATATTCGTACAAATTCGATTTGGTTGTAATAGCTTATTTAAATTTACATTCTTGCAAATCCCCATTCAAATTTGTATTCCCCCCTCCCATAAATTGTTGTAATAGCTTAGTAATCTTTACATTACACAATTTACCGCTTTACATGCCATGTTAGTAATTAGGGTTTGAATGGCAAGATAAAAACAAATCAAATAGAAAACCCTAAATCCAAGACAATAACAAAGCATGAAAATAACACACTTACACACAAGCACCCTTAGGATTCCTCCACTTGGTTGCCTTATACAAAAATGGCCATATTACGCATGCGAAGTATCTTGGCAAAACAAACAAATATAAGATCATAGTCCCTCGATGACGCTATTCAAAGTTGCCTTACAAAATGATCTTGGTCCCTAAAAAATGCTAAGATACTTTGCAATATTGCTAATCATGGTCATACGATGACCCACGCCCGTCCCGTTTACATCCAAAGATAGGGTTGCTTACCAAATTAATGGTAAGACAACAATATCAAAGGAAAAGAAAATGAACAAGAAATACATTTGAGTAGGTAGATTACTTTTGGTTACTTGCTCCATTTCAAACAAATATCCTTGCTATTTTCAAAACAAACAGACACATTTCAAAACATCTTACAAACTTGAAAACATTTTCAAAAAGACAAACATCTTTGTATACATTCTTACGACTGAGAATCATTACAAAGATTGCCTAAACAATGGCCTCTTTTACAAAATACTTTCAAAACCACACAAAGAACAATTTCAAACAAAAGCAAGTGATCTAGTAAGTAACCAAGAGCCCATGGAAAACCATGGATGAAAAGGGTGCTAATACCTCCCCTTTTCATAATCTACCCCCCGAACTCAAGAAACAATCTCAAAGGTCTTTCCTGTGCTTTTTCACCTTTCCTTTTGGATAAAAGAAAAGTCAATGGCGACTCTTTCTAACCGCAACATTTGCGATAAAATGCAAAACCCTCAAGTCAGTTCTCCCACCGTATCACAAAACTGGCGACTCTGCTGAGGATTTTAAAAAAAAGTGGGGTTACCTTAGGGCTAGATCACATTTATTTGCTTATATTGTTTGACTTGTTTGCTTTACACTATGGTTCTTTGTTTGGGTTTGAAATCCTCTACCTGAATTTGGGATACATTATAAGTAAATAGCAATACATTGTGGAAACTGTGCAGGGTATACCGACATGGTCTAAGAAATAGCTATGTTAGTGTGACATATTTGTGGGTACCGGTAGCCTTTGAGTCAATCAAAGAGAATACGGGGCTGCTTAGTGATGTGATGAAACACTAATGAACTTCTAGAACTCTTTACTTGACCAACTTGGCCTTTAGGATGTAGTGAGATGACCGACTTTGGTGCAGTCCGAAGTTGGTAGATACTCGATACTACACTCATTGAGGTTTGGTTTCTTTGGATATTTCGGTCGCCATTAAAGAGGCTTGAGCTGAAACAATGACCAAGGAAACAATTCGGTGATATTGAGCTCCTTAGAACCCGGTTACTATTATTAGGACAGGTTTGAGCCAACTAAACTTCAAGAGGGTACTTACCTATAAAACCCCATGCAAGTCTAAACTAAGAAATTATTTGTTTTGCTTGTATATACATACTTGTACATAACATCATGGACATCATGAACATCATATGCATTCACTAACCATTTCAAAGATTTTGGAGATTCATCTTTGTTCTTGTTTTGTAGGATATGGATTCACTCCGCAGGAAAACTATCCAAGTCAACCTTGTAAGAATTCCTCCACAACTCAAGGAGATAGCTTCAAGGATCCCTGAGAGCTCTCCATTCAACGAGAGGCATGGTCGTCTACTCAACTTGGTCACCTCCAACACAAATGAGGATATGATGAAGGTGCTCTTCCAGTTCTTTGATCCTTTACACCATTACTTCATATTTCCCGACTATCAGCTTGTGCCTACTTTGGAAGAATTATCTCAACTCTTGAGGATTCCCATTCTCAATCAACTACCTTTCAACGGTATGGAAAGAGACCCAAAGTCATAAGAGATTGCTCAAGCTCTGCACTTGCACTCATTTGATGTCGCAACTCATTGGGAAACTAGAAGTGGTGTCAAAGGCTTCTTAGCAAAGTTTCTGTTTGAGAAAGCCCAAAGCTGTTGGAATTCCTTAGACTTGCAAGCCTTTGAGGAAATTCTCCTCATCTATGGGATGGTTTTGTTTCCCAATCTTGACCAACTCATAGATGTTAGTGCCGTCAAAATCTTCATGTCACGCAATCCGGTGCCTACATTGCTAGGGGATATCCTACACTCTTTTCACACTCGCACAATGAGGAAAAAAGGTGTCCTTATGTGTTGCACTCCTCTCCTGGCAAGATGGTTTATTTCTCATCTTCCCCAATCAGTCTTAAAGAATGAGCAAGGATTAAGGTGGTCACAAAGGTTAATGACACTCAAACATTTAGATATTCATTGGTGCTCTCGATCCAAAGAGAATGTTATCATTGTTGACCGTTGTGGGGAATTACCTAATGTCCCTCTACTTGGAATTAGGGGAGGCATCACCTAAAACCCATGCTTAGCTCTAAGAAAGTTTGGTTACGCCCGAAGGGATGGCCCGCATGAGATGTTGATTCAAGGCTTGGTATTCGACTACGACAACGACGATCAAGGTCTTTGCCAGAGATTCATCCGAGCCTGGAGAATGATAAACAAGGTGGATAGCAAGACTTTGGGACACAAGAATTCCATCCCACTTGAGCCCTACCTCAAGTGGGTACGAACCCACGCTCAAAGTCTTATGATGCCTTATCCTTCCATTCTCCCGGTGATCATTGAGCCTGTTAAGGAGGGAGAAGTTCCATACACTATCATACATCCTAACATGCCCAGATCTCTTGAAGACCTACAAAGGGATTGGATACAGCTCAAGGGAGAGCGAGATGCTTTCGAAGCCCAATTCTATTCAAGCGAGAAGAAGGTTTTGGAACTCACTAGGCTACTTCATGAGGAGCAGACTCTAAATGCCTACATAGAGCCAAAGAGGAAGCGCACTACTTTTTTATCTTAGAGTATTGTATTATTTTGCCTAAGGGGCATTGATGTACTCAAACTCAATCTTATTAATATAACGTGTGTTTCTTTTTTGTCTAAAACGAACTTGAATCTTTAAAAATCCTTGAAAATATTGCATATGCACATATCATTCATCATGACATAAACAGGTCTTTTGCAACGAGTTTCCTCATCTCTCTACTGTTTATTTCAGTAAGATGGATCTCAAACAGACAGTCAAAGACCTTCAAGTTCAAAACACGCAGTTTCAACAGTTACTCATGACCCTAGCCAAGGGGAAAGAAGAGTTGAAGACTCTGTTAGATAAAGAAAGAAAGAAGAAAACCAAGAAAGCCACTGGGGTTTTGAACATGGGGAGAAGGTTTCAGGGACAGACTAGAAGAACCTTGAATTTTGCAACCACTTCCAGGGAAGGAGAAGGGAAAGGAAAAGAAACAGTGGTTCTGTCAGAATCCAAAGAGGAGGAAGAAGAGGAAGACTACTCCGAGCAACAGTATCCTCCAGCAGATGATAAGTACAGACATCTTGAAGGGCGTCTGAGCGCTATGGAAATACAGAAGGTGTCGGGTCTAGACTTTGAAGAATTGGGACTAGTGTCGGGAATTATGATCCCATCGAAGTTCAAAGTGCCGTTGTTTGCAAAATACGATGGGGTGTCATGTCCTAAGATGCACCTCCGATCATACGTGAGAAAGATCCAGCCGCACTCCGCCGATAAAGACCTGTGGGTGCATTTTTTCCAAGATATCCTCTCTGGAACACAACTCAATTGGTTTTACCAATTGGAAAGGGCTAATGTCCACAACTGGGAAGATCTTGCCGCAGCTTTCTATAAGCAATATCAATATAAAGCTGATTTGGCGCTTACCCGTACTCAACTTTAGAGTATGGTTATGGCTTCCAAAGAGGGTTTCAAGGATTACGCGCAGAAATAGAGAGATCTAGCTGGGAGAGTTCAACCCCCTCTATCTGAAAGGGAGTTGGTGGATATTTTCTTAGGCACTCTATCAGGCCCTTTCTTCAACCATTTGATTGGGAGCTCATCTGCCAGATTTACTGAGTTAATATTGACCGGAGAAAGGGTGGAAGCTGGCATAAAAAGTGGAAAGATTCAAAATGATTCGTCTGCATCTACAGCTGTGAGGAAAACTTTCATTGGGAAGAATGAGGTATATGCTGTTTATCCATAAAGGAACCAAGGGAGAGATGAGCGCCGACCAATGGTAGGAGCTGTTATGATCCCAAAGCCTACATCTGATCAACTAAGAAGTAACCAACCGAGGATGGAAAGGCCAGTCCGACAATTCACCAGAATCAATATGACTCTAGCCCAGGTTTTACCACATCTTCTGAAATCTAATTTGACAACTCTGAAGGAAGCTCCAAAGAACCCTAACATTGTGTCCCTTCATTATCACCCAAATGCCAGATGCGCATATCATTCCGAAAGTCCGGGTCATGACACTAACAACTGTTGGACCCTAAAAAACAAAATTCAAGACCTTATAGATGCAAAAGAGATTGAGTTTGATGCACCTGATAAGCCAAACATCATTTCTGCTCCTATGCCTAGGCATGGTCATAACACCAATGCAATTGAAGAATATTTGTTTGTCGCCACAGTTGATGAACTCTTGACTCCACTCCCAATCATTAAGATAAACTTGTTAAAAGCCAGTGTCTTCCCGGGTTGTAATGAAGACTACCATCTTTGCTTATCCTCACCAACTGTTTACCCTTTATTGAAGACATGCATTCAACTCTTGATAGACAACCAAGAGATTCTGTTTGAAAATGCTCCTGTTTCACCTATTCCTGTTAAAGACGTTTTAATCATAACCATCTCCGCCAATCCTTCCAGGGTCCCTAAAAGGCCCGTTAGGATTACATCAGTTCCAAAAACTACTCCTCTTATAATCACAATGCCCGGGCCGGTCCCGTATAAATCAGACAAAATAGTGTCGTCGAATTACGTGGAGACATTTACCACCATGGTATCAAACAAGAGGGGCTGGCCGCCGAAGAGATGAGTTCCGAAGAAGAAGACTCCGACATTAGCAATATTGCCGGAACCAGTAAGATTACCCGTAGCGGTAGAATCTTCTCTCCAGAAATTGCCCCTCCAATGGCAGTTTTTGGACTCGTGGTTGTTCCAAAGGTTACCTCGGAACCAACAATCATATCTGCAAGTGCTCCTATTGACAAAAACGACACAACACCTGCTGTCATCCCTACTAACACTTCTACTACTGAAACTCGAGAGAAAAGTATTCAAGAAGAGTCTGTTCGGACGAAGGCTCAACTACTGACTATCCCCGAAACCTCTAAGAAGGAAATGGAGGAGATTCTGAGAATAATAAAGAAGAGGGACTACGACGTAGTTGAACAGTTGGGGCAAACTCCCTCCAAAATTTCCATGTTGGCATTGTTACTGTGCTCAGAGGCACATGCGAAAGCTCTGGTGAAGTTTCTGAAGACAACCCATGTGCCTCAAGAGACATCTGCTGACCAATTTCAGGATTGCGTGGCCAGCTTGACGGCGGATAACGGCCTAGGCTTCTCTGATGCTGATTTGACACCAAGGGGGAGAAAGCACAACGAGGCATTGCATGTCTCTGTGGAATGTAGAGGAACAACTCTGGCCCATGTCTTGGTAGACACTGGCTCATCTTTGAATGTTTTACTGAAGAAAGCTCTCGACAGATTAGACTGCGAAGGACTAACGTTGAAACCCAGTAACATAGTTGTGAGAGCGTTTGATGGCTCTAAGAGGATGGTCCACTGGGAGGTTGACATGCCTATAAAGGTTGGGACTCAAACTTTCAACTCAACCTTCTATGTAATGGACATTCGCCCCTCTTACTCCTGTCTTCTAGGACGACCGTGGATCCATAATTCTGGTGCTGTCACCTCTACACTACACCAGATACTAAAATATTCGGTCCAAGGAAAGATTATCACTGTCCACGGAGAGGAAGAGTATATGATTAGCCACCTCAATTCTTTCTGGTATGTGGAATTGGATGGCGAGTTCATAAAAACTCCTTTTCAACATTTCGAAGAGGTTCCCAAGGAGATAGTAGTGACCAAGACTGCGTCCCATATTCCCAAGATCACAAGACCTCTGCTCCGGATGTCATCTCTAAAGGACGCCAAGGCAGTAGTAGAGGAGGGTGGATGCACCATCTGGGGGCAACTTCCGGATATTCTGTACAAATCTGACAAGTTTGGCTTAGGGTTTACTTCAAGTGCTCAGAAGGCTGTGCGCCGTGCCCGTGCTGGAGGGCCACCCTTGAAGATTAGCAACCGAGATGTCAATGCGGTGGAAGATGGTGAAGAGGATCGCAACTTGGAGGATTGGATATTTCCTACTGTCAACGAAGGACTTCGCAATTAGGAATCCAGAGGCTTTGTCCCAATAACTTTCATCCCTCAGTAATTTATCTTTTACGTTTCTGTTGGACTTGTAATATTCACAAACAATTCGCACATTTAAAACCTTGTGTCTTGCCCGAGGCACAATGGTCCATTTGTAAGGGTTTTTATTTCATCTTCATATGACATTTAATGAATCATGGACGTTTTTCGCATACAAACTTTTGTGCTCATTGTCTTTCTTTTACATTTTATTGTTTAAAGATGGCTATACCCTTACACACACCCACACTCATAAATGCAGGTACCCCTCCATTCCGGATCCCATGGGTAACGATACTGCTATGACCTTTAGTGACTCTGAGGATCTAATCTACCAAGCCGAAGACGAAGGTGAGGAAGATTGTGAAGTACCAAGGGAATTAGCCAGACTACTACAACAAGAGGAAAGAGTTATTCAGCCTCATGAGGAACCAATGGATACAATCAACTTGGGTACCGAGGAGGATAAAAAAGAAATCAAGGTAGGTGCCAATCTGGAGCCTAGTGTCAAGGAGCGTTTGATTCAGCTGTTGCATGATTATGTTGAGATCTTTGCCTGGTCATACGAATACATGCCGGGACTTGATGCAGACATCGTGGTACATCATCTGCCAACAAGAGAAGATTGTCCACCAGTAAAACAAAAAGTCCGCCGCACGAGACCTGACATGTCGGAGAAGATCAAAGCGGAAGTCATGAAACAATTTAACGCCGGATTTTTTGCCGTCACTTCCTATCCTCAATGGGTTGCCAACATTGTTCCTGTGCCTAAAAAGGACGAAAAATTACGAATTTGCATAAACTATAGAGATTTGAATAGGGCCAGCCCTAAAGATGATTTTCCACTCCCCCACATAGATATCCTGGTTGACAATACGGCCCAGCACAAAGTGTTTTCCTTCATGGACGGATTCTCAGGTTATAACCAAATCAAAATGGCGCCCGAGGACATGGAGAAAACTACATTTGTCACACAGTGGGGCATATTCTGCTACAAAGTGATGCCATTCAGACTGAAGAATGCCGGGGCCACCTATCAACGCGCCATGGTAGCTTTATTTCACGACATGATACATCATGAAATAGATGTCTACGTAGATGACATGATATCCCGATCACAAACAGAAGAAAAGCACTTGGATCATTTGCAAATGTTTTTTGAAAGATTGAAGAAGTATAAGATAAGGTTGAATCCAAACAAGTGCACATTCGAAGTTCGGTCCGGTAAACTCCTAGGCTTTGTCGTCAGCAACAAAGGCATCGAGGTTGATCCTGCCAAGGTTAAAGAAATACAAGAAATGCCTGATCCTCGTACTGAGAAGGAAGTCAGAGGATTCTTGGGACACCTGAACTATATTTCCAGATTCATTTCTCATCTAACAGCTACTTGTGAGTAAATCTTCAAACTATTGAAGAAAGATCAAGTAGTCAAATGGAATGATGAATGCCAGACTGCTTTCGACAAAATCAAAGAGTACCTACAAGAGCCTCCTATTTTGATGCCGCCAGTCGAGGGAAGACCACTGATCATGTATCTGACTGTTTTAGAAAACTCAATGGGGTGTGTACTGGGGCAGCATGACAAGTCTGGACGAAAAGAGCACGCTATTTACTACCTGAGCAAAAAGTTTACCGACTGTGAAACCAGATATTCATTGCTCAAGAAAACTTGCTGCGCTCTGGCATGGTCTGCTCGCCGGCTAAGACAGTATATGTTGACTCATACTACCTTGTTGATATCTAAGATGGATCCAATAAAGTACATCTTCGAGAAGCCTACTCTGTCTGGGAGGATAGCTAGATGGAAGATGATCCTAACAGAATATGACATACAGTATACTACCCAGAAAGCTATAAAGGGCAGTGTGCTAGATGATCACCTTGCTCATCAAGCTGTAGAAGATTATCAGTCCATGAAGTTCGAATTCTCGGATGAAAACATCATGACATTAGACAACTGTGAAGAAATCAGACCATATGACGAACCTGAACAAGGATCCCGATGGACCCTGTTCTTTGATGGGGCATCCAATGCACTTGGTAATGGTATCGGCACTGTACTCATATCTCCGGAAGGGTGTCATACTCCCTTTACTGTCAGACTTTGCTTCAACTGTACGTACAACATGGCGGAATACGAAGCATGTATCTTTGGTCTCAAGGCTACCATAGATTTGGGAATCAAATCTTTAGATGTGTTTGGAGATTCAGCTTTGGTCATCAGTCAGATCAAAGGGGAATGGGACACTAAACACCCAAATCTTATCCCTTACAAAGAACATGTTTTGACATTGCTACCACATTTTGAGAAGATTACCTTCGAACATTTCCCGCGAGAAAAAAATCAGCTAGCAGATGCTCTAGCCACAATGTCATCTATGTTTAAACTTAATTGGGATAACGAGGCTCCCCAGATCACCATCGAACGAATGGATGAACCAACACACTATCACGAGATTAATACTGAAGAAGTAGTGGACCAGCCTTGGTTTCATGAAGTCAAGAGGTATCTCGAGGCTCAAGAATATCCAGAAGGAGCTTCAATCATTGATAAAAAGTTCTTAAGGAGATTCTCTGCTAAGTTCTTTCTGAGTAATGGCATCCTGTACAAACGCAATCATGACTCCATTCTGCTCCGGTGTATGGATAAGATTGAGGCGGAAAAGATCATGGCTGAATTACATGAAGGTACTTTTGGCACTCACTCTAGTGGGCATATGATGGCGAAGAAAATCCTACGGGCAGACTATTATTGGTCTACCATGGAAGCAGATTGCTATCAACACTCTCAGACTTGTCATAAGTGTCAAATTTATGCTGACAAGGTGCACGTACCTCCAGTTCCTCTGAATGTCTTGACAGCTCCTTGGCCCTTCGCTATGTGGGGAATTTATATGATTGGAGAGATCAAGCCTACAACCTCCAATGGACATCGCTTCATCCTAGTGGCTATTGACTATTTTACCAAGTGGGTTGAAGCAGCTTCCTTCGCATCCGTTACTAAGAATGTTGTTGCCCGCTTCATCAAGCAAAATCTCATTTGCCGGTACGGTATTCCGGAAAGGATCATCATTGACAATGGTACAAATCTTAACAACACTTTGATCACCGCCTTGTGCGAGCAATTCAAGATTCAGCATCACAATTCTTCCCCCTATCGGCCAAAGATGAATGGTGCTGTCGAAGCTGCAAATAAGAACATTAAAAATATCATACAAAAGATGACCGTCACATACAAGGACTGGCATGAGATGCTACCATTCGCTCTCCACGGGTATCGTACCACGGCTCGCACATCAACTGGGGCAACACCCTATTCTTTGGTATATGGCATGGAAGTTGTGTTGCCTATTGAGGTCCAAATACCCTCTCTAAGGATTATGAAGGATGCTAGTTTGAGTGAAGATGATTGGATCCAGACTCGACTTGATCAACTAAACTTAATCGACAAAAAGAGACTTACTGCTGTTTGCCATGGTCATATGTATCAAAAGCGGATGATCAAGGCTTTCAACAAGAAAGTCAGACGCCAAGTATATCAAGTTGGAGATCTAGTGATCAAACGTATCATTTTGCCACAAAGTGATCCCAGGGGCTAATGGACTCCTACCTATGAAGGACCATTTGTAATCAAAAATATTTTCTCTGGTGGGGCAATGATTTTGACCACCATGGATGGCGACGACCTGCCATACCCTGCGAACGCATACATAGTCAAAAGATACTACGCATAAGAGACCTGCTAGGTTGAAACACCTAGGAAAAACAAGGGCATCCCGACGAACCAAAAAGATTCGGGCAAAAATTAGGGATAAAATAAAAAAAATCTGTACACCCGGCAAGTTGAAAATCCGAAAGGGCGACTTGGGAAAAAAAGGGTTTCCCGGTGGACTGAAAACTGGAAAGGGCGGTCCAGGAAAAAATTAGGGAATTAAAGCGTATGACTATGTCCCGTCGGATCACTTTGCAGACAACCTTTGACCTCCACTAACAAACTCGGAGTTTCTGATCAATTCAATCATCTTCGGATGAAGCAACAAGTAGACAAGATGCTCAGAGATACGAAGGCTACATCAGAATGGGAACCCCATGGGATTATTACATATAGCTATCTTTCTTTGTATAAAATTTTCTTGTTTTTGTGGCACCATTCTCTTACTAGAATGATTGCCTCCTTTGTGCAAAATATTTATTCAAAGTCAATACAAAGATATCCATTTGAAAGTGCAAAAGCTATTTGTCTTTTTCTTTACTCTTGTGTTTTGTTTGCAAAAAACGTCCAATGATTCATTGATGAACATATGCATTTGAACATAATTACTGTTTACAAATAAACAAAATGAGAAAGATAATTACTGATAAGTTGAAAAGACAAGAAAACGTCTCTAGGCTATTCCATAAGTAATCCCCACAGTACGTCATTTAGATCCCCAGCGGAACAAGTTTCACTTTATTAATTCCCAGTAGAAATCATCAAATTTCTCAGGATTCCCCAAAGCAATTCTTACAAGCAGTACATGTCATTGCCCTTACAACGAAATTTACTTCTCTTAACAAGAGTTCTTCAGTACTTCAACTTCAAGACATGGAAATTCCGACATGTCCTCAGCAGAATTCAAGGATCTATTTCCCTCAAACAGACAGCAATACAGCAAATCAGCTTACATGCGCATACATTAGACCCACATATCATAAACATTGATAAAGCAAATACATTGCATCATACATTTCATACAATATAAATTTGTTTCGGCTAACATTTTACCCTTTTCAGGATAAGATTAAACATCTATCATTAACAATATGCTTTCAGATACAATTCAGATACACTCCAAACACGGATGCCATTCTGTTACTCATTCAGATTACAACTTCAGATACAGTACAGATATGCTCCAAACACGGATGCCATTCTGTTACTCATTCAGATTTCAAGATCAGATATAGTTCGGATACGCTCCAGACACGGATCCATTCTAACACTCATTCAGATTCAACTTTCAGATACAGTTCAGATACGCTCTAAACACTGATGCCGTTCTGATACTCATTCAGATTACAAGTTCAGATACAGTACAGATACGCTCCAGACACGGATGCCATTCTGATACTTATTCAAATTCAGACTTCAAATACAGTACGAATATGCTCCAGACGCGGATGCCATTCTGATACTCATTCAGTTTTAGTCCCCATATACAGTTCAAACATGTTCCAAACACATATGCCATTCTGGTACTTAGTCAAAGTCAACTTTTAGATACAGTTCAGACACACTCCAGACACGGACGCCGTTCAAATACTCATTCTTTCAGCTTACAACTTACAACAAACATTCTTGGATGGCACCTGCAAGCCCATCTCCAACAATATTCTATCACTTCTCCAAATTGCATCTTTAAGCCTATTCCCTCAACTACACATCGTCGAGTGCAAATTTATGGGCACTCTAGTGCCCAATCATCTTTCACCTTCGAGTCACGAATGGCAAAAATCACCAATCTAACTCCTCAGGTTTAAGAAGATTGAACAGGGGCAGCTGTTGTACCCCAAAATTTTCCCTCTGATTTATCAAGACTTTTCTTACAAGATCTCTTTGACTCAAGACTGAATTAGGGTTTGGTCAGCTCAAGACATCTCATCTTACACTGTTGTCCCAAAATTAGTGTTTAAGTTTGCACAAGGATTTTTGGACTATCAATGCTTCATATGACTTTCAAACATCATTATGGACCCCTAAGATTACTCATTACAAGTTTCAAGCCTTGAGCGACATTTTTGATCAGTCAATTGGACAGTTGACCTAAAAATCAACTGTATTGGGGAAAAAGTCAACCATGGCCAATTTACAGTCAATATTCATAATTTTTGATCCATATAAACCTCTTAGACTCATAGGTATCATTTTATCAAGTTTGTACCACAATTCCTCAAGAAATTTGATCAAATCATCAAAAGGGCAAAATGGTCAAAATTAGGGTTTTGACTGAGGAAGGGAAATTTATGATTTTTGACCTAGCAAATGACCAATTGAGTTAAAGCATGATTCCAAGGATTCAATTGCATCATCTTGACCTAATTATATGGTTTAAAACATTGCAAATCCATTGGATAGACAGATGAAATTTGCAGTCAACTGATCAAAAGTCAACTGTATACTGAAAAGTTAAACTTTGACTTTTTGGTCAAAATCAAGTGCCAAGAGTTACAATTCATCAAAACATGTCAAAATGTGAAACTTGTTCATCAAGAAATCAAGGATTGAAGATTAGGTTTTAAAATTGGAAATTTTCTTAACTTAGAAATATTTCTAAGTATAGAAAATTTCTTATTTTTTCTCAATTTTAAGCCATTTTTTCACCATGATACAAGATGATTCAAGGAAAGTTCCCAACATGAAAGATGTAGACCTCCATGAAATATACAACTTTACTTCACACACTTTTCCCAAAAGATGCTTGGATCTCAAGATATAATTTTATGAATACATGCTCATGAACTAGATAACTTAGTGAAATTTTGCCATAAATTAGGCAGGTTTTGGACCCAACTTCATGGAAATTTTTCACCTAGTTCCAAGAGGAGTATTGAAATGAATTTCAAATATGAGTTATAGATAATATTGCAAGCTTTCCAAAATGTCCAATAACTCCTCAAGATCATTTTTTAGTAGGGAGAATCGAAGAGATGAAGTTGGCAATTTTTCACTTTGAATTCAAGCCATTTCATGAAGAACAAATTTCAAATCAGTACCTATGCTGCCTAATCCATGACTTACAGGTCCCAAACTTGTTTCTTACTCCTTAATTTAACGCTTACTCATTTGAAAAAGCTTTAATCCAAGTCCTAGAATCTTTATCCAAGTTGTAAATCCATAAATAGCATAAAGTGGCCATTGCCATTTTGGAAAAGGTTCAGTTTTGCAACTTTCCAATTCTTGATCATTGGACCTGTCTCCTTTGCACATACAAGTACTACAGAGCTAAGGCAACTTGTATAGAACTCATACCAACCCTAAGCAAGCCAGTACAAGCATGTAAAGACTTATCCCTTCACTTTGCTTCAAAAGCAAGAAAGTGTGCAAAAATGCTAGGATTGTGAAATATGTTGGAGAGCTGACTTGAAATATATCCCATACTAATACACAAAGACATTACAACAGAAAACACGATTGCTAGAGGCCTGAAACATTCAAACACTCCATATCACTAAAAAACTATCAAAACTTGCAGTTTTTGCATAAGTATATCAATCCATCATTTGGCTCATGCATTTCAAGTTTTAACCATCAAAACACTTTACCTACTTGATATCTAAGTGATCCAGACCATCATCCCTGCAATGTAACTCCTTCTCCATCATCTGCCATTTTTGTTTTCAAAGCTTGCAGGTTGACTTGGATAGAGAGTTTCAGACACTTTCAAAGCAAGGCAAGGGTTGGAACACAGTCAGGGAGGTTCAAGCAAGCTCAAGCAATCATCATACCTTCATAAAACTCACTCCAACTCCATCCACAATTTCAACTAAAAGAGGTAAAAATATCAACTTCTATCTCTTCATACATACATCCATTTTCCACGATTTGTGAATAAACAATGTAGACCTCATTGCTACGAAGCTGTACATATATATATCTTACATTTATTTGGCCTGAGTTGAGAGAATTTTGAACTTGAAGTTCCTGGAAAAATTAGGTTTAAATTAAGGGCTTTTAAAATTCGTTTTGATCTTTGATTGTTAGCTTACATAATTTACATGGTTAGAATCGTGAGACAAAATGCTACAACATTCATGTTATCAGTTTCCATTTTTATTGAGAGATGAGAAAGTTACAGAGCTTCTGGCCAGCTTGGAGAAGAAGATGAAGTACAAGGTAAGGACATTGTTTGTGTTATGTTATTTTTGTTTCACATAAATCAACGGATGTATAGCCACCCCAGTGGCAAGGTAGCGCGCTTGTGAGACCCATGTCCTGGGTTCGAACCTTGGCGCTACCTTTTGTTTTTCACACTTTTCCATTTTTTTCATTTTGCTGTTTTTACAGGATTGGGCTTGTTTCTTTGGGCCTGAGCGTTTTTACTAATATATTACTCCCTGTCTCCTTACAGCACCCCTGGCCCAACTATTTTCATATATTTTATTTATTTTATTTATTTTCATTTTTGTTTATTAAATATTTTCTTTAATACATAAAAATCCTAAAAAATATAAATATGATAATATTGCATTTTATTTTATTTTATCTTATTTTTCACATAAAAAATATATTTTATCTTCAAGGTATATTAACTATTTTTATTAATAAACTTGTAAATATAAATAAAATAGGTTTAGTCTAATTTGTTTTATTTCCTTTTCTTTCCATACTTGTAAATATTTATTTTGACATATATAAAAACTTTATATTTTCATAAAATATTATTCATTATTTTTAATACAAAAATACATAAAAATAATACATAAGAACTTTATTTTATTTCAAACTAGAAATTAGGGTTAACTCTTTTTAAGATATAATTCATTTTTATATATTTCTTAGGATTAGGTTAAAACTCCTTTTCACATAAAAACAAAACAAAAATCTTTTATTGCACGTACATAATATTGCATATTTAAATATTGTATTTGTTTATTCCAATATTCGTACAAATTCGATTTGGTTATAATAGTTTATTTAGATTTACATTCTTGCAAATCCCCATTCAAATTTGTATTCCCCCTCCCATAAATTGTTGTAATAGCTTAGTAATCTTTACATTACGCAATTTACCGCTTTACATGCCATGTTAGTAATTAGGGTTTGAATGGCAAGATAAAAACAAATCAAATAGAAAACCCTAAATCCAAGACAATAACAAAGCATGAAAATAACACACTTACACACAAGCACCCTTAGGGTTCCTCCACTTGGTTGCCTTATACAAAAATGGCCATATTACGCATGCGAAGTATCTTGACAAAATAAACAAATATAAGATCATAGTCCCTCGATGACACTATTCAAAGTTACCTTACAAAATGATCTTGGTCCCTCAAAAATGCTAAGATACTTTGCAATATTGCTAATCATGATCATACGATGACCCACGCCCGTCCCGTTTACATCCAAAGATAGGTTTGCTTACCAAATCAATGGTAAGACAACAATATCAAAGGAAAAGAAAATGAACAAGAAAGACATTTAAGTAGGTAGATTACTTTTGGTTACTTGCTCCATTTCAAACAAATACCCTTGCTATTTTCAAAACAAACACACACATTTTAAAACATCTTACAAACTTGAAAACATTTTCAAAAAGACAAACATCTTTGTATATATTCTTACAAACGAGAATCATTACAAAGATTTCCTAAACAATGGCCTCTTTTATAAAATACTTTCAAAACCACACAAAGCATAATTTCAAACAAAAGCAAGTGATCTAGTAAGTAACCAAGAGCCCATGGAAAACCATGGATGAAAAGGGTGCTAATACCTTCCCTTTTCATAATCTACCCCCGAACTCAAGAAACAATCTGAAAGGTCTTTCCTATGCTTTTTCACCTTTCCTTTTGGATAAAAGAAAGTCAGTGGCGACTCTTGCTAACCGCAACATTTGCGATAAAACGAAAAACCCTCAAGTCAGTTCTCCCACCGTATCACAATCAACATTCACAGAACGTGGGAACTCCTCACCATCTATAGTTTCAAGAATCAATGCACCGCCAGAGAAGGATTTCTTTACAACATATAGACCTTCATAATTAGGAGTCCACTTGCCCCTAGAATCAACATTAAAAGACAAGATCACTCGAAGCATGAGGCCTCCTTCTCTGAATTCATGAGGTCTGACCTTTTTATCAAATACTTTCTTCATTCTATTTTGGTACAATTGACCATGACATAAGGCATTCATTCTCTTTTGTTCAATCAAATTCAGCTGGTCAAACCTTTTTGGACCCATTCATCCTCTGGCAACTTGGTTTCCATTATCACACGCAAGGAACGAATCTAAACTTCGACAGGGAGAACTACTTCCATACCGTAAACAAGAAAGAGAGCGATTGCCCCGGTTGAAGTTCAGATGGATGTACATACCCATGCAAAGCAAAAAGGGAGCATTTCATGCCAAACCTTATATGTGACAACCATCTTCTGAATGATCTTCTTAATGTTCTTACTAGCCGCTTCAACAATCTCATTCATCTTAGGTCTGTAAGGAGAGGAGTTATGATGTGCAATCTTGAAATCTTCGTGAAGCTCTTTCATTATTTTATTATTCAAGTTCGAGCCGTTATTAGTGATAATCTTTCTAGACACACCATATCGACAGATGATTTGGTTCTTGATAAACCGGACCACAACTTGCTTGCTCATATTAACACAAGATGTTACTTCCACCCACTTGGTGAAGTAGTCAATAGCCACTAAGATGAAACGATGTCCATTCAAAGCTTTAGGCTCGATCATTCCAATCATGTAAATACCCCATATGGAGAAAGGCCATGGGGAGGAAATAACATTGAGAAGGATTGAATGAACATGAATTTTGTCAGCATAAATCTGACACTCGTGCCACTTCTTTACGAATTTGTAACAATTAGATTCAACTGTCAACCAATAGTAACCTGTCCTAAGAATATTCTTCGCCATTGAATTTCCATTGACATGGGTACCAAAGGAACCTTCACAAATCTCATGCATTAACATGTTTTCTTCGTGTCTATCCACGCATCTGATCAAGACCATGTCATAATTTCTCTTGTATAACACATCTTCATTGAGGAAGAAACTTCCTACTAACCTTCTCAACGTCTTTCTATCTTTGTTTGACGCCCCAAGTGGGTACTCTTGAGTTTGAAGGAAGTGTTTTATATCACAATACCAAGGCTTATTATTTGATGTCACCTCCGTTGCAAACACATGAGCTGGTTTATCAAGACGTTTGGTTATAATATGAGGTGCTTCATTTGGGAAATTCACCTTGTACATGGAGGACAAAGTGGATAAAGCATCCGCCATCTAATTCTCTTCTCGAGGAATATGATGAAATTTAACCTTGTTGAAGAAAGGTAATAACCTTCTCGCATAATCCTTGTAAGAAATCAAGCCAGGGTGATGAGTCTCCCATCCACCTTTAATCTGATTAATCACTAGAGTTGAATCTCCATACACATCAAGAATCTTGATTCTTAAACCCATGGCTTCTTCGAGATCTATAGTACATACTTCATACTCTTCCATGTTGTTCGTACAATTAAACATAAGCCTTGTAGTGAAAGGGATGTGTGAACCATGGGGATTGATAATTACAACACCAATTCCTTTACCATAAGAATTCACAACTCCATTAAACACTAGACCCCAACGAGATTCAGGATCTGGACATTCGTCAGGCAAAGGTTCATCATAATATTTAACTTTCAAATACATCATGTGATACGGTGGGAGAACTGACTTGAGGTTTTGCGTTTGTTTTCGCAAATGTTTCGGTTGAGCAAGAGTCACCACCGACGTTTTATTTTATCCTAAGGAAAGGTTAAAAAGCACAGCAAAAACCTTTGAGATGTTTTCTTGGGTTCAGGGAGTAGATTATAGAAAGGGAAGGTATTAGCACCCTTTCTATCCATGGTTATCCATGGGCTCTTAGTTACTTGCTTAGATCACTTGCCTTGATTTTTCAATTGTTTGAAATGGTGCTTTCAATTGTTTGAAATGGTGCTTTGTGTGTGTGTTTTGAAAATGTTTTGAAAAGAGGCCAATGTGGTGGCAACCTTTGTAATGACCCATGTTTGGATGTATACAAAGGTGTATGTCTTTTGAAAAGTTTTCAATGTTTTTTGAAAGTGGTTTTTGAAAGTGTGTTGTGATGTGTGGTTTTGAAAGATAGGCAAGTGTTTTTGTTTTGCAAGTTGGCAAGTAACCAATAGCTATCTACCCTAAATTTCTCAAAGATCTTTCTTGTGTTTTTAACCCTTTTAACAATTTTGTTCCACCATTGTATTTGGTGGACAATCTTGTGTTAGGATGTGAACGGGACGGGCGCGGGTCATCGTTTAGACCATGATTGCAATGGTGCCAAGTGTCTTTGGGCAATTTTTCTTTTAAGGGACTTGATCATTTGTTTTGGCAACTTTTGAAAGCGTCATCGAGGGACTATGATCATTTGATATTGTTTTGTTTTGCCTAAAACACTCAACATGCAACATGGTCCATTATTGAAGGCAACAAGTGGAGTAACCCTAGGGGTGCAAGTGTGATTGGTGTTGTCCATTTTCATGCTTGTTTGTCTTGAATTAGGTCAAGCTATTGTTTGGTTGATTTTTGCATACAAACCCTAAATCTATCATGGTATATTTAGAAAGCTTTTAAATGCGAAATTTAAAGTCCTAAACTATTACAACACAATTATGGGATGGGGGGTACAAATGTTCAAATGGGGATATTTAGCAAGAAAAATTAAATCTAAACTATTACATCCAAATTGAATATACAAATTATTTAATATACAATAATAAAATAAAATAAAATAAAATATGCAAGATGCAAAAAATGATTTTTATATGTATGTAAAAAGGTTTTTTTATGTGACAAAAAACAAAAATAAAAAGATTAATTTTGGGTATTTTTATGTTTTTAGGGAAAAACCCTAATTTTATAAATAAAAAGGTATTTATCATATATTATATACAATGTTTATTAATTATATACAAAAAAATAAATAAAAAGAAAGTATATTGTAAAAAAGTATTTTTGAGGTTAAATATTAATAAAAATAAAAATGTATTATTTTTATGTTTTTATCCTAAATATTCTAATAAATATATAAGTATTTATATTATTTATTAAATATATTAAATATGTACAAAAATAGAAATATTTATTATTTACAAAAAAAAAAGTATATTTTTAGAAAATGTTTTCAAGAGATAAAATAAAATAAAATCAGAAAATAAAATGTATTAGTATTATTTTTAGTATTTTAAATAAAACGACATATATGTTATTTATATGTATAAACTCAAATAAAACAAATAAAATTCAAATAAAAATGAAAAAATGGTTGAAAAAATATTTTTAATATTTTTTATATTTTGGCAAAAAATAATAAGTTAGAAATAAAAAGAAAAAGTCAAAAAATGATAAAAATAAACACAATGGGCCAAGGGGGTGTATGTGTGAAACAGTGGTGCAAAAAGAAAAAAGAACCAAGCCCAGCCCAAAAGACTTTGTCTTCAACCTCTGGCCAGATTCAAACAAGAAAACGCGCGCTTTGCCTTGTCCCTGTATCTCCTGATTCTTTGATTTTTAACAAAAACTTAAAATATGAAACCTGTAGAGCTTGAAGCCACGATTCTAAACATATAAAAAAGTTAATCTAACTCTCAGAAATGAGAGAGAATTTCTTCTCCCCCAATTCCTGACCTAGTTTTTTTCCAGATGTTCAGATTCAAAATACTCTTAGCACACACAATATAAATGAAAAGTAACTATATGGATGGCTTCAGGGCTATGATTAGAACACGTTTTCTTCACAAACTTAAACCTAACTATGCCTGGATAGAGAGATAGAAGTTCAAAAACTTACCTGTTCAGCTTGAATCGTATGCAGCAATGGAGGTACTTTCAAGGCAATGTGAGGACTTGTACAACTTGCTTGAGGTCCAGGGATGCTTCTCCAACCTCTAGCTTGCTTTGAAACTAGCTGAATCGAGCTATGGAAGTTCACCTGCAAAGTTGAAAACTGAAAATGGCAAATGATGTTAGGGATGTTACAGTTCGTGTTCAATGCTTGGGATAGCTTCAGTGGGTGATAGGGAATGTGTTTGCAAAGGTTTCAGCCAAAATGCACGAGTGGAAGTGTTTGTGGAAGTCAAGTTGCAGAAGGGACTCTGTTTTTGCAGCAAGGAGGTGTTTCTGTGTTTGGGAAGGTATTGGAAGTGGTTGGCTCGTGTTTTAGGTCAGGCTTGATGTTTGGAAAATGTTCACAATGTTTGCTTAGGCTTGTATTGACAGGAATGAGAGTTGTGTTTCAAAAATGCAAGTTTCTTCTAATGTAAGCAAAAGTTGTCAAGTTGGTTTACAAGCTTATGCAGGCCCCCTAAACATGCTGCAAATGTTAGTCTTGATCAGTGGGATATCTCCAATAACTTGTGCCTCAGAGATTTGCTTTGTACCTCTTGGATTGTAAACTTGACATAAAGTGCTCTTTACAAGAATAGATAAAATGCTTTTTTTAAATATGGACTAATCCTTCATGTAATGACCAAATGCATAGAATAACATCTTGGCACAATGGTTTGGCATTTAATTATTGAGTGTAAATGAGATTAGAGGCCTGTAATGTAGCTTGCACATGCTGATTTCAAAAATGCAAAGTTATGAACATGTATTTGGCCATGAATCAAAGTGATTTTTGCCCATATTGCCAAATTCGATTCTCCCTAACCACAAGGGTGTTTGAGAAGTTCTTGGACATTTTGGAAAGCTTGGGATGTGTAATACAATCCATCTTTGTAATGCAATTTGAAATTCCAAGTGGAAGCATGTGAAAAGTGGCCATGAAGTTAGGCAAAAATCCTGCCTAGAATAGGTCAAAATTTTTCTAAGTTAAGAATGTTTTGCACCCTTGTTCCAAAAATCATAACTTGAGCTACAAGCTTCTTTTGAGGAAACTTTGTGAATCAAAGTTGTAGAATTTTCAATGGACTACAACTTTCATGTTTTGATTTTTGTTTGAATCCAAATGTATCTTGATGAAAAAATGGGACAAAGTTAGGAAAAATTAGGAATTTTCATAACTTAGAAAAATTCTAAGTTATGAAAATTTTTCATTTCAAACCCTAATTTGTGATTTTTGATTTCTTGATGAACAAGTTTCATAATTTGACATGTCTTGATGAAAAATGAATCTTGACATTTGATTTTGACAAAAAAGTCAAAGTTTGACTTTTCAGTATACAGTCAAATTTGGCTCAGTTGACTGGAAAATTCATCTGTCAATCTTGTGCATTTGGGATCTTTTGAACTTGTTGAACATGCCAAGACAATGCCATTGGGTCCTTGAGTCCATATGTGAGCTTGGTTTGCCATTGGCTAGGTCAAACAGTCAAAAATTGCCTTTGTGCAGTCAAAACCCTAAAAATGACCATTTTACCCTTTTGGTGATCTGATCAAATTTCTTGTGGAATTGTGATCCAAACTTGATCAAATGGTCCATATGAGTTCATAATGTTGATGTGGGTCAAAAATCATGAGGTTTGACTGTCAATTGACCATAGTTGACTTTTTCCCCAATACAACTGATTTCTAGGTCAACTGTCCAATTGACTGGGCAAAGATTGGAATCAAGGCTTGAAACTTGGTATGGATAAACTTGTGAGTTCAACATGAAGCATGAAAGTCATTTTGGTCCTTTTAGGTCAAAACATCTTTGTGCAACCTCAAACCCTAATTTGGGTCAACAGTGCAAGGAGGAGTCTTGAGCAGAGCAAACCCTAACTGGATCTTGAGCTCCAAGGGTATTGTGGTGAGAAAATATTGAGGAAATGGGAGGGAAAATTTTGGGGTACAACAGTTGCCCCTGTTAAATCTTCTTGAACCTGAAGAGTTAGATTGGCAAGTTTGCCCTTTGTGACTCGAGGGTAAAAGGAGATTGGACACTAGAGTGCCCGGAAATTTGCACTCGCATGCTGGAGTATCAGCAATGTGATGGTGGGAATGTGCTTATAGATGCCATTTGGAGAGTGGATGGATAGGAGGATGGGCTTATAGATGCCATCTGGAGGTGTGACAGAACCTTGTCTGGAATGGGCTTATAGATGCCATTTGGAAGTGTTGATCGCGTAAGAGATTCCTTAGCGAGAACTTGTGTATTTTGAGAAAGGAAGATGTTTCCTGGCCTGTTGCAGGTGTTGATCTTCAAACTCTTTATGCAGATATGCCCTGGCTAGATACAGGAGTCGAATCCATAATTAGTTGCTCACAGATGTGCCCTGGCTAGATACAGGAATCGAATCTGGAACTTCAAAAGGTTGTTTACAGACGTGCCCTGGCTGGATACAGGTATCAAATCTCTAAAATGTTCATGTAGACATGCCCTGGCTGGATACAGGTATCGAATCTATAATCAATCACTCACAGATGTGCCCTGGATAGATACAGGAATCGAATCTGGAAATTGTTGTCTACAGATATGCCCTGGCTAGATACAGGAGTCGAATCTGGAATTTGTAAAAGGTTGGTAGAGATAGCTTTCCTGGATGGATACAGGTGTAAACCTCTGACCTGAGAATGAAAGATAATTTCCTGGCCTGTTACAGGGGTTGATCTTCAAACTCTTCATGCAGATATGCCCTGTCTAGATACACGTATCAAATCTACAATCAGTCACTCACAGATATGCCCTGGCTAGATACAGGTATCGAATCTAGAATTGCGATAGTTGATAGTAGTCATCTTTGGATTCACCTTTTCCTGAAAAGGCAAAAACTTTAGTTGTATGCAATGTCATGTTGTATGAGATGCATGATATCATGATGTTTTAAAATGAGATAGTGTTGTATGTACTTTATCATGTATGTAAGCAGGATGTATGAAATGTGAGATGTCTATGAATGTATTTTCGTCTAGGAAAATAAATCCTTGACGAGTGCCGGGAGTTAGTTGAATCCTGGGATGATGTTGAAGAGTAGAGTTCTTCGTTTCCGCTGGGGATTATGGTTGCAAGAATAAACCGGTAGGAGAAGATGACTCCGTTGGGGAATAAACTTGTTGGAGAGATTACTCTGCGGGGAATTACTCTGTGGGAAGAGATACTTCGCTGAGGTTTTGATGAGAGTTCCGCTGGGGATTCCACTGATATGTTATGTTGGGGAATTTGATGAACTCCACTGGGGATAGGAAGAACTTCGCCGAGGACGATCTTTCCGTGGTGATTAGCTGAGGATAACCCAGTTATACCCTGGTGGGGAAATAACCTTTGAATAAAGCCGGGGAGACGCGTTCGTACTCTGCAGGGGATAAGCTTCAGAATCTACTGGGGAGATTGATTCAACTTTCCTGGGGAAACCTCGGATTGTACCTGGGAATGGTTCCACTGGGGTGTCTGGTATTCCACCGGGGAACAATCTTATATTAAGACTGTCAGGGATGCTTGCTGAGGAATGTCTATACTCCGCTGGGGAATGTTGAGATCTTCTGGGGATGCCCAACTTCCTTTAGGCTGACAGTAGACTATCTCTGCTTGAGGAGAGTATTGCTGACTTGCTAGGGGAACAATGTGCCTTTTTAGGGCTGATGGGAGACCAAACTGTTCCTGGAGAGAGTATTGCTGAATCTTGTCTTACTCTATGGGGAGTTGAGGTGACTTGGTTACGTTCTTCAGCTGAACTTACCTTGGTACCTCGGTGGACAGAGCAACTAGATCGCTTAGACATTTCTAAATTGCCCCTGTTTCTGATGTCATCTGTAATTAATCCTTTGTTTCGCATGCAACTATTCATGATTAGCAATTAATGTCAAATGCATATATCAAAAATGAACATTGGACGTTCTTCGCAAAACAAAACAGAAAAAGGAAAAACAAATGGATAATTTGTCTGAAAAATTGAACTTGTATTGATTTTGAAATTTGCCTGTAAATAGGCGTTTTATGTACAGGAGGCTGACGTCCTAGTAAGAGAACGCCGCCGAGCAACATATAGTTTATACAATTTTGTGAAAAGGAAACAAAACAGCTATGTGAAAATAATCCCACTGGGTTCCAACTCTACTATCGCCTTTATGTCTTCAAGCGTCTCATCACTTTGCTGCTTAGTTGAATATGAAGTTGATTGATCGATGCCGTCTGAGCCCGATAATTGATGCCGACTTCTGGATGCAAGGTGATCCAATGAGACATAGTATTACGCTTTATCCCTAACTTTTGCCTGGACCACCCTTTCGGGTTTTCAGTCCACCGGGATACCCATTTTTGCCCAAGCCGCCTTTTCAGGTTTTCGACTTGCCGGGTGTACAGATTTTTTTCATTTCATCCCTTATTTTTGCCCGAACCCTTTTGGTTCGCCGGGAAGCCCTTATTTTTGCCTAGGTGTGTCAACCTAGCGGGTCCTTAATCATGCGTAGTATCTTTTTACTATGTCTGCATTGGCGGGGTGAGGAAGGTCGTCACCATCCATGGTGGTTAGAATCATAGCCCCTCTTGAGAAGATATGTTTAACCATAAATGGCCCTTCGTACGTAGGGGTCCATTTGCCCCTGGGATCAATTTGAGGAAGAATGATGCACTTGATTACCAGGTCTCCGACTTGATACTCTTGTCGTCTGACTTTCTTGTTAAATGCCCTGATCATTCGTTTTTGGTACGCCTGACCATGACAAATAGCAGTGAGTCTCTTTTCATCGATTATGTTTAATTGATCAAGCCGAGTCTGGATCCAGTCATCTTCGCTCAAACCTGCATCCTTCATTATCCGGAGAGAGGGTATCTGGACTTCAATAGGCAAGACTGCCTCCATGCCATAGACCAAGGAAAAGGGAGTTGCCCCTGTTGATGTCCGTGCTGAGGTACGGTACCCATGAAGAGCAAACGGTAACATTTCGTGCCAATCTTTGTAGGTCACTATCATCTTCTGCACAATCTTCTTGATGTTCTTATTAGCTGCTTCTACAGCCCCATTCATCTTCGGCCGGTAGGGAGAAGAGTTGTGGTGCTGTATCTTGAATGGCTCGCAGAGCTCAGTGATCATCTTGTTGTTAAGATTGGTACCATTATCCGTAATGATCCTCTCAGGTACACCGTATCGACAGATCAGGTTGTGCCGAATGAACCGTGCCACGACGTTCTTGGTTACCGTAGCGTAGGAAGCTGCTTCAACCCACTTCGTGAAGTAATCAATTGCTACTAGGATGAAGCGATGCCCGTTGGAGGCTGTAGGTCGGATCTCGCCGATCATATCAATGCCCCACATTGCAAAAGGCCAAGGTGCTGTCAAGACGTTCAGAGGAACCGGAGGGATGTGCACCTTATCAGCATAGATCTGGCATTTATGACAAGTTCGAGAATGCTGGTAACAGTCAGCTTCCATTGTGGACCAGAAATATCCTGCCCGAAGGATTTTCTTTGCCATGGTATGTCCGCTGGAATATGTTCCGAAGGTACCTTCATGTAGCTCTGCCATGATCTTTTCTGCTTCAGTCTTATCCACACAACGTAGTAAGGTTGAATCATGGTTTCGCTTGTAGAGAATGCCATTGCTGAGGAAGAACTTTGCCGCAAACCTTCTCAGGAATTTCTTGTCATTAGCAGATGTGCCTTCGGGGTATTATTGAGCTTCAAGGTACCTCTTCACTTCATGATACCAGGGTTTTTCTGTTACCTCTTCAGTCTCAAGATCACAGCAATATGCAGGTTCGTCCAACTTCCAAATAATGATTCGGGGAGCCTCGTTATCACATTTGACTTTGAACATAGAAGACATCGTAGCTAGTGCGTCCGCTAACTGATTCTCCTCTCTTGGGAAGTGTTCAAAAGTTATCTCCTCGAAGTGGGGAAGCAATGTCAGCACATACTCCTTGTAAGGAGTAAGATTTGGGTGTTTCGTATCCCACTCGCCTTTGACCTGATTGATCACGAGAGCGGAATCTTCGAAGACACTCAGAAACTTGATCCTTAAGTCGATTGCAGCTTGAAGACCCATGATACAAGCCTCATACTCTACCATGTTGTTGGTGCAGTTGAAACATAGCCGGGCAGTGAGTGGAGTATGAGTGCCTTTAGGGGATATGATTACAGCGCCGATACCATTACCCAAAGCATTCAAGGCTCCGTCAAAGTGCATAGACCATCGGGATCCTTCCTCAGGTCCTTCATCCGGTCCAGATACTTCACAATCAGTCACTACCATGATATCGTCGTCTGGAAATTCAAAGTTCATCGACTGGTAGTCGTCCACTGCCTGGTGTGCCAGATGGTCTACCAATACACTTCCCTTAATTGCTTTCTGAGTCGTGTACTGGATGCCATATTCCGTCAAGATCATTTTCCATCTTGCTATTCTTCCGGACAAGGCGGGCTTTTCGAATATGTACTTGATTGGATCCATTTTTGAAATCAATAGAGTAGTGTGAGTCAACATATACTGTCTCAGCCGGCGAGCAGCCCATACCAAAGCACAGCAGGTTTTCTCGAGCAGTGAGTACCAGGTCTCACAGTCGGTAAACTTTTTGCTAAGGTAATAAATGGCGTGTTCTTTTCGGCCAGACTCGTCATGCTGCCCCAGCACACACCCCATTGAATTGTCAAGTACTGTCAAGTATAAGATTAGAGGTCTCCCTTCAACCGGTGGCATAAGAATGGGTGGTTCTTGGAGATACTCTTTGATCTTTTCGAAAGCGGCCTGACATTCATCGTTCCAACGTACTACTTGATCTTTCTTCAGCAGCTTGAAGATTGGCTCACAGGTAGCAGTTAGATGCGAGATGAATCGGGCAATGTAGTTCAATCGTCCTAGAAATCCTCTGACTTCTTTCTCTGTCTTGGGAGTTGGCATCTCTTGTATGGCTTTCACTTTGGCAGGGTCCACTTGAATGCCTTTGTCGCTTACGACGAAGCCTAGCAATTTCCCAGATCTCACCCCAAAGGTGCACTTGTTTGGGTTCAACCTCAGCTTGTACAACTTCAAACGGGCAAACAGCTTCCGTAGATGGTCAAGGTGTTCCTCCTCATTTTGGGACCTTGCAATCATATCATCGACATATACTTCAATTTCATGGTGGATCATGTCATGAAATAAAGCAACCATGGCACGTTGGTAGGTTGCCCCAGCATTTTTCAACCCAAAAGGCATGACCTTGTAGCAAAAGGTGCCCCACTAAGTAACAAAAGTGGTCTTCTCCATGTCTTCAGGAGCCATCTTGATTTGATTAT
Source organism: Vicia faba (assembly GCA_948472305.1). Lineage (NCBI taxonomy): Eukaryota > Viridiplantae > Streptophyta > Magnoliopsida > Fabales > Fabaceae > Vicia > Vicia faba. The sequence continues at coordinate 1,025,348,384 of OX451736.1, read as the reverse complement.
AACCGGAGAAGCCGTCCATGAAGGAGAATACTTTATGCTGAGCAGTGTTGTCAACCAGAACGTCGATATGAGGCAGAGGGAAATCATCCTTAGGGCTGGCCCTGTTCAAATCCCTATAATCAACACACATTCGGACCTTACCATCCTTTTTCGGCACTGGAACCACGTTGGCAATCCACTGAGGGTAAGAAGTCACTGCTAGAAACCCGGCATCAAATTGTTTCATAACCTCAGCTTTGATTTTCTCGGACATTTCTGGACGCATACGGCGGACCTTCTGTTTAACCGGAGGGCAGTCTTCCTTGGTAGGCAGGTGATGAACCACAATGTCGGTATCCAACCCAGGCATGTCTTCGTAAGACCAGGCAAAGATTTCCACATAGTCATGCAGCATCTAAATCAACCGTTGTATCACACTGAGCTCTAGATTGGCACCAATCTTGACTTCTTTATTGTCTGTCTCAGTACCCAGATTTACCGTTTCCACTGGATCTTCATGTGGCTGAATGACCCTCTCTTCCTGGAGTAACAATCTTGCAAGTTCACCAGGCACTTCGCAATCATCTTCACCTTCGTCTTCGGCTAAGTTGATCGGATTTTCGAAGTCTTAACTGGCAGTAGCAGAGTCGTTACCAGTGAGATCCAGAGTGGATTGGAACCTGTATAAGTGAGTGTGTGTAAATATAGCTGTTTTGCAATATATAATAAAGAAATAAAAGGAGAGCAAGATTTTGAAATGCAACAAACGTCCAATGTTTTTATTGATGATATATGAAAATGACACACAAAAGCCCTCACAAATGAAGCCGCGGTGCCCCGGGTAGGACACCGAGCCAAAAAAGTTTCAACATATTGTTTGTTACAAATTGAAAACAAAAGAGTTCATTAATGAGTGACAAAATTAATAGGTGTGAAGTCTTTGGCAGTCCAGTTGCTTGGTCCACTGTCGGTTGTTGGGTAGATCCAGCTGTCGAATTCAGATTCCTCCACGTCGTCCTCAATAGCATTCACTCCCGGGTTGGTGATGAACACAGGAGGTCTTCCAATCCTTGCTTTGTGAACAGCCCTCTGAGCCTCTGCAGTGAAACCCAGACCAAACTTGTCAGTCTTTGGAGTGAAGTCAGGAAGTCGGCCCTAGTTTGCACACTCGCCCTTCTCTATCACAGCCCGGGCATCCTTTAAGGAAGCCATCTTCAAAGGAGGGTCTTCAATCACAGTTTCAGCTGATGCCAGTGTCTGAGGCACCTCTTCAAAGTGTTGAACGGGGGTCTCAATGAATTCCCCATCCATTTCTATGTACTGGAACGAGTTGAGGTGGCTGACCATGTATTCTTCCTCCCCTTGAACTGTCACAATCTTCCCTCTGACCGGGTACTTAAGCTTCTGATGTAGTGTGGAGGTCACAGCTCCAGCCTTGTGGATCCATGGACGACCCAACAAACAAGAGTAGGATGGACGGATGTCCATCACATAGAAAGTTGAATAAAAAACTTGAGAACCAACCCTGATTGGAATGTCAACTTCACCATGTACCATCCTTTTCGAACCGTCAAAGGCTCGGACAACAATGTTACTGGGCTTGAGCTCCAGACCCTCACAATCCATCCTGTCTAGGGCCTTCTTGGGCAATACATTCAATGAAGAACCGGTGTCTACCAACACATGGGCAAGAGTAGTGCCCCTGCATTCAATGGAGACATGCATGGCGTCGTTATGGTTCTTTCCTTTGGCAGTCAGATCAGCGTCAGAGAAGCCCAACCCATTATCGGCAGTCAAGTTGGCCACACAATCGGTAAATTAATCAGCAGACGTTTCTTGTGGCACATGGGTCGTTTTCAGGAAGGAAATCAGGGCCTTGGCATGGGCCTCTGAACACAACAACAGTGATATCATAAAAATCTTTGATGGGGTGTGCCCCAGATGCTCAACTATGTTGAAATAACTTTTCTTGATAATCTTGAGGATCTCTTCCATCTCTTGCTGGGAAGCTTCAACAGTGGTTGTCTTCGGCGCCTCCGTCAGGGCAGGAAAATCAGTAGCAATCCCTTTGCCCCGAGCGTTAGATGACTCGGCAGCAGGGGTAGAAACATGAACTTGATTAGGAAGGGAAGCAGGCACACTTGCAGGTGTGATGACAAGAGGTTTCCGAATAGCTGGTGGCGCAATATCTGGCGAGAACAGCCTACCACTGCGAGTAACTTTGGCAGGCCCGGTGATGTTGCTGACACCGGTACTAGTATCAAACTCTTGTTTAACTCCAAGAACATAAACATCTGCCCCATAGTGCCATGGGACAGCTTTGTCGGATGTATAAGGGAGAGGCCCCGGAACAGTGATGATGATAGGAGCAATCTTCTGAGTGGACATGATTTTGGCAGGCTTCTTTGAAGGAGCCTTAGGAGGTTTGTTGAAAATAGTGACAATAGAAACTTCTTCAGTAGGGGTAGCAGGAACGGCAATCTTCTCGAACAAGATTTCTTTGCTATCCATCAGGCTTTAGATACCTGATTTCAGCAACGGACAACCAACAGGTGAAACAGCATATAGCAGGCAACCTTTACCACATCCCGAAAATAAACCGGCTAGCAACAGGTTCCTCTTGACAGTCAACAACGGAGTAACAATATCTTCCACAGAGGCTACATACCGGTCTTCTTCCACAGCATTCACTCCATGCTGGGGCATGGGAGCAGTTACAACATTGGGCCTTTCGGGCGCCTCAAACTGTATTTCTTTAGCATCAATAAGGTCCTGAACCTTATTCCTTAGAGCCCATCAATCGTCCGTAGTATGCCCCGGGCTATCAGAGTGATAAGCGCAACGGAAGTTGGGGTTGTACTTTGGAGAAGCTGTGTTCACTACCTTCGGAGCTTCTTTGACAGTTACCAGATTGGTTGACAGTAGTTGAGGCAAAATCTGAGACAGGGTCATGCTGAGTCGAGTGTACTGCCTTTTGGGTCTCTCACCCCTTTGTTGATTATACTGCTGAGGAGCAGCAACAGGCTTTGAAATTACCAATGCATTGACAGCTTGGCGGCGTTCCGGCTTAATTTGTCTTCTGGGACCATAAACAGCACTGGCTTCCTTCTTGAAAGGCTTCTTTTCAGTACTCGCGGAGGCAACTTTCTGTATCTTCCCCGACTTGATACCAGCTTCTATCCTCTCACCAGTCAAGATCAAATCTGTAAACCCAACAGAAGAATTACCAATCAGATGGTTGAAGAACGGACCAGACAGGGTCCCTAAGAACATGTCAACAAGTTCACGGTCAGTCAAAGGTGGATGCATCCTGCCAGCCAGGTATCTCCACTTTTGCGCATACTCCTTGAATCCTTCGCCCGTCCCCAGTGACATACCCTGAAGTTGGGTACGCGTAGGAGCGAGGTCAGAATTGTACTGATACTGTTTATAAAATGCAATAGCCCAGTCCTCCCAGTTTCGGATACTGGCTCCATCCAGCTGATAGAACCACTCGAGTTGAGCCCCTAAAAGGCTATCCTGAAAGAAATGGATCCATAGGTTCTTGTCCGCAGTGTAAGGTTGGATCTTCCTTACATATGATCTGAGATGCATCTTCGGGAAGGATAGCCCGTCATATCTTGCAAAAACTGGAACTTTGAACTTCGGGGGGATCACAATTCCAGCAACTAATCCCAAATCTTCGAAATCTAAGCCGGGAACTCTCTGCAGCTCCATAGCTGCCAACCTGTCTTCCAAGCCTTTGTACTTATCATCGGCAGGCGGGTATTGTTGCTCAGAGTAGTCTTCGTCTTCTTCAGCCTCTCCTTCTTCAGCTTCGGATTCGGAAGGTACCGCAGCTGCATTCCCTTTACTGGTTCCCTCTTCATATGTAGGGGGAAATTCAAGAACTCTTCTGGCTTCACCCTCAAACCTTCTTCCTAGGGTAGCCACCCCGATTCTTTTCTTCTTCTTTTTCACTTGCTCTTTGTTCCCAAGCAGGGCTTTTAGATCCTCCTGACCCTTAGCCAAGGTCATCAGGAGATGTTGAAACTGTGAGTTCTGAGACTGCAAATCCTTGACCGTCTGTTCGAGATCCATCTTACTGAAATAAACAACAGAAAGATAAGGAAACCTGGTGTGGAGACCTGCTTATGCGCATGATGAATGATATGCTTATGTATGCAATGCATTCAAGGGTTTAGAAGATTCAAAATTGTTGCAAACAAAAAGAACGCACGTCACATTAATAAGAAGAAATTTGTCAGTACATAAATGCCCCATGGGCCAAATATTACAAAAAACTTCTCAAGGTAAAAAGACGTTGCTCATCCTCTTTGGTGCGATGTAGGTGTTGAGGGTTTCTTCCTCATGGAGTCGGCGGGTAAGCTCCAAAACCTTCTTCTCACTGGCGTAGAAGCTGGCTTCAAAAGTGTTCCTTTCCTCCTTGAGTTGGATCCAACTCTTCTGCATCTCCTCCCACGATGTAGGCATGTCAGGATATAGGATGGTGTAGGGAACCTCTCCTTCCTTAACGGGCTCTTTAATCACAGGGAGAACATGAGGGTAGGGCATCATTAGACTCTGGGCTCGGGTTCGTACCCACTTGAGATAAGGCTCAAGAGGGATGGAGTTCTTGTGCCCCAGTGTCTTGCTGTCTACCTTGTTAGGCATCCTCCAAGCTCTGATGAATCTTTGGCGAAGTCCTTGCGCATCGTTGTCGAAGTCAAAAACTAGGTCAAGAATCAACATGTCATGAGGGCCATCCCTCCGTGCATATCCAAATTGTCTCAAGGCTAGACAAGGGTTGTAGGTGATGCCTCCTCTAATGCCAAGTAATGGAACACTAGGGAACTCTCCACAACGATCGACGATGATGACATTTTCTCTGGACCGAGAACACCAATGTACATCAGAGTGAGTGAGGGTCATCAACCGTTGTGACCACCTTAAGCCTTGGTAATTCTTCAAAACAGATTGTGGAAGGTGCGAAATAAACCACCTTGCAAGGAGAGGAGTATATCACATGAGAACACCCCTCTTTCTCATTGTTCGTGTGTAAAATGAGTGAAGAATGTCCCCAAGCAATGTTGGTATTGGATTCCTGGATAAGAAGATTTTGACGGTGTTGACATCTTCAAGCTGGTCAGGATTTGGGAACAAGACCAACCCATAAATGAGGAGTGCCACAATTTCTTCAAAGGCTTGTAGGTCCAATGAATTCCAACACTCTTGTGCCTTCTCAAACAAGAATTTTTCCAAGAAGCCTTTGACACCGCTTCTAGTTTCCCAATGCCCCTTGATGTCAGATGGTTGCAAGTGTAGTGCTTAAGCAACATCATCAGGCTTTGGTTCTTTTTCCGTACCGTTGTAGGGTAGTTGATTAAGAATAGGAATTCTCAGGAGTTGAGAAAATTCCTCCAAAGTGGGCACCAATTGGTAGTCGGGGAAAGTGAAACAGTGGTGAAGGGGGTCAAAGAACTGGAACAACACCTTTACCATGTCCTCTTCAATGCTGGTGTTGACTAGGCTGAGCAGTCTACCATGTCTTTCACTGAAGGGAGAGCTTTCCGGAATCCTGGATGTGAGCTCCTTGAGTTGAGGAGGGATTCTCACAAGGTTGACTTGGATAGTTTTCCTGCGAAGAATTTCCATGACCTACAAAACAAGAACAAAGATGAAGATCCAAACCCTTGAAATGGTTAGTGAATGCATATGATGCTTTATGATGTTCATGATGTATGCACAAAACATATGTATAAGCAATTCACACCAAACCCTAGTTTCAGGCTTGCATGAGGTTTCATAGGTAATTACCCTCTTGAGTGTAGTTGGCTTAAAAACCTGTCTTATAAATAGTAACCGGGTTCTAAGGAGCTCAATATCACTGGATTATTTTCCATGTTCATTGTTTTGGTTTAGCCACTTAACTAGCGACCAAAATATTCCAAGAAAACAACCCTCAATGAGTGTAGTATCGAGTATCTACCAACTTCGGACTGCACCAAAGCCGGTCATCTCACTACCCCTAATGAAAGGCCAAGATGGTCAAGTAAGGTTCTAGGTCATTAGTGCTTAGTGACATCACTCAGCGGCCCTGTACTCTCCTTGATTTAACTTAAGGGTTACCGGTACTCACAAATATGTCGCACTAATATAGCTATTGCTTCAACCATGTCGGTATACCCCACACAGTTTCCACAACGTATTGCTATCTATGAATGTTTCCCCAAATCCGGGTGTAGGATTTCAAACCCAAACAAGAGAGCCAAGATATAAAGCAATCAAAGCAAACAATTAGTCATGCAAGAGGGTGATCTAGGCCCTAAGGTTACTCCACTTTAAAATTCTCCCCAGCAGAGTCGCCAGTTCTGTGATACGGTGGGAGAACTGACTTGAGGTTTTGCGTTTGTTTTCGCAAATGTTTCGGTTGAGCAAGAGTCGCCACCGACTTTTTATTTTATCCTAAGGAAAGGTTAAAAAGCACAGCAAAAACCTTTGAGATGTTTTCTTGGGTTCGGGGAGTAGATTATAGAAAGGGAAGGTATTAGCATCCTTTCTATCCATGGTTATCCATGGGCTCTTAGTTACTTGCTTAGATCACTTACCTTGCTTTTTCAATTGTTTGAAATGGTGCTTTCAATTGTTTGAAATGGTGCTTTGTGTGTGTGTTTTGAAAATGTTTTTAAAAGAGGCCAATGTGGTGGCAACCTTTGTAATGACCCATGTTTGGATGTATACAAAGGTGTATGTCTTTTGAAAAGTTTTCAATGTTTTTTGAAAGTGGTTTTTGAAAGTGTGTTGTGATGTGTGGTTTTGAAAGATAGGCAAGTTGAAATTCCGGGAATGTCACAGACTCAGAATGTCTAAAGGAATGTTAAGACCTCTGATCTGACATTAAGCGCTGTACAGTTAGAATAGGCTGTACTTTTGATATCTGTTCTACAACAGTCACTGGACTAACATACCAGAGCCAGCAAACACGCAGGTTCTGATTTACTGAAGTTCAGAACAGTTAAGGTTAATCTTATACATTGATGTTACGAGGAATGCTGTGACATCAAAGTAAATAACCAATACAGAAAGTAAATAACACACAGAATTGTTCACCCAGTTCGGTTCAACCAACCTACATCTGGGGGCTTCCAAGCCAGGGATAAAGTTCACTATTAGTAGTATCAATTCAAAGACCCTACAGCCAACATACCCGTTGACAGCCTTCTCACTTAATCACTACCCAATGACACTTTTACCTAAGATCCAATCCTAGATATGAGACCCCTCTCACTCCCCCTCTATCACTGCAGTGATAACTTTCTACAGTACATAAACTGTTCAGAAGATACACTTCCATTACACATCTTGATCATGCTTAAAAGCTTCAATCAAGTACAATGCATACATCCTTTAACCTACAGGTTTCAAGGAGTATGGTGACCATCCCACAGCCCGGGTGGTTCACAACTAAACTAGCCCTAAATGATTACATCTTGTTAATCAGCAATCACACAGATTAGGTTACAATACTTCTATTTATCACCCTTTTACCCAACTGGATTTGGGCCTTCATATGACAGCAATGCAGCTTTAACAACCTGCATAAAATAAGCAGAAAACTTCTGCTACAAGTTAGGTCTTCAATCGAGCTTTTCTCCTTATCCTTAGCTTCTGATTGAATTCTTCTAGGGCTCCACGTATGCCTTCAATTTTCGCTACTTGTTATGCATTCTATTTGGCAGAATATTCTGCATAACTTTAGGAACAGAACTGCATCAGTCTTGACAGTTCAGTAGCTTGATGTCTGGTCTGATGTTATGACATCTCTTGAGACATGTTGTTCCAGAACATGTTTAGGCATTTACAATAGAATTTTCAGGCTGTTCCTATTGTACATTACATTACATTATTGTTGTTGCTATTTGTTTTACAAGAGATGAGCCAATCCCAAACGAAGGCACTTACAATCTCCCCCTTTGGCTAATTTTGGCTAAAACAAATACAACAATAATACTCACCATTCAGGACCTCTTGAGGCACAGGAGGAAGAGGATGCCCTCATTCCCTTTTAGACCACGAACCATTTCTTGTCACTGATGGTGGAAAAAGAGGACCGTGGGAGATAAACTATCCTTTCAGAGGCATCAGAGAACCTTTAAGGAGTGACCAGAATATCTCCCTTGTAACTCAGAACACAGGTCACAACTGTGTTCATAACTCAGATCACAAGTCACAAAGAAATTCACGCCATTTGAATTTCTGCTGAGTTTGTGACAAGTCTTTGTGATCAAAATTTTGAGTAGCTGCTGCAACGAGGACAGTTTCTAACAGTACTCCTTTCTCCCCCTTTTTGGCCAAAAATTGCCAAAGAAAGCCCTCACAAAACCAGATCCAAGAACAGTTTTCCCAAATCCGTATAAACTAGAAGGAGATAAACTGGTTGTGAGAGAAAAGAATGTGTGACAGGAGGTTATATAAGGAGATACCAGGTTCAAAAAGATGGTAATATAAAATCTTGGTCAAGGATACCTGTTAGAGCATGTGCATATTTCAGACTGACTGTGCATGTATTGTTTGATTCTGCCAATACCACAAAAGGAACCAGTCCTAATACATGCATAAATTTTGGTCAAAGCAATTCCTGAATAAAATCAGCCTTTGACCCATTTTCGGGACTGAAGATTTATTCCTTCTAGGAAACAGACTACCAATGACGTGGCGAAGTTATTTTCCCGTATTCTTCTTGATTTCCCCAAGGTTGCAATGTCGTTGATAATGTCATGACACTTACTTAGACATTACCTTGCATTTTTCAACAACAGCAGCCTTCTTTTTACTTCTCTCATTTAGGCACAGAGAAGGGCACTTTAACCAGCTAGTAGCAAGAGATTACAGGACATCACAGATTAGTTCTAATACACAAATTTAGATTCCACTTCTATTTCTTGTAGTAAAAGAACCCCTTGAACATATGCTGAATATATCTGATTTACTTCTTCTGATCTTCCATTCACTAGTAGTTGTTGGAGCTAGTGAAGTCTGATTTGCTAGACCAATTTGCTATTGATAAGAGCAATTCTTCAATCTCCTGTTGTTGAGACATTATCCATGACTTCACAATGTCATATTATCAGAACACATCAGCATACCACTGCCCTCTTCTGACTTCTGATCTTCAGATTAAGTCCAACATTACAGAGTCTCCCTTCAATGTATATTGTAATTGAAAAAGTGCAACACTCAGTGACTTCCCTTGTTAAGGCCAATCAAAACAGTGGCGTGGAAACCAGTAGCACTAGCTCTGAGGTGGTAACTTCAAGCACCCTGAACTAGTCTTAGAATAGTGAGGACATCTCTGATTCATGCCCTTGCGCTTCCACACTTATCATGACTCTCATGTAGCCATAGTCTGAAACCAACCTCCAACCTTCTTAGTGTGCTTTACTAAGATTTAGACTTTCTAGAAGGATTATCCTTTGATCATGTCATCCTTCTGTATAATATATTTACTAGTAGTTGCTAATACTAGTAAATTCTTCAGACCACAACAGTAGTTATGCGTTGTTAAGCATACTTCTTTTAAACACAAGCAGAATCTACTTATTCCAATAAAACTGCCACACTAGAATATTAAGATTCACAGTTCCAAGTCTCTGCCACGGACTTCTAATAAATGATGTTACAGCATGAACCTATCTGCTTGGATTCTGAAGTTAACATCCAGGGGATTGATGCCCTTTTATATTCCCCATAAGAAAGGTATAATTACTCACCAGAATATTCTTAGAGAGAAATAAACTCTCTACCAAGTTCTGAGAAATAGGTTCAGAATACAGCCTTCCATGCATATTGGACAAACAATTAGTCTCCCATCGAAGTGCATATATATATATATCTTTATGCAAGATCCTAATGAATACTTAGTCTCCCGTCAAAGTATTCATTATTAGTTAGATTATGTCATCTTCTCAAGGTAGGATCATTATTCTAACAATCTTCTGTTCCATGCATGAAGAACCACAACAACCACATAACCATGCAGTAACTAGCATGGATCACCTTCACCTTGTCTGCTGTCCCTTGAACAGTACAAAGGAGTTAATTGTACCATACTCCTGTAGACAAGAGCAACCAAGTTGTTCATATAAATGAACTTCAAGTAAGCAGAGGATCTTCTCAGGAATCCATGATCTTTTGAAGATAACTCCTCCTTGCCACATACAACTAACAAGTTCATCCTAGGTGATGGGGATGACTTGTCAAAGTGCAGATATCCACCATTTGACTTTGGTCCAGGATGTCAAGACATTTTGTAAGACATGTCTTCCAAGATCCTCAGGTTAAGGACTCCCCCTGAAACTCAGCTCAGATCTTTGTAGAGAATTAAGTGAATTCTCCTTCACATGCTGCAGTTTATGTGATTGGTAGACATAACCTGTTCTATTCCTCTCTTCCTTGGAAATCACTAAGATCATGAGAAATAGACTCAAGTATCTTATAGACCAAGGTAGGATGAACTCCCTTTCACATCAGCTTGATCATACTACTCCCTCCAACTTCCCTCTTTATGGATACAGTGTAGAGCTCTTTACTTTAGACACATAGTAAATATTCTTTATTTGGAATTTGCCACAGGTTCCAAATTAAGAGTCTTTGGTTTGCTTGCTGTACAAGTTTCAGGTTGCCACATTCTGTAACTTGTACAAGAAGAAACTTCATTATCAATCTGGGACTTATCCATCTTTCCTCAACAACTGATGTCTTTAACAGTTGTGATGTTGTGCATTCTTTATCATCACAAGCTTTAGATTTAACACATAAAGATTCTGCTTCCATCATTTATTCAATTAGAATTATCTAATCACACTAGACTGATTACTTCTTCATGCTTGCTGAGCATATTTACTTGGCTGAAGACACAGAAATCATATGAGGGGAAACCTGGAAATCACACTTTAAAGTTCTTTTAAGTGCTTTTAGCTCAGTACATATGCTCCCTTGATCATTTATTTCAAAACAGATGTCTCCTCTTCCAGATCAGGAGTAGGTTCCAAACATATGTATTCGCACTACAAGTGTTTAGCACCCAGAACATCTGTTCTTCAACTGGCAGTTGCATGATGTTCTAACACCCTTAAACATATCAGTTCCATCTCCTTAGAACACATCATCCTTGATAATCTTCAAGCAGCTAGTAGATGTATATGAGACTCATTGATCAATTGATACTCATCAACACTAATAATAAATGCCTTTATGAATGGACTTGAGGACATTATTGATAGATTGCAAAATCTGCTTACAAATTCTGTTGAAAATAATAACCCTAGAGTTCTTCTTTCACTTTAGGCGTTGTATCAGAAGCTATGCAGCGGAATTGCAGTACTTCAACAGAACCTACACGATGCTTACTCCATGATACATAAGGATTGAAAATAAATCAATCCTACAAGTTGTTTGCTTCTTCACCAAGCAACTTCCTAGACCCAACTCTTCAGCCTGGTTAAAAGGAAGCTTTATACACACAGATGATACCTTATCAATATCTTCACTCCCGCATGAAGGTTTTGATAATATTCTTCTTTGTGCTGAATACAGGTTGAACAATGCACTCCAAAATCTTCACTCCCGCATGAGGTCTTTGAATTTGTTCAAACACTTTCATCTTCCTTCAACATTGCTGATCAGATTGATCTAGTTTTTCCCAAATTGGTCCATCCTCCACTCCTAGGGACCAAACAATATGAACACTACTGGTTCAAACAATATTCTACCTTGTACACAATCGGAAAGTATCCCCCATGGATCTCATCCAGAGACAGACAGGATGCCTGCTCTGATACCAATTGAAATTCCGGGAATGTCACAGACTCAGAATGTCTAAAGGAATGTTAAGACCTCTGATCTGACATTAAGCGCTGTACAGTTAGAATAGGCTGTACTTTTGATATCTGTTCTACAACAGTCACTGGACTAACATACCAGAGCCAGCAAACACGCAGGTTCTGATTTACTGAAGTTCAGAACAGTTAAGGTTAATCTTATACATTGATGTTACGAGGAATGCTGTGACATCAAAGTAAATAACCAATACAGAAAGTAAATAACACACAGAATTGTTCACCCAGTTCGGTTCAACCAACCTACATATGGGGGCTTCCAAGCCAGGGATAAAGTTCACTATTAGTAGTATCAATTCAAAGACCCTACAGCCAACATACCCGTTGACAGCCTTCTCACTTAATCACTACCCAATGACACTTTTACCTAAGATCCAATCCTAGATATGAGACCCCTCTCACTCCCCCTCAATCACTGCAGTGATAACTTTCTACAGTACATAAACTGTTCAGAAGATACACTTCCATTACACATCTTGATCATGCTTAAAAGCTTCAATCAAGTACAATGCATACATCCTTTAACCTACAGGTTTCAAGGAGTATGGTGAGCATCCCACAGCCCGGGTGGTTCACAACTAAACTAGCCCTAAATGATTACATCTTGTTAATCAGCAATCACACAGATTAGGTTACAATACTTCTATTTATCACCCTTTTACCCAACTGGATTTGGGCCTTCATATGACAGCAATGCAGCTTTAACAACCTGCATAAAATAAGCAGAAAACTTCTGCTACAAGTTAGGTCTTCAATCGAGCTTTTCTCCTTATCCTTAGCTTCTGATTGAATTCTTCTAGGGCTCCACGTATGCCTTCAATTTTCGCTACTTGTTATGCATTCTATTTGGCAGAATATTCTGCATAACTTTAGGAACAGAACTGCATCAGTCTTGACAGTTCAGTAGCTTGATGTCTGGTCTGATGTTATGACATCTCTTGAGACATGTTGTTCCAGAACATGTTTAGGCATTTACAATAGAATTTTCAGGCTGTTCCTATTGTACATTACATTACATTATTGTTGTTGCTATTTGTTTTACAAGAGATGAGCCAATCCCAAACGAAGGCACTTACACAAGTGTTTTTGTTTTGCAAGTTGGCAAGTAACCAAGAGCTATCTACCCTAAATTTCTCAAAGATCTTTCTTGTGTTTTTAACCCTTTTAACAATTTTGTTCCACCATTGTATTTGGTAGACAATCTTGTGTTAGGATGTGAACGGGACGGGCGCGGGTCATCGTTTAGACCATGATTGCAATGGTGCTAAGTGTCTTTGGGCAATTTTTCTTTTAAGGGACTTGATCATTTGTTTAGGCAACTTTTGAAAGCGTCATCGAGGGACTATGATCATTTGATATTGTTTTGTTTTGCCAAAAACACTCAACATGCAACATGGCCCATTATTGAAGGCAACAAGTGGAGTAACCCTAGGGGTGCAAGTGTGATTGGTGTTGTCCATTTTCATGCTTGTTTGTCTTGAATTAGGTCAAGCTATTGTTTGGTTGATTTTTACATACAAACCCTAAATCTATCATGGTATATTTAAAAAGCTTTTAAATGCGAAATTTAAAGTCCTAAACTATTACAACACAATTATGGGATGGGGGGTACAAATGTTCAAATGAGGATATTTAGCAAGAAAAATTAAATCTAAACTATTACATCCAAATTGAATATACAAATTATTTAATATACAATAATAAAATAAAATAAAATAAAATATGCAAGATGCAAAAAATGATTTTTATATGTATGTAAAAAGGTTTTTTTATGTGACAAATAAACAAAAATAAAAAGATTAATTTTGGGTAATTTTATGTTTTTAGGGCAAAACCCTAATTTTATAAATAAAAAGGTATTTATTATATATTTTATACAATGTTTATTAATTATATACAAAAAAATAAATAAAAAGAAAGTATATTGTAAAAAAGTATTTTTGAGGTAAATATTAATAAAAATAAAAATGTATTATTTTTATGTTTTTATCCTAAATATTCTAATAAATATATAAGTATTTATATTATTTATTAAATATATTAAATATGTACAAAAATAGAAATATTTATTATTTACAAAAAAAAGAGAGTATATTTTTAGAAAATGTTTTCAAGAGATAAAATAAAATAAAATCAGAAAATAAAATGTATTAGTATTATTTTTAGTATTTTAAATAAAAGGATATATATGTTATTTATATGTATAAACTCAAATAAAACAAATAAAATTCAAATAAAAATGCAAAAATGGTTGAAAAAATGTTTTTAATAATTTTTATATTTTGGCAAAAAATAATAAGTTAGAAATAAAAAGAAAAAGTCAAAAAATGATAAAAATAAACACAATGGGCCAAGGGGGTGTATGTGTGAAACAGTGGTGCAAAAAGAAAAAGAACCAAGCCCAACCCAAAAGACTCTGTCTTCAACCTCTGGCCAGATTCAAACAAGAAAATGCGCGCTTTGCCTTGTCCCTGCTATCTCCTGATTCTTTGATTTTTAACAAAAACTTAAAACATGAAACCTGTAGAGCTTGAAGCCACGATTCTAAACATATAAAAAAGTTAATCTAACTCTCAGAAATGAGAGAGAATTTCTTCTCCCCCAATTCCTGACCTAGTTTTTTTCCAGATGTTCAGATTCAAAATACTCTTAGCACACACAATATAAATAAAAAGTAACTATATGGATGGCTTCAGGGCTATGATTAGAACACGTTTTCTTCACAAACTTAAACCTAACTATGCATGGATAAAGAGATAGAAGTTCAAAAACTTACCTGTTCAGCTTGAATCATATGCAGCAATGGAGGTACTTTCAAGGCAATGTGAGGACTTGTACAGCTTGCTTGAGGTCCAGGGATGCTTCTCCAACATCTAGCTTGCTTTGAAACTAGCTGAATCGAGCTATGGAAGTTCACCTGCAAAGTTGAAAACTGAAAATGGAAAATGATGTTAGGGATGTTACAGTTCGTGTTCAATGCTTGGGATAACTTCAGTGGGTGATAGGGAATGTGTTTGCAAAGGTTTCAGCCAAAACGCATGAGTGGAAGTGTTTGTGGAAGTCAAGTTGCAGAAGGGACTCTGTTTTTGCAGCAAGGAGGTATTTCTGTGTTTGGGAAGGTATTGGAAGTGGTTGGCTCGTGTTTTAGGTCAGGCTTGATGTTTGGAAAATGTTCACAATGTTTGCTTAGGCTTGTATTGACAGGAATGAGAGTTGTGTTTCAAAATGCAAGTTTCTTCTAATGTAAGCAAAAGTTGTCAAGTTGGTTTACAAGCTTATGCAGGCCCCCTAAACATGCTGCAAATGTTAGTCTTGATCAGTGGGATATCTCCAATAACTTGTGCCTCAGAGATTTGCTTTGTACCTCTTGGATTGTAAACTTGACATAAAGTGCTCTTTACAAGAATAAATAAAAAGCTTTTTCTAAATATAGACTAATCCTTCATGTAATGACCAAATGCATAGAATAACATCTTGGCACAATGGTTTGTCATTTAATTATTGAGTGTAAATGATATTAGAGGCCTGTAATGTAGCTTGCACATGCTGATTTCAAAAATGCAAAGTTATGAACATGTATTTGGCCATGAATCAAAGTGACTTTTGCCCATATTGCCAAATTCGATTCTCCCTAACCACAAGGGTGTTTGAGAAGTTCTTGGACATTTTGGAAAGATTGGGATGTGTACTAAAATCCATATTTGTAATGCAATTTGAAATTCCAAGTGGAAGCATGTGAAAAGTGGCCATGAAGTTAGGAAAAAATCCTGCCTAGAATAGGTCAAAATTTTTCTAAGTTAAGAATGTTTTGCACCCTTGTTCCAAAAATCATAACTTGAGCTACAAGCTTCTTTTGAGGAAACTTTGTGAATCAAAGTTGTAGAATTTGCAATGGACTACAACTTTCATGTTTTGAGTTTTGTTTGAATCCAAATGTATCTTGATGAAAAAATGGGACAAAGTTAGGAAAAAATTAGGAATTTTCATAACTTAGAAAAATTCTAAGTTATGAAAATTTTTCATTTCAAACCCTAATTTGTGATTTTTGATTTCTTGATGAACAAGTTTCATAATTTGACATGTCTTGGTGAAAAATGAATCTTGACATTTGATTTTGACCAAAAAGTCAAAGTTTGACTTTTCAGTATACAGTCAAATTTGGCTCAGTTGACTGGAAAATTCATCTGTCAATCTTGTGCATTTGGGATCTTTTGAACTTGTTGAACATGCCAAGACAATTCCATTGGTTCCTTGAGTCCATATGTGAGCTTGGTTTGCCATTGGCTAGGTCAAACAGTCAAAAATTGCCTTTGTGCAGTCAAAACCCTAAAAATGACCATTTTACCCTTTTGGTGATCTGATCAAATTTCTTGTGGAATTGTGATCCAAACTTGATCAAATGGTCCATATGAGTTCATAATGTTGATGTGGGTCAAAAATCATGAGGTTTGACTGTCAATTGACCACAGTTGACTTTTTCCCCAATACAGCTGATTTCTAGGTCAACTGTCCAATTGACTGGGCAAAGATTGGAATCAAGGCTTGAAACTTGGTATGGATAAACTTGTGAGTTCAACATGAAGCATGAAAGTCATTTTGGGCCTTTAGGTCAAAACATCTTTGTGCAACCTCAAACCCTAATTTGGGTCAACAGTGCAAGGAGGAGTCTTGAGCAGAGCAAACCCTAACTGGATCTTGAGCTCCAAGGGTCTTGTGGTGAGAAAATATTGAGGAAATGGGAGGGAAAATTTTGGGGTACAACACATCACATCCTCATCAGGGAAATCAAACTTGACAGGATGATACTCATCAACTAGTTGGTGAGCAAGGTAATTTTCCAACACAATACCTTTAACAACCTTTTGAGTATTCAATATCGTATTCAGACATCAACATCTGCCAACGGGAAATTATTTCGGTAAGAGCAGGATTTTCATAGATGTACTTAATTGGATCCATTTTAGATATCAACCAAGTAGTATGATTCAACATATATTGCTGCAGACGCTTAGCAGCCTAGGCCAAAGCACAACATGTCTTTTCAATAAATGAACATTATGACTCACAATCGGTAAAATTCTTTCTCAGGTAATAGATGGCATATTCCTTTCTACCTGCTTCATCTTGCTGACCCAAGATACAACCTATGGAACTATCCAACGCAGTTAAATACATGATCAATAGTCTTCCTTCGATAGGAGGGGGGAAGATAGGAGGCTCGAGAAGATACTCTTTGATACTATAAAAAGCCTTCTGGTAATCATATGTCCATACATAACCCCGATCTTTCTTCAAAATTTTAAAGATGGGCTCATAAGTGGCGGTCATGTGAGAAATAAATCTGGAAATGTAATTCAGACATCTGTGGAAACCTTTGACTTTCTTTTCAATTCTTGGCACAAACATCTCTTAAATTTCCATAACTTTATCAGGATCAACTTCAATACCTTTCTGGATAACAATGAAGCCCAACAGTTTTCTAGAACAGACACCAAAGGTGCACTTATTTGGATTCAAGCGGAGGCGATACTTCCTAAAACGCTGAAACAACTTCAACAAGTCTTCTATATGACCTTCTTCAGTCTAGGACTTGTCAATCATATCATTAATGTATACCTCAATTTCTTTATTCATCATATCATGTAATAAGGTTGTCATAGCCCTCTGGTACGTTGCACCAACATTCTTCAACCCGAAAGGCATCACTCTGTAACATAATGTTCCCCAAGGTGTGATAAACATTGTTTTTTCCATGTCCTGAGGAGCCATCTTAATCTGATTATATCCAGAAAATCCATCCATGAAGGAGAAAACATTGAATTTTGCTGTATTATCTACCAGCATATCAATATGTGGCTGAGGAAAATCATCTTTTATACTAGCCTTGTTTAGGTCTCTGTAATCAACGCACATGCAGACTTTTCTGTCTTTCTTTGGAACGGGAACAATTTTGAAAACCCATCAAGGATAAACTAATGTCACAAGGAAACCGACATCAATCCGCTTCAAAACTTCTTCTTTGATTTTAATTACCATATCAGGGTGAGTCCTCCTCAACTTCTGCTTGATAGGTGGGCACTTTGGCTTTAACAAAAAATGATGCTCCACAATATCAATATCTAAACCAGACATGTTTTGATACGAGAAAGCGAAGATATCAACATACTCTTTCAATAAATCAGTCAACTTCCTCTTCACCTTTGGATGAAACAATGCCATAACCTTAACTTCCTTATGATCTTCTTCGGAACACAAATTAATTGTCTCCAATGGCTCTTTGTATGGCTGAATGGTATTCTCCTCATGCTTAAGCAACTGAGAAACCTCTTCTGGGATTTCAATCAACTCCTCTTCTTCAGCTTCATACATAAGATATTCAAAGTTGGGAGAGGGCATAGGGTCATTGTTTTCAATGGGTTTTTAAATTAATTGGCACATATGATTATGCTTGATTTTAGAAACAAATAAACGCAACAAGTGATTATGCAGATTTATTGACATTTATTATATTTTTAAGGATTTTTTCTAGTTACCATTTTCCCAAGATAAAGCAGAAAATAAAAACACAATTGGATAACAAAAATGACTTTTATTAATGATTTTAAAAAAAACAAAGACAAGCCCGGACAACATCACTTTCACCTTGGGCAGAGTGAAAGGATTATTATTTTTTTGTTAAAAAAATAAAACAAATGACTTCGAAATATGAACAAAGCTAGGAACATCAACAAACATCCAATTCTGAACTCTCCTTCCACGTGTCACATAGTTTGGCCTTTCTAACTCTGGCTTATATTCAAGAATAGCATCGACTTTTAGAGGAGTTGGATTGATGAAGCCCCCACTATGGAATATGTCTTGGTAAGTAAGGAAAGCAGACTTTAGCTTCACAGCTTCATTTTTATCTTTCTGAGGAGTGAAACCCTAACCAGTTATGTTCTTGCTCACAGGTGTTAGCTGAGAATTTCGATGACCCAAAATATTAAAGAAAAATGAGAAATGTAGAAGGAAAATTAGCTCTAAAAGAAATATGAGAATATTTCATGAAGATTTCGACTAACAAGACTATGGATAGTTTGGTCTTGCTAAATATTGGCGAAAGTCCTATTTCGTGAGTAAGAGGGACTTAAAGATTTTTGAAGATTTGAAGTTGAATATTTGGACAGAGTCACATTGTTGGGTTTTCCCCTTCGAAAGGAAGAATATTTTGAATTCAAATAGGTTGATCTTATTCGAAAGAACGCGTGGAAGTCTGAAGTTTCGAAGGACATGCAAACATCGAACATGGCATTCTTTTAAAGGAAGACCGTTATGGTCGAATTAGTATAAATTATGACCTTTATGTTAGGATTTGATGTGTTCACTATTTGTACAAATTATGCAAATAAAATAAGAGTACAAAGTGTTAGAGAAACAGGTTGCTGAGAATGTACGTATGAAACACCTATTTTTCATTCAATGTTATTCATTTTTGAACAAAGCCTTTTACATTTCATTTAAAGATTAAGTCAAAGTTCATTTACACTCCAGTTCTTTATATTAAAGCCTTTTTATCTTTATTTTAAATATTTCTATCTTTACTTCTGTTATAATCATTTCTTTCGTAAAGATTGAATATCCAGAAACATTAGAAAACAATAAAAAAAACTAGACACATGTTCTTGGATCAATCTAGTCAATCTTGTAAGTAACCAAAATTATCTTTATTTTTGGAAGACTAGTGGTTGTTTATCAAATTTCATGGTAAACACCAGGTAGATCTATGACTTGGCCCCAAACACTACTAGGACCTTTCTAAACAACCTGCTGTGCATCTTTGAATGAAGAGATATAATCTACATTCTTCTTCACATCAACAATGGATGAAGCTTGTAACAAAGTTCCAACAACAACTTCATTCACTTCAAAATAGCTGAAAGAAGATAAATGTGACATCATCATGGCCTGCTCACCATTAAAAATCACCACCTTGCCATATCTGACAAACTTCAACTTTTGGTGCAAAGTAGAGGTAATAACTCCTACCTCATGGATCCAAGGACAACCCAACAAAAAACTATAGTCGGGAAATATATCTATAACCTAGAATGTAATCTGGAACATATATGGCCCCACCCACACAGGTAAATCCACTTCTCTGATAATAGACTTCCTGGAACTGTCAAAATCTTTCACTACGATACCACTATAGCGCATGGGAGTTCCATGATAAGGAAGATTTGACATAGTACATTTTGGTATAACATTTAAAGAGGATCCATTGTCAATTAGCACATTGGATAAGGTATCTTCTTTATATTTCATAGAAATATGTAACGCCAAATTGTGGTTCCTTCCTTCATCTGGTAACTCATCATCACAAAAGATGAGGATATTGTAAGCGGTAACATTAGCTATAACACCGGTGAATTGGTCAATTGTCACATCTTGTTCAACGAAAGCAGGATCCAAGACTCTGATAAGGGAATCTCTATAAGCAGCGAAGTTCATTAACAAAGCCAAGATAGAAATCTTTGATGAAGTTTTCAATAACTGGTCAACTATCTTGTAATCACTCATCTTTATAATCTTCAGCAGATCATCAACATATTTCTTTAAAGTAGCACCACTAGTTTGACATTCCACCTTCTTAGGCTCAACACTAGTTTCAACATATTGTTTATCAAAATTAACAACTTTATGAGATACCAGAGCAAACACTCGACCACTGCGGGTCACCCGACTAGCTTTAGCAATATTCTCAACAGTCAACAGAGGCTTGATTGGAAATTCCTCACCATCCTCCGACATGGTAGAATTATACTTATAAGGCACAACTTTATCGGACTCGTAAGGAACAGGTCCAAGTAAACAGATGACAAGAGGAGTCACAACAGGCTTACTATAATATGTAATCTCCACAGGTGTAGGAATATCAAAGTGAGGAACTATGACATTCAATCAGCATCTTTAACTCTTCCTCTATAAACAATGGTATCAACCTCTGTATCGAGAGAATCCTTAACTTTCAGAACATGATCAACTGATACTTTTGTGTTTCTTTTTCTATCAGAAATAATAACCATTGCTCCATCTTTAAACAATCCCAAGCCCTTAAATATCTGGAGGTTTCCTCTCACAACAATGCACCCATGAGGTTTCTTTTCACATTCTAGGCAACTGTTGTGGCTGAAATCGATCAACCCCAATTCAACATACTTGGAATGTATCTCTACAGGAGTTACCATGTCAAGATATGAAGTTATAGGCTCATCTGAATAACTTCCAACTATACTCACCTCATTGTACTCATCTTTCGATTGGTAGACATGAATAAGACCCTTGTCCATCATCTCTTAAAGGTCTCTTTTTACCACAACACACCCACGAGGATATTCCCTACACACTCTGTAAGTTGAATGATTATGTTTGTAATAACTGAATTCGCAGAGAGTAGCATGCATTTCTACCAGATTACCCCTTATTGTTGTACCCCAAAATGTACCCTCTTCATTTTTAACCCTAATTGGCTTACACTCTTGCTAGCATATACATGCATGCATATCATTGGATACATACTCATGTGATCAAGACATTTCATCAAAATAATAAAGCTCTCATATTTCTTCAAAGCATGCTGGGCCGTGAAAGATTTGAGTGTTTTCGGTGGATCTAAAGCAGTGTGAATTGGAAACAGTATTTCAACTGATCTAAGCTTAAAAAATTCCGTATCTCCTGCTTGGGAACGATGTTTTGGGGTTGGTTCTTAAAATTTTGAAACCGTCTGTGTGTCCTCTCCAACTTTTGTGTTTGGACCAAAGGCTAATCCTCAAAGAAGGGTCTCTGAATATGCAATTCTCTTGGAAGTTATACAGTGGAAAATACGAAGAAAAGTGTGTTGAATCATTGTTTCGTGTGCAATAGAAAATTCATAACTCCCGACTGGAATTTCGTATGCGTATGGTTTTGATTGCCAAAATTCCATCTTGATGTCGTCTTTGAAAGTCAAAAGCTGATTCCCTAAGGAGGACCCGTGAATTTTGAGTTTCTCAAGACATGTTTATGTTGAACCAAAATTCATTTATATACATGTTCTATACGGTAAAATTCACATCTCGTTCCATTTTTACCATATTGAGCTGAGCCTAGAGGCGTTGGTTTACAAATTTCGTCTACTACAATTTCTCTTCAGATGCCAAAATCAAACGGTGACTTGAAGGCTTCTGTTTTTGGTCTGTTCCGCGTATGGCGCAATAAAAATACTGCACATGAAATTATTTTTCCTGACACAGCGTCAGAGAAACTTCAAAAATTCATAACTTCCTCTTCATTTATCTGATTGATCATGTTCTTTCGGCAACACGTCATAAATTTAAGGATCTTCATTTTTAGTTTTGGAGTCGGTTCGAGATTTCGTATGGATGGTGATGTGGCACTTTGTGTACGTATCGAGCTTACACCGTAAATGGAGGCCCAATTCAATTCCTTATCCAAAGCCCAATTGGCCCATGTATATAATCCTGAAATATGAATTTTCAAAGTGAGAGCTCTCATAATTCAAAAACTCTCATAAACACTCTAAATGTTTCTCTCAACTCTCTAAAGGATCAAATCAAGGTTCTACACTTTTTTGATCAAGAACATTCAACAACTTTTTCAACAACTTTTAAAGATCAAGCAAGTCAAGAGAAATTCTCCTCCGATCTTTGATCCATTCATTTAATTTCCAAACCTAAGTCTCTTCATCATTTCTGTCGGTGAGTTTTCTTGAATTAAGCACTTTTGAAATAAGTGATTATTTGAGAAGCACTTTTTGATCAATAATGAATTTAATCTAGGTTGAATTTTGAATTGAAAAATTTAGTTATAAGCCTAGAATTGTGATTTGATTTGATCATAATGTGTAAAACCGGAATTTGATAGTGGAATTAAGTGTTTATTTGACTTAAGTGATTTTTCATGAAAGTGCTTAATAGTTGAATCAAATTGTTGATGTTGCATGAAGCCTATTTATTGATCTTATATCAATCATGTGTTGTTTCTATGATTTGAATTATGCAAAATCATGTGTTGAATTTTAACATGACATGTGTTTGATAAAATGCTTGAACTATGATCTTGCCTTGCAATAGAATCAAAAGCTTGTACAAACCATGAGCCAAATCTCAAAAAATAGTCAAGAAACTTCTTTATGCCCGAAAGTAACCGGTTACCTAGTTATGGTAACCGATTACCCCATTTACAGTAGCGTTTCCCAGCTTTTTTGGCTTGGGTAACCGGTTACCCAGTTATGGTAACCGGTTACGTCAAGTCAGTAGCTATTTTCCCAAATTTTTGAGTTAGGGTAACCAGTTACCCAAATTCTGGTAACCGGGTTCCTAGGCCAAAAATCAGTAACTTCCTTTATTTATATATTTTGTTTCATTTATCATTGTGTTTTCTCTTTTGGCTTAGTTTTTCCTTGTTATTTTTGACATGTGTGTTGATTGTGCACGGACTCATAGCAAGGGATTATTATGATGATATTAATTCGTGTTCCAATTTATTTGGGGAATATGAATTCAATATTATTCTCAATTCGTGTTTCGCTTTATTTGTGAGATAAGGATGCGATTCAGACAAGTTTATGCTTTGATCCTCATGACTTGAAGAATACACATATTTGTTGTGTTTTTGTCTGAATTGTATTTTTATGCAGGATAACTTTTGTGATAATATCCAATGCACATTATTTGTGGCTTATTTTCACACAGTTACTTTGAGGCTTATAGTGGACATCCGATTTATGACTTGCTTTGTTTGATGATGCTAGCTTACTCGAAGTTTCTCCGGGTTTCTCATTTTTGCTTGCTTGCTACAAATTATTATCCGTTTCGTATTGTACTACTTCATTTTTATTTCTTTCACTCTTTATACTTTTCTAGATAGTTCTGGGAGCCCCATGGTGGCCAAGTCGCTGTTTAAAGACCTGTAGCAGGCATTCTGCACCTTATTTGTTATATGTGTTGTGCTTGTGTTTGCTTCCTTGGTTGATGATTGATGAGTCACTCAATTTAGAAATTGAGATCACGACTTCGCTCTTAGTGCATGCTCCCTATAGGATTTTATCACTTTCCTTTGTTTCTTGTTGATCGATGAGTCACTCAATTTAGAAATTGAGATCATGACTTTGCTCTCATTGCATGCTCCCTTTACATGCTCCCTACAGGATTTTATCATTTTCCTTTATTTCTTGTTGATCGATGAGTCACTCAATTTAGAAATTAAGATCACGACTTCTCTCTCATTACATGTTCCACATAGGATAGTTTTGTTAGACTTTCTTTGGTATGCTAGCCTAGATAGGATTTCTCTAGGCGTTCTCTCTTGAGCCTTTTGATTGTTGATTTATTTTCCTAACTTGATCCTTAATATCATGGTTAGGCATTTGACTTGAGTTAGAATATTCTACTCATGACATATCGTGTGTTCTCTCTTGAGCTAGCTCTCTTGAGCTTATTGACTTCCTTGCTTGATTTCATCTTTGTGTTCATGTTTTGAGGTGATTTACCCTCAGCATGTTCCCTTAGGAGCTCTCGATTCATCTATAGATGATGATTCAAGATAGATATAGTTTTAGGTGATAGACCGTTGCTATGCTCCTTTAGGACTTCTTGATTCATCTATAGATGATGATTTGATATAGACATTAGGATTGTTATCCACGCATGTCAACATAGGGTAGAGATTTCCCTTCAAAACTCAACTTTAGGATCAATCATTGTATGATAACATTAGGGATTAGATTTATATAGTCTCCCTTAGATGTTTTCTTTTCTTTTGCATCCTTTGCATCTAAACCAAAAACCTTTTTTTTCTTGGCAAATGCATAAAACATCTAAAACTTTCAAATCCCTTTTCAAGGTAAAAAACACCAACCAATTCTTTTCTTTTTGCCAATAAGCTTTTCTCTTCTAAGAGCATGTTAGTTCCTTTCCACTACAAGTCGTAAGTCTCCAAAGGTCGAGCAACAGTGGAATGATCGAATCTAACATTGTTCAATTAAAAAATATAAACCCGCCAAAATAAGTAAGACGAACTACGACTGCTCTGATTCCTTAAAAGGGATACATAGGCATTGGGGTAGGGCCCAAACGAGCACAACTTTATTTTTCCCTACATTGTTTCTCTTTTCTTTTACATGCATTAAATATTTCCTTTTACTTTAAACTTTAGACATAGACTTTTAACACACCCATTAGATTAGAATAACAAGAGTGGATACTGTAGAGTACTACGGGCGTGCGGGGGTGCTAATACCTTCTCCTCGCGTAACAGACTCCCTTACCCGATCTCTCAATCGTTTGATCGTGATTTCACCCTTCTCAGGTTTAGTCAATGTTTACCTTTCCCCTCCTGTGGGATAAAAAAGTTTGACGGAGACTTTATTGATTTCATTATCAATTGATTATTCTCCGGTTGTTTCAGTTGGAAAATTCATCGAGGAAAGGTCGACCAAATGCTGGTCCATCCCGGAGTCGATCCTAGCTCTTGCTTTCTTTTCTTTGGGTGTTTATTTTTATGCTATTGGTTTATTCATCTGTACATGATTATCTGAGCATATGTTTGCATTGCATTTTATTGCTTTCCATATTGGTTATCTGCTGTGCTGGATTTTGGTTTTCCATGTTAGGTGGGATGTTACTATAAGGTAAAAGGCCCAATACCCATGTCAAGTGACAACCATAAGAACCCTAGGAATATAGTGGAACATGTAGGCTAGTTGACTTAGGTTTCACTCTTGCCGTCATGTCATCCACGCTGAGATGAGGTACGAATAAGGGGCTATCGTTTTCACTTAGGTGATATGGAGATAGTTTCTCAGGAGTACTCTCGATTCTGGGTTACCCGACCTTACCCTGACCTAGTTTTCACCCATGAGTGGGGAGGGACTTGATTATCACAGGTACAGTTGATGACTATGTTCCGATGGTGACTTTTATTCTCTAAGCGACCGTGTTATTTTGATGGTCCTCAGATTTATTTTCTGAGTTTCTGATCCGTTGACCAAAAGGTTTATTTGGTTTCACGTTTCAGACTTTTGATCCTAATGCACCCGACATGTTCGAGAAAAGAACAGTAGTTAATCAGCATTGTGGAAACGTTGATCCTATGTTTGTTGCATTTGCATCATGGCATATTTATTTTATAAAAGAAACAAAATATATATATATATATATATATATATATATATATATATATATATATATATATATATATATATATATATATATATATATATATATATATATATATATATATATATATATATATATATATATATATATATATATATATATATATATATATATATATATATATATATATATATATATATATATAACCTGCATATGCATTTCATTTCCAGGATTATTCTAAGGTTTGTCATTAGCATCAAGGATGGATAACAACACGGAGACAAGCACAAGGCCTCTCAGAAACAACCGCTGCTTATCAATTTCTGTGCGTTCATGGTCGATTACGAGAGATAGGAGCTCTTGTGAGAGGGCCGAATGAAAAAGTTTTCAGAGGACAACATGGAAATTTATTGCCATTGGTGAATGATGATTTTGAAGAGTGGGTCGTGAGAACACTTCTTCAGTTCTATGATCCACAATTGCGCTGTTTTACTTTCCGAGACTATTAATTGGAATCAACTCTTGAGGAATATGCACACATTATGGATGCCAAGTTGACTAATGGTATTCCTTTTGTTCAAGTACCAGAAACTCCGGACTACATGGCAATTTCCAGGGTCCTTTATTTGACCCACGACGAAGTTTAAAATAATTGGATTAACAAAAGCGGCACGAGTGGCCTCCCTCTGAATTATCTGATAGCATAGGCCAAGATTTTTGCAAGATGTGAGAATTGGGCCGCATTCAATGTGCTTTTGGCAGCCATGATTTATGGTTTGGTCCTCTTTCCATTTCCTAGAAGTTGGTGCATATGTCTGCATTATATTTCTTCGTGAATGGTAACCCGGTACCAACTCTACTTGCCGACACTTATTAGACCATCCATTCCTGACATGGGAAGAAACCAGAAGTCATATGTTGTGCGATTTTGCTTTACAAATGGTTGATGATGCACATGCCTACAAAAGGGCCTTTTGTTCATATTGTTGAGTCGTCTTTATGGTCTCAGTGTATCATGGGACTTACTTCATATGATATTATTTGGCAAAATGTGACAGGCTTAAAAGAGATCATTATAGGGTGTGGAGAATTCCTTAAAGTTTCGCTCATGTGAACAAGGGGTTGCATTAACTATAATCCTATCCTAGAACACCATCAATTAGGATCCGTAATGATGGATAGACCCACTGAGCATGAAGTGATGGGCACCGTTTATTTAGGCAAAGGGGAAGATGCAATTTTACTTGAAAAGGTGAAGATGGCATGGGAGTACATTCTCCATAAAGGGAAACATTCTTTTAGCTAGAATGGAAGTGTAGCTTGTGACACTTATACAAGTTGAATTCAGGACCGTGTGAAAGAGATACAGCTACCTTAAAAAAAGGGGAGGTTTCTATATCCTCAACCTAATTTTGACCCATTAATTGACGGTCAGGCGGACGGTTCTTTATCTCGTGTTTAATCGTATTCTGTGCAGCCTGTTCTAAGAGGATCGAAATTCGTGCCTATAGTGTGTTTTAAGAATGTCAAGGCCGGAAATATCAAACTCCAAGCTAAGTAGGAAGATATGAACATGGATCACTCTTTTGCCTTGCAAGACAAAAAGAAGCTTATGAAGGAGGTTAAGCTGAAAGATCAATTGCTAGAAAGATATGTTTTACTTGAGCGGTCAAAGAGGCTCAAGGTCGAGGGTTCTGGTATAACTATTCAACAAGTTGATGAGCTGTTGATTAGTCGATAGGAGATAGAGAGGCTTCGGTTGGCTAAAGACAAGTTAGAAGTTAAACACTACAAAGAGGTTAAGGCTTTGAAGAAAGAGCTCTGAGAAAATGACGTCTGGTTGACTCAAGTGGTGAAAGAGTTAACAACGATCAAAGCCCAGGCGGAAAACCAAGGCAAGATTCCAGCAGAGGAAATTGAGACGGGAGATGCGGGTCCCAAAGATTGGGAGCTCAAGTACCATTGTTTGTTGGCCTTGATGAAGAAGAAAGGTTTCATGAATGAAGATCCATTTTCAAAGGATGATTAGCAAATCGTTTGTAGATCAGGATTTTCGAAGGAGTCTTTTGGCACTTTCTTTTTAGTTTTAATTGTTGATAAGGTCATCGCTAGTCTTGTTGGACGAGATCTTTATGAAGAAATACTTTGTTTGTATTAAGAATATTTTGTATGGATGCTTGTTTGATTTTATGATATGAGCAATTTTTATTCAGCTATTTGTCTCTAGTTGCTTTGTCTCATTGCTTATCCTATTGCTTATTGATGTTTAATGAAGGACTGCAGGATGTTCCTGGAAATGATAAAACATTTCATGCATAACCATTCATCCATGCATATCATATCATGACAGGTGGTTCCGACAGGTTTTCATATCTTTGATCTAGGTTTCTTTTCAGAGATTGCTACCACAAATTATCATCATTATAATACTCATAGAACTTCCAAAAGACAAATGGAACAAATTCAAGCAGATGTTATGGCTATGGGTACCAGGATGGATACTCGGGTTGACTAGTTGATGGAGATTATTTATAATATGGCTTGTCAACAAGAGGAGATGAGAGCCATGATTATGAGGCTGCTGAAACTATGAACAATGGTGGTGAAACCTTGAATACGAATCTACAAGGGGTCGTCATCAACAATCCTAATGGTACTTTGGGTACTCAGAATGTGGTTGATAATCCAGGAGGTGATCGTAGTGTGAATTTGGATTCGAATGTTGGTCCAAATATTTAGAATGACCAGCTTGCAAATCTCGGCATTCCTGCAAGTAACCAATGTATCCCTGTGATTCAAGTTATGGGGAATCCTCATCCACCTACTCATGTTCGTTAGAGCATTGAACAACCCGTTGTACTACCAATGCTTGTCCGCATTCCCGCTAGGCCAGTGGAAGAGGATAACTAGGAAGACTGGATGTCTAATGCTGATGAACCAATAGAATCCGACTAAAAGTTGCATATGCTTGAAGAGTGAATGCACAT
Organism: Vicia faba; assembly: GCA_948472305.1. Taxonomy (NCBI): domain Eukaryota; kingdom Viridiplantae; phylum Streptophyta; class Magnoliopsida; order Fabales; family Fabaceae; genus Vicia; species Vicia faba. Next base: position 1,025,319,386 of record OX451736.1, on the reverse strand, counting down.
GTTTGAAAGTTATGTTGCAGTGGGCTTTGACATGTCTAATTTGGGTTTAGTGCCTGGGGTGAAAATTCCCCCAAAATTCAAGGTTCCTGATTTTGTGAAGTACAAAGGCACTTCTTGTCCAAAGACCCATGTTTAGTCTTTCTACCAGAAGATGTCTGCATATTCTGATGATGAAAGGCTATTAATGCACTTCTTTTAAGACATCTTGACAGGTGGCTAACTCGAGTTGTACATGTAGTTGGAAAGTAGTCGCATTCGTACATGGAGAGAGTTGGTTGAGGCTTTTGTTATGCACTATCAGTATAATACTGATATGACTCCCAAAAGAACCCAATTACAGAATTTATCCCAAAACAGGATGAGTCTTTTAAAGAGTTTGCCTAGAGGTGAAGAGAGATGGCTACGAAAGTTCAAACGCCCATGTTGGAGCGGGAGATGGTGGAAATTTTTAGTAGTACATTGCAGGGCCAATACTACACAACTTGCAGTACATCAAGAACTTTTGCCAAGATGGTAACGCATGGAGAGAGAATTGAAATCAAAATTAAATTAGGGAATATCCAAGATGTTGGTGCTGGAAATAATGCTAGTAACACCAAGAAGTATTTTTGTGGTCACTAGAAGAAAAAGGAGGGTGAATCCAGTGCAGTCTATTCTCGGAAAGGGAAACATATCAGGGTTCAGATCATTAGATTATTATTGTAACAATACCGACTGCTGCGCCTCAGAGGCAAGCTTATGTGGCTAAGCAAGGAAATCAGCAAGGACAAAGGCGTCTTCCTAGGAAGCTTGACGCACTTCCAATGTCTTGTGATGAGTTGTTACCTCAGTTGCTTGAGTTGAAGCTAGTTGAGTTGCGCCCTTAGAAGGTTGATCCAGAAAGGTTTCCATACAATTTTGATGCTAATTCCCGATGTGATTTCCACTCTGGTGGGAAGGGGCACACTATTGAGAATTGCTATGCTTTCAAGCACAAAGTCCAAGACCTATTGGATTCTCAAGCCATTAACTTTGGCCCGACGCCTAATATCACTAACTAGCCTTTTCCATCTCATGGTGGTGCCACAGTTAGTACCATCATGGAAGATGAAGGTCTGAATTTGGTCATGGATGTTAATCAGTTAACTACACCTCTCTCATTTGTGAAAGAAAAGTCGTCAAGTAAAGGTGTATTCATGGGCTGTGGGATGGACTGTGCAGTTTGTTTGAACCGGAAGAGGGTTGTCAATTGTTGAAAGATGAGGTTCAAAGCCTGATTACCAAGGGGTTTCTTCAGTTCGATCGCAAAGTCGTTAATCCCCAGGTTGATAATGAGGAAGTGAATGTGATAACCATTCCGGTCAAGCCGAAAACTATCTGTATGGTTGTGATGATTCCAGTGCCTGCTAAGAAATCTCCACTACTTATCACTGTGCCTGGTCCTATTCCGTATGTTAGTGACAAGGCAATTCCTTGGAGTTATGGCGGTGAACTTTACTATCAAGGGAAGAAGGTTGTTACTCAGAAGTCCGAGGAAAACGCGTCTGAAGAAGAGAAGGCCCTAGTGCATGATATTATCAGCGAAAGTCGAATCACCCATATGGGTCGAATCTTTTCACCGCCTGAAAAGCCTGAAAGTAGCATTGAGGCTACAGCTAAGGCTAGGGGCAAACAGATTGTGGTCAATGGTGATAAGTCAGGGCAAAATCCTCCCGTTCCTGTTTTGGATGTTGAAATGGATAAAGATGTAGCCGAGTTGATGAGGTACATCAAGAAAAGTTACTACAAGATTATTGACCAGTTGAGTCAGACACCTTTAAAGATATCAATTCTTGATTTGCTCAGAGATTTTGAATCCCATAGAAATACATTGATGAAGTTGTTTGGGACTTTTTTCGTTCCTCAAGAGATTTCGATGAATCAATTTGAAGGGATCATGAATAGTATTTCTGCAAGTAATGGGCCTATTTTTTATAGACTTCGATCTACCCTCTGAGGGGAGGAAGCACAATAAAGCCATGCACATCTCCATGGAGATTGCAAAGACTACTTTTCCCGTGTGCTGGTCGACACAAGTTCCTCTCTCAATATGTTGCCCAGGTCCGATCTCATGAAGCTTGATTACGATGGACTTGTGTTAAGGCCAAGTGATTTGGTTTTCAAAGCTTTTGATGGATCGAAGAGGACTGTGTTTGGGGAGGTTGATTTGCCTTTTAAAATAGGTCCCCAAATTTTCGATGCAACATTTTTCATTATGGACATTAATCCCTCCTATTGCTATTTGTTAGGCCGTCCATGGATCCATGGGGCTGGTGTTGTCACCTCCACTCTGCACCAAAAGTTGAAGTTCATGTTCAATGGGAAGGTAGTCACCGTTTATGGTGAAGAGGATTATATTGTCAGTTATCTGAGTTCCTTTTGCTATGTTGAGGTGGAGAGAGAAATCCATGAGACACTGTGTCAAGATTTTGAGACCATGTAGGTGGTCAGGACCCCTCGTCAAGAGGTTAAGAATTCAAAGGTCTCCATGTCATCGTATCGTCAGGCACAAATGATTGTTCAATCTGGTCATCCAGAAGGCTGGGGAAAAGTGTTGAATCTTCCTACTCAGACCGATAAGAGAGGTTTAGGCTGCGTGGTTGTTCGAAGCATGTCAATTGTTGCTCCTCTCCAGGTTCAAGGTATTCTTACGCCAATTCAGTTTGTCAGCGGTGAGGTTATTCATGAAGAAGCTCATGCAGTGACTAAGGATGGTGATAGTGATTGCGAGATGAATAAGTGGGTTCGTCCAATTGTGCCGGGTGAAAAGCTTGCTAACTGGTTTGCTGAAGACGTTATTGAAGTCACCCGTTATGAAGAGTAATTTTATTTTATTTGTTATCATGCAATAATTCCTACGTTCTTCCTAAGACGTAGTGAATATGCTGTAAGGCCACGATGTTTTTTATTGCAAATTTATCATCAATAAAAGACATCTTTTGTATTCAAATATTTCGTCTTCTGTCTTTCTTTTAAACTCTTGGCAAAATGTGAGTTTTTATTTTATTTTTTAATCTAAAAATTAAATAAAAATAAAAATAGTCATGCAGATTATGTCCCTATTAATCCCAGAAACTGTCGAGAATGATTCTGCTACGGCTCTTTACGACTTTGAAAATCCAATCTATCAAGCTGAAGAAGAAGATAAGAAAGAATGTGAACTTCCTGAGGAGTTAGCTAGATTGTTGAGGCAAGAAGAAAAGGTCATCCAACCGCATCAAGAGACTAATGAGTTGATGAACTTGGGTACCAAATAGGTCCGAAGAGAAGTCAAGATCGGGGCTGTTCTAGAAGATAGTGTCAAGCAAAGATTGATTGAAATGTTACGTGAGTATGCAAACATCTTTGCTTGGTCTTATGAAGACATGCCTGGGCTGGATACATATATTGTTGTGCATAAACTTCCTCTTAGAGAAGAGTGTCCTCCTGTCAAACAAAAGCTTAGAAGAACTCATCATGAGATGTCTAAGAAGGTCAAAGAGGAGGTTCAAAAACAATTTGACGCTGGTTTTATGAAAGTGACTTCTTACCCACTGTGGATCGTGAATATTGTACCAGTGCCTAAGAAGGACGGTAAAGTCAGAATGTGTGTGGAATATAGGGACTTGAACAGAGAAAGCCCTAAAGATGACTTCCCGCTACCACATATTAATATTCTGATTGACAATACTGCTCGAGCTAAAGTGTTTTCCTTCATGGATGCCTTTTCTGGCTATAATCAGATCAAGATGGCACCAAAAGACATGTAGAAAACTAATTTCATTACACCTTGGGGAACATTTTGTTACAAAGTGATGCTCTTTCGTTTGAAAAATGCAGGTGCAACTTATTAATGTGCAATGGTCACTCTCTTTCATGACATGATGCATAAGGAGATTGAAGTATATGTTGATGATATGATTGCCAAGTCACAGAAAAAAGAGGAACATCTTGTTCACTTGTTGAAATTGTTTGAAATATTAAGGAAGTTCAAACTTAGGTTGAATCCTAATAAGTTCACCTTCGGGGTGAGGTCAGAAAAATGACTGGGCTTCATCGTAAGCGAAAAGGAAATTGAGGTTGATCCTAGCAAGGTAAAAGCTATACAAGAAATTCTTGTGCCAAAAATAGAGAAAGAGGTTTGTGGTTTTCTCGGGAGATTGAACTACATTGCTAGATTCATTTCTCAACTTACAGCCACTTGTGAACAAATTTTCAAATTGTTGAAAAAAGATCAAACAGACAGGTGGAATAACAATTGCCAAGCCGCATTTGATAGAATTAAAGAATATTTACTAGAACCTCCAATTCTTTTGCCTCCAGTGGAAGGTAGGCCCCTAATAATGTATATGATAGTGTTAGAGAATTCAATGAGGTGTGTATTGGGGCAACATGACGAGTCTAGTAAAAAAGAGCATGCAATATACTACCTTAGCAAAATTTTTACCGACTGTGAAACAAGATACTCACTGCTCGAGAAAACTTGTTGCGCTTTGGCATGGGATACTCGTAGACTAGGATAGTATATGTTGACTCATACTACTTTGTTGATCTCTAAGATGGATCCAATTAAGTACATTTTTGAAAAGCCAGCTCTCACGGGAAGAGTAGCCTGTTGGCAGATGATTAACAAAATATGACATCTAGTATATTACCCAAAAAGCTATCGAAGGTAGTGTATTGGATGATCATCTTGCTCATCAGCCCATGGAAGACGACTATCAGCTGATGAAGTTTGAATTTCCTAATGAAGACATCATGTACATACAGGATTGTAACATCCCAGGCCCAGAAGAAGGACCCTAACTAGGATCGCGATGGACTATGGTGTTAGATGGTGCCTCTAATGCATTGGGTAATGGTGTCGGTGTTGTGATTACTTCTCCTGAAGGTTTCCATACTCCTCTTACCGCCAAAATTTTCTTTGATTGTACAAATAATATGACTCAGTATGAAGCTTGTATCTTTTGGTTAGAAGCTTCCATTGATTTGTGAATCAAGATCTTGGAAGTATATGGGGATTCTGCTCTTGTGATTAGTCAAATCAAACGAGATTGGGAGAATCGTCACCCAAACTTGATTCTGTATCGTGAGCATGTGTTGAAGCTGACCCCATATTTTAATGAGATTACTTTCAATCATATTCCAAGAGAAGAGAACAACTTAGAAGACGCCTTGGCTACTCTGTCATCTAAGTTTAAAGTCAGATGGGCAAATTAGACCCCCTATATCACCATTTTGAGGTTGGATGAGCCAACATTTTGTTATGAAATAGAAGAAGATGTTGTTGATGAGAAACCATAGTTTTATGATATCAAGAGATATCTTGAAACGAAAAAATATCCAGAGGATGCTTCTGTCACTAATAAGAAGACTCTGGAAATATGCAGCCAAGTTTTTCCTCGATAAGGATGTTTTGTACAAGAGAAACTATGATTCCGTTTTGCTCAGATGTGTGGATAGACACGAAGCAAATAGGATCATAGAAGAAATTCATGAAGGTTTCTTTGGAATGCATTCAAGTGGGCATACTATGGCCAAGAAAATATTGAGAGCAGGTTATTATTGGTCAACAATGGAAAACGATTACTACAATCATTCCAGGATCTGTTACATGTGTCAGATTTATGCCGATAAGATGCATGTGCCGCCTAACCCTCTGAATGTCTTGACTTCACCGTGGCCCTTCACAATGTAGAGTATTGATATGATTGGCCGGATTGAGTCGACTGCTTCCAACGGGAACCGTTTCATTATGGTGGCCATTGACTACTTCACCAAGTGGGTCAAAGTAGCATCTTATGCCAACGTCACTAAGTAAGTGGTGGCTTGTTTCATCAAGCACAATATCATTTGTCAATACAGGGTTCCCGAGAAGATTATTTATGACAATGGGTCGAATCTTAATAATAAGATGATGAAAGAGCTGTGTGAAAGCTTTAAGATAAGGCATCACAATTGTTCTCCTTACCGTCCTAAGATGAATGGTGCGGTTGAGGCAGCTAACAAGAATATTAAGAATATTATGCAGAAAATGTTTGTTACCTATAAGGATTGACACGAGATGTTGCTGTTTGCTTTACATGGTTATCGTACCACCGTGTGCACTTCGATTGGGAAAACCCCTTTCTTGCTTGTTTATGGCATGGAAGCAGTCCTACCTGTAGAAGTGGAAATTCCTTCTTTGAGGATGATGATAGATGTACAGTTGAATGAGGATGAATGGGTTCAGAATGGATTTGACCAGCTGAATCTCATTGATGAGAAGATATTAAGAACTATTTGCCACAGGCAGTTATACTAGAGGAGGATGAAGAGAGCTTTCGACAAGAAGGCATGTCCGTGAAATTTTCTAGCTGGTGATCTTGTGCTGAAGAGGATTTTTCCTCCCATTAATGCAAATGCTTGGGGTAAATGGGCTCTTAATTATGAAGGACCATATGTTTTAAAGAAAGTCTTTTCAGGAGGATCTATAATGCTCATAACTATGAATGGAGAGGATTTCCCTCACCCTGTCAACACAGGCGTAGTGAAAAAGTACTTCGCATAGAATGACTGCTGAGTTGACTGGCTCAAGTAAAAAAGGCATCCCGGCAAACCTAAGAGAGAGAGCATAGGTTTGGGTAAAAGTCGGGGACAAAAGAAAGAGAGAATGAGTGAAAAATAAATTGTACACCCGCTAAGTTGAACCTCTAAAAGTCAATTTAGGCACAAAAGGGTATCCCGGTGGATCAAAAACCTGAATGGGCGATCCATGCAAAAGTTAGGGATTAAAAAGAGAATACTATGGTCTGCGCTGCATCTGCAATATCAATTTACATTGTTGTCGGGTTGGTTGAGGAAGCATCAGTCCAATCAGTTTATTCAGAAAGTAAGATACTAAGGAGCTTTGAGGCCGTAAGAGTTGTAGAAGAGTCGTATTCGACAAATCCGCACTCAAATTGCCATCTTTTTTCTCTCTCTTCTATATGCTTTGTATACAACTGCCTCTTTTCAGGAATCACTTGTTGATGTAAATTCCTATTTACAGGCTAATCAATCAATAAAAATGTTTTTTTTCAAATCATGCCAATTTGTTTTTTATTTTACTGTTTTGATTGTAATAGACGTCCATCATTTTTGATAAAATTTGCGTTTAAAACATTAAAGCTTTACAACATTTGATATCGGTAAATGAAATTGCTTAGAGTTTCAGGTGTCTGATATGACGGCTAAGGTAGCCATACCATGTTGGGGCATGTTGTTGTGATCTCCGCTTTGTGCAGGTATTGGTTGAAGCATACCAGCAAGTGAATCAAGAAGGGTCTGTATGCGACCGAAATGAGGATTTCTGCAGAATAAGATCCAATCTCCCCAGCATATGCTTATTCCTGCTCAGGACATAATAGAGTATCCCTAGTGATGTGGCACCCTTGCTTGAGTATGCATTTTCCTTTTCATTGCATTTGTTCCTTCCGGATTTCTTGACGAATTATTGGCATACTCCCCTTGAAGTCAACTTTCTGCGGCTTCCCTGGTGAGATTAGCCCTTGTCGTCCCCCTGAAGTATGCATGTTACTCCTCAATTAAGTTTTCACTCTTTTCCCCAGTGCGATCTTCTCGTATCAGAATTCTCTTGAAGAGATTCCTAATTACTCGTGGGAGATTCTGGTTTGGTATTCTCATGGAGGTGGTTTTTTCTACCCGGTTTCAATTGATTAATGCTCCCCAGTGCAAGTCGTTGATAGTGTGAATTTTTTAGAAATGGCTATCTCCTGTGTGGTTGGTGTTGTTAATGCCACCATCCGAAGCTCCTCTGTTACTCAGTGGAAGGGGTAGTTTTTATTCCCAGTCTAAGCTAGATTTCAAGGGCATTCAAGGTTAATTTTCCTTTATTCCCCAGTGAAGCAAGCTTTATCCCTAGTGGAGCTTCTATTCCAGGATGCCTCTTCCTTCTCAAGTGAATATTTCTATCCTTGTGGTGTTATCCCCTGTGAGGTTGATGTTTGACTCCCTGAGAAGTTCGCTTTTCCCTAGGGAATTTCGCCCTATCAAGTCCTTTTGAGGAGACGATTGATCACCAGGCCCTCTTATTTTCCAGTGGATCAAGCTCTTTGCATTTTCTCGAGCGATATGCATTGGCGTCTGTCGTTCAAGGGTCTCTTATCCACAGTGGGAGAGTATCACTGGAGAGTTCCCCGGTGGAGTTTCAAATTTCAAGTTGTGGTTCGAAGGTTTTCTCTTCTTCCTCAAGTGAAGTTTATCGCCTCTAGTTGTTATCCCCAGGGTGGTCTTAATAGAATTCTTTTCGTTCAAGAATTTCTATGATCCCCAATAAAAGCTTCTATTCCCAGTGAGGTTTCCCTCATCATAAACTGGAAGGGATTGGATTTGTTCCCCAGGGAGTTGAGAGTTTGATCAGAGTTCAAGATTCTTTCAGAGTTGCGATTTATGTTTGCAATTTTCTCCCTAGGAAATTACTTCCCCAGTGATTCCCCACTAAATTTCACATTGTTTTCTCCTTACAAAAGGTCAGATGTGCGAAGATAATTGTTCGGGAGTTCATTGTCTTCTCATCAGTCGATTATCGACGTGCTTTCCCCAGTGCATTTCTAAACATACATCATTACATTGCACCTATCAAAACGCGTAGCATTTCCATTGTATGGAGCATTATGCCATACAAATTTCTAACATGCATGAGTATAAGCCAATTATGTTTACTTGTAGTAACCAGATTGTTATGCACTCAGATTTAAATTATCTCCACAGCAAACCTAGGGTGGTACTATTATGTTTCCCTAACAGAGTTTGTTTGATTTACCACCAGTCAGGTATTTGGTATCTTCCATTTCCCCAGTAGGTTGTGGTTTTCTCTTGCCCTTGCAAGCACTTGGTTATTTTATCCTTGCTTGCTTTTGCCGTCAGAGTTATGTCTAAAGAATTTGAGTATCCATATTTGGCGTGTGGTAATTCAGATGATTGCTACTCTTGAAGAATTAATACCATGCCTTTGGTTTGAAGGATGTCATAATTCTTGCATACTTGCAACCTCTTAAAAGTCCAACATGTGTCGGAAACCTTTAATAGAGTGCCCCCTCGGCTGGTCTCTTTCTCCTATAAAGTTCGCCTTTAATTTGGCGTTCTCTGTGAATTTACTTTGGTCAAATTTCTCATTCATTTCCCTAGTGGAATCTGTCATGTGGTATCCCTAGAAGGTTCGTCTTCGCTCGAAATTCTCTCTTCTCCAGAAAATTCACCTTTGCCCGGTGTATTTCCGTCTTAGGTCCACCTTCGCCCGGTGTCCCTTTTTATTGGTTGAGGTTCGTCTTTGCCCGACGTTCTCTATTTTCCTGGAAATTCACCTTCACTCGGTGTCTTTCTGTCTTAGGTCCACCTTCACTCGGTATCCCTTTTTTGTTGGTTGACGTTTGTCTTCGCCCGACGTTCTCTCTTCTCCAAAAAAATCACCTTTGCCCGGTGCCTTTCTGTCTTAGGTCCACCTTTGTTCGGTGTCCCTTTTTTTGTTGGTTGAGGTTTGTCTTCACCCGACGTTCTCTCTTCTCCGAAAAATTCACCTTCGTCCGATGTCTTTCATGTCTTAGGTCCACCTTCGCTCGATGTCCCTTTTTTGTTGGTTGAGGTTCCTCTTCGCCCGATGTTCTCTCTTCTCCAGAAAATTCACCTTCTCCCGGTGTCTTTCCGTCTTAGGTCCATCTTCGCCCGGTGTCCCTTTTTTGTTGGTTGAGGTTCATCTTTGCCTGATGTTATATCTTCTCCAGCAAATTCACCTTCCCTCGGTGCAGTTCCGTCTTAGGTTCACCTTTGCTCGGTGCCCCTTTCTGTTGTTTGAGTTTCATATTCTCCTGACGTTCTCTTTTATCTGAAAAATTCACCTTCGCCCAGTGAATTTCTGTTTTAGGTCCACCTTCGCCCGATGCCCCTTTTTGTTGTTTGAGGTTCGTCTTCGCCCAATGTTATCTTTTCTTCCAGTGAGTTCACCTTCGCCCAGTGTCTTTCCGTCTTAGTTCCATCTTCGCCCGGTGCCCCTTTTCCATTGGTTAAAGTTCACCTTCAATCAGAGTTCTTCCTCTAGAAGTATATCTTTGTTTAGACTTTTCTTCTGGCTTATTCTTGATGTGTGTTCATTACTAGTTCCTAACACATGTCTATGGAAACAAATATCCTTTTGTGTTTCCCACCCTAACCGAGCATGCATTTATCTGGGGTAACCACAATTATTTTGAAGAAGGCAATAGAAGATGTAAAAAAAGAAAAGAAAAAAAAGAACAACAATAACAATCGAAAGTACAATGATACTTGACTGGCTTCAGAGTGTAAATTTTATGGTTTAAATAAGTATTCAATCCTCTTTTAATGTGATTGTTCAAAAGGCTACCGCCAATCTCACACCTCCGATTAAAGAAGATTGAATAGGGGCAACTGTTGTACCCCAAAATTTGCCATCTTCCTTTTTAACCCTAATTGGCTTATACTCTTGCGAGCATATACATGCATGCATATCATTGGATTCATACTCATGGGATCAAGGAATTTCATCAACATAACAAAGCTCTCATATTTCTTCAAAGCATTGTTGTACCCCAAAATTTTCCCTCTCATTTCTCAAGTAATCTCTCACAAGATCTCCTTTGATTCAAGACTGCACAAGGTTTGATCAGTTCAAGACACCCCCTCTAGCACTGATGACTGAAAATTAGGGTTTGAGTTTGCACAAGGACAAATGGACTTTTAATGCCCCATATGACTTTCATGGATCATTTTGGACCGTCAAGATTTCTCATGTCAAGTTTCAAGTCTTGGATCACATTTTTGCTCAGTCAATTGATCAGTTGACCTAAAATCAACTGTATTGGGAAAAAAAGTCAATTGTGGTCAATTTACAGTCAAACTTCATAATTTTTGGTCCATATCAACATTATGAACTCATATATGTCATTTTATCAAGCTTGGACCATAATTCCTTAAGAAATTTGATCAGATAATCAAAAGGGCAAAATGGTCAAAATTAGGGTTTTGACTGAGAAGGTGCCATTTCTTATTTTTGACCTAGAAAATGATTGATTGGTTTAAGTTATGATCTCAAGGTTTCAAATACTTCATTTTTACCTAATGGCATGGCTCAAAACATTTCTCAAGATCAATTAATTAGTAGATGAATTTCAGTCAACTGATGAAAAGTCAACTGCACACTGAAAAGTCAAATTTTGACTTTTTGGTAAAAATCAAGTATCAAAGATCACAATTCATCAAAACATGTCCAAATATGAAACTTGTTCATCAAGAAATCAAAAAGTCAAGATTTCATTTTGAAAAGTCAAAATTTCCAAGACTTAGAATTTTTCTAAGTGTTGAAAATTTACATTTTTTCACAACTTTGAGCCAAATTTACACCATGATGGAAGATGATTTAAAGGAAACTTCCAACATGAAATTTGTATATATCAATGAGATATAAAATATTGTAGAACACAACCTTTTATATAAATGCATGGATTTAAAGTTATGAATTTGTGAAGACATGTTCATGAAACTTGAAAACTTAGTGAAATTTTGCCCTATTTTAGGCAGGATTTTGACCTAACTTCATGACAATTTTTAACATAGTTCTAAGATTAATATTCAAAAATGTCCAACATAGAGTTTGTAAAGGATGTTACAAGCTTTCCAAAATGTCCAAGAACTCATTGAGATCATGTTTGAGCAAGGAGAATCGAAGGCAAGAAGTTATGGTTTCATTCTTGAATTACAAGTCATTTCTTGATGAACAAATAATTCAAGTTCAATATTAGGATGCATAATATTACTTTGCAGGCCTTCTAACTTGTGTATCCATCCATCATTAATGGATCACACAAACTTTTAAGCTATAATCCAAGTGATTTAAGCTTTATCCAATTCAAATTGCCATTTTGGGAAGAAAGTAAAAAATGTCATTCTTGAAAAGCAAGCTTTATGCATAAAGTCAATTCTTTAGCCTCTCACTTGTTCCCTCTGATCACAATCCATCTACAAAGTCAGAAGTAAGTTTGTTTAAAGCATAACCACTCTACAATAGCAAGTACATCAGGCATTGAAACTTGATATCTCAAAAATCACATGTTGAGCTTAAACATGTGATTTTGAATTCTGATCAAAGAAAAGCTTCCAAACTTGTTGCTTATAAATAGAGGCACTATTTGTGAGCTAAGACACGAGCTTAAGCACCATGAAACTCTCCCAAACTCCCTCAAGCCTGAAATTGTTCAAAAACATCATTATTGCACAGTTTCTGACTTTGAACTTGTAACTCCCATTTCCCTCGTGCGTTTCTTGGCCTTTTGGTTCCTAAAGCTCATATACATCAAATATAACCTATCCCTGTCCCTGTTACATGACTGTAACTCCATTTGCATCAATTGCTCAAGCCATTCCAGCCATCCATTGCTCAAGCTAATAATTGCATTAGCTTCTTGGGAATTTGAGGAAGCTAACGTGATCATCACAACTCCTTAAAAGCAGCTCAAACTCATTTCACGATTTCCAGTTCTGAGGTACATTTTCTGAACTTCTATCTTCTCATTTAGGCATTGTTAGGCTTGCATTTGTGAAGATATAATGTAGACATCATTGCCCTGAAACTGTACATGTCCATAGATTTCATTTATATTGATTGAGCTTAGAGAATTTTAGGTTTAAATCTCTAAAAATAATTAGGTCAGAATTTGGTACTTTTAAAAATTCTCATTCATCTTTGAATTATATCTTATGATATTTATATGGTTGGATTCGTATGGAAAAATGGAGCAACTTTCATGTTTGCATATTTCATTTTTGTTGAGAAATGGTGAAGTTACAGATGTCCAGGCTGGAGGTTGAAGATGAAGTTACATTCAAGACATGACTTATGTTATGTATTTATTATTTAACCAATGTTACCGGATGTACAACCATCTAGTGGCAAAGGTAGCGCCCATGTATGTTGGAGGTCATGGGTTCAACACCCAACGCTACCTTTTGTTCTATTTTTTCAACATTTTTCATTCTTTTTTGTTCCTGCTACAGGCGCCCGGGCCTCATCAATGGGCCTTCCATTTTTTTTTGCTTTTTCTAACCTCCTGTTTACTTTTACATGCTGGCCCATACTTCTTTTTATTATTTCATTTACTATTATTTTCTTTTCTTATTTTTATTTTATTTCAGTTTTCTTATTATTGATTATTATTATTAATTTTATTTTTATTTTTATTAATAAAAAATCCAAAAATATTTTTATTTATTATTTTCACATTTATATGTTTATTTTCTTTATAAAACAAAAAGAATAAAAACATTTTTTTAACAAATTAATTTCTTTTTCTTAAATAATTAATATTTAGATTTAGGTTTAATTATTATTTTATTTTCTTTTAAATCAAAATTAACTTAGAATTTAGGTTTCTTTTAATTAATTAATTTTCAAATTTATTTTATTAACTTAAAACCTTTTTCACAAAAAACCCTAAAAATACTTTTTTTACTAAATTTCTTTCTTAATTAATTTAGATTCAAGTTTATTTTAATTTTGATTAATCCTTTGCTTAATTAAGTCAAAATCAAAACCTTTCATTAAACCCTTAACAAAAATCTTTTCTTTTTCCATTTATATTCATGCATTATATTTTCAATTCTTGTACATTATTCAATATGGTTGTAATAGATAATTAGGCTTAATTTTCTTGCAATCCCCATTTGTAAATTTGTATACCCCCTCCCCCATTGATGTAATAGCGTAGTAATTTTACTTTTTGCAATTTATCGCTTTATATAAATGCTAGTAATTAGGGTTTGTATGACAAGACTAAAACCAACAAGTAGCAAACCCTAATTCAAGATAAACAATGCATGTAAATCAAACACACTTGCACCCTTAGGGTAATTCCACTTTGTTGCCTTATAAAAATGGCCATGTTATGCATGTGGGATATCTTAGCAAAAGCAAATAAAAAATACAAGATCATAGTCCCTCGATGACGCTATCAATGTTGCCTTTCAAAATGATCTTAGTCCCTCAAAGAGAATTGCTAAGATATCTCACAACATTTCTATCATGACTATACGATGACCTACGCCCGTCCCTTTACATCCAAATATAAGGCTTCTTACCAAATCAATGGTAAGATAGCAATATCAAAGGAAAGGAAGAATTGGACAAAGACTTTTGAGTAGGTAGATTGTTCCTAGTTGCTTGCTCATTTTCAAATCAAACACCCTTGCTTATTTTTAAAACAAACACCAACACTTTCAAAAACACTTTCAAAACATTTTCTAAACATGAAATATTTTCAAAAGCTCAACACTTTGTATACGTTCTTACAAATGAGAACTATTACAAAGTTTGCCTAAACGAGGCGCCTTTTCAAAATACTTTCAAAACCACACAAAGCACATTTTCAAACAAAAGCAAGTGATCTAGCAAGAAACTAAGAGCCCATAGATAACTATGGATGAAAAGGGTGCTAATACCTTCCCTTTTCATAATCTACCCCCGAACCCAATAAATAATCTCAAAGGTCTTTCTTGTTCTTTTCAGCCTTTCCTTTTGGTTAAAAGAAAAGTCGGTGGCGACTCTTGCTAACTGCAACATTTGCGATAAAACGAAAAACACCCAAGTTATTTCTTCTACCGTATCATAAGCATGCTGAGCCGTGAAAGATTCAGATGGTTTTGGTGGATCTAAAACAGTACAAATTGGAAACAATATTTCAACTGATCTAAGCTTAAAATTTTTCGTATCTCCTGCTTGGGAACAGTGTTTTGGGGTTGATTATGGAAATTTTGAAACCGTCTGGGTGTCCTCTCCAACTTTTGTGTTTGGACCAAAGGCTAATCCTCAAAGAAGGGTCTATAAATATGCAATTCTCTTGGAAGTTATACAGTGGAAAATACAAAGAAAAGTGTGTTGAATCGTTGTTTTGTATGCATTAGAAAATTCATAAATCTTGGCTGGAAAGTCGTATGCGCGCGGTTTTAATTGCCAAAATTTTGTCTTGATGTCTTCTTGATGTCTTCTTTGAAAGTCAAAAGCTGATTCACTAAGGAAGGACCCGCGAATTTTGAGTTTCTGAAGACATGTTTGTGTTGAACCGGAATTCATTTATATAAATGTTCGATACGGTAAAATTCATATCTCGTTCGATTTTTATCATATTGAGCAGAGCCTAGAGGCGTCAATTTGTAAATTTAGTCTACTACAGTTTCTCTTCAGATGCCAAAATCAAACAGTGACTTGAAGGCTTCCGTTTTTTGTCCGTTTCGCGTGTGACAGAATAAAAATACTGCATAGGAAATTATTTTGCCTGACATAGTGTCAGAGAAACATCAAAAACTCATAACTTCCTCTTCGTTTATCCGATTGAGCATGTTCTTTCGGCAACACGTCATAAATTTGATGATCTTCATTTTTTGTTTTGGAGTCGATTTAAGATTCCGTATGGATGATGACGTGTCACTTTGTGTACGTATCGAGCTTACATCGTAAATGGAGGCCCAATTCAATTCCTCATCCAAAGCCCAATTGGCCTATGCATATAATCTTGAAATATGAATTTTCAAAGGGGGAGCTCTCATAATTCAAAAGCTCTCATAAACACTCTAAACTTTTCTCTCAACTCTCTAAAGGATCAAACCAAGGTTCTACACTTTTTTTATCAAGAAAATTCAACAACGTTTTCAACAACTTTTAAAGATCAAGCAAGTCAAGAGAAATTCTCCTCCAATCTTCGATCCGTTCGTTGTGATCTCCAAACCTAAGTCTCCTCATCACTTCTATCGGCGAGTTTTCTTGAATTAACCACTTTTTAAATAAGTGATTATTTGAGAAGCACTTTTTGATCAAGCGTGAATTGAATCTTGGGTGAATTTTGATTTGAAAATTTAGATCTAAGCTTAGAATTATGATTTGATTTGATCATCATGCATAAATCTGGAATTGGATAGTGGAATTAAGTACTTATTTGACTTAAGTGATTTTTCATGAAAGTGCTTAGTTGTTGATGTTGCATGAAGCCTAGTTGTTGATCTTATATTAATCATGTGTTGTTGGAACCTATGCTTTGAATTATGCAAAATCATGTGTTGAATTTGAACATGACATGTTGTAATACGGTGGGAGAACTGACTTGTTTAGCGTTTTATCACAAATGTTGCAGATAGCAAGAGTCGCCATCAACTTTTCTTTTATCTAATAAGGAAAGATGAAAAGAACAGGAAAAACCTTTTAAGATTTTGAGTTTGGGGGGTAAGTTATGAAAAGGGAAGGTGTTAGCATTATTTTCATCTGTAGTTATCTACGGCCTCTTAATTGCTTAGCTCCCCTTAATTTTCTTTGTGTATGCTTTGAAAAGGTTTTGAAAATGCCAATGTACGACAATCTGCTTTATAATAACCCTTGTATCAATCCTCAAGAGTGTTTATAAAGCGTTTTAAAATAGTTGTTTTGAAAGTGTGAGGTGCGAAAATTATTTTAATTTGTGAGCAAGCAATTAAGGGTTTCCTTACCCACTGAAAGGTCTTTCGTTACTCTTTTTCCTTCTCCGTTAGGGATGGTGCTATCCATACCAATAGTTGGTAGGTAGCCCTATCCATTAGATGTGAAGGGACAAACATTGGGTCATTATTATTGTCATTAAAGGCAACATATAGGGATACCTTAGCGATTCGAAGGGAAAATCATCATATATTTGGTAAGCAACATCGAGGGACAAGATTATTTCTCGTAGGAAACTTCGAGAGACATCGCAGGACTATGATCATTATGATGATTTTAACCGAGGATCTTTGCTAATGGTATCTTTACGTTAGAGAGACATGACCATTGTTATTCTGAAGGCAACAGAGAGAGACTATCCTAGAGGTGCGTGTGTGCATAGTTATTCAATTCATGTATGTTTATCTTTATTTAGGGTTATCTAACAATTCTTTTTAGATCTTACCATACATGCCTAGTTACTATATATATATATATATATATATATATATATATATATATATATATATATATAATATATATATATATATATATATATATATATATATATATAATATATATATATATATATATCATATATATATATATATATATATATACACACACACACACACACACGCACATACATACATACATACATACATACATAGGTGCGGAAAGTAAAAGTGCAGGAAAATATTAAATTGAGTTCTCAATTTATCCCTCAATTTCACCAATATATCAATTTCAAACACAAACAGAAACAATTTTTACAACCCGAATCCCACATACCATTCATCACATACCCTATTATAGAGTCAGAACCCCACCTTTACCTTGGATTGAAGGTTTCTCTAACTCTCCAATTGCACCTAGTTTTTCCTCTTTGCTAGAAATTCCACGTAACTCTTTCTTCTCCAAACCCTTTTTTCTTCTACTACTAAAAATCCCTATTTGTTCTTACTGCTACTTCTCTTTCTCATGATTTCTAAATAACTAATATAATAACGCTATTATTCTTATTATGACTTATTGGGCTTAAATTCCTACACCCCCTTTCTACTACTTCTAACATTAAAATAAGCCCATATCAAATAATAGTATCATTCTAATATTATTCTACAACTTAATCAAATTAATTAATTCAAATTAAAACACAACTTAAATCAACATTTCATAACTTTGAAAATTTAATCGAAAAATATTCGAAAATGTTTAATTAAATAATTAATAAAATATTAGGCATTTCACGTGCTCCCTACAAAATTTTATCGCTTTCCTTTGTTTCTTGTTGATCGATGAGTCACTCAATTTAGAAATTGAGATCACGACTTCGCTCTTATTGCATGCTCCCTATAGGATTTTATCGTTTTCCTTTATTTATTGTTGACCGATGAGTCACTCAATTTAGAAATTGAGATCACGACTTCACTCTTATTGCTTGTTCCCCATAGAATAGTTTTGTTAGACTTTCTTTGTTATTCTAGCCTAGATAAGATTTCTCTAGGTGTGCTCTCTTGAGCCTTTTGATTGTTAATTTTTTTTCCTACCTTGATCCTTAGTATTATGGTTAAGCATTTGACTTGAGTTAGCATGCGCTGCTCATGACATATCGTGTGTGGTCTCTTGAGCTAGATCTCTTGAGCTTATTGACTTTCTTGCTTGATTTCATCTTTGTGTGAATGTATTGAGGTGATTTACCCCTCGGCATATTCCCTTAGGAGCTCTCGATTCATCTATAGATGATGATTCGAGATAGACATAGTTTTAGGTGATAGACCCTTGCTATGCTCCTTTAGGACTTCTTGATTCATTTATAGACAATGATTTGAGATAGACATTATGATTGTTATCCATGCATATCACATAGGTTAGAGATTTCCCTTCAAAACTCAATTTTAGGATCAATCATTGTATGATAACATTAGGGATTAGATTTAGATAGTCTCCCTTAGAGGTTTTCTTTTCTTTTGCATCCTTTGCATCTAAAAAAAACCTTCTTTTTTTCTTGGCAAATGCATAAAACATCTAAAACTTTCAAATCATTTTTCAAGGTAAAAAAGCACCAACCAATTCTTTTCTTTTTGCCAATCAGCTTTTCTCTTATAAGAGCATGTTAGTTTCCTATCTGCTACAGGTTGTAAGTATCCAAAGGTCGAGCAACGATGGAATGATCGAAACTAACATCGTTCAATAAAAAAAAATACAAAACCCATCAAAATAAGTAAGCCGAACTACGACTGCTCTGATTCCTTAAAAGAGATACATAGGCATTGAGGTAGAGCCCGAACGAGCACAACTTTATTTTTCCTTACATTGTTTCTCTTTTTCTTTTGCATGCATTCCCTCTTTCCTTTTACTTTAAACTTTAGTCATAGAATTTGAACACACCCATAAGATTAGAATAACAAGAGTGGATACCGCAAAGTACTACGGGCGTGTGGGGTGCTAATACCTTCCCCTCGTGTAACAGGACTCCCTTACCCGATCTCTCAATCATTTGATTATGATTTCACCCTTCTCATGTTTACTCGATGTTTACCTTTCCCCTCCGGTGGGATAAAAATGTTCGATGGAGACTTTATTGATTTCATTATTAGTTGATTGCTCCGCCGGTTTTTTTCACTTATCATATTCACATTAAATATCCTGAACTCACTGGGACAACCATCAACCATATTAATTGCATTTCCCCCATGTTTTAAGCAACGAGTTTACTTTCACATTTAGCCTCACATATTTAAAAGCCAGAATATTAGCCCTTACTAACTTCTTGAACTTCAGACTTCAGCAGATAATAGTTTTCTATATCATGCCCTGGAGCTCCTTGATGAAAAGCACAATTCGAATCAACTTTGTAATACCAGGGAAGTGTTGCCGGAATAGCAAGAGGATGCCTAGTCTATACTGGTTTCTTCTGAATTAACGCGGGTAACAATTCAGTGTAGCTCATAGGAATGGGATAAAAGGTATCTCTCTTCTGATTCTCCCCTTGACTATTCTGTTGGTAGGGATTCTAATTCGCTCTTTGAGGTTGATAAGCAACTGTAGCAGGAGATATACTGACAATTGGAGTGACTAAAGCAACATGTTGCTGAGGACGATGATTTCTTCCACGTGATCTAGCATGTCTTTCATGAGAAATGGAATTAGAATCTCCTTCTTTCTTTTTTGAAAACCCATAGGCGTGCTTCTTAGATAAACTACTAGAACTCTCAATCTCTTTACAAATGCCATTCACGGACAAACCTCTTCCAAACGAACACCCATTACGACCATCTCTATAAAATCACTAGTCCCACTGGCCACCATATTATCATAATAGAATGATCCAAGAGTTTTCAGGAATACCTTGGTCATTTATTTCTCCTCCATAGGGGGGATGGACTTGAGCAGCAATCTCCCACCAACACTGTGCATACTCTTTGAATGACTCCTTGTCCTTTTGGGGCATAGCCCTTAGCTGATCACGGTCGAGCTCTATGTGCATGTTATACTTGTACTACCTAACAAAGGCTTCACCCAGGTCATTGAATATGCAGATGTTAACATTGTCTAAACCTATATGCCATTTCAACTCAGCTCTGGTTAAACTATCCTAGAAATAATGGATCAACAGACGTTGATCATTAGTATGAGTAGACATTCTTTTGACATACATTAACAAATGAGCTTGAGGACAAGAATTGCCCTTATACTTCTCAAATTCAGGAACTTTGAATTTAGTAGGCACATTGATATTATGAACAAGGCAGAGATCACTGATGTTCTTACCAATCAACTCTTTTCCACTAAGAGCTTTCATTTCCTTCTGTATTTCTAAGGAACTGGTCCTGAAACTCATCCATATGGTCATAAACACACATGCCCTCTCTTGGTGCAGCAGTAGCGTGATAAATCTGATCATTAACAACGAGAGCAATGTGCATAATAGGAGGTGCAGTAACCATAATAGGTTGAACTAGATTAGAAACTTTAACAACAAGATCATAACCTTCGAGTATAAAGTTCTCGAGCATACCCTAAGGATAACCACGAGGCATCTGGTTTCGAGCAGTAGTACTACAGGAGAAACAAAAACAAGAACTCATAGTATCTCTGAAATAACAGGAGATAGTGGCTGATTTTGAGAAGCCACCAAAGATTCCACTAGAGCAGTAAGTCTTTCCATTCAATATCTCAAAGTAGTTACCTCTTTGTAATACGGTGGGAGAACTGGACTTTTTGGCTATATTCAAATGTGCGGATAGAAAAAGTCGCCATCGACTTTTATTTTATCCAATATTTAGGAAAGGTGAAAAGAACATGAAAAACCTTTGATAAATTTTAAGTTCGGAGGGGTAAGTTATGAAAAGGGAAGGTGTTAGCACCCTTTTCATCCGTAGTTATCTACGAGCTCTTAATTGCTTAGCTGACTTTTGAAAAAACTTGCTTTTGTGTATTTAATTTGAAAATATTTTGAAATGGAAATGTAAGGGCTAAATTTGTAATGATTCTTGTATCAGTCCTTAAGAATGTATACAAAGTGTTTTTTTTGAAAATATTTGTTTGAAAAGTAGTGTGAAAAATGTATTGTTTGTGAGAAAAGTTTGTGAGCAAGAAATTAGGAGTTCTTACCCACTAAAGTCTTCCTTATTATTTTACTTCTCCTTTAGAGATAGTACTATCCATACCATTAGTTGGTAGGTAGCCCCATCTATTGGGTGTGAAAGGACAGACGTAAGGTCATTGTATGGTCATCGAAGGTAACATGTAAGGATACTTTAGCAATTTGTATCAGAGGGACTATCATCACTTTATAGGCAACTCAGAGGCTCCATCGAGGGACTGTGATCTTCGTACGAAGGCGACTATGATGATTTGTTTGAGGGTATTTTTGCTAAAGTATCCCCATTTTCGAGGGGCATGATCAATATCGTAAGACAACAAGAGAGGTTACCCTAAAAGTGCAAGTGTGCAAAGTGTGTATTTTCAGTTATTTTATCTTGAGAGATTAGGGTTTTCTACGTTTGTTTTTAATCTTGTCATACAAACCTAGTTACTAGATATTAAATATGTACAGAAAATAAAATGCAGAATATAAAGTCCTACGCTATCACATGGCTTTGAGAGAGATACATAGGTATAGAAATTTGCGAGAAAGTAAACCTACACCATTACATCTTCAAAGCGGATACATAATTGGAAGAAAAAATACGAGAAAATAAATCTACGATATTACATCGATAGTGCAACCTATATAGTTTGTCTAATAAAATTAAATAGCAAAGAAAGAAAATAGAAAAAATATGTTAAAATGAAATTTTTTTTGTGGTTTTTTGTAGAAAACAGTTTAAATAATAACAGTAATTAAAAACCTAATTCTAATTAATTTTATTATTAAGAAGAAAAATTTTAGTTAATTAATTAATTAAATAATTAATTAGTAAATAAAAAAATAAGAAAGTTTAATTACTAACTAAAACCCTAATCCTAATTTGTT
This sequence comes from Vicia faba, assembly GCA_948472305.1. NCBI lineage: Eukaryota > Viridiplantae > Streptophyta > Magnoliopsida > Fabales > Fabaceae > Vicia > Vicia faba. Next base: position 1,025,297,421 of record OX451736.1, on the reverse strand, counting down.
AGTATTAAAAAAAGATTAGATTAGTTAATTATTAATTAAAAAATAATTAGTAAAATATGATGAAAAAAATAGGATTAATAAAATAAGGAAAAAATAATTGCATGGGGTGGGTGTTGAATCCACGTCCCTAACTTCACAGATTGCCTTCTAAACCACTGTGTTAGTGCTACTTTTGTGTTTAGGAATATAAACTAATTAATATAATATTAACATGCACGTTAGTTTGGAAAAACAACAAAAATTTTGCAATACGTAGGGATCGAACCCACGCCCCTCACGTTACATGCCCCCCGTCTCCAACTAACCGCGCTACATTGCGTTTTATAAAATATAAACAGATAAATATATAATAAAATCAAGTGAATAAGGAAGCGCGGAGCCCTAGCTCCGGTCGTCTTCTCCGGTGAGATATCCCCCTAATTTAACCCTTGCGAATCTAATGGAGGTGTTAGTTTGGCCCTGAAAACGATTGTAATATGAGATACAAAGAAAAAGTTCCAAGCTGCCCTAACAATGGAATCTCATGACCCCTGCATCAAAGCTTGCAAATAATGGATCAAAATAGTCCTAAACATGATCATGAACATGTATACATGCATCAAATTAATTAAATATGCATAGATTAAAAGTTTGAGATTCAAGAAAACCACCAAACAGGTGATGTTGAGATGTGATGATCAAGAGCGCTTCAGGCTTCAGGGATGGATGGGATGAACTCCTGAGAACTTCAGGAACACGATGGAATGCTTGGAATGGATTGAAAGTGGATGCACATAAGGTTTTTAGTTTGCCCTAATTTTGACAATTTTGAGATTTTCTTAGGACTTGTTCTTGAGGCCAATTTTTGTGTCCCTCCTGGTCTGAAGATGTCATGTATTTATAGTGGAAGATTTAGATCAACAAAAGTGAATCAAATCTTTTTGTATTTCATGATCAAATATTTCATAATTTGAATTTCATGATCAAATATTTCTTGATCAAATATTGATGAAATTACAAAAGATTTGAATTTTATGATCCAATATTTGATTGAAGTTTTGCATAAAATCTTTCTTTTTTAGGACAGTCTCATACCAATCACATTTTTTTTGCAAGTTGTCACCCACTTTTTAGACTTATGATTTGATTCAAAAATAGATTCTCATGCCTTATATCATTTATTTGGTATTTTATTTGGATTTATTTTTTCTTTTAATTGAATAAAATAAAATAAAAAGAAATAAAAACCACAAAAGTAAATGAAATGGACTAAGAGGTCTATTATGAGGTCATGAACACGTTTGGACTTTAAAATATAGGCCCATTACCCAAAAATTTAAAATTTTCTCAATTTGGATTTCATGCATTTTCTCAAAATTTCCCAACTTGCACAAATCATATCTTGCTCAATTTTTGTCATATGAAGGTGATTAGACTTTTTGGAAAGCTGAAGACATCTCCTACAACTTTCATGTTGGCCATTTATTCATTTGAAGCCTTTATCTTGATGTAAAGTTCATTGACAAAAAGTGTCTTTTTGTTGACTTTTAAAATGACCTGTAATGTTTTGCCCATATCTCTTAAATGAAGCATTTTTGGCCTTGAGCTTAGAGAGAAAAGTTGTAGAGAATTGAATTTCATTCAGGATAGGATTTGGTTGAGAATTTTTGATGAAGTATGTGAAAGTTATGCTTGGTCAAAGTTAGTTGACTTCTCCTTAAGAAAACCCTAATTTAGTAACTTTTGACTTTTTGATGAATCTTGAGTTTTCTTGATGAATCATGATCAAACCCTTGATCAAATGATGTATGTGACTTCAAATTGTTGATGTTTACCAAAAATCTTGAAGTTGTGACTGTAGATTGGTCAAAGTTGACTCTTTGTCCAATAAAGTTGATTTCAATCATATGAGCAATTGATTGAGCAAACTTGTACTGCAAGGCTTGAAATTTAGCATGAGGATTCTTTGAGACATATAAGAGTCATGAAATCCACTTGAGACATTAGAAGTCTAATTTTCCTTTGAGAAAAACAAAACCCTAGTTGTAGGTCAATGCTTAGGAGGAGGGTTTGTCTGATCAATCTTTGAGTAGTCTTGAGCAATTGAGACCTTTATGAGCATGAGGAGGTATCATGAATTAATCTGTCTTGAATAATAGGAGGGAAAATTTTGGGGTACAACAGCTGCCCCTGTCCAGTCTTATTAAACCTGATGAGTTATATTGGCATGTCCCGCCATTTGTGATCTGAAGGTGGAAGAGGATTAAACACATAAGTAACCAGAAATTTTGCACTCACATGTGCATGAAGTAACACTGTTGGTTGATTTCTTGAATGGGCTTAAAGATTTCCATTCAGAGAAGTGATAAAGTGTTGTCGGAGATGGGCTTATAGATGCCATCCAAAGTAACTGTTGATAGGAGTATCATAATGAGTCTACATTTGACTTTATCTGAAGAATGCTTTTTCAAAATGAATCTATGCTTTTTAGAATGAATCTCTGAAGGAGATGCTCGTCAGAATTGGTCTCTGAGGAAATGCTCCGTTAGAATAAGTCTTTGAGGGAGATGCTTTTCAGCATGAATATCTGAAGGAAATGCTTTTCAGAATGGAGCTCTGAAGGAAATGCTCGTCAGATTTCAGTATCTAAGGGGAGTGCTTTTCAGAATTAATCTCTGAAGGAAATGCTTTTCAAAATGAAGCTCTGAAGGAAATGCTCTTCAGATTTCATTCTCTGAGGGGGAACGCTTTTCAGAATGAATCTCTAAAGGAAATGCTTTTCAGAATGAATCTCTGAAGGAAATGCTTTTCAGAATGAAGTTGTGAAGGAAATGCTCGTCAGATTTTAGTCTCTAAGGGGAGTGATTTTCAGAATGAATCTCTGAAGGAAACGCTTTTCAAAATGAAAGCTCTGAAGGAAATGCTCGTTATTCAAAATGAATCTCTGAAGGAAATTCTTTTCAGAATGAAGCTCTGAAGGAAATTCTCATCAAATTTCAGTCTTTGAGGGGAATGCTTTTCAGAATGAATCTCTGAAGGAAATGCTTTTCAGAATGAAGCTCTGGAGGAAATGCTCGTCAAATTTCAGTCTCTGAGGGGAATACTTTTCAGAATGAATCTCTGAAGGAAATGCTTTTCAGAATGAAGCTCTGAAGGAAATGCTCGTTAGATTTCAGTCTCTAAGGGGAATGCTTTTCAGAATGAATCTCTGAAGGAAATTCTTTTCAGAATGAAGCTCTGAAGGAAATGCTCGTCAGAATTTAGTCTCTGAGGGGAATGCTCGTCAGAATTAGTCTTTGATGGAGATGCTTTTCAGAATGAATCTCTTAAGGAAATCATCTGGTGTTGTACCTCAAAAATTTCCCTCCCTTTTCTTCAAAAACATTTCCCAAAAAAGATCTCAAATGCTCAAGGATTCTCAAAGAGTTCATCGGACAAGCTCACCTCCTAAGCACCGAGTCCACAAATTAGGGTTTTGGTTTTCTCAAGGAAAATTGGACTTTTAATACCTCAAGTGACTTTAATGGTCCAGTATAGGTCTTCAAGAATGCTCACACCAAGTTTCAAGTCTTGCACCACAAATTTACTCAGTCAATTGTGTAGATGACTGAAAATCAATTATTGGATAAAAAGTCAACTATGGTCAATATACAGTCAAACTTCATGATTTTTGACCAACATCAACATTTTTAAGTCATATTCATCAATTGATCAAGGGTTGATCATAATTCCTCAATGAAAGCATTCAAATCATCAAAGGGTCAAAATTGTCAAAATTAGGGTTTTGACTGAGAATGACTGATCATTGACTTTTGACCTAGTACATGACATAATGGCTTAAAGCATGATCTAAAGGACTTAAACATAACATATTGACATAATTTCATGGCTCAAATCATTTCTCAAGATCAAAGGATTGATAGTTGAAATTTGGATCAACTGATGAAAAGTCAACTAACACACAAAAAGTCAAACTTTTACTTTTTGGTCAACATTGAATTTCAAAGATCAAGATTCATCAAGATATTTAAAAATATCAAAATTTATTACCAAGAATCAATAAAGTCAAGAAAAGTCCACAAAAAGTCAAAGTTTCAATACTTAGAAAAATTCTAAGTGTTTTTTAACCTTGATAATTTCATTACTTCATGACATTTTTTCACCAAGATGTAAGTTGATTCAAAGAAAACTTTCAACATGAAAGTTGTAGATCTTGATGAATTCTAAAACTTTGTATTAGAGGGTTTATATCCAAAAAATGATTATATTGGAATATATAGGCTCATGAAGTCATGGATTTTTTGTATAAATACTTAGTGAAATTTTCAACAAGTTTAGGCAGATTTTTGCCCTAACTTCTTGGCCAATTTTCACCTACTTACAATTTGATTTTGCCAAAATGGTAAACATGAAGGTCGAAGAAAATGTTTTAAGATTTCTAAAATGTCCAAGAACTTTAAGAGATCATGCTTGATCTAGGAGAATCAAAGAGAAGAAGTTGAGCATTCATTCTTGAATTTTAGGTCATTTTGTGATGAACCTTATGATCCAATATTCAAGTATGCTACATAATCTTGCTTTGCAGGCCCCTTAACCTCTAAATCTATCTATAATCAGTTGATTACACAAACTTTTGAGCCATTGTCTAAGTGATTCAAGCATTGTCCAAGTTACCTTTTCATTTAAGGAACAAAGTTCACACTTCCATTTTGGAAAAGTGACTTTAATTAAAAAGTCAACTTGTCTTGAGCCTCTAACTTGTTTGTTCTGATCACACTCAACATGTATGCTCAGAAGCAACATGTTTAAAGTGCCTAACTACCCTATGAGCCCTTGTACCATTGCATTGTAACAATGTTTGTCAAAGTTTCTTCAAAATCAAGTTTCAAAACCATAACATGTGATTTTGTGAATCTGATTATTTCAAATCCTCAAACCTTTCCTCTATAAATAGAGAGGTTGTTTGCAAGCTAAGACATGAATTATAAGCCTTGAAACACCATAAACTCCCTAAAACCATAAATTGCATCAAAACCTCCATTGTTTGTTATTTTTGACCTTGAACTTCAAACTTACAATCCACTCGTGCGTTTCCTCTCTAAATCAATCACAAAGCTTCCATACATCATATACAACTCATCCCCACCCCTGTTTCATAACTGTAACTTCATTTTCATCATCCTCCAAACTCAAAAACTAAAACCTGCAACTTGACTTCTCCAGGAAGATTCATGCACTTTCAGCACAAAGTAAGCATTGCATTAGCTTCCTAGGAGTTCAGTGAAGCTATCCAGATCATCACAACACTTCAAGGAGTGCTCAAACTCCAAACACGATTTCCAGTTTTGAGGTAAGTTTTCTTAACTTTTAACTCTCTATAAAAGTATCATTAATGGTTACTTTGTGAATGGAAAATGTAGGCATCATTGCCCTGAAGCTAACCATGCCTTTAGTTTTCATTTATGTTGCCTGAGTGATGCGAATTTTGAAGTTGAACTTTTTGAAAAAAATAGGTTTTATTTGGTACCAAATAAAATTCATGTTCACCTTTTATTTATAGATTTAGTTATTTATATGGTTTAATTCATGGTGAAAAATTGAACAACTTTCATGTTTACAATTTTGAAAATGGTTGAGAAATGAAGAAGCTACAGTTTTGGCCATGGTGATGTTCATCTCTGCACGCGTAAGGTTGAAGATGAAGCCATTTTCAAATATCAGAATTGAGTTTATTTTAAGTTTATTGCAAGTTGTTTTACTATTAAATGAAATAGCCACCCCAGTGGCAGAGAAGCGCGCACTAATGCATTGATCTATAGGGACCTGGGTTCGAGCCCCAACGGTACCCTTTTGTTTATTTCATATTTTCTTATCTTAGATCATGTGCAGGCAAGCCCAAGACACACGCGTTACACCCCTCATCCACACCATTGGATCATCATACAATCAAATCCAGCACTCCACATGAGCAGACCTATGATGCAGTCTTTGAAGCCAACCATATGGAATCACAAATAGGCGCTGGACTCTCCCTTCTGGGCCTTGACTGAATTTGTTTTCTTACCCCCCCCCCCATATTACTTTTCAGCAACCAAGCCCACTCCATTTTTTTATTTATTTTCTCTGATTTCAAACAAAAATATACTTGGGCCCAGCACCCCATTTTTCTTTTTAACCCCCATTTCACTTTTTGACACCCAGACCCAACTATTTTATTAATACATTTTATATTTTCTTTATTTATTTATTTTTAACCTAAAATA